>CM047004.1:39907141-41205851 GCA_025698465.1 Gossypium longicalyx
AACTGCTAGAAACAGTAAATGTGGCAAAGCAACCAGTATTAGTATTTGTGGCATAGCCACCGGTATCAGTGATTTGTGCCAAATCATTTGCCTTTGGTATATTAATTCAACTTAAATCGCAGATGCATTTTGAAAACTTTATTGTTTAAAGCTCGTGTTCTTTAGAAAACTGTGAATATTTTGAAAACTCATGTTTTCCTAGACTATCAGTTTAATATAAAAAATCAAGAGCCCAATTAAAACTTAAACCCAAAAATGGCCTTATTACATAATCAAAAACCCAATATGAAATTTAAAATAAATAAAGTCAAGTTGCAGATCAACTGTAATCGTGTGGCCACCTTCGAGTCCCTCGTAGCTCCAAATCGTCTAAGGCTGGGGATTACCTGCGCAGTTAAAAGAAAGGGTGAGTTTTTGAAAACTCAGTGTGTAATCCCTTATTAGTTAGACAGTAAACAGTGCATGCAGTAATAGTCTGGATCAGAGCCCTACTCAGTAAGAGAGCAGTCTGAGCTTTAGCCCTATACAGTATCAATGTCGACCGAAGCCCAACACAGTATCACTACAGTGTAATGTAATTATGCATCCCACCCAAATCCATCCAGCACACCACCCGTACCAACCAACACAGCATGTGGGGATATAAATCGATCCACCCAACCAGCACACCAATATCGCAGCAAAACTTCCAGTAATAATAATGCAACATAACTGCCAGAAATAGTAAATGTAGCAAAGCCACCAGTATCAGTATTTGTGGCATAGCCACCGGTATCAATATTTGTGGCATAGCCACCGGTATCAGTGAATGTGATAGTCACTAGTACAGTACTTCCTCCATATCAAAATCCCAACCCATGCAGTATGTCATGTCATAAATATTACTTGTATGCAAAGTCATACTCAGTACAATCATATATGTAAATCATAAGCACATCAGTCATACGGAGCATAAGGGCATAATCGTCATTTTACCATACAGGGGTATTACGGTCATTTTACCCTACAGGGGCAATACGGTCATTTTACCCTACAGGGGCATTACGATCATTTTACCCTATAGGGGTATTACGGTCATTTTACCCTATAGAGGTATTACGGTCATTTTACCCTATAGGGGCATTATGGTTATTTTACCCTATAGTGGCATTATGATCATTTTACCATACAAGGGTATTACGGTTATTTTACCCTATATGGTATTACGGTCATTTTAGCCTACAAAAGCATTACGGTCATTTTACCTACTTTGGGGTTTTAGCTTAAAAAATGACCTCTCCGAAGGTCTACAGTCGCCTCGAGCGACACAGACAACTTAAATGATCATAACGGTGTAAATGGGCCCAAGGCCTATTACTCAGCCCAAGTGGGCCCACACGCTCGTGTGGCCCAATTAGCCCAAACTCAGACATGACTATGGGACTTACATAGCCGAGTCCAATATTTATAACTTACCATGGATTTAATCTGTGTGGGGCCCACGAGCCTATTAGGCCCACATGGCCCATTTTGGCCTAACGTGCCCAGAACGACCTATGCCATGTACACGACATGATAAGCCCAACTACTTCACACCTACAGTTAAATTTACACAAGCAGGCCCACGGGCCCATCAGGCCTATTTGGACAATCGAGGCCCAAGTCCACGAGAGCGCTCGTGGTGACCTTTACAGCCTATCGCCCATGCTTTATGCATTCAGATCACCCCACGTGCGTTCGTACGCTCGTGAGGCCTCGAATGCCAGTATTTCGGCATTTCAGCTTTTTGGCTTTTGCCGAATCACAGTTTAGCAGGGGTGTCATTACACACCTCTTTTGGCTTTGACAGTAATTGAGTGGTGAACGATTACACACCTGGTTGCGAAGACCGATATGAGTCTACGAGCACCACAGCCTTCAAGTAAACACTGTAAATAATAAGTCTATATTCAATAAGGTTAATACCCTCTTTACAACTCTTATATCCCAACTGTAACTATTACCTACCGCGATAAGACGAAGATGGTTTATATGCTTTAAACCGCTAGTTAGGATGAACTTCTAGATCCTTGAAGAACTTTGCATTACTGTTGCATCATGTTAACCCATACCATATATGCGAATATAATGAACCAAGTGAGACCACTTACCGACACATGGAACCAAAAAGGTTGGTAACAGTATTCGGCCTACACTAACACCCCTGTCAGAGACGGCAGACAAAGAAGGTTTAGAGGAGAGTGCTAAAATGGCAGAGAGAAAAAAAAAAGGGAAAGGATAATCGAGCATCCAAAGTAATACTGACTGTAAGCACTAGATTTGGCTATAAACAGAGAAGAATCCATTTACGTTAATCAACGAAGGGAGATTTAGATACGAGTTAGAACAGCAAACAGAAATCGACCCCAATTATTTGAATGGAAAAAAGAAGAGAAGGTGAAATCGGTTAAGAGGGATTGGTTGAGAAAAGAAAGGGAGAAGAGAGGGGAAATGAAAGTTCGGCTAATACCTTGAACACTATGGAAAAAGAAAGTGATGGAAAAAGTAAAGTTTTTGTCCAACAGAAGTACCCTACCGCAGGATAAAATCAAAGAAAGTTAGTCCAAAACATACTCGAAAGGCCAATACCAAATTTCGGCTACCACACAAACAGTAGCGAGAGAGGAGCAAAAAGAGAGAAAAGTCACCGGTAAAGGGCAAGAAGTAGCCTATTCCACGTAGTGCCTAAGACCGATTATGGCACATAGAGAATACCATTTTTGGCAGACAACTCCCTACTCTCCTAATAACTCCCCTTTGACCAATTCAAACTCTATTCAAACTCTCCAAATTTAAAATCCATGATTCTCTCCACCCAACACTCCTCCATATCCATAACCACCCTTTTCAAATTCCTTGATTTCCTCCCTTTGACCACTTCCAAAATCACCTCAGCAAAGTTTGTAACCAATCCAAACACTTGCCGCCCCATTAATAAAATAAATACTCTTTGCTTGTCTTGGAATTATAACAATCCGATTTTGACCCTAGTCGGAACAGTGGTTTCGAGACCACGTAGTCAATTCTAAAAAATATTTTAATATTATTTTTTGTGTCTGTGATATGTGAAGTTATATCTCTGAAGTTTCTGTGATTTAATTTGTCTGTTTCTGTGCATAATTATGAAAAAGGATTTAATCGCGTAAAATGTAAAAGCTGTGTGTTGATTGATAAAGTGCCTATGTGAAGTGGCTTTTTAAGTATGATGTCCTTATGATGGAATTGGCCCATTATACTAATGCATGGACAAGTATAGACATTAGTTGGTAGATTTTCATATGTTATTAATAAGGGCAAAATTGGTAAATGGCATATAATGTTTAATTAAATAAAATAAACATGAAATGGCCATGCATTTTTTAGTTCATCTTTGGCTGAAACTTCAAAAGAAAAAGAAAGAAAAAGAACAAGCTTGGTTTGGCCTTGTCCAAGCTTGATTAAGGTATAAATTTTCGTCTGTTTTTGATAATTTCTACGTTTCTGTAATTATTGCTTCGTGTTCTTCAAAACCTATGTCTGAATTTCTATTTCTTTTGAAGATTATGAAATGTGACATTGATGATTATATGAGTTTTGTAATGTTATTATATGGATTATGAAAGATATATGTAAGATTATCATGCTTTGTTCTTGAATTTTTGATGGAATAGAGCTATTTGGGCTAATTTGTGAAAATGACATTTTGAAGGATTAAATTGTGAATTAAATATGTTATTTGGGCTTGTATGGAAGATATTTATATGTGGCCAAACTATAGTCTTGGTGTATTTTGCATAATTATGATTTTGTGAAAAATGGACTAAATTGTCAAAGTGTGAAAATATAAGGGCTAAAATGCAAAGTGCCCTAAAAATGTGTTCATGGATTATTTTGAATGAAATGAATGATTGAATGGTTGAATTTGAATTTTATTAGATCAAGAACAAAGAAAATCGGACTTGAATCGAGGGAAGTCCAAAATAGTTGAATAGTCGACTCGTTCTCGTCCGAAATCCGTACAAGGTAAGTCAAATTACAATTTCATGTTAAATTGACTAAATTCTGCAAATACAAACTATAGTCTATATTGGACGGCTGTGAGAGCCTGATGAATGAATTCCGAGTAAATTTCAATAATATTTTAGTATATGAAAAGCTCTGTATGTTTCTAAAGGATCGTTGACTTTGATCTGAGATATCGTGTAAGACCGTGTCTAGGGCATAGGCCTCAATTTGAGATTTAGGTGTAAGACCATATCTGAGACATCGACATCGTATCTGATTTCGTGTAAGACCCTATCTAGGACAGAGGCATCGATATTGAATTACATGTAAGCCCACATTCGGGACATCGGTATTGTACCCGTTTATGAATATCTGTATCATTTCTGAACCATCTAATGATAGAGTACGAGATATGGGAATGAATATTTGAAATGTATAATCTATATAGGTACGTTTGATTCGTACTAAATTTCTAAATATGAAAGACTCTATTTCTGTGAAATAATGAATGCGAAGTAGGTATAAAATTATGGAAATGAAACATGACATGTATACAAGAAATTGAGCATGGTTAAGCTTATGAATTACTCTGTGAAATGGCTATGAATTCTTACTATTGACTTTTACTTTATAGGCTTTAATAGTTAGACTAATTTTATTTGGCTTACTAAGCTCTTTGTAGCTTACTCTGTATGATTTTCGTCTATTTTACAGTTATCATAGCTACTGAAGGCTCGGGGATAGTCCAGGATTGTCACCATACTATCGAACTCATTTTGGTACTTTTGAACGTGTAAATATTTTTATGTATGGCATGTATAGGCTAGAATGTCTATGTATTTAAGTTTTTATATGTATATATGTTATGCCATGAGAGTTGGCTAGCAAATGGTATGTTTGTGCTTATTTTTGGTAAATGGTTTGTGATGCCAAATTGTGTATGCTTGTAATGGTTATATGGACTTGTATGTGATGGTCATTTTGAAATATGCCAAGTTCAGGAAATGGTAACTTTAAGCATGAATTAGAATGTGCCATAAATGAGCTAGGAAATGAGCATTTTGGCATGTTGCTGTAATAAGATTTTTTATGTGTTTTGGTATGGATTCGAATAGGTTATTGAATGATGATGATTTAGTTACAATGAAGCATGTTTTATGCATGGAATTGGCTAAGAATTTTGGTATAAATGTTGTTTAATATTACTTGTAGGAATGACCCAAAAAGGGTGTAACACCCCAAACCCGGCCTAGAAGTTAGGCCCGAATTCGGCGTGTCACATTGAAGCGTTACTGTAAAAGTCATGTTTTAACTAACATTTTTCTTAGTGTTTAAAGAGTATTTTTGTTATAGATTAAAGTGAATGGAAGTCATGCACCGGTAGGATGCCTTAGGAAAGAGGAGGTGAGTCAATTAGACTGCTTAAGTACCAAGCTCTCCATGGATCCACTCTTAGACATGCACACAACCATTGCCACACTTTAACTAAATGATTATTCAGGAAAAACCATTTCGTTTTAAGCCATTGAAAGCACTTGTTAATTTTTTTTAAAACATTTTCGTTGCGGAAGCTTTGTCTTGTTTCACGATATTTTGAAATTAGATAATTTCTTTTAAAAACGCGCCCTAGAGCTATTCAATCCGAAACCTTTAAATTCATATCATGCCTAAGCTAATAATCATACTAAAGCAATTAAAAATAATTAAAGCAGCCTTATTACAACTTAAAACCTGAAAACATAAAGGAAGTAATCTAGAATAAAAGTGAAGGCATAAACACTTATTTTAAACAGTCCACATGGCCACTCTGAATCCCCTCCGGCTCCAAGTCTCCACATCAAGTCTCACCTGCAAAGATAAGGAAAGGGGGGGTGAGTTTGGAAACTTAGTGTACAACAAGCCCCTTTCAGAGCCCAAACTAATACCAGCATACTGGGCCTAAGCCCTAATTCAGTCGACATATACTGGGCCGAAGCCTTTCGTTTAACGATTACTGGGCCGAAGCCTTTTCATAAATCATATCACTGGGCCGAAGCCTTTACTGTAATCGGTATGGCCCATAGGCCCACTTCAATATCACATATAATACCAATGAATGTATGCAAGCCCATTTAGGGAGACTACTCAACCCACCATCCGCTACTCTCCACCCGTACCAACCAAGCTCTCCATGTGGGGAATAACACAACCCACCCAACGAAACTCTCCACTGGCAGCATAGTTGCTTTATCATATAACTGGAGGCCTAGCCTCTTTAATAACTGGAGCAAAGCCCTTTTTGATAAACTAGGGCAAAGCCCTTTTCATTAAACTGGGGCAAAGCCCTTTTTGCACTTCCTCCATTTATTTCAAACCCAACCCATGCATATAATGAGCATATCATGTGCATCTCATAACATATCATGTGCATATCATGTCATATCATGTATATCAAAATCTCATGCATCATATTCACAATTAAACCCTAGGGGTGTAATGGTCTTTTTTACATAGGGCACAACAATCATTTTCCATATTTTAGGGGTAATTTCATAAATTTACCAAATATTATGGTTTTTCCACGATCATTAACAATTATCAACATTTTCAAGTGTTTAAACAGTGATTTTAACGCACTTTATCAAATTAGGGCTTTTGGGCCCAAAAACCCTAATGGGTCCTACGAATGCCGATTTAGCCCATTAAGCCCACATAATCCAAATTTTACAACAGTACTAACCGCGTTAACATGCAATCTTTGCAAATCCATTTTCTAACAATTTTACCCAAATGGGCCTGAAAGCCCATTGGGCCCAATTTCAGCCCATTGAGGCCCAACTTACCGTCGTGCACAAAATTGCACTCTTACTTGTTCCATCGATCCAAACACCGTTCATATCGTTTTTATCGCATCTAAAACCACATGCAAAGTCTCAAGTTTCCGAAATGCCGGAATTTTAGCATTTCGGCTTTTCTGCGAATATTAGCCTAAGCTATTACGAGGGTTGTTACACACCTATTTGGTGACGATTGCCACTGAGATCCCTTATGATGTCCTACAATTGATTACCACAATTCTTAGATTGCAAACCACAATAACCAATCCCAATATTCACCTACCATATTCGAACCATGCCCCTAAAGCCTTTAGAATCTTACCTTTTTGCCGAAAATCGATGACTAGATCTAAGTCTAGTTGTTCCAAAGATCCAAGCTTTCGATCCAACCTCTAGAAGACACTAATCACCTAAAGAAATTATCGGTTAAAGACCCTTAAATCCCTATGCCCAAATCGACAGCCTCCCTAGATTTTAAGGGCTTCGGTTTTTTTTAAATTGTAAAATAAGACTAGATCTGAGGTGATGAGCACTTACCACTTATTCCTCTTTGATTTCTACGTAGATCTAATGCAGATCTATCCTCTAAACAATAGTAGAACTCAAAACCAGGAGATCTGAAGTTTCGGCTATAAGTCCCTAAATCCATGGTACTTCAGCTTTTTAAGTGATGAAGAAGATGACGATTTGAGGCTATAACTTTGAAGTAATGTTGCCGACAGATACTAAGGGTTTAGAGAAGATGAAAGTTAATCAAAAGGAACAAAAATAACTAAAGGATTTTGGCTTGGAGAAATCGGCACAAGAAGTGAGTTTTCGAGATTTCAGCTTTTATGGCGATCGGCTATGAAGGTTTTGTGGAGGATGGGATCGATAGAGGAGGTGAGTAAGGTGATCAGAACGTTTCGACTAGAAGAAAAAACAAAAAGGAAGAAATAAATGGAGGAGAAAGAGAGGAAGAAGAACT
This sequence comes from Gossypium longicalyx, assembly GCA_025698465.1. NCBI lineage: Eukaryota > Viridiplantae > Streptophyta > Magnoliopsida > Malvales > Malvaceae > Gossypium > Gossypium longicalyx. The sequence goes on from CM047004.1 coordinate 39,914,927, forward strand.
CGGCACCAAGGAGAAGGAATATATGTTTTCGACTTTTATGAGAACTCAGAAGGGATGAATGACAGTGAAAGCTTTCAGGTGGTTAACCCTAATTCTCCAAGACAGAAAAAGAAAAGAACCTAACCCTAATATCAACTAAAACAATCGGCCCAACCTCCCTAAGGCCCTTGTTGAAATTCACTTAAGTGATCACATGCCCGGCACATGCCTAAAATTAAAAAGTAACTGTATGCCTACCTTGCAACTTGAACCCTGGACCTTTAATTCCTTCCCAGGCACCATTTTTTTAGGAACTTAGTGGCCCCACCTTGCCACTTTACCAAGGCCTTATTTGTATCATAATTTACCACCTCAATTTTAAAAACCCATATCGCCAGAACCCTCTTTCTCCAAAATTAAAAATTCAGGAATTGCCTCGAATTAAATTTACTCTTGGGCCTTTTTCCCACACCATAACCCTTCATAATTTATTTAATTACATACTAAATAATAATAATAATAATTAAAACATCCAAATTGTTTGGGCCGTTTTCTACCCGAACCTAGACTCAAGGCCCATTACTCCTAGGCCCCAAAATCAGGGCGTTACAAAGGGGTGGCAAATTGGTTTAAACCAAGCCTGTATTGTGCCACACGGTCAGGGACCACGGGCATGCCTTGTGGCCGTGTATGCAAAGTAGTAACCTCTTAAGATCACACGGTTAAGACACACCCGCGTGTCATATGGTCGTGGGCTCAAGTCAGTAACTAGCTAAGTATCACACGGCCATAGCACACGGGCGTGTCTGTTGGACGTGTGTAAAAGTCAATATATATACTCTATTTTGGCACGGTTGTATCACATGGGCGTGTCTAGTGCTCGTGTAAGGCACACGGCTTGGTCACACGGACGTGTGACCTCAACAGAATTGAAAATTTTCTGAGTTTTGAAATTTATTAATGTGTTCAGTTTAGTCTCGACTGTCCTTGAAGGTATGTTTTAAGTCTCGTAGACCATCATAAGGGATGAATTGTTGATTTGCTTATGCATTAATAATATATGATATCTGTGATTCTGTATTGATCTGTAATATTCTGTCTATCTGGTAATGCCCCTTACCTATTTCGGCGATAGTTATGGGATATGGGTGTTATATTTTGTTGGTATCAGAGCTATGGTTTAGTCGGTTCTAAGACTACCATAGCATATGTGAGTCTAGCTATACATGCCATATATCTGAAACTGTGGTAGTATGGTGAATCCTAACATTGAAATGTGCTTTTATATAGGAAATGGATCCCGATAGAGCTGTTGCTGACGATGTTGAAAGCAATGCGCTTGCTCCCATGCAAGGGACAGTGCAAGCTGATTCTCGACCAGCTACGAGTAGCTGTGATGGTAAGGCTAAACAATCATTCTATCAGATGATGAATAATTGGTTCACCCAATATATTCAAACCAATCCGGCTGTACAACAACCTCTACCCCCGGTTAATCCTCCCCAAATTCCTGTTATGCCCTCATTGAATTTGGTTCACTTAAGTAGACCACCAGTTGATAAGATCAATAAGTATGGGGTTGTAGAGTTTCGAGCTACAACGAATGATGATGCTGAAAGAGCCGAATTCTGGTTAGAGAATACAATACGAGTGTTTGATGAATTGTCTCTGAATTTTGAGGAATGTGTAAAATGTGCTGTTTCACTTCTGAGAGATATGGCGTACCATTGGTGGAGAACTTTAATATCTATGGTTCCGAGTGAACGGGTTACTTGGGATTTCCTCCAAGCTGAATTTTGAAAGAAATACATTAGTCAGAGATTTATCGATCAGAAACGTAAAGATTTTCTTGAGCTTAAACAAGGCCGTATGTCTATTACTGAATACGAACGTGAATTTGTAAGATTGAGCTATTATGCTTGAGAATGCGTATCAAATGAAGCATTAATGTGCAAAAGGTTTGAAGATGGACTAAATGAAGATATCCGTCTGTTAGTTGGGATTTTGGAGATTAAAGAAATGGTAGTGCTTGTTGAGCGAGCTTGTAAAGTTGAAAAATTAAGTAAAGAGAAAAGAAAAGCTGATTTTGAAGCTAGAGATGTTAGAAAGAGATCTTCGAGTAGATTATTTCAGTCTGTGTCAAAGAAATTTTGAGATGATCATAGTCGTTCAAAGGCTAATGTAGGACATTCGAATCGAGATCGAGCTAGATTGCATTTGAATTTCAGAGCTCCTGCTACTTCTGTTGCAAGTGTTGGGAATGTCTGATCTAAGAAACCTGAATGTAAATACTATGGTAAAAGACATCCGAGAAATTGTAGATTGAATGACCGAGCCTGTTTCTGATGTGGATCTCTGGACCATTTTGTAAGAGATTGTTCTGAACCTGCTGAGCAAGAGAATGTATAGAATCTGAGACCGAGCAACACCTTAGCTAGAGGTAGACCTTCCAGAAATACAGAAAATGCAAGTGGTGGTCAAAGAGCTACTAGGGATACTGCTGTTGGATCTGAGGCCAGAGCACCTGCCAGAGCCTATGCTATCTGAGCTCGTGAGGAAGCCTCGTCTCTGGACGTACTGGTACTTTTACTCTTTATGCTACTTATGTGATTGCATTGGTAGACCCTAGATCAACGCGTTTTTATATCTGTATGAATTCAGTGCATAGTAAGACTTTGCCTGTAGAGTCCACTGAATTTGTAATTAGAGTATCGAACCCCTTAGGCAAAAGTGTCTTGGTTGATAAAGTTTGTAAGAATTGCCCATTATTGATTCGAGATATCTGTTTTCCTACTAATTTGATGCTTTTGCCTTTCGATGAATTTGACATAATTCTGGGAATGGACTAGTTAACTTTGCACGATGCTATTGTGAATTGCAAATGAAAAGTCATTGATTTAAGGTGTAAGAATGATGAGATAATTTGAATTGAGTATAGTAATCTGAATGGACTACTGGCTGTGATATCTGCAATGAAAGTACGAAAATATGTGAAAAAAGGCTTTAAAGCCTACTTAGCTTATGTGTTAGACTCGAAAGTGAATAAAAAGAAAGTTGAATCTGTGCCTGTTGTCTGTGAATTCTCTTATGTGTTTCCTGAAGAACTACCAGGTTTGCCTCTGATTCGAGAAGTCGAGTTTGGTATTGAATTAGTACCTGGTACTACTCCGATTTTGATAGCTCCACATAAAATGGCTCCGACCGAGTTAAAGGACTTAAAATATCAATTGTAAGAATTGATCGTTTGAAGATTTGCTAGACCGAGCTTTTCACCATGGGGTGCTCCTGTTCTGTTTGTGAAAAAGAAAGATGGCACAATGAGTATGTGTATTGACTACCGTCAACTTAACAAAGTGACTATAAAGAAAAAACATCCTCTACCCAGAATTGATGACTTATTCAATCAGTTGAAAGGTGCTACTGTGTTTTTGAAAATAGATTTGAGATTGGGTTACTATCAGTTGCGAGTAAAGGACTCTGAAATTCTGAAAACTACTTTTAGAACGAGGTACAGACATTATGAATTTTTAGTTATGCCTTTTGGATTAACGAATGCACCTGTTGTCTTTATGAATTTAATGAATAGAACTTTCAGACCGTATTTAGATCAAATTGTTGTGGTATTCATTGATGACATATTGATCTATTCACATGATGAATCTGAACATGCTGAACATTTGAGAATAGTGCTACAGACTCTGCGAGATAAATAGTTATATGCAAAGTTCAGTAAATTTGAATTCTGGTTGCGAGAAGTTGGTTTCCTGGGTCATATTGTATCAGCCTCTGATATCTGAGTTGATCTGAGCAAAATTTTAGCCATTCTGGATTGGAAACCTCCGAGGAATGTATCTGAAGTCTGTAGTTTTCTGGCACTTGCTGGTTACTATAGAAGATTCATAAAAGGTTTCTAGATAATTGCAACTCCGTTGACAAAACTGCTCTAGAAAGATGTGAAGTTTTAGTGGTTTGAAAAGTGTCAGAACAGTTTTGATCGGTTAAAAGCTCTGTTAACTGAAGCTCCGGTACTTGTGCAACCTGAATTGGGTAAGGAATTTGTGATTTATAGTGATGCTTCGTTGATTGGTCTGGGATGTGTTCTAATACAAGAAGGAAAAGTTATAGCTTATGCCTCGAGACAATTAAAGCATCATGAAAAGAACTATCCGACTCACGACCTCGAGTTAGCTACAATTGTGTTTGTCTTGAAGATCTAGCGTCACTATCTATTTGGTGAGAAATGTCACGTGTTTTCTGATCATAAAAGGCTGAAGTATTTAATGACGCAAAAAGATTTGAATCTACGACAGAGAAGATGGTTAGAACTGCTAAAAGACTAAGAACTTGTGATTAATTATCACTCGGGAAAAGCAAATGTTGTTGCTGATGTTTTGAGTCAAAAATCTTCCTTTGCTTTGCATGCAATGAATGCTCATTTAGTTCTGTCTGATGATGGTTCAGTTTTAGTTGAATTAAAAGTGAGACCTTTGTTCTTACAGCAGATTATTGAAGCTCAGAAGGTTGATAATGAATTAATAGCAAAACGAGCTCAGTGTGATTCTGAATTTCAAGTTGATGTTGATGATTGTTTGAGATACAGGCATAGACTTTGTGTTCCAAGAAATTCGGAGTTAATTCGGACGATTTTGAGTGAAGCTCACAGTAATTGTTTATCTATACATCCGGGTAGTACTAAAATGTATAATGATCTGAAGCAGCATTATTGGTGGTCCAGAATGAAAAGAGATATATCTGATTTTGTTTCTAAATGTTTAATCTGTCAGCAAGTTAAAGCTGAACATCATGTGCCATTTAGGTTATTACAACCGATTATGATTCTGGAGTGGAAATGGTATCGAGTGACCATGGATTTTGTTTTGGGTTTGCCCCTGTCTCCGAGAAAGAAAGACGCAATTTGGGTTGTAGTTGATCGTTTAACGAAATCAGCTCATTTTATTCCTATTCGATTTGATTATTCAATTGATAAATTAGCTGAGTTATATATTTCTGATATTGTGAGATTGCATGGTGTGCCATTTTCGATAGTGTCAGATAGAGACCCGAGATTTACAGCACCATTTTGGAAGAAATTGCAAGATGCTCTGGGTACTAAATTGCATTTTATCAGTACTTTTCATCTGCAAAGAGATGGTCAATCTAAACTGATTATTCAGATACACGAGGATATGTTTAGATGTTGCATTCTTGAGTTTGAAGGTATGTGGGAACAATATCTACCTTTGATTGAATTCACTTATAATAATAGCTTTCAATCAAGCATTAAAATGGCACCGTACGAAGCCTTATATGGTAGAAAGTGTAGAACTCCGTTATACTGGCCTGAGCTCAGTGAGAATAAGATTTACGGTATTGTTCTAATAAAAGAAACAGAACAGAAAGTGAAAGTAATCTAAGATAGTCTGAAAGCTGCCTCTGATCGTCAGAAATCTTATGCGGATTTAAAACAAAAAGATATCAAATTTGGGATCGATGATAAAGTGTTTCTGAAAGTATCTCCATGGAAGAAACTGTTCTGATTTGGTAAGAAGGGCAAGTTGAGTCCGAGGTTCATCAGACCATATGAAATCATCGAGCGAATTGGGCCGGTTGCTTATAGATTGAGGCTACCATTTGAGTTAGAAAAGATACATAATGTGTTTCATGTATCGGTGCTTCGACAATACAGATCTGATCCTTCGCATATAATTTCTCCGCCTGATATTGAAACTCAATCTGATATGACTTATGAAGAAAAGTCGATCCGTATTTTAGCTCGTGAGGTTAAAGAGTTACAAAATAAGAAAATTTCATTAGTTAAAGTGATATGGCACCGACATGGTGTTGAAGAAGCCACGTGGGAGTCTAAAGATGCTATGAGACAACAATATCCGAAGCTATTTAACGATAAGATTTTTGAGGACGAAAATCCCTAAGGGGAGAGAATTGTAACAGTCCGATTTTGACCCTAGTCGGAACAGTGGTTTCGAGACCACGTAATCAATTCTAAAAAATATTTTAATATTATTTTCTGTGTCTATGATATTTGAAGTTATATCTGTGAAGTTTATGTGATTTAATTTGTCTGTTTCTGTGGATTTAATCGCGTAAAATGTAAAAGCTATGTGCTGATTGATAAAGTGCCTATGTGAAGTGGCTTTTTAAGTATGATGTCCTTATGATGCAATTGTACCATTGTACTAATGCATGGACAAGTATAGATATTAGTAGGTGGATTTTCATATGTTATTAATAAGGGCAAAATTGGTAAATGGCATGTAATGTTTGATTAAATAAAATAAACATGAAATGGCCATGCATTTTTTAGTTCATCTTTGGCCGAAACTTCAAAAGAAAAAGAAAGAAAAAGAACAAGCTTGGTTCGGCCTTGTCCAAGCTTGATTAAGGTATGAATTTTCTTTTGTTTTTGATAATTTCTACGTTTCTGTAATCGTTGCTTCGTGTTCTTCAAAACCCATGTCTGAATTTCTATTTCTGTTGAAGATTATGAAATGTGCCATTGATGATTATATGAGTTTTGTAATGCTATTATATGGATTATGAAAGATATATGTAAGATTATCATGCTTTGTTCTTGAATTTTTGATGGAATAGAGCTATTTGGGCTAACTTGTGAAAATGAGGTTTTGAAGGATTAAATTGTGAATTAAATATGTTATTTGGGCTTGTATGGAAGCTATGTATATTTGGCCAAACTATAGTCTTGGTGCATTTCGCATAATTGTGATTTTGTGAAAAATGGACTAAATTGTCAAAGTGTGAAAATGTAAGGGCTAAAATGCAAAGTGCCCTAAAAATGTGTTCATGGATTATTTTGAATGAAATGAATGATTGAATGGTTGAATTTGAATTGTATTAGATCAAGAACAAAGAAAATCGAACTTGAATCGAGGGAAGTCCAAAATAGTTGAATAGTCGACTCGTTCCCGTTCGAAATCCGCACGAGGTAAGTCAAATTACAATTACATGTTAAATTGACTAAATTCTGCACATACAAACTATAATCTGTATTGGACGGTTGTGAGAGCCTGATGAATGAATTTCGAGTAAAATCTGATAATATGTTAGTATCTGAAAAGCTCTATATGTTTCTAAAGGAACGTTGACATCGATCTGAGATATCATGTAAATCTGTATGTTATGCCATGAGAGTTGGCTAGCAAATGGTATGTTTGTGCTTATTTTTGGTAAATGGTTTGTGATGCCAAATTGTGTATGCTTGCAATGGTTATATGGCCTTGTATGTGATGGTCATTTTGAAATATGCCAAGTTGAGGAAATGGTGAGTTTAAGCATGAACTAGAATGTGCCATAAATGAGCTAGGAAATGAGCATTTTGGCATGTTGTTGTAATAAGATTTTTTATGTGTTTTGGTATGGATTTGAATATGTTATTGAATGATGAAGATTTAGTTATAATGAAGCATGTTTTCAGCATGGAATTGGCTGAAAATTTTGGTATAAATGTTGTTTAATATTGCTTGTAGGAATGACCCAAAAAGGGGTGGCAAATTGGTTTAAACCAAGCCTGTATTGTACCACACGGTCAGGGAGCACAGGCGTGCCTTGTGGCCATGTATGCAAAGCAGTAACCTCTTAAGATCACACGGTTAAGACACACGGGAGTGTCATATGGCCGTGGGCTCAAGTTAGTAGCTAGTTAAGTATCACACGGCCATAACACACGGGCGTGTCTATTGGCCGTGTGTAAAAGTCAATATATATACTATGTTTTGGAACGGTTGTATCACATGGGCGTGTCTAGTACCAGTGTAAGGCACACGGCCTGGTCACACGGGTGTGTGACCTCAACAAAATTGAAAAATTTTCTGAGTTCTGAAATTCATGAATGTGTTTGGTTTAGTCTCGACTGTCATTAAAATTATGTTTTAGGTCTCGTAGACCATCATAAGGGATGAATTGTTGATTTGCTTATGCATTAATAATATGTGATATTTGTGATTCTGTATTGATCTGTAATGTTCTGTCTATCTGGTAATGCCCCTTACCTATTCCAGCAACAGTTATGGGATAGGGGTGTTACAGGAGTTCAAACCTAAATTCTCCCAGTTACTAAGTCACGCCATTTGCCACCAAACCACAAGGCTTTTTGTGACATAATACAAGCATTGTTATTTATAAAGCCTACAAGCTAAAGCCAAGGTTCACTTAAGGGGAAAAACTAATTTTTACAAAAGCCCAAACTTGAACGCAGGCTTCCCAAACACTCCCAAACACACCCAAATCGCTAAGCTAGTATAGCTAACATGTAACTTGTGTCACTTTCTTGCTTAACTAAAATATTTATGAGCAGTCTCCTAACCACTCCCATGCTCAAGGCCCAATACTTCTAGGCCCAATTTCGAGGCGTTACACCTTTAACACCCCTAGTCAAAGCATCAAAATTTTTCTGAAACCAACATGAAATGACCAATTTAGTAGTTTAAAACCATTCAACCAATATGCCATACAAGGCACCTAAAATGCAACATTCATGCTTACATAAATATGTACATTTTACCTTAATTCAAATCATGCACATATAGTTCAGTACCATTTCCAAAACATACCATAACTTGACTATATTGAGATCAATTCATTACATACCACTTTGGCTATTCAAACATGCGTCAACATATTACCACATTAACACATATTAGTAAGGCATCTAAAAGTACCAAAATGACACAAACCAACCAACATCAAATGGTACCAAAACAACTTATACCAGCCAATATCATCAACTAACATTCAATTAGATACCAACACAAGTCCACCTATACATGCCATGATAACCTTGGCCTGTAACACCCCTAACCCGTATCTGTCGCCAGATTTGGGTTATGAGGCATTACCAATCATCACAGTTCATACAGATATTTATTACATTTCACTATTTAAAATTTAATCACGTCAATGCTCATAACTTAATCAAATTATCGAGTCTTAAAATCATATCGTTCACAACATTGCATAAATAAAATATAATCCAACACATATCAAAACAAATTATACATCAAACTTAACAAATCTCAATACTAAACTTTTCATTCATTTATGCAATATTGATATAATAGTCAATATGAAAATTTCATGTTATGTACATTAATGCAAATTAAAACATCTATTCGAATATATATGTATATATATATACCTAAGCACATTTAACTAAAGCATTATGGCAAATCACAGTTACGGTTTAATATACAACCAGTTATATATAAAACGTGCAAACAAATTTTACCAAGTTCAAGCACATTTCATCTTATCATTATTAACCATTTTTGAACACAAATAACAATTCATTTCATGTTAAATTCACAAGCTAAAAAGTATATTTAAACATTATACTAGATTACAAATACACGACCAATTCACTTCACATCTATTCAACTATTGAATTAATCACATAAGATCATACCACACGTAATAGTATATTGACTAGTTATTCTATTTCATAGTTATTAAACCTTAAATATTATACACATTATGCTATCCCAAGTAACCAACCATTTATTCATGAAACATATTTCTTTCTTGCCATAACAAACCGTATCAAATTATCCAATACGCAATCAAGCATATATTCATCATTTTACCTCTTTACCAAATCATGCACAATTCACTATAACCACATTTAAACTTTTGAACACAAATAGCATATCAATGTATACCTAATTTGCATTTAATAATATTAAGATTGAATTTCATATTTTAACCTATTCACAAATACTTTATTTGGTTATAAAACCAAACCTCAATTGGTCACACCATTATCAAATCACATGCTTACCAAAATTAACCACTTTCCAAAGCCAAAATTTACTACTAAATATATATATATAGCATATATAGTAATCAATCATTTCACTAGTAACTTGACCTTTAAATACTAAACCACAAACAACATATCATAGGCATATGTATATGTTTTACCCATCACTAACCAAATATAAAGACACATCATTTACTACCTCTAAACCAATTCACAAGACAAATTACACATCCTAAATAAATCAATAATAAGCTACAACCGAAAAACATTCATTATTCATATGTCATGTTTAACTCACACATATATGTACACCATGATCAAAATTGCTTAAACATTAGAACCTTAGCATTAAGATCAAGCCATTTTTGCATGGCTTTATATACATACACATTCAAAATAAATTTAACCTAAGGCAAGCCTACATATGCCATAAGTTCGAGTTCAATTTATAAAGTATCGAAACAGTAGATAGTGTGATGGACTGTGCTAATGATCCCCGAGCTCGTAACTTGATTCCAAAATCTATAAAACAAAGAAAAACATACACACATAATAAGCTATTATAACTTAGTAAGTCATAAGCAAATAAACAACTCAATGGTATAATCAACTCATTTAAACTAAACCAAATTATAATATCATTATCATATTTAGTCTCAAACATATAATTTCATATATATATAATATACTTTCATACATAAATGTTACCTTAGCCGAATGCTCATATATAAATATTAACAAAATATTATTCAACTCTCGAAACCAAAATGTCATTATGTAACCAAGTATACTTACACTCATATACACAAGCTCATGAATCAAAGTATAACATCATATACATACACTTATCATATGGTCGAATATACTGTACCATGCTCATATGTTTACTTGTATACTTGTATTTCATATCAAATAATCAACTTACCCTATTTTCAATTTAGCTCATTTTACATCTTCGATCACAACTTATCATTGCCCATTGAACCATTAGGGATTGAATAGGATACTCAGATAATCACATATATCGAACGATGCCAACGTCCCAGACGTGGTCTTACATGCTATCTCATATCGATGCCACTATCTCAGACAGGGTCTTACACAAATCAAATACGATGTCGATGTCCCAGACATGGTCTTACACATAACCACATATATCGATGCCAACGTCCCGGATGTGGTCTTATATGCTATCTCATATCGATGCCACTGTCCCTGTAACACCCCAAATTTGAGCCTAGAAGGGATGGGCCTTGAGCATGGGAATAGCTAGGAGACGGTACATAAGTATTTAGTTGTGTAAGAAAATGACACAAGTGTGTATCTACTTTAGTGGTTAAGTGTTCTGAGTGTTCCGGGAGAGTCTGAGAAGTCTTGGGTTCAAGCCTTGGCTCTTTTAAAATTTTGGTTTTTAAGGGATAAACCATGGATCTGGTATGTAGGCTTTATAAATAATTGTGGATGATTTATGACACAAAAAGAGCCTGTGGTGGATTGGCAAGGTAGCGTGTTATGTAACTGTGAGGTCTGTTTATGACACAGAAAGAGCTTGTGGTGGATTGGCAAGGTGGCGTGTTGTGTAACTGTGAGGTTTGAGGTTCAAGTCTTGGGATGGTCTGTACTCTGGTAGTAGGACTGGCATAGAAGGTCTTCCTGTCATGTAGGAATAGGGCCAGTTAGGTCAGTACCAGTTCTCCCGGCAAGAGCAGATCCTTTTCCATATGCGGGGGCGAAGGAGTTGGAGTTGGACTGAGTCTCTGTGTTGAATTGGTCAAGGAGAGGTTGGTGGAGAAAATCAAGGAGTGACTTATGGAGAGATTTAAGGAGGAAAATATGGGATTTTATGTGGGTTATTATTATCTTGTGTTCAAAGAATTTTGTTCCCATTCTTCTCCCAAAAAAATTATAGACGATAGTTTTCCTCTGCTTCTCAAGTCTGCCATTCTGTTCCTTGCCAATTTTTCATTGTCTTCTTTTGTTTCTGCCAACTGCCTGTTGAACTTTCTTTTTTTCTTTCTTCTCACAGCTTTGGATTTTCCTTATAAGTCATTCCTTCCTTAATCCTTGGTTTTTGTTGCTGCAACATGCCACTTTTGTTTTTGGTTCTTGCGTTATTGGTAAGTGTAGCAACTGTGAAGTATTCTTTTCGTTTATGGATTTTTGGTGAATCAATCGACTGTTTTATTTACGAAGGTTACGGGTTGGAATGACTCAGTTAGCGTTGGAGTAGTGCGGCTCTAGTGTTACATGGTTGGTACGTAAAGTGGCTATATTTTGGTGGTGTTAAAGGAAAGTTTTTCTTTTTCCTTTGGATATGAAACGTGAATTGATGTTGGTATTGGGTCTTTACAGAATTGTCCGCGGCGAATTTTGGAGTAGTGAACTATCTTGTTCGGATTTGCAGGTCCCGGAGTGCTCGATAGTGTTTTACAACAAATCACATTAGGTGTGTAGTAGTACCATATTTGATAATCGGTCAAAAGCCAAAAGAGTGTGTGAACCCACACACATTGATTTGACCATAGGTCGGCAAATGTCGAAATGCCAAAATACCGAGAAGTCAAAAAGTCGAAAGGAAGGGCTTAGAGTGTGCGATCACACGTACGGTAAATTGAGCCCATGAAACGTGGGTGTACGTCAAAAAAGGCCGCCATGAACGAATTCATGGGCTTAGGCCATAACGGGCCGAATGGACCCGATGGGCCTGCTTGTGTAAATCTGACTGTTAGGTGGAAAATAGTGGCGTTTGTCATGTCGCACACATGGCTTAGGCCATTCTGGGCCTCGATGGGATGAAGTGGGCCGTGTAGGCCCAATGGGCTCGTGGGCCCCGCATGGATAAAATCCTCAATAAGTGACAAACTTTGGACTGGGCTGTGTAGTATGCATAGCCATGGCTAATTTTGGGATAATTGGGCCGCACGAGCGTGTAGGCCCATTTGGTCCGAATAATGGGCCTTGGGCCCATTTTCACTGATAGGACCGTTAGAGCTGCAAAAGTCACTCGGGGCGACTGTAAACCTTCAGATGGGCCGATAAGCATGTTTAGGCCAAACTGATTAGATGATCGAATTACTCCCATAAGGTAAAATGATCGAATTACCCTCATAGAGTAAAATGATCGAATTATCCCCGTGGGGTAATATGACTATAATACCCCCTATGAGACAAATGACAATTATGCACTTATGTTCGGTTTGACTGATGTGCTTGTGATATACGTGTATGATTGATTGAGCATGCCATATGATATTTATGTGTTTTGCATACACCCACGACATAATGCATCGGGTTGGGATATTGTATATGGAGGAAGTGGACTATTCTGTTAAGGTCGCACAGGCCGCACGAGACAACTATGGACTATTGCACGAGACAACTATAGACTATTCTGTTAAGGTCACACGGGTTGCACGAGACGACTGTAGACTATTCTGTTAAGGTCACACGGGTCACACGAGACGACTGTAGACTATTCTGTTAAGGTTACACGGGTCAACTGTGGACTGTTCTGTTATGGTCGCACGGGTCGCGCGAGATGACTGTGGACCTACCGATGACTTTAAGCCACTTGATCTGATTATGGCTCTTTGCCATTCTGAAGATGGTTTTATGCCATCCCAATTATGGCTTTGTGCCATCTTGATCATGGCTCTGTGCCGATTATATTATAGCTACTGATGGCTTTGTGCCATCCTGTTTATAGCTTATAGCTATCATATTTATGGCTCTTAGCCATTCTACATTCTTGCGACCTTGCCGCGATCTCATCTTGCGACCTGTTGCATTACTATCTTGGCGACTTTGCTTGCGATATTGGTGTGTTGGCTGGGTAGGTCGATGTTATCCTCACATGGTGTGTTGGTTAGTACGGGTGGTGTGTTGGCTGGATTGGGATGGGTTGCATAATTGCACTGTTGCATTTCTATTACTGACACTGTTACTATATTGGGCTTAGGCTCACATATATTCGGCCTCTGATTCTGTAGTGGGCTAAGGCCACCTAATGTTGATACTATTATGGGCTAAGGCCCAACTGTTACTAATATGGGCTAGGCCCAACTGTTATTGATATGGGCTAGGCCTAACTGACACTGTTTTGGGCTCAAGCCCAAACTGCTTCTGTATACTGTTTATATGACTGACTATTTTTATATTAGGAGGGGATTACACACTGAGTTTTTGTAAACTCACCCCATTTTTAACTGTACAGGTAGTCCTCAGCATTAGGCAGATCGGTGCTACGAGGGACTCGGAGATGGCCACACTACTGCTCCTACTGCTACGTTAAATTACTTACTCGTATTTTTTATTTTGGATTTCTGGTTGGTAATAAGACCATTTGTGGGATTTACTTTTAATTAGGCTTTTGATTACTCACTTTAAACTGCTAGTCTAAGAAAAGATGAGTTTTCAAACCTATTACTGTTTTCAAAAACATATGTTTTAAACTTTTTAATTTAAATTACCTTCCGCAACTGAAAGAGATTTTCAACGAAATTAATAACATTTTTAAAAGTTATTAACTTTTCAATGAACTACGTTTTGAAATTAAACAAACACAAACTGGGACTTTACACAAGTTTTCAATAGTAAGAAGGGTTTTTCAATGAAATCACGGTTTTGAATAACATTTCAATGTGACACCACCAGATTAGACCATAACGTCTAGGCCGGGTTTAGAGTGTTACATTTAGTGGTATCAGAGTCAAGTTGTAAAACTCAGTTATGGAGTGTGTTTTTCAAATTTTTTAGATTTCAAAAGGTTGTTTCTGAATTTGTAAAGTGTTTTAAGATATTTCTTCTAAAAAGTGTGGCTCATCGAGTCTCCAGCGCCGATCTGGTAAGTTTCCTAAAGCCTTTATGTGCTTATTACTGAAACTGATTTGGTAGTAAAACTGCTATAAGTAGGATTACTAAGACTACTGTAGGTAGTACTGCAAACACTTTAGTAGCGTATACTGAAACTGTAGTAAGCCTGTCTTCTGCGAAAATAACTCTCAAATACTGATACTGTTGTTCATAAAATATCTTATAATAAACAACTAGAACTATAAACCGACCGGCATAAAACTGTTAATACAAGATAAAACATAGGTAGACAACGAACACTAGAGGTACACGAGGACGAGGTGCAAGAGGCTATGATGGAGGCCGTAGAGGTGCTCGAGTTGGGTCCTCGTCGTCTTGCCATACATTTAGTTTGGAATCAGAGTGCGCAGCGGGAGCATGGTGGTGAAACTCGTGTGGTGCGACTATTCTGATGATGGGAAATTTCGGGGATGAAATTTCTTTTAAGAGGGGTGAATTGTAACGCCCCGAATTTGGGCCTAGAAGGGATGGGCCTTGAGCATGGGAACAGCTAGGAGATGGCACATAAGTATTTAGTTGTGTAAGAAAATGACACAAGTGTGTATCTACTTCAGTGGTTAAGTGTTCTGAGTGTTCTGGGAGTGTCTGAGAAGTCTTGGGTTCAAGCCTTGGCTCTTGCAAAATTTTGGTTTTTAAGGGATAAACCATGGATCTAGTATGTAGACTTTATAAATAATTGTGGATGATTTATGACACAGAAAGTGCATGTGGTGGAGTGGCAAGGTGGCGTGTTGTGTAACTATGAGGTCTGAGGTTCAAGTCTTGGGATGCGCAATGGAGTATTTATTTTGCTATTTGAACGAATTCATGGGCTTAGGCCATAATGGGCCGAATGGGCCTGATGGGCCTAAGGCTCGCTTGTGTAAATTTAACTATTAAGTGGAAAATAGTGGGGCCTGTCATGTCGCACATATGGCATAGGCCATTTTGGGCCTCGATGGGCTAAAGTGGGCCGCGTGGGCCCAATTGGCTCGTTGGCCCCGCACGGATAAAATGCTTGATAAGTGACAAACTTTGGACTGGGCTGTGTAGTATGCATAGCCGTGGCTAATTCTGGGCTAATTGGGCCGCACAAGCGTGTGGACCCATTTGGGCCGAATAATGGGCCTTGGGCCCATTTTCACCGATAGGACCCTTAGGGTCGCAAAAGTCACTCGGGGCGACTGTAAACCTTCAGATGGGCCAATAAGCAAGTTTAGGCCAAATTGATTAGATGACTGAATTATCCTGTAGGGTAAAATGACCGAATTACCCCTGTAGGGTAAAATGATCGAATTACCCCTGTAGGGTAAAATGACTGTAATACCCCTATGAGACAAATGACAATTATGCCTTCATGTTTGGTTTGACTGATGTGCTTGTGATATACGTATATGATTGATTGAGCATGCCATATGATATTTATGTGTTTTGTATATACCCACGACATAATGCATGGGGTTGGGATATTGTATATGGAGGAAGTGGACTATTCTGTTAAGGTCGCACGGGTCGCACGAGAATACTGTGGACTGTTCTGTTAAGGTCGCACGGATAGCACGAGACGAACGTGGACTGTTCTGTTAAGGTCGGACGGGTCACACGAGACGACTGTGGACTGTTCTGTTAAGGTCGCACTGGTCGCGAGAGACAACTGTGGACCTACCGACGGCTTTAAGCAACTTGATCTAATTATGGCTCTATGCCATTCTGAAGATGGCTCTATGCCATCTCGATTATGGCTTTGTGCCATCTTGATCATGGCTCTATGCCGATCATATTACCGTTACTGATGGCTCTGTGCCGATCATATTGCAGCTACTAATGGCTTTGTGTCGATTATATTATAGCTACTGATGGTTTTGTGCCATCCTGTTTGTAGCTTATAGCTATCTGTTACTGGCAGCCCTGCTACATTACTATTACTGCAGCTTTGCTGCGATATTGGTGTGCTGGGTGGGTGGGTCAATGTTATGCCCACATGGTGTGTTGGCTGGATTGGGATGGGTTGCATAATTGCACTGTTGCACTTCCGTTACTAAAATTGTTACTGTATTGGGCTTAGGCCCACATATATTCGGCCTCTGATTCTTTAGTGGGCTAAGGCCACTTGAGGTTGATACTATTATGGGCTAAGGCCCAAATGTTACTGATATGGGCTAGGCCCAACTGTTATTGATATGGGCTTGCCCCAACTAACACTAATTTGGGATAGGCCCAATTATTACTGTAATGGTCTCAGGCCCAGACTGCTTCTGTATACTGTTTATATGACTGACTGTTTTTATATTAAGAGGGGGTTGCACATTGAGTTTTTGTAAACTCACCCCGTTTTTAACTGTACAGGTAGTCCCCAGCGTTAGGTGGATCGGTGCTGCGAGGGACTCGAAAATGGCCACATGACTACACCTACTGCTATGTTAAATTACTTACTCGTATTTTTTATTTTGGATTTCTGGTTGGTAATAAGACCATTTGTGGGACTTACTTTTAATTGGGCTTTTGATTACTCACTTTAAACTTCTAGTCTAGGAAGAGACGAGTTTTCAAACCAATTACTATTTTCAAAAACATATGTTTTAAACTTCTTTAATTTAAATTAGCTTCCGCAACTGAAAGAGATTTTCAACGAAATTAATAACGTTTTTAAAAGTGATTAACTTTTCAATGAACCACGTTTTGAAATTAAACGAACACAAAATAAGACTTTATACAAGTTTTAAATAGTAAGAAGGGTTTTTCAATGAAATCATAGTTTCAAAAAACACTTCAATGTGACACGGCCAGATTCAGCCGTAACGTCTAGGCCGGGTTTGGGGTGTTACAGTCCCAAATAGGGTCTTACACAAATCAAATACGATTCTGATGTCCCAAATATGGTCTTACACGTAACCACATATATCGATGCCAACGTCCCTGATGTGGTCTTACTCGAAAACACATATCAGAATCTTATGGTTCATACAGGGCTTCCGGACATCATAATTCAATCGAAACAAATTCGTTGGCATAGCTCCTATTTATTTACATTCGGCTAACATACATATATATTTCCAAATAATTCATTTCGGCATATAAAACTCATATTTATTTAAAGTTAACAATATCTATTCGCTTATAAACTTACCTCAGACGATGAAAATCAAAACAGGACGACTAGTCGACAACTTTAGTTTTTCCCTGATCTAAATCTGATTTCTTTGGTTCTTGATCTAAACATATACAAATTAAACTCATTCAAACATATTTTCACTCAATTTAGTTCAAAAGCACTTAAATGGGTAAATTACCATTTTACCCCTGACATTTTACACTTTTTACAATTTAATCCCTATTATCATGCTTAGACCGAATCTTCCCTGTGTTCATACAAGTCCATATATTTCATTTATTTCACATTTTAGTCCCTCAATTTATTATTTTTGCAATTTAGTCTAATTACTCAAATCATCAAAAAATCCAATACAAAACATATCAATCCAAAACATATCTTTTGTATTTCATCAACTAACATCACAAAACTCAAATACTCATCAATGGCATTACTCAAAATATTCATGAAAATCAGAAATTCAAGCATGGGCTTTGTACATTACACTGCAATGATCTCAAAAACATAAAAATTATCAAAAATCGAGCTAATTACATACCTTGATTGAGCTTGCTAATGGCCGAACCTTTAAACCCTTTTGTTTTCTTTTCTTATTTTGTTATTTCAGTAAGCACAAGGATATATGAAATCTTATTTTAATTATCTTTTATTATTCTCAAGGATACAACTGTCCATCACTAACTTCAATGGTATTATTACAACATAAGTAATTCATGAAATAAAGACAACATCAATTCGGCCCTTTTAAAAATAACCATCTAATTTTTGTTTTACGCGATTAGGCCCTTTTATTAAATCGGGCACTCAAACGACAAAATTTAAGCATGAAAATTTCACACATATAAATTCACACATAATAAACATAGAAAATAATTTTAAAATATTTTTCTAACTCGGATTCATGGTCCCAAAACTACTGTTCCGAATAGGGTCTAAATCGAGCTATTACAACTCTCCCCATAGGGATTTTCGTCCCCAAAAATCTTACCAGTGAATAGGTTTGGATGACGCTCTTTTATAGCATCCTCTGGCTCCCACGTTGCTTCCTCCACTCCATGTTTATGCCATAGTACTTTAACTAACGAAAATTTATTATTTCGTAATTATTTAACCTCGCGAGCCAGAATACGAATCAGTTCTTCCTCAAATGTCATATCAGACTTAATTTCAATCTCTGATGGACTAATCACAGGTGAGGGATCAGATCGATATCTACAAAGCATTGAAACATGTAATACATTATGGATCTTTTCTAACTCAGGTGGTAACAATAGTCTATAAGCAACTGGCCTAATACACTCTATAATCTCATACGGCTCAATAAATCTAGGACTCAATTTGCCTTTACGATCGAATCTGAGTATTTTCTTCCATGGTGAGACTTTCAGAAATACTTTGTCTCCGATCTGAAACTCTATATCTTTTCGTTTCAAGTTTGCATACGATTTCTGACGATCTGGCACTGTTTTTAGACTTTCATGGATCATTTTTACTTTCTTTTTAGTCTCTCTGATCAAATCGACCTCGTGTATCTTGTTTTCACTGAGATCAGTCCAATACAATGGTCTACGACATTTATGACCGTACAAAGCCTCGTAGGGTGCCATTTTGATACTCGATTGAAAGCTATTATTGTACGCAAATTCAATCAAAGGTAAGTATCGTTCCCACATACCTGCGAACTCGAGAATGCAACATCTCAACATATCCTCAAGCATCTGAATGATTCGTTCAGACTGACCATCTGTTTGCTTATGGAAAGCAGTGCTAAAATGTAATTTCGTACCTAGTGCATCTTGCAATTTCTTCCAAAACCGCGATGTAAACCTCGAATCTCTATCTGAAATAATAGAAATAGGCACACTGTGTAATCTCACAATCTGAGAAACATATAACTCAACAAGCTTGTCAAGCGAATAATCTGTATGAACCGAAACAAAATGAGCTGATTTAGTCAATCTATCCACAATAACCCAGATTGCATCTTTCTTGCTCGGTGTCAATGGTAAACAGGATACAATATCTATTGTGACTCTGTCCCATTTTCACTCAGGTATCATGATCGGCTAAAGCAACCCAGAAGGTACCTAACGCTTGGCTTTTAGTTGTTAACAGACTAAACATTTCGAAACAAAGTTAGAAATGTCTCGTTTCATACCATGCCACTAGTAAAGTTGTTTTAGATCATTATACATCTTCGTACTACCTGGGTGAATAGTTAACCGACTGCTGTGAGCTTCGTTTAAAATCATTTGAATCAATTCTGAATTTCTCAGGACACATATTCGGTTTCTGAACCTCAAACAACCCTCAGCATCAACTCAAAACTCAGATTCAACATTCGAATCACATTGAACTCGCTTTGTTAACAAACCATCATCAACTTTCTGAGCATCACAAATTTGTTGAACAAATAATGGTTTTGCTTTTAATTCAGCTATTATTGAATCATCATCAGATATAGCCATATGCACATTCATTGCATGCAAAGAAAATAGTGATTTTTGGCTTAGAGCATCAGCAACAACATTAGGCTTTCCCGGATTGTAGTCAATCACAAGCTCGTAGTCTTTTAGCAACTCTAACCATCAGCGTTGTCTCAAATTTAGATCTTTCTGAGTCATCAAGTATTTCAGGCTTTTGTGATCAGAATAAACATTACATTTCTCATTGAACAGATAGTGACGCCATATCTTCAATGCGAACACAATAGCTGCCAATTATAGGTCGTGTGTTAGATAGTTCTTTTCATGCGGCTTTAACTGTCTCGAGGCATAAGCTATGACTTTGCCTTTCTGTATCAAAACATAGCCCAAACCATTTAAATATGCATCACTATAGATAACAAATTATTTTACCTGATTATGGCTGAACTAGCACTGGAGCTTCTATCAACAGGGCTTTCAATTGATCATAACTTTTCTGGTACTTTTCTGACCACTCGAACTTAACATCTTTTTGAACTAGCTTTGCCATCGAGGTTGTAATCACAGAGAAACCTTTCACGAACCATCTATAGTAACCAGCAAGTCCTAGAAAACTTTGGACTTCAGAAACATTTATCAGAGGTTTCCAATCAAGTATAGCTAAAATCTTACTCGGATCAACCTGAATACTCGATGCTGATACAACATGGCCCAAAAAACTGACTTCGCATAACTAGAATTCACATTTACTGAACTTTGCATACAACTATTTATCTCGCAAAGTCTGTAACACAAGTCTCAAATGTTCGGCATGCTCGGTTTCATCACGGGAATAGATCAAAATATCATCTAGGAACACAATCACAAACCGATCCAAATACTGTCTAAAGATCTGATTCATCAAATCCATGAAAACAACAGGTGCATTAGTAAGTTCGAAAGGCATAACCAAAAACTCATAATGTTTATACCTCGTTCGGAAAGCAGTCTTTGGCACATCAAAGTCTTTTACTTGTAACTGATAGTAGCCTAATCTCAAATCTATCTTTGAAAACACTGTAGCCCCTTTCAGCTGATCGAATAAGTCGTTAATCCATGGCATCGGGTATTTATTCTTTATAGTCACCCTATTAAGCTGTCTATAGTCAATGCACATTCTCATAGTTTCGTCTTTCTTTTTCACAAATAAAACTGGTGCACCCTAGGGAGAGAAACTCAGTCGCGCGAAACCTCTATCTGTCAACTCTTGCAATTGAGCTTTCAATTCTTTTAATTCAGTAGGTGCCATTCTGTACAGAGCTATCAATATCGGAGTCGTCCTCAGCACTAACTCAATACCAAACTCTACCTCCCAAATAGGTGGTAAACCCTGCAATTCTTCAGGAAACACATCTAGATACTCGCATACAATTGGTACTGATTGAATCTTTCTTTCGGCCACTTTACTATCAAGCACATATGCAAAGTAAGCTTCACACCCTTTTCTCACATACTTTTGAGCTAACATCCACGATATCACTGCTGGTAAACCATTCAAATCATTAGATTCAATTCAGATAATCTCATCATTCTGGCACCGTAAATCAATAGTCTTTCTTTTGTAGTTTACAATAGCATCGTGAAAAGTCAACCAATCCATAGCCAGAATTATATCGAACTCGTCAAATGGCAACAACATCAAATCGGCCGGAAAACACAAATCTCAAATCATCAAAAGAGAATTCTTACACACTTTGTTAACCAGAACACACCGGCCTAAGGGGTTCGATACTCTAATCACAAACTCAGTAGACTCAACAGACAAAGTCTTACTGAATACTAAAGTCTTACACATATAAGAATGAGTCGAACCAGGATCAATCAATGCAATTACACGTATCATAGAGAGTGAATGTACCAGTAATAACATCTGGGGATGAGGCCTCCTCGCGTGCGCGAATAGCATAAGCTCTGGCAGGTGCATGAGCCTCGGATCTAACTACCGTATCTTTAGTCCCTCTTTGACTACTACTCACATTACCCGTATTTTTGGGTGGTCTACCTCATGCTGCAGTGTTACCCTATCTCGTATTATGTACTACATTTTGTTCAGCTAACTCAGGGCATTCACGAATAAAATGATCCGTCGATCCACATTTAAACAAGCCCGATCATGCAATCTATAATTTCCAGGATTTCATTTACCACAATGTCTACACTTGGGTTGATTCGATCTAACATTACCAACATAGCTACTGAGGTAGCTCTCGAGCTCACAGGTGGTCTATTCCAATCCCCTCTAGAATAACCCGAAGTAGCCTTTGAATGGCTAGAATCATCCCCAGAATATCTTTGATGCAAAATGAAAAGCTTTCCCCGTCGATATTTTTCGTAAATCTCTAGATTCAAAGTCAGCTTTTCTTTTCTCTTTCCCGAGCTCTTTGGCTTTGCAGGCTCGCTCAACCAGTACTACGAACTCTTTTATTTCAAGTATGCCAACTAACAGTTTAATGTCTTCGCTCATCCCATCTTCAAATCTTTTACACATTATGGCTTCGGTCAAAACACACTCTCGGGAATACTGACTGAGTCTCACGAATTTCTGCTCATATTCTGTCACTGTCATCCGGCCCTGTTTCAAATCCAAAAATTCTTTGCGTTTTTGGTCGATAAATCTCTGGCTAATATATTTCTTACGGAACTCAGTCTGAAAGAAGTCCTAGGTCACCCGTTCTTTTAGAACCACCGATACTAGTGTATTCCACCAGTGATATGCGGTGTCTCGTACCAAAGATATAACACATTTTAGACATTTATCTGGGGTATAAGATAACTCATCAAACACACGGATAGTATTATCAAGCTAGAATTCAGCTCGCTCAGTTTCATCATCATCAGTAGCTCTGAATTCTTCAGCCCTGTGTTTTCTGATTTTATGAACAAGAGGCTTATGTAATCTCAACGAATCACTCACTTGAGGCATAGCAAGTATCGGAGAAGGATTAATCGGGGGTGTAGGTTGTTGTACAGTTGGATTTGTCCAGATATACAGAGTAAACCAGTCATTCATCATTTGATAAAAGGCTTCCTTAGCCTCTCCCTCTTGGTTACTCAAAGTCGGTCGAAAATCAACCAGCGTTGTCCCTTGCGCGGGAGTAGGGGCTATACTCTCGACATCATCAACTACAGCCTTGTCGGGATCCATTTACTACATGAAAACACATTTTCAAATGTCAAAATTCATCACACTATCGTAGTATATAATATGGCATGTATAGCTAGGCTCACACGCGCTACGTTAGTCCTAGAACTGACGAAATCTTAGCTCTGATACCAATTAAATGTAACACCTTTAACCCGAATCCATCGCTAGATTTGGGTTATGAGGCATTACCGATCATCACAGTTCATATAGATATTTATTACATTTCACAATTTAAAATTTAATCACGTCAATGCTCGTAACTTAATCAAATTATAGAGTCTTAAAATCATATCGTTCACAACATTGCATAAATAAAATATAATCCAACACATATCAAAACAAATTATACATCAAACTAAGCAAATCTCAATACTAAACTTTTCATTCATTTATGCGGCATTGATATAATAGTCAATATGAAATTTTCATATTATGTACATTAATGCAAATTAAAACATCTATTCAAATATATATGTATATATATACCTAAGTACATTTAACTAAAGCATTATGGCAAATAACATTTACGGTTTAATATACAACCAATTATATATAAAAGGTGCAAAAAAATTTTACCAAGTTCAAGCACATTTCATCTTATCATTATTAACCATTTTCGAACACAAATAACAATTCATTTCATGTCAAATTTACAAGCTAAGAAGTATATTTAAACATTATTCTAGATTGCAAATACACGACCAATTCACTTCATATCTATTCAACTGTTGAATTAATCACATAAGATCATACCACACGTAATAATACATTGACTAGTTATTCCATTTCATAATTATTAAACCTTAAATATTATACACACTATGCTAGCCCATGTAACCAACCATTTATACATGAAACATATTTCTTTCTTGCTATAGAAAACCGTATCAAATTAGCCAATATGCAATCAAGCATATATTCATCATTTTACCTCTTTACCAAATCATGCACAATTCACTATAACCACATTTTAACTTTTGAACACGAATAGCATATCAATGTATACCTAATTCGCATTTAATAATAATAAGATTGAACTCCATATTTCAACCTATTAACTAATACTTTATTCGGTTATAAAATCAAACCTTAACTAGTCACACCATTATCAAATCACATGCTTACCAAAATGAACCACTTACCAAAGCCAAAATTTACTACTAAATATATAGAGAGAGAGAACATATAGTAATCAATCATTTCACTAGCAACTTGACCTTTAAATACTAAACCACAAACAACATATCATAGGCATATGTATATGTTTTACCCATCACTAACTGAATATAAAGACACATCATTTACTACCTCTAAACCAATTCACAAGACAAATTACACATCCTAAATAAATCAATAATAAGCCACAACCGAAACACATTCATTATTCATATGTCAAGTTTAACTCGCACATATATATATACCATGATCAAAATTACTTAAACATTAGAACATTAGCATTAAGATCAAGCCATTTTTGCATGGCTTTATATACATACACATTCAAAATAAATTTAACCCAAGGCTAGCTTATACATACCATAAGTTCGAGTTCAACTTATAAAGTACCGAAACAGTAGATAGTGTGATAGACTATGCTGATGATCCCCGAGCTCGTAACTTGATTCCAAAATCTATAAAACAAAGAAAAACATACACACAGAATAAGCTATTATAGCTTACTAAGTCATAAGCAAATAAACAACTCAATGGTGTAATCAACTTATGTAAACTAAACCAAATTATAATATCATTATCACATTTAGTCTCAAACATATAATTTCATATATAAAACATATACTTTCATACATAAATGTTACCTTAGCCGAATGCTCATATATAAATATTAACAAAATATTATTCAACTCTCGAAACCAAAATGTCATTATATAACCAAGTATACTTACACTCATATACACAAGCTCATGAATCAAAGTATAACATCAATACATACACTTATCATATGGCCGAATATACTATACCATGCTTATATGTTTACTTTAGTAACTTGTATACTTGTATTTCATATCAAATAACCAACTCACCCTATATTCAAATAGGTAATTAACTAACTCATACCTGATCATTTTAGCTCATTTTACATCTTCGATAACAACTTATCATTGCCCATTGAACCATTAGGGATCGAATAGGATACTTAGATAATCAAATATACCGAACAATGCCAACGTCCCAGACGTGGTCTTATATGCTATCTCATATCGATGCCACTGTCCCAAACAGGGTCTTACACAAATCAAATACGTTGTCGATGTCCCAGACATGGTCTTACACGTAACCACATATATCGATGCCAACGTCCCAGGCATGGTCTTACTCGAAAACACATATCGGAATCTTATGGTTCATACGGGGCTTCCAGATATCATAATTCAGTCGAAACAAATTCGTTGACATAGCTCCCAAACTTATTTACATTCGGCTAACATACGAGTATATTTCCAAATAATTCATTTCAGCATATAAAACTCATATTTATTTAAAGTTAACAATATCTATTCACTTATAAACTTACCTCGGACGATAAAAATCGGAACAGGACAACTAGTCGACAACTTTAGTTTTCCCTCGATCTGAATTCGATTTCTTTGGTTCTTGATCTAAACATATACAAATTAAATTCATTCAAACATATTTTCACTCAATTTATTCCAAAAGCACTTAAATGGGAAAATTACCATTTTACCCCTGACATTTCACACTTTTTACAATTTAATCCCTATTGCACAAAACACAAAATACGCAAAATTTCAATATATCATGCTTAGGCCGAATCTTCCTTGTGTTCATACAAGTCCATATATTTCATTTATTTCACATTTTAGTCCCTCAATTTATTATTTTTACAATTTAGTCCTAATTACTCAAAATCATCAAAAATTCCAATTCAAAACATATCAATCAAAAACATATCTTCCATATTTCATCAACTAACATCACAAAACTCAAATACTCATCAATGGCGTAACTCAAAATATTCATTAAAAATCAGAAATTCAAGCATGGGCTTTGTACATTACATTGCAACGATCTCAAAAACGTAAAAATTATAAAAAATAGAGCTAATTACATACCTTGATTGAGCTTGCTAATGGTCGAACCTTTAAACTCTTTTTTTTTTCTTTTCTTATTTTGTTATTTCGTCAAGAACAAGGATAAATGAAAGCTTATTTTAATTATGTTTTATTATATCATGTATTATTTACCATTTTACATTAATATCCTATATAATTTAATAACTAAAAAATATATATCAAGGATACAACCGTCCATCACTAACTCCAATGGTATTATTGCAACATAAGTACTTCATGAAATAAAGACAACATAAATTCGACCCTTTTAAAAATAACCATCTAATTTTCATTTTACGCGATTAAGCCCTTCAAATGACAAAATTAAAGAATGAAAATCTCACACATATAAATTCACACATAATAAACATACAAAATAATTTTAAAATATTTTTCTAACTCGGATTCGTGGTGTAACAGCCCGATTTTGGGTCTAGTCAGAACAATGGTTTTGGGACCACAAATTCGACATAGAAGAATATGTTTTTATTATATTTTTACAGTATACATTTTTATGGAATTATTTTTGAAAAATTTTGTTTGAAAATTTTGACATTTGGGTACACAATTTAGTCAAAAGGACTAAATTGTAAAAATTGCAAAAGTTGAGTTCTACATGCTAGAGGTGTCCAATTGTTATGAAATTTTGAATTGGAGGTCCTTATATTGTAATTAGACCATTGGTTAAGTTGGTGGACAAATATGGACATGGTTAGGCATGTTTCCAAAGTTTTTCATTAAGGGCATTTTGGTCATTTAGTTATTAAAATGAATTAAAACCAAAATTAAAAGCCAATTTTTGTCCATCTTCAACCCCTTGGCTGAATTTCACATGAGGAGGACATATATAGGGTTTTTCAAGCTTCCAATCTTGATTGTAAGTCCATTTTAGCCCCGTTTTTAATGTTCTTTACATTTTTTAGATCCTCGTAGCTCGGTTTACCTATTTCTAGCAATATTTTGAGCTAGGGTTTATATTTAAAAATTTACCCATGGATGGCATGCATGTATTTTGATGTTTTATGGAAGAATATGAATGTTTGGAGTGTGATAAATAACTTTTACTAAGTGATTTTTGATGAAATTGCATAAAAGGACTAGTTTGTATATGTTGTAAAATGTGTGTAAGTGTGTGATTTAGTGCAAATTGTGGACTGCTATAGTTATGAAAATGGTTCGGCTCAGCCTAAAATACAAGGAAATTGAATAAAAATTATTTTCCAAGCCTAGGGACAAAATCGTAATTTTGTGAAACTTTAGGGCAAAATTTTAAATTATTCCATAGGATGTTTTTGGGATAATTTAAATAATGTGAGCATTTTAATAAGTCAAATGTGTTATTATAGACCAAGAAAGATTTAGAATCGACCTTGATCGGGGTAAGGAAAAGATTGTGGACTAAATTGCAAAATTTTTATATTTTGCACCGAGGTAAGTTTGTATGTAAATAATATCTCAATTCTTTTTATGTTATCATATTTTTTTATTATATGAGATGTGGCTACCTATAGAATGACCAATTGATGTAAATTACAAATCGAAATAGACTATGAATGAATTTGTTCAATGTTGAAAAGTGAGGAATTTCTCGGTTGAACCTTCAGAATAGAAATGATACGAATGATCCATTGTGAGAACACATGTGTAGTACTATGTGTAGGCTACTATGTGTTTAAGATGGTTTTAGGTCACCTGTGTAGTACTAAGTGTAGGCTACTACGTGTACTAGATAGTTAGGTCGCATGTGTAGTACTAAGTGCAGGCTACTATGCGTACCTGACAACTTCGATCACGTGTGTAGTACTAAGTGCAGGCTACTACGTGTATCAAATGTTAAGTCACGTGTGTAGTACTAAGTGCAGGTTACTACGTGTACCAAATTGATAGGTCGC
This sequence comes from Gossypium longicalyx, assembly GCA_025698465.1. Classification (NCBI taxonomy): domain Eukaryota; kingdom Viridiplantae; phylum Streptophyta; class Magnoliopsida; order Malvales; family Malvaceae; genus Gossypium; species Gossypium longicalyx. The sequence goes on from CM047004.1 coordinate 39,943,256, forward strand.
ATGTGTAGTACTAAGTGCAGGCTACTATGCGTACCAATTAACTTTGATCACGTGTGTAGTACTAAGTGCAGGCTACTACGTGTATCAAATGGTTAAGTCACGTGTGTAGTACTAAGTCTCAGGCTACTACATGTACCATATTGATAGGTCCCATGTGTAGTACTAAGTGTAGGCTACTATGCGTACCAAAGAGCTTCGGTTACAAGGTTGTATATGTACAGGCCACCAGGTATCTATTATTATTCTGATGAGTTCAACGGGAAATTTACTAAGTGAAAATACATATGTACATGACTATGTGATGAATAAGTCCAGGTATATCGATGTGAAAAGTTGTGATCAATGTGCTCGATAGTTGAGCGAATCTTTTGGTAAGATAGAATGGAGTAAGTGAAATTATGTAAAAGTGAAATTTTGTAATAAAATAGTTTTGGACAGAAGCAGTTGTGTGACTTTGAAAAATCATCAAAAATAGTAAAAAATTAGTTAGAGGTTTAATAAGATATGAAATTAAAGCTTAATGAGTCTATTTTCTCATAAAAGAAACAATGTAAGCAAAAAAAATTCATATTATGAGATATTTGAATTTTTGTGAGATAGGATCAGAATGATTTTGGAATACCCTATTTTGATTTGGGAAAATAATTAAAAATTGTAAAAAAATAATTATGGATCATAATATGCATGCTTAAAATCCTTAATGAGTCTATTTTCAAGAAGAATTGATAGGGACAACATCTGATATTTGTACTATGAGATAAATAATTTTTAGTGAAGAGAGGTCAGAACTATTAGACAGTGAAACAGGGGTAACTTTAATGAATAAACTTACTAATTGGCTAAACCAAAAATTCTGAATATTTTATGGTAAGAATATATGTGAGTATAGTTTCTGGGAAAATTAGCAATTCTCAATTTGGAGTCCCGTACTATGAGATAAATAATTTTTAGTGAAGAGAGGTCAGAACTATCAGATAGTGAAACAGGGGCAACTTTAATGAATAAACTGCACTAATTGGATAAACCAAAAATTCTAAAAACTTTATAGTAAGAATATATGAGAGTCTAGTTTCTGGAAAAATTAACGGATCTTAAGTTGGAGTTCTGTTGCCCCAGTTATAAATAATTTAGTGACTGTGACTCAAGAAAATAGCTTAACCTGAAAATGAGTAATTGTACAATTATGATTGTTTTACTTTGAGAATTATGTTGACAAATTGTTTATTATTTACGTACTTACTTACTAAGCTTTATTCTTACTCTTCTTTCTTTCTTTTGTCTTATAGTGTCACCAAGCCAGCTCGGGGTTCGGAGATCGTTGGAGATCCATTCACACTATCAACACTCTTTTGGTATTTTGAAAACAATATTTTGGGATTATGGCATGTATAGAGGACTTGGTTATTTTGTTATATGTCATAATTAATTTGGCTTAAAATGTTGGTCTTCAATATTTAATAACTCCATTTGTATAAGACCATTTATATTGACTAATATTGTTCAAGTTATAGGGTATGGTGATGCATGATTAAGTTTGAAAATTGAATTGTTTTAAAAACAAATTATGTTACGGTTTCATATGATTGCATGTGTCATTTTTCAGTAATGTCTCGTACCCTGTTTCGGCGTGGAACACAGGTAAGGGACGTTACACGTGGTCCTGAAACCACCACTCTGAATAGGGTTTAAATCGGGCTGTTACATGGCCAAAACAGAAAAATCTACCGACATATTCACTGAATAGTGTGATAGATCTCCGAGGAGCTTCCACTCCGGTTGAGCTTCCAGTTATCTATAACACATAGGAAAGAAGACTACATAAGCACATATTGCTTAGTAAGTTTGTAAAACATGAACATAACTTACCATTTCAATATATAACATTAAGATTAAGCATAATATAATCCAACCACAAGCTTGGCACAAGCCTAAGCACCATCAACAACACAAGTTAGTGTATTCAAAGATAATTTACTTAAATTTAACATAAGGTAAGCCTTTATACATGAACATGCTTCATTTGAATTCATAATTTTCATTAACATAAGCATATTTCCATTGAAGCTTACCATTTCAATCCTTTTCATATTTACATGATATAGTTCATTTGAACACTTACTGATCCTTTCCTTTCAATGCCCGTTGAACCATTTAGAATATCATTGGATACTCGGGAAAGCTCACACGAAGTGTGCTAAACATAAAATCATAACCTTTCATTTACATCGTTGCTCACACAAGTTGTGAAATGGGCCTGATCACTGAGCTGGAGGTCAAAATTTAAGCTACACGATGCTACTCACACAAGTTGTGGAGTACCCGCAACAAATCCAAGACCTTAGCCATCAGTAGGACATTCAAGACTAGCACCCGAGACATGAAAACCCTAATCACATGCCATTTGTATCCTACAAATTCTGAAGGTTCAAACGGGGCTCAATAACTGTCATGGCATACTGGATATTCATCATCCAATTATATGACAATTAACATAATAACATATAATTGAAAATAGCATTAGAAATGATACTTATTCATACAAACTTACCTCGACGATTAGAGCGTAAAAATGAAGTCGATTAATCCGAAGCTTTAGCTTTTCTCTTATCTAAATCCATAGGAGGTCTATCTTGATCTCAATAGACAAATTCAATCCATTTAATACTTCTATTATTCAATTTAGTCCATATTTCATTTTTTGCAAAATTATTATTGTGCCCCTAACATTTTAACTTTTCACAATTTAGTCCTTAAGCTCATAAATTGAAATTTAAATATTTTCATCCTTTTCTCATGCTAGCCAAATTCTCTAGGGACCTAAATCAATCTACACAAATCATCATTTCATAATTTTACTATGAGTTTTTACCATTTTTACAAATAAGTCCCTCAATGTTATTTTCATAAAAAATTAATTTACAAAACTTGTTTATTTATTAACAATGACTCATAATCTACCATCAAACATCAAGAATCATGTAAGAACATTCATGGAAAAACACAAAACCTTTAACAGTTTTACAAATTGATCCCCGGGCTAGCTAGACTCAGCTGCAACGATCCCGAAAACATAAAAATTATTAAAAACGAACTAAAAATCAATTACATGCAAGCAATTGTTTGAGCCGAATGAAAGAACCCTAAAATGGCTTTCTATCCTTCAAATTTTGGTGAAGAAAACCTTTGGAGAAGATGAATGAATTTTTGTTTTAATTAATTTAACCTTTATTTACCTCATTTCCAAAATAACCTTGAACAAATTTAATAATTTCGAAAAACCCTTGCCATATAATTCCACTAACTAAACTATTGGTCTAATTACCATCTAAGTCCTCTAACTTTAAAGTTTCATAGCCATTTGACCCTTTTTACTAAGACAACTCCACTTTTGCACCTTTTATGATTTAGCCCCTTTTTTTTACGTAATTAAACATGCAAACGACAATATTTCTTACCTAAACGTGATTCCAAAGCTCCAAAGATCAATTGATTTGCCTCTCCTCTATTGATTTGAAAACTCAATTTCACATACATACTAAACCTATAAGAATTTTGACCAACCAATATAAAAGGAACGAAGGAAAACCGATCTAAAAACTCAAAAGACAACACTTACCTGTTTCAAAACCTTGATGAGCAAAAATGTGGAAGAACATATGAGACTTTAAAGAGGCAACAATATCTAAGGCTTAAGCGTAAAGAAAATATGGTGCAAGATTACTAGAATTTCGGGGTGCACCAGCAGAGAAAGAAGAAGAACAAAAATTGAAAAAAAAAACAAAGAATAAAAGTAAAGAAAATATAATGACAAAGAGACACAAAATGAAAAATGGGAAAGTGGAGGAGAGAGGGACAATTCTAGGAGGAAATTTAGGAATTCTCCTTATCATTTTTTGAAAAGAATAAAATAAACAAAATCCTAACCTATTAGGTTTTCCAAAGTTGAAGCCAAAATAAATCCATTAAGCACAAATGGGGGTTCGAACACAACACCTAAGGGTAAGCTAACTCCTTACCACTAAACCAGCAAGCTCATTCTTATCTCTAAGATGCAAAGATAAACTTAAAAGTTTAACCGCGCCCACTGACTCAACCAACAAACCTTGATTCTTCTAACCCTATTTTTGAGATGTGACATATCATGCCAAGATTATGTGTCAACATGAAAATACCCAATTATGTACTCCAAACCCAATATTTGTACTATACGTGTTCAAGGTTTGTCTTTTACTTTTTCTTTTTGTCGTGCTTTCCTTGAGGACAAGAAATAACTTAAGTGTGGGGGAGTTTGATATTCCGTATTTCAATGAAGTAGATAAAACTAGTTTTTGTACTTGAGGAGCTTGAATACGAACAATTTTAGTATGTTTTATTTATGTTTTCTTATTTTACTTAAATTCAATAAAAAATGCAATTTGAGTCTTTTATTGTTGAGGCCTAAAGGAGAACTAACGTACTTAGTAAGTGTGTAGGAGACCATTCAAAGGCATAGGGACTCAAAGCTGGTGGTTCTATTGTAACACAAGGAGTTCGATGTCGCAACATAGGGAGTAGAATGCCATAATTGTTTTACTACCTTGGGTGTCGCGACATAGCCAAGAGATGTCGTGACACACCCTTGAAGCTACCCATAAACTATACATGCTACCTTCGGTGTCGTGACATAGGGATTAGAGTCTCACAATATCAGTCCTGTACGGGAAGCATTTACGAGCTAAGAACATTTTGGTCCACAAAATGGAAATTAAAACACAAGAATGTCAGCTAACCTAGGGTGACAGACAATGACAACCCTAAACTATAAAAATAGGCTTTTCAAACACTTGTTGTGGAACACCCCAAACCCAACCTAGATGTTATGGCCGAATCTGGTGATGTCACATTGAAATGTTTTTCGTAAAGTGTTATATCGATGGAAACCCTTAATACATTTAACCTCTTTGTGTATTTCTAATGATGATTCTGATATGTGTCATTCATTTCAAAACTTGCGTCATTATCCAAAAAGTAGTTACTTTAAAAACTTTATTAATCAAAATATCATTTTATAGCGAAAGCTTTTTAAAACAGTTGCGTACTTGCGTTTACTTTGTAAAATCATCATTTCTTTTGAAAACTCGAGTTTTCCTAACACTAGCAGTTATAAACCAAAGCAAATAAAAATCCCAAATTAAAGTTAAAATCTATAAAGGCCTTATTACATTAAAATACCCAAAAAATTAAATTACTTATAAAATAAAGCAAATATGAAAGTAAATGCGGTTGTGTGGCCGCCTTTGAGTCCCTCGCAGCATTGATCTGCTTAAGTCTGGGGATTACTTGTACAAATAAGCAGAAGGGTGAGTTTACGAAAACTCAGTGTGTAATTCCATATCAAACAACCATACAGTGCAAATACAGTCTGGGCCTAAGCCCATTTCAGTAATGGTTCAGTTTCAGTTAGGGCCTTAGCCCATTACAATATCAATATCAGTTTGGGCCTGAGTCCATCTCAGTGATAGTAACGGTACAGATATGAAATCAAGAAATCCTACCAAACCAGCTTCTACACTCCATCTCCGTCCAACCCTGCACTCCATGTAGGGATATAATCAACCCACCCATCCCTACACTCCAAGTAGTACCAGTTGCGGCACTAAACAGTATTTGCAGCAGAGCTGCCGGTACAGTACACTTCTTCCAATCATATTAAACCCAATCCCATGCAACACATCTTGCAACATGTCGTATCACATCATAATATTTCACATGTACTCAATGCAGTTAAAATAGCATACTATAATATGGTCATACACCACGTAGGCGCAAAATAATCATTTTATCAAATAGGGGGTCTAGGTTAACTTACCGACCCAATAGTAGGTCCACAGTCGTCTCGGGCGACCCGTGCAACCTTAACAATCAAACAGTGATGATGGGCCTACAATCCATATTGCAGGCCCATGTGGGCCCACACGTCCGTGTGGCCCACACAGCCTAGAAATGGCTTTGGCTGTGTGGATTACTTAGCCTAGCCCAAATATTTCCACACGTCCGTGTGGCTCACCCATGTGGGGCCCACACGACCCAACTCGGTCCAATATGGCCCAATACAGCCTCAGCCCATGAAATCGCTCATGGTTAATCATGTGGTCTACCCACACGACCATAAGCACGCCCGTGTAGTGTTGACGTTCACTTATTTCGGCTTTTTCCATTTTTTATAGTCAGAGTTATGTTCGTACACACGTGATTGTGATTTGAGGTTAACGCACTCCAAAAACTCCTATACCTGGATTCAATCTGAATGTCATTTAATCAGTTACCTAACTCATAAATCAAATGGAACCTAACGGAGTTCCAAATCGATCACAACTGCCACCTCCTTACCAAAAATAAATCGAAATCACACCCTTGGTTCTTAGGAGACACACCAATCAACCTTGATCTCCACCTACATGAAAGTCATAACCTTTTTGTTAAACCTATACTTGGATTATAATACAATCTTGACTGAACCACACTTACCATTCAATACCACCCTCATTCAGTAACTTATGAATCATTACAACAAGAACCTAAAACACTTACCAAACAACGACAGAGCAGAGTGCAAATCGGTGATGCAATAGAAAAAGAGTCGAAGAGGAAGATTGAACCGAAAAAGTAAACAGAGTTGTAATGGTAACAAGAGGAAAAGAAGAGAAATCGTGCTCAGAAAAGTGAAAAACCGAAAGGGGACAGAAGTAGAGCAAAGACTTACCTATCAATATTCGGCCAAAGAAACATGCAAGAAGATGCACAGGCTGCAGGAAGGAAAAAGAGGAAGAAACAAAGAAGGGAAAATCGACAAGGAAGCGAGCAGATGAGAAGAGGAATTTGCCAAAAAATCAAAAGTTAAGAGAGGGAAAGAGAAGAGGTATTCGGCCCAAGCACCAAGGGAGAGAGTGACTGTTAAGAACCAATTGAGAGGGAGAGAAAAAGAATTAATCGGTTAACAAGGGAACTGTAAGGAAAAGCAAACTCAGAGTAAACAAAAAACGTGATAACTCGAATGATTATTAGCATTAATCGGCCCCAAGAAAAGAGAAAAATGACAAGACGAGAAGTAGTAAAAACTAGAAGAAAAATTCAGTATAATGGGGAAAAGGATCGACAGAAACCGAAAATGGAGAGAACAACCAACCTAGGCTAAAAATCTTGAGAAGAAGGAGTTCACATTCGACACTAACTCTCCCACTCCTTTCAAAATCCCAAATTTTCCTCCCCAAATCACTCAAAATCGTCCACTCCTCCCTCTACCACCTAATTTAAATTCCACTACAACTCTTTAGTAGTTTCGATTGACTAGAACTCCCACACGGCCCTGGCAGCAAAATAAAACACATCATTGCGCATAGCAGGACTCAAACTCAAGACCCTCAGTAACAATGACACGCCACTTATCCCCTAGACAGGCCCATTATGACATGGAATACCCACATTTATTTAAAAGCCTACTAACTAGAGACAGTGGTTTATCCATTTAAAACAAAACTTTTGTACAAGCCAAGGCTTGAACCAAGACTTCTCAGACTCCTCCCAGGACACTTAACCACTTAGCAGATACATAATTGTTTAACACAAATATACAAAAATTAATACTTAGGATTTTTGGGACATTACAACTCTACCCCCTAAAAGGAAATTTCGGCCTTGAAATTTTACCTGATTAGAACAGATGAGGGTATTGTTGTCACATCGCCTCCTCAGGTTCCCACGTGGCCTCCTCAGAGCTGTGGTTACGACAAAGAACCTTAACCAGTGGAATAGACTTCTTCCTTAAAACCTTTACATCACGATCCAATACTTGAACCGACTCCTCCTCAAAAGTCAGATCTATCCTAACCTCAACCTCCTCAACTGAAATAATATGCGTGGGATCAGAGCGGTAATGCCTCAGTATGGAGACGTGGAGCACATTGTGAATTCGATCTAACTCTAGAGGTAACTCTAATTGATAGGCAATCGGTCTCACCCGTTTCAGTATGTGGTAAGGCCCAATAAACTTAGGGCTCAACTTGCCCTTACGTCCAAACCTTAGTACCTTCTTTCATGGCGAGACCTTGAGAAAAATAAAGTCCCCCACAGAATACTCAATCTCTTTATGCTTCAGATCCGTATACTACTTCTGTCTGTCTGATGCCTCCTTCTGTCAATCCCAAATTAGTCTAGCTTTATCCTCGGTATCAAAAAGTAATACAAGGAATTCAAGGCCCAAAACACACCGCTCGCCCAACTCAGTTCTACACGAAGGTGTACGACACCTATGACCATATAATGCCTCGTAGGGTGCCATCCGTAAGCTAAACTGGTAGCTATTGTTATAATCAAACTCTGCAAGTGGCAAGTAATCCCCTCAACTACCTCAGAAATCAATCATGCAACTCCTTAACATGACCTCCAGTATTTGAATCACCCTCTCTGATTGGCCATCAGTCTGAGGATAGAATGCAATACTAAAGTCCAATCTTGTACCCAGAGCTTCATGTAATTTCTTCCAGAATCAAGACGTGAGGCGAGGATCTCTATCAGATATTATGGAAACTGGTACCCCATGCAGTCTCACTATCTCAGACACATACAGTTTAGCCAGCTTCTGCAAAGAGTAATCAGTACGAACTGGTATGAAATGAGCATATTTGGTCAATCGATCCATGATGACCCGTACTGAACCCTTCTTAGTGGTGATAGGGGCAGCCCTCTAACGAAGTCCATAGTCACTCTCTCCCACTTCCAAAGTGGAATTTTAACTGGCTGAAGCAACCCTGAAGGTAACTGATGTTCAGCCTTAACCTGCTGACAAGTCAGACATTTACTCACGAAATTGGTAACTTCACGCTTGAGACCCAGCCACTAATATAACTCACGAAGGTCTCGGTACATCTTGTTTCCACCAGAATGCATATCATAAGGGCTGCTATGCGCCTCTCGTAGTATAGGCTGCCTCAAATCAGTATCTTTTGGTACACAGATTCTCCCACGGAAACAGAGCACCCCTTCGTTATTCAGTCTAAAATCTGATGTGTTACCACCATTAATCTGTCAGAATCGAAGACCTAGTGACTTATCCTCTAACTATTCACCCTTAATCTGCTCAATCCACGTCAGTTCAACCTGAAGTTCAGCCAAAAGACTACCATCATCAAATAAGCTAAGACGAGCAAACATCACCCTCAGATCAGTCATAGCCCTACGGCTCAGTACGTCGGCCACTACATTGGCCTTACTAGGATGGTATTCAATCGTACAATCATAGTCCTTAAGTAGCTCAGTTTATCTACGCTGCCTAAAATTCAACTCCTTCTGAGTGAGGAGGTACTCGAGGCTCTTATGATCAATGTAAATGATACACTTCTCACCATATAAGTAATGCCTCTAAATTTTAGTGCAAATACCACAGCGGCCAACTCCAAGTCATGCATCGGATAATTCGCCTCATGAGTCTTAAGTTGACGAGACACAAATGCTACCACCATACCCTCTTGCATCAACACACATCCCAAACCAACATGTGATGCATCACTGTAGATAGTGAACTCTTTCCCTGATTCTGGCTGTATTAAGACATGGGCCTCAGTCAATACCTTCTTGATCTTATCAAAACTCTCTTGCTGCACATCAGTCCAGTTAAATGGCACACCCTTACATAAAAGTTTAGTCAAAGGTGCTGCAATCAATGAAAACCCCTCTACGAAACGTCTATAATACCCTGCTAGTCCCAGAAAACTGCGGATTTCAGATACAGTCTTAGGTGGCTTCCAATCTAAAACGTTCTCAATCTTTTAAGGATCAACCTTGATCTCTTCAGTAGATACTACATGGCCAAGAAATGTTACCTCTCGTAACCAGAACTCACATTTACTAAACTTGGTGTATAGTTGTTTCTCCCTCAGAATCTGCAGAACCACTTGGAGATGTTCATCATGTTCATCCTCAGTCCTCGAATACACCAAGATGTCGTTAATAAAAACCACTACGAATCAATCTAGATAAGGTTGGAATACTCAGTTTATCAAATCCATAAAAGTCGTTGGTGTATTCATCAGTCCAAACGGCATCACTAGGAACTCGTAATGACCATAACGAGTCCTAAACACTATCTTGCATACAGCAGTCTTAGAGAAAACAAAACCTTAGAGAAAACAATCTTAGAGAAAACTCGTAATGACCCTCAGTTGATGGTACCTAGAGCGGAGATCAATCTTAGAGAAAACAAAAGCTCCACAAAACTGGTCGAACAAATCATCTATCATCGGTAGGGGGTACTTATTCTTAATGGTTAGTTTATTCAGTTACCGGTAATCGATGCAAATACGCATGGATCCATCCTTCTTTTTCACAAACAAAATTGGTGCTCCCCATGGAGACATACTAGGGCAGATGAACCCACGATCTAGCAACTCTTGAATCTGAGCTTTAACCTCCATAAGCTCATTTGGTGCAATTCTATAAGTGGAGATGGACATCAGAGCTGTACCAGGCAGAAGCTCAATCCCAAACTCAACTTCACGGTTTAGAGGTAACCCAGGTAGCTCATCAGGAAAGACATCCGGAAAGTCTTTAATAATTCTGGTAGAAACCTCAAAATCTAAAAACTAATGTGTGCCAGGTATGTAACGCCCTAAATTATAAGTAATTATTTTTATATGTTGTATTGCCAAAATGAATTTTCCCCAATCGGCACCCCTAGCACTCTTCTTATTTGGCTCCTCAAATTTCTCCAACCGATCACTATCCATATCCCTTCAAAATCTCCTAACTTTTCTCCTCACAATACTCTTAAAATCACTCACCCAATCCGTCCATAACTCTCTCCAACATACTCTTCTCAACCACCCATTCAAACTCCATTAAAATACCTCAATTTTGGTCAACCTAGGACACTCCCACGGTACTTGTAGCAAAATAAAATTGTACTTTTGCAACGCCAAGCCTCGAACCTCAGACCACAAGGAACACTTCGCATGCCAATATCCCCTAGACTAGCAGGCATTTTATGACATGTTTTCCCCATAATCATCTAAAAACCTACTGTCTAGAGCCAAGGGTTTTATTAAATTAAAAACAAAAATTGTGGACAAGTCAAGGCTTGAACCCAAGACTTCTCGAACAGTTCCCAGAACACTCAACCATTGAATCAAAATCGGTCACAGGACCTTTACCTTTGAGTGCCGAAAGTTGTTCTCATTTTGCTCTCCATTTTGGTAGCTATTACTTTTTCTTCTTCACATTTTTGGGTTGAGGCCGAATTGACCTTTTGGAAATTGTCCTTTACTTCTCCAAACCTTAGCCGAATACCTCTTTCTCTCCTCATCTCTATTCTTTCAACTTTCATCAAGCGCCTCTTCTCGCATTGCTAAAACCGAACACTTTCTACTCTTTTTCTTTCCTTCAGTTACACAGTAATTGTTTTCTTCTCTCTTTTATCTTTCAAGTCATTTTCTTTATCACCTCTGTCTATCTTATACCCTGGCCTATTACTCCTCTTTACTCTTTTATTTGTGTTTTTATTTTCAGTTTTGCAAGAGTTCTCTGACAAATCAGTAAGTGCTCATGATTCCCTTTTTGTTTCTCTCTACCGTTAGGATCTTTTCTTCTAACATCTCCATCTTTTTACCGTTTGCTGATAGGGGTACAATTGTTCCACTTTTCCTCTATCATTCTCTCTACTTTTGACTTTTGTGCGGGAGCCGACGATTGTTCATTTCTTCTAATCTGGACTCTACATTTTAGGTAAGTGACTTTTCGTCTAGTTTAACTATTTATTTGATTGATGGTTGATAACTTTTGGTTGGAATGCAAATAACCCTAAGGCCTATTGATTAGTCTCTTGCAAACGGATTCAGTGAGCAAGCCATAATCGACTGATCTAATTAAGTGAGAGGTAAGCTTTTGGACAAGTATTTTTGTAGGGGTCATTGATAGGTCGATTGGGATGCGATTAACCGAAACTTGTGATTGAATATAGGTTGGAGTACTCGTGGACTATTCGCACGTTTTCGTGAACAGGTGTGTAATGACACTGCCATTATCGTAAATCAGCAAAAGCTGGAATAGGTGACCGTCGACACTACACGAGTGTGCGCTCACTCATGTGGTAGTCTAAACAAATAAATATGGGTGCTTGATCGTAGAGGCTACCATGAGCGATTTCGTGAGCTTAGGCTGTTTTGGGCCATGTTTGGCCAAAATGGGCTGTGTGGGCCACATAGGCTCATGGGCCCCATACAGGTAAACCAGACGGACGTGTGGAGATTATTGGACCAGGTGATGTAGCTTACACGACCAAGGCCATTTTTGGGCTTAGTGGGCCACACGGGCATGTGGGCTTACATGGGTCTGTATTATAGGCCTTGGGCCCATTTTCACTGTTTGACTGTTAAGGTTGCACGGGCCACTCGAGACGACTATGGACCTACTGTTGGGTCGGTAAGTATACAAAGACTCCAAATTGATAAATGACAGTTTTGTCCCTATGAGGTAAAATGACTGTTATGCCCTTATGTATGTATGACTGTAATCGAGCATGCCATTATATATATTGCATACATGCATGATATTATGATGTGTTGAATGGGGATGGGTTTATGATTGATTAGAGGAAGTGTAATTTACTGGCAGCTTTGCTGCAACCACTATTTAGTGCCGCAATCGGTGCTATTTTGGAGTGTAGGGATGGGTGGGTTGATTTTATCCCCACATGGAGTGTAGGGTTGGATGGAGTGGAGTGTAAAGACTGGTTGCCTAGGATTTCTATTTGCATTCTGTACTGTTACTGATATTGTAATGGGCTAAGGCCCACATTGATACTGATACTGTAATGGGCTAAGGCCTAACTGAAATTGAACTGTTACTGAAACGGCTTAGGCCTAGACTGTAATTGCCTACTGTATGACTGTTGTTGTTAAGGGATTATACACTGAGTTTTCATAAACTCACCCTTCTGCTTTTTTGTGCAGGTAATCCTTAGGCAGATCGGTGTTGCGAGGGACTCAAAGGTGGCCACACAACTGCATTTGCTTCCATTCTTAAATTTTAATTTATAAGTAATTTAATTTAGGGTATTGGTTTTGTAATAAGGCCTCTTAAGGTTTTTATTTTAATTTGGGATTTATTTATTTTGGTTTATATCTGTTAGTAGTAGGCCATGAATTTTCAAAACGCTTTTTAAAACACCACGTTTACTCAACAGATTTTAAAAGCTTCTACAACAAACATTGTTTTAAAGTGTAATAAGAATCTAATATAATTAACATTTTGCTAAAACGACTTGAGTTTTAACAATGAACAAGATATCCTAAATTTTCGTTAAGATCATGAAGAGGTTTTGAAATAGAACAGATTTTTCAACGAAATTGTGTTTTTCGAAAACACTTCAATGTGAGATCACAGATCTAGCTATAACGTTTAGGTTGAGTTTTGGGGTGTTACATTTAGTGGTATCAGAGTCAGGTTACAAAATTTGGCTGTGGATTTGGGTTTCTTTTAAACTTGAAATTTCGAAAAAGAACTGCTTCAAATGATTTAAAACACTTGGAAATGTTTTATTGAATGTGTGGTACATTGTGTCTCCAACGTCAATTCTGTAAGTCCTCTTAAACTACTGCTTGTTTAAATTGAAATACTGAGAATACTATAGGCAATAGAATTTACTGAAATACTCTGTTTAGGGTAACCTAAAACTATAATAAGATCGCGATCTATGAAAACAAAATTTTGAATTATTTATAATATTTTCCATAAAATATCCGTTAATAAACACTGAAGTTGTAAAACTGATGCATAAAATTGTTAATACAGATAATACACAAATCGATAATGAGTACCAGAGGTACTCATGGAAAGGGTACAAGAGGCCACGATGGAGGCCGTGGAGGTGCTCGGCCTGGGTCTTCGTCATCTGGCCATATGCCTAACATTAAAATTAGAGAGGCACCGAATTCACCTGTGACTGAAACTAGGTCTCACGATTGTGCGGCTGGCGATGACACACTGTCCCAAGCTATGTTACAATTCTGGAGAGGGTCGCTAGGCCCAATACTGGTACTGTGGGCCGTGGATCACTTACGGAACAACTCAGGTCAAATGGGGCTGAGATTTTTAGGGGTATTGCTAGAGTTGCCCCTAATGTTGCTGAATTTTGGATTGAGGCCACAGAGAGGATCCTGGACAACCTTGACTGCACCCCCGAGCAGAAACTAAAAGGCGCAGTGTCATTGCTACGAGATGAAGCCTATCTATGGTGGCTTACAGTTAAAGAGGGTACTCAGCCTGACCAGTTAACCTGGGAATTTTTCAAGATTGCATTCTAAGGAAAGTATGTGGCCACTAGTTATGTGGATGCCTAGAGGAGAGAGTTTCTAAATTTGACTCAAGGGGATAAATATGTGACTGAACATAAGGCTAAATTTTCGCGACTTAACCGCTATATGCGTGGGATGGTGGCAACTGAATATGAGCATTGTGTTCGATTTGGGGACAGCCTCAGAGATGATTTAAGGGTTCTGATAGCTCCACAGAGGGAGCGAGATTTTACAGCTTTTGTGGATAAGGCAAAGATTACTGAGGATGTAAAGCACGCTGAGCGCCAAAACCGTAAAAAGGAAAGAAGTAAGAACTAGAGTGATTCAGAGCCCTTAAGTTCATTTGTGAGGCCTAAGAAAAAGGCCAGAGTTGCTGGGCCAGTCACTTTTGGGGCCCCTATTACTGCTTTTGGACCGTAGCCCTGTGCGAATTATGGGAGACACCATCAGGACGAATACTGGAAAAGGATTGGGGCATGCTTGAGGTGCGGTTCATTAGAGCACAATATCAGAGATTATCCATGGAGGCTTGATCAGATGCAAGCTACTGGTATGGGTACTATTCAATCACCGAGAGGTGTCCAGTAGCCACCGAGAGGCTATGGTCAAGACAGAGGTAGAAATGGTATGGGCCATGGTCGTAGAGCATCGGCCAGAGGTGCTGATCATTTTGAGGCGAGGCAGTCAGCACTGGTTGATGCTGCACGTTACTGAGAGGATAGAGACGCCCTAGATGTTATTGCGGGTACATTTTTTATCCATAATGTACCTTATACTACATTGATTGATGTCGGGTCTACGTATTCTTATATAGCTATATAGCACGCACTATGTCTGAGACTTTGGGTATAATGGTTGAAAACACTGCGAGTGAGGTTACTGTGTTGAGTCCATTAGGGCAGTCAGTGAGAGTGAATAAACTATTTAAGGATGTACCTTTGGAGGTTCAAGGAATGATCTTTTTAGCAGATTTAATGGAACTCCCTTTTGGAGAATTCGACTTAATATTGGGTATGGACTAGCTGGTTAAACATCAAGTGAATTTGGATTGTGCTACTAAACAGGTGGTACTGAAAACTGTGGAAGGTAATGAGGTAGTAGTAATTGAGGAGCGTCAGAATTATTTGTCAAATGTGATGTCTGCACTAAGGGCCGAGAAGTTGGTTCGTAAGGGTTATGAGGCATATTTAGCCTACATTGGTATTTCTAATTCTAAGGCTTCGTCTATTAAAGATATCAAAAGAGTTAAGGAATTTTCAAATTTTTCCCCGATGAGCTACCTGGGTTACCTCCAAACCGAGAAGTTGAATTTGCGATAGAGCTCCTGCCTGGTACAGCTCTAGTGTCCATCACCCCTTATAGAATGGCACCGAAGGAGTTAGTGGAGCTTAAGGCTTAGATCCAAGAGTTACTGGATTGAGGGTTCATCTGACCTAATGTGTCTCCATGGGGAGCACCGATTTTATTTGTGAAAAATAAGGATGGATCCATGCGTATGTGCATCGATTATCAGTAATTGATTAAATTGACTATTAAGAATAAGCACCCCTACCAAGAATTGATGATCTATTCGACCAGTTTTGGGGTACCATCAACTAGGAGTCAAAGAGGTTGATGTTTACAAGATAGCATTTAGGACTTGTTATGGTCATTACGAGTTCCTAGTGATGCCATTTGGACTGACGAATAAACCAGTGGCTTTTATAGATCTGATAAACCGAATGTTCCAACCCTATTTGGATTAGTTCGTAGTGGTTTTTATAGATGACATCTTGGTGTATTCGAGAACTGAAGATGATCACGATGCACATCTCTGAGTTGCTCTGCAGATTTTGAGGGAAAAACAATTGTATGACAAGTTTAGTAAATGAGAGTTCTAGTTATGAGAGGAAACATTTCTGGCCATGTGGTATCTATTGAAGGGATTAGTGTTGACCCTCAAAAAATTGAGGCTGTTCTGGAGTGGAAGCCGTCTAAGACGGTATTTGAGATTCAAAGTTTTCTAGGTCTGGCAGGGTATTATAGACAGTTTGTTTAGTGGTTTTCATTGATTGTTGCACCTCTGACTAAGTTTTTGCGTAAGGGTGTGTCGTTTAACTGGACTGATGCTCAGCAAGAAAGTTTTGAGAAACTTAAGAAAGTTCTTACTGAGGCCCCTGTCTTGACACAACCAGAGCCTGGGAAAGAGTTTACTGTCTAGCGATGCATCCACGTTGGTTTGGGTTGTGTGTTGATGCAAGAGGGTAAGGTGGTGGCATACGTGTCTCGTCAGCTTAAGACTCATGAGGCGTATTATCTGATGCATGACTTGGAGTTGGCTGCGGTGGTATTCATATTGAAATTTTGGAGGCATTACGTGAGAAATGTATCATTTACAAGGATCATAAGAGCCTCAAGTATCTCCTCACTTAGAAGGAGCTAAATCTTAGGTAGCGTAGATGGATTGAGCTGCTTAAGGACTATGACTGTTCGATTGAATACCACCTTGGTCAGGCCAATGTGGTGGCTGACGCATTTAGTCGTAGGGCTATGACGGATTTGAGGGCAATCTTCGCTCGTCTCTACTTATTTTATTATGGTAGTCTGTTTGCTGAACTGCAGGTTAAACTGACATGGATTTAGATTAAAGGCAAATAGTTGGAGGATGGGTCACTGGGTCCTCATTTTTGACAAATAGAGAGTGGGGAAACCTCAAATTTTGAACTGAATAGTGAAGGGGCACATTGTTTCCTTGGAAGAGTCTGTGTATCGAAGGATACTAAGTTAAGACAGTCTATACTGCGAGAGGTGCATAGTAGTTCTTATGCTATGCATCCTAGTGGGAATAGAATGTACCAAGATCATCGTGATCTATATTGGTGGCCAGGTCTTAAGCATGTGGTTACCGACTTTGTGGGTCAATGTTTGACTTGCCAATAGGTTAAGGCTGAACATCAGTTACCTTTAGGGTTGCTTCAGCCAGTTAAGATTCTACTTTGGAAGTGGGAGAGAGTGACTATGGACTTCGTTGGTGGGCTGCCCCTAACGCCTACTAAGAAGGATTCACTATGGGTCATCGTGGATCGATTGACCAAATATGTCCATTTCATACCTGTCCGTACTGATTACTCATTACAGAAGCTGGCTAAATTGTATGTGGCTGAGATAGTGAGACTGCATGGGGTTCTGGTCTCCATAATATCTGATAGAGATCCTCGCTTCATGTCTCGGTTCTAAAAGAAGTTACACGAGGTTTTGGGTACAAGTTTGGACTTCAGTACTGCATTTTATCCTCAGACAGATGGTCAGTCAAAGAGGGTGATTCAGATACTGGAGGACATGTTAAGGAGTTGTGTGATAGATTTCTGAGGCAGTTGGGAGGATTACTTGCCGTTATCAGAGTTTGTGTATAACAATAGCTATCAGAATAGCATACAAATGGAACCATACGAGGCATTATATGGTTGTAGGTGTCATACTCCTTTATGTTGGACTAAATTAGGCGAGCGGCATGTTCTGGGCCCTGAATTGGTTTCTGATACCGGAGATAAAGTTAGACTAATTCGGGCTCGACTAAAGGCGGCATCTGACAGATAAAAGTCATATGCAGATCTAAAGCACAAGGAGATTGAGTATTCTGTAGGCGACTTAGTATTTCTCAAGGTCTTGCCATGGAAGAAGGTACCGAGGTTTGGACGGAAGGGCAAGCTAAGTCATAGGTTCATTAGGCCTTACCGCATACTGAAGTGTGTGGGACCAGTTGTCTATCAACTTGAGTTACCTCTAGAGTTGGACCAGATTCATGATGTGTTCCACGTCTCTATGCTAAGGTGTTACCGCTCTGATCCAACGCATATCATCTCGACTGAGGAGATTGAGGTTAAACCAGATCTGACTTTTGAGGAGGAGCCAGTTCAAATTCTATAGCATGATGTAAAAGTGTTAAGGAAGAAGTCTATCCCACTAGTTAAGGTACTTCGGCATAATCACAATTTTGAGGAGGCACGTGGGAGCCCGAGGAGGTGATGCGACAACAATACCCTCATCTGTTTTGAGCAGGTAAATTTTGAGGCCGAAATTTTCTTTTAGGGGTAGAGTTGTAACACCCCAAATTATAAGTAATTATTTTTATATGTTGTGTTGCACTAATACATGTCTGCTTCAATGGTTGAGTGTTCAGGGAAGTGTTGAAGAAGTCCTGGGTTCAAGCCTTTACTTGTTCAAAGTTTTTGTTTTTAATTGAATAAAACCCTTGGCTCTAGACAGTAGGTTTTTCGATAATTATGGGGAAAACATGTCATAAAATGCCTGCTAGTCTAGGAGATAGTGGCGTGTAGAGTGTTCCGTGGGGTCTGAGGTTCGAGGCTTGGAGTTACAAAAGTGCAATTTTATTTTGCTACAAGTGCCGTGGGAGTGTCCTAGGTTGACCGAAATTGAGGTGTTTTAATGGAGTTTGAATGGGTGGTTGAGAAGAGTATGTTGGAGAGAGTTATGGACGGATTAGGTGAGTGATTTTAGGAGTATTGTGGGGAGAAAAGTTAGGAGATTTTGAAGGGATATGGATAGTGATCGGATGGAGAAATTTGAGGAGCCAAATGAGGAGAGTGCTAGGGGTGCCGATTGGGGAAATTCATTTTGGCAAAATCGGTCACAGGACCATGACTTTGAGTGCCTAAATTTGTTCTCATTTTGCTCTCCATTTTGGTAGCTTTTGCTTTTTCTTCTTTGCATTTTTGGGTTGAGGCCAAATTGACTGTTTGGGAATTGTCCTTTACTTCTCCAAACCTTAGTCAAATACCTTTTTATCTCCTCATCTCTATTCTTTCAACTTTCATCAAGCGCCCTCTTCTTGCATTGCTAAAACCGAACACTTTCTACTCTTTTTCTTTCCTTCGGTTCCACAGTTATTGTTTTCTTCTCTCTTTTCTCTTTCAAGTCATTTTCTTTATCACCTCTGCTATCTTGTACCCTGGCCGATTACTTCCCTTTACTCTTTTATTTGTGTTTTTGTTTTCAGTTTTGCAGGAGTTTTCTGACAAATCAGTAAGTGCTCATGATTCCCTTTTTATTTCTCTCTACCGTTAGGATCTTTTCTTCTAACATCTCCATATTTTTGTTGTTTTCTGATAGGGGTACAATTGTTCCACTTTGCCTCTATCATTCTCTGTACTTTTGGCTTTTGTGTGGGTGTAGCCAATTGTTTTTTTTCTTCTAATCTACACTCTGAGTTTTCAGTAAGTGACTTTTTATCTAGTTCAACTGTTTATTTGATTGATGGTTGATAAGTGTTGATTGGAATGTAGATAACCCCTAAGGCCTATTGATTAGTCTCTTACAAACAGATTCAGTGAGCAAGCCATAATCGGCTGATCTAATCAAGTGAAAGGTAAGATTTTGGACAAGTATTTTGGTGGGGATCTTTGATAGGTTGATTGGGATGCAATTAACCAAAACTTGTGATTGAATGTAAGTTGGAGTACTCGTGGACTATTCACACGTTTTTGTGAATAGGTGCGTAACCACACAGCCATTATCATAAATCTGTAAAAGTCAAAATAGGTGACCGTCGACACTACACGAGCATGTGCTCGCTCGTGTAGTAGTCCGAACGCATAAACGTGGGTGCTTGATCGTAGAGGCAACCATGAGCGATTTCATGGGCTTAGGACTTTTTGGGCCACGTTGGGCTGAAATGGGCTATATGGGCCCCACTGGCTCGTGAGCCCTACACGGGTAAACCACACGAACATGTGGAGATTGTTAGACCAAGTAGTGTAGTTTACACGGCTAAGGCCATTTTTGGGCTTAGTAGGCCACAAGGGCGTGTGGGCCCACATGGGCCCGCGTTATGGGCCTTGGGCCCATTTTCATTGTTTGACTGTTAAGATTGCACGGGTCACCCGAGACGACTGTGGACCTACTGTTGGGTTGGTAAGTATACCTAGACCCCAAATTGATAAATGACTATTTTGTCCCTATGAGGTAAAATGACTGTTATGCCCTTATGTATGTATGACTGTAATCGAGCATGCCATTTTATATATATTGCAAACACGCATGACATTATGATGTGTTGCATGGGGATGGGTTTATGATTGATTGGAAGAAGTGTACTATATTGGCAGCTTTGCTGCAACCATTGTTCAGTGCCGCAACTGGTGCTATTTTGGAGTGTAGGGATTGGTGGGTTGATTTTTTCCCACATGGAGTGTAGGGCTAGATGGAGTGGAGTGTAGAGGCTGGTTGGGTAGGATTTTAGTTTGCATTCTGCTCATTCATCGATCATCAGTAATGGGCTAAAACCCACACCGATATCGATCTTCAGAATGGGCTAAGGCCCTAACTGAAATTGAACTGTTACTGAAACGGGCTTAGGCCCAGACTGTAATTGCCTATTGTATGACTGACTGTTGTTAAGGGATTATACATTGAGTTTTCATAAACTCACCCTTCCACTTTTCTGTGTAGGTAATCTTTAGGCGGATCGGTGCTGCGAGGGACTCGAAGGTGCCCACACAACCGCATTTGCTTCTATTCTTAACTTTTAATTTATAAGTAATTTAATTTGGGGTATTGGTTTTGTAATAAGGCCTCTTAAGGTTTTTATTTTAATTTGGGATTTATTTACTTTGGTTTATATCTGTTAGTACTAGGCCACGGATTTTCAAAACGCTTTTCAGAACACCACGTTTATGCAATAGATTTTAAAAGCTTCCGCAAAAAATGTTGTTTTAGAGTGTAATAACAATCTAATATGATTAATATTTTTCTAAAATGACTTGAGTTTTTAACAATGAACAAGATATCCTAAATTTTTTCTAAGATCACAAAGAAGTTTTGAAATAGAATGGATTTTTCAACGAAATTGTGTTTTTCGAAAACACTTCAATGTGACATCATAGATCTGGCCATAACGTCTAGGCCAGGTTTTGGGGTGTTACAAGATACTCCTCACAACCCTTACGAACCAACTTCTTAGCCCTTAATGCAGAAATCATATTCAACAAATAATTCCGACATTCCCCAACTACAACTACTTCGATATCCTCCACAATTCTTAGTACCATCCGTTTAGTAGCACAATTCAAGCTCACTCGATGTTCAACTAGCCAGTCCATTCCCAGATCAACTGATCGGGCTGAGTGGCCTCTTTAACCGTAAGCCACCACTGGTATGCCTCATCTCTCAATAGTGACACTACACCCTTTAGTTTCTACTCGGGGGTGTAGTCGAGATCGTCTATGATCCTTTCTATGGCCTCAATCCAATACTCAGCCACTTTAGGGGAAACTCCAGCAATACCCCTAAAAATCTCAGCTCCATTAGACCAGAGTCGTTCCATAACTGACCCACGGCCCACAACACTAATATTGGGCCCAGCGACCCTCTCCAGAATTTGTAACATGGCTTGAGACAGCGCGACATCCCCAGCCGCACGATCATGAGACCCAATCTCAGTCTCAGGTGAAACCGGTGCCTCCCTAGTTTCAATATTAGGCATGTGGCCAAATGACGAAGACCCAACTCGAGCACCTCCACGACCTCCACCGTGGCCTCTTGTACCCCTTCCACGAGTACCTCTGGTGCTTATTATCGAATTGTGTTTTATCTGAATTAACAATTTTATGCATCAGTTTACAGTTCCAATGTATATTAGCGAATTTTTTATGGAAAATAGTATTAGTATTTCAGAATTTGTTTTAGTAGTTCGGCAGTCTTACTACAGTTTTTAGTTTACCCTAAATAGAGTATTTCAATACAGTCTACTACCTACAGTAGTCTCAACATTTCAGTTTAAATAAAAAATAGTTTCAGAAGACTTACAGAATTAGCGTCGGAGACTCGGTGTACCACACATTCAGTAAAACCTTTCAAAATACTACAAATCATTAAAAATAGTTCTTTTAGAAATTCCAAGTTTAAAAGAAACCCAAATTCACAATCGAATTTTGCAACCTGACTTTGATACCACTAAATGTAACACCCCAAACCCAGCCTAGACATTATGGCTGAATATAGTGATGTCACATTGAAGTATTTTTCGTAAAGTGTTATATCGATGGAAACCCTTAATACATTTAACCTCTGTGTGTATTTCCAATGATGATTCTGAGATATGTCATTCATTTCAAAACTTGCGTCACTATCCAAAAAGTAGTTACTTTAAAAACGTTATTAATCAAAATATCATTTTATAGCGAAAGCTTTTTAAAACAGTTGCGTACTTGCATTTACTTTGTAAAAACATCGTTTCTTTTGAAAACTCAAGTTTTCCTAACACTAGTAGTTATAAACCAAAGCAAATAAAAATTCCAAATTAAAGTTAAAATCCATAAAGGCCTTATTATAGTAAAATACCCAAAAAATTAAATTACTTATAAAAACAAAGCAAATATGAAAGTAAATGCGGTTCTATGGCCGCCTTTGAGTCCCTCGCAGCACCGATCCGCCTAAGACTGGGGATTACCTATACAGATAAACAGAAGGGAGAGTTTATGAAAACTCAGTGTGTAATTCCATATCAAACAACCATACAATGCAAACACAGTCTAGGCTGAATCCCATTGCAATATCAATACCAGTTTGGGCTTGAGCCCTTCTTAGTGGCAGTAATGGTACAGATATGAAATCAAGAAATTCTACCCAACCGGCCTCTACACTCTATCTCCGTCCAACCCTACACTCCATGTGGGGATATAATCAACCCATCCATCCCTACACTCTAAGTAGTACCGGTTGCGGCACTAAATAATATTTGCAGTAGAGCTGCCAGTACAGTACACTTACTTCAATCATATTAAACCCATCCCCATGCAACGCATCATGCAACATGCCATGTCATATCATAGTATTTCACATGTACTCAATGCAGTTAAAATAGCATACTATAATATGGTCATACATCACGTAGGGGCAAAACGGTCATTTTATCAAATAAAGGGTCTACGTAAACTTACCGACCCAACAGTAGGTCCACAATCGTGTCGGGCGACCTGTGCAACCTTAACTGTCAAAGAGTGATGATGGGCCCATGGCCCATATTGTGGGCCCATGTTGGCCCACACGCCCGTGTGGCCCACACAGTTGAGAAATGGCCTTGGCCGTGTGGAGTACACAGCCTGGCCCAAATATTTCCACACGTCCGTGTGGCTCACCCATGTGAGGCCTACATGCTCGTGGGGCCCACATGACCCAACTCGGTCCAATATGACCCAATACGGCCTCAACTAATGAAATCGCTCATGGTTAATCACGTGGTCTACCCACACGGCCGCAAGCATGCCCGTGCGATGTCAACATTTACTTATTCCAGCTTTTACCGTTTTCTATAGTCGGAGTTGTGTTTGTACACACCTGATTGTGATTTGAAGTTAATCGCACTCCGAAAACTCCTATACCTGGATTCAATCAGAATGTCATTTAATCAGTTACCTAACTCATAAATCAAATGGAACCTAACGGAGTTCCAAATCGATCACAATAGCCACCTCCTTATCAAAAATCAACCAAAATTGCACCCTTGGTTCTTAGGAGACGCACGAATCAACCTTGATCTTCACCTACATGAAAGTCACAACCTTTTTATTAAACATCTACTTGGATTATAATACAATCTCGACTGAACCACACTTACCATTCAATACCACCCTCATTCAGTAACTTATGAATCATTACAACAAGAACCTAAAACACTTACCAAACAATAACAGAGCAAGGTGCAAATCAGTGATGCAACGAACAAAGAGCCGAAGAGGAGGATTGAACTGAAAAAGTAAACGGAGGGGTAATAGTAAGAAGAGAAAAAGAAGAGAAATGGTGCTAAAAAAAGTGAAAAGCCAAAAGGGGACAGAAGTAGATTAGAGACTTACCTATCAATATTCGGCCAAAGAAAGGTGCAAGAAGATGCACAGCCTGTAGGAGGAAAAGAGGAAGACACAGAGATGGAAAAACTAGCAGGGAAGCAAGCAGATGAGAAGAGGGATTTGCCCAAAAATCGAAAGATAAGAGAGGGGAAGGGAAGAGGTATTCGGCCCAAGCACCAAGGGAGAGAGTGACTATTAAGAAACCGATTGAGAGAGAGAGAAAAAGAAGTAATCGGTCAACAAGAGAACTCTAGGGAACAGCAAACTCAGAATAAACTAAAAACGCGATAACCCGAATGATCCTTAGCATTAATCGGCCCCAAGAAAAGAGAAAAACGATAAGAAGAGAAGCAGCAAAAACTAGAAGCAAAATTCGGTACATAGGGAAAAGGGTCGATAGAAACCGAAAATGGAGAGAACAACCAACCTAAGCTGAAAATCCTGAGAAGCAGGATTTCACATTCGACACTAACTCTCCCACTACTTTCAAAATCCTAAATTTTCCTTCCCAAATCACTCAAAACCGTCCACTCCTCCTTCAACCACCTAATTCAAATTCTACCACAACTGTTCAGTAGTTTCGGTTGACTAGAACTCCCACACGGCCCTGGCAGCAAAATAAAACACATCATTGCGTGTAGCAGGACTCGAACTCAAGACCCTCAGTAACAATGACACGCCACTTATCCCCTAGACCAGCAGGCCTTTTCTGACATGAAATACCCATATTTATTTAAAAGCCTACAGCTTAGAGATAGTGGTTTATCCATTAAAAGCAAAACTTTTGTACAAGCCAAGGCTTGAACCCAAGACTTCTCAGACTCCTCCTGGGATACTTAACCACTGAGCAGATACACAGTTGTTTAACACAAACATACAAAAATAAATACTTAGGATTTTTGGGGCGTTACATGTTGGGGACAAATTTTCATACTTTAAGTTTTTCTTTGTTATTTTAGGTTTTAGTTTTCCTTTCATTTAGACTTTAGGTTTATTTTCAGTTCATTTCTATATTGTGTTCTTGGGTTGTAATTGTGATCAAACTACTATAGATTTTGTGATTCAATCAATACAATTCAAGATTCTCTTAAACTTTTCGCTTGATTCATTAATTATGAATGTAACACCCTATACTTGGCCAAATCGCCAAGCCCGAATAATAGGATGCTATACCACCGTCTCGCATCATGTCCATCTCAAATCGTCATGTTATTACTCATGCATCTTTCTTTTTTTAACATTGCATTCACATGAATTATAAGACATACATTTACTTTCTATCAATAAAATATGTCAAGCAATCATTAAATAAACATAAAATATGTACTAAACTTGCATTAGGACCACTTAGCAAAATTTTCCCAAAACTGTTACATATGTATCGATACTTAAAAGGTGGTATCAATACCACTTGGAAAATCGATACCAAACTAGTTTACTATTTCTCGTAATAAAAATCGAACAATAAAAAAATATCGATAATACAAAATAGGAATCGATAATTTCACTCCGAGTATCGGCACTCGTGATAAAATATAGATACCAACTAGCAAAATTGACATCTTGCACTTCAAAAATTTTAGAGGTATCATTTTTAGAATCCAAATAACAATACTTCTGCTCCAAACCTTAAAAACACAACATATATCACTATATAAATCATACCAAAATAGTTCTAAACAACATGCATCAATTACCTCAAAAAATAAACACTAAAATGTTCCATATAGCAGTCCCAAACATAATATTTTATGTCCAAAAATAACTAAGCTTAATAGGCATGCAATCAACTAAAAACCATAGAAAACTTATATAAAATCTACCTCATTGCCTTTTATTCCCAAAACACAAATAATAAAAGAACACCTACTAATAGCAACTAAGTCTTTAGCTTGGATTATCCCTCGAGACCACACTGCTCACACCGACACTACTTATCTGCAATGGTTAAAAAGGAGTGGGTGAGCTTAACAAACTCAGTGAATGCTCTGAACAACCACTACGCAAATAAGTCACCTTGTATTGACTAAGTAGACTTGTAACATATTAACAATATATTTAACTCCAGTATCATATTTCACACATTTAATCATATTCCATTTATATCCATTTATAACATGACACATTTATCCCTTTAACAACATGATTACTTAAGCTTATACCATAGCATATATAAACCATATTTAAACATATTCAATCATATTATAAGATAGTTTGGTTGTTGAGGTTATGAAACATAATGTGGACTCTATCACCACACATCAGATACATGGATCTCCTACATACCAATACTGACTCATAAAGTCATACATGTCCCATAAGTGAAGCGTATAGATAACACTCTCCAACATAGCAAAAACACATATCCCACGAAATGGAGCTTAGCTCATATCCCCTTATCTCTCTAAAAACTGTTCCTGCGCCTCAATGCCTTATAAACCACATCACCAAGGTGGGTACTCACAATCCTATGGCTTGCCAAATAAATCCAATGCTCTCATAATAAAATCAGGCCAAAATATCCATATTTTATCACATATTTACTTATTGATTTTCCGCACATATTCACTGTCACATAGCATGAACAACACACCCTCTTTTTCACTTTCACATCAGTCATCATAAGCTTATAGCATATGTCATAACATCTCATATATGTTCATACTTTTACAATTTCATAGGCATACATATATCACATTTAGTCATAGGTGTGAGAACACTTACTCTCGAAATTTAGAGTAGGGGTTTAGAGTACCCTAAATTCCCAATTACACAATGAATCATCTACGAGCAGCGATTCCAAAACACTCACAAGAAATATTCTTTCGCTAAAAAGCCTAAACCATAGACAAGCTTTTCTTTCCTTTTCTCTACTCGTGATAAAATATCGATACCAACTAGAAAAACTGACTTCTTGCAGTTCAAAAATTTCAGAGGTATCATTTTTAAAACCCAAATATCGATACATCTACTGTAGACCTAAAATACACAACATATATCAGCATATAAATCACACCAAAATAGTTCTAAAATACATGCTTCAATTACCTCATAAAATAACCACCAAAATGTTCCATATAGCAGTCCTAAACATCATATTTTAAGTCCACAAATCATTAAGCTTAATAGGCATGTAACCAACTAAAAACCACAGCAAAACCAATATAGAATCTACGACATTGCATTTTATTTCCAAAATACAAATAATGAAAGATCACCTACTAATAACAACTAAGTCTCTAGCTTGGATCACCCCTCGAGACCATACTGCTCGCACCGACACTAATTATCTATAATGGTTATAAAAGAATGGGTGAGCTTAACAAGCTTAGTGAATGCTCTGAACAACCACTACGCAAACAAGTCACCTTGCATTGACTAAGCAGACATGTAACATATTCACAACATATTTAACTTTAGTATCGTATTTTCACACATTTAATCATCTTCTATTTATATTCATTTATATCCTTACACATTTATCCCTTTAACCACATGATTATTTAAGCATATACCATAGCACATATAAACCGTAATTTAATCACATTTAATCATATTATAAGATAGTTTGGCTCTTGAGGTTATGAAACATTATGTGGACTCTATCACCACACACCAGATACACGAATCTCCAACACACCAATAATGACTCTTAGAGTCGTACATGTCCTACAAATGAAGCGTATAGCTAACACTCTCCAACACACAAAAAACACATATTAGGGTGATGGAGCTTAGCTCACATTCTCTTATCTCTCAAAAAACTATCCTTTGCACTCCAAACCCCATAAACCGCATCACAAAGGTGAGTATGCACAATCCCATGGCATGCCAAATAAATCAAACGGTCTCATAATAACACAAGGCCAAAATATCCAAATTTTATCACATATTTACTTAACGATATTCCACACATATTCACTATCACATGTCGCTATGCTCTTATTTATCAATTGTTTAATCTCTCGAGCCAGAATTCTGATCTGTTCTTCATTATACATCATATTAGGCTAAATTTTAATCTTTGATGAAGAAATTACGTGTGACAGATCTGATCTATATCGATGCAACATCGAAACATGAAACACATTGTGGATCTTTTCTAATTCTGACGGTAATGCTAGTCGATATGCCACTGGCCCTATTCTCTCAATAATCTCATACGGCCCGATAAATCGCGGACCTAATTTTCCTTTGCAACCAAAACAAAAAATCTTTTCCATGGAGATACTTTCAAAAATACTGTCACGATTTGAAATTCAATGTCTTTACGTTTTAAATCCGCATATGATTTTTGTCGATCTGAAGCTACTTTCAGACTATCGCGAAGTACTTTCACTTTCTCTTCGGTCTCTCTGATCAAGTTAACCTCGTGAATCTTTTTCTCACTAAGCTTGGTCCAGTATAATGGAGTTTGACATTTACAAACATATAATGCTTCATACAGTGCCATCTTTATGCTCGATTGAAAACTGTTGTTATACGCGAATTCAACCAACGGTAAATATTTTTCCCAATTGTCTTCAACCTTTAAAACATAGCAACGAAGCATATCTTCAGGAACTTGAATTACTCTCTTAGACTGATCATCGGTTCGCGGATGAAATGCAGTACTAAAGTGTAACAGTGTACCTAAAGCTTCTAGCAATTTCTTCCAAAATCATGACGTAAACCTCGGATATCTATCCGAAATAATAGAAACTGGCACCCTGTGCAATCTAGCAATCTCAGAGATGTACAATTCAGTTTATCTATCAAGCGAAAAGTTTGTACGTATCGGAATAAAGTGTGCAGACTTCGTCAGTCAATCAACCACAACACAAATAGCATCTTTCTTTTTCAGAGACAAGGGTAATCCCGATATGAAATCCATCGTAACTCTATCCTATTCTCACTCTGGTATCATCACTGGCTGTAGTAATCTCGAAGACAGTTGATGTTCGACTTTAACTTGTTGACAAAACTAGCATCTCGACACAAACTCTGAAATGTCTTGTTTCATACCCGACCACCAGTACAATCGTTTTCAATCATTATACATTTTAGTACTCCCCGGATGAACAGATAAAAAACCACTGTGTCTTTTGTGTAGAATTTTCTGAATAAGCTTGAGATTCTTTGGTACACAAATTCTATCTCGGAATATTAAACAATCATCGAATCTGATTTGATTGTTTGAATCAGCAATCAACTCGCATTGTACTCTTTTAGCTTCTAACTCGTTGTCACACTTCTGATCTTCACAAATTTGCTGAAGAAATAATGGTTTAGCTTTTAACTTAGCTAAATCAAACCATCATTAGACAAAGTTAACTGTCTATTCATTACTCCGAAAGCAAATACAGATTTTCTACTCAGAGCATCCGCAACTACATTCGCTTTCCCCAGATGATAATCAATCACTAACTCATAATCTTTCAGCAACTCGAGCCATCTTCGTTGTCGCAAGTTCAAATCTTTTTCAGACATTAGATACTTCAAACTCTTGTGTTCGGTAAAGATATGGCACTTTTCACCGAATAAATGATGTCACCAAATTTTCAATGCAAACACAATAGCGGCTAACTGTTTGGAAGCATAAGCTATCACTTTACCCTTTTCTATCAAAACAAATCCCAAACCATTCAATGACGCGTCGTTGAAAGTAACAAACTCTTTACCCAACTCAAGCTAAACTAAAACTAGTGCCTCAGTTAACAGTGCTTTCAACTTTTCAAAACTCTGTTGGCATTTCTCGGGCCATTCGGACTTTACATCTTTCTGTAACAATCAAGTCATCGATGTAGCAATCATTGAAAATCCTTTTGCAAAATGCCGATAGTAGCCAGCTAAACCCAAAAAGCTTCTGACTTCGGACACATTTCTTGGTGGTTTCTAGTCAGCAACCACTGAAATCTTACTCAGATCAACTCGTATGCCTTTCGCTGAAACAATATGTCCCAAAATTCTAACTTCTCGGAGCCAAAACTCACATTTGCTGAATTTAGCAAACAATTGCTTCTCTCTCAAAGTTTGTAATACAATTCTCAAATGTTCAGCATGCTCAGACTCATCTCGGGAGTAGATCAGAATGTCATCAATGAATACAACAACAAATTTATTTAAATACTGTCTAAAGATTTGATTAATCAAATCCATAAAAACTGTAGGAGCATTAGTTAATCTAAAAGGCATAACAAGAAATTCATAATGCCCGTACCTTGTTCTAAACGCAGTTTTCGGCACATCCAAATCCTTAACTCGCAACTGATAATAGCCAGACCGTGGATCAATCTTCAAAAATATGGTTGCTCCTTTCAACTGATCAAATAAATCATCAATTCTCGGCAAAGGATAATTATTTTTAATTGTAACCTTGTTGAGCTGACAATAATCGATACACAATCTCCTCGATCATCTTTCTTCTTTACAAATAACACTGGGGCACCCTAGGGGGAAAAACTCGGTCGCGCAAAACCTCTATCTGTTAACTCTTGCAACTGAGATTTCAACTCTTTCAATTCTTTTGAAGCCATTCTATATAGAGCTATCCATATCGGTGATGTTCCTGGTACTAATTCAATAGCAAATTCAACTTCTCTGATCGGTGACAACCCATGCAACTCTTCTGGAAACACATCCGGATATTCACAAACTACTGGCACTGACTCAATCTTTGATTCAGACACTTTTGTATCCAGCACATATGAAAGGTAAGCATCACAACCTTTTCTTACATATTTTTGAGCTAACATCGATGATATCAGAACAGACAACTCACTCGATTCATCAGATTCAATTTAAAGAATTTCATTATTTTGACATTTCAATTCAATAGTTCGTCTACAATTCACAACAGCATCATGTAGAGTTAACCAATCCATACCCAAAATCACATTGAATTCATCAAATGGTAAAATCATCAAATTTTCTGGAAAATAGTAACCCTGAGTCATCAAAGGACAATTCTTGCAAACTTTATCAACTAGGACATACTTGCCTACGGGGTTTGATACTTTAATCACATATTCAGTAGACTCAACAAGCAAACTCTTACTAGACACTAATTTCATACAAAAATATGAATGAGTCGATCTAGGATCAATCAAGGCAACTACATTAGTGTCATAGAGAGAAAATGTACCGGTGATAACATCTGGTGATAACGCATCTTCGCGAGCGCGAATAGGGTAAGCTCTAGCTAGTGCTCTAGCCTCAGATCTCACAACAGAGTCCTTTGTCGCTCCTTTGTTACTGGTCACATTTCCTGTATTTCTAGGTGGTCTCCCTCTAGTAGATGTTGTAACACCCCAAACCCGACCCAGATGCTATGGCCGAATCTGGTGTGTCACATTGAAGTGTTTTAGCGAAAATTGTATTTTCATTGAAAACCTTTCTTAAAATAAAAGAAACCTTAATTAACTAAAAAAAATCCTTTCAATCACTTGTTTAAAACATATGATTGTACGAAAACATGTCATTTTAAAATTTAGTTGCAGACACGTATAAAACATACTATAATTTAGGAAACCCATGTTCAACTTCTCATAATTACAATGAAAATAATAATAATTCAAGTAATAATAACATAATGAAAACCTTATTACAATCTGGTTTGAAACATACTTAATAAAATAAAAACCTATATGCTGAAGAAAAAACAAGTCCAAATTATCTTCCTAGCTAGTCACCCAGAGTCCCTCCAAACATCGAACCTTCTACTGAGCATCACCTAAAAATAAAATAAAAGAGGGTGAGTTTTCACAAATTCAGTGTGTATAACCTTAAAAAAAAAGCGTTCCAAAAACCATCATACATCAAATATGCAATGCAATCCCATCCAAATTATCCATCTGCTACACACCAGCTCTGTCCCCCGTCACACCATGTGGGGATATAAATATCGACCCACCCAACCAACACACTAAGGATAGCCCGATTGCGGAACTACCTTCATTTACATATTGGGCTTTAAAAGCTACTGTTGGATCCACAATTATCAAGCAACCATGCGATCCTCATATACTTCCTCCGTTCCATAATTCCCAACCCATATGCAACCTAAGCAAAATATCATATGTATGCATGTCACTTACATTCAACACTTAGGGGTATTTTGGTCAATTTCGCCCTTAGGGGCATTTTGGTAATTTTCCCTTAATTACGGTTTTCACTTACCTTGGCCCATTAACAAGTCCCGTGAGCTAAGATGAACGAATACTATGCACCAGGTAGGATTCCAGAGAAGAGGAGGTGGGTTATTAAGACCGCTTAAGTACCAAGCTCTCCCTAGATCCAATCCTAGACATGCATATACCCGTTGCCACACCTTAACCCTATGACTTGTCCATGTTCGCAAATAATTATTAAGTTTTATGTAGTTACCATATTCTAGGCCCAAAACCCCTTACAGAGCCCAATCAAATTCACATACCTGTATCTGGCCCATTAAGCCCAATTATATTTATATGGCCCATTAGGCCCAAATCACCTGTATATAGCCCATTAGGCCCAAATCACATTTATATGGCCCCGTTAGGCCTAGTCACATTCATATTCATGCTTACATACAAATTCCTATCACATAGCATTAAAATTCAATTTTTGCCTATTATGGGCCCAACAGCCCATCGGGCCAATTTAGCCCATTCCGACCCATATGGCCAAATCACAACCCAAGTCCACAGAATCGCCCATGGGCCTCAGGCAACCTAACGGTTTTCTCTTCACAAGTGTTCGCGCACTCGCAAGACTACCGCAGCCGATCTACTTGTGTGTGCAGTGTATGTACACACTTGGTAATAGAGCGTGCTGCGATTCCCTTAGCCGCAAACCTACAAACGATATCACCCTTCAATTAATCATATGCTTAATACATATTTTACCCAAAATCGAAACCTAACACCAATCCCTAATAGCTTTTCCTTGATCACGTACTCCCTAGATCTGCATTAATCTTACTCATTAAAACCAAATGCTAGGGGACTCGCATCCAACATTATTTACCCCCTTATCTCACTTAAGACCATTTGGCCAACCTTAGCCAACAGGAGAGGAATACTTACCAAAACCGCAAAACACCTTAGGAGCAATTTGGCAGAGAGCTACAATCCAAGATCTGATACTGATTCCCTACCAAAGTTGATTAGAAAGAGTAAGGGAAGGAAGTACTTGGTATTAAGAATACTAGCCGAAAAGAGATAGGATACTTACACCAAAAGGGAGATTCGGCTTTTCGGCTTTCAAACTAATATGGTGAATAAGGTTTATTTGGCACAAATTAAAGAAGAAAAGTAGCAGAAGGAATCAACTAACCCAAAGGGTAAATCAAAAGAGATCTGAGGAGAGAAAGAATGGCAAAAGAATCAGCTAGTAAAGATGGAAAAGCCAATCGGCACTAAAGAAAAAAAATGAAAAATTTGGGATTAGCCTAGGATCCCAAACTCGGCACATATTTATGGCATCTAGCCAAATTGCCTGACCTTCAATACCCAATTCAGCTCTATCACTTCCCCCTTCTCATTTCCTCATTTTTTCCTGATAACTCCCCAATTTATTTCCTAAATTTTCTCTTTTGAACACTCCCCTTAGAGTCCATCTTCACACCATTTCCAACCTTCTACAAGGCCAAAAATTAAATTCCTAAAAATACTAAGCTAGGATTCGAACCTTGGATCTCCTTGCTAGCCACTAACGCCACCTCCCTACACCCTAAGTAGCGTCACTTAGCCACTCTACCACAAGGTTTTTTTATGCCATTTTCCCCTGTTTTTATTTATAAGCCCAACTACTCCCAACCCTGGTTCTTTTAATAATTAAAATTCCTTCACCACAATACTCGAACCCAGAACTTCTCCAACATACCTAGACACTCCAAATTCCTTAAACCCTTATAGCCAACATGTCATTTGTCATTTTCTTGCTCACTTAGAAAAATTTTATGAGGCCCAAAGCCCAAGTTATCTTGAATGAAGTGATCTTGCGAGCCACATTTGAAACAACCTTTATTATTCATCCAACAGTCTCCAAAATGTCGTCGTCCACATTGTTGACACTCGGATTTATTGTTTCTCATACTACCAACGCTCGATACTGAAGTGGCTTGAGCTTTAGGACTCGTGTATTGCTTTCCACAATCTCTATTTGGATACCCCACTAAAGCATTTGAACGACTATACGAATCTCGTGATTTCCTTAACGAAGAGTGATATGGTTTACTCATCAACCTCTTTCTCGAATCTTTAGCCTCGAAATCAAATTTTCTCTTTTCTTTGCCAAGTTCTTCAGCTTTGCATGCTCTGTCAACTAACACAATAAATGCTTTTAATTCCAGAATCCCGGCTAGCAATCTGATGTCTTCTTTTAACCCATTTTTGAATCATTTACACATAATTGCCTCAGTGGAAACATATTCTTGAGCATATTTATTGAGTCTTACAAACTCTCTCTTATACTCTGTCACAGACATTCGACCCATTTTCAATTCTAGAAATTCTTTGTGCTTCTAGTCGATAAACCGCTAGCTTATATATTTCTTTCTAAACTTGGTTTGAAAGAATTCCCAAGTGATTCATTCTCTCGGCACCACAGATATCAAAGTATTCCACCACTGATATGCAGTGTCTCTCAGAAGTTATACGGTGCATTTTACATATTCAGCTGGTGTGCAAGATAGTTCATCGAATACCCAGATTGTACTCTCAAGCTAGAACTCAGATCTCTCGGGATCTTCATCAACAGTAGCTCTAAACTCTTCAGCCCCATACTTTCAGATTTTATCAATAGGAGGCTTACTCAACCGTAAAGGTTCCAAACCTTGAGGAGCTACGGGGACCGGTTCAGGAATAGGTGGGGGTGGAGGTTGCTGAGTAGTTGAATTTGTTCGAACAAACTCAGTAAACCATTCATTCATCAGTTGGAAGAAAGCTTCATTGGCCTCTCCTCCCTGACTACCCAATATGGGTCTCGACTCAAATTACGCTACTCCGTGAACGGAGGCTGGCGCATTACTCTCAACATCATCAGTCACTACTCGATTGGGATCCATTACTATATGAAAACACGATTTAAACTATCAGGAGAGATCACACTATCACAGGTTATATATGGGATGTATAGCTAGACACTCACATACACTACATTAGCCTGAGAATAGACTAAACCGTACCTCTGATACCAATAAATGTAACACTCTTAACCCGTATCCGTTGCTGGAATAGGGTTACGGAGCATTACTGGACTTATTTGACAACAAACATACATTTCTCATACAATTATCATTCCAAATATAAAATCATTCACAATCATTCACATTGTCCCTAATACGAGCCTACGAGGCCCAAAGACATGCCCGTGTCATAGGCCGTGTGGACATTTGAAATGGGATCACCTGGTTATGTCCCAGCCCGTGTCTAACCCTAAGTAACACTCTGACTTGGGTCACACAGCCAACCACATGCCCGTGTGACCAGCCTGTGTGCCATTCAAAATGGCCACACTTGCCTGTGTGCCAGGCCGTGTGCTAGGCCGTGCCAAACCTGTAGGGTATACTGACTTATGCCACACAGCCAAGTCACATGCTTTTGTGCTGGGCCGCATGAAGCATACTGACTTGATTTCTAAATAAACACCAAGGGACACACGATCGTGTCACTTGACAGTGTGTCACACATGACTGAGACACATGCCCGTGTGGGAAAAAAATAGGCTATTTTCCAAGCCATCTTTCTCAACCAAAATACATTCACCTATACCCACCAAATTTACGTATAACCACAACTACAAATGGAAATTTAAACTCATCTAAACCAAGTTCAATTCATGTTATATCAATATCAACAACAACAAGGCACACAAATACTACATTATGCCATTTAATTCATACTAATTTCACATTTTCAAATAACCTAAATGGTCACTTTAAATTATGTACTAATTGACCTAAAATCAGAAGCATATCTATCTAAAATTTTAACCATTTGGTATCCATAAAGCCAATTAACAACAAGCATATAAATGGCAATTATACACAACATATCAAAGGCCTTTTTGCACATATATACATACATCACCAAACATACCAAGATAAGCCAAGTCACATGGCTATATACATAACAAACCATTCATCATTTACAAGCCAACTCAAATGGATAAATCCATTACCAAACTATATACCAAAATGACCATAACTCCTATATATGCCATATAACAAAATACATAAGTTCAAAAGTACCACAATGATAGCTTGATAGTGTGATGCAATCTCCGACGACTCCTAATCCGAGCTAGCTTTGATAAACACTATAAATCACGGAAAACAAAACAGAGTATGCTATAAAGCTTAGCAAGTTTGTATAGTAATAAACTCAACTTATCGTATATACACAATTTAAGCAATTTAAACAAATCATAATATAACTCATATTGATCCACCACCTATCACATTTTCATTCACAAAGTTAGATATGAAATTCAAAAAATATTTTGATTCAGTGCTTGAACGGTTCATGTACATACCTATATCAACTCGTATCAATCTCATACTCATACATATCTTTGATATACCCATTGATCCATTCAGAATAATATTAGATACTCGGTAATCTCACACCCTAAGTGCCAATACATAGCCAAAGCTATCTAAATCCCATATCTCATATAATACTAACTCTCGAGCTATCAACAGGTTTGCTAACACAAGCTGACGGTCATGACGTAGCTACACGGTGCTACTCACACAAGCTGACGAGAATCCCCAACATCTGCCGAATAACTCAACCACCAGTAGAATGTACAAACCAGCACCCAAGTCACATAACCCTTAATGACATGTCATTCGTATCCTAATTTATTCCTAAGGTTCAACCGAGATTTCTCATTTCCGAAACTTTGTCGAACATTTTTGTGCAATCATATTCATCAATAATTCAAATATAAAGCATTTAAAACACAATTACAATATTGTTTATTAACATACGAACTTAAATCGATCGCAGAAACTACGAAATGAATCGATTAGTCTAAAACTTTGTTTTTCCCCCGATCTGAATTCGAACTTTGCTTTTATTGATCTATATGTAATCAAAATTACCTTATTCAATTATCATTCTATTCAATTTAACCCAAAATGTATATTAAGGCAAGTTTACACTTTTTCCCCTAATATTTCAACATCTTTACAATTTAGTCCTTATTTCATAAAAATACAAATTCATGCAATTAGGTCCCTACCCATTCTAGCCGAATTTCTCTTATTACTAAAGCAGCCCATATTTTTCATTTATTTCATAATTTAACCTCAAAATTTTCACATTTCACAAATAAATCCCTAATTTACAATTTTACCAAAAATTACTTTACAAATGTTGTTTATCTAACAACAACCATACATTTTCTATCATCAAACATAAAAATACACCTATATCCATTAATGGAAAAACCCTAAACCTTTAATAATTTTGCAAATTAGTCTCTGAGCTAGCTAGATTAAGCTGGAACTATCTAAAAAACATAAAAATCATTAAAAACGAGACAAAAATGAACTTACATGCAAGAGATTAGTGTAGACAAATACTACATTATGCCATTCAATTCATACTAATTTCACATTTTCAAATCACCTAAATGGTCACTTTAAATTATGTACTAATTGACCTAAAATCAGAAGCATATCTATCTAAAATTTTAACCATTTGGTATCTAAAATGCCAATTAACAACAAGCATATAAATGGCAATAATACACAACATATCAAAGGCCCTTTTGCACATATATACATACATCACCAAACATGCCAAAATAAGCCAAGTCACATGGCTATATACATAACAAACCATTCATCATTTACAAGCCAACTCAAATGGATAAATCCAAACTATATACCAAAATGACCATAACTCCTATACATGCCATATATCCAAATACATAAGTTCAAAAGTACCAAAGTGATATCTTGATAGTGTGATGCAATCTCCGACGACTCCCAATCCGAGCTAGCTTCGATAAACACTATAAATCATGAAAAACTAAAGAGAGTAAGCTATAAAGCTTAGCAAGTTTGTATAGTAATAAACTCAACTTACCATATATATACAATTTAAGCAATTTAAACAAATCTAAATATAACTCATATTGATCCACAGCCTATCACATTTTCATTCACAAAGTTAGATATGAAATTAAAAAAAAAATTCGATTCAGTGCTTGAACGGTTCATGTACATACCTGTATCAACTCGTATCAATCTCATACTCATACATATCTTTGATATACCCGTTGATCCATTTGGAATAATATTAGATACTAGGGAATCTCACACCCTAAGTGCCAATACATAGCAAAAGCTATCTAAATCTCATATCTCGTATAATGCTCACTCTAGAGCTATCAACAGGTCTGCTCACACAAGCTGACGGTCATGACGTAGCTACACGGTGCTACTCACACAAGCTGACGAGAATCCCCAACATGTGCCAGATAACTCAGCCACCAGTAGGATGTACGAACTAGCACCCAAATCACATAACCCTTAATGACATGCCATTCGTATCCTAATCTATTCCTAAGGTTCAACCGGGGTTTCTCATTGTCGAAACTTTGTCGAACATTTTCATACAATCATATTCATCAACAATTCAAATATAAAGCATTTAAAACACAATTACAATATTGTTTATTAACATACAAACTTAAATCGATCGCAGAAACGACGAAATGAATCGATTAGTCTAAAACTTTGTTTTTCCCCCGATCTGAATTCAAACTTTGCTTTTTTTGATCTATATGTAATCAAAATTACCTTATTCAATTATCATTCTATTCAATTTAACCCAAAATGTATATTAAGGCAAGTTTACACTTTTTCCCCTAATATTTCAACATCTTTTCAATTTAGTCCTTATTTCATAAAAATACAAATTCATGCACTTAGATCCCTACCCATTCTAGCGAATTTCTCTTATTACTATAGCGGCCCATATTTTTCATTTATTTCATAATTTAACATCAAAATTTTCACATTTCACAAATAAATCCCTAATTGACAATTTTACCAAAAATCACTTTACAAATGTTGTTTATCTAACAACAACCATACATTTTCTATCATCAAACATAAAAATACACCTATATTCATTAATGGAAAAACCCTAAACCTTTAACAATTTTGCAAATTAGTCCCTACGTTTAGCTAGATTAAGCTACAACGATGTCAAAAACATAAAAATCATTAAAAACGAGAAAAAATGAACTTACATGCAAGAGATTAGTGTAGACAAATACTACATTATGCCATTCAATTCATACTAATTTCACATATTCAAATCACCTAAATGGTCACTTTAAATTATGTACTAATTGACCTAAAATCAGAAGCATATCTATCTCAAATTTTAACCATTTGGTATCCATAATGCCAATTAACAACAAGTATATAAATGGCAATAATACACAACATATAAAAGGCCTTTTTGCACATATATACATACATCACCAAACATGCCATAACAAGCCAAGTCACATGGCTATATACATAACAAACCACTCATCGTTTACAAGCCAACTCAAATGGATAAATCCTTTACTAAACTATATACCAAAGTGACCATAACTCCTATACATGCCATATAACCAAATACATAAGTTCAAAAGAACCAAAGTGATAGCTTGATAGTGTGATGCAATCCTTGACGACTCCCAGTCCGAGCTAGCTTCGATAAACACTATAAATCACAAAAAAATAAATAGAGTAAGCTATAAAGCTTAGCAAGTTCATATAGTAATAAACTCAACCTACCATATATACAGAATTTTAGCAATTTAAACAAATCATAATATAACTCATATTGATCCACAACCTATCACATTTTCATTCACAAAATTAGATATGAAATTCAAAAAAAATTTTGATTCAGTTCTTGAACGGTTCATGTACGTACCTGTATAATCTCGTATCAGTCTCATACTCATACATATCTTTGATATACTTGTTGATCCATTCGGAATAATATTAGATACTCGAAAATCTCACACTTTAAGTGCCAATACATAGCCAAAGCTATCTAAATCTCATATCTCATATAATGCTCACTCTCGAGCTATCAACAAGTCTGCTCATAAAGCTGACGGTCATGACGTAGCTACATGGTGCTACTCACACAAGCTGATGAGAATCCCCAACATGTTCCAAATAACTCAGCCACCAGTAGGATGTACGAACCAGCACCCAAATCACATAACCCTTAATGACATGTCATTCGTATCCTAATCAATTCCTAAGGTTCAACCAGGATTTCTCATTGCCGAAACTTTGTCGAACATTTTTGTACAATCATATTCATCAACAATTCAAATGTAAAGCATTTAAAACACAATTACAATATTGTTTATTAACATACGAACTTAAATCGATCGCAGAAACTACGAAATGAATCGATTAGTTTAAAACTTTGTTTTTCCCCTGATCTGAATTTGAACTTCACTTTTTTTTTTATCTATATGTAATCAAAATTACCTTATTCAATTGTCATTCTATTCAATTTAACCCAAAATTTATGTTAAGGCAAGTTCACACTTTTCCCCCTAATATTTTAACATCTTTACAATTTAGTCCTTATTTCATAAAAATACAAATTCATGCAATTAGGTCCCTACCCATTCTAGCCAAATTTCTCTTATTACTATAGCAACCCATATTTTTCATTTATTTCATAATTTAACCTCAAAATTTTCACATTTCACAAATAAATCCCTAATTGACAATTTTACCAAAAATCACTTTACAAATGTTGTTTATCTAACAACAACCATACATTTTCTATCATCAAACATAAAAATACACCTATATTCATTAATGGAAAAACCCTAAACCTTAACAATTTTGCAAATCAGTCCCTGAGCTAGCTAAATTAAGATGGAACTATCTAAAAAACATAAAAATCATTAAAAACGAGACAAAAATGAACTTACATGCAAGAGATTAGTGTAGCCAAATGTTAAAGCTCTTTCAATGGAGTTTTCCACCCTTAATTTTGGTAGAAAAGATGCCAAACAAGGTGATTCTTTTGTTTTCTATATTTTATTATCTTTTATTTGGATATTACATTTTTAACCTTTAATATTAACCATTAATAACATCCATTTTATGTCCTTAAATGTCCATCCAATATAGAAATGGTCTAATTACTACATAAGGACCTCCACTTTAAGGTTCTATAGCTATATTAGGCACATTTAACTAATAGAACACTACTTTTACACTTTACGCAATTTAGTCTTTTCTATCAAATTAAGCACTCAAACGATAAAATTTCTTAACGAAAGTTTCACACGATCATACTATCATACTATAGAAATTAAAATAATAATAAAATAATTATTTTGACCTCAAATTTGTGGTCCCAAAATCACTATTCTGATTAGACTAAAAACGGGCTGTTACAACCCATGCATGTATGAAAACCTAATGGACAAATTAAGCTCCCTTGCTTCCAACCATCCATGTGCATGATTGGTGCATTAAATGTAGAAACTCCAAGTGCATGTATCATCAAATCCGCCCCTTAAATTTGAATGGTCTTCATGAACAATCATAATGGCATGATTTGGAAGGTTCCTTGAATGGAAACTATGCATGCATTCGGCCTTAAATAAAGATTAAGTGGCCAGTCAAGTAGTCCCTAGAAAATAAGTATAATAGGAGATTAGATCACTTCAAACAAGCAGATATCGACATAGCTCACAAAACTCAAAGACTATTACTATATATCTAAAAAAAAAACATGACTCGAATATGTAAGAAACTAGATTCTCAATAAGAATAAAACTTCACACACCTAGTTCAAGATAATAAACAAACCTAATGATAGCAACTTAGACTCACGATTGAGAACAAGACACTTAACACATAATTTGAAAAACATGAAATCATAAATCTATGGATAAAACAAAATAATAATAAGTCGACACATGGCACGTTAAAACATCAAACATGGAAATATCAAACAAAGTAATCATTTGATGAATTTCATTTTAACTTTGGGTCCCTCATGTTTGGGCCAATCTTAATTGCTTTGAGCTGTAACACATGATGTGATTGAAATCACATCAGTCATTGGGATGCAGCACGGGGAGTTTGATGTCCCAACATAGGGAGAAAAGTACAAGAATTTTGAGATTGCTTTCTGTGTTACGACACAACCATGGGTTGTCACAACAGACCCCTGAAGTAACCTTGAACTTGAGCATACTACCTTCGATGCCGCAACACAGGCACTAGGGGGTTGTGACATCGGTCTTGTACGAGAGGTATTTATGAGCCAGGGGTGTTTTGGTTTACACAATAAAATATTTTTGACACGAAAGCATCATTTGACCTAGGGTTTAGGACGACGACAACCCTAAATCTATAAATAAGCTTATTTAACAATTATTGGGGACAATTTTTCATACTTTAATTTTTCTTTTGTAATTTCAGTTTTTAGTTTTTCTTTCTTTTAGGTTTTCGGTTTACTTTTAGTTCTTTTTCTTTTATGTTCTTTGGAGAACGTTATTTATAAATGTAAACAAACACTAGTGGATTTTTTGTGCTTCATCTATCAAACAAAAACAAGATTCTCTAAACTCTATTCTTGGTTTACTATTTATGTCGATCTTTATATTCAAGTTTATTATGTTATGAGATCCATGGGGAACTAATCCTTCTATGGGGGATTACTGAATGGATGTGTGATTAATTGATTCTTATGTAAGGTTTTCTTAGCAAATCAACTATTTAGGAGAGGAAAAACTTAAACCCTAGGCTTGACAATCGTAGGAAGTCATAAAGGTGGGAATTAACCAAAAATTGGTATGACCTATCCATAAACACCTTAGCCCCAAATTGATCTAAACTGTGAGGTTGAGAGGTAAGTAGTTCTTGTTGACTCATTAGTTTAGTGGAAGATCAAGAGATACTGCTAGGGTAATAACTAGTTGATTGAGTAGAAACCCAAAATAGCAATTAGTTATGATCACTAAGGCAAGCTAATCACACATGTCTAGAATTGATCAAAGTCTATAAATTAGGATATCAAAGTTCTTGTTATTTATATTTTATTAGTTTTAAAAATCTCAAAATGTTTTCTTTTATGTTTCATCGTACTATAATTTTTTTAAATCCTCGGAGTACTCACATACTTCTTTGTAACTATATTACAACCTGGCTTATATACTTGTGGATAGTGTTTATTTCATACTTGTGGATAGTGTTTATTTCATACTCTTTGTGCAAGATTCTTACTTTATATGTTGGTATGTTTGGAGGCGATCAAGTTGTGGCATCGTTGTTGGGGAGGTAAGGTCAGTAGATTGATTTTAATTTTTTCATTTATTAGAATAATTAGGAAATTTTTAATTATAGATATGATTTTTACTTTACTTTTACTAACATTTTTATCTTCCTTTTTTATTTCAGTGCATGACCTGCAGTAGGGGAACTCCTATTTTGTGTGTAAATATGTAATGCAAATCTTCAAGTGTACATGTTGATTCAAGTAATATAATGATGAGTGAGTATCGTCTCCACATGGATTGAAAATTGATTACAATTGAGAAAGTATTACTGTAAATTTAACTAATCAAACAATGCAAAAGAAATATAGTATAAATTGATGAAGGGAATTAATAAATGAACTAATAATATCAATTATAACTGAAAAATTGACAAAGCAATCTAAATGTTGTGGCAATTCACAAAGAACAAGTTGACAATATTCCTATTGTTGAATGACAAAGGTTGAAATTACTTAGGGAATATTTTCATAACATAATAATGCCATGGAAAAATTTTGACTACTACTACCCAGAGAATTACTATTGTAGTCTACTTCTTTTGAAACTCAAACTTTATTTATTATTCTGAGCCTATTTATGTCTACAAGACTCATGAATGATAACGACACTAACGTTCTTCACCTGCACAGATTGCAACTTCTACGTTTAGAGTCCTGCAATTATTCTTTTGAATACTCGGCTGTATCAATCTATTAATAGTCTGAGTATTTAATCCTTTCAAATTTAAATCCATCTAAGAGCATAACATATAGTCAACTATGTCTAGAGCTTGCATGCGTGCATTCAAAATAAGCATAAATCAAATGAAACAATAATTTTAATCAAAATCATATCATGGGAATTATAAATAATTCAATATTCACCCAAATAATTGCAACCCAAATATAATTAGCTCATGGGTTGGGCAATGAAATCCAAAATTAAATCATTCATCAACAATCTATAAGTTTTATGAATCACAAAAGTTAAAACAATAAAAATCAGAGTAAAGGCAGAATTGTAGGAAGTTATCGCTACACTCCAGCTTCTTCTTTTCCTCTTCTTCACGTTTGTGACCTCTTTTTAGTTGCTACCCTATTCTTCTCCTCTGAGTTTTCCATGCAATTTTTCCACGGGATTCTATTGTAGAGAGATAAAGAAATCGCTCTCTTTCTTTTCTTTTTTCATCACAATCCATGTGTCATTCTTTTCTTCTCTCTCCTCCTTTTATAGGGTAGATATGTCCCTCCCAGCACACATATTTTGCTCCTCTTTTTTAGGGTAATTTATCTAGTACCCGTATAGTTGGCTGAGAGTGATGTGGATTGAGTGTTGCACCATTTTCCTAGAATTGCCATGACATTTTTGTTGGCAATCTATCCCACCATTTGCCATGGAAATGTTTGACCTCCTTCATTCTCTTTTCCTCTTCCTCTTTTCCTTCTTTTTGCCTCTTTCATCCTATATGTACCTACTACCAAAGA
Organism: Gossypium longicalyx; assembly: GCA_025698465.1. Taxonomy (NCBI): domain Eukaryota; kingdom Viridiplantae; phylum Streptophyta; class Magnoliopsida; order Malvales; family Malvaceae; genus Gossypium; species Gossypium longicalyx. Next base: position 39,988,193 of record CM047004.1, read on the forward strand.
CCACCAAACCTCTTTCCTACAATTAAAAGTAACATAAATTTACAGTTAAAACACAATCCAAGCTTTAGTATGTAATGCTCTAGTAATAAGTCTAAAATGCAAACATATATTTTTTAATTACAAGCAAATACTTTAGTTTAGAGGCATGAAATATAAATCTTTTCAAGAGTTATCACACCCCAAACCTGAATTATGGCTTGTCCTCAATCAAATATGTATGAGTATGCATGCATGTAGGTATGCATGAGTTTGCCAAAACATTACAATTACCTAATATCACTGGACTATCTTAAATATATTTTATACCTCCATTCTTAGAAATCTTGTATTCAAAAAATTGGTTCAAATTTTATAGGCATGTTGAGCAAGTGAGGTGTAGAAAATATTACCAAAAGAAATAAAAAAAAATCCTGAAAATTTCATGCAATTCTGATTATAGCAATCATCAATTCACATACTTAGTATAACTATCCTCTAAAGTTAGTTTCTCTATTTATAACAAATTATGTTCTCTATATATTAATAAAAATTTTCTAAGGAATTCATTTTGTCACAGATTTCTTTACTTGACAATCTCAATGGAGCAAACACTAGATTGCCAGATACTACATCATGCCACAATTTGGATGGAATTCACTCATGAAGCTAAGGCTTTTAACTAAAAAGATTAATAGAGCAAACAACTACCTCATTATCTATATAGCCTAACACTATAGTGGAGTGTCCCTACTTTTTTTTAATCACTCTTATTTGAAAATGTTTTTCTAATCAATAATGTAATGGAGCAGACAAAACATTATTGACCTACTCAACCTATCCCAGACATTGGAGTGTTCAATGTATTTTACCATGATAAACATTATTTGTTACTGCCAACTTACTGAATTTAGGTTCAAGAAATCCTAAGTGTATTAAAAGAAACCTACTATAAACTAATTGCACATATAAGTAGGACATTATACTCTTAAGGATCAATTTTGAAACAACTATCCTAAGCTAAACAGACCTAATTACTTGAACAATTTTCTAAATTTATCAAAGAGTTATTATCCTTATTAAATATCATAGACAAAAATATACTTAGCAAAGTCTGTCAAGTATTTGGAAATTATATGTCATGGAAAAATAAATGACAAAACAACAAATATTAATATACATATCTAATGCAACCTATATGCACAACATACCCCTAAACCTAAGGGGTGTATTGTTCTCAATGCATAAAAATTTTAAAATTCCAAAATGCAAAAACAAACACATATATATATATACAATACAATGAAAACAATTATGAATGCATGAAAAACACATGGTGTATAATGAAAACTATGCAAATGAAAATAAAGACAAAAGCTTGGGAAAAATTTGGTGTTAATTTAATTCAAGCAAGTTGTTTTTCGAGTAGCGCGCTTGTAATATTTCTTCCTTTTTAGCATATTAATTGGCACCTCATCATCACCATCATCTAATTTAGTGAGATCATCAATCAGTTGATTAATCTCACAATCTTACTTCGATATGGAAGCAGTTGATTGAGGTGCAGTAGTAAGTTCAGTTGGTGCAAGAATAAGATTCACTTCTTCTCTTTCTTGGACAGATTCAATGTTCACCGATTCCATCTTCTCTTCATCTCCATCTGGTTCTTTTTGTTCCTTCTCCTCAGTGGCAGTGTGTGTTGTAGGTCTAGGTTCATTAACTTTAGCTTTATCCTCATCCCTTTCATTTCCATCCGATAGCAGCTCCTTTTCATTGGGTGCAAATCCTCCCATTCTTTATCAGACTTCGTGATCTCAAGGCTATAAATTAGAAATGAAATTAACGTTAAGTAATTAAAGATAAAAATAATAAGAATGAAATTAAAGTAAAGTAATTAAAGAAAAGAAATGTAACACTCAAAACTTGTGCCTAGACGTTATAGCTGGATTTGCCGATGTTACATTGTAGTGTTTTTCGTAAAGCGAGATATCATTGAAAACCCATTCTATATCTAATCTCTTTGTGCATTTCTAATGGAGATTCTAAAATGTGTCGTTCATTTCAAAACTTGTGTCACTATCCAAAAGTATTTACTTTAAAATCATTATTCATTTCCAAAATATCATTTTATAGCGGAAGCTTTTTAAAACAGTTGCGTACTTGCATTTACTTTGTAAAAACGTTGTTTCTTTTGAAAAATCGAGTTTTCCTATCAGTAGCAGTTATAAACCAAAGCAAATAAAAATTCCCAATTTAAAATAAAAACTTTAAGAGGCCTTATTACAGTCAAAATACCCAGAATAAAATTACTTATAAATATAAAGCAAATATGATAGTAAATGGGGTTGTGTGGCCACCTTCGAGTCCCTCGCAGCATCGATCCACCTAAGGGTTATCTGCACAGATAAGCAGAAGGGTGAGTTTATGAAAACTCAGTGTATAATCCCTTAATAAACATACAGTCAATCATGCAGTAAGTAAAAACAGTCTGCACCTAAGCCTATATCAGTAATAGGTCAGTTTCAGTTAGGGCCTTAGCCCAATACAGTAACAGTATCAGTGTAGCAATAGTAGTCAGTGTAATAACAGTTTAAATAGTATGCAAGTCCTACCCAACCAGCCTCTACACTCCACTCCGTCCAGCCCTACACTTCATGTGGGGATAAATCAACCCACCCATCCCTACACTCCAAAATAGTACCAGTTGCGGCACTAAACAATATTTGCAGCAGAGCTGCCAGTATAATAGGCTTAGAGCCATCAGTGATTTGCAGCAGAGCTGCCAATACAGTACACTTCCTCCAATCATAATAAACCTATCCCCATGCAATGCATCATACTGTCATGTCATGTCATATCACAAAATCATACATGTATCTATTATAGTTTAAACAACATACTGAAATACAGTCATACATGTACATATATATATATAAATACCTCACATAGGGACAAAACAGTCATCTTACCACATAAGGGCAAAATAGTCATTTTACCATATAAGGGCAAAATATTCATTTTACTACATAAAGGTAAAACAGTCATTTTACTACATAAGGGCAAAACAGTCATTTATCAATTTAGGGTCTAGGTATATTTATTGACCCAACAGGAGGTCCATAGTTGTATCGAGTGACCCGTGCAACCTTAACAGTCAAATAGTGAAAATGGGCCCAATACAAATAATACGGCCCATATTAGGCCCACATGCTCGTGTGGCCCACTAAGCCCAAAAATGGCCTTGGTCGTGTGAACTATACAGCCTGGCCTAATAATCTTCACACGTCCATGTGGTTTTCTCATGTGGGGCCCACAAATCATGGGGCCCACATGGCCCATTTTAGCTTAACGCGGCCCAGAACAGCCTAAACCCATGAAATCGCTCATGGCAGGCTTCAACGATCATACGCCCATGTTTAGTCACACAGGCTACCACATGGGTAGCCGCACGCCCGTGTGGTGTCGACTAATCGCACTTTTTGGCTTTTTGCCGATTTATGACTAGGGCAGTGTTTTTACACACCTGATGCGATTGAAGTTAACCGCACTCCGTATACTCCTATACCTAGATTCAATCAATAAGCCATTTAATCGGTTATCTAATTCATATATCAAAATGGAATCTAACGAAATTCCAACACGATATTTTCTCCCAATATTTTCTCCCTAAATCCCTCCATGTTGTCCACCAAACCTTAACCCAATCCTGAAATCTCTCTTCCAATCTCTCCGCCATCCAATTCAAATTCCACAACAACTCTGCAGTATTTCGGTCAAACACTACCACCCACATGGCATAGGCAACAAAATAAAACCCCCATTGCACAAACTAGGACTCAAACATCAGACCTCAAACATTAGTAACTCGCCACTTATCCCCTAGACCAATATGCTCTTTTCTGTCATGTTATAACCCACTTTAGTTTAAAAGCCTACTGACTAGAGACAGAGGTTTATTCCTTAAAAAAAACCTTTTGCGCAAGCCAGTGCTTGAACCCAAGACTTCTCAGACTCTTCCTATGACACTTAACCACTGAAGCAGGCATGCATTTGTGTCACTTTCTTGCACCACTAAACATTTATGTGCATCCTCCTAACTGTTCCCATGCTTAAGACCTAATACTTCTAGGCCCAAAATTCGTGGCGTTACAAGAAAGATAGAAAAGATTTATTTTTTTACGCTTTTTCCAATTCCGTAGCAGTTTGGAGTAGTTAAGTCTCAAAGAGATTAAGTTGCTTCTACAATTGACCGAATGAGTTAAGCATTTGTTACTCAAACGAAATGTTGGAGATAGAAGATTTTGCTGAGGCAAACATCTTGCAAATTTTTCTTCCACTACCATTTCTAGCAAGCCAATGGCTTGGCAATCTTCACTCTCATCAACACATTTTAAGGTATTGAATATGTTAAATGTAACCTAATGATCATTCACCCTCATAGTCAGTTTGCCTTTCTGCACATCAATTAGCGGAGGAAATGGTGTTGGTGGTCATCCTTCAGGTTGCTGATATTGTTTTATTGTGGCATTTTTGTTGGCAACATGATCTGATTCCGCCACAACATTTTTCTACAAACCATTTTTAGGTGTTGTATTCTTGTCAATTGGTTCCGAGATCTTTTCATGATCGATTCTTGAGTCATGCTCTGCTATCGTGGCATCTTTAACAACATCATTTAACTAAGTTCCATCTCTAAGAGTGATTACTTTGCAATACACTTTTTCTTGTGATCTCGAATTCTAAGTATCACTTGGTAAAACTCCTTGTGGTCTCAAATTCGATGCAGTAGCAATTTGCCCTACTTGATTTTCCAAAGCTCTCTAAGATACAACCTGGCTCTAAATAATAGCATCTTCTTGGCTATATGCTCTTTAAATAAAGCTTCCATAGATGAAAAACTTGAAGCTGAGTTTTGCTGGGCATTTTGTCGTGGCAAAGATTCATTGTACCCAGGTGGTACACTCATAGTATTCTATCAAATGCAATTACTGGCATTTCCCATCCCTTGATTACTCCAACTAAAAATAGGATGTTGTTCTCACCTTGTATTATATGTGTTAGAGTATGGGTTGTTGTCGTTGTAGTATAGTGGTAAGTATTCCCGCCTTTCACGCGGGTTACTCGGGTTCGATCCTTAGTAACGACGCAAAAAACTTGTTGTGTGTAAATATGTAATGCAAATGTACAAGTGTACACGTTGATTGAAGTAATATAATGATGAGTGAGAATCGTCTCCACAGAGATCAGAAATTGATTACAATTGGTAAAGTATTACTGTACATATAACTAATTAAACAGTGCAAAAGAAACATAGTATAAATTGATGAAGGGAATTAATGAATGAACTAATAATATCAATTATAACTGACAAAAATGACAAAGCAATATAAATGTTGTGGCAATTCACAAAGAATAAATAGAGAGTACTTTTGCTATTGAATGATAAAGGTTGGAATTACTCAGGGAATATTTTCATAACATAATAATGCCATGGTAAATTTTTAACTAACTACTGTCCAGAATTACTACTGCAGTCTACTTCTTTCAAAAGTTAGGCTTTTGTTATTATCCTGAGTCTGTGTATGTCTACAAGACTCACGAATGATAACCACACTAACGTTTTTCACCTGCACAGATCGCCACTTCCATATCTAGAGTGCTGCAATTATTCTTTCAAATACTCGTCTTTATCAATAAATTAATAGTTTGATGTATTTAATCCTTTCTGATTTAAATCCATCTAAGAACACAACATATAGTCAACTATGTCTAAAGCTTGCATGCATTCAAAATAATCATAAATTGAATCAAGTAGTAAATTTAATCAAAATCATATCATGGGCATTACAGATAATTCAATATTAACCTAAATAATTCCAACCCAAAGATAATTAGCTCATAGGTTTGGAAATGAAATCCAAAAGTAAATCATTCATCAACATTTTTCAAGTTTTACAAATAATAGAAATTAAAACCAAGAAAAAAAGAATAAAGAAAAAACTACAAGAAGTTTGCGCTACACTCCACCTTCTTCTCAAGATTTTACGCAAAACCCATGGTAGATTGCTCTTCCTCTTCTTCGTGTCTGTGACTTCCTCTTTTTGGCTGCTACCCTCTTCTTCTCCTCTGAATTTTCCACGTAATTTTTTCACGGGATTCTATTGTAAAGAGAAAAAGAAACCACTCTCTTTCTTTTCTTTTTTCCTCACAATCCGTGTATCATTCTTTTCTTCTCTCTCCTCATTTATTGGGGTAGATATGTCCCTCCTAGCACACATATTTTGCTCCTCTGGTACACGTATAGTTGGCTGATAGTGATGTGGATTGAGTGTTGCACCATTTTCCTGGAATTTCCATGACATTTTTGTTGGCAATCTATCCCACCATTTGCCATGGAAATGTTTGACCTCCTTCATTCTCTTTTTCTCTTACTCTTTTCCTTCTTTTTTCCTTTTTCATCCTACTTGTACCAACTACCAAAGGCCACCAAACTTCTTTCTTGCAATTAAAAGTAACATAAATTTACAGTTAAAACACATTTCAAGCTTTAATATGTCATGCTCTAGTAATAAGTCTAAAATGCAAACATATTTTCTTAATTACAAGTAAATACTTCAGTTTAGAGGCATGAAATATTACTCTTTTCAAGAGTTATCACACCCCGAGGCTGAATTATTGCATGTCCTCAAGCAAATACTTCTTCGCGTCTTTGATCTCCACTTTTTAGTTGGTACTCTCTTATTCTCCTTTGAATTCTCCATGCAATGTCTCCGCAAGATTTGATTGCAGAGGGAGAGAAATTGCTCTCTTTCGTTTATTTTCTCCTTACAATTTGTGTGTCGTTCTTCTCTTCTCTCTCCTCCTTTTATAGGGTAGATATGTCCCTTCCATGTAACACCCCTCGCCCGTATTCATCGTCGAAATAGGGTTACGAAGCATTACTAGACTTATTACAAAATTAAACATACATTTCTCATACATTTTGCATTTTAAATAAAAACCATTCACAATCATACATAACGTCCCTAATACAAGCCTACGAGGCCCAAATCATGCTTTAGAAGTGGTTCGGGACTAAACCGATAACTCAGGAAAATTTTGAAACACTTAAAAATTTTTTACAAAATACAAGGGACACACGCCTCTATGGGGCCTTGTGTTTGACACGGCAAAAGATACGCCCGTGTCACAGGCTGTGTGGACATTCAAAATGGGGTCAGATGGCTGTGTCCTAGCCCGTGTAACTCTCTAACTTAGGTCACACGACCAACCACTTTCCTGTGTGACCAGCCCGTGTGCCCCTCGAAATGGCCTCACACACCCGTGTACTAGGACGTGTGCTAAGCCGTGCCAAACTTGTAGGGTATATTGACTTATACTAAACGGCCAAGTCACATGTCTGTGTGCTGAGCTGTGTGGTGCATACTAACTTGATTTCTAACTAAACACTAAGGGACACACGGCCGTGTCTCCTGATCGTGTGTCACACACGGGTGAGACACACGCCTTTGTCTTTACCCGTGTGGACAAAAATAGGCTATTTACCAAATTTACATATAACCACAACTTCAAATGGCATTTAAACTCATCTCAACCCTGCCTAATTCATGCTAATTCCATATCATCATCCACAAGACACACCATTATCCAAATAAGTCATTCAACTCGTACTATTTTCACATTTCCAAATCACCTAAGTTGTCATTTTCAATTATGCACTAAACGGCCTAAAACCACAAGCACATCTATCTCAAATTTTAACCATTTGGTATCCATAATGCCAATTCACAACAAGCATCACATAGCAATTATACGTATCCTAACAAAAGGGCTTTTTCACATATATACATACATCACTAAACATGCCAAAATAAGCTAAATCATATGGCTATACACATCACAAACCAATCATTTTTTACAAGTCAACTCAAATATCTAAACCTATTACCAAACCATATACCAAAATGACCATAACTCCTATACTTGCCATATAACCAAAACATAAGTTCAAAAGTACCAAAGTGATAGTTTGATAGTGTGATGAGATCTCTGATGACTCCCAAATCCAAGCAAGCCTCAATAACACTATAAGACACGGAAAACTAAAAAACTAATCTATAAAGCTTAATAAGCTTATATAGTTAATAAGTAAATCTTACCGTTCATTCACAAATCAAGTAGTATGAACATAATATACTACAAAATCATTAAAACACAAGGTTAACATATATTCAATCTCATAAATAATCATGAATTCATAACTTTAATAGGTTCAATGCTCTTATAGTTTCCGTACATACCTTTACTAATACATATATATTTTTTACTATTTCATATCTTCGATATACCCATTGAACCATTCGGAATAATATCGGATACCTGGGAATCTTGTACACTAAGTACCAAATACATAGCCAAAGCTATCTCAATCTCATATCTCATATAATGCTCACTCTCGAGCTATCAACGGGTCTGCTCACATAAGCTGATGGTCATGATGTAGCTAGACGGTGCTGCTCACACAAGCTGATGAGAATCCGTAACAAATGTCGGATAACTCAGCCATCGGTAGGACGTACGGACCAGCATCCAAATCACATAACCCCTAATGACATGTCATTCGTATCCTAATCTATTCCTAAGGTTCAACCGGGATTTCTTATTGCCGAATCTTTGTCAAACATTTCCGTACAATCATATTCATCAACATTTCAAATATAAAGCATTTAAAACACAATTACAATAATGCTTATTAACATACGAACTTACCTCAATTAACAAAAATGATGAAACGAATCAACTAGTCCAATACTTTATTCTTTCCTTGATCTAGATCCTAACTTCGTTTTTCTTGATCTATATAATATCAAATTCAATCTATTCATTATACATTAAATTTACACATTTCTCAATTTAATCCCTAATTAACAATTTCACCAAAAATTACTTTACAAATGTTGTTTATCTAAAAGCAACCATACATTTTCTATCCTCAAACTTCAAAATACACCTATATTCATCAATGGAAAAACTCTAAACCTTTAATATTTTCACAAATTAGTCCTTAGGCTAGCAAGATTAGACTATAATGATCTTAAAAACATAGAAATCATAAAAACGGGACAAAAATCATACCTAATTGCAAGAATTGAAGATGGCAGAATGAAGAACCCTAAAAATGGCTTCTTCTCATGAAAATTTTGGTTGGGAAAGATGATAAGAAAATATAATTTTTTTGTTTTATTTATTTAACCTTTATTTACTAAATACCAAAATTAACCTTTAGAAACATTAAAATTTTCACTTATACCAAGCCATGTACATCCACTATCAACATAAATGGTCTAATTACCACATAAAGACCTCCACTTTAAGGTTCTATAGCTATTAGACACCTTTAGCTAATAGAACTCAAGTTTTACACTTTATGCGATTTAGTCCTTTTTATCAAATTGAGCATTAAAACGATAAAATTTCTTAACAAAATTTTCACACAATCATACTATCATGCTGTAGACATTAAATTAATAATAAAATAATTATTTTGACCTCAAATTTGTGGTCTCAAAACCATTATTCTAATTTGACTAAAAACGGTTGTTATAACTCTCCCCCTTAAGAATTTTCATCCCCGAAAATCTTACTAGAAAAGAGGTTAGGGTATTGTTTTCTCATAGCTTCCTCGAGTTCCCACGTAGCTTATTCGACACCATGACATTGCCAAAGTACTTTCACTGAAGCTATGTTCTTATTTCTTAACTCTTTAATCTGTCAAGCTAGAATTCTAATTGGTTCTTCGTTACACGTCATGTCAGGCTAAATTTCAATCTTTGTCGAATAAATTACGTGTGATGGATCTGATCTATATTGACGCAACATCAAAACATAAAACACATTGTGGATCTTTTCTAATTCTGAAGGTAAAACTAGTCGATATACCATTGACGCTATTCTTTTGATAATCTCATACGGCCCGATAAATCGCGGACTCAATTTTCCTTTGCGACCAAAACAAAGAATCTTCTTCCACGGAGATACTTTCAAAAATACTTTGTTTCCAATTTGAAATTCAAAGTCTTTACGTTTCAAATCCACATACGATTTCTATCGATCTGAAGCTGCTTTCAAACTATCGTGAATTACTTTCACTTTGTCTTCGGTCTCTCTAACCAAATTAACCCTGTGAATCTTTTTCTCTCTAAGCTCGGTCCAATACAATGGAGTTCTACATTTGTGACCATACAAAGCTTCATACGGTGCCATCTTTATGCTCGATTGAAAACTATTGTTATACGCGAATTCAGCCAACGGTAAAGATTTCTAATAGTTGCCTTCAAACTCTAAAACACAACAATTAAGCATATCCTCGAGATTCTGAATTACTCTCTCAGACTGACCGTCGATTTGCGAATGAAATCAAGTGCTAAAGAGCAACCACACACCCAAAGCTTCTTACGATTTCTTCCAAAATCATGACATAAACCTCAAATCTCTATCCGAAATAGTAGAAACTGGAACCCTATGCAATCTAACAATCTCAGAGATGTACAATTCAGCTAATCTATCTAGCGAAAAGTCTGTACGTATCGAAATAAAGTGTACAAACTTCATCAGTCGATCAACAATAACCCAAATATCATCTTTCTTTTTCGGAGACAGGGGTAATCCCGATACGAAATCCATCGTAACTCTATCCCATTTCTACTATGGTATCATCACTGGTTGTAGTAATCCCAAAGGTACTTGATGCTTGGATTTGACTTGTTGACAAACAAAGCATCTTGACGCAAACTCTGTAACACCCTTAACTCGTATCCATAGCCGGACTAAGGTTAAAGGCATTACCGGACAAAACAGAACAATTACTATACATTTCATAAGAATCATAGCATCATAATTCAAACATCAATATAAAGTCCCTTATATAGGTTATAGCAACCTTAAACATGCATTTGAAAAGGGTCGGGACTAAACCGAGCTTATACAAAATTTTCTAAAACTTAAACAATTCTCATAGTTGTATAGGTCACACGCCCGTGTGAAAAGGCCGTGTGCCTTACACGGCACTAGACATGCCCGTGTGTCTAAGCCATGTTAAAACAGGGCATACATACTGACTTGCTCACACGGCCACAAGACACGCCCGTATGTCTTGGCCGTGGTCGCCACTGCCTTGGGTCACACGGCTCGCCTCACGCCTATGTACCTTGGCCGTGCTTGAGCCTGACTTACAATTGTAGGGTACCCCAGGGGACACACGGCTGTACAACATGACCGTGTGTCGCACATGGCTGAGACACACGCCCGTGTCTCTGCCCGTGTGGACAAAAATAGGCCATTTGAATAGCCAATTTGCCACCTCAATTTGGGTCAACCTACAAGAAAAGGAACAAACAAATTTTCCCAACCAATTCAACCAAATTCAATACCAAAACATAAGCCATTCATATCATATAATAGTCACCCAAATCCATACTCATAAGCCTTACTAATCTATGTCAAAACATATGTCAAAAGCATATCAAGCATTTCTTTCCATACATCATTCAATCTCATGCTAAAACTTACCAAAACTTACCAACATTTATCATTTCTTTTGTCTCACTAAAGTATACCATAAGTCATTATCAACTATAAGTTCAAACACAAACTAGCCAAATCACATGGCTAAGCATATACATCACAAAACATAAGTTCACAATTACTAGCCTATAACTACCATAATTTAATATATACATTTCCAGAGTACCAAAATGAGGTTCGATAGTGTGATGAAGATCCTTGACGATCCCCGAGCTCACCGTAGCTTCGTTATCTATAAAACAATGCAAACACACACAAAGTAAGCTTTCAAAAGTTTAGTAAGCTCGTACCAAAAATCATAAACAGTATATAAAATATGAAACATCAATACATAAGTATTTATAAATTCTCAAATCATCTATCAATTCTATGCCAACATAATTCATATGTTCATACTAATTCAGTGAACTTCACATACATAATATCATCTACCATATAGGTATCGTACATATCTGAATTTTCCTGTATTTATTCATTTTCATTCTCACCTTTCGTTCAGATATTTTAAGACTTTCCATAAATTATTTATGCTTTAGACATCCGCACACCTAGTGCTTTAAAGGTTAGCCGAAGCTATAATGATTCTGTACACTTAGTGCCATCTCAATTAACCGAAGTTATATCGATATCGCACACTTAGTGCCTCATATAGCCGAAGCTAATTCAAATCGCACACTTAGTGCCAAATATCATTAATTTATCATTGTATTCATCTGAACTACATATATATACAATCCATGTATAATCAAAGCATCAAAACATACTTATAACATCATATTTTGTGTACGAACTTACCTTGTACTTGAAATTGTTGACTCGGATTGTCTACTCTATAATCTTCAACTTCCCTCAGTCTAAATCTAAATTCCTCTTTTCTTGATCTATATGTATTCAAAATTAACCCTTTTACTCACCAAATCACTCAAAACAATCCGTAGACATATATTTAGGGTATTTTGCAAACTAGCCCTCACATTTTCACATTTTGACACTTTAGTCCTTAAATCAGAAAATCACAAAATACACATAATTTGCTTGGACACAAGCTTAACCAAAATTTCATAACTCTCATACAAGTCCATACATTTCTTTATTTCATATTTTAGTCCCTTAAAATATTTTTTTTTACAATTTAGTCCAAATTAGTCAAAGACAAAACATGTAAACCCAACATCAAGCTTTCATAATTCAACATATAACATCACAAAGCTCATGAATTCATCCATGGCACATTTCAAAATCATTAACAAAATTAGAATGTAATACCCCAAACCCAGCCTAGACATTATGATCGGATCCGACGTGCCACATCAAAAAGTTAAAAATATTTTCTATTTTCACTCTAAAAAATCGTACTTGGTGTCTAATGGATGATTTTGTTATATGCTAAAGTGAATGGAAGCTGTACACCAGGTAGGAAATCGAAAAAAGAGGAGGTGAGTCCGTCAGACTGCTTAAGAAGCTCCCTTCGAATCCAATCCTAGACATGTACACCACCATTGCCACACCTTAACTTAGAGTATATTTTTAAGAATCAATTCGATTAAATTCATTTTAGGAAAAAAAAGTGATTAATTTTGGAAAACATTTGCATGGCAGAAGCTTTGCTTGCTGTCGTGTTATTTGCAATCAATCACTGTTTTTTTTTTTTTTTTTGAAAACGCCCTAAGCTAATCAATTTCGACAGTTAAAAGTTAAGCATATCTATCTTATCAAAACTTATCAAAGCCATAAAAAAAATAATTAGAGTGGCCTTATTACAACTTAAAACCTAAATCATAAAAATAATTGAAAAGATGTCCAATTCATCAGAAGAAAACTAAATTTTGCAGAACGTGTGGCCTCCGAATCCCTCACAGCTCCAAGCCCACTATGGTTGGGGATTACCTGCATAGATGAAAATAAGGGGGTGAGTTTGGGAAAACTCAGTATGTAAAATAACCCAACCATAGTCTATATCAGTTTAAACCACAGAAACAGATCAGATTGGCCATAGCCCAGAATAGATTTCAGAATGAGGGCCGTAGGCCCATAACAGAACAGAACAGATATCACATGTTTATGCAGAAAAACCCAACCCATATCCATCCGTATACACCCCCGTGCCAACCTTACACCATGTGGGGAGACTACTCGACCCACTCATCTGTCTACACGTCACAAGTATGCAGCAAGGCTGCCAGAACAGATATTGTGACAGAGTCACCAGATACAGATATTTGTGGCAGAACCACCAGAATCAGATATTTGTGGCAGAGCCACCAGAACGCTTCCTCCAACATCATAACCCATATCCCATGCAATAGATATACATGTCATGGCATACAACAAAAAGAATTAGAATATCATGCATATGGCATACATCATACAGAATCAGAATATCATGCATTTTAGTCACAATTAACCCTAGGAGTAATGTGGTCATTTTGCACCTAGGGGTATAATGGTAATTTTTGCATACTTAGGGGTAAAATGATCATTTTGCACCAAGGGGTATAATGGTAATTTTTGCATACTTAGGGGTATTTTCGTAATCCTACTACTTTAGAGTTTACATTCATACTACAGCCGTTAATGCATCCACAGAAGTACTTACCAAGCGTTCTTACTGAATTGGTCCCGTTGGCCCATTCTCCTAATTTCTGGCCCATTTAAGCCCAAAATATCGAAAATGCACGAAATTGTACACTCTGCAGTCTTATCACTTTTGTTAACCAAATACGATAATCGATCTATCTCACGAGCATTCGCACACTCGCAAGTTCACAAAATACCAGTTTTTTGGCATTTCGGCTTTTCGGCTTTTGCCGATCCGATCCATGTTTTTCAAGTTTATAATTCCTTACTTTTTTTTGAATCAAAATTCTAAATGCAAATGAAATAAATGAAATAGAAATAGATAAATAATATAAAAATAATACTAATATATATTAGAATATATATATAATAGAATAGATAAATATATAATAGAATTAATATTCTAACATCTAATATAAATTATATATTATAAGCTCAATAAAATAAGAAATTCACCCTTGACAGTAATATATGTTGTATATGTAAATCCTAGATGTGAAAACAGGCGTAATTCGGCCCTGAAATGAAAAAAAAAAGGGAATATAGATGGAAAAAGGGGGGAGGGGTTGGACGTAAAGTAAAAAAAAATCGATATGCTAAAATAAAATATGAAATGAAATTGAAACAAGGCTAATGAGATAGAAATAAGGAATCATAAATAGAGTTCTGGTTCGAATTCCATAGATAATATGGATGGTGTTGCCTATAATGATGGACAAATGAAAGACTCTCCCAAAATTTTTATTTATCCACTTCCTATTTTGAAAATAGGTTGGTTGAACTTAAAAATTCCTTCATTGAATAAGGAAACAATCCAATTGCATGCACTTGAATTGGATGGGACCAACGAAATCGAGCGCTAACCCCCATTTCTTATTGAATTAACCGATCAACCTCCTGTCGAAGATTTATTTTGTATTAGATAATTTTGGAAAAAATATTGACATATTTCACTTTATTATGAAAATAAATCCTACTACTTACTGCTCTGGAGTTTCCACGCTTGAAAAAAAAAAAATCTGGGGCGTATTTCTCAAATCATCGGTCTAGTACTGGATGTAGCCTTTCCCCCGGGCAAGATGCCTAATATTTACAACGCCCTAGTAGTTAAGGGTCAAGATACCGTCGGTCAACAAATTAATGTAACTTGTGAGGTACAGCAATTATTAGGAAATAATCGAGTTAGAGCTGTAGCTATGAGCGCTACAGATGGTCTAACGAGAGGAATGGAAGTGATTGACACGGGAGCTGCTCTAAGTGTTCCAGTCGGCGGAGCGACCCTAGGATGAATTTTTAACGTGCTTGGGGAGCCCGTTGATAATTTAGGTCCTGTAGATACTCGCACAACATCCTCTATTCATAAATCTGTGCCCGCTATGAAAGGGTGTCAGTTACACACCTGATTTAGAACGGTACACTGACGAGATCCACACACACGAGCTGCCTACAATTGGATTTCTACTACGTCAATCTAAATATCAAAAACAAACTACGTATTTAACCCCCTTACCATATTCGGCCAACACAGCTTTAGATCCCAGAGTTCCTTACCTTTTGCCGAGATATGGGTTAGATCTGGAGAGCCAATCGAATAAGTCGTCAAGCCCTTTGCTGTATGTCCCCTCGCCCACGCTACCGCTTTCACAACCAACAGAAAAAAATGCAAATCCCTTAGTCCAAAAACGCTAGCCAGCCCTAAGGGTTTCGGCTTTTCCTTCCTAAAAGTAATGAGACTAAAGACAGTTTGTTCAAAAGACTTACCTAACGTCGATCGGTTCAGAAGAATGTTCCTATCTATGATTTTTTTCTCTCCAATCCACCGCAGCCAAAAGAAGAAGCAACAACCAAAGATTTGTCCTCCTTCACCACAGGTATGTAGGTTCGGTTTTTTTAAAGAAGTAAGAGAAGAAAAGTTTGACTACCACAAGATTCGGCTATTGAGGAATATTGCAGATGGAAAAATAAAGGATGAGACAGAGGAAGAAGGGTATAAATTTGATTATGGAAACGAAAAGATGGAAGATGAAAGAAAAAGATGAGAGGTAGTATTCGGCTATGGAGAAAACGGCACAATCAGGCTTCTAGGTTCGGCTATTAGCAAAAAGAGAATAAGAAACCCCTAATCCTAACCTATTTCGGCAAACCAAAGAAAATAAATGCAAATTAGAAGGAAAAGGAATTACTAGGGACGGCACCACTCATCCCAAATGCCGAAATTTCCCTCTTCAAAGGCCTAGCCGAATCCCTATACTAGAGACCCTTGGCCGGCCAACTCTTGCTTCTCTAGAGTCCACCATTCGGCCACCACTGCTCTCCCTAACCCGCTCTTAAATCTTCACCCTTATCCCCTCCTTACTCAATCTCCTGAGTAGCTCACACACTTCCTGACAGACTTTTACTTGCGTTCCAATACTTACCATTCCTACTCATAAAAATAATTCCCTTGATATGCTCTTATTGTGACTTGAACCTCAGCTCCCCCCTAGCCATCCACACGCCACTTTAATAGCCTTCCCTGTGGCGTCACACATGCCACCTTGCCACATGCTTCCTTGTGATTTATTTTACCCATTAAATTCTTAAAAGCCCAAATTACCAAAACCCCTTTTTCTTGTGGAATTAAGATTAATTAAAACTGCCAGTTTTTAACCTAGACTTGGGCCTTCTAAAGGCCCACTAACATGTTTAGTCTTACATCAAGCAGTCAAAACACAGAAATTCAAAAATTCACTAAAACTCTCTGAAATCTCGAAGATCCCAAAAATTAGGGCGTTACATAGAAATTGAGGCATGGGTTTAGTAGTATACAAAGCAACGATTATAAAAACGTAGAAACTATCAAAAACTGAGCTCAATACATACCTTAATCACCAATTTTTCAGCCGAACCCAGCTTGATATTTTCTATTCTTTTTCTTTCAAATAATCGGCCAACAAAGATGATAATGCATGGCCATTTTATGTTTTCTTTATTATAAAACATATTATTACACAAATGACTATTTTAACCTTAGTTATTTCATTATAAATTCCACCAACTAATGTCCACTAATGTCATTTAATGAGTCCAATAGTCCATTTACAACATAAGGATCTCTTATTTAAAAAAAACACATCAAGTAGGTACTTTAACAAATAGTAGGCAACTTTTACAAATTATGCGATTAAGTCATTTTATCAAATTGAGCACACATACAATTAAATTTTAATAAAAAAACTTTCACACACGCTAATTCACACATCATAAGCACGAAAAATAATATTTAAATACTTTTCTAACTCAGATATGTGGTCCCGAAACCACTATTTCGACTAGGGTCTAAATCAGACTATTACAAACTCTGAAATGTCTCGTTTCATACTCGACCACCAGTACAACTGTTTGAAATTATTGTACATTTTAGTACTCCTTGGATGAATAGATAAACAACCACTGTGTGCTTCACATAGAATTTTTTGAATAAGCTCGGAATTCTTTGGTACACAAATTTTACCTCGAAACATTAAACAATCATCGGATTCGATCTGATAGCCTGTATCTGTAGTCAACTCACATAGCAATCTTTTAGCTTGCAATTCGTTGTCACATTTTTTAACTTCACAAATTTGCTGAAGAAATAATAGTTTAACTTTTAACTCAGCTCAAATCGAACCATCATCAGACAAAGTTAACTGTGTATTCATCGCTCGCAAAGCAAATAAAGATTTTCCACTCAAAGCATCTGCAACTACATTCACTTTCCCTGGATGATAATCAATCACAAACTCATAATCTTTCAACAACTCGAGCTATTTTCGTTGTTGCAAATTCAAATATTTTAGAGTCATTATATACTTCAAACTCTTATGCTCGGTAAAGATATGACACTTCTCACCAAATAAATGATGTCGCTAAATTTTCAATGTGAAAACAATAGCGGCCAATTCTAAGTCATGCGTCGGATAATTCTTTTCATACGATTTTAACTATTTGGAAGAATAAGCTATCACTTTGCCCTCTTGCGTCAAAACACATCCCAAACCGTTCAATGACGTGTCACTAAAAATGACAAACTCTTTACCCGATTCAAGTTGAACTAAAACTGGTGCCTGAGTTAACAATACTTTCAATTGTTCAAAACTCTATTGACATTTCTCAGACCACTCGAACTTCACATCTTTCTATAGCAATCGAGTCATCGATGTAGCAATCATCGAGAATCCTTTCACAAAATACTGATAGTAGCCAACTAATCCTAGAAAACTTCTAACTTTGGATACATTTCTTGGTGGTTTCTAGTCAACAACTGCTGAAATTTTACTCGGATCAACTCGTATACCTTCTGCTAAAACAATATGTCCCAAAAATCCAACTTCTTAGAGCTAAAACTCACATTTGTTCAATTTAGCAAACAATTGCTTATCTCTCAAAGTTTGTAATACAATTCTCAAATATTTAGCATGCTCAGACTCATCTCGATAATAGATCAGAATGCCATCAATGAATACAACAACATATCTATCTAAATATGGTCTAAAAATTTGATTCATCAAATCCATAAAAACTACAGGAGCATTAGTTAATCCGAATGGTATAACAAGAAATTCGTAATACTCGTATCTTGTTCTGAACATAGTCTTTGGCACATCAGAATCTTTAACTCGCAACTGATAATAGCCAAATCTCAGATCAATCTTCGAAAATACGGTTGCTCATTTCAACTGATCAAACAAATCATCAATTCTCTGCAAAGGACAATTTTTTTCATTGTAATCTTATTGAGCTGACGATAGTCAATACACAGCCTCGTCAATCCATCTTTCTTCTTTATGAACAACACTGGTGCACCCCAAGGCGAAAAACTAGGTCGTACAAAACCCCTATCTGTTAACTCTTACAACTGGGATTTCAATTCTTTCAATTCTGTCAGAGGCATTCTGTACGAAGCTATTGATATCATTGATGTTCCCGATACTAATTCAATAGCAAACTCAACTTCTCTGATCGGTGGCAACCCAGGTAACTCTTCTGGAAACACATTCGGATAATCACAAACCACTGGCACTAATTCAATTTTTGATTCAAATATTTTTGTATCTAGTACATATGCAAGATAAGAATCACAACCTTTTCTCACATATTTTTGAGCTAACATCATTGATATCACACCAAGAAACTCACTCGACTCATCAGATTCAATTCGAAGAGTTTCATTATTCTGACATTTCTATTGAATAGTCTTTCATCTTTAATTCACAGTAGTATCATGTAGAGTCAACCAATCCATTCCCAAAATCACATCGAATTCATCAAAAGGTAAAAGCATCAAATTTTTTGAAAAATAGTAACCTCGAGTCATCAAAGGACAATTCTTGCAAACTTTATCAACTAGGACATACTTTCCTAAGGGGTTCGATACTTTAATCACAAACTTTATAGACTCAACAGGTAAACGCTTACTAGACACTAAATTCATACAGACATATGAATGAGTCGATCCAGGATTAATCAAGGCAAATACATTAGTGTCATAAAGATAAAATGTACTGGTGATAACATTTGGTGACGATGCATTCTCGCAAGCGCGAATAGCATAAGCTCTGGTTAGTGCTCTAGCCTCGGATCACACAACTAAGTCTTTTGTCGCTCCTTTGCTACTACTCACATTTCCCAAATTTTTAGGTGGTCTCCCTCTAGTAGCTGTATTACTCGGTTTTGCATTCTGATATCTATCTTTCTCGGGTAACTCAGAAAAATCCCGAATGAAGTGATCTTGCGAGCCACATTTAAAACAAGCTTTATTATTCATTCAGTAGTCTCCAAAATGTCGTATTCCACACTGTTGACACTCAGGTTTGTTAGTTCTAACACTACCAACGCTCGATAGTGAAGTGGCTTGAGCTTTAGGACTCGTGTATTGCTTTCCAAAATCTCTATTAGAATACCCCCATTGAAGCTATCGAACAATTATATCGTGATTTCTTTGATGAAGAGTGATAAGATTTAATCATCGAACTCTTTCTCGAATCTCTAGCTCGAAATCATCTTATCTATTTTTTTGCCAAGTTCTTCAGTTTTCCATGCTCTGTCGACTAACACAACAAGTTCTTTCAATTCTAGAATCCCGACTAGGAGTCTAATATCTTCGTTCAACCCGTCTTCAAATCTCTTACACATAATTGCCTCAGTGGAAAACATTCTCGAGCATATTTACTGAGTCTCATAAACTCTCTCTCGTACTCGGTCACAGACATTCGACCTTGTTTTAACTCCAGAAACTTTTTGAGCTTTTGATCGATAAACCATTGGCTGATGTATTTCTTTCTAAACTTGGTTTGAAAGAATTCCCGAATGACCCATTCTTTCAGCACCACAAATATCAAAGTATTCCACCACTGATATGCAGTGTCTTTGAGAATTGATACGGTGCATTTAACACATTCAGCTGCATGCAAGATAGTTCATCAAATACTCTAATTGTATTCTCAAGCCAAAATTCGGCTCTCTTAAGATTGCCATCAACTTTACCTCTAAACTTTTCAACCCCGTATTTTCAGATTTTATCCATAGGCGGCTTACTCAATCATAAAGGTTCCACACCTTGAGGAGCTACGAGGATCGGTTAGGGAATAGGTAGGGCTGGAGGTTGTTGAGCTGCCAGATTTGTTCGAACAAACTCAGTGAACCACTCATTCATCATTTGGAAGAAGGCTTCCTTGGCCTTTCCTTCTTGACTACCCGATACGGGTCTCGACTCAGATTACACTACTCCATGAACGAAGGCTGGAGCATTACTCTCAACGTCATCAGCCATTGCACGGTTGGGATCCATTACTATATGGAAACACATTTTAAATTATCAGGAGATATCACACCATCATAGGTTATATATGGCATGTATAGCTGGACTTTCACATACACTACATTAGTCCTAGAATTGACTAAACCGTAGCTCTGATACCAATAAATCTAACACCCCTCATCCGTATCTATC
Organism: Gossypium longicalyx; assembly: GCA_025698465.1. Lineage (NCBI taxonomy): Eukaryota > Viridiplantae > Streptophyta > Magnoliopsida > Malvales > Malvaceae > Gossypium > Gossypium longicalyx. The sequence continues at coordinate 40,009,302 of CM047004.1, forward strand.
ACCTGAATAAGGTTATAGAGCATTACCAGACTTATTACACAATTAAACATACATTTCTCATACATTTTTCATTTTCAAATAAAAACCATTCACAATCATACATAACATCCCTAATATGAGCCTACGAGGCCCAAATCATGCTTTAGAAGTGGTTCGGGACTAAACCGGTAACTTAGGAAAATTTTGAAACACTTAGAAATTTTTTACAAAATACAGGGGACACACGCCCGTGTGGCTCGGTCGTGTGTCTAACATGGCCAAAGACACGCCCGTGTCGCAGGCCATGTGGACATTTGAAATAGGGTCATATGGTCGTGTCCCAGCCCGTGTTTGACCCTGTGTAACTCTCTGACTTGGGTCACAAGGCCAACCACACACCTATGTGACTAGCCCGTGTGCCCTTCAAAATGGCCTCACACGCCCGTGTACCAGGCCGTGTACTAGGCCGTGCCAAACTTGTAGGGTATACTGACTTATACCACATGGCCAAGTCACAAGCCCATGTGCTGAGCCGTGTGGAGCATACTGACTTGATTTCTAATTAAACACTAGGGGACACATGGTCGTGTCGCCTGACTGTGTGTCGCACACAGCTGAGACACACGCCCGTGTCTCTGTCCGTGTGGACAAAAATAGGCTATTTACCAAGCCATCTTTCTCACCCAAATTACATTCACATATACCAACCAAATTTTCATATAACCACAACTTCAAATGGAATTTAAACTCATCTCAACCAAGCCTAATTCTTGCTAATTCCATACCATCATCCACAAGACATACCATTATCCAAATAAGTCATTCAATTCATACCAATTTCACATTTCCAAATCATCTCAATTGTCATTTTCAATTATGCACTAAATGGCCTAAAACCACAAGCACATCTATCTCAAATTTTAACCATTTGGTATCCATAATGCCAATTCACAACAAGCATCACATAGCAATTATACACATCGTAACAAAAAGGGCTTTTTCACATATATACATACATCACTAAACATGCCAAAATAAGCCAAACCATATGGATATACACATCACAAACCAATCATTACTTACAAGCCAACTCAAATGGCTAAATCCATTACCAAACTATATACCAAAATGACCATAACCCCTATACATGCCATATAACCTTTAACAACCCGATTTTAGTCAAATCAGAATAGTGGTTTCAGAACCATAAATCTGAGGATAAAATATTTATTTTATTATTTTATTAAAGTTTACAACATGATAAAATTATTGTGTGAATGTTTCGTAGAGAAATTTTATTGTTTCAGTGCTTAATTCGGTAAAAAAGACTAAATCACGTAAAGCGTAAAACTTGAGTTCTATTAGTTAAAGGTATTAAATAGGTATGGATCATTAAAGTAGAGGTCCTTATGTTGTAATTAGAAAATTATATTGACGAGTGGACATTTATGGACATGTTATAAATTGTTTTAAAGGTTAATTAGAAAGGTTAATTTAGTAAATTAGTAAATAAATTAAAATAAGTAAAAACAAAACCATAATTTGTGTTCATCTTCCTCACCTAGCCGAATTTTAATGGAAGAAAACATTACCATTTTAGGTTTGAGCTTTCGGCAAGTTCTTCTTGAGCATGTAAGTCCATTTTTGCCCGATTTTTGATGATTTCTATGTTTTTTTTATCGTTGCATCTAGTACTAGCTAGCCCATGGACTATTTTGCCAAACTATTAAAGATTTTGAATGATGACATTGATGAATATGTATGATTTTTGAAGTTTGATGATGGATTTTGAATAGTTGTTGATAGTTAAATAAGTTTTGTAAAGTGATTTTTGACAAAAATATCAAAAAGGGATTAAATTGAGAAAATGTGAAATGTAATGGTTAAAAGTGTGAATAAATGAAAATTATGGGCTGCTAGAGGCACTATGGTAATTCAACTAGCATGGGTTAGTCTTGGATTTCAATAATTTATGATTTTGTGAAATAAGGACTAAATTGTAAATAATGTGAAATTTGTGGGGAAAAAGTATAAATGTGTTTTAAAGTGTATTCCGGACTAAATTGAATGAATAAATGATTGAATAAGTTAAATTTGAATATAATTAGATCAAGAAAAGCAAAATACGGGCTTGGATCAAGGAAAAAATAAAGTTATTGACTAATCAACTCGGTTTGTTATTTTAGCATCCGAGGTAAGTTCGTATGTAATAAGCACTATTATTATTATGCTTTTAATGCTTTGATATTGCATAAATTGTATATACGGGACTACAATCATGTTCAATGATGAATCAGCTATATATGGCACTTAGTGTGCGAGATCGAGATAGCTTCGGCTACATATGGCACTTAGTGTGTGAGATTGAGATAACTTCGGCTATATATGGCACTTAGTGTGGGATTTGAGATAGCTTCAGCTATGTACGACACTTAGTGTGTGAGATATCGAGTGTGAGATATCGAGTATGGCACTTAGTGCGCGAGACATTGAGTATTCGATGGCATTCCGTGTATGTATGAACTTGTTATGGATTGGTACAGGTGTGTACATGTATATTATGAGCTCAAAATCAAAGAAGTTACAAAGTTTGTATATAAGCTTATGAATAAGCACTTGAAAGGTTTGTTAGTAATCATAAAGTACATGATAATATGTTTAGATTGATGAATGTTGTATTTGTGTTTGGTTAAGTTTATATCATACGAGCTTACTAAGCTATGAATCTTAATTTATGTTATTTTTCTATGTTTTATAGTGAATCAAGGCTAGCTCGGATTTGAGAGTCGTCAAGAACATCATCACACTATCAAACATCAAATTTGGTACTTTTGGAATATACATTTTTGGCATATGGCATGTATAGGCTAGATGTGATATTTTGGTTATGATTATAGCCATGAGATTTGACTTGTAAATTGAATATGTTTTGGTTTGTATATATAGCCATGAGTGATGGCTTATTTTGGTTTGTTTGGTATGAATGTGGTTATGGTTTTATAATTGCTCTAATGGTTAATTGATTTGTGGAGTATAAAATGCTTGAGAATTGCCTTGATGAGGTATGATTTTAGATGTTGTGTGGTTATTTATAAGGAAGTTACCAGAGTGTGAATTATAGTAAATGAACTATATAGATTGATACTGTTTTGGCATGTATTTGACTAAGTAAATGGTAGTGATTTGAGATTTGGAATAGACGAAATTATAATGGCATGAATTGTGCATTTGGTTGATGATTTTGGTTGCCTAATTGTATGATGAAATGGTACCATTTTGGTTGTTTAGGTGAGCATGAATAAGGGTGACAAACTGGCCTTGCAAATGGCCTATTTTTGTCTACACGGGTTGAGACACGGGCGTGTGTCTCAGCCGTATGTGACACATGGTCATGTTACACGGCCATGTGTCCCCTGGTGATAAAATTTAATTGAAGTCAGTATGCTCCACACGGTCTCAGACACAAGTATGCGACTGGCCATATGGTACAAGTCAGTATCCTCTCTAATTGGCACACAGCCTAACACACGGGCGTGTGACTTGGCCGTGTTGCATAAGTCAGTATACGCTACAGTTTTGGCACGGTCTAGCACATGGCCTGGCACACCGACGGTCTCCGAATCCCGAGCTGGCTTGGTGATACTATAAGACAAAGGAAAGAAAAGAGAGTAAGCATAAAGCTTAGTAAGTAAGTACGTAAATAATAAACGATTTATCAACATATTTCTCAAGATAAAACAATCATAATAGTATATATACACATGTTTAGGTCAAGCTATTTTCTTGAGTCGTAGTCACTAAATTATTTATTTCTAGAGCTACGGAACTCCAAATTAAGATATGCTAATTTTCCCAAAAAATAAACTCACATATCTTCTTACCATAAAATTTTCAAATTTTTTTATCTAGCCAATATATACATTTTATCCTTTAAAGCCACCACTATTTTGCTGTCAAACAATTCCGACCCCACTGCACTAAAAATTAATTATCTCTTCGTACAAGATTTAGATAATGTTCCCGTTTATTTTTTTTTTGAAAATAGACTCATAAAGTATTTTAAGCATATAAATTATAACCATAATTATATTTTTATAATTTTTAATGATTTTTCCAAGTCAGAACAGGGATTCCAAAATCATTCTGACCCTGTCTCACAAAAATTCAAATACAACAGAATACAAAATTATTTTGCTTTCACCGTTTCTTTTATTAGAAGATAGACTCAATAAGATTTAATTTTATATCTTATTCAATCTCTAATTTGATTTCCACAATTTTTTGGGATTTTTCAAAGTTATACAAATGTTGCTGTCCAAAACTATTTTATTGCAAATTTCACTCTTACATAATTTCACTTACTGCATTCCATCTTAACGAAAGTTCGCTCAACTATTGAGCACATTGCTCATAAATTTTCACAAACATATACCTACACTTATTCATCACATGGTCATGTTCACATGTATTTTCACTAAGTCGATTTCCCGTTGAACTCGTCGGAATAATAACAGATACACGGTTGCCTGCACATATTACCATTCTTGTAACCGGAGCTATCTGGTATGCATAGTAGCTTGCACTTAGTACTACATATGCAACCAACAATCTGGTACACGTAGTAGCCTGCACTTAGTACTACACACGTGACCTAATCATCTGATACACGTAGTACCCTGCACTTAGTACTACACATGCGACCTAACTATCTGGTACACATAGTAGCTTGCACTTAGTACTATACAAGTGACCTAAAACCATCTTAAACACATAGTAGCCTACACATTGTACTACGCATGTGTTCTCACAATGGATCATTCGTATCATTTCTATTCCGAAGGTTCAACCGGGAAATTCCTCACTTCTCAACATTTAACAAATTCCTTCATAGTCTATCTCGATTCATAATTCACACAATATGATCATTCTATAGGCAGCCACATCTCATATAATAACAAAATAAAATAACATAAAAAGAATCGATATATTATTTACATACAAACTTACCTCGGTGCAAAATATAGAAATTTTGCAATTTACTCCAATATCTTTTCCTTTCTCCGATCAAGGTCAATTCCACGTCTTTCTTAATCTATAATAACACATTTGACTTATTAATGGCTCACATTATTCAAATTATCCCAAAAAATCCTATGGCAAAATTTACGATTTTACCCCTAAAATTTCACAAAATTACAATTTTGCCTCTAGGCTCAGAAAATAAGTTTTATTCAATTTCCTTGTATTTTAGGCCTAGCTGAACAATTTTCATAACTATGGAAGTCTCCAATTTGCACTAAATCACACACTTATACACATTTTACAACTTTTACTAACTAGTCCTTTTATGCAATTTCATCAAAAATCACTTAGTAAATGTTGTTTATCACACTCCAAACATTCATATTCATCCATAAAACATCAAAATACATGCAAGTCATCCATGTATAAATTTTTAAATATAAACACTAGCTCAAAATATTAGTAGAAATAGGTAAACTAAGCTACGAGGATCTCAAAAATGTAAAGAACATTAAAAACGAGGCTAGGATGCAGTTACTATTGAGCTTGAAAGTTGGCAAAACCCTAGCTATGGTGTTTATGAGAGTTTCTGCCAAGCTTGGTGAAGATGATACCAATTTTGGCTTTGTTTTCCCATTTTATTATTTTATTTACCAAATGACTAAATTGCCCTTCATTAAAAACTATGGTGTTTTAGCTTCCTTTAGGTATTTTTGTCCAAACTAGTATAATGTTCTAATTACTATCTGAGGACCTCCACTTTAAAAACCCATTACTCACAAGTACTTAATACCTTTATGAACTAGAACACACATTTTACAACTTTTGCAATTTAGTCCTAAATATCAAATTGGACCCTCTATCGATAAAATTTCTAAACGAAATTTTCACACAATCATGCAATCATGCCATAGACCTTAAAATGGTAATAAAATAATTTTTTTCTACTTCAGATTTGTGGTTTCGAAACCACTATTCTATTTAGGCCCTAAATCGGGCTATTACAACTCTCTTCCCTTTAGGGATTTTCGTCCCTAAAAATCTTACTGGTAAAGAGGTTTAGGTATTGTTTCCTCATGGCTTCCTCTAGTTCCCACGTAACCTGTTCTACTCCATGCCTTTGCCACAATACTTTTACTAAGGCTATACTTTTATTTCTCAACTGTTTAACTTTCCAAGCCAAAATCTTAATCGGTTCTTCATCATAGGTCATATCCGGTAGAATCTCAATCTCTATCAGAGGAATCACATGTGAAGGATCAGAACGATAATGTCGCAGCATCAACACATGAAACACATTATGGATCTTTTCCAACTCTGTTGGCAAAGCTAACCGATATGCCACTAGCCCTATTCTTTCAATAACCTTATATGGCCTAATAAAACGTGGACTCAACTTACCTTTCTGGCCAAATCTGAAAACTTTCTTCCATGGAGATACTTTCAAAAATACTTTATCACCGACCTGAAACTCAATCTATTTTCTTTTCAAATCTGTATATGATTTCTGTCTATCGGAAGATGCTTTCAAACAATCTCGAATTACTCTTACTTTCTCTTTGGTTTCCTTAACCAAATCAACTCCGTGAATCTGTTTCTCGCTAAGCTCGGTGTAATACAAAGGTGTTCGGCACTTGCGGCCATACAATGCCTCATAAGGTGCCATTTTTATACTCGACTAAAAACTGTTGTTGTAAGCAAATTCAACTAGTGGTAGGTATTTCTCCCAACTACCTTCAAATACTAATACACAACATCGAAACATATATTCAAGTATCTGGATTACCCTTTCAGATTGACCGTCAGTTTGTAGATGAAACGCGGTGCTAAAATTCATTTTTACTGAATTTAGCAAACAATTTCTTTTCTCTTAAAAGCTGTAGTACCATTCTCAAGTGTTCGGCATGCTCGGACTCATCTCAAGAATAAATCATAATATCACCTATGGACACAACCACAAACTTATCCAAGTATGGCTAAAAGATTCGGTTCATCAAATCCATAAAAATAGCCGGAGCATTAGTTAAACCGAAAGGCATCACAAGAAATTCATAGTGTCCATACCTCGTTCTGAAAGCAATTTTTGACACATCCGAATCTTTAACTCTCAACTGAAAATACTGCCGGCAAACTCTATCTCTCTGATTGGAGGCAACCCAGGCAATTCTTCTGGAAATACATCCGAGAATTCACAGACTACTGGCACTGATTCAACCATCTACTCAGACATCTCGATATTCAATACATATGGAAGATAAGCTTCACACCCTTTTCTCATGTATCTCTGAGCAGACATGTGTGAAATCACCATAGGCAATTTATTTGATTCATCTATTCGACCCAAAGAATCTCACCATTTTCACATTTCAACTCAAGGGTTTTCTGTCTACAATTTACCTTGGCATCATGTAATGTCAACCAATCCATGCCAAGAATGAAATCGAACTCATCGAATGGTAACAACATCATATTAGCCAAAAAATAGTGACCTTGAATCATCAAAGGATAATTCTTGCAAACCTTATCTACTAACACATATTTGCCTAAAGGGTTTGACACTTTAATCTCGAGCTAATCACCGGCCTGCTCACACAAGCTGATTGTCAAGACGTAACTACACAGGCTGCTCACACAAGCTGACAGGTACCCGCAACACATGCTAGGCTACCCAGCCACCAGTAGGACGTACATGACTAGCACCTGAATTCACATAGTCAGATATACGCATAATCTCATCAGCTCATAATCACATAGTTCCTAGTGACATGTCACTCGTATCCTAATCTATTCTTAAGGTTCAAACGAGATTTTCTCGATGTCACATCTTCGTCGAACTCGTTCACAATATCATTCTCATAAACTATAACGTTGTTCATAACTCTTCATAACAATTAAACATAGAGACTCATACATTAATAAAACATTAAAACATGATATAACATTGCATTATTTACATATGAACTTACCTCGGTACCAAATTGTGGCTAATTATTCAATTTAGTCCACAACCTTATTTTTTCCTCGGTTTAGGTCCAGACTCCATTGTTCTTGATCTATAATAGAAAATTTCACTTATTTAATTATCACATTGTTCAAAACAGTCCATAAATCATACTTTGGAAAAACTACAATTTTACACCTAAACTTTCACATATTTACAAATTAGTCCCTAGGCTCGTAAAATGAAATGTACTCATTTTTTTGTTACCCAAGCCTAGCCGAACTTATAACATGTTCATAATAGCTCACATTTCTCATCAAATCATACATCTTACTACTCTTTTTACAAAATTTACAAATAAGTCCTTTTTAGGTGTTTTCATGAAAAACCACTTAGTAAAAGATGCTTATCATACATCAAACTTTCATATTCCTCCATTAAAGATCAAAATACATGCATGTCACACATGGGTCAATTTTTAAACATGAACCCAAACTCAAAATAAGGCTAGAAATATGTAGATCATGCTTCAAGCATCTAAAAAACATAAATAACATTAAAAATGGGGCTAGGGTGTACTTACAATCAAGCTTGAAAGTTGAAGAAAAACCTTAGATATGGCTCTTCTAATTTTCAGCACACACTTGAAGAAGATGAGCAAATTTTGCTTCATTTTTCCCTTTTTATTCTATTGTTAACCAAATGACCAAAATGCCCTTTAATGGATTTCTTTCAAATTTTCCTATGTCATTTTTGTCCATAAAAATAAAAATTGGGAAAATTTCTATTTAAGAACCTCTAATTAAAAATCAATGGCAATTTCATGCTTAAAGCTTCTAGAACTCACATTTTGCAACTTTTGCAATTTAGTCCTAAAAGTTAATTTAGACACTTATTCACAAAATTTCTTCATGAAATTTTCACACAAGTATGTAATCATATCATAGACCTCATAATAATCATAAAATAATTATTTCTACTTCAGATTTGTGGTCTCGAAACCACTATTCTGACTTGGCCATAATTTGAGATGTTAAAAGCCTTTCTTCCATTACATCAATATTCCCACTAAGCATAAGAACTACATTGGGAATAAGGGTGGAAACACTTATTCAAATACTTATAATCTTAGATGGAGAGACTTGAGATAATGGAGAGACCACCCGAACTTGAGATAGAGTAGAAACAAGAGAGGAGGTAATAATTCTAAGCAAGTTAAAAATGCTAAAGCCTTAGGAAAGGGCTAACCCAAATGACCATACTATATGTGGTCAACGTTGGGATCGAATTGAGGGTGAGATATAGTCCTTGAGGACAAAAGTAAAATAGGTACAGTCTGAGTGTACTAGTATGACAAAAACAATGACTAATCTCAAAGATCAGATGAGCCAATTAATAAGCATAATGGGAGACATTAAAAGACTAATTGGCACAGGAATCCCGAGTAACAGAGAAAATAATACTTGGAGAGAGGGAAATGAGCATATGAAGGTGAGAGAAGGAGAAATAAGGAAGGAGATTAGCTAGTGAAGGTGTGATTAATTAATTCTTATGTAGGGTTTTCCTAGCAGATCAACTGTTTGGGAGAGGAAGAACTTAAACCCCAGGCTTGATGACCCTAAGAAGTCTTTTAGGTGGGAATCAACCCAAAATTGGTATGGCCTATTTGTGAACACCTTAACCCCAAACCGCTCTAGACTGTGAGGTCGAGAGATAAGTAGTTCTTACCGACTCACTAGTTTAAAGGAATATCGAGAGATCCTCTTAGGGTAATTAGTAGTTAACTGAGTAGAAACCGGAAATAGGAATTAGTTACGATCACTAAAGCAAGCTAATCACCCATGTTTAGAATTTATCAAAGTCTATAATTTAGGTTTTTCGAAGTTCTTTTTATATATATTTTATTAGTTATAAAAACCTCAAAATATTTTCTTTTATGTTTTATCGTACCATAATTTATTTAAATCACTAAGTAGATCTATTTGTGCTCAGGTTAGAAATAATTTAGTTCTAGCCTCTCTTGGGTACGATTCTCGAAGTACTTATTTACTTCGTTGTAATTATATTACAACTTGACCCGTATACTTGTGGATATCGTTTATTTTATACTCTTTGTGTATGATTCTTACTCAAGACGTTGGTACGTATAGAGGCAATCATTTCTCCCTAAAGGACAAGCCCAGTCTAACCTCAATCTCCTTAATTGGGATAACATAAGAAGGTTCAGATTGGTACTGTATTAACATCAATACATGGAACACATCATGAATGTTGTCCAGCTAGAGAGGTAAGTCAATCTGATAAACCATTAGTTCAGTCCTCTTAAGAATCCGATAGAATCCAACAAACCTAGGGTTGAACTTTCCCTTTCTCCCAAACTTCAAAACTTTTCTCCACGGAGACACTTTCAAGAAAACCCTATTGCTAAAACTGAACTCAATTTCCTTACACTTTAAATTTGTACAAGATTACTACCTATTCGGAGCTAGTTTCAATCTCTCCTAAATCAGTCAGACAGTACCCTCAGTCTCTTGAACCAACTCTGAACCCAAAACCTTTCTCTCACCCAACACAGTCTAACACAAAGGATTACGACAGTTATGACCATACAAATCCTCGTAAAGTGCCATCTATATACTAGATTTGAAATTGTTTTTATAAGAAAATTCAACTAGCGATAAGTGCTCCACCAAACTACCATGAAACTCAATCACACAGCTCCTTAACTCCTCCAAAACCTAAAAAACCCTCTCAAACTGTCCATCTATGTAACAGCCCGATTTAAACCCTAATCAAAACGGTGGTTTTGAGACCACGAATCCGAGTTAGAAAAATATTTAAAAATTATTGTTTGAGTGTGAAAATTTCATGCTTTAATTTTATTGTTTGAGTGTCTGATTAAATAAAAGGACGTAATCGCGTAAATTGAAAATTTGGTAGTTTTAAGTATAATGACCGAATTGTTATTGGATTTATAAATGGAAGCCTTTAATTTACAATTAGCCCATTGCTAAGTATAGTGGACGGTAATGGCCAAGGAATAAAATGATTTTATATGTTATTATAAAGGTTATATAAGTAATTTAGTAAATAAACATATATTAGTTAAAAATAAAGTTATCAAATTCATTTTATTCTATTTTTTCTTCATTACCGAAATAACAAAATAACAAAATAAAAGGAAGGAAGCTAGGGTTCGGTTGATTCTAAGCTCAATCAAGGTAAGTGTTCAACTCGATTTTTTATAATTGTTACGTTTTTGAGATCGTTGCTTCGAGTACTACCAAACCCATGCTTGAATTTTTGATTTTGATGAATATTTTAAGTTATGCCATTGTTGAGAGCTTGTGATTTTTGTTGTTTGATGATGAAATATGAAAGATATGTTTTAGATTAACATGTTTTGTATTGGAGTTTTTGATGATTTTGAGTAATTAGGACTAAATTGCAAAAATAATAGTTTGAGGGACTAAAATGTGAAATAAATGAAATATATGGACTTGTATAAGCATGGGTAAAATTTGGCCCAACATGGGTCTAGGGAAATTTTGCATATTTTGTGTTTTGAGCAATAGGGACTAAATTGTAAAATTTGTAAATGTCTGGGGTAAAATGGTAATTTTCACATTTTTGTGTTTTTGGACTTAATTGAATGAAAATATGTTTGAATGAGCTTAATTTGAATATGTTTAGATCAAGAACCAAAGAAATCAGATTTGGATCGAGGGAAAATGAAAGTTGTCGACTAGTCGCCCCGTTCAATTTTACATCGTCCGAGGTAAGTTTATAAGCAAATAGACATACTTAATCTTAATTAAATGCTAAATATACATGCTGAAATGAAATTTATGAAATTATATATGTTATGGCTGAACATGAAAAAGCTTGGTTACTATATTTCTGAATTCGTTCCGACCGAGTTGCGACGTCCGAAAGCCCCGTATGAACCTTAGGAATAGTTACGATACATATGTCTTGACATAGGATTCTGATATATGTGTGAGAGTAAGACCATGGCATCGATATGTGATCCCGATATATGTGTGCGAGTAAGACCCTATCTGGGACAGTGGCATCGATATGTGATTACATGTAAGACCACGTTTGGGACATTGGCATTGTACGATATGTGTGATTATCTGAGTGTCCTATCCAATTCCAAATGGTTCATCGGGCAAAGCTAAGTTGTGGTCGAATGAATAAAATGAGCACCTCAAAATTTAATCACATAACACAAACTATAATCAACCATGACATACGACATGATAACCAAAATAGACTTAAACCAAGATTTCATTAATACCGAACTCGATCATAGAAATTAAGCCATTTTCGCATGGCCTTTATACATCCATTTTCCAAAAATAAGCCAACTCTAAGCTAGCCTATACATGCCATAATTTTGATAGTATATTTATAAAGGTACCCAAAATAGCTGACAGTGTGATGAACTTTGCTGACAGTTCCCAAGCTCGTAGCTTGACACCAAAATCTATAAAATAGAAATACACATATATATACAGTAAGCTTTTATAGCTTAGTAAGTCATAAGAAAAAGAGTAACTTAATAATATCATTAACTTAATTAACTAACCAAAGTAATTTATCTTAATACATATAGATCCAAGCATATAAATTTCATATCATACATTTAAATATTCATTCGTAAAAGTCACTTTGACCGAATGCTCACATAGCCAAGTTAACTTATTAACATTAAACTTCTAATGTGACAGCCCTAATTTGACCCTAGTCGGAAACTGGTTTCGGGACCACAAAATCGAGTCATAAAAATAATTAGATGTTATATTCGGTGCTTATTATATGTGAAAGTTCATGTGTGAAAATTTCATGCTTTGATCTTGTCAATTGTATGTGAAATTATTAAATAGGACTTATGAGAAAATTTTTGAAAATGCTATAGGCTAATTTGTAGTGGCCAAACAACTTATAGTATGAAATAGGTGGATTTGCATGTCAAAATTCCCATCTTAAGGTGTAGTGGCCGGCCATCATGATGAGAATAAATGGAATATGCATTTTAAATTAGCATTATGAGATTTAATGGCTTTATTATCATAAAATAAAGAGAAATAAAATAACAAAATGAAGAAAAGGACAAAGCTTGTCCATCTTTGTTCTTCATAGCCGAACTTAAGAAAATAAATAGGGGAAGGGAAGCTCTTGAATGTTCGGTCACTTGGGGAAGAAAAATCCAAGGTAAGCTCATGGTAGTTTGCTTCTATCTTGATGTTTATGAGTTCCTTTCTTGATTCTACCTTAACCCATGAAGTATATTTTGGTTTTTGGTTGTGTTGTGAGCATTCAGTCATGAATTGAAATGAAGGAAATGGTTGTTGTTTCATGTTCTTTTGATGAATAATGGTAGATGGGTGAAGTTGAGCCAAACAAATGAGCATATATGTGCATTAGATGCTAAGTGGGAAAATCGGCTAACATGTTGTGTGTACTATGGCTGAATGTGAACTTGGATAATATTGAGTAATGTATGTGCTTTAAAATGATGGAATGGAGTGGATGCTTTAAATGTGTTATGAACAATTATAAGTTAAATTAAGGTTTGCTAAATTACCATTGTCATTGCCGAATATGTGCTTAATTAAAGAAGAATTTGTTGTTGAATGTTTTAAATAATTTAGATAGTTATAAATTAAGTCGAAGCTTGGTAAAATTGAATAATTGTGGCTTAATTGTTTAATGGCAATTGGCTATTATGGTGAAATGCAATGTTAATATTTAGTTGCTAGTGTTTATATGTGCATTAGCCGAATTTGAACTTGAATAATAATTTGAGCACGATGTTTTGTACTGAGATTATGCTTAAGTGAAATTATAGATATATGTGATGAAATTGATTGGTGAAATACATGTTTAAATAATATGAATGCAAAAAGTTGTGAAAGAGTAAATTGTAGTAAATCTGTTTGGGACAACAGCTGTAACGTGAATTTGGAAAAATCACCATAAATTGTGGGAGTGGAGTTAGAAGCTGAATAAATTATATAATTAAAGCTTAATGAGTCTAGTTTCAAATGAAATCAATGAGAACATATTTTGACTTCTGTACAATTAGAAATTTGATTCATAGTAAAGGGTGGTCAAATTAGTCAAACAGTGAAATAGGGAAAACTTTAAGAAAAATATGGTATTGTTTGGCCAAACTAAAAATCCTGAAAATTTTATGGATAAAATATATATGAGTCTATTTTCAGGGAAATTTTACGGCAATTGATTTGGAGTTTTGTAGCTCCAATTATAAATAATTTAGTGACTGTTGCTCAGGAAGACAGCTTATTGTGAATTTGTGATTCTGTGGTAAACATTGATAAAAAAATTTTGTTAATGAGTTGCTTAATGTTTTCTTATAAACTTACTATGATCTATATCTGTGAAAGTCGAATATATATATTATATTTCTGAAGTAATGCTTGAATAGTCGAATAATGACTAGTTTAAAATTTTTGAATTTAAGCTCAAGATCAAAAAGGGTCGAAGTTGGATAGGGGAAAAGAGAAAGTAATTGAGTAGCCTTTCCGCAACAGTTCAAGTATATCCAAGGTAAGTTTTGAATAGTCACATTTAGTACGTAATTGATAATGTCTTGATATGTGTATGATAAATGTACTGCGATCTATTGATTCTATTTGAATATAGTTGAGTGACAAATAATTTATGTTAAGGCTTAAAGCCGAATAGACATTAGAAGTTAAGCTTGGAAAGTAAAATGGACATATATTTTTATGTATGTTATTGAGCCAAAAGTTATATGAATGGTGCCCATGTTATGCTATTATTCGAAGGGAATAAATGAACTATGATTGTGAGATGTTATGTGAATTGAATTTTCTTGCGAATAAGTATGCATGACATTCAGTGATGTTTATCCAAACTTAGGGTCCGCAGGCTATGTGCTGGAATTATATCTGGGCTAAAGTCCCGCAGGCTTCGAGCTGGTATTATACCGGGTTTATGTTCTCGCAGGCTTGTGCTGGTAATTGGTTTCAAGTCTTAAGACCTGACAGGCTTAATGCCAGTAAGTTAAGTAAGATTACGGTATTGAATGTTCGTAGTAAACCATCGTCGAGTAAGTATTATACATTTAAGATGTTCAGGTACGTATTACTTACTCATCGGTGAATTGATTTCGAAGTGAATCATTAGCATCAAAGAAGAATATATATATATAAATACGATTGATGGTTATATTTGCGAATATGAGAATGATTTAAATCAGTCATGGTATATTTGTATATGAATTATATTTTAAAATTTCTTTATGTACTCAAATACATTCAGTCAATGATTTTGTGAATTATTAGTATTAAAGAATGATACTTAAGTGTGAATGATTGTTATATCTACGAGTAAAACAATGACCTATTCGATCAAATGTTGTTAATATATGAGATTATTCGATTTAAATGCATCGTATGAACTTTAAGTAGAAGAAAAATATGTGCTGAGAAATCTATGTATATGTTTATGTGTATTCGGCCATGAAGTGATTTGAATTGAGAATAAGTCTGTTTAAATGAGTGTTTTGATTTTCGATAAGTCTTTAATTGTTTGTGATGCTTAAAACTTACTAAGCTTTGAAAGCTTACTTTGTTCTTTATTTCTTTGTTTTATAGATTGTTGATTTTGGCCACCGACTCGGGGATCGTCAGCAGTTCATCACACTATCGATCTTTTTGGTACAGTTATATTTTGGACTCGATATGGCATGTATAGGTTAGGCTGATGATAACGATGTTTTGAAATTGTAAATATTTTGGCTATACGAAAATGGCGTATAACTTAAATATTAGTATGTATTTCAGCTCGATCTCTGTTTATGTTTATTGACAATATTAATGAGAAAATTAAATGTTTAGTTCGGTAATACCTCTTAGCCTTAATCTGGCGATCGGATTCGGGTTAGGGGTGTTACATCTAATGCTAAATGACTATTATTAACCTAGTTCACATACATATAAATACACAAGCTCATATGTTACAAAATAATTTCATACACAAATATTAGACTTGTAACTGAATACATATAATCATACATGCTATTAATTAGAACTTATTTCATTACTATTCACATGGCCGAATACACTTATCTAACTCACATATAATCTTCAATTGCATTACACATAGTTTGTAGTAAGTACCAAATTACTCACTTACCATATTTTAAGTAAACAACAAACCAATTCGTACCTGGCCATCTGACCTGTTTTACATGTCCGAACATAACTTATCTTTGCCAGATGAACCATTCGAAATTGGATAGGACACTCGGATAATCACACAAATTGTACAATGCCAACGTCCTAGACGTGGTTTTACATGTAGTCACATATCGATGCCGCTGTCCCAGACAGTGTCATACTCGTAAACACATATCGAAATCACATATCGATGCCATGGTCTTACTCGCTCACTTATATCGGAATTCTATATCATGACATATGTATCCTAACTATTCCTAAGGTTCATACGGGGCTCTCAGATAACGTAACTCGGTCGAAATGAATTCAGAAATGTAGTAATCAAGCTTTTTCATATTTTTTCATAACCAATATAAATTCTAACATTTCATAACAGCATATAAATTTAACATTTAACTACCATTAAACACGTCTATTTGCTTATAAACTTACCTCAGACGATGTAAAACAGAACAGAGTGGGTATTCGACAACATTCGTTTTTCCTCGATCCAAATCTGATTTCTTTGGTTTTTGGTCTAAACATATTCAAATAAAGCTCATTCAAACATATTTTCATTCAATTTAGTCCAAAAACACATAAATGGGCAAATTACCATTTTACCCCTAACATTTATAATTTTTACAATTTAGTCCCTATTGCACAAAACACAAAATATAGAAAATTTCCGCATACCCATGGTGAGCCAAAATTTTCCCACTCTCAAAAAAATCCATATATTTCATTTATTTCACATTTTAGTCCCTCAAATTATTATTTTTTCAATTTAGTCCTAATTACTCAAAATCATCAAAAACTCCATACAAAACATGTTAATCTAAAACATATCTTTTATATTTCACCATCAAACAACAAAAATAACAAGCTCCCAACAATGGCACAACTCAAAATATTCATCAAAAGCAAAAATTCAAGCATGGGTTTTGTAGTACTCGAAGCAACGATCTCAAAAACATAGAAATTATCAAAAACCGAGTAAAACCAAACCTTGAATCAAGCTTGATAGGTGGCCAAACCTTCGAAACCTTATTCTTTACTTTCTTATTTAGCTATTCGGTCATGGAAGAAAAAATATAAACTATGGCTTGTTTATTTATGTTTTATTATATACATATTATTATATATTTTACCATTGTAACCTTATCAAATTTAATTAGAAAACATATATAACATGCCCATTACCAGCCACCTATAAAACCAATGGTTTTTTTGCGCCTCCACTAATAAAGACAACAACAATTAAGCACCTACACATTTAACCACCAACTTTTCCTTTTATGCGATTAAGTCCTTTTAATTAATCGGACACGCAAACGATAAAATTAAATCACGAAAATTTCAAAGATATTAATTCACACATAATAAACACAGAAAATAATTTTTAAATATTTTTTTGAATCAGATTTGTTGTCCTGAAACCACCATTTCGATTAGGGTCTAAATCGGGCTGTTACAACTCTCCCCCCTCAGGGATTTTCGTCCCTGAAAATCTTATCGATGAATAGATTTGGATAACATTCCCTTTTTGCAACTTCTGGCTCCCATGTTGCTTCCTCAACTTTGTGTTTATGCCATAGTACTTTAACTAACGAAATTTTCTTATTTCGTAACTCTTTAATTTCACGAGATAGAATACGAATTGGTTCTTCTTCGTACGTCATATCAGGCTTAATCTCAATCTCAGACGGACTAATCACATGTGAAGGATCAGATTGATATCTACGAAGCATCGAAACATGGAATACATTGTGGATATTTTCTAGCTTAGGTGGTAACAACAATCTATAAGCAACTGGTCTGATGCGTTCTATTATCTCATAGGCCCAATAAACCTTGGACTCAATTTTCCTTTGTGACCAAATCTGTGTATCTTCTTCCATGGTGAGACTTTCAAAAAGACTTTATCTCCGATCTGAAACTCTATATCTTTATGTTTTAAGTTCGCATATGATTTCTAACGGTCTGATGCTGCTTTTAGACTTTCACGAATCATTTTCACCTTCTGTTCAGTTTCTCTGATCAAGTCAACCCCATGTATCTTATTTTCACTGAGCTAAGTCCAATACAATGGTGTACAACATTTACGACTGTACAAAGCCTCACCAGGTGCCTTTTTGATACTCGATTAAAAGCTATTATTATACGCAAATTCAATCAGAGGTAGGTATCGCTCCACGTACCTTTGAACTTGAGAATGCAACATCTTAACATATCCTCAAGTATCTGAATGATTCGCTCAGACTGACCATCTTTTTGCGGATGGAAAGCAGTGTTGAAATGTAATTTTGTACCTAATGCATCTTGCAGTTTCTTCCAAAACCGCAATGTAAACCTCAGATCTCTATCCGAAACAACAGATATAGGTACACAATGTAATCTTACAATTTGAGAAACATATAATTTAGCCAACTTATCAAGCGAATAGTCTGTATATATCGGAACAAAATGAGCCAATTTAGTCAATCTGTAATGCCCGTACCCGAGACCGTCACCGGAGTCGAGCACGAGGTGTTACTAAACTTAATTTCATCAATTAAACAGCTTAAACAATTTATTTTTAAAATTTTCAGACAAGCTGGCTAACTGCGTCACAGTCGCTTAAAAATTCATATCTCGAGTTCCAAAATTCGAAATCCAATTCCGTAAATTTTCCCTGAAACTATACTCATATATCTATTTACTAATTTTTTTTCTAGAATTTTTGGTTGGGCCAATTATTACAGTTTATTAGTTAAAGTTTACCCTGTTTCCGCATTCAACTGCTTTGACCTCTGTTCACTACGAACCACTTTTCTCCTTGTACAGAACTCAAAAACTATGCCGTTTGTATATATTAAAACTAACTCAATAAGGAATATGTACATATAAATCATGACTTCTAATTATTTTTATGCAATTTATGGTGAATTTCCAAAGTCAGAACAAGGGATCCAGAAATCGCTCTAGCCCTGTTTCTCAAAAATTTAAACATCTCATAGAATATCATTCATATACCTATTTTGTTCCATCCATATGAAAATAGACTCATCAAGCTTCAATTCTATAACTTATTCATCATTTAAGTCCATTTCTAATATTTTTAGTGATTTTTCAAATTCACGTCATTGCTGCAGCAATATTCTGTTTTATAGCAAATTTTACTTTACTATAATTTTTTATGGACTAAATAGCATTTTAAACATACATGGTATCAAATATGATTTAGATTGGCCATTCCAATAGCTAATCATTCACAAACTCTTTTCTTGCCAAAGCATAATCATATCATAAGATCATTTACACAAAGTGAGTATTTTGCCATACATGCCACATTCAAGATACATAAGCCATTTTACCATTTTACCACATTCAAAAATGTAAAGAACATTAAAAACGGGCATAGATTTCACTTACAATCAAGGCTTAAAAGTTGAAGAAACCCTAGCTATGGAGGGAGCAAAATTCGGCAGAAACTATACAAATGACCAAAATACCCTTAATACCTTTCTTTGAAAATTTTCATGTACAAGTCCATTTTTGTCCAAAATTTTAGAAATTGGTCAAATTGATATTTAAGACCTCCTCATTAATATTCCAAAGTAATTTCATACTAAAAACTTCTAGAATGCAAGTTTTGCAACTTATTCGATTTAGTCCCTAATTTCAACTTAAGCACTTTATGCATAGAATTTCGTCACGAAATTTTCACACAATCATGCAATCATATCATAAACCTCAAAATAATTATAAAATAATTATTTCTATTTCAGATTTGTGGTCACGAAACTACTATTCCGATTAGGCCCTAATTTGGGATATTACACAATCTATCTACAATAACCCAGATTGCATCTTTCTTACTCGGTGTTAATGGTAAACCAGATACAAAAACCATAGTAACTCTGTCCCACTTCCACTCTGGTATCATAATCTACTGAAGCGATCCAGAAGGTACCTGATGCTCGGCTTTTACTTGTTGATAAATTAAGCATTTTGAAACAAAGTCAGAAATATCTCGTTTCATACCATGCCACCAATAAAGTTGTTTCAGATCATTATACATCTTCATACTACCCGAGTGAACAGATAATCGACTATTGTGAGCTTCATTCAAAATCATCTGAATCAACTCTAAATTCTTCAAAATGCATATTCGGTTCCTTAATCTTAAACAATCATCAGCATCAAATCAAAACTCTAAATCAACATTTGAATCACATTGAGCTCGTTTTGTTATCAACTTGTTATCAACCTTCTGGGCATCACAAATTTGTTGAACAAATAACAGTCTTGCTTTCAATTCAGCTATTATCGAACCATCATCAGACATAGCCATATACGTATTCATTGCACGCAAAGCAAATAGTGATTTTCTGCTTAAAGCATCAGCAACAACATTAGCCTTCCCCGGGTGATGGTCAATCACAATCTCGTAGTCCTTTAGCAATTCTAACTATCGACGTTGTCTCAAATTCAGATCTTTCTAAGTAATCAAGTATTTCAGGCTTTTGTGATCCGAATAAACATGACATTTCTCACCAAACAAATAATGGTGCCATATTTTCAATGCGAACACAATAGCTGCCAATTCTAAGTCGTGTGTCTGATAGTTCCTTTCATGTGGCTTTAACTGTCTCAAGAAATAACCTATAACTTTGCCTTCCTGCATCAAAACACATCCCAAACCATTTAAAGATGCATCACTATAGATAACAAATTCTGTAATATCCCAAATTAGGGCCTCATCGGAATAGTGGTTTTGTGACCACAAATTCGAGATAAAAATAATTATTTTATAATTATTTTGAGGTTTATGATATTATTGCATGATTGTGTGAAAATTTCGTGACGAAATTCTATGCATAAAGTGCTTAAGTTGAAATTAGGGACTAAATCGAATAATTTGTAAAACTTGCATTCTAGAAGTTTTTAGTATGAAATTACTTTGGAATATTAATGAGGAGATCTTAAATAGAAATTTGACCAATTTCTAAAATTTTGGACAAAAATGGGCTTGTACAGGAAAATTTTCAAAGAAAGGTATTAAGGGTATTTTGGTCATTTGGTAATTAAAAGATTAAAAAAAAAGGAAAAAGATGGCAAAATATGTCCATCTTCTTCATTAGAACAAAAATTAAAGGGTTCTCCATAGCTAGGGTTTGTTTCAAGCTTCCAAGCTCCATAGTAAGTGATTCCAAGCCCCGTTTTTAATGTTCTTTACGTTTTTGGAGTCTCGGTAACTTGATTTAGCTTATGCTAGCAATAATTTAACCTAGGGTTCATATTTGGAAAAATACCCATAGGTGAAATTTGTGTATTTTGGTGTTTTATGATAGAATATGAGGTTTTAAATTATGCTAGACAACTTGTGCTACTCGGTTTTAAGTGAAAACGAGAAAAAGGGCTTAATCGGTAAAAATACCTAATAATTATAAGTACATGTTAGAATGAGAATTTGATGTTGCCATAGAAGGGAAAAATTATCAGCATGTCATAAAACATTTGAAAATGGGATGAAGTCTAATTCCCGAGCCTAGGGGCAAAAGTGTAATTTTGCAAAAGTTTAGGGGCTAAATGGGAATTTTGCCAAAGTTTGTATTTGGGGCTGTTTTGATGAATGTATGTATTAAATAAGATTAATTTGGCACTATAGATCAAGAGAAACAAGATTCAAGTCGTGATCGAGGAAAAAAAACAAAGTTTACGAGGAATAGGCTCGATTGCTAATATTTTGTATCGAGGTAAGTTCATGTGTAAATAAGGTAACATAATTTTTATTTTAAGTGATTTAATGTTATTTATATGATATGATACTTATTATCATGAAATATTATGTTTTGTGAATTGTTATTTTGTAATATGCAAATTATGTGAACAACTTGATAAGTATGAGATGCTAGCAAGTATCGGTTTTTACATTTCAAAGAAGGAGATCAAAATGTGTAATTGCGAAGAATCTCGTTTGAACCTTGGGAATAGATTAGGGTACAAGTGACATGTCACTAGGATGGTTGAGTTCCGAACTCGTTGAGTTGAGTCCGAGTTCGTGAGATGTAACAAGGCATCCGAGCTCGTTGAGTTGAGTCTGAGTTCAGTTATGGATGCGAACGCCCAAGCTCATTGAGTTGAGTTCGAGTTATTTTATGGGCGGGTTACATGGTAGCTTGGTTACATAGATTTCAAAAGCTATTGAGCTTGTTTAGCTATGAGTATAGCACTTACGTGCACACTATCTGCGTATCCGAAATTATATTTCGATGTGTTCAACGGGAGAATCCTAAGAGAATAGGGAGAGTACTTAAAACGAAAGTGATTGACAATGAATGTGTTGAAGAAGTGAAAATGGACAGGTATGAGTTTAATCCTTGGTTGAGAATTTGGTAAGACAAAATTGTGGTAAGATAGTAAGTATTCTTATGACATGAGTGTCTTAATGATGTTTATGTTGGATTGCATGATCATGTTACTTGTTATTTGCATGTGAACTTACTAAGCATTTATGGTTAATCCCTCCTTTTCATTCATTGTAGTTTTGACAAGTCGGCTTGAGAATTGGGATAGGTCGAAGTCTCGCTCACACTATCCGAAGACCTAAATTGGTAAAATGGCTTGTATATTTTGAGTGTGGCATGTATAGCACTATACTCACTTTGTGTAAATAATCTTATGATATGGTTATGGTTTGGTAAGAAAAGATTTGGAAATGATTAGCCATTGGAATGGCCAATCTAGATCATATTTGATGTCATGTATGTTTAATGTGTTACTTAGTCCATGGAAAACCATAAAATGGTGAAATTGGTTATAAAACAGAATCACACAGCAGCAGTGACGTGAATTGGGAAAATCACTAAATATAGTAGAAATAGAATTAGATGATGAATAAAATATTTAATTGAATCCTAATGAATCTATTTTCATGTGGAAGAAACAAAATAGGTAAAAGATTTGTATTTTATAAGATATTTATAATTTTGTGAAATAGGTCCAGAGCAATTTCTAAATCCCCTGTTCTAAATTTGGAAATTCACCAAAAATTGTACAAAAATAGTTATAAGTCATTCTTTATATGTACATATTTCTCATTGAGTCTAGTTTTAATAGATACAAACGGCATAGTCTTTTGAGTTCTGTACAAAGAGAAAAGTGGTTCGTAGTGAACAGACGTCAAAGTAGTCGAATGCGGAAATAGGGTAAACTTTAAATAATAAACTATACTAATTGGCTTGACAAAAAATTCTAGAAAAAAATTAGTAGATATATATATGAGTCTACTTTTAAGAAAAAATTTATGGATCTTAATTTTGAGTTTTGGAACTTGAGATATGAATTTTTAAGTGACTGTGACGCAGTTAGCCAACTTGTCTGGAATTTCTATAATAAATTGTTTGAGTTGTTTTTTAATTAATGAATTAAGCCCGTTAACACCTCATGCTCGACTCTGGCAATGGTCTCGGGTACGGGGCATTACAAATTCTTTACCCGATTCTGGCTAAACTAGTATTGGAGCTTCGGTTAAAAGGGCTTTCAACTGATCAAAGCTTTTCTGGCACTTCTCTGTCCACACAAACTTAACATCTTTCTATAATAGCTTCGTCATCGGGGCTGCAATCATAGAGAAGCCTTTCATGAACCGTCTATAATAACCAGCAAGTCCCAGAAAACTTTGAACTTCAGAAACATTCTTAGGAGGTTTCCAATCAAGTATAGCTGAGATTTTGCTCGGATCAACCCGAATACCCGATGCTAATACGACATGGCCCAGAAAACTGACTTCACTTAACTAGAATTCACATTTACTGAACTTCTCATACAACTACTTGTCTCGCAAAGTCTGTAACACAAGTCTCAAATGTTCGGCATGTTCAGCTTCATTACGAGAGTAGATGAAAATATCATCTATAAACACAACCACAAACCAATCCAGATACGGTCTGAAGATCTGATTCATCAAATCCATGAAAACAGCAGGTGCATTCGTAAGTCCAAAAGGCATAACTAAAAACTCATAATATTCGTACCTCATTTGAAAAGTAGTCTTTGGCACGTCGGAGTCTTTAACTCACAACTGATAGTAGCCTGATCTCAAATCTATCTTCGAAAACACAGTAGCCCCTTTCAATTGATCAAACAGATCATCAGTCCGTGGCAACGGATACTTATTCTTTATAGTCACCTTATTGAGTTGTCTATAATCAATGCACATTCTCATAGTTCCATCTTTCTTTTTCACAAACAGTACTGGTGCAACCCAAGGAGAGAAACTCGATCGCCCGAAACCTTTATCTGTCAACTCTTGCAACTAAGCTTTCAATTCTTTTAATTCTGTTGGTGCCATTTTGTACGGAGCTATGGATATCGGAGTTGTCCCAGCCATTAACTCAATACCAAACTCTACCTCCCGGATAGGTGGCAAACCTGGTAATTCTTTAGGAAATACATGTGGATACTCACATACAACTGGTACTGATTCAATGTTTCTTTCAGCCACTTTACTGTCAAGCATCACATATTTCTGAGCTAGCATCGAAGAGATTACTGCTGGTAATCCATTCAGAACATTAGATTCAATCTGGATAACCTCATCATTCTGGCATCGTAAATCAATAGTCTTTCTTTTGTAGTTTACAACAGCATCATGCAAAGTCAACCAATCTATACCAAAAATTATGTCGAACTCATTAAATGGAAACAACATCAAATCAGCCAGAAAGCACGAATCTCGAACTATCAAGGAGCAATTCTTACACACTTTGTCAATCATAACACACAACCCAAGGGGTTTGAAACTCTAATCACAAACTCAGTAGACTCAACAGGAAAAGTCTTGCTGAATACTAATGTCTCACACACATAAGAATGAGTAGAACTAGGATCAATCAATGCAATTACATTAGTATCACAAAGAGTGAATGTACTAATAATAACATTTGGGGATGAAGCCTCCTCTCGCGTGCGAATAGCATAGGCTTTGGTAGGTGCACGAGCCTTAGATCTGGCTGCTGTATCTTTAATTTCTCTCTGACAGCCACTTGCATTACCCATATTTCTCGGTGGTCTACCCTGAGATGCAGTATTACCCGATCTCGTATTCTGCACTGGATTTTCTTTAGCTAACCTGGGCATTCTTGAATATAATGATCTGTAGATCCACATTTAAAACAGGTCCGATCATATAATCTGCAACTGCCGGGATGTCGTTTACCATAGTGTTTACACTTGGGTTGATTCGATCTGACATTCCCCACACTAGCTACTAAGGTAGCTCTAGAGGTCATAGGTGGTCTATTTTGATCCCATCGGAGTAACCCGAAGTGGCTCCAGAACGACTGAAATCATCTCGGAACTTCTTTGGTGTTGACTGGACTAACTTACTGAATGATCTCTTACACGAGTCTCTAGCTTTAGAATCAGCTTTTCTCTTCTCTTTCCCGAGCTCTTCAGCTTTGCAGGCTCGCTCAACTAGTACTACGAACTCTTTTATCTCAAGTATACCAACTAATAGTTTAATGTCTTCATTCAGCCCATCTTCAAATCTTTTACACATTATGGCTTCAGTAGAAACACACTCTCGAGCATACCGACTGAGTCTTATAAATTTTCGCTCATACTCTGTCACGGTCATCCGACCCTATTTCAGCTCTAAAAATTCTTTTCGCTTCTGATCAATATTGTAATTGTGTTTTATATGCTTTATATTTGAATTGTTGATGAATATGATTGTACGAAAATGTTTGACAAAGTTTCGGCAATGAGAAATCCCGGTTGAACCTTAGGAATAGATTAGGATACGAATGACATGTCATTAAGGGTTATGTGATTTGGGTGCTGGTTCGTACATCCTACTGGTGGCTAAGTTATCTGGCACATGTTGGGGATTCTCTTCAGCTTGTGTGAGTAGCACCGTGTAGCTACATCATGACTGTCAGCTTGTGTGAGCAGACCTGTTGATTGCTCGAGAGTGAGCATTATATGAGATATGAGATTTAGATAGCTTTGGCCATGTATTGGCACTTAGGGTGTGAGATTCCCAAGTATCTAATATTATTTTGAATGAATCAATAGGTATATCAAAGATATGTATGAGTATGAGATTAATACGAGTTGATACAGGTATGTACATGAACCGTTCAAGCACTAAATCAAAATTTTTTTTTGAATTTCATATCTAACTTTGTGAATGAAAATGTGATAGGTTGTGGATCAATATGAGTTATATTATAATTTGTTTAAATTGCTTAAATTGTGTATATATGGTAAGTTGAGTTTATTACTATACGAATTTGCTAAGCTTTATAGCTTACTCTGTTTAGTTTTCCATGATTTATAGTGTTTATCGAAGCTAGCTCGGATTGGGAGTCATCGGAGATTGCATCACACTATCAAGCTATCACTTTGGTACTTTTGAACTTATGTATTTGGTTATATGGCATGTATAAGAGTTATGGTCATTTTGGTATATAGTTTGGTAATGGATTTATCCATTTGAGTTGGCTTGTAAATGATGAATGGTTTGTTATGTATATAGCCATGTGACTTGGCTTATTTTGGTATGTTTGGTGATGTATGTATATATGTGCAAAAAGGCCTTTGATATGTTGTGTATAATTGCCATTTATATGCTTGTTGTTAATTGGCTTTATGGATACCAAATGGTTGAAATTTGAGATAGATATGCTTCTGATTTTAGGTCAATTAGTACATAATTTAAAGTGACCATTTAGGTGATTTGAAAATGTGAAATTAGTATGAATTGAATGGCATAATGTAGTATTTGTGTGCCTTGTTGTTGTTGGTATTGATATAGCATTAATTGAACTTAGTTAAATGAGTTTGAATTTCCATTTGGAGTTGTGGTTATACGCAAATTTGGTGGGTATAGCTGAATGTATTTTGGGTGAGAAAGATGGCTTGGAAAATAGCCTATTTTTTTTCCCACACGGGAGTGTGTCTCAGCCATATGTGACACACAGTCAGGTGACACGATCATGTGTCCCTTGGTGTTTATTTAGAAATCAAGTCAAGTGACAACAAGCTAACCCATACCTGTCCATTTAGCTCATTTTATACATTCGATCACAACTTAGCTTTTCCCGATGAACCATTCGGAATTGGATAGGACACTCGGATAATCACACATATCGTACAATGCCAACATCCCAGACGTGGTCTTACATGTAATCAGATATTGATGCCACTGTCCCAAATAGGGTCTTACTCGCACACATATATCGAGATCACATATCGATTCCATGGTCTTACTCGCACACATATATCGGAATCCTATGTCATGAAATTGTATCCTAACTATTCCTAAGGTTCATACGGGGCTTTCGGACGTCATAACTCGGTCGGAACAAATTTGAAAATATAGTAACCAAGCTTTTTCATGTTCGGCCATAACATATATAATTTCATAAATTTCATTTCAGCATGTATATTTAGCATTTAATTAAGATTAAGTACGTTTATTTGCTTATAAACTTACCTCGGACGACGTAAAGTGGAACGGGGCGGCTAGTCGACAATTTTCATTTTCCCCCGATCCAAATCCGATTTCTTTGGTTCTTGATCTAAACATATTCAATTAAGCTCATTCAAAGATATTTTTACTCAAAATATTCATCAAAATAAAAAATTCAAGCATGGGTTTTGTAGTACTCGAAGCAACGATCTCAAAAACATAAAAATTATCAAAAACTAAGCTGAACACTTACCTTGATTGAGCTTAGAATCAACCGAACCCTAGCTTCCTTTCTTTTCTTTTATTATTTTGTTATTTTGGCAATGAAGAACAAATAGAATAAAATGAATTTGATAACTTTATTCTTAACTAATATATGTTTATTTACTCAATTACTTATATAACCTTTATAATAACATATAAAATCATTTTATTCCTTGGCCATTACCGTCCACTATACTTAGCAATGGGCTAATTGTAACTTAAAGGCTTCCATTTATAAAGCCAATAATAATTCGGTCCTTATGCTTAAAACTACCAAATTTTCAATTTACACGATTAAGTCCTTTTATTTAATCGGATACTCAAACGATAAAATTAAAGCACGAAATTTTCAAAGATATAAATTCACACAAAATAAACACAGAAAATAATTTTTAAATATTTTTCTGACTCAGATTTGTAGTCCCAAAACTACAGTTCCAATTAGGGTCTAAATCGGGCTATTACAACTCTCCCCCTTTAGGGATTTTTGTCCCCGAAAATCTTACTGGTGAATAGGTTCGGATAGCGTTTTCTCATTGCACCCTCTGGCTCCTACGTTGCTTCCTCGACTTTGTGTTTATGCCACAGTTGTAACATCCCGAAATAGGGCCTAAACAGAATAGTGGTTGCGAAACCACGAATCCGAGGTCAAAAAAAATTCCAATTAAGTTTTAAGGTTTATTCATTTATTGAATAATTGTGTAAAAAATTCGTGATGAAATTTTATGTATAAGTGCCTAATTTGATAATCAGGACTAAATTGTAAAATTAGCAAAATGTGTGTTCTAGATAATAAAGGGGATTTAATTGAAATGGGTTCTTAAAGTGGAGGTCCTTATTTAGTAATTAGACTATTATATTTAAGTTTGGACAAAAATGGGCAAGAATAGGACAAATTTGAAAGAAAAGCCTTTAAGGGCATTTTGGTCATTTAGTAATTAATAGAATTAAAAAGGGAAAATAAAGCCAAAATTTGTCCATCTTCTTCATGGAGGCCGAATATAGCATGGGGGAAGCCATGGTTAGGGTTTCCAAGCTTTCCAAGCTCCATAGTAAGTGATTCCAAGCCCCGTTTTTAATGTTCTTTACGTTTTTGGAGTCCCGGTAACTTGATTAAGCTTATTCTAGCAGTAATTCATGTTAGGGTTCATATTTGGAAAAATACCCATAGGTGAAATGTGTTTATTTTTATGTTTTATGGTAGAATATGAAGCTTGAAATTGTGTTAAACAACTTTTGCCAAGCGATTTTACGTGAAAACGAACAAAACAACATAATTGGTAAAAATACCTAATGTTCATAAGTACATGTTAGAGTGAGAATTTGATGTTTCCATAGAAGGGGAAAATGATCAGCCTATCATAAAACATAAGAAAATGGATAAGTTTTAATTTTCGAGCCTAGGGGAAAAATCGTAATTTTGTAAAGGTTTAGGGGCAAAATTGTAATTTTTCCAAAGTTTGAGTTAGGGAATGTTTTGAGTAGTAAATTAATTAAATAAGTGAAATATGACATTTTAGATCTTGGAAAGTGAGATTTGGACTTAGAACGGGAGAAAAACTGAGAATCGGGAAAGTTGGTAAAATGGTCGTTTTGGTATCGAGGTAAGTTCATATGTTTAATAAGAATTTAATTACGAATATTTGAATAGACCATGTTTGGAACATGACATTTGGTAAGATAAGGAAATCATGTAAGACCATGCCAAGGCATGGCATTGATAAGTTCTATAAGGCAAGGAAATCATGTAAGACCATGCCAAGACATGGCATTGATAAGTTCTATAAGGCAAGGAAATCATGTAAGACAATGTCAAGACATGGCATTGATGAGTTACTATAAGGCAAAGGTCCCATGTAAGACCATGCCAAGGCGTGGCACTGGTGAGTTCATAAGGCAAGGATACCACGTAAGACCATGTCAAGACATGGCAATGGTAAGTTCAAAAAGGAAAAGGTTCCCGAGTAATCCAAAGAGTGAGTCAAAGAAACGACAAGGTGAGAACATGAAGAAAGAGTACAGGTATGCATTTAAGGCTTATTTAATATTGAGATTGTAAGTAATTGAGATTACCAAGTATTAAGTAAGTGATGAGTTTTCAGTTATGCTTGTGACACTTTATGACATGATTAGCAATATGCCTATATTGTGAAAGAGTACTCATGTGTTAAGTGAGATGTTGCAGGTATGTAAGCAAGCTATTAAGTAAGGTGCCTTTTGTATTCTGAGTCTTTGGTAAGGTTACCGATGAGTAAGATGGGAAAGTAAGAACTAAACATTATTTAAGCAAATTATGACAGCATAGTAGTAAGCTAAATTGATTGCTAATGCTTATTATTTTACATGTGAACTTACTAAGCTTTATAAGCTTACTTCTTTATGTAAATATTTGATAATGATTAGCTATTGAAATGGCTAACGAAGAACATGTTTCGGTGTTATGTATGCCTAAATGGTAGTTAATACAAAGAAATCATGAAAAAGTGAAATTAGCATTAAAACAGTATTGAATAGCAGCAGTAATGTGATCTTGAAAAATCACCAAGAATAGTAGAAATGGAATTAGGTGATTAATAAGATATATAATTAAATCTTATTGAGTCTATTTTCGTATGAAGGAAACAGAGTAAGCGAAAGAAGTGTATATTAAGAGGTATTTGAATTTTAGTGAGACAGGGTCAGAGTGATTTCTGAATCCCCTATTCTGACTTTATAAATTAACTAAAAATTGTACAAAATTAATTAGGAGTTATAGTTTATATTTCTAGATTACTTAGTGAATATAATTTCAAGAGAAACAAACAGCATAGTTATTTGAATTCTGTACAAGGAGAAAATTGATTCGTAGTGAGGAGAGGTCAGAGTAGTTGAACAGTGCAACAGGGGAAACTTTAACTAATAAACTGTACTAATTGACTAGACCAAAAATTCTGGAAAAAAATTAGTACGAAGATATATGAGTCTAGTTTCAGGAAAAATTCACAAATTTAAATTTTGAGTTTTGTGGAGCGAGTTATGATTTATTTAATGGCTATGACGCAGGTGGGCAGTTTTATAAGGAATAATGAAATCAATTGTTTTGATTTGTCTAAGTATTTAGAAAATTTTTAATGTTCCCGGTTTAGTCCCGAACCGTTTCAATTGCACGTTTTAGGGTCTTGAGGGCTCTTTTTAGGGACATATTGAATGTGTGAATAAATTAATTTTAAAAGCAAATTTTATGCCCCGAATTAGTAAGTTAAGTTAGGTAACACCTCGTGCTCGACTCCAACGACAGTCTCGGGTAAGGGGTGTTACAACAGTACTTTAACTAACAGAATCTTTTTATTTCACAACTCTTTATTCTCATGAGCTAGAATACGAATCGGTTCTTTCTCGTACATCATATCAGGCTTAATCTCAATCTCAGATGGGCTAACCACATGTGAAGGATCAGATCTATATCTAAGAAGCATCGAGACATGGAATACATTGTGGATCTTTCCTAACTCAGGTGGCAACAACAGTCTGTAAGCAATCGGTCTGATATGCTCTATAATCTCATACCCTAATAAATCTTGGACTCAATTTTCCTTTACGACCGAATTTGAGTATTTTCTTCCACGGTGAAACCTTCAAAAAGATTTTGTCTCCGATCTGAAACTCTATATCTTTACGTTTCAAGTCCGCATACGATTTCTGATGATCCGATGTTGCTTTCAGGCTTTCACAGATCACTTTCACTTTTTGTTCAGTTTCTCTGATCAAATCGACCCCATGTATCTTATTTTCACTCAGCTCAGTCAAATACAATGGCGTACGACATTTACAACCATACAAAGCCTCATAAGGTGTCATTGTGATACCCGACTGAAAGCTATTATTATACGCAAATTCAATTAGAGGTAGGTATCATTCCCACGAACCTTCGAACTCGAAAATGGAACATCTCAACATATCCTCAAGTATCTGAATGAGTAACTCAGACTGACCATCTGTTTGCAGATGGAAAACTGTACTAAAATGTAGTTTCGTACCTAATGCATCTTGTAGTTTCTTCCAAAACTGCGATGTAAATCTCGAATCTCTGTCTAAGATGATAGAAATAAGCACACCATGTAATCTCACAATCTGAGAAACATATAACTCAGTAAGCTTATCAAGAAAAAAATCTTTATGAATCAAAACAAAATGAGCCGATTTAGTCAATCTATCCACAATAACCCAAATTGCGTCTTTCTTACTCGGTGTCAACGGCAAACCAGATACAAAATCCATAGTAACTCTATCCCATTTCCACTCAGGTATCATAATCGGCTGAAGCAATCCAAAAGGTACCTGATGTTCAGATTTTACTTATTGATAGACTAAACATCTTGCAACAAAGTCAGAAATGTCTTGTTTCATACCATGCCACCAGTAAAGCTATTTCAGATCATTATACATCTTTGTACTACCTGGGTGAACAGATAACCGATTGCTGTTAGCTTCATTTAAAATCATTTGAATCAACTCTGAATTTCTCGGAACACATATCCGGTTTCTGAACCTCAGACAACCCTCAGTATCAACTCTGAATTCTAAATTAGCATCTACATCACACTGAGCTCGTTTTTCTAACAATTCATTATCAACCTTCTAGGCATCACAAATTTAATGAACAAATAATGATCTTGCTTTCAATTAAGCTATTATGAACCGTCGCTAGACATAGCCATATGCGCATTTATTGCACGCAATGCAAACAGTGATTTTCGGCTTAGAGCATCAGCAACAACATTAGCCTTTCCCGGCTGATAGTCAATCACAAGCGCATAGTCTTTTAGCAATTCTAACCATCAGCGTTGTCTCAAATTCAGATCTTTTTAAGTCATCAAGTATTTCAGACTTTTGTAATCAGAATAAATATGACATTTCTCACCGAACAGATAGTGGCGCCATATCTTCAATGCAAACACAATAGCTGCCAATTCTAAGTCATGTGTCGGATAGTTCTTTTCATGTGGTTTCAACTGTCTCGAGGCATAAGCTATAACTTTGCCTTCCTGCATCAAAGCATAGCCCAAACCATTTAAAGATGTATCACTATAGATAACAAATTCTTTACCCGATTCTGGCTGTACTAATACTGGAGCTTCGGTTAAAAGGGCTTTCAATTGATCAAAGCTTTTCTAGCACTTTTCTGACGACTCGAACTTAACATCTTTCTGCAATAGCTTCATCATCAGGGTTACAGTCATAGAGAAACCTTTCACGAATCGTCTATAATAACCAGCAAGTCCTAGAAAACTTTGGACTTTAGAAACATTTCTCAGAGGTTTCCAATCAAGTATAGCTGAAATTTTGCTTGGATCAACCTGAATACCCGATGTTGATACAACATGGCCCAGGAAACTGACTTTGCTTAACCAGAACTCACATTTACTGAACTTTGCATACAACTGCTTATCTCACAATGTCTATAACACAAGTCTCAAATGTTTGGCATGTTCAGTTTCATCACGAGAGCAGATCAAAATGTCATCTATAAACACAACCACAAAACCAATCCAGATACGGTCTGAAGATCTGATTCATCAAATCCATGAAAACAACAGGTGTATTAGTAAGTCCAAAAGGCATAACTAAAACTCATAGTGTCTGTACCTCGTTCAGAAAGCAGTCCTTGGCACATCGGAGTCTTTAACTCGCAACTGATAATAGCCTGATCTCAAGTCTATCTTCGAAAACACTGTGGCCTCTTTCAGTTGATCAAACAAATCATCAATCTGCGATAACGGGTATTTATTATTTGTAGTCACCTTATTAAGCTGTCTATACTCAATGCACATTCTCCTAGTTCCGTCTTTCTTTTTCACAAATAAGATTGGCACACCCCAGGGTGAGAAACTCAGTCATGCGAACCCTCTATTTGTCAACTCTTGTAACTGAGCTTTCAATTCTTTTAATTCTGTAGGTGCCATTTTGTACGGAGCTATGGATATCAGAGTCGTCCCAGGCATTAACTCAATACCAAATTCTACCTCTCGAATAGATGGCAAACCCAATAATTCTTCAAGAAACACATCTGGATACTTGCACACAACAGGTACTAATTCAATGTTTCTTTTGGCCACTTTACTATCAAGCACATATGCAAAGTAAGCTTCGCAACCTTTTCTCACATATTTCTGAGCTAACATCGAAGAAATCACTACTGGGAACCCATTCAGATCATTAGATTCAATCCGAATAATCTCATCATTCTGGCACCGTAGGTCAATAGTCTTTCTCTTGCCATTTACAACAGCATCATGCAAAGTCAATCAGTCCATACCCAAAATTATGTCGAACTCATCAAATGGCAACAACATAAAGTCAGCCGGAAAGCACAAATCTCGAATCATCAAAGGACAATTCTTGCACACTTTGTCAACCATAACACACTAGCCCAAGGGGTTTGACACTCTAATCACAAACTCAGTAGACTCAGCAGGCAGAGTCTTACTGAATACTAAAGTCTCACACACATAAGAATGAGTCGAACCAGGATCAATCAATGCAATTACATTAGTATCATAAAGAGTGAATGTACCAGTAATTACATCTGGAGATGAAGCCTCCTCTCGTGCACGAATAGCATAGGCTCCGGTAGGTGCACGAGCCCCAGATCTGACTGCTGTATCTTTAATTTCTCTTTGACTACCAGTCGTATTACCCACATTTCTAGGTGGTCTAACCTAAGCTGCAGCATTACTCGATCTCATATTCTGTACTGAATTTTCTTCAGCTAACCCTGGACAATCTCAAATATAATGATCTAACGATCCGCATTTAAAACAGGCTCGATCATGTAATCTGCAACTGTCGAGATGTCGTTTACCATAGTGTTTACACTCGGGTTGATTTGATCTGACATTACCCACACTGGCTACTGAGGTAGCTCTCGAGCTTACCGGTGGTCTGTTCTAATCTCGTCTAGAATAACCCGAAGTAGTTTTTGAACGGTTGAAATCATTTCAAAACTAATTTGACTTACTGAATGATCTCTTACACGAGTCCCTAGTTTCAAAATCAGCTTTTCTTTTCTTTTTCCCAAGCTCTTCAGCTTTGCAGGCTCCTCAACCAGTACTACAAACTCTTTTATCTCAAGTATGCCAACTAACAGTTTAATGTCTTCATTCAGCCCATATTCGAATCTTTTACACATTATAGCTTCGGTTGAAAACACACCCGGGCATACCGACTGAGTCTCACAAATTTCCGCTCATACTCTGTCACTGTCATTTGACCTTATTTTAGCTCTAGAAATTTTTTTCACTTCTGGTCAATAAATCTCTGCCTGGTATACTTCTTACGAAACTCATTCTGGAAGAATTCCCAAGTCACTCGCTCACTCGGAACCACCGATACTAGGGTATTCCACTAGTGATATGCTGTGTCTCAAAGCAATGATATGGCACATTTCAAACATTCATTTGGGGTACACGACAGCTCATCAAACACACGGATAGTATTATCAAGCCAGAACTCTGTCCGCTCAAGATCATCATCAGTAGCTTTAAACTCTTCAGCCCCATGTTTTCTGATTTTATCAACAGGTGGCTTATACAATCTCAACGGATCACTTACTTGAGGTATAGTAGGCATCGAAGATGGATTAGTTGGGGGTGGAGGTTGTTGTGTAGCCAGGTTAGTCTGGATATACTGAGTAAACCAGTCATTCATCATTTGGTAAAAGGCTTGTTTAGCCTCACTCTCTTGATTACTTGAAGCCGGTCAAGAATCAGCTGGCACTATCCCTTGCATGAGAGCAGGCGCTACATTCTCGACATCATCAGCTACAGCTCTGTCGGGATCCAATTACTATATGAAAACACATTTTCAAATGTCAAAAGTCATCACACTATCGCAGAATAAAATATGACATGTATATCTAGACTCACACACGCTACGTTAGTCCTAGAACCGACTAAACCGTAGCTTTGATACCAATAAAATGTAACACTCCTAACCCGTATCCATATCCGAAATAGGGTTACTAGGCATTACTAAACGAAAGCACAGATTCGAATATTTTCATATTAATTCAAGTCATAATCACATATATATAACAACCGTATTACAAATGCGAATCATACGTTCATTACAATTCGAGATTTAGATCACATCAATGCTTATAACTTAATCAAATATCTAATCTTAAATTTACTATCATTCACCACATAGCTTAAATAAAACATAATCCAAAAAAAAAGAACATATATCAAAACAATTTAAAACATATACAGAACATATAACATATCAATAATTTCATTATTGAATATTAAACCTATATTTTTATTTTTAAATAAGTCATGCATATACTCAAGTTATATATCAATTGAACAAAATTTCATTACTAACCCTTTCATTCATATTTGCGGCATTAATGTGTTAGTCTATATGAAATTCATATGTTTGCATATTAACACAATTTAATAACAAGCATTCGGTTATAAGTAACCCATTTCATTTCTATGTCTACTTGGCTAACTCAATTCAATTATACATATTTAATAACTTACAAATATCTAACAGATTTATATTGCCATGCACATATACATATCAACCATATTATAAGCACATATATTTATACATGTAAAACATGTAAAAACTCAACTAACATAACATGACCGATTACCAAGTACACATATATCATTTATCATTAACCCAAATATGTCTTACTTACCAAAACAACAATTCAAGTTTCATTTATATCATTAATATAGTCCATAAATGAGCACCCAATTTAAACCATGCATATGTCTTGGTTTTTACCTAACAATACATAACCTACCTTAGCTTTATTAACATTCATTTATACATATGTTCGAAACCCATAGCATTTTCACAAACATCATGTATTTAGCTACTCTTTCAATATAGACTCAAACCAAGACCGAACACACACATATATATAGCATAGTCAATTCCTTCAAGCCACATCCGAATTCAACAACCAACCTCAAAATCTAATCACATAACAGAAACTATAATCAACCATAACATACGACATGATAACTAAAATAGACTTAAACCAAGATTTCATCAATACCAAACTCGAGCATAGAAATTAAGCCATTTTCGCATGGCCTTTATACATCCATTTTCCAAAAATAAGCCAACTGTAAGCTAGCCTATACATGCCATAATTTTGATAGTATATTTATAAAGGTACCCAAAATAGTTGATAGTGTGATGAACTTTGTTGACAGTTCCTGAGCTCGTAGCTTGACTCCAAAATCTATAAAATAGAAACACACATATACATAGAGTAAGCTTTTATAGCTTAGTAAGTCATATGCAAAAGAGTAACTTAATAATATCATCAACTTAATTAACTAACCAAAGTAATTTATCTTAATACATATAGATCCAAGCATATAAATTTCATATCATACATTTAAATATTCATTCATAAAAGTCACTTTGACCGAATGCTCACATAGCCAAGTTAACTTATTAACATTAAACTTCTAAAGCTAAATGACTATTATTAACCAAGTTCACATACATATAAATACACAAGCTCATATGTTACAAAATAATTTCATACACATATATTAGACTTGTAACCGAATATATATAATCATACATGCTATTAATTAGAACTCATTTCATTACTATTCACATGGCCGAATACATTATCTAACTCACATATAATCTTCAAATGCATTACACATAGTTTGTAGTAAGTACCAAATTTCTCACTTACCATATTTTGAGTAAACAACAAACCAATTCGTACCTGGCCATCTGACCTGTTTTACATGTTCGAACATAACTTATCTTTGCCTGATGAACCATTCAGAATAGGATAGGACGCTTGGATAATCACACAAATCGTACAATGCCAACGTCCCAAACATGGTCTTACATGTAGGCACATATCGA
The DNA here is from genome assembly GCA_025698465.1 of Gossypium longicalyx. Taxonomy (NCBI): domain Eukaryota; kingdom Viridiplantae; phylum Streptophyta; class Magnoliopsida; order Malvales; family Malvaceae; genus Gossypium; species Gossypium longicalyx. The sequence goes on from CM047004.1 coordinate 40,047,082, forward strand.
TGCCGCTGTCCCAGATAGGGTCTTACTCGTAAACACATATCAGAATCACATATCAATGCCATGGTCTTACTCGCACACATATATCAAAATCCTATGTCATGACATATGTATCCTAACTATTCTTCAGGTTCATACGGGGCTCTTGAACGACGTAACTCGGTTGAAACAAATTCAGAAATGTAGTAATCAAGCTTTTCCATATTTAGTCATAACCAATATAAATTCTAACATTTCATAATAGCATATAAATTTAACATTTAACTACCATTAAACACGTCTATTTGCTTATAAACTTACCTCGAATGATGTAAAACAAAACAGAGCGGCTATTCGACAACTTTCATTTTTTCCCGATCCAAATCCGATTTCTTTGGTTCTTGATCTAAACATATTCAAATTAAGCTCATTCAAACATATTTTCATTCAATTTAGTCCAAAAGCACATAAATGGGCAAATTACCATTTTACCCCTAACATTTACAATTTTTACAATTTAGTCCATATTGCAGAAAACATAAAATATACAAAATTTTAGCATACCCATGATGAGCAAAATTTTATCCACTCTCAAAAAAATCCATATATTTCATTTATTTCACATTTTAGTCCCTCAAATTATTATTTTTGCAATTTAGTCCTAATTATTCAAAATCATCAGAAACTCCAATACAAAACATGTTAATCTAAAACATATCTTTCATATTTCACCATCAAACAACAAAAATCACAAGCTCTCAACAATGGCACAACTCAAAATATTCATCAAAATAAAAAATTCAAGCATGGATTTTGTAGTACTCGAAGCAACGATCTCAAAAACTTAAAAATTATCAAAAACTGAGTAAAAACGAACCTTGAATCAAGCTTGGAAGGTGGCCGAACCTTTGAAACCTTATTCTTTTCTTTCTTATTTAGCTATTCGATCATGGAAGAAAAAATATAAACTATGGCTTGTTTATTTATGTTTTATTATATACATATTATTATATATTTTACCATTATAACCCTAACAAATTTAATTAGAAAACATCTATAACGTGCCCATTACCGTCCACCTATAAATGGTTTGATTTCTTCTAGGTATTAGAATATTATTGAGTTGTTTTTAATATGATTTGTACATTATATTATGTTCAATGAAATCAAGATTATTATTTAGTTGAATTTATGTTATTTATTTATTTATTATATATATGTGTGATTGTTCGTAAATGTGTTTTAGTTCGTTAATGCCTCGTAACCCTAATCTGGCAACGGACACGGGTTTGGGGTGTTACATTTTATTAGTATCAGAGCTACAGTTTAGTCGGTTCTAGTACTAACGTAGCACGTGTGAGTCTAGCTATACATCTCATATTATATACTGCGATGGTAACACCCCAAACCCAGCCTAAAAGTTAGGCTCGAATCTGACGTGTCACATTGAAGTATTTTTCAAAAACCTAGTTTTCATTGAAAACCCTTCTTAATTGAAAACTTGAGTAAAATCCTAGTTATGTTAGTTTATTTTCAACACGTGGTTCATTGAAAAATATATAATTTTATTCCCAAAATCTCTTTTAGTTGCAGAAGCTAGTTTTAAATTAATTAGAAAAAAAACTTGATGTTAAAAGTTAAGTTGCAAAAGCATTTTGAAAATGTTGCGGAAATGTAGTGTTTAAAAACAGTTCTTGTTTTGGAAAACCATGTCCTACTTCTAACAGATATTAGACATACTAAATAAACTTTCCAAATAAAAAGTTAAGAAAATAAAGAGGCCTTATTACAACCCAAATCAAAAACCAAAGTGCTTAACTAAATAAACGAAATAGAAAAACATGTGCAGTTGTATGGTCATCTCCGAGTCCCTCTGTGACACCGATCCACCTAACGTTGGGGATTACCTGCACGGTTAATAAACGGGGTGAGTTTACGAAAACTCAGTGTGTAATCCCCTTACTAGAGTAACAAATACGATATACGAAACAAAAATGCGAAAGCGATCGGCTAGAGCCCATTAACAGTAACAATATAGTCCAGTTCAGAGCATACGTGGGCCAAAGCCTATTATAATATCATTTTGGTCACAGCCCATAACAGAATCAATTGGGCCCAGCCCAAACCAATAGCAGAACAGAATGTGTGAATGTATGGATGCATGCTATCCCATCCAACCCTGCACTTGCCTCCGTCCAACCCTGCACTACCTGTGGGGAATAACTCACCCACGCCATCCCTACACTTGCAATGTTAGCACCGGTTGTAGCACTAACCGAAATCGTAGCAAAGCTGCTAGTATATATATGGCTTATAAGCCTTCAGTAGCGGTATTATAATTGGCACAAAGCCATCGTTAACTGTATTATGTTCGGCACATAGCCATCAACGACGGTAATATAATCGGCACACAGCCTTGGGTAAATATGATCCACACAGAGTCAACCATAAGTATGTTAGGCACATAGCCACGGGTAAATACGATTGGCAGCCATAATCAAGATAGCACAGAGCCATATTTAGGCTGGCACAGAGCCATAAACAGATTAAGCAGCACTAAGCCGTTCATCAGCCCACAGTCGTCTAGTGCCACTCGTGCAACCTTAACAGATCAATACTAGATCCACAGTCATCCCGTGTGACTCGTACGATCCTATCAGAATAATATTTCCTCCATATCAATGTCCCAACGTCATGCAATATATCGTGTATGTTATGCCCAATCATTACACGTGTATGCAGAATGGACATGCTCAGTAACAATCATTTAAACTTATATTAAAAGCAAATCAATTTTACAACCATAGTCAAGTCAGTTAAACCACAGTCATACAATCACAGTCAATTAGTCAAATTCATTGTCTAAGTCAGTCATTTACCCACAAGGGCAAAACAGCCATTTTACCCTATAGGGGTATTTGGGTAATTTTACACTACAATGGTATTTCGATAATTTTACAATCGAGGTTATTTTAGTAATTTTACAAATGAAGGGTATTTCGATAATTTTACAAATTAAAGGTATTTCGATAATTTTACAAATCAAGAGTATTTCAGTAATTTTACAAACTGAGGGTATTTCAGTAATTTTACAAATCGAGGATATTTCGGTAATTTTACAAACCAAGGGTATTTTGATAATTTTACAAACTGGGGGTATTTCGATAATTTTGCAAATCAGAGTTATTTCAGTAATTTTACAAATCAAGAGTATTTCAATAATTTTACACTACGAGGGTATTTACAACCCAACAGAAAGTCCACCATCACCTCGAGCGACTTAAATAACCTAAATAGACCTAACAGTATAACTGGGCTTAAGACCCATACTCTGCCCAAGTGGGCCCACACACTTGTGTTGCCCATTTAGCCTAAATTTATTTACGGTTATGTGACCTACAAAGCCCAGTCCAATATTTATCACTTACCATGGATTTAATCTGTGTGGGTCCCACGAGCCTATTGGGCCTACACAGCCTATTTCGGCCCAACGAAGCCCTTAACGGCCTATGCCATGCACACGACATGACAAGCCCAACTACTTCTCACCTAATAATTAGATTTACACCAGCGGGCCCACAGGGCCCATCGAGCTCATTCGACCCATCAAGGCCCAGAATAGCTCCAGCATACGAGAACGCTCGTGGCGGCCTCTACAGTCTATCACCCATGGTTTGTGGGCTCAGTTTACCACAAGAGCGATCACACACTCGTGAGGCATCAAATGCCGAAGTTTCGGCTTTTTGGCTTTTACCGACTTCAACCAAAAAAGGGCACAAATACACACATGTTTATGAGAACGCGCCGAAGTCCACGATCACCAACCTTGGAACATCCTGCATTGAGTCTTCCTCCCCAACTCATATGGTTTACTCTATTTAAAACCAGCTTCTCACCAATTCTCATGTTAGCTTCCCGATGTGGGATTACTTTCAACCATTAGGAAAATTCCTCATTCTTATGACCACTTCAACCACAGAGTTCCAGTCCAACACCACCTCTTACACAGCTCAAATAGAATAATAAATGCTCCACTACGCAGCCTGAGACTTGAACCTAAGACCTCACAGTTACACAACATGCCACTTTGCCACTCCACCACAGGCTCTTTCTGTGTTAAAAACGTCCATAATTAACTTTAAGACATATGTGCCAGCGTCCAGATTCACTTAAGAGAAAAACCAAAATGAATTGTAAGAGCAAAGACTTGAACCCAGGCTCCTTTGCAACCTTAATGATGCCACAACCACTAGACCACATGCTTCCTTGTGTCATTTATTTAGCACAATAATTTAAAAGGCCATCATCCAAACATTCAGGGTTTTATTCACTTAATACCAAAATTTTTGCTAAAGCCCAGGTTTGAACCTAAGATTTCTCCACACTTTTCAGGGCCATTAACCACCAAAGTAGACATTTAATTGTGTCATTTCCTTGCACAATTAAATACTTATATACAACCTCCTTACGGACCCATACTCAAGGCCCAATACTTCTAGGCCCAAATTTGGGGTGTTACAGCAATAGTATGATGACTTCTGACATTTGAAAATGTGTTTTCATATAGTAAATGGATCCCGACAGAGCTGTAGCTGATGATGTCGAGAGTGTAGCACATGCTCTCGCATAAGGGACAGCGCTGGCTGATTCTCGATCGACTTCGAGTAATCAAGAAAGTGAGGCTTAACAAGCTTTTTATCAAATGATGAATGATTGGTTTACTCAATATATCCAGACTAATCCGGCTGCACAACAACCTCCACCCTCGATTAATCCATCTTCGATGCCTACTGTACCTCAAGTAAGTGATCTGTTGAGATTGTATAAGCCACCTGTTGATAAAATCAGAAAACATGGGGCTGAAAAGTTTAAAGCTACTGATGATGATCTTGAGCGGGCTGAGTTCTGGCTTGATAATACTATCCGTGTGTTTGATGAGCTGTCCTGTACCCCAAATGAATGTTTGAAATGTGCCATATCGTTGCTTCGAGACACAGCATATCACTGGTGGAATACCCTAGTATCGGTGGTTCCGAGAGAGCGAGTGACTTGGGAATTCTTCTAGAATGAGTTCCGTAAGAAGTATATCAGCCAGAGATTTATTGATCAGAAGCAAAAAAAAATTCTAGAGCTGAAACAGGGTCAGATGACCGTGACAGAGTATGAGCAAAAATTTGTGAGACTCAGTCGGTATGCTTGGGAGTGTGTTTCGACCGAAGCTATAATGTGTAAATGATTTGAAGATGGGCTGAATGAAGACATTAAACTATTATTTGGCATACTTGAGATAAAAGAGTTTGTAGTACTGGTTGAGGAGCCTGCAAAGCTGAAGAGCTCGGGAAAAAGAAAAGAAAAGCTGATTTTGAAACTAGGGACTCGTGTAAGAGATCATTCAGTAAGTCAAATTAGTTTTGAAATGATTTCAACCGTTCAAAAACTACTTCGGGTTATTCTAGACGAGATTAGAACAGACCACCGGTAAGCTCGAGAGCTACCTCGAGCTGCTGTGGGGTAATGTCGATCAAATCAACCCGAGTGTAAACACTGGTAAAAATGACATCTCGACGATTCTGCATTACATGATCGAGCCTGTTTTAAATGCGGATCGTTAGATCATTATATTTGAGATTGTCCAGGGTTAGCTGAAGAAAATTCAGTACAGAATATGAGATCGAGTAATGCTGCAGCTCAGGGTAGACCACCTAGAAATGCGGGTAATACGAGTGGTAGTCAAAGAGGAATTAAAGATACAGCAGTCAGATCTGAGGCTCGTGCACCTACCAGAGCCTATGCTATTCGTGCACAAGAGGAGGCTTCATGCCCAGATGTTGTTACTAGTACATTCACTCTTTATGATACTAAGGTAATTGCATTGATTGATCCTAGTTTGACTCATTCTTATGTGTGTGAGACTTTAGTATTCAGTAAGACTCTGCCTATGAGTCTACTGAGTTTGTGATTAGAGTGTCAAGCCCCTTGGGCTAGTGTGTTATGGTTGACAAAGTGTGTAAGAATTGTCCTTTGATGATTCGAGATTCGTGGTTTTCGGCTGTGATGTTGTTTCCATTTGATGAGTTCGACATAATTTTTGGTATGGACTGGTTGACTTTGCATGATGCTGTTGTAAATTGCAAGAGAAAGACTATTGATCTACGATGCCAGAATGATGAGATTATTTGGATTGAATCTAATGATCTGAATGGGTTACCAACAGTGATTTCTTCGATGTTAGCTCATAAATATGTGAGAAAAGGCTGCGAAGCTTACTTTGCATATGTGCTTGATAGTAAAGTGGCCGAAAAAAACATCGAATTAGTACTTATTGTGTGCAAAAATCCAGATGTGTTTCTTAAAGAATTACCGGGGTTGCCATCTATTCGGGAGGTAGAATTTGGTATTGAGTTAATGCCTAGGATGACCCTGATATCCATAGCTCTGTACAGAATGGCACCTACAGAATTAAAAGAATTGAAAGCTCAGTTACAAGAGTTGACAGATAGAGGGTTCGCGTGACCGAGTTTCTCACCCTGGGGTGCGTCAGTGTTATTTGTGAAAAGGAAAGACGGAACTATGAGAATGTGCATTGATTATAGACAGCTTAATAAGGTGACTATAAATAATAAATACCCGTTACTGCAGATTGATGATTTGTTTGATCAACTGAAAGGGGCCACAGTGTTTTCGAAGATAAACTTGAGATCAGGCTATTATCAGTTGCGAGTTAAAGACTCCGATGTGCCAAAGACTGGTTTTCGAACGAGGTACAGACACTATGAGTTTTTAGTTATGCCTTTTGGACTTACTAATGCACCTGTTGTTTTCATAGATTTGATGAATCGGATCTTTAGGCTATATCTGGATCGATTTTGTGGTTGTGTTTATAGATGACATTTTGATCTACTCTCGTGATGAAATTGAACATGCTGAACATTTGAAACTTGTGTTACAGACATTGTGAGATAAGCAGTTATATACGAAGTTCAGTAAATGTGAGTTCTGGTTAAGCGAAGTCAGTTTCGTGGGCCACATTGTATCAACATCGAGTATTCGGGTTGATCTCAGGAAAATTTCAGCTATACTTGATTGGAAACCTCTGAGGAATGTTTCTGAAGTCCAAAGTTTTCTAGGACTTGCTGGTTATTATAGACGATTCGTGAAAGGTTTATCTATGATTGCAACCCTGATGACGAAGCTATTGCAGAAAGATGTTAAGTTCGAGTGGTCAGAAAAGTGCCAGAAAAGCTTTGATCAGTTGAAAGCCCTTTTAACTGAAGCTCTAGTATTAGTTCAACCAGAATCGGGTAAAGAATTTGTTATCTATAGTGATGCATCTTTAAATGGTTTGGGCTCTGCTTTGATGCAGGAAGGCAAAGTTATAGCTTATGCCCCCCACTTGAATGCCTTGTTTGATGAGTTTGACCTTGTGACCATCCATCTCTCTTTCCCCTTATTTTTCATTTGTTTTTATTTTGTTTCATCTTTCCTCTCTTTGCTCCTCCCTTTCCACCACCTTGTGTTGTCCCTTATTGGTTGGTCCTCCTTGATTTTCTTATATTTTTGCTCCATTTTACTACAAACTGAAACACCACCATACAACCACCATAGCACCACCATACCACCATCATAGCACTGTATCATCGCCCTTGTACCACCTCCAAATTTGATATCTTTGATAGATCTTCTTTACATATAGTTATTTCTTCTTTTGATAATCACTTAAAAACTTTATTCTCTTCTTGTTGCCGAATACTAAGATCATTTTGGGGTGTTCTTCAACAATTGTCGTCCTTGACAATTATTGGTAAATAAAGTATTTATCATTCTTCTTTTCTTTTTCTTTATAATTCTATCTATCCTATTTTCTTCTCATGGATATTTTATTTAATTTATTCATTCTTTTTCTCCAATCATAGATCCTCACATCAGTTCTGTTCATCGATAGTAGAAACGTTTCTCTTGGGTCTTTTTGAAAATAATGTAACACCCCAAACCTGGCCTGGACATTATGGTCGAATCTGGAGATGTCACATTGAAGTGTTTTTCGTAAAATGTGATATCGTTGAAAAACTCATTCTTTATTTAATCTCTTTGTGTGACTTAAGATTTATTTTAATATGTTTGTTCAAAAATATGGGTTGTTTGTCAAAAAGTTAATCATATTAAAATGTCTCTATTATTATCTTCATTTTAAAACATTATTACATGTGGAAGCTCTTCAAACAGGTTTAATAATCGTGGTGTCTTTAAAAAAAAGTTATCTTTTTTTAAAAACCGCGTCTTTTTCCTACAGCTAGCAGTTATATATCAAAGCAAGTAAAAATCCCAATTCAAAAATTAAAAATTTAGAGAGGCCTTATTACATAAAAATATACCCAAAATAAAACTACTTATAATTTAAAAAAAAATACGGAAGCGTGTGTGGTTGTGTGGCCACCTTCGAGTCCCTCGCAGCACCGATCCGCCTAAGACTGGGATTACCTACGCAGATAAATAGAAGGTTGAGTTTACAATAACTCAGTGTGTAATCCCTTATCAAACAATTAGTTAATCATGCAGTGAGCAAATACAATCTGGGCCTAAGCCCATTTCAAGAATGATTCGATTCGATCGGGGCCTTAGCCTATTACAATGATCGATGTCGATTTGGGCGGAACCCATTTCGATGTGATAAAGATGCAGACAGATATGCAATCAGAAATTCTTCCCAACCAGCCTCTACACTCCAATTCCATCCAACCCTACACTCCAAATAGTACCGGTTGTGGCACTTAACAGTATTTGTAGCAGAGCTATCAGTACAGTACACTTCCTCCAATCATAATAAACCCAACCCCATGCAACACATCATGCATCATGTCGTGTCATGTCATAATATCATACATGTACTCAATATGTTTAAAATTTTATGCTCGCATATACTCATACATTTCATAGAGGCATAATAGTCATTTAATCACATAGGGAATAATAGTCATTTTATCAATTAAGGGGTCTAGGTACACTTACCGACCCAACAGTAGGTTCACAGCCATCTTGGGCAACCCGTGCAACCTTAATAGTCAAACAGTGAGAATAGCCCCACGGCCCATATTGCTGGCCCATGTGGGTCCACACGCCCGTGTGGCCCACCTAGCCCAGAAATGGCTCTGGCCATGTGGAAACACAGCCTGGCCTAATAGTTTCCACACGTTCGTGTGGTTTACTCATGTGAGGCCTACATGTCTATGGGGCCCACACGACCCAGTTTGGCTCGAAATGGCCCAAAACGGCCTCGGCTCATGAAGTCACTCATGGTTGACCTTGACAATCATACACCCATGTTTAAGCATACGGACTACCACACGAGCGAGCGCACATCCGTGTAGTGTCATCGATCACTTGTTCTGGCTTTTGCCGATTTATGATTAAGGCAGTTTACACACTTTGTTTGCGGAAGTGCACGCCTAGCCCACAAGCACCAAAATTTACATTCAATAAAGACATTCTATTTCTAATTTGACAAAAGGGTTAGCAACCCCTCTTAATTCTTATCCCAAACATTCATTAGTACTTGCCTTAATTGAACACTGACAAAAACTGATTTCCCCATTTAGACCACTGACAAAAACTGATTTCAAGCTCCTTAGTGAAAATCTGCGTACAATCGAATTCTATTAATCATGATTGCTCGAACACATGACTTAAATCAACGTATGCTAACTTACAAAAACAAAGAACCCAAAAGTAGGGGAATGAAGCATTCGGCCTACACCCTAGAATACAAGCCACAATACCCCAGTTGAATATGATGACTAAAAATAGAGTTACCTTCAATCGAGTGATGAGGGAAAGATTTCAGTCACTTCAATATCAATGTAAAATCCCCTACTCCTTGAGAAATTCCAGAAATTGAAAGGGGCACAACAAGAAAGAAAGAGGAGATGAGAGTCGGCAATGAAGAAAAGGGAGAGATTGATGGAATAAAAGTAATGTTCGACGACAAGGGGAGAAGGTATTCAGCTACAACAAAACCGAGTGAAAGAAAGAAAAGCAAGGAAAGTCAACCAAAGCAACAGTATACAAAAGAGGGGAATCGATAGACTCAAAAGAAGAGAGAGAGGAGCAGAGAGAAAAGAAGAATCAGACGCAATCGGCCTAAAGGAAAACAATTGAGAAAGAGAGAAACTGATCAAAACAAGGAAAATTGAGATAACAACTGATAGAGGTGAGTCAGAAAAGTGCAAATTTGGGAAAAACCATAAAATAAGAAGGTACCAATAATGAAATATTCGACCTCAAAGAGAGAAAAGAACCGAAAAGAATGACAAAAACCCAGAGTTATTTGCACAAAATCGAATTCTTCCCCCAAAGCTGAATTCTTTGAGTGCCTAAAGTTTAAATTTGGTACACCACTTCCTCTCACCTCAACTCCCCATGACTTTCTTCTCAAATTCGGCTGCACAATCCCCACACCCCTCAAAAACTCTAGCCGCCCACTAGCATCAGAATCCCATTGACATACAAACACTCACATGGCATCCAGCAAAATAAAATCCACCTTGCGCATAGTAGGACTCAAACTCTAGATCCTCAGTAACAGTAACACACCACCTATCCCTTAGACCAACAGGCCCATTTTGTCATGGAAAGCTCACATTAATTTAAAAGGCCTACTGACTAGAGACAGGGTTTATTCCTTTAAAAACAAAACTTTGCACAAGCCAAGGCTTGAACCCAAGACTTCTCAGACACTTCTTAGGACACTTAACCACTGGAGCAGACATGCATTTGTGTCACAACATACGAAAATAAATACTTAAGGTTTCTAGTGTTACAAATAAAGTGTAAGTAACATAAGCTTGAGGAGGAAGTTGAAGTTTTTGGATAAATTCTTCTATTAAAGATAAGTGAATACTAATCACATACACAATTTCGTTAGGTGCAAATCAAGTCCCTATTGTTTTTGGATCAAAAGTGAACGAATCCTATTAGGATATACAATTTGGATCACTAAAGGTGTGTGTTTTATACAAGTTGAATATGTGATATTTTGATTATAATTAACTAATTATCTCTACAAACATAAGACATAATAAAATTACATTTGAGTGACTATATGGATTTGAGGTAACTTATTTTTACTTAAAACTTATTGATATGATATAGTATGTGTTGCTACTATGTGATTTCATTCTAATCTCATGTTGTGTGATATCATGGCTATATGATCATTTTGTAAGCATGGATTACCATGACTATTGATATTGATTTGTACATGAAAGCATGTTTAACATGCCTATTGTTTTCTAAATGAGACTTCATAACATAATGCATTACATGGGGTTGAAAAAATTTGTAAGGAGGAAGTGTTGGGAGTTTAACTGCATTTTGATAAGCCATTGTTATTAGGCAACCTGAGGTGGTAGGTCATCATTTTTTAGCAACTTGGGATGACTCAATTAGTGGTTTAACCACATATCTGTTTTGGCAGCTTGTTTGTGATTTCGGTGGCTTGTCCACAACAATGTGTCTTGGCAGCTTGTTTGCAAAATTGGTGGCTTGTCCACATATGTGCTGGTGTGTTTTGGATGGATGAGTTATGGAGAACTCCTTTTAGCATGTAGCGAAGATCTGTAGGATGTTTTGAAAATTATGCATAATTATTTTTACTAAAATTTGCATTGACATTATCATGTGCATAAAAGTTTGTATATTTGAATAATATGTTTGTGATAATAATATTGGAACGTTTTATGTGATAAATGATGTTTAGCTTGTTATAAAACTCACGTGTTTTATAAAATGCTTGAAATTTAGTGTTTTAAGTTATGATTCTTTGGTAATTCTTTGTAACTATATTCCAGCAATGGATACGGGTTAGAGGTGTTACAATGCTCCTATATTCCCTCCCTTTCCTTTGACTTCATTATTTCCTATTTGCTATGATTCAATGAACCTGATCATAGTTGACCAAGCTTACCTCACCTCCTTGTCGTCCATACCACTCATTTGCTACCATATTCTCATTTTTTTTCATTTTGTCCTTTTTCTTATTTTCTCTCCTTTTTGACAAAAAACCACGACCTAAAATTCCTCCACCATGAGCTATAGCTTCACCCCCTCCACAACACCATTAAAGGTTCTCTTCCCCTATTCTTTTCTTTCGATCACTACCCTTCACTGCCACCATCGTTGTTGGGAAAACCTTCCTCGACCACTCATTTTCTTTTCTTGTGTCTCTTGTCTCTCAATATTGTGACCAAACCTTTCCACTCTTTTTATATTATTTTCCACCTCATTTGACCACCGCCGGACCACCATCATCATCGCCGATGTTGTTTTTCGTGGGAATTCAATTTTTTCCCTTTTTCTTTCTCTTTTGATCTTTTTCATCTCTTGTAAAGATTTAATCATCCTATATTATTTATTTTGTGTTCAAACTTATCGATCATATAATCTTTATAGATCGTTAAACCTCTCCGCTCTTTTGTCCAGATTCATCACTGATCTTGTTGTGTTATTTAGTAGTGTAAGTACAGGAAGAGAATTAAGATCATTATCTTCTATTTATATTTTATTCCCATAGCTGAATAGTGATAGAATATTTACATCCTTCATGTTTTAACATTTTGTCCATATGTTCTTTGAAAGACCAAAAGATGCCAATCCAAGAAATCTTTTGTGTGATAACGAAGGCATTGAATCCAAGTGTTGATCTAAGGTAAGTAGTAGGTAAGATTTAAATCAATAAACAATCTATAAGTAATAAACAATATCTAATGGATTTATAACTAAAGTACTTATTTTGTGGGTTAGATTCATCTACCAAGTTTAAATCCAAGTGAAATCTCTACAATATAAGGTGTGGGATCTAAATCTTTGATTTGAGTATAATATGCTACTTTTATTTTTAATAAAATGTTATTAAATAATTACTTGAGAGTACACTAACTACTCAAGCAGAGTTGAAAAACACATTATAGGGAAATTCCAAGTGTTCCTAAAATTAGTAGTTCATGAAAAGTATGATTTATGACACCCTTAACCTGTCTCCATCGCTAGATTAGGGTTATAGAGGTTACTATACAAAATAGAACCTTTAACTTTAAATTCAAACAAATAATTCAACTTAAGTATAATTGCCAATAATTCATTCCAAACATAGCAAACATACTTATATAGGCCTTAAATCAAACTTTCGGGGCCCTAAAAACAACTTAAAATCAATCAGGGATCAAAATGAATGAAAACATAAATTTTAGGATAAACTTGAATTTTTTTAAAACAAGGGTCATGCAGCCATGTAGCCAGCCCATGACATAGGCTAGCCCGTGCGACTAAAAACATGGTCGTGTGCCTAACACATACACCCGTGTGTCTAATCCACACGCTCATGTTCCCAAATCATGTGCCTCACTGACTAGGGCCACAAAGTCGTGTCTCAAATCGTGTGAAACCTAGACTTGAAACTTTAAAATACATATGGCCATGCAAACAGACCGTGTGTGACACACATCCGTGTGACAACTCGTGTCTCAGGTCATGTGTACCAAAACGTACCATAAAAATAAAGTTTACCAAAAATGTTTTCTTGGGCCACAAGTATACCATTCGCCAACTCTTAGACCCAGTCAATAATTCACTAAAACAAGACCAAAACATGCCAAAATCGCACATACACAACCTATTTCCATCAACCGACCAATGTACCGTCATTTGTACCATATGTAAATATTCAAATCAACTCAAACTCAATACCATAATTTCATATTTTAAACTTACCTCACACATCTACCGTATAACCACTACATTTACACTTCTACGAACCAAAAGCCATTTAAATCACAAAGCATTCACAAGTGACCAAAACTTATGCTTACATATACATTTATAAGCCAACATCAAGACATATAGGCAAGTAAACTTAAACCATATCACATTGGTAATTATCATAAAATAAACTTCTATTACGTGCCATTTATAACCAATAACTAAAACAACGAAAAGTACCAAAATAACGTATGGATAGTGTGATGGTGCTCCGACGAGATTCCAACCGGTCAAGGTTTCCGATGATCTATATGACAGAGAAAACAAAAACATAAGCAACTAGTGCTTAGTAAGCTAATATCAAGGAAACTTAAACTTACCGAACATTTTAAGTTAAACAACCAAGCATAACTTCATTATAACATATGCCCATTTTCCTTTCCTATACACATTACCTCACAAGGTCATTTTGTGCAAAATTTCATATACAAGTCCAACCAAAGCTTGGTGTAAAACATATTTAACATTTCACTTTTCTAATTCATCACTCATACACATACATTAAACCAACATTTCCTTTCAATTTCCCATTTCATCATAAACTATATCATTACTCAAACTTAAGCTTTTCTTCGATTTAACTTCAATTGTAGTGTTTCTTGATCGAACAATAATTTTCCAATCAATTAAACCATTCAATTAACTTAAAATATTTAATTCAAGCTTATAATTCATACTATTGTGAAATTACAAAATTATCCCTAATATTTTAACTTTTATGCAATTTAGTCCCTAAACCCAAAACTTGAAATTTGACCATTTTTAACCATAATTCATGCTAGTCAATTTTTACTCAATCTTATAACAGCCCATATTTATCAACAATTTACAATGTTTTCCTTGAATTTTACCATTTTGACAAACAAATTCCTAAACATTAAAATCACTAAAAATTACTTAACAAAACTTGTTTATTTAATAACCAAATTTAATAATCAATCATCTAAATTCATAACACATCAATTACATCCATGGCATAATTCTAAACATTTAATAACTTTACAAATTGACCCTCGAGCTAACTAAATTAAGTTAATACGAGCTCAAAAATATAAAAATCACTAAAAATGAGACTCAACAACATACCATGCATGTAAAACTCCATGGCCAAAAGGTTCATCTTCTCAAGAAGGGTTCGGTTTGAAAAATTAGCAATTTGGAGAAGGTGGTGCTATTTTGGTTTACTAAATTAAACTTTTATTTATTTAATTACTTATTTATCCTTAAGTTATAACTTATAAAGTAACTAGAATATGTCTATATTTGTCCACCACTAATATATGTAGTATAATTACCATCTAGATCCTTTATTACCCTTTCTATAGACATTTAATCCATTTAATCAATAGACACCTACTTTTGCAACCTTTGCAATTTAATCTTTTTTTTAATTAATTAGTTATCTAAATCTTAAAATTTCTTAACTAAATTTTAATACAACCTTAATAATACTTTGTAAATATTTTATTAAATATTTTTGGGCTCGATTTATAAAAATGAGGTCGCAATAACTCATTTTCTAAACCCACTTGACTTTAGGGACACCACTTAAACTAAATTATTCATTCACATAACATAAATTACCATATCAAAATCAAATATAATACAATATTTGACTCAAAAATATTAAATAGTAATATTTACGGATTCATTCGTCGTATTTGTAGCCCCAAAACCACTGTTTCCAACAACGTTGAAAGATGGACTGTTACATGATTTATGATGTGTTGTTGTATGTGATGATGATATGTGTTTAGATCTCATCCCTATGTTATGTAACACATGGATTCATTGATATGTGATGATCTAAATATGTGTTATATATATATATATATGTGTGATGAGATCCATGATTTAATATGGAAATATATTAAAGCATGCTAAAGTGAATAAAAAGTGAATATTATGTGATATATGAAAATCTAAGCATGTTTACATGCAAATGTGTAAAATTAGAAATATGCGACTATGAGCATGACTACATGAGAAATGTGAAAAGTGATTATATGTGTTAAATTTTAAAATGACCATATCATATGCATGGGGTGCGTTTTGTGAAAGGTGGAAGTTATGTGGCAGTTTATTTGCGATTATGTGGCTGTTATTGGTAATTATGTAGTGGCTTGTCCACAAATGGTGTGTTATTGGATGGACAAGTTCTGGGGAACTCGATATTGGTTTGTAGCAGAGATGGGTAGGAAATTCTTCAAAATTTGCATTGTTTCATATGCATGTCTCGATATATTCATATATACAGTTAATGATAATATGATATTTCTTTGAAAATGGTTTACATATATGGAATTGGATGTGTTTATTTGATGTGTGAAACACATGTTATATATATTTTATGTATTGATCTCACATTGAGCCTTTTAAAACTCGCCCACATTTCTTATGCGTTTCAGATAACCCTCATGGTTAGGACTCAGATACATTCATCGGAGAGGCTCTCAGAAAAATGGTTTTATAGTTATGGATTTTTAAGATGATTTGGGACTTTTATAGACTTTATGATTTTTTGGATTTTATTATTGACTTTAATTTGGGTTTGTTTTAATAACTTTTTGGGACATTATTTTAAGTTATGGACAATGGCATGGGAAATTTCTATTTTGATATTTTGGAAAATATTGCATGGATTGTTTATATTGGTTTTTTAAATGATCGTTAAACGTTTTAAGAAAATTATTAGCCACTACAATTTGTTTTAAAAACCAAGTTATAATACAAGTATTTTGAAATAAAAAGGAACAAATAAATTTTTTTATTGAAAAGAATATGATGTTTTCAAAATAACATGTTTTAAGGACAAAATTAATTTTTCTTGTGGAAATATTTTTTCCATATTCATGACCCATGTAATTACTCATATCGGGTCATAACGTCTAGGCTGATTTGAGGGGTTACATTCATCCTTGAAATTTCCTCTCGTGCTTACTCCTAAAGGCGGGCTCCAAACCAATTCCCTCGTGTAACACGGAGGTAAGTGCCTTTACTTTTCCCTTTTGCCTTGGTCATATTCCTTTCTACTATTTATAACATAGAGGTAACTAATTCCCTCGACTCCGATTTATAACATTCCACACAACTATCTCAATTTTTATAATTCACAATTTCTTATACTAACTTAACAAAATAAGCCAAAATTCATGTAATATGTATATATGGGTCATTCCATCTCTTCATGTGTCCAGAGGATCGACTAAACTGAACCTCTGATACCACTTAATTTGTAACTCCCTAGACCTGACTCGTTCACCAGATTTGGGTATTGAGTATTACAAATACCCGAATAATTTAACAATATTTCTGATTTTTTTATCTAATTACATTACTCAACACTTAAATTACACATCAAACTGTATTAACGATCGTACAAAAAAAAGGTCAAAATTCTTAGAACATTCATTCCAATAACTATTTAATAACTTTAAAGTTAGACTCGAATAACAAATGCAATCAATTTGAACCCTAAGGTGTGGCCTCTAAGGGTTCCCCTCTATATACGTGAAACAACTACAACACCCATTTCTTGAGACTAGCGATGTCTAGCTTGGTCCCTCGACTAAATTTTCCAAGATATCACCTACCCTACATGAAAGAAGAAAGCATTGTAAGTTTAGGTGAACTAAGCTAGTTTCTATACTTCATGAAAGATTTTCGAGATATTAGGGAACTTAAAATCTTAAGCACAGATGAAAAACTCCTTGAAACTCGTAAGAAGATCCCTAACTTCTTTGGCGTAGCAATTGGCAATAATTTATCCAAAGAAACTGTCAACGACAATACCACCCGCCAATACTATCTTCAAACAATGCTTCCTTATGGGTTGTTATTCCAAGATTCCTTTTAACTCGTCAGGACATGCCTCATCACTAAATTCCCCTAGATGCCAACACGGGTCAAGTAACCCTTTTGACGTTTCAACCAGGACCTCGCCATAGTTATAGATCCCTACCTTGATCCCTTTGGTCCACTCTGATTTCCATATAGATTTGTTACATTATTTTAGTGAAAATCAACTTTTCAACATGACTTATGCCTGATCCTTATTTTTAGGATGGTGTCTCTTTTTGTTTCCTTCACTTGCAGGCTCATTAAGTTATTTGGCTAAATGAATCAACACCCTTGCTTACCTAGCAGACTCACACCCATAATGGAAGCCCTTGAGTGCTCACTCTCTTGCTCCCAACATTCTTGAGATGCTCCAGTTTATTTACTATCCCTAGTAGATTATTTCTACCTAACTAGTCCTAGCGGTCTACACTATGGTAGTCCAACAAGGTCTTACCCTATCTTTATCTTTCCCAGTAGGATACTGGCAGACTCACTACACTAATCGTTTAGCTTAGGTTATACTTGTTGAGTCAGCTATTATACTCAATATTATATTCTTCGTTTAACCACCAGCGAATTCAAATAGTGAATGCCCTTTACCTGGACTAAGGTGCTATTTCTATTCCCTCTACCTTGAGAAGATTACGTATATACCAAATTCCTCTCTCTTCTCCACAATTTGGCAGATTCCCTTATTTGCAATCTTACTCACATTCTTGTATACTTTTACCAGCTATTCTCCTCCTCATAGTTTGGCAGATTCTCTTACCATACGATTTACCCACGTTCCTAGATGCACTATACTCGTCCAACTGTACTAATTTTTGCACGAGTCTACCATGATCTCCCATTTTCCTTACTTAGTCAGCTTCTTAGTTCATCATCCTAGCGAACATTATCTATTGCCATAACCTAGCTATGTTCTTACATAATGATCCCATGATTAATGTCCTGGTAGGCTCCACTTGTTTCCATAGCCGAGCTATGGTCTTACCAAGGTAACCCCATGTTTAATATCCTGACGGACTTTTTCATGTTTACCATCCCAACAGACTATCCTATTTTTACTGACTTTGAAAGTTTTTAAAATTCTTTTGATGTACCGCTCCGTAGAGTTTGTATATCATCATTCCAGTGTCGCCTCATAAAGCCTACAAACCATAGCACGGTGCTGCTCTATGGAACCTATAAATCGTCATCACGGTGTCACCTTGAAGGACTAGTCAATAACCGTCGACGCGGTGTTTCTCTTGTGAGCCAGCCAATAACATGTTGTAAAGCCTTCCAATCTCTCTTGAATCCCTATTTTAGTCCGCCTAATCCTCCTTTTCACAAAATATCCCTATCTTAAACAACCCCATCATGGTACTCCCTCCGTACCTGCATATCATGGTACATTTCACATATATATAATTGTATTTACATCATTAGCATGTAGTACACCATCCTTTAATGTTGGATCATCGGTACACCTTGTGGTGCAGCGAAAAGATATTTTGATGATCATCAACCATGGATCCATGTACAAGGAATGAACCGGTTGAAAAGAAGTTGAAGATATACCTTTAGGATCTGATATATTTCATGTTGTAAGTTCTAAGCCACAACCAAAAACATCTTGGCCTCTACGTATTCCACCTAGCTAACAATGAACAACAAAACTCTATAAAGTTTTTAGAAAGAATTAAAAAAGTGGATGCTAGTGTAACACCCCTAACCCGTATCCATCACCAGACTAGGGTCACAAGGCATTATTGAATATAAATACAGTTCTGAACATTCTCAAGTTAACACAGGTCATACTCATATAAACATGTAAAGCAAATAATTAATTAAATATTAAACATATATTATAAATATATTGTAAAAATCAAACTTTACATTTCTTGAATCTAAACGTGTGCATATTTAACCAAATAAATATTATCACAAGGCATTTATTCCTTAGCATATATATATCATTATCAATTTCAAAATTTATACCAACCACATAAGCATCATATATATATGCGTATACACTTTCATTGTAAACCGAGCCATAATGACAAGCATCATTCGATTACACTCACATATACATGTGCATATATATATAATCAACATCTTGTTAAAACTCATATAATTCTCATGGTTTACTATTGCTCAAATCACTATTCATTTGGTCATTTATTATTGTTAACAAAACAATCTCAATAGATAATCATTATTTAACTTTATTAACCATACCTATATATTTAACCATTTAAACACTTTAAGTACACATACATTTTCCATGCAAACCGAACCAAACTAATCTATGCATATTCGAACATACACATACCTTATTAACATTTTTAATCCGTTAATAACCAAAACCAAGTTTCATTCATTAATACATAACATACCCTATATCATGCATATCTAGATATACTTTAAACAAGCTTAACATCTGAACTCATGTTTATAATTGACTATACATACACCAAAATCGAATCATCTAACCATACTTATACAAATTTATACACACAATGCTCTTATCATCAACCACAACCAAGTCCATCAACTATTATCAAACCATTTCCAAAACATATAATACCAATCACATATACCATTCATTCATAGCATATATCATTATAACCAAATCGGATTAAACCATGACCAAACATAAGCAAATTCAAACTTAGAAATTAAGCCATATTCACATGGCTCAAATTATACATATCCAAGATCAAACAAAATACATATAAGCCTATACATGCCATAAGTTCGAAAATAGACTTTTAAAAGTACCAAAGGTTGACGATAGTGTGGATGACTTCGCTGACGATCCCCGAGCTCATAACTTACAACCAAAATTTATAAAACAGAGTAACAAAAACACACAGAGTAAGCTAACTTAGCTTAGTAAGCCTTAAGCAAATTAAACAACTCAAAAAAATAATCAAAACATTTCAAACAAGCCGAATTGTATCATTAATGTTATACTTTTACACAAATAAGTTACCTTGGCTGAATGCTAATATTTCTCATTTAGCATAATATCATTCAAATTTTCATTCCCAAAATAACATTATACCAAGTATGCTTACATTCAAATATATATACTCATGAATCAAACTCAATTTCATATATATGTATATATATATAACTGTAACATACTTCTCAGGTCTACTCACATTCTTCACTTCCTATACCAACATCACTTATTTGGCCAAATATACAAAATCAAATATATCATCACATAAGTACATACCTATATAGCTGAATATACAAGATCATTTAGATCAATTTACTTGCTCAATTTCCACATCAACGTGAAATCTTATAGGCATAGGCTTGAAAATAAATCACCGGCATAAAACCTGCTAGGCGTAAGCCTGAATCATACACCGACACAAGGCCTGCTAGACTCAAGGTCTGATTTTTATTCACCTGCAATAAGCCTGCTAGGTATAAATCCCGATCAAATTCACCAACACAAGGCTTGCTAGGCTCAAAGCTCGAATATAACTATTATAAAGTCATTTCATAATCAGTTCATATATCGAATCGTCCAAATATTCCATGTTAAACCACATTTGGCTACTCTACTATACAACTATAAAATTCGAATCATCATAGTAAACCATTTTATATTCGAAATAAATAATGTTTAATTGCTTAAAGACTTACCTCAGATATCGACGAATGTTATAAATCGACTATTTGACTATTTTTGCTTTTCCCCGGTCCAAGTTCGATTTCTTTTGTTCTTGATCTATATAATTTCAAATTAACCTCATTTAAACACAATTTCAATCAATTTAATCTAACAAATCATAAATGGGCAAATTACCATTTTACCCTTGATATTTCATACTTTTACAAATTAGTCCTAATTGCATAAAACACAAAATACACAAAATCTCCATTCATCATGCTTAGACTGAATGTTCATCTAACACATATAAATACACACATTTTATTTATTTTGCATTTTAGTCCCTCAATTTATTATTTTTTATAATTTAGTCCTAATTACTCAAAATCTTCAAAAACTCCAATACAAAACATGTTAATCTAAAACATATTTTTGATATTTCATCATCAAACATCACAAAACACAAATATTCATCAATGGCATAACTCAAAATATGCAGCAAAATCAGAAATTTAAGCATGGGTCGGATAGTATTCGAAGCAACAATCTCAAAAACATAAAAATTATCAAAAATCGAAACCAAACTAACCTTGAATCAAGCTTCCAAAGTGCCGAATGCTTGAAATTTCCTAAAGCTTTATTTTTCTTTTAGTTTCGGTCAAAATGAACTAAAATGCATGGCTATATTATGATTGTTTTATTTAATTTCATTATAATATGCTAATTACTATTTTAACCTTTAAAATTAAATTAGAAAACCTTATAAAACATGTCTACAACTGTCCACTCATATAACCAAGGGCCTATTTATAACATAAGTACTTCCATTTAAAAAGACAACATCAATTCAGTCCTTATACATTAAACTATCAAATTTTCATTTTATGCGATTAAGCCCTTTTCTTTAATTAAGTACACAAACAATCAAATTTTCATACGAAACTTTCACACATGCAAATTCACATATAATAAACACGAAAAATAATATTTAAAAATTTTTCTGACTCGAATTATTGGTCCCAAAACCACCGTTCCGATTAGGGTCTAAATCAGACTGTTACAGCTAGAACTTTTTTTTATTTTTTTTCTTTGATGACCTACACACCCACATGGATTTACTTCCTTTTCTTTTAATATCACATGATAATAAAATTGAATTAGTCCTTTTCTGTTTAGAGAAACATATGGAAAGTTTTAAAATATTATATTCTTTTCAAATGAATATCAATTTCCATGGTTTTATTTTTTACCAAAATTACTATAACTATTTATATTAATAATTTCGGTAAATTATATTCAGTTAATATTTTTTATGAATCAAATTCATATATTAATTTTAAATATGTTCTCTATTTTTGTACAACAAGTTTATACATAAAATGTGTTCAATATTTAACTATCAAATTAAATTAATTCAATAATTAATTTAATTAATCTTACGGTTAAACACACTACCAATTATGTTTGTATTCTGCTCGCTTTAACCATAAGGTGTGACCTTGTAGGCTCTTGCGACGTTAGTAGTAATACTCAAAACATTTCTAATGTTACAAGCAATGAGTGACATCTAGCAATGCACCATTGCTACATCAACCCCCTTGATCAATGTACGATGGTTAGTAGAGTAACCATAAGTTGTCCGTTGATGTTTGGTGAGCACATCTTTTTGGCAGACTTCTTGTTGATAAGTTTCCATGAATTCCATGCTATTATTGGGTTGGATTGGTTAACTAGACATAACACTGTGGTAGACTGTCGAGCTAGAGGTGTACGACTCTTAACTGTTGAAGGAAAGGAAGTAATTTTGCCTACAATATAGACCAATTTGTTGGATAGATTGATTTCAGTAGTATACGCCAAAAAGTTGGTGGTCAAGGGAACAGATGCCTATTTGGCATAGATTTTGGATTTAGTTGAGTCAAGGAAGGACATGGGTCAAGTTTCAGTTGTAAGGGAGTTTTTCGATGTGTTACCAGAGGAAGTTCTAGGTTTATTGTTAAACAGAGAGGTAGATTTTTCAATTGAAGTAGCACCTAATACTACACCCATATCTTGCACCCCATACAGGATGGCTCCATTGGAGCTGAAAGAATTAAAGGTCTAACTACAAGATCTTTTGGACAAAGGATTTGTATGACCAAGTGTTTATCCTTGGGGTGCACCAATCTTGTTTGTGAAAAAGAAGTATAGGACTCTTCACCTATGCATCGGTTACCGGCAACTAAACAAAGTGATAGTAAAGAAAAAGTACCCATTACCTGTGACAGCCCTAATTTGACCCTAATCGAAAAGAGGTTTTGGGACCATAAAATCGAGTTAAAAAAATAAAATGTTATATTATATGTCTATTATATGTGAAATTGCATGTATGAAAATTTCATGCTTTGATTTTGTCATTTGGATGTGGAATTGTTAAAAAGGACTATTGTGATAAAACTTAAAAATGTGATAGGTAGAATTTAAAGGGCTGAATAATGCATGGTATATTACAAGGAGGACTTGCATGTCAAATGGACCACTATTAAATTAGTGGACGACAATGATGATAGATGATAGTAATATATGTATTTTGTACTAGTAAAATAATAACTTAATGGATATTATATGCATTCCATATTAGTATTATAATATTTAATGATTTTATAAGAGGAAATGTATAAATTAATAAAAGTAAATAGGTAATGAAAACAAAGTTTTCATCCATTCTTTCTTTCATTTGCCGTAATCTAAAGAACAAGGTAAAACAAAAGGCTCTTTGATATTCGGCCTTGGTGAATCTAATTGGAGGTATGTTTGATTTTATTTCTTGATAATTTATGTGAAATTAAGTTAATTGCTAAGCTCCATTCATAGCCCATGACTCAATTTTTGTTATTGGTTTGAAGTGATGCATTCGGCTATGTGTTGTTTGAGTGTCTTTGAAAGTGTTTGATGTTTTTGGTATTAAATGTGATGATAGATGAGTTGAGTTTGATGAATAAGGATAGTTGTGGTTTGATTGATAGATGGTAATCGGCTATTAGAGTATAATGCAAGAATTGTACATGGTAGTTTAAAATAAGGCTTGAATGGAAGATATAATTGCCGATTGATCAAATAGTCAATGAATTGAATAAGTGTTTAAAATGTTATTCGGGTATTAGTGTTAAGTTGTAAAAATTCTTGTTAATTGTTGGAAGTATGTGTTTGTTTGTTAAATTAGCTTATTCCATGGTCGAATGTAATATTTGGTCAAGGAATGGTTTAATTGAATAAATAAAAGATGAGAGCATTCGGTCATGGTGTTATGTGCTAGCATGAAATGTATATGTATGAGAGTTTTAATAGGAATTTTGTGTATTATGAAAGATGATGTATATATTTAATCATAGGATGGTCTTGGTAACCTTAGAAAAGAATGCATGAAAATTAAATAGGTTGCTCTCATGACCGAATATGCTAAAAGCTAATACATAGACTAGTTGTTAAATATGTGTTAAAGAAATGTGGACAAATATCTACTTGATTGGTATTTGGCTATGGTTAATTGTATAATTAATTGACCGATTGTGGAGTACGTGAATTTGAAAATGAAATGGTGATAGATTTAAGTGGACAAATGATGCGAATGAATTAGCTTTCGAAATGTATATGGTTGCCGTACGTATGTGATTGATTGAGAAGTTAAATTTGTTTATTTTAGATCAAGAGCATAGAGGGGCAAATTCGGATAAGGGAAAAGCTAAAGTAACTGAATAGCCGATCCGCGACTGTTGAAAATATTCGAAGTAAGTTTTGAGTAATCAAACATAGTTTATAATTGAATGTAATATGAAAAATGTATAATAGGATAATTATGACATGATGGTAAGGAGTGTGATATGTGCATTTATTCAAATAAAGGAAATAAATTATTAGTGCGTTTGCGCTATGTGAAATCAAGTAACATATGATTTGATATGCATGAAACTTGGTGAATTGATTATCGTATGATGAATTCAGGCCTTGAGCCTAGCAGGCTATAATGCCGTGAAATAATATTGGGTTTCAAGCCTAGCAGGCGAAATGCCAGTGAATGAATTCAGACTTAAAGTCTAGTAGGCTTCGTGCCGGTGATGAATTCGGGTTTAAAACCTAGCAGGCTTAATGTCGGTGATTTGATAAAAGTCTTTGATTATAATACTTCGTGTTAGAACAAAAATTGAATACATTCAATATATTAAGTTTGCCAGGTACGTATCATGTACTTATATATGAGTTTGATTTGAATTGAATCATAAGTGTATAATGTGATGCATATGTGAATAAGTGCTATAACTATATCTATGATCATGATACATTCAGCCAAAGTGTGAAGTTATGTGAAAATATTTGATTTACTTATGTTATATGAATCCAGATTCAAGTGAAGTTAATATGCTAAATATGCGTTAAATGTTTGTATATATATTCGGCCAAATGGCAATATACCTAGGAAATGTCACTTGAGAATTTGATTAATCAATTTATAATTGAATTTAATTGTTTGCATTACTTAAAACTTACTAAGCTTATGGAAGCTTACTCTTTTTGTTATGTTTCTCTATTTTTAGATAGTTGACTCCAGCCACTTGCTCGGGGATCGTCAGCAACTCGTCACACTATCTATCGTTTTGGTATTATTATGTTTTGGAATTCGTATGGCATGTATAGAATAGACTTAAGTGAATGATATTTTGAGATTTTTTGTATATAAGCCATGTGAATATGGTAACTTTTGAATGACGGTATAAGTCTGAATTTCGATCTTTGATTTTGTTTGACTATGCATATAATTGCTAATGAACTTATGTAAATGTGAATGTAAAAATGTAGTGTTTTGGATTGGTAACTCTTCATAACCCACTCTAGCGACGGATACAGGTTATAGGGGTTTTACATTTTATTGGTATCAGAGCTACAGTTTAGTCGATTCTAGGACTAACGTAGTGTATGTGAGTCTAGCTATTCATGCCATAAAGTTTTAATACGATAGTGTGATGATTTCTGACAGTTGAAATGTGTTTTTCGTATAGTAATGAATTTCGATCCCGATCGAGTGGTATCTGATGATGTAGAGAGCGTAGCGCCTGCTCCCGCGCACGGGACAGCATCGTTGGACTCTCAACCAAATGCTAGTAATCAGAATGATGAAGCTAAGCAAGCTTTCTATGCTATGATGAACGATTGGTTTACCCAATATATTCGAACTAATCCGACTGTTTCACATCCCCCACCCCCGACTAATACAACCCCTACACCTGTGGTACCTCCTGTAGTTGACCCGTTGAGGTTGAGCAAGCCCCCGGTTGATAGAATTCGAAAGCACGTGGCTCCGAGTTCAAGGCTACCGACAAAGGATGATGCCGAGCAGGCAAAGAGTTTTGGCTCGATAATACCATTCGCGTGTTTGATGAATTATCGTGCACACCCGATGAGTGCTTAAAATGTGCTATATCTCTGTTACGTGATTCTGCCTACTATTGGTGGAATACTTTGATTTCAGTTGTGCTGAGAGAACGGGTTACTTGGGAATTCTTTCAAACCGAGTTTCGCAAGAAATATATCAGTCAAAGATTCATCAATCAGAAACGAAAGGAATTTCTCGAGCTCAAACAGGGCTCTATGACAGTTATCGATTACGAGCGAAAGTTTGTCAGACTTAGTAGATATGCTCGGTAATGTGTTTCGTCTGAAGCTATCATGTGTAAATGCTTCGAGGACGGGTTGAATGAAGACATCAAACTGTTGGTGGGTATTCTAGAAATCAAAGAGTTTGTAGTGCTTTTCGAGTGAGCTTGTAAAGTCGAAGAGCTCGGTATAGAGAAAAGAAAAGCTGATGATGGAGCTAGAGAGTTCTGTAAAAGATCTTCAGGAAAATCCTTTCATCATTCATCGAAGAAATTTAGAGATGACTCAGGCCAATCTAAGAATACTTCGAGTTTTTCCAGACTGGACCGTGATCGACCCCCTATGAGTACGCGAGCCACCTCTGTTGCCAGTGTCGGCAATGATCGTCAGGACAGATCTGAGTGCAAGCATTGTGGTAAATGGCATTCAGGAAGCTGTAGATTTAATGACTGCTCTTGTTTCAAGTGTGGATTAGCTGATCACTTTATCAGAGACTGTCCAAAATTAGCTGAATAGAATACTGATTCGAGTGGGAGACCTAGTAACACTGCAACACGAGGTAGACCACCTAGACATGCGGGTATTGCTAGTGGAAATCAAAGAGGGAGCAAAGATACTACTGTACGTTCTGAGGCTCGTGCTCCTGCTAGAGCTTATGCTATACGAGCGCGCAAGGATGCTTCTTCGCCAGATGTTATTACCGGTACTTTCACTCTTTTTGATACTGATGTTATTGCTTTGATTGACCCTGGTTCTACTCATTCGTATGTGTGTGAAACTTTGGCATCCAAAGAAGACTGCACTGCTGAGTCTCATCGAGTTTGTGATTCGAGTGTCGAATCCTTTGGGCCGTTATGTGCTAGTTGATAAAGTGTGTAAGAAATGTCCCCTGATGATCCGAGATTCTTGCTTTCAGGCTGATCTAATGCTATTACCGTTTGACGAGTTTGATATCATTCTCGGTATGGATTGGTTAACTATGCATGATGCAGTAGTGAATTGCAAGCGAAAGACAATTAACTTGAGATGTTCGAATGATGAGATAATCCAAGTTGAGTCTACTGATTTAAATGGATTACCGGCAATAATATCTTCGATGTTAGCTCAGAAATATGTGAAAAAGGGGTGTGAAGCTTATCTTGCGTATGTACTGGATAGTAAAGAGTCAAAGAAGAAATTGAGACAGTGCTAGTGGTTTGTGAGTTTCTGGATGTATTCCCGAGGAATTACCTGGATTACCACCTGTTCGGGAGGTAGAGTTTGGTATTGAGCTTGTACTAAGGACTACACCTATTTCGATAGCTCTGTATCGTATGGAACCAACCGAACCAAAAGAATTAAAATCTCACTTGCAAGAGTTGACAGATAGAGGTTTTGCTTGACCGATATTTTCTCCCTACGATGCGCCAGTATTGTTTTTGAAAAAGAAAGACGGAACTATGAGAATGTGTATTGATTATCGTCAACTTAATAAAGTAACAATAAAGAATAAATATCCATTGCTGCGAATCGATGATTTGTTTGATCAACTGAAAGGAGCCTCAGTATTTTCGAAGATAGACTTGAGATCGGGTTATTATCAGTTGCGAGTTAGAGACTCTGATGTGCCTAAAACTACTTTCAGAACGAGGTACGGATACTACGAGTTCTTAGTGGTGCCGTTTGGGCTTACTAATGCCCCTGTAGTTTTTATGGATCTAATGAATCAGATTTTCAGACAGTATTTGGATCGGTTTGTAGTCGTGTTTATAGATGACATTTTGATTTATTCACACGATGAAACTGAACATGCCGAGCACTTGAAGTTAGTATTGCAGATTTTGTGAGACAAGCAATTATATGCGAAGTTCAGTAAATGTGAATTCTAGTTGAGAGAAGTTAGCTTTTTAGGGCATGTTGTATCCGCACCGGGTATCCGAGTTGATCTGAGTAAAATTTCAGCTATACTTGATTGGAAGCCTCCGAGAAATGTTTTAGAAGTTCGAAGCTTTTTGAGACTTGCCGAGTATTACAGGTGGTTTGTGAAAGGCTTTTCGATGATAGCAACACCGATAAAAAAGTTGCTACAGAGTCAAATTTAAATGGTCAGAAAAGTGCCAGAAAAGTTTTGATCAATTGAAAACTCTTTTGACCGAATCTCCAGTGTTAGTTTAGCCAGAGTCTAGTAAAGAATTTGTGATCTACAGTGATGCGTCTCTGAATGGTTTGGGTTGTGTGTTGATGCAAGAGGGTAGAGTTGTAGCATACGCTTCGAGACAATTGAAGCCACATGAGAAAAACTATTCGACTCATGATCTCGAGTTAGCTGCTATTGTTTTCGCTTTGAAAATTTGGCGCCACTACTTGTTCGGGGAAAAATGCTATGTGTATTCCGATCACAAAAGCCTCAAATACTTAATGACTCAAAGAGATTTGAATTTGAGACAAAGATGTTGGCTAGAATTATTGAAAGATTACGAGCTTGTCTTTGATTACCATCCGGGAAAGGCTAACGTGGTTGTTGACGCTTTAAGCCGTAAATCACTGTTTGTTTTGCGAAGAATGAATGTGCACCTGTCTGTGTCCGCTGATGATGTGTTAGTAGCAGAGTTAAAAGCAAAACCATTATTGATGCAACAAATCCATGAAGCTCAAAATGTTGATGATGAATTAGTTGCAAAGCGAGCACTATGTGTTTCGAAAGAGAATTCAGAGTTTCTGATTGATAGCAATGATTGTTTGAGGTTCAAGAATCAAATATGTATTCCGAGAAACTCAGAGCTTATTCCAATGATTTTGTGTGAGGCTCATAGTAGGCGAATGTCAGTTCACCCGGGTAGTACAAAAATGTACAACGATCTGAAACGTCAGTATTGGTGGCATGTTATGAAACAAGACATTTCTGACTTTGTTTCGAAGTGTTTGATATGTCAACAAGTGAAAGCGGAACAACAAATTCCATCGGGATTACTTCAGCCGATCATGATACCCAAATGGAAGTGGGATCGAGCCACGATGGATTTTGTATCTGGGTTGCCATTGTCTCCGAGCAAGAAAGATTCAATATGGGTTATTGTTGATAGATTGACTAAGTCAGCCCATTTCATTCCTGTTCACACCGATTATTCACTCGAAAAGCTAGCTGAATTATACATTTCTCAGATTGTGAGATTACACGGGGTGCCCATTTCTATTGTGTCGGATAGAGATCCGAGATTCACATCGCGATTTTGGAAGAAATTTCAAGAAGCATTGAGTACTAAGTTGCATTTTAGCACCGCTTTTCATCCCCAGACCGATGGTCAATCCGAGCGAATTATTCAGATACTCGAGGATATGTTGAGATGTTGCATCCTTGATTTTAGTGCCTCGTGGGAACGATACTTGCCTTTGGTTGAATTTGCTTACAACAATAGTTTTCAATCGAGCATCAAGATGGCACCTTACGAGGCTTTATACGGTCGTAAATGTCGGACACCTTTGTTTTGGACCGAACTCAGTGAGAATAAGATTTACGGAGTTGATTTGATTAAAGAGGCTGAACAAAAAGTAAAAGCGATCCGTGAAAGTCTGAAAGTAGCATCAGATCGTCAGAAATCGTATGCGGACTTGAAACGGAAAGATATAGAATATCAAGTCAGAGACAAAGTGTTTCTTAAAGTTTCACCATGGAAAAAGGTACTCAGATTTGGCCGTAAAGGCAAATTGAGCCCGAGATTTATCAGACTATACGAGATTACAGAATGGATTGGGCCTGTTGCTTATAGACTACTTTTGTCACCTGAACTTGAAAAAATTCACGACGTTTTTCATGTTTCGATGCTCCGTCAGTATAGATTAGATCCTTCTCATGTGATTAGTCCATTAGAGATAGAAATTCGGTCTGATTTGAGTTATGAAGAGGAACCGGTTTGTATTTTGGCTCACGAGGTGAAAGAATTGCGGAATAAGACAATTTTGTTAGTGAAAGTGTTATGGGTCAAACACGGAGTTGAAGAAGCTACTTGGGAGCTTGAAGACTCCATGAAAGAACGATACCCTAATTTATTCGCTGGTAAGATTTTCAGGGACGAAAATTCCTAAGGGGGGAGAGTTGTGACAGCCCTAATTTGACCCTAATCGAAAAGTGGTTTCGGAACCATAAAACTGAGTCACAAAAATAATTAAATGTTATATTATATGTCTATTATATGTGAAATTGCATGTGTGAAAATTTCATGCTTTGATTTTGTCATTTGGATGTGGAATTGTTAAAAAGGACTTGTGTGACAAAACTTAAAAATGTGACAGGTAGAATTTAGAGGGCCGAATAATGCATGCTATATTACAAGGAGGACTTGCATGTCAAATAGACCACTATTAAATTAGTGGACGGCAATGATGATAGATGATAGTAATATATGTATTTTCTATTAGTAAAATAATAACTTAATGGATATTATATGCGTTCCATATAAGTATTATAATATTTAATGATTTTATAAGAGGAAATATATAAATTAATAAAAGTAAATAGGTGATGAAAACAAAGTTTTCATCCATTCTTTCTTTCATTTGCCGTAATCTAAAGAACAAGGTAAAACAAAAGGCTCTTTGATATTCGGCCTTGGTGAATCTAATTGGAGGTATGTTTGATTTTATTCCTTGATAATTTATGTGAAACTGAGTTAATTGCTAAGCTCCATTCATAGCTCATGACTCAATTTTTGTTATTGGTTTGAAGTGAGGCATTCGGCTATGGGTTGTTTGAGTGTCTTTGAAAGTGTTTGATGTTTTTGGTATTAAATGTGATGATAGATGAGTTGAGCTTGATGAATAAGGATAGTTGTGGTTAGGTAGATATATGGTAATCGACTATTAGAGTATAATGCAAGAATTGTACATGGTAGTTTAAAATAAGGCTTGAATGGGAGATATAATTACCGATTGATCAAATATTCAATGAATTGAATAAGTGTTTAAAATGTTATTCGGGTATTGGTGTTAAGTTGTAAAAATTCTTGTTAATTGTTGGAAGTATGTGTTTATTTGTTGAATTAGCTTATTCCATGGTCGAATGTAATATTTGGTCAAGGAATAATTTAATTGAATAAATAAAAGATGAGAGCATTCGGTCATGGTGTTATGTGCTAGCATGACATGTATATGAATGAAAGTTTTAATAGGAATTTCGTGTATTATGAAAGATGATGTATATTTTAATCATAGGATGGTCTTGGTAACCTTAGAAAAGAATGCATGAAAATTACATATGTTGGTCTCATGACCGAATATGCTAAAAGCTAATACATAGACTAGTTGATAAATATGTGTTAAAGAAATGTGGACAAATATCTACTTGATTGGTATTCAGCTATGGTTAATTGTATAATTAATTGACCGATTGTGGAGTACGTGAATTTGACAATGAAATGGTGATAGATTTAAGTGGACAAATGATGCGAATGAATTAGCTTTTGAAATGTATATGGTTGTCGTACGTATGTCATTGATTGAGAAGTTAAATTTGTTGATTTTAGATCAAGAGCATAGAGAGACAAATTCGGATAAGGGAAAAGCTAAAGTAACTGAATAGCCGATCCACGACTGTTGAAAATATTCGAAGTAAGTTTTGAGTAATCAAACATAGTTTATAATTGAATGTAATATGAAAAATGTGTAATAGGAGAATTATGACATGATGATAAGGAGTGTGATATGTGCATTTATTCAAATGAAGGAAATAAATTATTGGTGCGTTTGTGCTATGTGAAAAATCAAGTAACATATGATTTGATATACATGAAACTTGGTGAATTGATTATCGTATGATGAATTCAGGCCTTGAGCCTAGCAGGCTATAATGCCGGTGAAATAATATCGGGCTTTGAGCCTAGCAGGCGAAATGCCAGTGAATGAATTCAGACTTAAAGTCTAGCAGGCTTCATGCCTGTGATGAATTTGGGTTTAAAACCTAGCAGGCTTAATGCCGGTGATTTGATAAAAGTCTATGACTATAATACTTCGTGTTAGAACGACAATTGAATACATTCAATATATTAAGTTGGTCAGGTACGTATCATGTACTTATATATGAATTTGATTTGAATTGAATCATAAGTGTATAATGTGATGCATATGTGAATAAGTGTTATAACTATATCTATGATCATGATACATTCAGCCAAAGTGTGAAGTTATGTGGAAATATTTGATTTACTTATGTTATATGAATTCAGATTCAGGTGAAGTTAATATGCTAAATATGCGTTAAATGTTTGTATATATATTCGGCCAAATGGCAATATACCTAAGAAATGTCACTTGAGAATTTGATTAATCGATTTATAATTGAATTTAATTGTTTGCATTGCTTAAAACATACTAAGCTTATGGAAGCTTACTCTGTTTGTTATGTTTCTCTATTTTTAGATCGTTGACTCCAGCCACTTGCTCGGGGATCGTCAGCAACTCATCACACTATCTATCGTTTTGGTATTATTATGTTTTGGAATTCGTATGGCATGTATAGAATAGACTTAAGTGAATGATATTTTGAGATTTTTTGTATATAAGCCATGTGAATATGGTAACTTTTGAATGACGGTATAAGTCTGAATTTTGATCTTTGATTTTGTTTGGCTATGCATATAATTGCTAATGAACTTATGTAATTGTGAATGTACAAATGTAGTGTTTTGGATTGGTAACTCTTCATAACCCACTCTAGCTACGGATACAGGTTATAGGGGTGTTACATTACCTTAGATAGAAGATTTGTTTGACCAGTTAAGTGGAGCTACAATTTTCTCCAAGATTGACCTACGGTCTGGTTATTACCAAGTGAAGATAACATGTCATAAAGTTTTAAAAATTGCATTTTGATTGCACTATGGACACTACAAGTTTTTAGTATTGTCGTTTGGGTTAACAAATATGTCCATTGTATTCATGTTTTGATGAATAGGATCTTTCAACCTTATTTGGATAGATTCGTAGTTGTCTTTATTGATGATATTTTAATTTATTCAAAAATCATAAAAGACCATGAAAAACACTTGAAGATTGTGATAAGAAATCTGTAAGAGAACAAATTATACGCCAAATTCAGTAAGTATGAATTTTTGTTGAGAGAAATTCATTTTTTGGGTCACTTTATTTCTATACAAGGTATCAAGGTAGACCCTAATAAAATCAAAGTTTTGCTTGAGCGGAATCCACCAAGAAATGTCATGGATGTGCGTAGTTTCCTGGGTCTGGTAGGTAACTATAACATTTTGTAAAAGGATTCACCATGTTGGCAACACCTCTCGCGTGGCTGTTCAAAAAGGAAGAAAAATTCAAGTGGATAGAGGCGTGTCAGAAGAGTTTTGACAAGCTGAAAGCGGTCTTAAATGATGCCCCAATTTTAACACAAATAGAGTCTTGCATGGTGTATGTTGTGTTTATGGACGTATCTTTAAATAGGTTGGGATGTGTGCTCATACAAAGAGGAAAGGTTGTAGCATACGCATCTCGCTAGCTCAAGCAGCATGAAAAGAACTATGCAATGCATAACTTGGAATTAGCAGCTATGGTGTTAGCATTAAATGTAACAAAGAACTATGCAATGCATAACTTGGAATTAGCAGCTATGGTGTTAGCATTAAATGTAACAATTTGTTTTTAGTCAAATCAAAAAAGTGGTTTTGGAACCACAAATCTGATGTTAAAATAATTATTTTATTATTATTTTAATTTCTACAAAATGATAGTGTGATTGTGTGAAATTTTCATTAAGAAATTTTACCGTTTGAATGCTTAATTTGATAAAAATGACTAAATTGCGTAAAGTGTAAAACTTGTGTTCTATTAACTAAAGGTGTCTAATAGCTATAGAACCTTAAAGTGGGGGTTCTTATGTGGTAAATAGCCAAATAATATGATAATGGATGATAATGGCTTGGTAATGTTGTAAATTGAATTAATTTTTAAGGTTAATTTTGTAATTAGATAAAATAAGTTAGTGTAAATAATAAAAGATGAAATAAAATATCATCTTCTTCATATTTTTAACCTAATAACTGTCCATCATTGTTGAGAAAGGGAGAGAGCATTTGGCCAACATTTTCTTGAGCATGGGAGAGAGCATTCGGCCAACATTTTCTTGAGATGTAAGTGAATTTTTGCTCGATTTTTAATGATTTCTATATTTTTGAGATCATTACAGCTTAATCTAGATAGCCCAGGGACTAATTTGCAAAATTGTTAAAGTTTTAGGGTTTTACCATTGATGAATATCTGTGTATTTTAACGTTTGATGATAGAAAATGTATGGTTGTTGTTAAATAAACAACATTTGTAAAGTGATTTTTAGTAAAATTATCAACTAGGGATTAAATTGAGAAATGTGAAAATTTTGTGGTAGAAATGTGAAATAAATGAAAAATAATGGCTGCTATGGTAATAAGGGAAATTTGGCTAGCATGGGTTGGGACCTAATTGCATGAATTTGTATTTTTGTGAACTAAGGACTAAATTGTAAAATTGTTGAAATATTAGGGGAAAAAGTGTAAAGTTTCCTTAAGATACATTTTGGGCTAAATTGAATAGAATGACAATTAAATAAGTTAATTTCGATTACATGTAGATCAAGAAAAGTGAAGTTCAAATCTAAATTGAGGGAAAAATATTGTTTTGGACTAATCGATCTATTTCATCCCTTTTGCATTGAAGTAAGTTTGTATGTTAATAAGTAATATTATAATTGTTTAAATGCTTTATATTTGAATTGTTGATGGATATGATTGTAACAGCCCGATTTTGGCTAAATCGAAATAGTGGTTTCAGAACCACAAATCCGATGTCAGAAAATTTTTTAATATTATTTTTGGTATTTACAACATGTTATTTGATATGTCTGAAAATTTTGTAAGCTAATTTTATTGATTGGTTGTTTAATTTGATGAAAGGACTTAATCGCATAAAATGCAAAAGTTGCATTCTATTTGCTAAAGGTGTTTAATTGCTATGATTTATTAAATTAAAAGTCCTTATGATGATATTAGACCATTGGTAGTGTTAATGGACAATTATGGCCATCCATTATATGTTTTTATATGTTTATAACAAAGGTTATTATGGTAAATTAGTAATTAAGTTAATTCAAATATAGCAAAACATGAAAATTTGTTCATCTTCTTCCTTGGTGACCGAAAATAGAAAATAAAGAAAGGGTTTGAAGTTTTCTAAGGTTCGGCACACTCCTAGCTTGATTAAGGTACAGTTTTAGCTCAGTTTTTGATGATTTCTATGTTTTTGTAATCGTTGCAGCTCAATCTAGCTAGATCGTACCTTTAATTTCGAAACTATTAAAGATTTTAAGAGTTTCCATTGATGAGTTTATGTGTTCTTTGGTGTTTGAAGATGAAATACGAATTTTTGATGATAGATTTTCATGTTTTGTAAAGTGATTTTTGATGAAAATGCATAATAAGGATTAAATTATGAAATGTGCAAATTGTGTGGTTGAAATGTGAAATAAATGAAAGT
The DNA here is from genome assembly GCA_025698465.1 of Gossypium longicalyx. Taxonomy (NCBI): domain Eukaryota; kingdom Viridiplantae; phylum Streptophyta; class Magnoliopsida; order Malvales; family Malvaceae; genus Gossypium; species Gossypium longicalyx. The sequence continues at coordinate 40,083,440 of CM047004.1, forward strand.
TTTGCGCTGCTAGGGACCTATAAAAAATTCGGCCAAGCTTGGGTTTATTGAAATTATGTGAATTTTATGTTTTGTGAAATAAGGACTAAATTGTTTAAAATGCGAAAGTTTAGGGGCTAATGTGCAAATAGGCCTAAATGTATGTTTTGGACTAAATTGAACGAATGGTTGATTAAATAAGTTAATTTTGAATTCATATAGATCTAGAAAGAAAGAATTCGATTTAGATAGGGGAAAAGCAAGGTTATCGAGTAGTCGACCCGATCTGTCAATTCTAAATACGAGGTAAGTTCGTATGTGATGATTACATTATCAATGTACGTTAAAATTCTTTAATTTTGCATAAATTGTTAAAACGGGATTATGGATAATGTATGAAGTGTGAAAATGACTCTACGAGTGCATTCGATGATAGAAACGAAAAAATGTGAAAGCCTAGTTGAATCGTAAGAATAGTTTTAGATACTATTGACATGTCAGTAAGTGATACGTTGAGTTGGCTTCAGGCCATGGTATTAGCACTTCGGGTGCGCATTTTACCGGTTTGGCTTCGGGCCATGCATATCGAATGATTTGGCTTCGGGCCATGATAATAATTCATCAGATAAGTTACATTGATTTGGCTATGGGCCATGGTATAGGTACTTATCGTACGAGACTCCTGAGTATCTGATTTCTATTCCGAATGGTTCAATAGGTAAACGAATGATGTGGTTGAGAAAGAGGTTAGCATGAGGCGGTACAGGTATGTGCATAACTTATTCGAGTATTAAATAGTGAAAGTTCGATGAGTTTGTATTAGATCATGTTTTGAGACGTGAGAAAGGTTTGTAGTTAATATGTATATGGATTTGTCATGCGTAATTGGTTGATTTGCATTTATTTGATGAATTAAGTTATTCACATACGAGCTTACTAAGCTTTGAAGCTTACTTCGTGTTATTTTTCTATGTTTTATAGTGAGTCAAGGCTAGCTCAGATCCAGGAATCGCACTATCGAACATCTAAGTTGGTACTTTTGAATTATACATTTATGGTATATGGCATGTATAGGCTAGATGTGGTGTTTTGGTTTGCATAAATAGAGCCATGAGTGATGGCTTATTTTGGTTTGTCTTGGCATGGTTGTAACCAGGACATTATGGAAGTTAAAATGGTTATGTGAACTATGATAAATGAACCATATTGTTTGATATTGTTTTGGCATGTATTTGGCTAAGTAAATGGTAGTGATTTGAGAATTGGAATAGATGAAATTATAATTGCAAGAATTGCGCATTTGGTTGATGATTTTGGCTGCCTAATTGTATAATGAAATGGTACCATTTTGCCTTGTGTAGGTATATTGATGTTAGGGTGGGAAATTGGCCTTGCGAATGGCGTATCTTTTTCCACATGGATAGAGACACGGACGTGTGTCTCAGTCGTGTGTGACATACGGTCATGTTACACGGCCGTGTGTCTCCTGGTGTTGAAATTTAATTAAAGTTAGCATGCTCTACATGGTCTCACACACGGGCATGTGACTTGGCCATGTTGCATAAGTTAGTATACCCTACAGGTTTGGTACGGCCTAGAACATGGGCGTGTGTGGCCAATCGAAGGGTACACAGGCTAGACACACGGGCGTGTGGTTGGCCGTGTGACTGAAGTCAATATACCCTCCAGTTTTCACACAGCTTGGCACACGGTTGTGTCATTGGCCGTGTGATACAAGTCAGTATATATACCCTGTTTCCACACAGCCTGAGACACGGGCGTGTCTAGAGCCGTGTGAGGCATACGGCCTATTCACACGGGCGTGTGACCCCTATATGGTTGAAATTTTTCTAAGTTTCCAAAAATTTCATATGTTATTAATTTAGTCTCGAATCACTTCTAAAGCATTTTTAAGGCCTCGTAGGCCCTTATAAGGGAAATGTGATTATGTTGAATGATTTATGAGAATGAATGCTTTATGTTTGATAAATATATGCTATATGTTGTGAATTGATCGGTAATACCTCGTAACTCTACTCTAGTGATTGATATGAGTTAGAGGTGTTACATTTTATTGGTATCAGAGCTACGGTTTAGTCGATTCTAAGACTAACGTAGCGTGTGTGAGAGTCTAGCTATACATGCCATATATACTCTACGATAATGTGATGATTCCCAATAACTTAAATTGTGTTTCGTATAGTAATGGATCCTAATAGAGCTATAGCCAATAAGGTTGAGAGTAATGCGCCTGCTCTTGCACAAGGGACAACGCCATTTGTTTCTAGACCCCTTGATGAGCAGTCAAGGAGGAGAGGCTAAAGAAGCCTTCTTCCAATTGATGAGCGAATGGTTCACTCAATACATTTGTACGAACCTGGCTACTCAGTAAACTCCACCCCTTCCTAATCCCCAACCGATTCTAGTAGCTCCTTAAGGAATCAAGCTTTTAAGATTGAATAAGCCTCTAGTTGACAAGATCAGTAAACACAAGGCTGAAGAGTTCAGAGCTAATGCTGATGATGATGCTGAGAGAGCTGAGTTCTGGCTCGAAAATACGATTCAAGTATTTGATGAATTGTCTTATACTCTTGATGAATGTATTAAATGTGTTGTATCTTTGCTGAGAGATACCGCGTACCAATGGTGGAACACATTGATATCTGTGGTTCTGAAAGAATGGGTTACTTGGGAGTTCTTTCAATCTGAATTCTGAAAGAAATACATCGATCAAAGATTTCTCAATCAAAAGCACAAAGAGTTTCTAGAATTAAAATAAGGCCGAACAACTGTAACTGAGTATGAAAGAGAATTTGTACGGTTGAGTAAGTATGCTAGGGAGTATGTTTCTACCGAAGAGATAATGTGTAAGTGGTTCGTTGATGGGTTGAATGAAGATATAAAACTACTAGTCAGAATTCTAGAGTTGAAAGAATTTGTCATTCTAGTTGAAAAGGCTTGTAAAGCTGAGGATCTTAGCAAAGAAAAGGGAAAAGCAGATTCAGAGGCTAGAGATTTGAGAAAAAGATCAATGAGTAAGCCGTATCAATCTTCAACAAAGAAATCCAGAGATTTGTACACTCGCCCAAATGCTTCAAACGAATATTTGAACACATACCGAAGAAAACAGTACTCAGGTTCTAAAGCTCAAGCTACATCAGTATTGAGTGTTGGCAGTGTAAGAGACAACAAACCCAAATGTCAGCAGTGTGAGAGATGACATTTTTGAGAATGCTGGAATAAAAGTAATAAAGCTTGTTACAAATGTTGTTTGCTAGATCACTTCATCTGAGATTCCCCTTAGCTAGATGGAAAAGATAAAGTTCAGAATGTGAGACCAAGTAACACATCAAATAGAGGTAGACCACCTAGAATTGCCGAAAATGTAAGTGATAGTAGAGGGGTGACAAAAAATTTAGCTGTGAGTGATAAACCGTAATTTATACATATTTTTATCCCATGTATAGCACATTTATGGATGAATTCTCTTTAGATATGGTGAATTTGATGCTCCTAATCCTTTAATTTCATGTTTTATACTTAGGTGAGCATCGGAGAGTAAAAAGAGCGAGAAATGGCCGAAAACGGACAAAATGGGCCAACATGGGAAATCAACACGGGCTGGACTTCCTCACACAGGTAAATCACATGCCCGTGCCCTTTTAGCAGAATTGAGCACGGCTTACATAGGTAGACTACACGGCCGTGTCTATTCAACAGACTGTAACATGGTTTGGAGCAATCAAACACAGGCGTGTCCCTGTTGGGCCCAAGACTAGTTTTATTCAGAAAAGAACACTTTGGAGGGTTCTAAGGCATTCTAAAGCCTATATAAATACCCTAGAGGAGGATTAAAAAGGAAGACACGGAGTGGGAAGCGAGAATTTACTCGAAGAAAGCCGATTGATCCATCTTAGAAGCCGGATTCTCCTTCAAGACTGAAGATCTTCCTTCAATTTCCCTTCAGGAGTTTTGGGTTTTCTTTATGTTTTGTTATCATTATTCTTCTGAGATGTTTTCTTTTACAAATATGAACTAAACCCCCAAAAATACCTAAGGGGAATGAAACCTAAGATGGATCTTATTAATATTTTCTGAATTATATGATAAATACTTGGTTTGTTCTTAATTATGTGTTCTTAATTCTTGCTTTAATATTCCAGGATATTGACTCAAGTATTGATGTGCTTATTCAGAGGAGCAAAAGTCCCTGTCTAATAGAAGATCTAGCATAATTAAGCGGAGTTGCATGCAATCCTAAACATAGGACGACATAAATCTGCCAGATTAGGGTCAAATCTAATAAGGGAATCCATAGATCGAGTTAATGCAACATTAGGGGTTTTAATTAGAAAGAGATTTTAATTAATCAACCTAGGGTTAGACGTTGTTAATCTCGAGTGAGATAATAATATAAATTAGGGATTTCTACGGAACAAGTCAAGTGAATAAATCTTCTATTCAGAGTCGAATAACAAGTGAAGTCTAGGTGAATTTTTCCTTGGGTATTGTCTTAATCAATCAAATTTCCCAAAAGTATTTTCCCCAATTTTCTTTCTGTTCAGTTAATTAGTTTAGATAAAAACAAACCCCTTTATTTTTAGGCTAGATAATAAGAAAAGAGTTAATACTAGTACTTTTAGTTCCTTTAGGTTCGACATCCCGGTCTTGCTAAAACTATACTACTATTTGATAGGTACACTTGCCTTTGTCGTGATAATAGTTAGTCTTCAAGAACGGTCAAATATAAATTTATTAAAACTTATCACGAATCAACACGATCAGTGAGATTCAAGGCCAAAGCACCTGCTTAAGCCTACGCTATTCGCGCTCGCGAAGAAGCATCATCTCCAGATGCAACACCCCAAACCCGGCCTAGACATTATGGCCGAACCTGCTGATGTCACATTGAAGTGTTTTCATAAGGTGAGATATTGTTGAAAAAAAAACCCAGTCTCTATTTAAAATCTTTGCGCGATCTTAAAGACGTTCATTTAGGTTCAAAATGTGAGTTGTTTGCCAAAACATTATTCATATTAAAGTGTCCTTATTATATTTTTGTAAAACGTTATTCATTTGCAAAATATCATTTTTATAGTGAAAGCTTTTTAAAATAGTTGCGTACTTGCGTTCACTTTGTAAAAACGTTGTTTTCTTGTAGTAGCTCTTAAAACCATTTATGTAATCGTGGTATTTTTGAAAAACACTTATCTTTTGAAGACTCGCGTCCTACCTCTAGCAGATGTAAATTAAAATAATAAAAACCCAAACTAAGGAATAAACTTAGAGAGGCCTTATTACATCAAAATACCCAACTAAATAACTTATGAAAGATAAGCAAATACGATAATAAATACGATTGTGTGGTGTAATACCCCAAACCCGGCCTGAATGTTATGGCCAGATGTTTTCATTGAAAATCCTTCAAGAGAAAATTAAGTAACTTCAGTTTGTATTTAGTTTCCAAAGCGTAGTAATGACAACGAAATAATATCTAGCGAATAGGCCTTATTACAATCCGAACTGAAATAACTTTAAACACTAGAAATGATATGCTAAAAAAAAGTCCAAGTCGTCTTGCTAGTTGGCCACCTCGGAGTCCCTCCAACCGTCGAACCACCTACTGAGGATCATCTGAGAAACATAAAAGAAGGGGTGAGTTTTTGAAAACTTAGTGTGAACAACCCTCAAAGAGTATTAAGCAATCATCAATCACCATAATATCATACATGCAATACTGTGCAACCCACTCCAATAATCCAACCGCTATACACCGACTCAGTCCCCCGGTACACATCATGTGGGGATATAAATATCAACCCACCCATCCGATACACATCAATGGTAGCCCAATTGCGGTGCTACCTTCATTGCAGCAAGCTGCTAATCAAATACTGGGCTTAATAGCCATCAGTGGATCCACGGTCATCAAGTAACCATGCGATCGTCATATACTTCCTCTGTTCCATGATTCCCAACCCATATGCAACCTAAAGAGAATATCATATGAATGCAGCAGGCATACATGTAACATCCATAAGTCTTACATTCAACAAATAGGGGTATTTTAGTCATTTTTCATCCTTAGGGGCATTTCGATAATTTCTCTTTATTATGGGTTTATTACCTACCTTGGCCCGTTAACAAGTCCTCGTTAGCTAAAGTGAACAGACACTATGCACCAGGTAGGATTCCAGAGAAGAGGAGGTGAGTCATTAAGAGCGCTTAAGTACCAAGCTCTCCCTAGATCCAATCCTAGACATGCATATACCCATTGCCACACCTTAACCTGATGACTCGTCCACGGTCGCTATTAATTAATTATTTAAGTTTTATGCCTGATTGAGTAGTTACCAAAAATTAGATTTACATCCCCTTACTAAACACTAACAGATCCACACTTATTCATTTGGCCCCTTTAAGCCCAATCTCATTCATATGGCCCATCGGCCCCAATCACACTCATATGGCCCATCACATCCAATCACATTAATAGTCATGAAATCATATGATTTTTCATTACTTAGTATCAAATTGCCAAATTTGCCTATTATGGGCCCTACAGCCCATCGGCCCATTTAGCCCATTCTAGCCCGGTTGGCCAAAACACGGCCCAAGACCATGGAATCACTCATGGAGCCTCTGATAACCTATCGGTTCCCCTCTTAAGAGTGTTCGCGCATTTGCAAGACTATTGTAGCCAACTTCTAGCTTTTCGACATTTCGACTTTTCAGCATTTTGGGATTTGTCGGCTTACTGTGTGTGTGCAGTGTATGTACACACATGGTACTAATACATGACGCGATCTCCTTAGCCACGAACCTACAAACGATGTCACTCAACGACTAACCACACACTTATCAAATACGATCACCACATACCAAAAATCTCACCTTTGCCTTACCTTGAACGACAAGCCTTAATAGCCCTTCCTTGATCACTAATCTCAAGTATTTCTTAAATCTGCACCAATCTTAATCATTAAAACCTAAACAACAAGTGACTCGCAATCATCTTAAGTTACTCTTAAATCACCCATGACCATTTAGCCAACCTTAACCAATAAATGAGGAACACTTACCCAAAACCCCAAAATGCCTAAGGAGCGATTCGGCAAAGACTGAACTCTGAGATTCGATACTAATCCCACAAGAATCAATCAACAAACGTTGAAGAAAAAGTGGCGGCACAACAGGATTTTAGCCAAAAGATATTTGGCTTTAGAGAAAGCAACTAAGAGCAAGAAAGGAAAGATTTTGATGTGAAAGGAAGAGAAGAAATCAACACAAAATATAAGAGAAAGAACAAGGGATTTCGGCTTTTAGATCTTTGGAGAGAAAAGTGTTTTCGGTAACATAGCGCGGAAGAATTCGGCATTAGCCTAGAATCACCAAAATCAGAACCTATATATACTATGGCCGAATTTACCTATCCCCAAATTCTTAATTAGGCTCCACCTTTCTACACCCCTCATCTCCTAACTTTTCTCCCTGATAACTCATTAATCCCATCCTTAAATTTCTCTTCTGATCTCTCCACTGGCCATTCATTGAGCAAAAATAAATCCTTCTTTTGAGCAAAAAGGGATTCGAACCCCAAACCTCCTTGCCATGCATGTGACGCCACCTCTAAGCCTCACATGTGACGCTACTTGCCACTCCAACACAAGGCTCCTTGTGTACAATTCCTCCTTCATTAATTTAAAAACCAAATTACTTGCCATCAAGGTTCTTTTAATTATTCACTATAATCTTCTTCACCCCAAAGTTTGAAATCAAAACTTAACCAAGGCCTATTATCACATAAATAACACTTGACTAGGGATATTAAGCACACATTTTATCAAAACCGAAAAAAAGAAAGTTCGGGATCTTTGGGGCATTACAACTCTACCCCTAAAAGAAATTTCATCCTTGAAATTTTACCTGATCCAAATAGTTGAGGATATTGATGTCGCATCATTTCCTCAGGTTCCCAAGTAGCCTCCTCAGCCTTGTGATTACGCCAAAGCACTTTGACTAATGGGACAGACTTCCTTCTCAGTACCTTAACATCATGACCAATTATTTGTATGGGCTCTTCCTTGAAAGTTAGGTCTGGCCTAACCTCGATCTCCTCAACTGACACAACGTGTGAAGGATCTGAGCGATATCGTCTTAGCATAGAAACATGAAACACGTCGTGGATTTGGCTTAGTTCAGAAGGAAATTCCAGCTGATAAGTGACTGGCCCAATCTGCCTCACAACCCGATATGGCCCAATGAACCTTGGACTTAGCTTCCCCTTCCGTCTAAACCTTAATACCTTCTTCCACGAGAGACCTTAAGAAAAACTAAGTCCCCCTGCATACTCTATCTCTCGACGCTTTAGGTCAGCATACGACTTCTGCCTTTCCGAGGCCTCCTTCAATCGATCCCAAATCAATTTTACCTTATCCTCAATATCTACTACTAACTCAAGGCCCAAAACTCTCCGTTCGCCCAATTCTGTCCAACATGTTGGAGTTCGACACCTTCGCCCATACAGTGCTTCATACGGAGCCAACCCAATACTTGCTTGATAACTATTATTGTACGCGAATTTGGCTAACGGCAAATAGTCTTCCCAGCTACCTTGGAACTCAATTAGACATCCCCTTAACATATCTTCCAAAACTTGGATCACCCTTTTTGAGTGCCCATCATTTTAAGGGTGGAATGCCGTACTGAAGTTCAACCTAGTACCCAACGCCTCGTGCATCTTCTTCCAAAATCGCGAAGTGAAATGTGGGTCCCTATCAGATATTATGAAAACTGGCACTCCATGCAATCTTACATTCTCTGCCACATACAACCTAGCCAGCTTTTATAATGAGTAATCGGTGCAGACCTGTACAAAATGGGCAGATTGGTTAATCGATCCACTATAACCCATATCAAGTCTTTCTTAATAGGCATCAAGGGTAGCCCACTAACAAAGTCCATAGTAATCCTTTCCCACTTCCAAAGTGGAATCTTAACTGGCTGAAGCAATCCTAAAGACAACTGATGTTTCGCCTTCAACTTTTGAGAAATCAAGCATTTACTTACGAACTTCATAACCTCGTGCTTAAGTCCAGGCCACCAATAAATCTCACACAAATTCTTATACATTTTGCTTCCGCTAGGATGCATAACATAGAGGCTGCTATGTGCTTCCCGCAGAATAGACTGCTTTAGATCATCGTCCTTTGGTATACACATTCTCCCACGGAAACACAACACTCTTTCATTATTTATCCCAAAGTCTGACGTCTCCCTATTTTTTACTTGTCTAAAATGAGCACCCAAAGTCTCATCCACTAACTGCTTACTCTTTATCTGCTCGACCCACACCGGCTTTACTTCAAGCTCAGCTAACAAGCTACCATCATTCAACAAGCTTAAACGGGCAAGCATAGCCCTCAAATCTGACTTAACCTAACGACTCAACGCGTTGACTACCACATTTGCTTTGCTGAGGTGGTATTCAATTGTACAATCATAATCCTTCAATAATTCCACCCACCTATGCTGCCTAAGTTTTAGCTCCTTTTGGGTAAGGAGGTACTTCAAACTCTTATGGTCTGAATAAATTATGCACTTCTCTCTGTATAAATAATGCCTCCATATTTTTAGCGTGAAAACCACCGCAGCTAGTTCCAAGTCATGGGTTGGGTAATTCACCTCGTGAGTCTTAAGTTGGCGTGAAGCATACGCAACCACCTTTCCTTCCTACATCAATACACAGCCCAAGCCCATATACGATGCGTCACTATAAACCGTAAACTCCTTCCCAGGCTATGGCTGAATCAACACAGGGGCCCTAGTTAAAACCTTCTTAAGCTTTCCAAAACTCTCTTGCTGCTTGTCTGTCCACTCAAACGGTACCCCCTTCCTCAACAACTTAGTTAAAGGTGCAGCAATTAATGAAAAGCCCTCAACAAACCGCCTATAGTACCCTGCCAAGCCCAGAAAACTTCAGATTTTCGACGCTGACTTAGGTGTTTTCCAGTCTAACACTGCTTCAATTTTCTGGGGATCCACCTTAATCCCCTCAACTGACACCACATGTCCTAGAAAAGTAACCTCCCTTAGCCAAAATTTGCACTTACTGAATTTGGCATAGAGCTGCTTCTCCCTCAAAATCTGCAACACAATCCTTAAGTGTGCATCATGCTCTTCCTCATTTCTTGAGTAAACTAAGATGTCATCTATAAAAACCACCACGAACAGATCTAGGTAGGGTTGGAAGACCTAATTCATGAGATCCATGAAAGCAGTAGGTGCGTTCGTCCACCTAAATGGCATCACCAAGAACTCGTAGTGCCCATAACGAGTTCTCAAAGTTGTCTTATAAACATCCGCCTCCTTAACCTTCACTTGGTGATACCCCAAACGCAGATCAATCTTTGAAAAAATGGAAGCTCCCCTAAACTGATAAAAAAGATCATCGATTCTCGGCAAAGGGTACTTGTTTTTAATAGTTAACTTGTTCAATTGTCGGTAGTTGATGCACATTTGCAACGTCCTATCTTTCTTCTTTACGAATAACACCGGTGCTCCCAAAGGAGATACACTTGGTCGGATGAATCCTCGATCCAACAATTTCTGAATTTGTGCCTTAAGTTCTACCAAATCCTTCGATGCCATCCGATAAGGGGCGATGGACACCGGAGCCATACCAGGTAACAACTCGATTCCAAATTCTACTTCTCTGTTGGGCGGCAACCCTGGCAGCTACTTGGGAAAAACATCAAGAAATTCCCTAACTATTTTCAACTCCTTAACAGTAGGGCTCTTAGCCTCCGCATTGTTAATATAAGCCCAATGGGCTTCGTATCCCTTTTATACCAACTTTTCAGCCCTTAATGCCGAAATCACATTCGATAGATAATTTCGGCATTCACCAGTCACCACCACCTCCTTATCCTCTGCCGTTCTTAACACCATTCGCTTTGCAGTGCAATCTAAGGTTGCTCGGTGTTTCACCAGCCAAACCATACCCAAGATTAAATCAAACTCACTAAACGACAGTTCCATCAAATCCGCTAAAAAGGTAACCCCTTGGACTACTAAGGGTACCTCTCTAAACAACTTATTCACTCCTACTGACTGACCTGACGGACTTATCATAGTAATCTCATTCGAAGTAATTTCAAACATATCACCCAAAGTTTTAGTCATATTGCATGCAACATATGAATGCATCGATCCGATATCAATCAATGCAGTGTAAGGTAACTCATGTATAAAGAACATACCCGTTATCACATCTGGGGCATCCCCGTCTTCTCGGTGATGAGCAACATAAACCAAAGCTGGCTGCCTTACCTCAGAATGGCCTGCATTTCTGCCTGGTGGTCCACATCCACGTCCAACGCTGTTACCGCCCCTGGCCTGCTTACGGCCTCTTGGCAGCAGCTTACCACCTCTTGGTGGCTGAACACCACCTCGACCCACGACTGGCACCTAACCTGGCATTCTAGGGTAATTCTTGATCCTATGCTCCATAGATCCACAAGCTAGACAAGCCCCGGTCCTCTTCTAACACTCGCCTACATGACCTTTCCCACAATCAGCACAAGGTGCTACCCCTGGATTAACAGCAGGGGGCCCTACTCTAACTGGCCCATTAAATCTGGCCTTAGCCCTAGGCCTCTGTCCAGCACCAGAAGTCTCAGCCTCCCTTTTATTCCTACCCCTTTTTTTTCTCGATTTAGGCACTCAGTGTTCTTCACCTCCTCTGCTATCTTTGCATTCTCTACCAACTCTGAGAAAACTCACTACCTTTGTGGAGCGACCAATACTCTGAGGCTATCCCTAAGACCATCCTCAAACCTAACGCAATGCTCATAGTCCGTTGCCACCATAACTCTTGCATACCTACTAAGGCATAGAAATTCTGCCTCATACTCTGCCACAGATTTGTTTCCCTGGGTCAAGTTCAGGAACTCCTTCCTTCTAGAATCCACATAACTCACACCCACATACTTCCCTTGAAACGTAGTTTTGAAGAACTCCCAAGTAACCTACTCAGGTTGGGTGCCCACTTTCACTGTCAGCCACCACTGGTAAGCTTCTTCCCTAAGCAGTGACACTGCCACTTTCAACTTTTGTTCAGGTAAGTAGTCCAAGTCCTTCATTATCCTTTTTATGGCCTCCAACCAGTATTCAGCCACGTTAGGAGCCACACCATCCATGCCCTTAAAGATCTCAGCCCCATTTGATCGAAGTCACTCTAGAATTGACCCTCAATTTCCCGTGCCATTATTGGGCCTCGCGACAATGCATCCTCCCCCGCGGCCTGACCATACGGTCCAGTCTCAGTCACGGGTGAGGCCGGAGCCTCTCTTACTCTAACATTGGGCATATGGCCTGATGCCGACGACTCAGCCCTAAAACTTTCGCGGCCTCTTACACCTCCTCTAGCACTAATCGTTGATTCACGTATTATTTGGATTAGAAATTTTATGAAGTTTTAGTTAGTTCCAAGAATCAAGCCGATATTTTATAAAAGTATTAAAAAAAAGTTGTTTTCGTAAATCCTCTACAGTCTTAAGGTCCTACGGGCTTCAGTTTCACTCCAACTAAAAGCCTCAGTATATAATCATCTAAAGTAGCCCGCTAACTATCCATAGTATATCAAATTAAACAAGCTTAATAATAAAAGAACTTACTTGGTTCGACGTCAAAGACTAGGTGTGCCGCACAGTAAGATTTTTTAAAAAAAAAGCCTTAAATAATAAGACCCACTTCACAACCCGAGTTTTGCAACTTGGCTCTGATACCACTAAATGTAACACCCCGAACTCGACCCAAACGTTATGGCCAGATCCAGCATGTCACATTGAAGTATTTTATTGAAAACTTTATTTTCATTGAAAACCCTTCACGAGAAAGTTAAGTAACATTCAGTTTGTATTTAGTTTCCAAAGCGTAGTAATGACAATGAAATAATATCTAGCGAATAGGCCTTATTACAATCTGAACTGAAATAACTTTAAATACTAGAAATGATATGCTAAAAAAACCAAGTTCAAGTCGTCTTGCTAGTTGGCCACCTTAGAGTCCCTTCAACCGTCGAACCACCTACTGTGGATCACCTGAAAAAAATAAAAGAGGGGGTGAGTTTTTGAAAACTCAATGTGTACAACCCTCAAAGAGTATTAAGCAATCATCAATCACTATAATATCATACACGCAATGCTGTACAACCCACCCCAATAATCCAACCGCTATACACTGACTCCATCCCCCGGTACACATCATGTGGAGATATAAATATTGACCCGCCCATCTGATACACATCAATGGTAGCCCAGTTGCGGTACTACCTTCATTGCAGCAAGTGCTAATCAAATATTGGGCTTAATAGCCATCGGTGGATCCACGGTCGTCAAGCAACCATGCGATCCTCATATACTTCCTCCGTTCCATAATTCCCAACCCATATGCAACCTAAAAAGAATATCATATGAATGCAGCAGGCATACATGTAACATCCACTTGTCTTACATTCAACACATAGGGGTATTTTAGTCATTTTCTACCCTTAGGGGCATTTCGATAATTTCTCTTTCTTATGGGTTTATTACCTACCTTGGCCCGTTAACAAGTCCTCGTTGGCTAAAGTGAATAGATACTATGCTCCAGGTAGGATTCCAAAGAAGAGGAGGTGAGTCATTAAGAGCGCTTAAGTACCAAGCTCTCCCTAGATCCAATCCTAGACATGTATATACCCATTGCCACACCTTAACCTGATGACTTGTCCACGGTCGCAATTAATTAGTTACTTAAGTTTTATGTCTGATTGAGCAATTACCAAAAACTAGATCCACAACCCCTTACTAAACACTAACAAATCCACACTTATTAATTTGGCCCCTTTAGGCCCAATCTCATTCATATGGCCCATCGACCCCAATCACATTCATATGGCCCATCAGGCCCAATTACATTCATAGTCATGCAATCATATGATTTTTCATTACTTAGTATCAAATTACCAATTTTGCCTATTATAGGCCCTATAGCCCATCAGCCCATTTAGCCCATTCTGGCCCGATTGGCCAAAACACGGCCCATGTCTATGGAATCGCTCATGGAGCCTCTGATAACCTATCGGTTCCCCTCTTACGAGTTTTCACGCACTCGCAAGACTATTGCAGCCAACTTTCAGCTTTTCGGCATTTTGACTTTTCGACATTTCAGGATTTGCCGGCCTACTGTGTGTGTGCAGTGTATGTACACACTTGGTACAAATATGTGCCACGATCTCCTTAGCCAAGAACCTACAAATGATGTCACTCAATGATTAACCACACACTTATCAAATACGATCACCACAAATTAAAAATCTCACCTTTACCTTACCTTGAACGACAAGCCTTAACAGTCCTTCCTTGATCACTAATCTCGAGTATTTCTTAAATATGCATCCATCTTAATCATTAAAACCTAAACAACAAGTGACTCGCAATCATCTTAAGTTACTCTTAAATCACCCATGACCATTCTGCCAACCTTAACCATTAAATGAAGAACACTTACCCAAAACCCCAAAACACCTAAGGAGCGATTCGACAAAGATCTGAACTCTGAGATTTGATACTAATCCCACAAGAATCAATTGGCCAACGTCGAAGAAAAAGTGGCAGCACAATAAGGTTTGGGCCAAAAGATATTCGGCTTTAGAGAAAGCAACTAGGAGCAAGAAATGAAAGAGTTTAATGTGAAAGGAAGAGAAGAAATCGGCACAAAATAAAAGAGAAAGAACAAGGGATTTTGGCTTTTAGATCTTTGGAGAGAAAAGTGTTTTCTAGTAACATAGAGAGGAAAAATTCGGCATTAGCCTAGAATCACCAAAATCAGCACCTATATATACTATAGCCGAATTTACCTATCGTCAAATTCCCAATTCGGCTCCACCTTTCTACACCCATCATCTCCTAACTTTTCTCCCTGATAACTCCTTAATCCCTTCCTTAAATTTCTCTTCTAATCTCTCCCTTCAGAGTTCATATCCAACGTCACCACTGGTCATTCATTGAGCAAAAATAAATCCTTCTTTTGAGCAAGGAGGGATTCGAACTCCAAACCTCCTTGCCATGCATGTGATGCCACCTCTAAGCCCCACATGTAACGCTACTTGCCACTCCAACACAAGGCTCCTTGTGTCCAATTCCTTCTTCATTTATTTAAAAACCAAACTACTTGCCATCAAGGTTCTTTTAATTATTTACTATAATCTCCTTCACCCCAAAGTTCGAACTTAAAACTTAACCAAGGCCTATTATAACATAAATAATACTTGACTAGGGATATTAAGCAAACCTTTTATCAAAACCAAAAAAAAGAAAGTTCAAGATCTTTGGTGCGTTACATGTGGCCACCTTCGAGTCCCTCTCAGCATCGATCCACCTAAGATTGGGGATTACCTGTATAGTTAAAATAGATGCGTGAATTTTTGAACTTATGTATATAATTATACGTAGGTATGGTTTTGTTATAACTAATTGGTTTTGGAAGTTGATTGTTGAAATGTTAATATGACTATGCGAGTATTCGGCCTAGGGGAAGAAATGGTCTATAAAAACATCTTAAGTACTCTAATTGAAAATTTGAGGTCAGGTATGTTAATGTTAGTATAATTTGGTTAAGTTTATTAAGTTAAATATGACATTTGGTTGTTTATTTGCTTATGACTTAATAAGCTATGATAGCTTACTCTGTATGTTCATGTTACTTTGTTTTATAGATTTTGGATTCAAGTTCCAAGCTCGAGGATCGTCAGCAAAGTTTATCACACTATCTACAGCTTTGGTATTTAAATATTCGAACTCAAATTACGGCATGTATAGGCTGGAGTGTGTTTTGTAAAGTTGGATTTTTGTTTATGTGAAATCTAAGCCTTGCAAAAATGGGTAAATTATTATATTAGAATTTGATTATGTTATGTAAGGCTTATATTAATCTTGATTATTAAGTTGTGTGCCATGAATGCATAATATATGTGATAAGCACTATATGTTTTGAAAATGGCATGCTTATTACGTTCAAACTTGGTCTTGTAAGTTCTTAGTCAAAATGTTTAGTGGGCTTGTTCATTGGTAATTGATGATGGAAGTTTTTGATGCGTATGTGACTTAAAGTAGCAAGATTCGGCTATGAAAGAATAATAATATAAAATGTATTTGATATGTTAATTAGTTTGAAATGTAAAATATGAAATGTGGAATAATTTAGTGATGGGTGATTAAGTTTTAGCTTGATTAATTCGATTATTAAGTGGTAAGTAATGTATGTGTTTCATGATTAATTTGGTTGACTGTTTGGTATGTATTTGATGCTCAAATGTTAAGTGTGGCCTTGGCTTTAGGGTAAATATGCACCATGCTTATATATATATTTTTCGCCGTATGGTTCACTATGAATGCTATTGAGTTAAGGTAAATTATGAAATTGATAGGTAAAGAGAAAGACATATGCATGATACAAATTTTGGGTGTTCACTTATGGACTAAGTTAAAACATACGTATATGACATTTGGTCTTATTATATTAGCTAAGTTTTTATGTGCCTTATATGTGTGTAATGATATTCATATTTATGGATGCTATAAACTTATATATGTGGTTATATGAATTTGCTAAATACGTGTAAGTTTGCAAATGTGTATAATGACATAAATTAATCTAATAGACTAGGAAATGAGGTGAGTTGACTTATAACTGATTACTTGTTTTTATTTGGTATTAATATGTAAAACATATGAGACTCATATAGATTACTATGTTAATGCCGCATATATGAAATTGTGATGTATTATATTTTGTATTGTTACATGTGAACGATATGACTATATATACATATGATATGAAATGTTCAAATTTAAGAGTTATATTAGTTTATGAAATAAATCTTAATTAACTTTCGAGACATATTTATATGAATATATAAATATTTATATTTAATTTTTCAGAATCATGTTTTATTCTGTAATGCCTTATGACCCTATTCTGGCGACAGATACGAGTTAAGGGTGTTATATTTAATTGGTATCAGAGTTACAATTTAGTCGATTCTAGGACTAACGTAGAGCGTGTGAGTCTAGCTATACATGCCATATTATACTGCGATAGTGTGATGACTTCTGACATTTGAAAATTTGTTTTCATATAGTGAATGGATCCCGACTGAGCTATAGTTGATGATGTCCAGAGTGTAGCGCCTGCTCCCGCGCAAGGGATAGTGCTGGCTGATTCTCAACCGACTTCGAATAATCAAGATAGTGAGGCTATACAAGCCTTCTATCAAATGATGAATGACTGGTTTACTCAATATATTTGGACTAATCCGGCTGCACAACAACCTCCACCCCTGACTAATCCATCTTCGATGCCTGCTATACCTCAAGTAAGTGATCCGCTGAGATTATATAAGCCACCTGTTGATAAAATCAAAAAAATGGGGCTGAAGAGTTTAAAGCTGCTGATGATGATGATGCTGAGCGGGCTGAGTTCTTTTTTGATAATACTATCCATGTGTTTGATGAGTTGTTCTCTACCCCAGATGAATGTTTGAAATGTGCCATATCATTGCTTTGTGACACAGCATAACATTGGTGGAATACCCTAGTATCGGTAGTTTCGAGAGAGCAAGTGACTTGGGAATTCTTCCAAACTGAGTTCCATAAGAAGTATATTAGCCAGAGATTTATTAATCAGAAGTGAAAAGAATTTCTAGAGTAGAAACAGGGTTGGATGACCATGATAGAGTATGAGAGGAAATTTGTAAGAGTCAATCGGTATGCCCGAGAGTGTGTTTCTACCAAAGCCATAATGTATAAAAGATTCGAAGATGGGTTGAATGAAGACATTAAACTATTAGTTGGCATACTTGAGATAAAAGAGTTTATGGTACTTGTTGAGCAAGCCTGCAAAGCTGAAGAGCTCGAGAAAGAGAAAAGAAAAGCTAACTTTGAAGCTAGAGATGCACGTAAAAGAATATACGG
Source organism: Gossypium longicalyx (assembly GCA_025698465.1). Classification (NCBI taxonomy): domain Eukaryota; kingdom Viridiplantae; phylum Streptophyta; class Magnoliopsida; order Malvales; family Malvaceae; genus Gossypium; species Gossypium longicalyx. Next base: position 40,101,433 of record CM047004.1, read on the forward strand.
TAAGACATTCCAGTTGGCACCAAAGAAGTTTTGAGATGATTTTAGCCATTCTAAAGCCACTTTGGGTTATACTAGACGGGATTAGAATAGACCACCAGTGAGCTCGAGAGCTACCTTAGTAGCGAGTGTAGGTAATGTCTGATTTGGTAATGTCAGATCAAATCGACCCGAGTGTAAACACTGTGGTAAACGACATCCTGGCAGTTACAGATTGCATGATCGGGCCTGTTTTAAATGTAGATCGACAGATCATTATATTCGAGATTGCCCAGGGTTAATTGAAGAAAATCCATTGCAAAAATGAGATTGAGTAATACTGCGGCTCGGGGTAGACCACCTAGAAATGCAGGTAATGCGAGTGGCAATTAGAGAGGAAATAAAGATAACAGTAGTCAGATCTGAGGCTCGTGCACCTGTCAGAGCCTATGCTATTTGTGCACAAGAGGAGGCTTCATCCCCAGATGTTATTACTGGTACAGTCACTCTTTATGATACTAATGTAATTGCATTGATTGATCTTGGTTCTACTCATTCTTATGTGTGTGAGACATTAGTAGTCAACAAGACTCTACCTGTTGAGTCTAATGAGTTTGTGATTAAAGTGTCAAATTCCTTGGGTCGGTGTGTTATGGTTGATAGAGTGTGTAAGAATTGTCTTTTGATGATTCGAGATTTGTGCTTTCTGGCTGATTTGATGTTGTTGCCATTTGATGAGTTCAACATAATTCTGGGTATGGATTGGTTAACTCTGCATGATACTATAGTAAACTGCAAGAGAAAGACCATTGATCTACGGAGCCAGAATGATGAGGTTATTTGGATTGAATCCAATTATCTAAATGGGTTACCAGTAGTGATTTCTTTGATGTTAGCTTAGAAATATGTAAGAAAAGGCTGCAAAGCTTACTTTGCATTTGTGCTTGACAGTAAAGTGGCCGAAAGAAACATTGAATCAGTACCTGTGGTATGTGAGTATCCAGATATGTTTCCTGAAGAATTACCGGGTTTGCCACCTATTAGGAAGGTAGAGTTTGGTATTCAGTTAATTCATAGCTCTATACAGAATGGCACCTATAGAATTAAAAGAATTGAAAGCTCAGTTGCAAGAGTAGACAGATAGAGGTTTCGCGCGACTGAATTTCTCTCCTTGGGATGCACCAATGCTATTTGTGAAAAAGAAAGATGGAACTATGAGAATGTGCATTGATTACAGACAGCTCAATAAGGTAACTATAAAGAATAAGTATCCATTTCCACGGATTGATGATATGTTTGATCAATTGAAAGGGGCTACAGTGTTTTCAAAGATAGATTTAAGATGAGGCTACTATCAGTTGTGAGTTAAAGACTTAGACATGCCAAAGACTGCTTTTCAAACGAGGTATGGACACTACGAGTTTTTAGTTATGCCATTCAGACTCACTAATACACCTGTTGTTTTCATGGATTTGATGAATCAGATCTTCAGACCATATCTGGACCGGTTTGTGGTTGTGTTTATAGATGATATTTTGATCTACTCTCGTGATGAAGCTGAACATGCCAAACATTTGAGACTTGTGTTACAGACTTTGTGAGATAAGCAGTTGTATGTAAAGTTCAGTAAATGTGAGTTCTGGTTAAGTGAAGTCAGTTTTCTAGGCCATGTAGTATCAGCATTGGGTATTAAGGTTGATCCGAGTAAAATTTCAGCTATACTTGATTGGAAACCTCCGAGGAATGTATCTGAAGTCTAAAGTTTTCTGGGACTTACTGGTTATTATAGACGGTTCGTGAAAATTTTCTCTATTATTGTAGCTCCGATGACGAAGCTATTACAGAAAGATGTTAAGTTCAAGTGGTCAGAGAAGTGCCAAAACAGTTTTGATCAGTTGAAAGCCTTTTTGACCGAAGCTCGGATGCTAGTTCAACCAGAATCGGGTAAAGAATTTGTTATCTATAGTGATGCATCATTAAATGGTTTGGGTTGTGTTTTGATGCAGGAAGGTAAAGTTATAGCTTATGCCTCTAGACAGTTAAAGCTACATGAAAAGAACTATCCGACACACGACATAGAATTAGTAGCTATTGTGTTTGCGTTAAAAATTTGGTGTCACTATCTATTTGCTGAGAAATTTCATGTTTATTTTGATCACATAAGCCGAAAATAGTTGATGACTCAAAAAGATCTAAATTTGAGACAATGCCGATGGTTAGAATTGTTAAAAGACTATGAGCTTGTGATTGACTATCACCTGGGAAAGGCTAATGTTGTTGTTGATGCTTTAAGCCAAAAATCACTGTTTGTTTTGCGTGCAATGAATGTGCATATGACCATGTCTGATGATGGTTCGATAGTAATTGAGTTGAAAGCTAAGCCATTATTTGTTCAACAAAAATGTGATGCCTAGAAGGTTGATAATGAATTATTAGCAAAATGAGCTCAATGTGAGACAGATGCTGATTCAGAATTCAGAGTTGATGTTGATGACTGTTTGAGATTCAAAAACCGAATATGTGTCCCGAGGAATTCAGAGTTGATTTAGATGATTTTGAATAAAGCTCATAGTAGTCGGCTATCTGTTCACCCAGGTAGTACGAAGATGTATAATGATTTGAAACAGCTTTATTGGTGGCATGGTATGAAACGAGATATTTCTAACTTTGTTTCAAAATGCTTAATTTGTAAACAAGTAAAAGCCGAGCATCAGGTACCTTCTAGATTGCTTCAGTCGATCATGATACCTAAATGGAAATGGGACAGAGTTACTATGGATTTTGTATCTGGTTTACCGTTAACACCAAGCAAGAAAGATGCAATCTGGGTTATTGTGGATAGATTGACAAAATTGGCTCATTTTGTTCCGATACGTATGGACTACTCACTAGATAAGCTGGCTGAATTGTATGTTTCTCAGATTGTGAGATTAAATGGTGTCCTATATCTATTGTCTCGGATAGAGATCCGAGGTTTACATCGCAGTTTTGGAAGAAAATGCAGGATGCACTAGGTACGAAATTACATTTTAGTACTGCTTTCCATCCGCAAACAGATGGCCAGTCTGAGCGAATCATTCAGATACTTGAGGATATGTTGAGATGTTGCATTCTCGAGTTCGAAGGTACATGGGAACGATACCTACCTCTGATTGAATTTGCATATAATAATAGCTTTCAGCCGAGTATCAAAAGGGCACCTTATGAGGCTTTGTATGGTCGTAAGTGTCGTACACCACTGTACTGGACTAAGCTCAGTGAATATAAAATACATGGGGTCGATTTGATCAGAGAAACTGAACAAAAAGTGAGGTGATCCGTGAAAGTCTAAAAGCAGCATCAGATCGTCATAAATCATATGCAGACTTGAAACGTAATGATATAGAGTTTCAGTTCGGAGATAAAGTCTTCTTGAAAGTCTCACCGTGGAAGAAGATACTCAGATTTGGTCGTAAAGGCAAATTGAGTCCGAGGTTTATTGGATCGTATGAGATTGAAGAATGCATTGGGCCGATTGCTTACAGACAGTTGTTGCCACCTGAGTTAGAAAAGATCCACAATGTATTCCATGTCTCGATGCTTCGTAGATATCGATTTGATCCTTCACATGTGATAAGTTCGTCTGAGATTGAGATTAAGCCCGATATGACGTACGAAGAAGAACCGATTCATATTCTGGCTTAAGAGATTAAAGAGTTGCGAAATAAGAAGATTCCATTAGTTAAAGTACTATGGCTTAAACAAGGAGTTGAGGAAGCAACGTGGGAGCCAAAGGATTCAATGAGAGAACGTTATCCGAACCTATTCATTGGTAAGATTTTCGGGGACGAAAATCCCTAAGGGGGGAGAGTTGTAACAATCCGATTTAGATCCTAATCGGAAAGGTGGTTTTAGGACACGAATTTGACTTAGAAAAATATTTTAAAATTATTTTCTATGTTTATTTTGTGTGAATTTATATCTGTGAAATTTTCGTGATTTAATTTTGTCGTTTGAGTGTCCGATTAAATAAAATGACTTAATCGCGTAAATTAAAAATTGGGTACTTTAATGTATAAGGGCCAAAATGCTATTGGTTTTTAAAATGGAAGCCTTTATGTCGCAATTAGCCCATAAATTATTAAGTGGACGGCAATAGGTTTATATTATAAGGTTTTGATATAAACTAATTAAGATTACTTTAGTAAACTAATATTATAAACTATTATAATATAACATATATCATAAAAATAAAATAATAAGCCAAGTTCATATTATGTTCTTTTGACCAAAACCAAAATAAGAAAGAAAAAAGAAAAGAAAACCTAGTTCGGCCATAGTCAAGCTCAATCAAGGTATGTAGCTAGTTCAGTTTTTGATAATTTTTACGTTTTTGAGATCGTTGCTTCGAGTACTACAAAACCCATGCTTAAATTTTTTAACTTGATGAATATTTTGAGTTATGCCATTGATGAGAGCTTGTGATTTTCGTTGTTTGATGATGAAAAATGGAAGATATGTTTTAGATTTACATGTTTTGTATTAGAGTTTTTGATGATTTTGAGTAATTAGGACTAAATTGCAGAAATAATAATTTGAGGGACTAAAATGTGAAATAAATGGATTTGTATGAGTATGGGTAAAATTTGGCCCAACATGGGTATATTGAAATTTTGTATATTTTGTGTTTTGTGGATAGGGACTAAATTGTGAAAAGTGTAAATGTCAGGGGCAAAAATGGTATTTTGTCCATTTATGTGTTTTTTGGGCTAAATTGAATGAAATTGTGTTTGAATGAGCTTAATTTGAATATGTTTAAATCAAGAACCAAAGAAATTGAATTTGGATAGGGGGAAAACGAAAGTTGTCGACTAGCTCCCTTGTTCCGTTTTGTATCGTCCGAGGTAAGTTTATAAACAAATAGACGTACTTAATTATAATTATGTGCAAATTATACTTGCTGAAATGAAATATGTGATTTTAATTATGCATTGGCCGAATGTGAGTAAGCTTGAATACTATGTTTCTGAATTCGTTTCAACCGAGTCACGACGTCCGAAAGCCCCGTTTGAACCTTAGGAATAGCTAGGATACATATGTCATGACATAGGATTCCGATATATGTGTGCGAGTAAGACCATGGCATTGATATGTGATTCTGATATATGTGTACGAGTAAGACCATGTCTGGGACGTTGGCATTGTACGATTTATGTGATTATCCGAGTGTCTGATCCAATTTTGAATGGTTCATCGGGCAAAGGTAAATCATGTAAAGATGTGTAAAACGAGCTAAATGGCCATGTATGAGTTAGCTTGTTAGCTACTAGTAATAAGGTAAGTGTGTACATAATATTTGTTCTATTCATGTGTAATCGATAATGATAAATGTAAGTGAATTTGACATGTGTATTCAGCCTTGTGGCTAAATAAATTGAGTATTAATGAAATGATTTATAATTATGTGCAAATGTGTGTGATCATGAATATTGGGCCTTATAGGTGATATATATATGTGAGGTTATGATATGATTTTCGAACTTATGTATATAAGTATACTTAGGTATGGTTTTATTATAACTAATTGGTTTTGGAAGTTGATTGTTGAAATGTTAATATGACTATACGAGTATTCGGCCTAGGTGAAGAAATGGTCTATAAAAGTATCTTAAGTAATCTAATTGAAATTTTGAGGCTAATTATGTTAATGTTAGTATAATTTGGTTAAGTATTTTGAGGCCAAGTTGTTTATTTGCTTATGACTTACTAAGCTATGATAGCTTACTCTGTGTGTTCATGTTACTTTGTTTTATAGATTTTGGATTCAAGTTACAAGCTTGGGGATCGTCAACAAAGTTTATCACACTATCTACAGCTTTGGTATTTAAATATTCGAACTCAAATTATGGCATGTACAGGCTGGAGTGTGTTTTGTAAAGTTGGATTTTTGTTTATGTATAATCTAAGCCATGCGAAAATGGCTAAATTATTATATTAGAATTCGGTTATGTTAGGTAAGGCTTATATTAATCTTGATTATTATGTTGTGTGCCATGAATGCATAATATATGTGATAAGCACTATATGTTTTGAAAATGGCATGCTTATTATGTTCAAACTTGGTCTTGTAAGTTCTTAGTCAAAATGTTTAATGAGCTTGTTCATTGGTAATTGATGATGGAAGTTTTTGATGCGTATGTGACTTAAAGTATCAAGATTCGGCTATGGAAGAATAATAATATAATATGTATTTGATATGTTAATTAGTTTGAAATGGAAAATATGAAATATGGAATAATTTAATGATGGGTGATTAAGTTTTAGCTTGATTAATTTGATTATTAAGTGGTAAGTAATGTATGTGTTTCATGATTAATTTGGTTGACTGTTTGGTATGTATTTGATGCTCAAATGTTAAGTGTGGCCTTGGCTTTAGGGTAAATGCACACCATGCTTATATATATATTTTTGACCGTATGGTTCACTATGAATGTTATTAAGGTAAATTATGAAATTGATAGGTAAAGAGAAAGACATATGCATGATATAAATTTTGGGTGTTCACTTATGGACTAAGTTAAAACATGCATATATGACATTTGGTCTTATTATTAGCTAAGTTTTTATGTGCCTTATATGTGTGTAATGATTTTCATATTTATGGATGCTATAAACTTATATATGTAGTTATATGAATTTGCTAAATACGTATAAGTTTGCAAATGTGTATAATGACATAAATTAACCTAATAGACTAGGAAATGAGGTGAGTTGACTTATAATCGATTACTTGTTTTTATTTGGTATTAATATGTAAAACATATGAGACTCATATAGATTACTATGCTAATGCCGCATATATGAAATTGTTGATGTATTATATTTTGTATTGTTACATGTGAATAATATGACTATATGTACATATGATATGAAATGTTCAAATTTAAGAGTTATATTAGTTTATGAAATAAATCTTAATTAACTTTCGAGACATATTTATATGAATATATAAATATTTGTATTTAATTGTTCGGAATCGTGTTTTATTCTATAATGCCTTATGACCTATGCTAGCGACGGATACGGGTTAGGGGTGTTACACCTATAGTATAACATTTCAATCCATAATAGTAAATAGTGTCAAAGAACTTACAGATTTGACGCTAGAGACTCGGTATGCCACACCTTCAGTGTCAACATTTTAAAAAAATCCAAATTATTTAAAATCATCTCTTTCAAAAACCAAGGTTTAGAAAAACTTTTGAAAACCCAAATTCGAGAAAAATTTTCAAAAACCCATTCCACAGTCGAGTTTTGCAACCTAGCTCTGATACCACTAAATGTAACACCCCAAACCCGGCCTAAACGTTACGGTCAAATCTGACGTGTCACGTCAAAATATTTTTCGAAAATTGATCTTTTCAGTAAAAATCCATTACTGAATTTAAATCCTTTTATTATTATTAACAAAAGTTCTCGTTAAAACGTTTACTTATTAACCATCAGTGTTATATTAAATTGATTTAAAGATGTAAAAACTTTTAAAGTCGATGAAGTTTAAAACACGTGTTTTAGAAAACAGAAATTGTTTTAAAAACTCGTCTTTCCCTAAGACTAGCAGTTTAAAAATATATAATCCAAAGCCCAATTAAAAATTAAAATCCACAAATGGCCTTATTACAAAATTAAAACCCAAAAGTGAAGTTTAAATTAAATAAAGTCAAATACAAGATACAGTAGTCGTGTGGCCACCTCCAAGTCCTTCGCGGCACCAAATCATCTAAGGCTAAGGATTACTTGAACAATTAAAAAGAAGGGTGAGTTTACAAAAACTCAGTGTGTAATCCCTTAACAGACAACTAAAAACAGAATAAGTAAAACAGTCTAGGCCGTAGCCCTATTCAGTAACAGAGTAGTCTGGGCTTTAGCCCTATACAGTAGTAGAGTGGGCCCAAGCCCAAAACAAAATCAATACAGAGCAAATAGGTATCCCAAACCAATCCAACCAGCACACCACCCATACCAGCCAACACACCATGTGGGGATTCGATTGACCCACCCAGCCAACACACCAATAATGCAGCGAAACTGCTAATAACAGAAAAAGTGGAGGAGCCACTTGAATCAAAATACGTGGCAAAACCACTAGTACAGAACTTCCTCCAAGTCAGACCCCCAACCCCATACAGGATAACATGTCAAAAATATTATGTGTATGCAAAATCATACTCAGTACAATCATATATGTAAATCATAAGCACATCAGTCATATGGAACACAAGGGCATAATCGTCATTTTACCATACAGGGGCATTACGGTCATTTTATCCTACAGGGGCATTACGGTCATTTTACCTTACAGGGGTATTACAATCATTTTACCCTATTTTGGGGTTTGTAGCTCAGATAATGACCTCTCCGAAGGTCTACAGACGCATCGAGTGACACAGATAACCTAAACTATCATAACGATGTAAATGGGCCCAAGACCCATTACTCGGCCCAAATGTGCCCACATGCTTGTATGGCCAATTTAGGCCAGTCCAATATTTATCACTTACCGTGGATTTAATCTGTGTGGAGCCCACGAGCCAATTGGGCCCACACAGCCCATTTCGGCCCAACATGGCCTATAACAGCCCAAGTCCATGAAAATGCTTATAGTGGCCTATACAGACTATCACCCATGATTTGTGGGCTCGTTTTACCCCACGAGCGATCGCACAATCGTGAGGCCTCAAATGCCAAAGCTTCGGCCCTTTGGCTATTCCACTTTTGCCGATCTATAGTAAAGAAGATTTTGGTGCACAGTTACACACCTGTTTATGCAACTGTTCCATGTTCCTTAAGCGCCCAACCTACATTCAATTCCATATATAGTCAGTCTTTCACTTGTTAGTGTTCATAAACACTACATCCCCAAAATCAGTCCTTTAACAAATGGGTAACTAACCCTTTAACAACACTTATCCCAATCCTGGTTTAACACTTACCTTGATCGAACACTTAAGGTCCCTCACCCCTTAGTCGTTGCCGAGGATTGACTACAAGTTCTTATAGATTACCTGCACTCAAATCGAGATTCCATTATCATCTACTAGAAAATTCGTATGCACAATTAAACCCACAACAACACTTACCACAAAGGTTGAGAACCTATTTCTAAAGAATGAAACACAATCGGTTTAGAATCCCCAACTAGATAGTCGCTTCACAAGGCAGAACTAGCGCTATCACTCCCCTAGCAATGTTGATCGGAAAAAAAAGGTTAAGAGAACCATAGATATAGTAGAAGGGAGAAGAATGAATAGAGACCACAATCGATTAAGTAGCACTTACCACCAAAATTGACAGAGAAAAGCAGCAGAGGGATCAGTTTACAGAAGGTTAATATCGAAGTACTATGTGGCCAACAAGGATTAGATTACACTATAGAGAAAGAAGAAAGAAAAGAATGAATCATTCACTACAGCCAAAATCGAAAGAGATAGAGGGGCAAGACGATGCAATCGGTTAGGGTAAAGTCGATTGAAAGAAAGGGATAAAAAGGTAAAGAAGATTCGGCTATAGTAAAAGGAACAAGATTTGAGAGGGAAGAGTATGGGTATTCGGCTTCAGAGAAAAGGAGAAGAAGAAGAAGGTGTTCAATGCTCAATCAGCCAAAGAAGAAGGGTTAAGATACCACTTGGATACACGGCCAAAGCAAAATGAGAGACTGAGAGGTTTTCACAAATATACCACCGAAACCAAAATAAAAAATTAAATTTGCCCAAAACCCGAGGTATAGAAATCAAAATTGTCTTATAGTTAGCTAACACAAAATCGGCATCTAAATCCTATAGCCGAATTCCCTTATGAAACTAGGGGCCTCAAACAGCATTAACTCCCTCCCCACAAGACTTCAAATTTGACACAACAACCCCCCACACCTCAATCTCCTAATTCCTCTCCACAAATCTCTCCCCAATCCTCTCTACGATTTCCTCCTTGATACACTCCACCTATCACTCCACCACTTACCCATCAGAATTTTACTGTAACATAACCACTGGCCGAACCAAGCTGTAAAATAATTGCCTTATTTGCGCTATGCCAACGCTCGAACCTCAGACCTCAAGGTTCCTTTACACGCCACCTTGCCACTAGACCATAAGGCTTTTTGTGACTTGAAGCAAGCGCAACTATTTGTAAAGCCTATGTACAGAGTCCAGATTCATTTAAGAGCTAATTTAAAAATTCTGCAAAGGCCAAGACTTGAACCCAAGCTCCTCAAAGACTCCCAAACACACCCAAATCACTTAGCTAATAAAGCAAACATGTAATTTGTGTCACCTTCTTGCTTAACTAAAATATTTATGAGCAGTCTCCTAACTGCTCCCATGCTCAAGGCCCAATACTTCTAGGCCAAATTTGTGTCAAAATTTTTTTATATAAACTTAGAAAGATAAATTTTAAAAATGATACCTGTGAAGAATGTTAACTCTGATACCAAATTATGTGAGCTCATAATCGATTTAGAATTACAAGTCACTCGAATGCACGATCGTTCTAAATAGGTACTTGATAACTTACATAATAGGATATGAATCTTGATTTAACGACTTGTATGAGAAAAGCTCCAACGTTATTGAATGGACTCATTTTCTATAAGAAAATAATTGAAAAAAAGAATTGGTTTTGAACAGACCCCGACCCGTTGTTTATGAAAGAAAAAAGAATCGATAATATAAGAAAGGAAGGAAGAATGCCACAAAGAAAAAATCCTTGATAAGTTTGGTTTGAATGTTCTTACTAACTTAAGAGAAAATCTTCATGTAATGGAACCTTCACATTTGGACCCAAAGTCGTACCCATGCTCATGCACACATCAATTCTATTCTTTTGGAATAACAAATTTATCGGTTTCTATAGAGAGAGATTTACTTTCCAAAAAAAAAGTTAGAACATTATTTATAGTTTTATGTTTGATTCGTGATTGTTCGAGCCCACAATCAAAGTGTTTCATGGTATGAGATTAGTAGAAAAGATCATCTGATTAAAAGTCGAGAATGTCATGTATCCATCTTGCACAAAACACATAGACTTTTTAGAAAAAAATTATTACTATAAATATCACAAACCAGCTTGGTTTTCAAAATTTTAATTTTTTGTTATAAAACATTAATTGGGCCAAACACCAAGCTTCCCATTTCCACAACATTTGGGTCGTAAGTTAACAAGCTTACAAGAGATGACTTACAAAATTCCTTGACTTATAATGCGGGCTAGAGCTAAGAGGTTCAATGAGTCACTTGTGGGCTTAATCCAACAAGTTTGAGTCGAACAAGACAAGACCAATTCCTATTTGGCCCCTGAAAAAGACCCAAGCCCATACAAAGTTTTGCATGTGGACTTTTAAGGCCCAACAATCCATTTAGTTTATTTAATTCCACAACATTTAAATCAGAGTTTATTTAATATTTGTCATGCTATCTAATATGGGTCTTTGTTATCACATCATTAATATAGTTTAAAAAATGTCTTAAACATATCTTAGTTTATTGCATCTTTAATATGTGTTTTTTTATTACATTTTAATTATTGTGTTTATGATGTCCTAATGTTGTTTTTAATGTGTCCTAAGAACACTAAAGGGAATCAAAAAGTGTAAACACACAAAAAGGCTATTCGTTTTTTGCATGAAAAGTGACCATTCAGCCAACCATTGGTTTATTAAGTGTCACTGTCCAAATAGGAGATGAAAAAGGCCTATTTGAGGATTCTAGAAGGTGACTTTTGATCAAACCAATGTACATTAAAGTCCACCATCCAACATGAGAGAAGAATATGTCCCTTGAAGAATTTCTTACTCACTAAACAATCATGTATGGGTAGGTGAAGAACCATGTGGCTGTTCGGTTGAAGAGAACTCTTAATGCAACTTTAAATTATCTTTAGATGTTAAAGAACATTCTAAACATTGCAATTAAGGCTGATATGTGGCTGTTCACTTAACTAGCTTTCAATATAAATAATCCTTCATTTGTAAGATTTGAAGGAGATGATCAATTACATATTTTAAGAGAATTATCATTTGTTCTTGAATAACTTAAATTTGAACATAACAAGATTGTTTTCTTGTGGCGGTTATCCTTATACTGTTGGTTCCTATTTCATATATAAATAGTGGGTCACAGTTTTTTCTTCAATTATCCAAACTTATTGGAATGTTAACTATCTTTATAGAAATTGGGTCTCGTTGTTATGTAACATCTCATTTTTTAGTGGTACTGGAAACGGTGGTTTCGAAACCCTGATTTCCTATTATCGAGTAAATAAATATTATAAAATAATATTTATGAGTTTATTATAGAGTTCAATTGTGTCTTGGTCTGGTAATTTTAGTGATTTAATAATTAATTAAAGAAAAAGGGCTAAATCATAAAAGACATAAAACTTAATCATTATTGAATTTTATTGATTAAATAGCTTAATTATCATAAGTGGAAGGATTTATAAGTTAATAATACCATTTTTATTATAAGTGGATGGTTAGTAGACATAGTTTATACATTATTTTTAAAGTTAAAATAATATTAATAAAGTAAAATATATATTATCATCTTCCTTACTTTTATCTTCCACTGAAAACCAAGTTAAATTCTCTGTTGAAAAAGCTTGAGTTTCGGACAAAACTAATTACTCTTGCATGGTAGGTATTTTTTATCCGTTTTTTTAGTAATTTTTATGTTTTTGAGATCATTGTAGCTTAATCTAGCTAACCCAAGGAATTTTTTGTTAAACTATTAAAGATTTTGAAGCTTTCCTTTGATGGTTTTTAGACGTTCTTGGTGTTAAATGATGACTTTGTAAACGTGGTTACTAATTAGGATTATTCTGTAAAGGAATTTTTGCTAGTTTTGAGTTTAGGGACTAATAGGAAAATAAGTAAAATTTAGCATGTAAATTTAGAAAAATCTCTAGTGTTTGAAGGCTAATTTAGGATAATAGAAAATTTGGTTTTGATATATTGGGGTTAATTGTGAAGTTTTTGATAGATTCGATTTTAGGGACTAAATTTAATGAAGTGTAAAAGTTCAGGGATGTCACTCCCCAAAATAGGGCCTAGGAGTTTTAAGGATATTTTAGGAATTTTAGCGTGAGAGTGGTCGAAATGTTTGCGACATGGTTTATTGGTAATGTTTTCAATTATGATTTTCAGAAAATTAAATCAATTTCTGAAAATGAGTTTTAAAAGTAGGAATTATTTCTAAAAAAGTCAAAATTGTGAATCTTAACGAAGCAATTAAACCAAATATTAGAATTCAACCTAATATTTCCCCCACCTATATATATTTCACGTTAGTTCTTCCCCTCACATTCTTGTTGTCGTCCCTTTGTTTTCCCTCACCTTATTCATTCGATTTTTTATTCCAAACCCTACTCTTTTGATTTTCATCATCCTTATAGCATTAAACCTCCATAATACTTTAAGAAAAACACCTAAAAACACCATAGATGTAACAGCTCGATTTTGGGCCTAGTCGGAACAGTGGTTTTAGAACCACGAATTTGACATAGTGAAATTTATTTTTATTATATTTTTATGGTCTACAGTTTTATGAAAAATATTTTGTTCGAAAATTTTAACGTTTGAGCACTCAATTTAGCAGCAAAGACTAAATTGTTAAAAGTGCAAAGTTAAGTTCTACGTGTTAGAGGTGTCTAATTGTTATGAAATTTTAAATTGAATGTCCTTAGGTGGTAATTAGACCATTTTACTTTAAGTTGGACAAAAATAGACATGAGGTAAAAGAATGTGTGTTTTAAGAAAAAGGCATTTTGGTCATTTAGTAATCAAATGAATTAAAAAGCAAAAATCAAGCCAAAATCCTTGTCCATCTTCTGCCCCTTGTGCCGAAATTTAGAAGGGAATCTATAGCTAGGGTTTGGCCACTTTCAAGCTTGATTGTAAGTCTGTTCTTACCCCGTTTTTAATGCTCTTTGCATTTTTGAAGTTGTTATCACTCGATCTATCTATTTCAACCATTAATTTGAGAAATGATTAAGTTCTAGGGTTTGATGGTAGAAAATGTGTGTTTATGATAAACAAGTTTTGCTAGGTGATTTTTGATGAAAATATAAAAAGGACCAATTTGTAAAAATATTATAAAATGTGTGTAAAAGTGTGATTAAATGAAAAATGTGGGCTATTATAAGCATAAAAGAGGTTCGACTAGGCTTGGGAATCAAAGAAATTGAATCTATTTCAATTTACGGGCTAGGGACCAAAGTGTAAGAATGTCAAAGTTTAGGGGCAAAAATGTAATTTTTCCCCAAGGTGATTTTTGAACTGATTTGAGTAATTTGAATAATAAATAAGTTAAATCTGCTATTATAGATCAGGAAAAACGAGGTTCAGACCTAGATCGGGGAAAACAAAATGTTTGAGGATTAGGTCCCATTTCTACTATTTTTGTACCCAAGTAAGTTCGTATGTAAATAATGCATCGTTTTAAATATGTTTTAAATGCTTTATTATTGTATGAATTGTGCTTGACCCTTGGACGTATGCGACGAAGTTACAACAAGTCTGATCCCGGTTGAACCTTAGGAATAGATAGGATACAAATGTCATGACATTAGGGTTACTAAGGTTACGTGTAAGACCATATCTGAGATATGGCATCAATATGAGACTTCTTGTAAGACCATATCTGAGATATGGCATCGATATGAGGCTTCGTGTAAGACCATAGTTAGGCTATTGGCATCGATATGAGATCCCATTTAAGACCATATTTGGGATATGGCATTAGTAGGGCCCGAGTATCCTTTAGTATTCCAAGTGGTTCATCAGGTAATTTAATGATGTATGTCAAAGGTGAGTTGCATGCAAATCCAATTCGAGATGACTCAGGTATGTATGTAAAACTCATACGATGAACCCTTGGTAAGGTTATGATTAAGTAAGTTATGATCATAAGATCTTAATAATGTTTATGCCAATTATCATCATGTTAATTATATGTTAAATGTTGGGTTATGATGTCTATTATTTGCATGGGAACTTACTAAGCTATATAGCTTACTCCCCTTTTCTTCCCCTTGTCTTATAGTGTCACCAAGTGATGTAAGCACGCCCAGAAGCTCAACGAATTCTAGCGAAGACCCTATCGAGCTTTCTAAAGGCCCAATGACTCGAGCTTGAGCTAGGCAATTCCAAGAAGCTATTTCAACTTTAATCACTCAATTTTGGGAAGAAAAGAAGCTCGCTGTTAATTGAGAAGCTCGAGGCAACTTCTTAAAGACTCATTGCACTTTAGTGCAAGCCGAATTCAGCTTATTTCTGGCTCTCCGAACTCCAATTAGCTCAAATCAGCTCACTTGAGCTTATTTCAGCTCGCTTGTGCTCAATTTAGTTTCATTCTAGCTCATTTCTTTAATCATTAAAATAAATTAAGTGTTTGTTTTATTTTATTTATTATGATTCAGATCATGTCCGAATATGATAGCTCATTATAGCTAATTAAGAGTTTCATATTTTTTTTTGAGGTAGCTGAAATTAATATACTAGCTAAGTCTATATTAATTATGTCTTAATTTAATTAGTGTGTTAATTAATATGTCTTGATGTTATTTAATCTTAGTTCAGCCAAATATATCTTTGAATTAATGTGTTCATGGCTTTTGTAGGTGCAGCCGAATGTATGAGGTGCATTAAATACAAGGTACATGCACGGCTAGGTTCAAAGCAAGGGAGGATTCATGCATGACTTCCTACAATGCATGGTGTGCTGATTAATGGTCTCCCAAGCACCTATTCAGCCAAGGAGAAACTACTAAATTAATTTCCAAGTCAAATTCATAAAAGAAGCTTAATGAACGATGCATGAACAGCTAGTTACAACGAATGGGAAAATGCATGTATGTCTAGCTACATGAATTGTGTGCTGAATTCTTTGGTTCCCTTAAGTGACTATTTGGCCAAGAAGCACTTATTGGATGATTCATTCAAGCCATAGCCGAACCTAGACATGACCATTAAGCTCCCTTGCATCCAAGTTCGTCTAGCTGACTTTTTCCCTCATCAAGAAGCTGTCCATTGAAGATCCAACCAGCCAAATTTAAATAGCACAATTTGTGATTTTATTCTAGATTATTCTAGCCTATTTCATAGTCGATTGCTTAGCTCTTAAATCTTGTTAATTTTTCCATTCAGCTAGCTTTATATAATGCTATAAATACTCAACATATTTCAAGTTGTAGGGACTTTTGCCATATTATTGAATGAACATTGTTCTTGTGAGGTTTCTTCCTCTCTATTTCGTTTGAGTCTCGATTGGCTTATCTAGCTTGTTAGTGGCATCAACTCGAACTCCTTCCTGAACTTATCACCAACCTTGGTGTGGCGTTCATCCATCAAATTATACCTTTGGTTCCTATCTTTTTAGGTAACGGGTCAAGGTCCATCTTCTATCATCCACTTAACCACCGTAAGCGATATAAGTCCCGAGGCAATACTCCTTACAGTATTGAATCGTTCTTGGAGCTTGAGTTCACTTTTTCCATTCCATCCTTTCTATCAACTATTTACCTTATTTCTTTGTTAAACCGAACCTACCAAAATCATACCTAGCCTATCATTTGAACCATTTTGTCAATTTTCGTTCATACTTAGCTTAATATGTCCTTTTCTTAAGCCGAGCGATACTTCCTTGACGACGATCAGGCAACTTAGGTCACTCGACTCAACATCACCGAGCCGGTTCACATCACCAAGCTAGCTCGAGGATCGAACACTGTCGGAGATCCACTCACATTATCAACTGATTATTTTGGGTACCAATGAATTTGACATTTTGAGTTATGGCATGTATAGGGACTTGGTCATTTTTTTATGTGTCATAATTGATTTTGCCAAATGTATTGCTTTTTTGTTGATTGATAATTCATTTTGTAAATGGCCATTGAAATTGGCTAATATTGGTTTAAGTATATATGCATATGATTATGTTTTCATGGATGTGGAAATTTGCATGGTTCAAGTTGATAAGTATGTGATATATGTATGTGGTAAATGGTAGCTTGTGAATGATGTGTGGATGTCTTGATTATGGCTAAATTGGTTGAATGTAATTGCTTGGATTGGTGTTATGTTTTGTTGTGTAGGTTTGTGCATAAAAGGGTGAGAAAATGGCTTGGTAAATAGCCTTGTTTTTAACCACACGGGAAGACACATGGGCGTGTGTCTAGGCCGTGTGTGTCACACGGCTTGCCCCATGGGCATGTGTTCCGGCCGTGTGTCACCTGCACCTTAATTGTTGCAAAACAGAATGCTCAGAATTGAGCATATGGGCAGAGACACTGGCATGTCTATCAGTCGTGTGGATGACACATCCACAGGCACGGGTGTGTGCCTTGGGCGTGTGAAGTCTGCACCTATTTTATGAAAATTAAATCGACCATATGGCCTAGCACACGGGCGAGTGACTTGGCCGTGTGTCTTCAATTTGTTCTTGGGTGACAAATAGAGAGTTACACGGGGTAGGGACATGAGCGTGTGTGACCACACGGCCTACCCGCACGGGCGTGTCCTTAGCCACACGGGCATGTGGCCCTTAAAACATGAAAATTTTTCTAAAGTTCTCGATTTAGCCTCAAATTAGGCCTCGCACACTCATTCTAGGGACGATATGAATGTATATGAAAAGTTTTAAATTTGGATGTAAACTTACATCTCGGTTTTGTATGATTGCTTGTGTATAAGTTCGGTAATGCCTTGTACCCCATTCTGGCGTTGGATACGGATAAGGGGTGTTACAATAGATTCCTCCATAGTCAAGCTTATGGATTTTTCAGGTTTTCGATCAAACGATCAGTTTTTCCTCAACTAAGGTAATGATTCATCTTCCTATTAGTTTTAAATGTTATTTAGTCTTTAAAACAAGTTTTTAGCCATTAAATAACATGTTTTGAATAAAAATTGAAAATTGGGTCGTTAATGGTGGATTTCAAGATTTTGCATAAAAACATGGTTTCAAAGTACTTTTTAGCTTGTCTAAACTTGATTAGAAGGTTTTTAAACTTACTTTGAAGTTTCATTAAAGAATTCTTAAGTTTTAATGAATTTCCAGAAAATAGCCATAAAACATATCAAAAAAGTCGATATCATGAATTGAGTAGTTTTGTGTAGTTTAAAGGTTGAGAATTAGTCATAGGTGAATTATAAGATGAACGAAATTGTTTTAGGTGAAAAGATTAAGTATAGATTGAGATATTCGGATTTAAAGTTTGTCATGTTAAAGGTTTTGGTTACATGGGAACATAGCTTAGGCTTATGTTTTTTATTTCTTATGGTAAGTTATTAGTTGATTATTGAATGCATTGTTGTGTGAATTGTTTTGTTGAAGTTTTAGATTCGTTAAGACCTTCTACGAGTATAGATAAAGGCAAGGAAATGGTAGTTTGAGCTTTCAACTTTTCGGCGAAAGCATAATTGGTGAGTGTTTGGAATAATTACTTGTGGACATGATTCAATGCATTATTTTGGAATTTAGCAGTAGCCTAGACCCCTACTTTAAATTTCGAGTGTAAGCTTTTTCATACCTATGTTGTCTTGTGAACAAAGTGCTTATGTGTTTGTGAATATGTGAATTGAGATGACATGCTATAACATGTGATATGTGGTTATGATAAATGTTATGAAAGTGCAAATATTTACATGTTATGTATATGTTAAATTTTAGACACAGTGTTTTGCTAAAGATGCGAATATGCAGCGATTGTACACGGATAATCGATAAGTGATATGTGTTTCACTTCGGATACTTTAGCCTTGTGATTATTGAAAATGTTAGATATAGTTGGCATGCCTTAAGATTGTGAGTACTCACCTATATGTACAGTGATTTTGGGTGTTGAGGCCTTAGGACATGTTGGAAGGTAAGGGAATGTGAGCTAAGCTCCACTCAACGGGATATGTAAGGGGAGATAAGGAGAGTGTTAGATTTATGCTTCACTTATGGGACATGTTTGACTCTATGAGTCTATATTTGGTGTGTTGGAGATCTGCGTATTCGGTGAGTGATGATAGAGCTCACTTTTATGTTTTATAGCTTAAGTGCCAAATTATCTTAAAATTTATATATGTGTAACGTGATGTATGCCTAAATAAGTATGTGACCATTATGCAATTTATCTATAAAAATGTTTTGAATATTGTGATATATGATTGAATGTTAGGTGATTATATGTGTAATAGGATATTTGCTTAAAAGTGAATATGTTTACCATGTAAAAGAACTAATAATAATGCACGAATAAGTATATTATGACACAAAAGCTGGAACTATTAAGGTTATGCTATATGGTTGTTTCGTTAATGCTTGATGAACTGTTTGCATGGTAGTTATTCTAGGCATTCACTGAGTCTCACAAATTCTCTCTTGTACTCGGTCACAGATATTTGACCCTGTTTCAACTCCAGAAATTCTTTGCATTTTCTATCAATAAACCGCTGGCTTATGTATTTCTTTCTAAACTCAGTTTGAAAGAATTCTCATTTGAATCTTTCTCTCGGCACCACAGATATTAAAGTGTTCCACCATTGATATGCAATATC
The DNA here is from genome assembly GCA_025698465.1 of Gossypium longicalyx. Lineage (NCBI taxonomy): Eukaryota > Viridiplantae > Streptophyta > Magnoliopsida > Malvales > Malvaceae > Gossypium > Gossypium longicalyx. The sequence continues at coordinate 40,120,991 of CM047004.1, forward strand.
TCTCAGAAGTGAAACGACACATTTAACACATTCAGCTGGCGTGCAAGATAATTCATCAAATACCAGGATCGTATTCTCAAGCCAAAACTCAGCTCTCTCAGGATCATCATCAACTGTAGCTCTAAATGCTTCAGCCTCATGCTTTCAAATTTTATCTACAGGTGGTTTACTGGAACATAAAGGTTCCAAACATTAAGGAGCTACGAGGACCAGTTGGGTAATAGGTAGGGGTGGAGGTTGCTGAGCAGCCGTATTTGTTCGAACAAACTTAGTGAACCACTCGTTCATCAATTGGAAGAAGGCTTCTTTGGCCTGTCCTCCCTGACTCCCAGATACTGGTCTTGACCCAGACTGCGCTACTCCATGAACGGAGGCTGGAGCATTAATTTGAACATCATCAGCCATTGCTCGATTGGGATCCATTACTATCTAAAAACACGATTTTAAAATCGTCAAGAGATATCACACTATCAAAGGTTATATATGGCATGTATAGCTAGACTCACATACGCTACATTAGTCGTAGAATCGACTAAACAGTAACTCTGATACCAATAAATGTAACATATGTAACACCCCAAACCCTGCCTAGACGTTATGGCTGAATCTGCGATGTCACATTAGAGTGCTTTTCAAAACATGAGTCATCGAAAGGTTCCTTCTTTGTAAAACATCATTGGGTTCTTAACAAAAGAATGAGAGGCCTAGTTTATTTTGAAAAACTCACATCATTTAAGTAAAACATTAGTTATACCGGTTTATCATTAAACTTTAAAACCATGCTTGTTATGGAAGTTTTTAAAACGTTTTGCATGAATGTGATAGTTTCAGAAAAACATTTGTTTGCTTCTTTTTCTTGAAAACCTGAGTCTTATCACTAGCAGGTAAAATAAAATTATAAAACCCCAAAATAAAATAAACTTTAAAAGTCCTTATTATAATGAAAAACCCAAAAATAAAATCTTAGTCATATTCAATAATAAAATACTACGTCGAGTGGCCACCTCTGAGTCCTCCGTCGCCTCGATCCATCTAAGCTTGGGGATTTCCTGCACAGATAATAGATGGGTGAGTTTACAAAAATTCAGTGTGTGAAGTCCCAAAATAGTAGATAATCAGAGAAAATGCAATCTGGGCCTAAGCCCTTTTTATTCCAGTTATGGCCTTAGCAGCTTTTTCAGTAATAGTAGTCTAGGCCTTAGCCCGTTTCAGTACAGTATGCGACAAAGAGTCTTACCCAATCCAATTGATACACACCAACTCAATACCAGCCCTACACACCATGTGAGGATAAAATCGACCCACCCAACCCTACACAACAAGTCGTACCAATTTTGGTACTACAACAGTATTTGCAGTGGAGCTGCCAATAATAGGCTTTTTGTAATATCCCGAATTAGGGCCTAATCAGAATAGTGGTTTCATGACCACAAATCTGAGATAAAAATAATTATTTTATAATTATTTTGAGGTTTATGATATGATTGCATGATTGTGTGAAAATTTCGTGACGAAATTCTATGCATAAAGTGCTAAAATTAAAATTAGGGACTAAATCGAATAATTTTCAAAACTTGCATTCTAGAAGTTTTTAGTATGAAATTACTTTGGAATATTAATGAGGAGGTCTTAAATAGCAATTTGACCAATTTCTAAAATTTTGGGCAAAAATGGGCTTGTACATGAAAATTTTCAAAGAAAGGTACTAAGGGTATTTTGGTCATTTGGTAATTAAAAGATTAAAAAAAGGAAAAAGATGGAAAAATATGTCCATCTTCTTCATTAGGACGAAAATTAAAGGGTTCTCCATAGCTAGGGTTTGTTTCAAGCTTCCAAGCTCCATAGTAAGTGATTCCAAGCCCCGTTTTTAATGTTCTTTACGTTTTTGGAGTCCTAGTAACTTGATTTAGCTTATGCTAGCAATAATTTAACCTAGGGTTCATATTTGGAAAAATACCCATAGGTGAAATTTGTGTATTTTGGTGTTTTATGATAGAATATGAGGTTTTAAATTATGCTAGACAACCTGTGCTACTCAGTTTTAAGTGAAAACGAGTAAAATGACTTAATCGGTAAAAATACCTAATATTCATAAGTACATGTTAGAGAGTGAATTTGATGTTGCTATAGAAGGGAAAAATGATCAGCATGTCATAAAATATAAGAAAATAGGATGAGGTTTAATTTACGAGCCTTGGGGCAAAAGTGTAAATATGTAAAAGTTTAGGGCCAAAATGGTAATTTTGCCAAAGTTCGTACTAAGGGCTGTTTTGATGAATGTATGTATTAAATAAATTAATTTGGTATTATAGATCAAGAGAAACAAGATTCAAGTCGTGATCGAGGGAAAAATAAAGTTTACGTGGAATAGGCTCGATTGCTAATATTTTGTATCGAGGTAAGTTCATGTGTAAATAAGGTAACATAATTTTTATTTTAAGTGATTTAATGTTATTTATATGATATGATACTTATTATCATGAAATATTATGTTTTGTGAATTATTATTTTGTAATATGCAAATTATGTGAACAACTTGATAAGTATGAGATGCTAGCAAGTATCAGTTTCTACATTTCGAAGAAGGCGATCAAAATGTGTAATTGAGAAGAATCCCATTTTAACCTTGGGAATAGATTAGGGTACAAGTGACATGTCACTAGGATGGTTGAGTTCTGAACTCATTGAGTTGAGTCCGAGTTCGTGAGATGTAACTAGGCATCCGAGCTCGTTGAGTTGAGTCCGAGTTCGTTTATGGGCGGGTTACATGGTAACTTGGCTACATAGATTTCAAAAGCTATTGAGCTTGTTTAGCTATGAGTATAGCACTTACGTGCACACTATCCGCGTATCTGAAATTATATTCCGATGTGTTCAACGGGAGAATCCTAAGAGAATAGGGAGAGTACTTAAAATGAAAGTGATTGATGATGAATGTGTTGAAGAAGTGAAAATGGACAGGTATGAGTTTAATCCTTGGTTGAGAATATGGTAAGACAAAATTGTGGTAAGATAGTAAGTATTCTTATGACATGAGTGTCTTAATGATGTTTATGTTGGATTGCATGATCATGTTACTTGTTATTTGCATGTGAACTTACTAAGCATTTATGCTTACTCCCTCCTTTTCATTCATTATAGTTTTGACAAGCCGGCTTTAGAATCGGGTCGAAGGCTCGCTCACACTATCCGAAGACCTAAATTGGTAAAATGGCTTGTATATTTTGAGTGTGGCATGTATAGCACTATACTCACTTTGTGTAAATAATCTTATGATATGATTATGGTTTGGTAACAAAAGGTTTGGAAATTATTATCCATTGGAATGGCCAATCTAGATCATATTTCATGTCATGTATGTTTAATTTATTACTTAGTCTATGGAAAACCATAAAATGGTGAAATTGGTTATAAAACAGAATCACATAGCAGTAGTGACGTGAATTGGAAAAATCACTAAAAATAGTAGAAATAGAATTAGATGATGAATAAAATATGTAATTTAAGCCTAATGAATCTATTTTCATGTGGAAGAAACAAAATAGGTAAAAGAGTTGTATTTTATAAGATATTTATATTTTTGTGAAACAGGGCCAGAGCAATTTCTGAATCCCCTGTTCTGACTTTGGAAATTCACCAAAAATTTTAAAAAAATAATTAGAAGTTATTCTTTACATGTACATATTCCTTATTGAGTCTAGTTTTAATATATACAAACGGCATAGTATTTTGAGTTCTGTACAAAGAGAAAAGTGGTTTGTAGTGAACAGAGGTCAAAGTAGACGAATGCGGAAATAGGGTAAAATTTAACTAATAAACTATACTAATTGGCTCGAAAAAAAATTCTAGAAAAAATTATTAGATAGATATATGAGTCTAGTTTCATATAAAATTTACGAATCTTAATTTTGAGCTTCGGAACTCGAGATATGAATTTTTAAGCGACTGTGACACAGTTAACCTGCTTGTCTGAAAATTCTAAAATAAATTGTTTGAGCTGTTTAATTAATGAATTAAGCCCATTAACACCTTGTGCTCGACTCCGACGATGGTCTCGGGTACGGGGGCGTTACATTTGGTGGTATCAGAGTAAGTTTAGTCGATTCTCGGACTAACGTGTTGTATGTACGGGTTTTGCTATACATGCCATGCTATATATGTGATAGTGTGACGACTTCTGACCTTTTAAATTATTTTTTTATAGTAAATGGATCCCGATCCAGCTGTGGCTGATGATTTAGAGAGTAATGCACCAACTCCGGCTGAAGGGGTGGTGTTGACTGAAAATCCACCTCCTACTGTTGGTCAAGGAGGAGGAGAAGGGGCTCGGGAAGCCTTTCTACAAATGATGAATGCTTGGTATACAGAGTTCGTTCGTACGAACCCGAATGCACAACCTCTCCCACCTCCCTCGATTCCTCAACCTGTACCCCCGATGCCTCAAGGTATGGATCTGATGAAATTTCACGAACTCCAGTTGATGAGAATGCAAGCAAGGGGTCAAGAATTCGGGAAAATGTTGATGATGATGCTGAGAAAGCAGAGTTTTGGCTTGAGAATTCTATTCGGGTATTTGATGAATTGTCTTGTACACCTGAGGAATGCTTGAAATGTGCTATATCATTGTTGAGGGATTCAGCCTATCATTGGTGAAAGACATTGATTTCAGTAGTGCCAAAAGAGAAAGTGACTTGGGAGTTCTTTCAAGAAGAATTTCGGAAGAAATACATCAGTGAAAGATTTGTTGATTAGAAGCGTAAAGAGTTTCTTGAGTTGAAGCAGGGGAACATGACAGTTACTGAATACGAAAGGGAGTTCATCAGGTTGAGTAAGTATGCTAGAGAATATATTCCTACAGAGGCTAAAATGTGCAGACGATTTAAAGACAGAATCAATGAAGACATCAAAGTATTTGTTGGGATTCTTGAATTAAAAGAAATGGTAGTATTTGTTGATCGAGCTTGCAAGGCTGAAGAACTACTTAAATAGAAGAAAAAAGTAGAGGCTGAGACTAGAAGTTGGAAGAAAAGATCGACGAGCAGTTCATTCTCACAGCAATCTAGAAAACCTAGAAATATGAATCCTCGTTTTCAGGTTTCGGCCGGACAATCATATGGAAATTCTAAGAAACAAAATGTGGGTTTTAAATCTCAGACTACTTCCGTGGCTAGTGTGGGGAATTTTTTCACCATACAGATAATGTCGCCAAATCTTCAAAGCAAATACTATAACAGCCAATTCCAAATCATGAGTCGGATAATTTCTTTTCTGAGATTTTAACTACCTCGAAGCATAAGCCACCACTTTTCCTTCTTGCATAAGTACACATCCTAAGCCATTTCGAGAAGCATCACTATACACCATAAATTCTTTACCTAGTTCGGGTTGTACTAACACTAGTGCTTTAGTTAATAACTTTTTCAATTCTTCAAAACTCTATTGACATTCTTCCGTCCACTCAAATTTAACATCCTTTCGAAGTAGTCTAGTTAAAGGAACTGGTATATTTTCTCTTTATGATGTTAATGTTACTGCTTTGATTGATCCCGGTTCTACTCATTCATATGTGTGCATGAAATTGGTGTCTAGTATGAATATACCTATTGAATACATAGAATTTATGATTAGAGTGTCGAATCCATTTGGCAAATGTGTGATAGTTGATAAAGTATGCAAGAAATGTCCTTTAATGATTCGGGGTCATTACTTTCTGGCTAACTTGATGTTGTTATCGTTTGATGAATTTGATGTTATTTTGGGTATGGATTGGTTGACATTGCATGATGTTATAGTAAATTGCAAAGAAAAGGTTATAGAATTAAAGTGTGAAAGTGGTAAAATTCTGCGGGTTGAATCAGGCAAATCAGAGGCATTATCTAGTGTAATTTCTTCGATGTCGGCTCAAAAATATTTGAGGAAGGGTTATGAAGCTTATTTGGCGTATGTACTTAATACAAAAGAAATTAAAAAGAAAATTGAATCAGTGCCGATTGTGTGTGAGTTGATACCGGGAACAGCTCCGATCTTGATTGCTCCGTATAGAACGGCACCAGCAAAGTTGAAAGAATTAAAGTCACAGTTGCAAGAGTTGACTGACAAAGGCTTTGTGAGACTGAGTTTTTCACCTTGGGGTGCTCCCGTATTATTTGTGAAAAAGAAGGATGGTTCTATGAGATTGCGTGTTGACTATTGGCAATTAAACAAGGTGGCAATCAAGAACAAGTATCCGGCAACTTGAAGAAAATGTATTGGTGGAATGGAATGAAAAGAGATATCTCCAAGTTTGTATCAAAGTGCTTAATTTGTCAAGAAGTGAAAGCTGAAAACCAAGTACCTTCGGGACTACTCCAGCCTATCATGGTTCCTAAATGGAAATGAGATCGGATTACTATGGATTTTGTATCAGGGTTGCCGTTAACTCCGGGGAAGAAAGATGCCATCTGGGTAATAGTTGATGATCGACTAAATCGGCTCATTTTATTCCGATGCGTCATTTAATTATTCTCTTAATAAGTTGGCCGAATTGTATATCAGTGAGATTTTTAGACTTCACGGAATACCTTTGTCAATCATTTCGGATAGAGGTCTGAGATTTACTTTGCGGTTTTGGCAAAAGTTGCAAGAGGCATTAGGTACGAAGTTAAATTTTAGCTGATACGATAGCGTCTCGGAGTGCATCAAGTTCGAGCAAGGATCCAACGGTGCTGCCCCAAGGACCAATCACGTGAGCTCAAGCTAAACAATTCAAAGAGGCCATTTCGGCCTTAATTTTTCAGTTGTGGGACGAGACTTTGGTTGGAGGAATAGAACGAGTTGGGACCAGTTCAATAAAGTTTCCTTGCAACATATTGCAAACCGATTTCAGCTCAATTTCAACTCTTTGAACTGTTCCAACTAAATTGAATTTTATTTTATTTTATTATTATTATTTTTTTTTATTTTATCAGCATTGCATTTAGTTGCATTTAAATCCTTGCATTTAAGCATCTTAATTTAATAATGAGTTGATGGTCATTAATTCAATTCATCTTAGTTTAATTAATTGAGTTTTTTATGAACTTGATTTAATAGATGCTTCTTTAAATAAACTAGTTACTAGGATAATTTAGTGATGCATGAGTTAAAGTTCATTTAATAATGCTTCATTAATTAAACTAGTTGCTGGATTAAATGATGCATAAGTGTTAGTTCATTCATTTAAGTTAGTTGTTAATTTGTTTTAAGTTTTAATAAATGAATAAATGTGACGGTTACATGTGTTAATTGCAGTGACTTTTTAGCTCCCATTTATTATTATTATTGGTGTTATTAAGTATTCAAAAGGTGACTTTTGAAGAGATTTGAGTTACAAAGGAGAGGGCTGTTACAAAGAGGCTTTATACATCATTAAGAAGTTGTTTTAATCAATTAATGAAGTTGGTGTCTCTTCGGTTGATCATGGAGACTTCAAAAGACTTTGCAAGCCATTTAATTGAAGAAGTAAATCATATTAAAGGCCAGCAGCTGAATTTAATGGACAAAAAGAGTTACAAAGAGTTATTTTCACAAACCAATAAGCTTCCAGACGTTTTCTTCATAATGGTGGCTACTCATTTACACTTTTGGTTGTTTAAATTCAACATTTACACAAGGAGGACCGTTCATGTGCCAAAAGATACTCATTCTAGGCTGATGACCATTCGGCTGTCCAAAGGAGAATTAAAAGGGTTGTTACGACCTTTTAAATGATCAAGCATTAAAACTAAATTTATTCAGCTCATTAGAGCTCATTATTAGCTTCATTAAAAGTGACCATTCAGCTAGCCTTCCTTTGGTCACTATAAATTCATGTAACCAGCCTTTTTATGGGGACACTTTTTCGAATATTTTTGTTAATGATATACTACCAAATTAGTGAGGCAAACTTTTCTCTGTTTTCGTTCAAAGATTTGTTGGCTACCTAGTGTTCTAGTTGTGTCATCCATTTTTTTGTTGAAAACCGAACTTGCCACTACTCGTAGTGTGGCGTTCAAACATACCGAGGTTCCTATCTTGCTAGATAGTGGGTCGAGGTCACCTTAACCATTTTTAAACCGAACTAGAGGGCTTATAAGCAACGGGTCATTACCAAATCGGTATTGGTTCTTATTTGCACTTTTGGTTCAATCCATTTTCTTTTCTTACCATTTCGAACTAAAATAAATTCCTTCTTTCACATCTTACCTTTTTTCATACATATTCTTAAACCAACTACTAATTTGTCAAACAACTTCATTCCATACCAATTTCACTAAACTAAATTGTCAATTACTTCTCGTAGACGATCGGGCATTTTTTTTCATACGTCTCGACTCACCCTGAGGCGGATCGTATCATTTGGTATCAGAGCTACAAAAATAAGGAGTATGAGCATTCAAAATTACTCCCGGGATAGTCTGTGACTCATCAAGTAAGTTTCAAAAAAAATTCAAAAAAAATATTCGAAAAAAAAGTTTCAGAAAAAATACGAAAAAAAAGAAAAAAAGAAAAAAATTTTTACTTTTTCTCCATTTTTTGATCCTGAAACTTTTACCCTCTCATCCACTTCCATCTTTGACCTTTTCGCCACACTACGCCTGAAATTTTTTTTTCTTCTTGTAAGCCTACCCTGTATTAAATCACATCATCCCTTGTTACCCATTTGAAACCGACCACCTAGACTATGGTTAAGCCTTGGCGAATCTGCTTACAAAATCACAAGAAAGGTATAGAGAGGTAAAAGGCACGAGAGTTGTGAGCGCAATAGAGTGGAAATAAAAGCCTATTCTCGAGCGTAAACATGAGCGTGAGTGAAATTCTTCTTTCTTTCTGAGTGATCGTGAGGTTTTGTGTGAGGTTCCTTACTAAATTCAATGTCACAAGAAGCTGATCCTAACATGGAAGATCGTCCCGCACGACAACCTATTTGCAACGTTCCTGATTTGAACATGCAAGCTCTATTACAAGAGATGGAAAGACTCTTAGATCGAAGATTAAATCCTCTCGAAGATCGCCTATTCCAAGTCGAAGCGAGAGAGCAACGTGAAGGACCTCTTGAAGTAGTCCAACTTAGACGGGAGAGACCAAACCAACAACAGGAAAGACAAAGAGCTCAAGATGATGATGTAAATGATCCTAGTGATCTTGAAAGCGATCAAGAGTCAAATGCAAGTAATCGCCGGAGGGAACCACGACATCGACATCGGAGACGTGAAGATGATGATCTTAAGAACATCAAGCTTTCAATACCACCGTTCCAAGGTAGATCAGATCCGAAAGCCTATCTTGAGTGGGAAAAGAAGATCAAGTTGGTGTTTGATTGTCACAACTACTCCGAAAACAAAAAGGTGAAATTAGCAGCAATCGAATTCTCAGATTACGCCATGATCTAGTGGGATCAACTAACTACTGGTCGAAGATGCAACGAAGAATGACCAATCTCTATATGGACCGAGATGAAGGCAGTTCTGAGGCGACGATTTATCCCTTCTTACTATCATCAGGAGTTGCACCAAAAATTTCAAACTCTTACACAAGGGTCCAAAAGCGTCGAAGATTATTACAAGAAAATGGAAATTGCGATGATTCGGGCAGATGTCCAAGAGGATTCTGAAGCAACAATGGCACGGTTTCTAGCTGGATTAAATCGAGACATAGCAAATGTTGTAGAGCTTCAACACGACCTTGAAGTGGTGGACATGGTTCATATGGCCATCAAGGTAGAAAAGCAACTCAAGCGTAAAGGCCCAAGCCGAGGGTTTTCCACTTCTAACACATCCAAGTGGGGCCAAAGTTCGAGTAAAGGTTCTCTAACATTTCGAGGAAAGGATACCATAGCACTTCCTAAAACCAACAAGCCAAATACCGAAGTGAACAAAGGCAAGGCACCCGAGGTTACTTTCAATCGTAATCGAGACGTCAAATGTTTCAAATGTCTCGGGAGAGGTCACATAGCTAGCTAGTGCCCAAATCGAAGGACCATGGTGATATGAGTCGATGGTGAAATTGAGACAAAAGATGAAGAAGAAAAGGAGACTGAATCGGCTTCTGAAGCTGAGGAGGACTTGGAACAACCCGTAGAAGGCGAACTACTCGTTGTCAAAAGGAGTCTTAGTCTCCAAAGCATGGATAACGAGCTACAACGGGAGAACATATTTCATACCCGATGTCAAGTAGGAGGAAAAGTTTGTTATGTCATCATCAACGGCGGCAGTTGTACAAATGTAGCAAGTATGATGATGGTTGAAAAACCTGGTTTGCCAACTACCAAGCATCCGAGCCCTTATAAACTTCAGTGGCTCAATAATGGCGGAGAACTTAAAGTGACCAAGCAAGTACTCATTTCTTTCACCATTGGAAAGTACTCGGACGAAGTATTATGTGATGTTGTTCTGATGCACGTGGGCCATCTACTTCTTGGTCGTCCGTGGCAGTTTGATCGACGAGTGCTACACGACGGGTATACTAATCGGTATACTTTTAAGGTTATAGGAAAAAATGTTTCGTTGGCGCCGTTAACTCCCAAACAAGTTTACGATGACCAATTGACGTTGAAGGCATCTGTTGAACAGATGAGAGAGAAAGAAAAAGAACATTGTAAAAAAATAAAAGAAGAAAAAAATAAGAAAAAGAAAACAAAAGAGAGCGAAAAGAAAATCAGCAAAGAAAAAGAAGAAAAAGAGAAGGAAATTGAAAAAATGAGTGTCTTTGCAAAAATTAGTGATATTCGAAAAGCGTTAATGATGAAACGCCCTATTCTTGTACTCATGTACAAGGAAACCTTGTTTTCTACTAACGAATTACCCAACACCCTACCTTCTTCTGTTTTATCTTTATTGCAGGATTTTAAAGATATTTTTTCAAAGGAAGTCCCGAATGGATTACCACCACTTCGTGGAATTGAAAATCAAATAGACTTTGTGCTGGGAGCTGCTATTCCAAATCGTCCTACTTACCGAGCCAATCTGGAAGAGACTAAAGAATTGCAACGGCAAGTCAATGATCTGTTGGAAAAAGGCTACATTAGCGAGAGTCTTAGTCCTTGTGCTGTACCTATTTTGTTAGTACCGAAAAAAGATGAAACATGGCGAATGTGCGTAGAATTCTGAGCTATAAACAAGATCACCATCAAATACCGTCATCCAATTCCTTGCCTTGACGACATGCTTGATGAACTCAGCGGAGCCAAAGTTTTTTCAAAAATCAACTTAAAAAGTGGCTACCACCAGAATAGGATGCGAGAAGGAGACGAGTGGAAAACGACATTCAAAACCAAGCATGGGCTGTATGAATGGTTGGTCATGCCATTTGGCTTAACCAACGCCCCCAGCACTTTCATGAGGTTAATGAACTATGTGTTAAGGTCCGTTATTGGTAAGTTCTGTGTTGTTTATTTTGACGATATATTGATATATAGCAAGTCAGTTGAAGACCATATAAGGCACCTTAAATCTATCTTGGAAGTTTTACGTAAAGAAACATTATATGTTAACCTCAAAAAGTGTTCTTTTTGTTATGATAAAGTTGTCTTTTAAGGAATTGTGGTTAGCGCGAAAGGTCTCAAAGTAGACCAAGAAAAGATCAAGGCCATTCAAGATTGGCCAAGGCCAACGAGTATCACTCAAGTCCGGAGTTTTCATGGCCTAGCAAGTTTCTATGAACGTTTCGTTCCTAATTTCAGCACCATTGCTGCCCCTCTTACGAGCGTCATTAAAAAGAACTCTGCTTTCTATTGGAGTGATGAGCAAGAAAAGTCGTTTGTTAAAATTAAGGATTTTCTTACTAACGCTCCTTTACTTGCTCTTCCAGATTTCTCGAAGACCTTCGACGTTGAGTGTGATGCCTCAGGCATTGGAATCGGTGCTGTTTTGACACAAGAAGGACGACCTGTGGCCTATTTTAGTGAAAAGATTAGTGGAGCTGTACTCAACTATTCGGTATATGATAAAGAGATGTACGCCCTCATACGAACCCTTGAGACGTGGCAACATTATTTATGGCCAAAGGAGTTCGTTATACACTCCGATCATGAAGCTTTAAAAAACAATTAAAGGTCAACACAAACTGAACCGACGTCACGCAAAATGGGTGGAGTTTCTTGAATCGTTTCCTTATGTTATAAAATACAAAAAAGGTAAAGATAACATAGTGGCTGATGCATTTTCGAGAAGGTACACTCTATTGTCATATTTAGACTCCAAAATTCTTGGTTTTGTTTTGTTAAAAGACTCTTACGCTAATGATTCTAATTTTGGTGAGATCTTTGCTGCGTGTGAGAATGGTGTGTTTGAAAACTTTTATAGGTATGAAGGCTTTCTTTTTAAAGAAGGTAAACTTTGCATTCTTTATGGCTCTGTTAGAGACTTGTTAGTGCATGAGGCCCATAGTGGCGGACTTATGGGACACTTTGGAGTTAACAAGACGCTTGCAACCCTTCAAGAACACTTCTATTGGCCGCAAATGCGCAAATATGTGGAACAAGTTTGCAAGAGGTGTATAGCTTGTAAAAAGGCTAAATCGAAGGTTCAGCCACATGGTTTATATACGCCATTACCTATTCCTGAGCTCCATGGGTCGATATCTCCATGGACTTCATTCTTTGACTACCGCGTACAAAAACGGGGAAGGATTCTATCTTTGTGGTTGTCGATCGTTTTTCAAAAATGTCTCATTTTATTGCTTGCACTAAAACTGATGACGCTGTTCATGTTGCAAATTTGTTTTTTAGAGACATCGCTCGACTTCATGGCATTCCTCGGACTATTGTATCGGATCGTGACGCAAAATTTTTGAGCCACTTTTGGAGATCTTTATGGGGAAAATTAGGAACCAAACTATTATTCTCGACCACCAGCCATCCGCAAACCGATGGCCAAACAGAAGTCGTCAATAAGGTATTGTTCACATTACTTCGGGCCATCATCCGTAAAAACTTGAAGTCTTGGGAAGATTGCCTACCATATATCGAATTTGCCTACAATCGCTCCGTTCATTCTGCTACTAAATATTCACCTTTTGAAATTGTATATGGTTTCAATCCATTGACACCTTTAGATTTAATATCTTTGCCTACTGATGGATTGATTCATTCAGATACAAAGAAAAAGGCTGACTTTGTTAAAGAATTACATCAAAAGGTGCGAGCTAACATTGAGGCAAAAATTGAGTCTTACGTGCGTAATGCTAACAAAGGACGAAAACGAATGGTCTTTGAACCCGGAGAGTGGGTTTGGGTTCACATGCGTAAGGAGCATTTTCTGGCTCAACGAAAATCAAAATTGTTACCTCGCGGAAATGGTCCTTTTCAAATACTTGAGCGCATAAATGAAAATTCTTATAAACTCGATTTTCCTGGTGAATTTAATGTTAGTGCAACTTTTAACATGTTGGATTTAACCCCATTTGACGCAGATTTTGACTTGAGGACAAGTCATTTTGAAGGGGGGAATGATACGATCGTGTCTCGGAGTGCATCAAGTTCGAGCAAGGATCCAACGGTGCTGCCCCAAGGACCAATCACGCGAGCTCGAGCTAAACAATTCAAAGAGGCCATTTCGGCCTTAATTTTTCAGTTGTGGGACGAGACTTTGGTTGGAGGAATAGAACGAGTTGGGACCAGTTCAATAAAGTTTCCTTGCAACATACTCCAAACCGATTTTAGCTCAATTTCAACTCTTTGAACCGTTCCAACTAAATTGAATTTTTATTTTATTTTATTATTATTTTTTATTTTATCAGCATTGCATTTAGTTGCATTTAAATCCTTGCATTTAAGCATCTTAGTTTAATAATGAGTTGATGGTCATTAATTCAATTCATCATAGTTTAATTAATTGAGTTTTTTATGAACTTGATTTAATAGATGCTTCTTTAAATAAACTAGTTACTAGGATAATTTAGTGATGCATGAGTTAAAGTTCATTTAATAATGCTTCTATTAATTAAACTAGTTGCTGGATTAAATGATGCATAAGTGTTAGTTCATTCATTTAAGTTAGTTGTTAATTTGTTTTAAGTTTTAATAAATGAATAAATGTGATCATTACATGTGTTAATTGCAGGTGACTTTTTAGCTCCCATTTATTATTATTGGTCATTAAGCATTCAATAAGGTGACTTTTGAAGAGATTTACATTACAAAGGAGAGGCTGTTACAAAGAGGCTTTATACATCATTAAGAAGTTGTTTTAATCAATTAATGAAGTTGGTGTCTCTTCGGTTGATCATGGAGACTTCAAAAGACTTTGCAAGCCATTTAATTGAAGAAGTAAATCATATTGAAGGCCAAAGAATTGAATTTAATGGACAAAAAGAGTTACAAGGAGTTATTTTCACAAACCAAAAAGCTTCCAAACGTTTTCTTCATAATGGTGGCTATTCATTTACACTTTTGGTTGTTTAAATTCAGCATTTACACAAGGAGGACCGTTCATGTGCCAAAAGATACTCATTCTAGGCTGATGACCATTCGGCTGTCCAAAGGAGAATTAAAAGGGCAGTCACGACCTTTTAAATGATCAAGCATTAAAACTAAATTTATTCAGCTCATTAGAGCTCATTATTAGCTTCATTAAAAGTGACCATTTAGCTAGCCTTCCTTTGGTCACTATAAATTCATGTAACCAGCCTTTTTATGGGGACACTTTTTTGAATATTTTTGTTAATGATATACTGCCAAATTAGTGAGGCAAACTTTTCTCTGTTTTTGTTCAAAGATTTGTTGGCTACCTAGTGTTCGAGTTGTGTCATCCATTTTTTTGTTGAAAACTGAACTTATCACTACTCGTAGTGTGGCGTTCAAACATACCGAGGTTCCTATCTTGCTAGATAGTGGGTCGAGGTCACCTTAACCATTTTTAAACCGAACTAAAGGGCTTATAAGCAACAAGTCATTACCAAATCGGTATTGGTTCTTGTTTGCACTTTTGGTTCAATCCATTTTCTTTTCTTATCATTTCGAACTAAAATAAATTCCTTCTTTCACATCTTACCCTTTTTCATACATATTCTTAAACCAACTACTAATTTGTCAAACAACTTCTTTCCATACCAATTTCACTAAACTAAATTGTCAATTACTTCTCGTAGACGATTGGGCATTTTTTTTTCATACGACTCGACTCACCCTGAGGCGGATCGTATCATTAGCACTGCCTTTCATCCACAAACTGATGGACAATCAGAAAGAGTGATTCAGATTCTTGAAGACATGCTCAGATGTTGTGTATTGGACTTTCAAGGTAGTTGGGAAAGATACTTACCGTTGGTAGAATTTGCTTATAATAATAGTTATCAGACGAGTTTGAAGATGGCACCTTATGAAGCATTGTATGGTCGTAAATGTCGGACGTCATTGTATTAGATTGAACTCAAGGAAAATCAAATTTATGGAGTTGATCTAATAAAAGAAATCGAAGAAAAAGTTAAAGTGATTCGAGATTGTTTGAAAGCTGCTTCAGATAGACAGAAATCTTATACGGATTTGAAACGAAAGGAAATCGAGTTTCAAGTTGGTGATAAGGTATTTTTAAAAGTGTCTCCATGGAAGAAAGTTCTTAGATTTGGACGGAAGGGCAAGTTAAGTCCGCGTTTTATTGGACCGTATGAAATAATTGAAAAAGTTGGACCAGTAGCTTATCGATTAGCATTGCCATCTGAATTACAGAAGATGCATGATGTGTTCCACGTATCTATACTACGTCAGTATCGTTCAGACCCTTCACATATAATTTCACCGACAGAAATCGAGCTACGACTGGATATGACTTACAAAGAAGAACCGATTAAGATTTTAGCTCGAGAGGTCAAGCAACTAAGAAATAAAAGTGTCGCTCTCGTGAAAGTATTGTGGCAAAAGCACGGGGTAGAAGAGACTACATGGGAACCTGAGGAAACTATAAGAAATCAATACCCACACCTGTTTCCCGGTAAGATTTTCGAGGACGAAAATCCTTAAAGGGGGGAGAGTTGTAATATGCCGAATTAGGGCCTAATCGGAATAATGGTTTTGTGACCACAAATCCAAGATAAAAATAATTATTTTATAATTATTTTGAGGTTTATGATATGATTGCATGATTGTGTGAAAATTTCGTGACGAAATTCTATGCATAAAGTGCTTAAGTTGAAATTAGGGACTAAATCGAATAATTTGCAAAACTTGCATTCTAGAAGTTTTTAGTATGAAATTACTTTGGAATATTAATGAGAAGGTCTTAAATAGCAATTTGACCAATTTCTAAAATTTTGGACAAAAATGGGCTTGTACATGAAAATTTTCAAAGAAAGGTATTAAGGGTATTTTGGTCATTTGGTAATTAAAAAATTAAAAAAAGGAAAAAGATGGAAAAATATGTCCATATTCTTCATTAGGACGAAAATTAAAAGGTTCTCCATAGCTAGGTTTTGTTTCAAGCTTCCAAGCTCCATAGTAAGTGATTCCAAGCCCCGTTTTTAATGTTCTTTACGTTTTTGAAGTCCTAGTAACTTGATTTAGCTTATGCTAGCAATAATTTAACCTAGGGTTCATATTTGGAAAAATACCCATAGGTGAAATTTGTGTATTTTGGTGTTTTATGATATAATATGAGGTTTTAAATTATGCTAGACAACCTGTGCTACTCGGTTTTAAGTGAAAACGAGTAAAATGGCTTAATCGGTAAAAATACCTAATATTCATAAGTACATGTTAGAGTGTGAATTTGATGTTGCTATAGAAGTGGAAAATGATCAGCATGTCATAAAACATAAGAAAATAGGATGAGGTTTAATTTACGAGCCTTGGGGCAAAAGCGTAAATATGTAAAAGTTTAGGGCCAAAATGGTAATTTTGCCAAAGTTCGTACTAAGGGCTGTTTTGATGAATGTATGTATTAAATAAATTAATTTGGTATTATAGATCAAGAGAAACAAGATTCAAGTCGTGATCGAGGGAAAAACAAAGTTTACGTGGAATAGGCTCGATTGCTAATATTTTGTATCGAGGTAAGTTCATGTGTAAATAAGGTAACATAATTTTTATTTTAAGTGATTTAATGTTATTTATATGATATGATACTTATTATCATGAAATATTATGTTTTGTGAATTATTATTTTGTATTATGCAAATTATGTGAACAACTTGATAAGTATGAGATGCTAGCAAGTATCGGTTTCTACATTTCGAAGAAGGCGATCAAAATGTGTAATTGAGAAGAATCTCGTTTGAACCTTGGGAATAGATTAGGGTACAAGTGACATGTGACTAGGATGGTTGAGTTCTGAACTCGTTGAGTTGAGTCCGAGTTCGTGAGATGTAACTAGGCATCCGAGCTCGTTAAGTTGAGTCCGAGTTCGTTTATGGGCGGGTTACATGGTATCTTGGCTACATAGATTTCAAAAGCTATTGAGCTTGTTTAGCTATGAGTATAGCACTTACGTGCACACTATCCGCGTATCCGAAATTATACTCCGATGTGTTCAACGGGAGTATCCTAAGAGAATAGGGAGAGTACATAAAACGAAAGTGATTGACGATGAATGTGTTGAAGAAGTGAAAATGGACAGGTATGAGTTTAATCCTTGGTTGAGAATTTGGTAAGACAAAATTGTGGTAAGATAGTAAGTATTCTTATGACATGAGTGTCTTAATGATGTTTATGTTGGATTGCATGATCATGTTACTTGTTATTTGCATGTGAACTTACTAAGCATTTATGCTTACTCCCTCCTTTTCATTCATTGTAGTTTTGACAAGCCGGCTTGAGAATCGGGATAGGTCGAAGGCTCGCTCACACTATCCGAAGACCTACATTGGTAAAATGGCTTGTATATTTTGAGTGTGGCATGTATAGCACTATACTCACTTTGTGTAAATAATCTTATGATATGATTATGGTTTGGTAAGAAAAGGTTTGGAACTTATTAGCCATTGGAATGGCCAATCTAGATCATATTTCATGTCATGTATGTTTAATTTGTTACTTAGTCTATGGAAAACCATAAAATGGTGAAATTGGTTATAAAACAGAATCACATAGCAGCAGTGACGTGAATTGGAAAAATCACTAAAAATAGTAGAAATAGAATTAGATGATGAATAAAATATTTAATTTAAGCCTAATGAATCTATTTTCATGTGGAAGAAACAAAATAGGTAAAAGAGTTGTATTTTATAAGATATTTATATTTTTGTGAAATAGGGCCAGAGTAATTTTTGAATCCCTTATTCTGACTTTGGAAATTCACCAAAAATTTTAAAAAAAATAATTATAAGTTATTATTTATATGTACATATTCCTTATTGAGTCTAGTTTTAATATATACAAACGTCATAGTCTTTTGAGTTCTGTACGAAGAGAAAAGTGGTTCATGGTGAACAGAGGTCAAAGTAGTCGAATGCGGAAACAGGGTATAATTTAACTAATAAATTGTACTAATTGGCTCGACCAAAAATTCTAGAAAAAATTATTAGATAGATATATGAGTCTAGTTTCATAGAAAATTTACGAATCTTAATTTTGAGTTTCGAAACTCGAGATATACATTTTTAAGCGACTGTGACACAGTT
Source organism: Gossypium longicalyx (assembly GCA_025698465.1). Classification (NCBI taxonomy): domain Eukaryota; kingdom Viridiplantae; phylum Streptophyta; class Magnoliopsida; order Malvales; family Malvaceae; genus Gossypium; species Gossypium longicalyx. The sequence goes on from CM047004.1 coordinate 40,139,537, forward strand.
AACCAGCTTGTCTGAAAATTCTAAAATAAATTGTTTAAGCTGTTTAATTAATGAATTAAGCCCGTTAACACCTCGTGCTCGACTCTGGCGACGATCTCGGGTACGGGGGCGTTACACTTATAGCCTTTCAGTACATTTCCTCCAAAATCATATAACCCATCCCAAGTAATGCAACAAAATAACATGCGTGTATGCAGAAATAACATGCTCAGAATCAATCATATATAACATAGGGGTATTTCAGTCAATTTACCCCACAGGGGTAATATGGTCATTTCATCATATTAGGGTCTAAAGACACTTACCGACCCAACAGTATGTCCGCAGTCGCCTAGGCGACCCGTGCAACCTTATTAGCCAAACGGTAATAACGGGCCTACAAGGTTCTAATGCGGCCCATGTGGGGCCCACGTGCTCGTCTGGCCCATAACGCCCAGTAATAACTTTAGCAATGTTGTTTACACAGCCTAACTCAATATTTACTGCACTTGGTGCGATTTCTCCGTGTAGGGCCTAAAAGCCCATTGGGCCCACACGGCCCAGTTTGGCCCATAATGGCCCAGTTCTGATTTGGCCCATGAAAACGTCTATGGCCATCTCGTCGACCACACGACCATGTTTTGTAACACGGCCTGTCACACGAGCGCTCACACGCCTGTGTGGTGCTGACAACCCACTTTCCAACTTTCAGTCTTTCAGCTTTTTGGCTTTTTAGCCTTTGCTGTATCACGTCAAATAGTAGTGCTCACACACACCTGTAATGGAACTGTTGTCGCAACACCTTCGAGATCAAAGCACCGATGATTCATAACAATCCACTATTAGCCACATTCATGGTAAAACCTAAACCAAAGTATTGAAATCACTCTAACTAATTCATTGTTACTTACCAAGCCCACCAGTCGCTGAGCCCTTCTTGTTCACCAAAGGTATTCAACCAAGAAAATATTCGGCCAAGAGCAGAAAGAATGTTAAAAGAAAAGGGTTCAGCTTGAAGTGAACATAATATAAGTGTTTGACCTCACAATAAAAGGGCAAAGAAAAAACGATGGGGAGAGAAGTGCAATTCCAGAAATCGGCCAAGTTGAGAAGAGGGGGAGACAAAAATCAGCTGAAAAGAAGAAGATAGTGGACAAGTAGAAATCGGCCAAGTTTAAGGGAAAAATCGGCAGTACACTTGGGACCTTCTGAGGAACTACTCGAAAAACCAAAAGAAGGAAAACACAAAACACAAAATTGAAAACCTGAAAAGTGAGGGGAGAATTCGGCACTAGGCTAGAATATGACTGAAATTGTCATAGTGGAGACTCCCACTTTCAGCCAACCACTCCCTCTCCCGCACTCCCTGGTCCACTCCCCCTATCCCTCCACAATTCTCTTCATAACTCTCTCCACTTTTCCCTCACTTGACTGATTCAAATTCCCCTCTCCTTATCAGTGTTTCAGTCAACCACTACTACCTCCCCAAAGCATGCAGTAAAAATAATCTCCCTTATGCATAAGCAAAGATTCGAACCTTAGACTACTTGCACACACCACATGCCACCTACCACTAGGCTAGCATGCACGCTTTGTCATGTCCTACACACATTAATTTAAAAGTCCACTAGCAACTAACAAGGGTTTATTCACATAAAAACGAAAATTTTGCTGAAGCCAAGGCTTGAACCCATGACTTCTCAGACACTCCCAGAGCACTAAACCACTAAGGCAGACATACATCCACGTTGTAATTACACAAAACAATTCAAACAGGGTTTTTGAGATTTGGGGCGTTACAATTCTACCCTCCTTAAAGAAAATTTCAGCCTCAAAATTTACCTGATCAGAATAGGTGAGGGTATTGTCGTTGCATCGCCTCCTCGGGTTCCCACGTAGCCTCCTCAAAACTGTGATTCCACCAAAGAACTTTCACCAAAGGAATTCATTTCCTTCCCAAGACTTTCACCTCTCGATCCAAGATTTGGACTGGTTCCTCCTCGAAAGTTAGATCTGGTCTAACTTCAATCTCCTCAACCGGAACCACATGCATAGGATCGGAGTGGTAATGTCTCAGCATTAAAACGTGAAACACATCGTGAATCCACTCTAATTCTTGAGGTAACTCTAACTGGTATGCAACCGGTCCTACTCGTTTCAAAATGCGGTAAGGCCCAATAAACCTTGGGCTTAACTTGCCTTTACGCCCAAATCTTAGTACTTTCTTCCATGACGAGACCTTCAGAAGGACAAAATCCCCCACAAAATACTCAATCTCCTTACGCTTCAGATCCACATAAGACAACTATCTATCGGATGCTGCCTTAAGTCGATCTCGAATCAAGCGAACTTTATCCTCGGTATCAGAAACCAATTCAAGACCTAGAACTCGTCGCTCACCCAACTCAGTCCAACACGAAGGAGTACGACACCTACGACCATATAATGCCTCGTAGGGTGCCATCTGTATGCTGGACTGGTAGCTATTATTATAAGCAAATTCTGCAAATGGTAAGTAATCCTCCCAACTTCCCCAGAAGTCAATCACACAACTTCTCAACATGTCCTCTAGTATCTGAATCACCCTCTCTAATTGACCATCAGTCTGAGGATGGAATGCAGTACTGAAGTCTAATAGTGTACCTAGAGCTTCATGTAACTTTTTCCAGAACCGTGACGTAAAGTGAGGATCTCTGTCAGATACTATAGAAACTGGTAACCCATGCGGTCTCACTATCCCGGATATATATAGCTTAGCCAGCTTCTGCAATGAATAATCTATGCGAACCGGTATGAAATGGGCAGTTTTAGTCAATCTATCCACTATAACCCATATTGAATCTTTCTTAGAAGGTGTTAGGGGTAGCCCACTCACAAAATCCATAGTTACTCTTTCCCATTTCCACATCGGTATTTCAATCGGCTGAAGTAACCCAAAAGGCAACTGATGTTCTGCTTTAACCTGTTAGCATGTCAGACATTTCCCCACAAAGTTGGTAATCTCACGTTTAAGACCTAGCCACCAATAAATCTCACGGAGATCTCTGTACATCTTATTTCCAGCTGGGTGCATAGCATAGGGACTACTATGCGCCTCCCGCAATAAAGACTGCCTCAACCTAGTATCCTTAGGTACACAAATTTTGCCTCGAAAATAAAGTACCCCTTCACTATTCAGCCCAAAATCCAAAGTATCACCGTTTTCAATCTAACGAAACCGAAGACTCAACGACTTATCTTCCAACTATTTACTCTTAATCTGCTCAACCCACACTGGTTTAATTTGGAACTCAGGCAACAAGCTCAGGCAACAATCTACCATCATCAAATAAGCTAAGACGAGCAAACATTGCCCTTTTATCAACCATAGCCCTACCGCTCAGTGCGTCGGCCACCACGTTGGCCTTACCAGGGTGGTACTCAATCGAACAATCATAATCTTTAAGTAGCCCAATCCCTCTACGTTGCCTAAGGTTTAACTCCTTCTGAGTAAGGAGATACTTAAGGCTCTTGTGATCCGTGTAAATGATACACTTCTCACCGTACAAGTAATGCCTCCAAACTTTTAATGTGAATACCACCGTAACGCCCCAAACCCAGCCTAGACGTTATGGCCAAGTCTGACTTGTCACATTGACTTACGGTTGATTGTATTCCTGGTTTAAGGTAATCAGGGTGATTTTGTAAAACAATGGTTAATTGTTGACTAAGAGAAAAACACCAATTAATTAAGACTTTAGGTTATCCATTTGTTATGCTCGTTGTGTTTGGAAACATTTATTAATTTTGAACAAAAACCCACACAACCTAAATATAACAGTTTAAATCGAGTATAAGTAAAGTAGTTAATAAAACCATAAAATTTACGAACAACCTTATTACAACTTAAAACCCTAAACAATTGAAGAAAATAAAGGTTGGTCAAAACACATGAAGAGAATCGAATTTGCAGAACAGGTGGCCACTCCGAATCCCTCACAACTCCAAGTCCACTATGGCTGGGGATTTCCTGCATGGATGAAATTAAAGGGTGAGTTTGGAAACCACAGTGTGTAAAATAACCCAACCATAGTCCAAGTCAGTTCAAACCTCAAAAACAGATTAAGTTAGGCCTTAGCCCTATGCAAAATTCAGAATGAAGCCATAGGCCCATAACAGATAAAGAATAGATATATCATGTATGCAGAAAACCCAACCCATATCCATCCGTATACACCCCTGTACCAACCTTCCACCATGTGGGGAGACAACTCGACCCACCCATCTACTACACACCACAGGATTTGCAGCATGGCTGCTAGAACAAATATTGTGACAGAGTCACCAGATACAGATATATGGGGCAGAGCCACTAGAACAGATATTTGTGGCATAGCCACCAGAATGCTTCCTCCTTCAATATAACCCATATCCCATGCAACAGATATACATGTCATGGCATACAACATACAGAATCAGAATATCATGCATTCCAGGCAAAATTAACCCTAGGGGTATATATAACGGTCACTTTGCACCTAGGGGTATAATGGTAATTTTCATAGTTAGGGGTATTCCAGTAAATTTACTATTTTTAGGGTTTTCATGCATATTACAGCCATTACCGTATTAATAGAAACACTTACTAAGCATTTTTTATCGAATTGGGCCCGTTGGCCCATTAACCCAATTTCTACCCATTAAGCCCAAGTATACTGAAGTGCATGAAATTGCACACTCTGCAATCTTACCGCTTGAGATTTTCAGGATTAACAAACAACTATCTCACGAGCGCTCTCACGCTCGCAAGTCCACAAAATGCCGGTTCTTCGGCATTTCGGCTTTTCAGCTTTTGCCGATCTAGTCTATAAGTGGGTGTCGTTTACACACCTGTTTTGCGACGAATTGACGACAGGATCCACTTACGATATCCTACAAACGGTCACCCATATGTTATACTACAAGTCAATAACTATCATGTATTAAACTCCTTACCATATTCGGCCATTAACACCTTAGGCCCTAAAGTTCTTACCTTTGCCGAAATTTGGACTAGATCTAGATGTCCAACAGTGTTAGCCTTCAAAGCCCTTTGTTGAATGTCCCCTTGTCCACACTAGCGCACACAAAACCAAAAGAAAGAAGCCAATACGCCCTTAGTCCAAATGTTAGCCATCCCTAGTTAATAGGGATTTCAGCTTTTACATTAAAACATGAGTAACTAATGAAAGATTCGAGCACTTACCTAAAACGTTATGACACAACTCCCGATCTACTATAGATCCAACCACCGAATAAGAAGAGAAAAGTATAATCAAAGATTCGGCTTTTGAAGTACCTCAGTGTAGAAAAGTTTTGGTTTGAAAGAAAGAATGATAGGTTTGGGCTTCAAAGGGGATTCGGCTAACCAGCTTTGATAGGGGTTAATGAGGAACAGAAGAAGAGAAATATGGAGGATATAGGTTCGGCTAAGGAGAAATCGACAGCAGGTATTTAGTTTTAAGGGAAAACAAAGGTGAAGAAGATGAGGGTTGATAAGAAAAGAGAAAAGAAGAGGGGAGAAGATGAGAGAATTCGGTTTTGAAGAAAAGAAGGTTGATAGTTTTTGTTTTACACAAGTCGGCACAAGTGTAGAGTGTAGGTTCTGGCTTCTAACAAAAGAAAGAAAAAGATAAGAACCTAAAGTACCCTACCCTATTTCAACAAAACAGGAGAATGACCAAACAAATCCTGAAAATGCACAAAAAGAATTTGGCAACCACTAACCCAAATGCCGAGATTTCAATCACTAAGGGACCTAACCGAATTTGCACATACAGAGTCCCCTATACAGCCAACTCCTGTTTCCTACTCAGATTCCTTGATTTTCTCCCCTTATCCCTCCTTTACTCAATCCCCTGAACAACTCAAACTCTTCCTGACAGAGTTTCACATGAGTTCCATCACATACCATTCCTGCTCATAAAAAATAATACCTTTATTTGCTTACCTTGTGACTTGAACCTTAGCTCCCCCTTGACTTCCACACGCCACCTTTTAGCACCTCAGTGGCGTCACCCTGCCACTTTACCACAGGTCTTCTTGTGGCCTATTCTACCGATTTAATCTTAAAAGCCCAATACACCAGAACCCCTTCTCTTTTAAAATCAAAATTTATTAAATCTTACCAGGTTTTAACTTAGACTAGGGCCTTCTAGAGGCCCACTACATTCTTAAACATGATTTATACAATTAGATCATACAAAAAATCAAGATTCACCAAAACTCACAGAAATCCTGAAAGGTCCCGAAAATCAGGGCGTTTCAACCACTGCGACCAACTCCAAGTCATGTGTTGGGTAATTCCCCTTGTGAGTCTTAAGCTAGCGAGATGCATAAGCTACCACCTTACCCTCTTGGATCAACACATAACCCAAACTGACGTGTGATGCATCACTGTAGACTGTAAATTCCTTTCCAGACTCTGGCTGAATTAAAATAGGAGCTTCTATCAAAACTTCCTTGAGCTTCTCAAAGCTCTCTTGTTGCACATTAGTCTAGAAAAACGGCACATCCTTACGTTGCAACTTAGTTAAGGGCGGGACAATCAATGAAAACCCTTCTACAAACCTTCGGTAGTACCCATCTAGTCCCAAAAAACTATGAATTTTTGACACAGTCCTAGGCTGCTTTCAATCCACCATAGCCTCAATTTTCTGAGGATCAACCCTAATCCCCTTAGCAGACACCACATGACCAAGAAACGTTACCTCACGTAGCCAAAATTCACACTTGCTAAACTTTACATTCAGTTGCTTCTCTTTCGAGGTTTGCAGAACTACCTGGAGATGTTCATCATCATTCCTTGAATACACCAGTATGTCGTCGATAAATACTATAACAAACTAGTCTAGATAGGGTTGAAACACTCTGTTTGTCAGGTCCATAAAAGCTGTTGGAGCATTAGTCAGTCCAAAAGGAATTACCAGGAACTCGTAATGACCATAACGAGTCCTAAACACCATCTTGTGCACATCGACTTCTTTAACTCGCAATTGGTGATACCTCGACCACAGATCTATCTTTGAGAAAATCAATGGTCCTTGCAGCTGGTCGAACAAGTCATCAATCCTCAGCAGAGGATATTTATTCTTAATGGTCAACTTATTCAATTGTCTGTAGTCGATGCACATATGCATGGATCCGTCTTTCTTTTTCACAAATAAGACTGGAGCTCCCCACGGAGACACACTTGGTCAGATAAACCCACGGTACAATAACTCTTGAATCTAGGCCTTAAGCTCCAACAGTTCCTTCGGTGCCATTCTGTAAGGGGAATTGGACACCAAAGTTGTACCAGAAAGGAGTTCAATCCCAAACTCCACTTCCCGTTCTGGAGGTAATCCTAGTAACTCTTCAGGAAAGATGTCCGAAAAATCCTTAGCAGTCCTGATATCCTTTACTGAAGAGTCCTCAACATCTGAAACACTAACATAGGCCAAGTATGCTTTACAACCCTTGCAAACCAACTTTTCTGCCCTTAGTGTAGAAATTACATTACTCAAATAGTTCCGTCGCTCCTCAATTACCACTACCTCCTCATCTGCCTAAGTTCTTAATACAACCCATTTAGTAGCACAGTCCAAGCTTACCCGATGTTTGACTAACCAATCCATGCCCAGTATCAGGTTGAATTCCCCAAAAGGCAGCTCCATAAGATCAGCCAAAAAGACAACTCCTTGTATCTCCAAGGGAACATCTCTAAACATCTTATTTATGCTATATATGAATATGTAGACCCAACACCAATCAATGCAATATAAGGTACATTATGGATAAAGAACGTACCTGTTATAACATCTAGAGCATCTCCATCCTCACGGCGATGTGTAGCATAGACTAGCGCCGACTGCCTCGCCTCAGTAAGACCAGCACCTCTACCCAACACCCCACGACCACGACCCATACTATTTCCACCCCTGGCCTGACCACGGCCTCTCGGTGGAAGCTGACCACCTCGCTGTACATTGCCCAAACCAGTAGCTTGTATCTGCTTGGGCCTCCATGGACAATTCTTAACATGGTGCTCTAATGATCCATATCTCATACATGCACCTAATTTCTTCCAACATTCGCCCTGATGGCGTTTTCCACAACCAGCACAAAACTGTGATCTAGTGGCAGCAATAGCAGGGGCCCTAACTCTGAGTGGCCCATTAGCTCTGGGCCTTTTCTTCAACCTCTAAAAAGAATTCGAGGGCTCAGAATCCCTCTTACCTCTACCTCTATGATATGATCTGACTTCGTGATGAATCGAATTGTATGTAAAATGCCCAATCGGATACGAGAAGCAAAGATAATTTAGTTTAATGAAATTGGTTTGGAATGAAGTTGTTTTGACAAATTAGTAGCTGGTTTAAGAATATGGTATGAAAAAGGTATGGTGGAAAAGAAGGAATTTGTTTTGGTTCGAATTAGTAAAAAAAATATGAAAAGAAGGAATTAGTTTTGAAACCAAATGGTTAAGAAAGAAAAATCGATTGAACAAAAGTGCAAACAAGAACCAATATCGGTTTAGTATCGACCCATTGCTTATAAGCCCTTTAGTTCGGTTTAAGAGTGGTTAAGGTGACCTCGACCCACTATCTAGCAAGATAGGAACCTCAGTATGTTTGAATGCCACACTACAAGTAGTGATAAGTTCGGTTTCCGACAAAGGAAATGGATGACACGACTAGAACACTAGGTAGCCAACGAATCCTTGAACGAAAATAGAGAAAAGTTTGCCTCACAAATTTGGCGGCAAAACATTAACAAAATGTCCAAAGTTGTCTTACAACATGAAATGAGCTCAAATTTATATCTAAACAAGGGCTAGCCGAATGGTCTTTGAAGGAGCTAAATGGTCACTTTTAATGAAGCTAATAATGAGCTCTAATGAAAAACCAAAACTTTTGAAATTCTACCCCAAGTAAATCCAACCTTCAATGTGATTTACTTCATCAATTTAAGTTGCTTTCAAAGTCTTTTGAAGTCTCCATAGCCAACCGAATAGACACCAGCTTCTTTGATGGAGGATTGAATGCATGTAGTGATTACTCATGAAGCAAACGGTTATGGAAGTTGAAACAAAAGATGCTGCCCAATTTAAAGAAGAATAATGATCTCCTTTAATTGATAAAATAACTTCTTAATGATGTAATAAAACCTTTCTGTAATAGCCCCCTCTTTTGTAACCAAAATCTCTTGAAAAGTCACCTTATTGAATGCATAATAGCCTTTAAATGTAATGGATGTGAGCTGAAAAGTCACCTGCAATTAGCACATGTAACCGACACATTTATTCAATTAATAAGTTTAAAAACTAATTAACAACTAACTTAAATAAATGAACTATCACTTAAGCATCATTTATTCCAGTAACTAGTTCAATTAAAAGAAGCATTATTAAATGAACTTTAACTCATGCATTAATAAATTATCCTAATAACTAGTTTATTTAAAGAAGCAACTATTGAATCAAGTTCATAAAAACTCAACTAATTAAACTAAGATGAGTTGAATTAATGATCATCAACTCATTTATTAAACTAAGATGCTTAAATGAAAGGATTAAAATGCAACTAAATGCAAAGCTGAAAAAAATAATAATAATAAAAAGTTCAATTTAGTTGGAACGGGTTCAAAGAGCTAGAATTGAGCTGAAATCAGTTTGCAATATGTTGCAAGGAATTTTTATTGAACTGGACCCAACTCGTTCTATTTCTCCAACCAAAACCTCGCCCCACAATTGGTTAACTAAGGCCGAGATGGCCTCTTTGAATTGCTTAGCTCGAGCTCGTGTAATTGGTCCTTGGGGCAGCACCGGTGAATCCTTGCTGGAACTTGGTGCACTCTGGGACGTGATCGTATCATTCCCCCCTCTTCAAAACGACTTGTGCTCAAGTCAAAATCTGCATCAGAAGGGGTTAAATCCGACACGTTAAAAGTCGCACTAATGTTAAATTCACCAGGCAAATCGAGTTTATAAGAGTTTTCATTTATGCGCTCAAGAATTTGGAAAGGACCGTCTCCGTGAGGTAACAATTTTGATTTTCGTTGGGCCAAAAAATGCTCCTTGGGCATTTGAACCCAAACCCAATCTTTGGGTTCGAAGACCACTCGTTTTCGTCCTTTGTTAGCATTATGCACGTAAGACTCAATTCTTGCCTTAATGTTAGTCCGCACCTTTTGATGTAATTCCTTAACAAAGTCAGCCTTTTTCTTCGTATCTGCATGAACTAATCGATCAGTAGGCAAAGGAAATAAATCTAAAGGTGTCAATGGATTGAAACTGTATACAATTTCAAAAGGCGAATATTTAGTAGCAGAATGGATAAAGCGGTTGTAGGCAAACTCGATATGTGGTAGGCAATCTTCCTAAGACTTCAAGTTTTTACGAATGATGGCCCGAAGTAACGTTGATAAAACCCTATTGATGACTTCCGTTTGGCCATCGGTTTGGGGGTGGCTGGTGGTCGAAAATAATAGTTTGGTTTTTAATTTTCCCCACAAGGATCTCCAAAAGTGACTCAAAAATTTTGTGTCATGATCCGATATAATGGTACGAGGTATGCCATGAAGTCGAACAATGTCTCTGAAAAACAAATTTGTAACATGGACAGCGTCATCAATTTTAGTGCAAGCAATAAAATGAGACATTTTCGAAAAACGATCGACAAGCACAAAGATAGAATCCTTCCCCATTTTTCGCGTGGTAGTCCAAGAATGAAGTCCATGGAGATATCGACCCACAGAGCTTTAGGAATAGGTAATGGCGTATATAAGCCATGTGGTTGAACCTTCGATTTAGCCTTTTTACAAACTATACACCTCTCACAAACTTCTTCCACATATTTGCGTATTAGCGGCCAATAGAAGTGTTCTTGAAGGGTTGCAAGCGTCTTGTTGACTCCAAAGTGTCCCATAAGTCCACCACTATGGGCCTCGTGCACTAATAAGTCTCTAACAGAACCATAAGGAATGCAAATTTTACCTTCTTTAAAAAGAAAGCCTCCATACCTATAAAAGTTTTCAAACACACCATTCTCACACGCAAAAAAGATCTCACCAAAATTAGAATCGTTAGCGTAAGAGTCTTTTAACAAAGCAAAACCAAGAATTTTGGAGTCTAAATATGACAATAGAGTATACCTTCTCGAAAGCGCATCAGCCACTATGTTATCTTTACCTTTTTTTTATTTTATAACATAGGAAAATGATTCAAAAAACTCTACCCATTTTGCGTGACGTCGGTTCAATTTATGCTGGCCTTTAATGTGCTTTAAAGCTTCATGATCGAAATGTATAACAAACTCCTTTGGCCATAAATAATGTTGCCACGTCTCAAGGGCTCGTATAAGTGTGTACATCTCTTTATCATATACCGGATAGTTGAGTACAGATCCACTAATCTTTTCACTAATTTAGGCCATAGGTCGACCTTCTTGTGTCAAAACATAATTCCAACGCCTGAGGCATCACACTCAACCTCGAAGGTCTTTGAGAAATCTGGAAGAGCAAGTAAATGAGCGTTAGTAAGGAAATCCTTAATTTTAACAAACGACTTTTCTTGTTCATCATTCCAATAGAAAGTGGATTTCTTTTTAATGATGCTCGTAAGAGGGGCAGCAATGGTGCTAAAATTAGGAACGAAACGTCGATAGAAACTCGCTAGGCCATGAAAACTTCAGACTTGCATAATATTCGTTGGCCTTGGCCAATCTTGAATGGCCTTGATCTTTTCTTGGTCTACCTCGAGACCTTCCGTGCTAACCACAAATCCTAAAAAGACAACTTTATCAGAATAGAAAGAACACTTTTTGAGGTTAGCATATAATGTTTCTTTATGTAAAACTTCCAAAACAGATTTAAAGTGCCTTACATGGTCTTCAATTGACTTGCTATATATCAATATATCATCGAAATAAACAATACAGAACTTACCAATAAATGACCTTAACACATAATTCATTAACCTCATGAAAGTGCTGGGAGCGTTGGTTAGGCCAAATGGCATGACCAGCCATTCGTACAACCCATGCTTGGTCTTGAATGTTGTTTTCCACTCGTCTCCTTCTCACATCCTAATCTGGTGGTAGCCACTTTTTAAGTCAATTTTCAAAAACACTTTGGCTCCGCTGAGTTCATCAAGCATGTCGTCAAGGTGAGGAATTGAATGACGGTATTTGATGATGATCTTGTTTATGGCTCAACAATCTACACACATTTGCCATGTTCCGTCTTTTTTCGGTACTAGCAAAACAGGTACAGTACTAAGACTCTCGCGAACGTAGCCTTTTTCTAACAGATCATTGACTTGCCGTTGCAGTTCTTTAGTCTCTTCCAGATTGGCTCGATAAGCAGGACGGTTTGGAATAGCAGCTCCTGGTACAATTTCTATTTGATGTTTAATTCCACGAGGTGGTGGTAGACCATTTGGAACTTCCTCCGGGAAAACATCTTTAAAATCCTGCAACAAAGATAAAACAGAAGAAGGTAGGGTGTCTGGTAATTCATTAGTAGAAAAGAACAGGGCGATTCATTACTAACACTTTTCGAATATCACTAACTTTTGCAAAGACACTCATTTTTTCAATTTCCTTCTCTTTTTCTTCTTTTTCTTTGCTGATTTTCTTTTCCCCCTCTTTTGTTTTCTTTTTCTTATTTTATTTTTTTTACAGTCTTTTTTTTCTTTCTCTCTCATTTGTTCAACGAATGCCTTCAACTTCAATTGGTCATCATAAACTTGTTTGGGAGTTAATGGTGCCAACGTAACATTCTTTCCCATAAACTTGAAAGTGTATCGATTGGTATACCCGTCATGTAGCACTCGCCGATCAAATTGCCACGGACGACCAATGAGTAGATGGCTCGCGTACATCGGAACAACGTCACATAATACTTCGTCCAAGTACTTTCCAATGGTGAAAGAAATGAGTATTTGCTTGGTCACTTTAAGTTCTCCACCATCATTTAGCCACTGAAGTTTATAAGGGCTCGGATGCTTGGTAGTTGGCAAACCAAGCTTTTCAACCATCATCGTACTTGCTACGTTTGTACAACTGTCGCCGTCAATAATGACACAACAAACTTTTCCTCCTACTTGACATCGAGTATGAAATATGTTCTCCCATTGTAGTTCATTATCCATGCCTTGGAGACTAAGACTCCTTTTGACAACGAGTAGTTCACCTTCCATGGGTTGTTCTAAGTCCTCCTCAACTTCAAAAGCTGGTTCAGACTCCTTTTCTTCTTCATCCCCTGTCTCAATTTTGCCATCGGCACGAATCACCATGCTCCTTCGATTTGGGTACTGACTGGCTATGTGACCTCTCCCGAGACATTTGAAACATTTTACGTCTCGATTACGATTGAAAAAAACTTCGAGTGCCTTGCCTTTGTTTACTTTGGTGTTAGGCTTGTTTGTTTTCGGAGGTGCTATGGTATCCTTTCCTCGAAATGTTGGAAAACCTTTACTCGAACTTTGGCCCCACTTGGATGTGTTAGAAGTGGTAAAACCTCAGCTTGGGCCTTTACGCTTGAGTTGCTTTTCTACCTTGATTGCCATATGAACCATGTCCACCACTTCAAGGTGTTGTTGATGCTCGACAACATTTGCTATGTCTCAGTTTAATCTAGCTAGAAATCACGCCATTGTGACTTCGGGATCCTCTTGGACATCTACTCGAATCATCGCAATTTCCATCTCCTTGTAGTAGTCTTCGACGCTTTTTGTCCCTTGTGTAAGATTTTAATGTTTTTGGTGCAACTCCCGGTGGTAGTAAGAAGGGATAAATCGTCGCCTCAAAACTGCTTTCATCTCAGTCCATGTAGAGATTGGTCGTTCACCGTTACGTCTTCGACTAGTCGTTAATTGATCCCACCAGATCATGGCGTAATCCGAGAATTCGATTGCTGCTAGTTTCACCTTTTTATTTTCAGAGTAGTTATGACAATCAAACACCAACTCAATCTTCTTTTCCCACTCAAGATAGGCCTCCGGATCTGATCTACCTTGGAATGGTGGTATTGAAAGCTTGATGTTCTTAAGATCATCATCTTCACGTCTCCTATCTTGATGTCGTGGTTCCCTCCGGCGATTACTTGTATTTGATTCTTGATCGCTTTCAAGATCACTAGGATCATTTACGTCATCTTCTTGAACTCTTTGTCTTTCCAGTTGTTGGTTTGGTCTCCCTCATCTAGGTTGGACTACTTCAGGAGGTCTTTCGATTACTTTAGGAGGTCTTTCACGTTTCTCTCTCGCTTCGACTTGGAATTGGCGATATTCGAGGGGATTTAATCTTCGATCTAAGAGTCTTTCCATCTCTCGTAGTAGAGCTTGCATGTTCAAATCAGTAATGTTACGAACAGGTTGTCGTGCAGGACGATCTTCCATGTTAGGATCAGATTCTTGTGACATTGAGTTTATTAAAAAAAAACCTCACGCAAAACCTCACGATCACTTGGAAAGAAAGAAAAACTTCACACACACTCGTGTTTACACTCGAGCAAAGGCTTTTATCTCCACTCTAGTGCACTCACAACTCTCGTGCCTTTTACCTCTCTTTACCTTTCTCGTGATTTCATAAGCAGATTCGCCAAGGCTTAACCTTAGTCTAGGTGGTCGGTTTCAAATGGGGAACAAGGGATGATGTGATTTAATATAGGGTAGGCTTACAAAAAAGAATCGGGTATAGTGTGGCGAAAAGGTCAAGGATGGAAGTGGATGAGAAAGTAATAGTTTCAGGATTGTAAAATGGAGAAAAAGTAAAAACAATTTTCTAGTTTCAAAAAAAAAAATTCTCTGAATCTTTTTTTTCGAATTTTTTTGAACTTTTTTTCGAATTCTTTTTTGAACTTTTTTTTTCGAATTTTTTTTTCAAATTTTTTTTCAAAACTTTTTTTTCACTTACTTGATGAGTCACGGACTATCCTAGGAGTAATTTTGAATGCTTGTACTCCTCGTTTTGTAGCTTTGATACCAAATCATACGATCCAACTTCGTGATGAATCGAATTGTATGTAAAATGCCCGATCGTCTACGAGAAGCAAAGATAATTTAGTTTAATGAAATTGGTTTGGAATGAAGTTGTTTTGACAAATTAGTAGCTGGTTTAAGAATATGGTATGAAAAAGGTATGGTGGAAAAGAAGGAATTTGTTTTGGTTCGAATTAGTAAAAAAATGTGAAAAGAAGGAATTAGTTTTGAAACCAAATGGTTAAGAAAGAAAAATCGATTGAACAAAAGTGCAAACAAGAACCAATACCAATTTGGTATCGACCCATTGCTTATAAGCCCTTTAGTTCGGTTTAAGAGTGGTTAAGGTGACCTCGACCCACTATCTAGCAAGATAGGAACCTCGGTATGTTTGAACGCCACACTATGAGTAGTGATAAGTTCGGTTTCTGACAAAGCAAACGAATGACACAACTAGAACACTACGTAGCCAACGAATCCTTGAACGAAAATAGAGAAAAGTTTGCCTCACAAATTTGGTAGCAAAACATTAACAAAATGTCCAAAGTTGTCTTACAACATGAAATGAGCTCAAATTTATAGCTAAACAAGGGCTAGCCGAATGGTCTTTGAAGGAGCTGAATGGTCACTTTTAATGAAGCTAATAATGAGCTCTAATGAAAAACCAAAACTTTTGAAATTCTACCCCAAGTAAATCCAACCTTCAATGTCATTTACTTCATCAATTTAAGTTGCTTTCAAAGTCTTTTGAAGTCTCCATGGCCAACCAAAAAGACACCAGCTTTTTTGATGGAGGATTGAATGCATGTAGTGATTACTCATGAAGCAAACGGTTATGGAAGTTGAAACAAAAGATGTTGCCCAATTTAAAGAAGAATAATGATCTCTTTTAATTGATAAAACAACTTCTTAATGATGTAATAAAACCTTTTTGTAACAGTTCCCTCTTTTGTAATCGAAATCTCTTGAAAAGTGACCTTATTGAATGCATAACAGCCCTTAAATGTAATGGATGTGAGCTGAAAAGTCACCTGCAATTAACACATGTAACCAACACATTTATTCAATTATTAAGTTTAAAAACTAATTAACAACTAACTTAAATAAATTAACTATCACTTAAGCATTATTTATTCCAGCAACTAGTTTAATTAAAAGAAGCATTATTAAATGAACTTTAACTCATGCATTAATAAATTATCCTAATAACTAGTTTATTTAAAGAAGCAACTACTGAATCAAGTTTATAAAAACTCAATTAAATAAACTAAGACGAGTTGAATTAATGATCAGCAACTCATTTATTAAACTAAGATGCTTAAATGCAAGGATTAAAATGCAACTAAATGCAAAACTGAAAAAAAAATAAAAAAGTTCAATTTAGTTGGAACGGGTTCAAAGAGCTGGAATTGAGTTGAAATCGGTTTGTAATATGTTGTAAGGAATCTTTATTGAACTGGTCCCAACTCGTTCTATTTCTCCAACCAAAACCTCGCCCCACAATTGGTTAACTAAGGCCGAGATGGCCTCTTTGAATTGCTTAGCTCAAGCTCGTGTAATTGGTCCTTGGGGCAGCACCGTTGAATCCTTGCTGGAACTTGGTGCACTTTGGGGCATGATCGTATCACTCTATCTCTGCCCTGACGCTCAGTACGCTTCACATCCTCAGCGATTTTAGCCTTGTCAACGAGTGCTGCGAAATCTCGCTCCCTCTAAAGAGCTATCAGAACCCTTAGACCGTCTCTAAGGCCATCCTCAAATCAGACACACTGCTCATATTCTGTTGCCACCATCCCACGTGCATAGCGACTCAGCCGTAAAAATTTAGCCTCATACTCAGCCACTGTCCTATCTCCCTGAGTTAAGTTTAGAAATTCCCTCCTGCAGGCATCTACATAGCTGGCACCCACGTATTTAGCCTGGAAAGTAGTCTTGAAAAACTCCCAGGTCCAACGATTAGCTCGAGTGCCCTCCTTGACAATAAGCCACCACTGGTAAGCCTCGTCTCTCAATAGTGATACTGCACCTTTTAGCTTCTCGCCAGGGGTGCAGTCAAGGTCATCCATGATCCGTTTCGTGGCCTCCATCCAATATTCAGCCACATTACGGGAAACTCTAGCAATACCCCTGATTATTTCTGCCCCATTAGACTTGAGTCGTTCCATAACCGACCCAAGGCCCACATTACCAGTAGGCCCAGCAACCCTTTCAAGAATCCTTAGCATTGCTTGGGATAGTGCGTCGTCCCTGACTGCTTGATTTTGAGACCTCGTCTCAGCCATAGGTGAAGTTGGTGCCTCTCTAACTTCCTCATTAGGCTAGTGTCTATAAGACGATGACTCAGCCCGAGTACTTCTACGGCCTCTGCTGCGGCCTCTACCACAGATACCCTTAGTGGTCATAGTCAAGCTTTTATCTGTATTAAAAGTTTTATGCTAGTCAGTTTATTGTTCCAGTGTTTATTACAGATATCTTATGAACAGTTTTATTTCAGAGTTTGTTTTCACAGCTCGCAGTCTTACTACGGTTCATGGTTTACTCTAAAGAGTTTCAGTACCATTTTACTACCTAAGTAATTTCAGTAATAGCATTTCTATATTCTTATTTTAGTAAAAACAGTCAGAAGACTTACATGATTGGCGCAGAGACTTGGCGTACCACTTCTTTAGTAAAAATTTCCAAATTATACTAATCACTTTAAATCGTTTGCAAACAATTTTGTTAAAATTTCTTTGTTTTCTTTGAAAACCCAAATCCATAGTTGATTTTTGCAACCTGGCTCTGATACCACTAAATGTAACACCCCAAACTTGACCTAGACGTTATGGCTGAATCTATGATGTCACATTATAGTGCTTTTCAAAACACAAGTCGTCAAAAGGTTCCTTCTTTGTAAAACATCATTGGGTTCTTAACAAAGAAATGAGAGGCCTAGTTTATTTTGAAAAACTCACGTCATTTAAGTAAAACATTAGTTATACCGATTTATTATTAAACTTTAAAATCATGCTTGTTATGGAAGTTTTTAAAACGTTTTGCATGAGTGTGACGATTTCAGAAAAAACATTTGTTTGTTTCTTTTTCTTAAAAACCCGAGTCCTATCACTAGCAGGTAAAATAAAATTATAAAATCCCTAAAATAAAATGAACTTTAAAAGGCCTTATTACAATAAAAAACCCAAAAAATAAAATCTTAGTCATATTCAATAATAAAGTACTACGTTGAGTGGCCACCTCTGAGTCCTCTCTCGCCTCGGTCCATCTAAGCTTGGGGATTTCCTGCACAGATAACAAACGGGTGAGTTTACAAAAACTCAGTGTGTGAAATCCCAAAATAGCAGATAATCAGAGAAAACGCAATTTGGGCCTAAGCCCTTTTTATTCTAGTTAGGGCCTTAGCCCTTTTTCGATAATGATGAAAGCGATGCGGGCCTTAGCCCGCTTGATCTGATATCGACAAAGAGTCCTACCCAATCCAACCGCTACACACCATCTCCGTACCAGCCTTACACACCATGTGGGGATAAAATCGACCCACCCAACCCTACACACCAAGTCATACCGATTTCGGTACTATAATAGTATTTGTAGCGGAGCTGCCAGTAATAGGCTTATAACCTTTCAATACACTTCCTCCAAAATCATATAACTTATCCTAAGTAATGCAACAAAATAACATACGTGTATGCAGAAATAACATGCTCAGAATCAATCATATATAACACAGGGGTATTTCAGTCAATTTATCCTACAGGGGTATAATAGTTATTTCATCATATTAGGGTCTAAAGACACTTACCGACCCAACAGTGTGTCTACAGTCGTCTAGGTGACCCATGCAACCTTATTAGTCAAATGGTAATAATGGGCCTACAAGGTTCTAATGCGGCCAATGTGGGCCCAAGTGCTCGTCTAGCCCACAAAGCCTAGAAATAACTTTAGCCATGTTGTTCACACAGCTTAACTCAATATTTACCGCACTTGGTGCGATTTCTCCGTGTGGGGCCTATAAGCCCATTGGGCAAACACAGCCCAGTTTGGCCTATAATGGCCCAGTTATGATTTGGCCCATGAAAACGTCCATGGCCATCTCGTCAACAACATGACCATATTTTGTAACACGGCCTGTCACACGAGCACTCACAAGCCCGTATGGTGTCGACAACCCACTTTCAGCCTTTCATCTTTTTGGCTTTTCAACCTTTGCAGTTTCACATCAAATAGTAGTGCTCACACACACACATGTAATGGAACTGTTGTCGCAACACCTTCGAGATCAAAGCACCGATGATTCATAACGATCCACTATTAGCCACATTCATGGTAACACTTAAACCAAAGTATTGAAATCACTCTAACTAATTCATTGTTACTTACCAAGCCCACTAGTCACTGAACCCTTCTTGTTCACCACACGAACTCTCTCCAAAGCTTTAACCTCTAACCGAAACAATAACCGATTCGTTAGAAATTATACTTCCTTGCAAAAATAAATAATATTTAAAGTGCTTACCAGGAGTGACCAAATCTCTTATTGCGAAAGGACAATCGGCCAACTCCCTTGATCATGGAAATCGTGCCCCTAGCATATTCAACAATCACAGAGTTAAGTGACAGTCACTAAGATGATATAAGGGTGAATGAGTAGGATACATTTAGCACATAGAAGAAAAAGGAATCGTAAACCTGAGAAGAGAAAAGACTAACCAATAATAGGCCTAGACTCCAATCTAAATGTCTGAGAATAGCACAATTGAGAGATGAGAAGGAAAAGAAACGGCCATCACTTCCGGAGGTATTCAGCCAAGAAACTATTCGGCCAAGAGCAGAAAGAACATTAAAAGAAAAGGGTTCGGCTTGAAGTGAACAGAATATGAGGGCTCAGCCTCACAATAAAAGGGCAAAGAAGAAATGATGGGGAGAGAAGTGCAATTTCGGCAATAGGCCAAGTTGAGAAGAGGGGGAGACAAAAATCAATAGAAAAGAAGAAGATAGGGGACAAGTAAAAATCGACCAAGGTTAAGGGAAAAATTGGTAGTACACTTGGGACCTTTTGAGGAACTACTCGAAAAACCAAAAGAAGGAAAACATAGAACACACAATTGAAAACTTAAAAAGTGAGGGGAGAATTCGGCACTAGGCTAGACTATGACTAAAATTGTCATAGTGGAGACTCCCACTTTCGGCCAACCACTCCCTCTCCCCCACTCCTTGATCCACTCCCTCTATCTCTCTACAATTCCCTTCATAACTCTTTCCACTTTTCCCTCACTTGACTGATTCAAATTCCCTTCCCCTTATCAGTGTTTCAGTCAACCACTACTACCTCCCCAAAGGAAGCAGTAAAAATAATCTCCCTTGTGCATGAGCAGAGATTCGAACCTCAGACTACTTGCACACACTACACGCCACCTACCACTAGGCTAGCATACACGCTTTGTCATGTCCTACACACATTAATTTAAAAGTCCACTATTAACCAACAAGGGTTTATTCACATAAAAACCAAAATTTTGCTCAAGCCAAGGCTTGAACCCATGACTTCTCAAACACTCCCAGAGCACTAAACCACTAAAGCAGACAAACATCCAGATCGCAATTGCACAAAACAATTCCAACAGGGTTTTTTGGGATTTGGGGTGTTACAACATCCTTAACCCGCATCCATCACTAGAATAGGGTTACAGAGCATTACCAGACTTATTACTTAAACAAACATACATTTTCCTACATCTTCCATTTCAATATATAAAAAAAATCATTCACATTCATTCATATCATCCCTAATACGAGCCTACGAGACCCAAATCATGCATTAGAAGTGGTTTTGGACTAAACCGATAACTCAAAAAATTTTCAAAAAACTTAGAAAATTTCTTAAAATACAGGGGACACACGCTCGTTTGTCCTAGCCGTGTGTCTCACACGGCCAAAGACACACACCCGTGTCACAGGCCATGTGGACATTCAAAATAGGATCACATGGCTGTGTTCTAGCCCATGTGTAACCCCGTGTAACTCTCTAACTTAGGTCACACAGCCAACTACATGCTCGTGTGACTAGCCCGTCTGCCCTTTGAAATGGCCTCACACGCCCGTGTGCCAGACCGTGTGCTAGGCCGTGCCAAAACTGTAGGGTATACTAACTTATGCCACACAGGCAAGTCACACACCCGTGTACTGGGCTGTGTAGAGCATACTGACTTGGTTTCTAATTAAACACCAGGGGACACATGACCATGCCAGCTGACCGTATGTCACACATGGCTGAGACACACGCCCGTATCTCTGCCCGTGTGGACAAAAATAGGCTATTTACCTAGTCATCTTGCTCACCCAAATTTGCATTCACCTACACAATTCAAATGGCATATAACATGACATAAAAAGGAATTCAAACCAATCTCAAACAAGTCTAATTCATGCCAATTCCATACCAACAACCACAAGACACTCAAATATCATAATAAGCCATTCAATTCATGCCAATTTCACATTCTCAAATCATCTAGATAGTTACTTTCAATTATGCATCACTTCACCTAAAATCTCAAGCATACTAATCTCAAATTTCAACCATTTGGTACTCCAAATACAAACTCACAATAAACATTTATATAGCAATTATACACAACATGTCAAAAGCCCATTTGCACATATATATTTACATCACCAAACATGCCAAAATAAGTCAAATTACATGGCTATACATATAACCAAGCATTCATCATTTACAAGCCAAATCAAATGGCTAAATCCATTACCAAACTATAGACCAAATTATTCACAACTGCTATACATGCCATAAAACCAAATACAAAAGTTTAAAAGTACCAAAATGATACCTTGATAGTGTGATGAGATCTCCGATGACTCCCAAATCCGAGCAAGCTTCGATAATCACTATAAACACGAAAAAAATAAACAAAGTAAGCTATAAAGCTTAGTAAGTTCGTATAGTAATAAACTCAACTTACCATACACACACAAATTAAGCATTTAAACATATCATAATATAACTCATATTAATCTGCAAACCTATCACATATTCATTCACAAGGTTAGATATGAAATTCACAAGTTTCTTCAATTCAATGCATGTATGTTTCACGTACATACCTATACCAACTCGTATCAATCTCATACTCATCCATATCTTTGATATACCCATTGAACCATTCGGAATAATATTAGATACCATGGAATCTCACACCCTAAGTGGCAAATACATAGCTTGTAACAGTCCGATTTAGACCCTAGTCGAAATAGTAGTTTCAGGACTAAAAATCTAAGTCAAAAAAATATTTTAATATTATTTTTCATTCTTATGATGTGTGAATTAGTATTTATAAAATTTTCGTATAAAAATTTAATCGTTTGTGTGTTTAATTTGTAAAAAGGACTTAATCGCGTAATTTGTAAAAGTTGGCTGCTTTATGTTAAAAGTGCCTATTTGATTTTTCTTTGTTAGTGAGAGGTCCTTATGTAGTTATTATGCCATTTACATGTATAATGGACACTAATGGCCTTAATATATGTGAATTTATAATGGTTTATAAAAGGGCATATTTGGTAATTGGTTATTAAAGTTATTATTAATAAAAGAAAAAACATGAATTAGGTGATATATTCATCACCATTACCGAAAATCACAAAAGAAAAAAACTTGAAAAGAGCTCTTAGTGTTTCGACCATTGATAAGCTTGATTGAGGTATGTATTTTGATCGGTTTTTGATAATTCCTATGTTTTTGTGATCATTGCTTTGCGTTTACTGAGCCCATGCCTCAATTTCTGATTTTTATGATAATTTTGAAATGTTCCATGGAGGAATTCATGAGCTTTATGTTGATAAGTGATTAAATATAAAAGTTTGATGTTGGGTTAATATCTTTTGTTTTTGGATTTTTGATGATTTTAAGTAAAATGGGCTAAATTGTGAAATTTGTAAGGTGAGAGATTAAAATGTGAAATAAATGAAATGTGTGGACTAGTATGAGTACTAGGAGAATTCAACCAAGCATGAGTATATGCAAATTATGTGTATTTCGTGATTTTGTGAATTATGGACTAAAGTGTCAAAATATGAAAATGTGAGGGCTAATTTGTAAAATGCCATAAATTTGTATTTATGGATTGTTTTGAATGAATGTGTGATTAAATGAGTCAAATTTGAATTTATATAGATCAAGAGTTAAAGAAAACAGAATTAGATCGGGGAAAGTCGGAAGTCATCGAGTAGCCTATTACAACCATTTGAATCCGTACGAGGTAAGTTTATATACAATTAAACGTGTTTGAATTGAATTATTATTATTCATATGATAGTGAATTGTGATGAATGAATATTCGAACTATACATGTGCCATTCGAGAAAGTATCGACAAAGTTTCAACGTTTGAAAAGCCCTTTACGAACCCTAGGAATAGTTAGGATACATATGTCATGACATAGGATTTTTGATATGTGTTATCGTGTAAGACCACGTTTGGGACATTGGAATCAACTTCTGTTTACGTGTAAGACCATGTCTGGGACATTGGCATCATATCTGACTTCGAGTAAGACCTTGTCTAGGACAGTGGCATCGATGTTTGATTACATGTAAGACCACGTCTTGGACGTTGTCATTGTATATACTTTTCGAGCTATCCGTGTATCCTTACATTTACGAATGGTTCAAATGGGTATTCCTAGAAAACGAATGACTTTGTAAAATTGTATCCGATTTAGGTACGTTTGATTTGTATATGATGTTTGAGAATGAAAGGTAAGTATACAACTAAATGCTGATATATAATCTAAGTATGTGATTATATGCTATATGTGCAAATGATTTAAGAATATGTGATATGTATATGAACAAGAGGTTTGTTTTGGTTATTGGCTACTATGTATATAAAATTTAATGATATTTACATGTTTTAAATGATAAGTTTATTTGCATATGGCTTACTAAGCTTTTGAAAGCTTTCTCTATGTGTTTTTCAACTATTTTATAGATATCGAAGCTACTGGGAACTCGAGGATCATCGAGGATTGTCACCACCCTATCGAATCTTATTTTGGTACCTTTTGAAAATGTATATAGTAACGTATGACATGTATAGGCTAGTAGTGCATGGATATGTTTTGTAATATATATATCATGCCATGTGATATGGCTAGCTTGAGATTGAACTTATGGTTGGAAGTGTTATATGATTTGTGATGCATTATGAATTATATGGTATGTTTTGAATGACCAAAAGAAATGGTCAATGTTAATATGTTTTGGTAAGTTTTGAGTATGAGATTGAATGACATATCGAAACATATGTTTGATATAATTTTAGTTTAGGTTTTGGTATGATTTAGTTGATGAATTGAGGTTGGAATTTATTAATAATGTAAATGCATGAATAATGTATGTTTTGGTATTGAAATTTGTTGAAGTTGTGTTGGAAATATGCTTGGTTTGGTGCTTGTAGGTTTGACCCAATTGGGGTGGCAAATTGGCTATTCAAATGGCCTATTTTTGTCCACACGGGCAGAGACATAGGCATGTGTCTCAGCCGTGTGCGACACACAGCTATGTTATACGGTTGTGTGTCCCCTACGGTACCTTACGATTGTAAGTCAGTCTTGGGCACGGTCAAGGCACACAGGCGTGTGGCTAGTCGTGTGGACCAAGTCAAGGTTGACCATGGCCAAGGCACATGGGCATGTCTTGAGGCCGTGTGAGCAAGTCAGTATGTATGCCCTATTTTGACACGGCCTAGACATACGAGCGTGTCTAATGCTGTGTAAGGCACACGGCCTGTTCACACGGGCGTGTGACTTGTACTTCTTTGAAAATGTTTAAGTTTTGGAAAAATTTTATATGTGTTCGGTTTAGTCCCGACTCTTTTCTAATGCATGTTTAAGGTCTCGATGACCCATATAAGGGACTCTATATTGATATTTGATATTTGATGCTTTAATGCTTATGAAATGTATGTTAATTGTTTCGTTTTGTCTGGTAATGCCTTTAACCCTAGTCCGTCGATGGATACGGGTTAGGGGTGTTACATAGCCGAAGCTCTCTCAATCTCATATCTCATATAATGCTCACTCTCGAGCTATCAACGGGTTTGCTCACACAAGCTGACAGTAATGATGTAGCTACATGGTGCTGCTCACACAAGCTGATGAGAATCTGTAACACATGCAAGATAACTCAGCCACCGGTAGGACATACGGACCAACACCCAAACATACAACCCTTAATGACATGTCATTCCTATCCTAATCTATTTCTCAAGTTCAACTAGGATTTCACATTATCGAATCTTCGTCAAACATATCTGTATGATCGTATTCACAATTAATTCAATAATAAAACATTTAAAAACACCATTATATTAATGCTTATTAACATACGAACTTACCTTGATCGCACAAATGATGAAATAGGATCGACTAGTCCAATACTTTATTTTTTCCCCCGATCTAGATCCGAACTTTGTTTTTCTTGATCTATATAATATCAAATTTAACTTATTCAATTATCAATTTATTCAATTTAGCCCAAAATGCATATTATGGCAAAATTACACTTTTTCCCCTAATATTTCAACATATTTACAATTTAGTCC
Source organism: Gossypium longicalyx (assembly GCA_025698465.1). NCBI lineage: Eukaryota > Viridiplantae > Streptophyta > Magnoliopsida > Malvales > Malvaceae > Gossypium > Gossypium longicalyx. Next base: position 40,165,111 of record CM047004.1, read on the forward strand.
TTAGCTCATAAAAATGCAAATTCATGCAATTAAGTCCCTACCCATGCTAGCTGAGTTTCCCTTATTATCATAGTAGCCCATATTTTTCCTTTATTTCACATTTCTATCACAAAATTTTCATATTTCACAAATAAATCCCTGATTGACAATGTTATCAAAAATCACTTAACAAATGTTGTTTATCTAACAAAAACAATTCATTTTCTATCATAAAACATCAAAACACACCTATATTCATCAATAGTAAAACCTTAAACCTTTAACATTTTTGCAAATTAGTCCTTGGGCTAACTAGATTAAGTTATAACGACTCCAAAAACATAGAAATCATTAAAAACCGACTCAAAATCACTTACATGCACAAGGTTGAACTTGCCGAACCTTTAAACCCTTAAAATGGTGTTCTAACCTCAAATTTTCGATGGATGTTGAAGATGAATGAAAAGAATTTAATTTTCTTTTATTATTTTTAACTTTAATTACTAAATTACAAAATTAACCTTAAAAATTATCACAAATTTCAAAATTGACAAACCATTATCATCCACTAACATATTAATGGGCTATTTACCACATAAGGACTTCCACTTTAAGGTTCCATAGCAATTAGACACCTTTAGCTAATGGAACTCAACTTTTACACTTTACGCGATTTAGTCCTTTTTATCAAATTAAACACTCAAACGATAAAATTTCTTAACAAAATTTTTACACAATCATACAATCATACTGTACACATTAAAATAATAATAAAATAAATATTTCAACCTTGGATTTCTTGTCCCAAAACTACTATTCTGATTTGACTAAAAACAAGTTGTTACACACATTCTATCAAGATAAGATTTACTTCTCTTTTCATTCTACAATTTGTCATTGATCTAATTGCTCTCTTCCTTTAATCTCAATTTTAGGGTACTAATTGAAAAATCTGGGTTGATTTTCTTTTTAGATACATTTATTTGATGTTATTTTTCCACATTGATTTTTGCAATATTTTTGTATTTATAAAACTTCAGCTTAACTGGGATGAAGTAAATTTATTTATCAAGATATTATTAATCTTTTCTAGCTTGGTTGCTATTCACAAAAATCATTCAACAATGTGATTCTCAAGGTTCCGAGGGGAGTTGCTAAGGAATGTTTATTTTAAAGGGGAGAGTTAATCTTTGGCATAACTTCTACTAGTGATCTCCGACAAGATCCATCGACGAGTTTATGGCAAAGTCATATTTGTTTGAAGAAAAATTTATTGTAATTTGTTATGTTTTTCTTTTCCTTTTTGTATTTTTGAATTTTTAATAAATATTTTTAGATTTTGGATTTATAATTTTAAAATAATTTTATAAATTTTTTATTAAAAATGGCTTTTAACATTTTTTTTTCTTTTGGATTTTTTTTAGGAAATTAGAATTAAATTGACAAATTTTGTAAATGTTTGGGGCTAAATTTATTGATTTTTTAGAATTAAAATTACAATAAAAATTTTTGTAAATATTGAGGGCTACATTTGTTGAAAGTTTTAAATTTATGATTAAATTAGTAAAATCTTTAAATATTGGAGCGCTAAATTTGTTTTTAGACTAATAAAAAAAAGTTCACATTAGACTTTTGTTATCAAGTTGACAACTAACAAGAGATGGCTGAAATATTTAATTTCTAAAAATTAAGTGACTAAATTAAAAAAAATTAATTGTTAGTTAACCAAAATACAATCAAGTACATAATTAGATGATCATTCTTATAATTTACCTTGAAACCAAATTAGTTGTGAAATTATTAAAATATTCTCACTTTAAAAGATAATAATATTATTATAGAGGTATTTTTATCTTTTCATAATTTTCTATAATCTTTAAAAAAATATTAATTAGGTTCATTTAGAAATTACTTACTGTTCCACCCATAACTCTTTTTAAAATATTTTTATAAATGCATTTTTAATACAAAAGATTTTGATTCACCCGGATGTGATAATGTTTAGTAAATTAATCGCGTTAGTATGGTTATTTCAATTTAATGATGGAATCCCTCTTAATTTTTTTTCTTTTTTTTTTTTTATCAAAGAAGAATGGCAATATATTAATTCAAAAGAGTTCGGTATATAGTGAGCCCATAAACATCAGATTTCGACAGAGCCTCAATACAATCTTGAGGTCCCATTATAGAACGTACAAGGACTATTCGGTTGAAAGTTGCTCCCTAAACGATCTGCACATTTATTCCTCTCTCTATAGATGTGCTTGAGTGAGGCTGAGATGAATTTAGACATGAGTGATCTGCAATCAAATACAAGTGTAAAGAGAGCAAGATAATTAATTGCTCTATTACAGATAGTGTTCACAACTATGGAATCATTTTCAATTTCGATATGGGTAATATTAAGCTATACAGCAAGCATAAGATTATTTCTATTTGTCCAGAATTAAACAACCACCACGGAATCACTTTCAATTTCGATACGTGTAATATTAAGTTATAAAGCAAGCATAAGACCATTTCTATTTGTCCATCATTCCATCTCAATACTGATAGCGATAGGGATATGTTTGAAATATCCACCAACCCAATCATCCCTCTCGTTCTTGTGATAATAAAATTTAACCAATACGAACCGAAAACTAGTAAAATATTCACCATTGCTGTCTGAGTGTTTAATTAATTATTTATTTTACTTTGATTTAATCAAGAACAATTTGGCGTCGGAGTTGTGTTTCCACAAATAGCAGCCTCTGGAATCATATAGGCCTAAAAAGCAGGGAATAAGTCTTGTCTCAACACATATATGGGTAGCTTTTTCTGTAAGAATATTTAGAGTGTAAAGGTAATTTAGAAAAAAAAGGTTAAAATATACTACAAGTACTTGTACTATTTATAAATTTAAAATATAATCTATCTATTTCTATTTAAAAGAATTTAATTCCTTTATTTATAGGATTTAAAATTACAAAAGAAATTATTAATACTATTAAAGTTCTTTTATTAAATTTAAATTTATTATATAATTATTTTTTTATCAAATGGTTATTAAGTGAATATTTTTTCATTCTAAAATATACACCAACGAATTTAATAGGAAAATTTTCATAATATTAATAATTAAACTTAAATTTTAAATTTTAAAATTACATATTTTAACTTCTAAAAATTTATGCACCCAAATTGATTGACTACACATTCAAGAATCTTTCATCTTTCTCTCTCTTTTCCACTAATCTTCCTTTTTTCTCTTTTTGATTATTTGGTAGTCTCTTCCTTTCTTTTAGTGTTGAATTAATTCTTATGGAATTAGCTAAATCAGAACTCTGTGCACCGCTTTGACCAAATTAACAACTTTGCTAAAAAAAAGAAAGAAAGATATATACTAGTGCAAGCCATATTCCATCATTATTTGCAGCTAATATGCATTCATTTGAATATGAATTCCCTTTATAGATCTTTTATTATTATTATTAATTAGAGGCAGCAATGAAATTGCAGATAAACATCGACTTTCTTCCTCTCCACCGTAAACATAACTACCAGAGAAGCGAACATTACCCGTTCTATTCTGTTCTGTTTTTGTTTTTGTTTTCTAATATAGTGGAGTATCATTAAGCCTTTTTTCTTTTCAACTGTTAAGTGTCCGATCAATGATGCTAATGGAAATATTTAGAAAATGGTAAATTATTACTTAAATCAAGCACTCCCTTAGCGCATAAATACCTTTAATAACAAGATATTATGAAAAAGATTTGCAAAAGAAAAAAGAAAAAGCTAATTTGGAGTTCTATTTCCTATCATACCTATTACCACTCAATCCACGTCGTTTACTAATATAAACAGGTTTCATTGTCAACAACTCGTGTTTTTCAGCTCTCACATCAATTACACCGATTTTGCATTTTGCTCATGATGATTAGGAAGTGAATAATAAACATTATCTATGGTACCAAGTTGCGAAATAGTTTATATTAAAGATAATTTGAGAAGAAGTAGTAATTGTCAAAACTTGGGGTCTTCAATCCATGAAAAATGAAGTCAAGTAGGCATTAAGATTTCAGAGTACGGATTAAAAGCATTTATTTATTTTTTTCTTCTGATGGAATGATGGGTTGAGCGTGCGATTTGAATATAAGTGCTGAAGTCACTTTAAATATCAAATTCAAATGGTAATGGCACTCAAGATATATATATATATATTATAGACTAAATGGTCTTCCATTTAATTGGATATTCAAACACATTTGCATGGAGCCCCCAAAGCTTTATTTGGAGGCGTCAATTATGCTTTCCATTACCTCTTGATGATTGATTCGGCGCCACCTTTGGCAATTACTAATCATCATGGATCATCATCACCATTTTTTACATCAAACCTTGGCGTCTGTTTTACAAAAAAGTTTGTTGAGAAGTGCCTATAAAGGAAAAAAAGATATTTCAGCTCCAAAAGTAAAATAAGAATTCTCCATATCCACCAAAAGCATCTCTCATTTTAATCTATATGACTCCCATTTTTCATTTTCCTTGATCAATCAAAAATATAATTAACACAAATATATGAAAGAAAAATCTACTTTAAATGTATGTCCGAATACCAGTAGGCAATGACATATACAGATATTGATTTACCTTTAGTTTTCGTGGTTTTTTTCCTTGGAGGAATCACCATAAGAAACTCGGAAAGCTATCATGAGCTAGTCAATAATGGGTTAAATTATAACATACTTTTCCCAATAGAATCCCATAACTGCATACTTTAATTTTTTATATATTTTATATATCGGATAATTTAACTACAATATTATAATCCTGAAGGACATCCTGCTAACCACTTTTGTAATACTGATACATAAGACTTTTTTCAGAGGCACATTCACAATTTTGAAATATTTATTGAAGGGTAGTTTCTTCCTCTGAGCCCACCTCCCTTTGATTCCTCGAGGCCCCACTTCCATTCATTGCATTTATCGAAAAATTCCAATTCTTGCCACCATTTTCTTGTGTTTATTAGAACTCCATTGGAGAAAGAAAAATCATCAAATTGTCATTTTCTGCTAATTTCCAGTAATGTTCATTGAGATAGCTGGTTTGCTACGCGATATGTCATGGAATGTCATTAAGTCAAATAAATTTTAATACGTAGTGAAAATAATCTTCCAAGCTAATTTAGTCCATCCTTGCCTACGCGTCGTTTAGTTGTTACTACTATGCCTTATTCTTCATCAGTTTTTTCTTTAATTTTGTATATAATATCAGATGATACAACCCTTGGTGTTTATATTTTTATTTGCCAAAGGATGATTGTTTTATATGTCAACTTGTAGTTTAATTTCACTCGACAACCAAACTCGAGGAAAGAGCCAGGAAGTAGTGTGTAATAAATACTATATATGCGGATTACAAATCAATAATCAATGTCCACCACGAAGAGAAATAAGTGTTTATTATATAAAGTTCCATTTCTATCAGTCAAGCCTGTTCCTCCTTATTCTGCCTATGAAAATGCTATATACATTATATACATATATAGGGTGATATATTAAAGATAAAACCTGTTCATGGTCTAAGCTTTTGGGTTAGTTATCTCTATCTCAACTCTCAAATCTATGCGAAATGCTTAAAAGTCAAAACAAATTACTGAAATGGAGTATATAATTCATGTTAAGTTTTCAGCTTTGAGGAACAAAATGACATTTAAAAATTTAAAAAAAACTCGTCAAAATCTGAGTTTTTTTGTCGAAAATTAAGTATCAATGAGTTTTTTTACGGGTTATTTAATTTGCCATTATTGGAGCTCTTGGGTAAAGACTAAAAAAATAATATGTTTATAAGTTTTTTTTAAAAGCTTAAAGAAATAATGTTTAACTTTTTTTAAAATCTTTTAGTTAAAAAGTGTCTCATATTAAAATGATTAATTAAAAGAATTTTTTAAAAATATATATAATTTAAATAATAAATTATAATTTAAGTATCACTTATAATAAAAAAATATCAATTTTTTAAAAAAAATTAATTTTATTTTACAATTTAATGTTTCAAACACTGTATTATACACCAACTTGAACTGAAAATGAAATTTGGTAACTAGAGGTTTATACTTAATACTTGTAATTCTGAAATCAAGCTGCAATGAATCAAAACTTTTATCAAATATAAACTTTAGATTGATATGACTGTTGACTGGACTCAACATATATTGGAATAAAAATTTTCACGCATACCTACACATCACAAGTCTCAATAATTGGAACTATTGAAAATGCTTACCAACAATTTACTACAGCAAAATAGGAATAGTAGTACATAGTTCAAGACCTGGAAAGTCTCAAAGAGAATGATTTGGATAAGGCTAAAGAACTTTTCCTTGAAAATTTTGCAGATATAATCCCTAAAGTTGATCTTCATATTTATATGCCAAAACTTATTCTGCTGTCGATTGGAGCTGCATGGGGACTGTGAGAATTATGATATTTTAAATATTTAAAAAGAATTTTCTATTAAATTGATGTAAATAATATATTTATAAAAAGAGATAAATATTAAAATTAAATATGAATTTTGACCATATGTGTAATCGTATATGTAAACTTTAATTTTGTTCAGTTATTTACATAAAACTTTAATTTTGAATCAAGTTTCATGTATCACTAACTCCATTATCTACGTGGCTTTACTTTTGGTTAAGTCTTGTGGAAAATGATCACATAACATGTAACAATCCATTTTTCAGTGGTGTCAGAAACGATGATTTTGAAATCCCATTTTTTGATGATTGAGTCCATAAATATTATATAATATTTATGAGTATATTATAGTGTTATATTGATTTTTGGTTTAGTAAATTTGTTGAACGGTTAGTAATTAAGGTATAATGATTAAATCGTAAAAATCGTAAAGGTTAATCACTATTGATTTTTATTTGTTAAAAGGTTTAAATAGAAATTGTTCAGGGATTTAAATGACAATAAGATCATTTCTAAAATGGGTGGAGGGTTAGTGCTTAGTTTGAGTGATTTGCATGTTAATTATTTAATTAAAATTAAGATGATATTATAATAAAACAATCAAAGGAAAATAAAGCCACCAACTTATTTTCTTTCTTTGTCCACCATTTACCATAAAAAAAAAGGAACCAAGAGAAATCATTGTTGAATGTTCCAACATTCGGCTTTCTTTGTAAGTGATTTTGAAGTCTGTTTTTCATAAATTTTATGTTTTTAAGATCGTTGTAGGACGATTTAGCTAGCTAAATTGTGTTTAGTTTTCAAAACTTTTAAAGATTTTAAATGTCTTCATTGTTGAATCTTGAAGCTTTTGGTATTAACTTGATAGATTTTGAGTTTAGATATGAAAAAGGATTAATTTGTAAAGAGAAAAATGTTACTTTTGAACATAAGGACTAAAGTGTAAAAAATTCAAAATTTATTTTAAATTTCTACAATTATAGATATTAGAGGGCTGTAGACGGTTGATATTGAAATCAAATTGGAAAACGAGGTTTAAATGTGAAAGATATGATTGTTTCGATTTTAAGGACTAAATTGAATAAAATAAAAAATTTAGGAAATTTGTGAAAAGTGAAATTAAAATGTTGTATGCATAGAATAAGATGTTATAAGGTAATTGAAACTGATAAATTAAAATGAATTACCATTTAGATCAATATTTGAATCAATAAGTAGATAATCGAGGAAAAAAGAAAATTACAGATTAATCCTCGACACTTTGCTCATTGATGTTTTTGTCTGGTAAGTTCATATGGTGTAGTTATATTTGTAAATGTATTTGATGTGTTTAAATTATGAAATTATATCTTCTGATTGGATTTTGAATTAGTTGTAAAATGGTACAAAAATGTGAGAAATGGGTTTAATAGTAAATAAATGAACTAATGTGTTAAATGTGCCCTGATGAATGTAATAAATGATAGGATACAATTGGAATGCCAATAGGGTTATTTCCGTGTTATACGAGATTTGGTATGAGCTGATACCAATGTATGGAGAATTCATTGTTTAAACCAAAATCCAACATTTCTTGCGGATTATCGAGTTTTTTCTTTTTGCAGACCACTATTACTAATTGTCTTCATAGAGACCTAGGTGTGTTCTAGAGGGATGTAATGTCTTATGATATTTGATGCCTATGGGCTTAGCACTTCGGTGCTCATGTATATGTACTGGAGATATCGTTCGGACGAGCAATATGGTGTTTTGGTGGTTACCGGCATATCTGTATCTATTTATTATAGTTCATTAGGCTAAATGGTTATGGCAACAAGGTAACTGAATGAATGTTAGTATGTATTCTTGTAACACCCAATACCCGGCCTAGTTGCCAAGCCCAAATAAGGATGCCACACCATAGTCTTATGTCATATATAACGAGTGAAAGTTCATTCTGAAAGAAACGCTTTTCTATCATTCGTATGGGTTTTATGTAACACCCCTAACCCGTATCCGTTACCAGACTAGGATTGTGACAGTCCTAATTTGACCCTAGTCGAAATGTGGTTTCGGGACCACAAAACCGAGTCATAAAATTTATTTAAAATTTTATTGCATAACTTTTATATGTGATAGTGCATGTGTAAAAATTTGATGTTTTAATTTAGTCTTATGAATGGGAATTTCACTTGAAAGGACTAAGTTGAGAAACCATAAAAATATGATAGGTAAAAGTTGAAGTGGCCAAATTGTATATGGATAGCATCATAGAGGACTTGCACGTCAATTGGACCACTATGACTATAGTGGACGGTAATGATAATGAAAAATGTGGCATTTTGTGTATTTTATATTAGTGAAATAATATTAAATAGTTTTATATTAGAAAACCATGAATTAATAATAGAAAAAGGGTGATAAAAACAAAGTTTCTCATTCTTCTCCCCTTTTTGCCGAAACTAAACAAGAAATTTAAGAAAGAACACCTAAGGCATTCGACCATCTTGTGTTGGGAATTAAGGTATGTTCCATGAGTTTGCTTTTAAAATTTTAGTCAATTTGAGATAGTTGCTAAATCTTTTACTTAGCCCATGTGTAAATTTTAAGTTTGGTGTTGTCATGTATATTCGGCCATGGAAGTTTTCTACTCCATGGATAGTGTGTTAATGTTTTGAAATAGATATGGTAGAAGGATAAGGTTTGAACTTGTTAATTCTTGAATTGGTTGAGTTTGATAAAATTTATATTTGTGGCTTAATTGTTTAATGACAATCGGCTATGTTGAAATGCTAAATTAGTGCTAAATTGTAAGTATTTAATTGAGTGTTAGCCGAAATTTGAGCTTATGATAGTAATTAGAATTTGTGAAATTTATGCATTTTGTGGTCCAAGTGTGATAAGAACCATATAGTTATGGCATGTAAGCATGAAGATTAGATGATGGATAATTTTAAATGTGAGATGGTTAGAAGTTGATTCAAAGGCTTAATAAGTTAGTTTAAGGTGAAGACATTAGCTTATAATATTCGGTTTTGGCTACTATGTGTTGGATCTTGAATATTTTAATGTTTTGAATTAGTAATGGATGAAAGATAATGTTTGAGTTTGCTAAATATTGAAATTAAAAGTTAAGTATATGAATTAGGAGCATGAGTCCATTCAGTAATTTAAGATAAATTGTGAAATAATGCTTAATATTAGTAGTACTTGTTTAAATTGGCAAATTGAGCTTAGAATGGATGAATTTATGAGTTTGGGACAAAGTATATATATATATTCGGCTATGAATTTTCGTGTTTAATTTTGAATGTTGATGTTTCAAATTGAAAATGGATGTTAGTTGAGTTATAATACTTGCTTAATAATGAAAAGAACATGAGCTTAATGCTAAAATAACATTCGGCTTTGGAGTAAGTTAAATTAGTTAGAAAATGAGTTCCAAGATAGTGAATTATGTGTTAAAAGAGGGATTTAGGTTGTATATACGTGATTAGATTGAATACAAGAGGCTATGTTAGCTAATTGAGGGATTCGGTCATAGTATTATAGTGAATAATAATTTGAACAAGGGTTTTAATTGTATGATAGGTTTTCGGCTATGGTTGATTGGATAATAAATTGGTGTGGATGCTTTGAATGAGATATGTACATATTTTAGTTTATGTGCTATGGAGAATTTGGTTGAAATAGTTTGGAAATGTGAATTGCTGAAAGTATCTTGTATATGTAGTGAATAAATGGAATAGATGAGAAGTATGTTTGGATGTGCATTAAGTTTAAGGGTTAAACTTTAAATTGTTATGGCTTGGTTAATATTAGATGGAATACTGAATATGTGTGTGTCTATGAGGAATGAATATAAATTGGGGCTTCGATGATTGAATTATTTTATTTGCTTAGTTGGAGCTCAAAATCAAAGGGAGCCAAGTTCGGCCAAAGGAAAGGCGAAAGTGGTTGAGTAGCTGATTGGAGTGGTTCATCTGACAAAAAAAAGAGTAAGTTCCTAAGTAATTTAAGTTATGGTTAATATTGCACATAAAATAGGTTGGATAAGAAATCATAGTATGTATAAATTTGTGAAAATCGAATGTGAGATTTATCAACCTATCTATGACATAGTGGTAGTTATAAATAAGAAATTTCAGCACTATGTGTGCGGACTTTTAAATCAAGCACTATGTGTGCGAGGTTATGCGGCACTATGTGTGCAAAAACTACATGGCACTATGCGTGCGAGATTATATAGCACTATGTGTGCAAGAAAACATGACACTATGTGTGGGAATGAGTAAGAGCACTATGTGTGCGGACTTTTAAATCGAGCACTAAGTGTGCGATATTGATCGTAGAGAATTGTTTGTGCAAATGAAAAAGTTTAAAACTTTAAACTGGGAGTAATGAAATGTGCATGGATATTAGACATGAGACTTGATTTATATCTGTATATTAATAGATAATGCTCGGGAAGAGAGAAAGAAGAGAAAGGTAATCGGCTCAATTAGTATATAATTGACCAAAGATATAAATTAATGATAAATGATTTTAAATGGATTTGGAGATTGATCTATAGATGGAGCGGCTTGGTTTGTGCTTTATTTGTTAACTGAATCATTACATTCTTTTAAAAAAAAATTTCTTAGGACTTATTGAGTTAATAACTCACTTGGTGTGTTTATTGGTTTTGTATAGAATCATCTTGTCGAGGAAAGCTTGGATTCGTCATGAAGTCATCACATCTTTTGACAACCCCTTTTTGGTATTTTTGTTTAAAACTCAAGTAGACATTATGGCATGTACAGAATAATATTTTGGGAGGTTGTTATTTTGATAGTATTGTATATATATATATATAAGGCCATGTGAATATGGCTAAAGTTCTATGTATGGATGTGATAATGGTTTTATTTTAAATCTTGAAATGAGATCAACTTGACATATGAATCCATATTGTGATGAGTGTGATTATGTTATGCTTGAACTAACATGTTAAGCATTCGAAATACATTATGTATGTATATTCGATCAAGAGGAGAAAAATCACCTTACATTTTTACCCTTGTTTTAGTATGTGCATACTATAGAAGTTACTCATGGAAACGTGCTATTATTGTTGTAATTACTTAAATTAATATTGGACACGGGTATTAGGGTGTTACATTTTTATTGGTATCAGAGCTACAGTTTAGTCGATTCTAGGACTACCGTAGAGCGTAAGAGTCTAGCTATACATGCTATAATGCTAGTATATGATAGTGTGATGACTTCTGACGGTTGAAATTGTTGTTTTGATTAGTAAATGGAATCCACTCCAGAGAGAGCCTTAGCGGATGACGTTGAGAGTGTAGCGCTTGCTCCCGCGCAAGGAACAGCGCCTGTTGAACCTCAACCATTTGCGAGTAATCAAGATGATGAAGCTAAGCAAGCCTTCTTTACCATGATGAATGAGTGGGTTCACAATATGCCCGAACAAACCCGGCTGCTCAACCATTTCTGAATTTAAATAATCCTTCTCCGGTGCCTATAATACCAGAAACTACTGATCCCTTGAGGCTGAGTAAACCTCCTATTGATTTGATTAGGAAGCGCGGAGCTGAGAAATTTTGAGCCACAGCTACTGATGACGCTGAAAGGGCTGAGTTTCGGCTTGATAATACCATCTGCGTTTTCGATGAGCTGTCTTGCACACCCGATGAGTGTCTAAAGTGTGCAATATCCTTATTACGAGATTCAGCCTATTATTGGTGGAGAACCTTGATTTCGATTGTTTCGAAGGAATGAGTTACTTGGGACTTCTTTCAGTCGGAGTTTTGTAAGAAGTATATTAGTCAAAGATTCATCAATAAAAAATTCAAAGAATTTTTGGAGCTTAAACAAGGCCGTTTGACGGTATCCGAATATGAACGTGAGTTTGTAAGACTCAGTCGTTATGCTCAAGAGTGTGTAGCTGATGAAATTGCCTTGTGTAAAAGATTTGAAGAGGGATTGAATGAAGATTTAAAGCTGCTAGTGGGTATTCTAGAAATAAAGGAATTCGTAACACTGATTGAACGAGCTTGCAAGGCTAAAGAGCTTGGAAAGGAGAAAAAGAAAGCTAAATATGAAGCTAGGGACTTTCGTAAAAGATCGGCGGGTAAAAATTCTTTTTCGGCTGCAAAGAAGTTCAGAGATGATACAAACAGATCAAAGACGACTGCAGGAATTTCTATTAAGGAGCGACCATCAACGGACTCTCGAGCTACTTCGGTTGCTAGTGTTGGCAACAATCGGCAAGAAAAACTCGAATGTCCACAGTGCGGAAGACAACATGTAGGTGAATGTTGGGGTAAGTCTATTAACAGAGCCTATTATAGATGTGGTTCACGGGATCATTTCATTCGAGATTGCACGGAACCTGATGAGAAAAATAAGATGCAAGGTGTGAGATCGAGTGGTGCAACAACCAGAGGTAGACCACCGAGAAATACTAGAGGCAAGGGTGGTAATCAGAGAGGGACTTCTGATATGGCGGTTCGATCTGAGACTCGTGCCCCCGCCAGAGCTTATGCCATCCGTGCATGAGAGGAGGCATCCTCCTCTGATGTTATCACTGGTACATTCACTCTCTATAGTACTAGTGTACTTGCTTTAATTGATCCTGGTTCAACTCATTCTTACGTATGTGAAACATTAGCGTCCAGTAAGACTCTACCTGTTGAGTCTACTGAACTTGTGATACGAGTGTCAAACCCTTTGGGTCGGTATGTGTTAGTTGATAAAGTATGCAAGAGATGTTCATTGATAATTAAAGATTTCTATTTTCCGGTGGATTTGATGCTATTACCTTTCGACGAATTCGATATTATTCTTGGAATGGACTGGTTAACCAAACATGATGCTGTGGTAAATTGCAAGTGAAAGACTATAGACTTGCGATGTTCGAGTGGTGAAATAATTCGAATTGAGTCTAGTGATCTGAGTGGGTTACCAGCAGTGATATCTTCTGTGTTAGCTCAGAAATATGTGAGAAAGGGTTATGAAGCTTATCTTGCATATGTACTGGATAGCAAGGTATTGGAACGAAAGCTCGAGACTGTGCCTGTAGTTTGTGAGTATCCAGAAGTGTTTCCTGATGAATTACTGGGATTGCCACCTGTTAGAGAAGTAGAGTTCAGCATAGAATTGGTTTCGGGTACGACACTGATTTCGATCGCTCCGTATCATATGGCACCGACCGAGTTAAAAGAATTGAAAGCTCAATTGCAAGAGTTGACTGACAGAGGTTTTGCGCGACCCAGCTTCTCACCCTGGGGTGCTCCAGTTCTGTTCGTGAAAAAGAAAGACGGAACTATGCAAATGTATATTGATTATCGTCGGCTCAATAAAGTGACGATAAAGAATAAATATCCGTTGCCGCGGATAGATGACTTATTTGACCAGTTGAAAGGAGCTTCTGTGTTTTCGAAAGATTGATTTGTGATCTGGCTATTATCAGTTGTGAGTTAGAGATTCTGACGTTCCTAAGACTGCTTTCAGAACAAGATATGGACACTATGAGTTTTTAGTGATGCCGTTTGGGCTCACTGATTCCCCTACGGTTTTAATGGATTTGATGAATCGGGTATTCAGACAGTATTTAGATCGATTTGTAGTAGTGTTCATAGATGATATTCTAATTTATTCTCACAACGAGTCCGAGCATGCTGAACACTTGAGGCTTGTACTGCAGATTTTGCGAGATAATCAGTTGTATGAAAAATTTAGTAAATGTGAATTCTGGTAAAGGGAGGTCAGCTTTCTGGGACATATTATATCCACTTCGGGTATTAGAGTTGATCCAAACAAAATTTTAGCCATTCTTGATTGGAAACCTCCGAGGAATGTTTCTGAAGTTCGGAGCTTTTTGAGACTCACGGGGTACTACCGACAATTTGTTAAGGGTTTCTCGATGATCGCAACACCGCTGACGAAACTACTTCGGAAAGATATCAAGTTTGAGTGGTCAGAGAAGTGTCAGACAAGTTTCGACCAGCTGAAAACCTTTTTGACGAAGGCTCCTGTGTTAGCTCAACCAGAGTCTGGTAAAGAGTTCGTAGTCTACAGTGATGCTTCTTTGAACAGTTTGGGTTGTGTGCTGATGCAGGAAGGTAGAGTTGTTGCATATGCTTCGAGACAACTTAAGCCTCACGAGAAAAATTATCCAACTCATGATATTGAGCTAGCTGCGATTGTGTTTGCTCTTAAAATTTGGCGTCATTACCTGTTTGGAGAGAAATGCCATGTTTATACTGATCACAAAAGCCTAAAATATTTAATGACTCAGAGAGACTTGAATCTGAGACAACGACAGTGGCTTGAATTATTAAAGGATTACGAAATTGTCATTGATTATCATCCTGGTAAAGCAAATATGGTGGCTGATGCCCTAAGTCAAAAATCTATGTTTACTCTTCGAGCAATGAATGTACATCTGTCTATTTTCGCTGATGATGTGCTGGTAGCGGAATTAAATGCAGAACCAGTGTTAATACGGCAAATTTGTGAAGCACAGAAAATCGACGAAGAATTGGTTGCTAAACAAGCTCAATGTGATTCTAATATGGGTTCAGAGTTTCAAATTGACGACAATGATTGTTTAAGATTCAGAGGTCAATTTTGTGTTCCGAGAAATTCAGAGCTTACTTCGATGATTTTAAGTGAGGCCCATTGTAGCCGAATGTCGGTCCATCCTGGTAGCACGAAAATGTACAACGATCTAAAAAGACAATATTGGCGGCATGGTATGAAAAGAGATATTTCTGACTTTGTTTCTAAATGTTTGATATGTCAACAAGTGAAAGCAGAGCATCAGGTGCCTTCGGGGTTATTACAGCCGATCATGATACCTGAGTGGAAATGGGATCGAGTAACGATGGACTTTGTATCTGGTTTACCGTTGACACAGAGCAAGAAAGACTCAATCTGGGTTATTGTTGATAGATTGACGAAGTCCGCTCATTTTATCCCTATTCGTACAGATTTTTCACTCGATAGATTGGCAGAATTATATGTTTCTCAAATTGTTCGACTACATGGAGTACCTACTTCTATTGTTTCTGATAGAGACCCTAGATTTACATCCCGATTCTAGAGAAAATTGCATGAAGCGTTGGGTACTAAGCTACAATTTAGCACTGCTTTCCATCCCCAGACAGATGGTCAATCTGAATGAGTTATTCAGATACTCGAAGATATGTTGAGATGTTGTATTCTCGAGTTTAGTGGTTCGTGGGAACGATATTTACCTTTGATTGAATTCGCATACAACAATAGCTTCCAATCAAGTATCAAGATGGCACCATATGAGGCTTTATACGGTCACAAATGCCGCACACCATTGTATTGGACCGAACTCAGTGAAAATAAGATATACAGGGTTGATTTGATCAGAGAAGGTGAAGAAAAAGTGAAAGTGATTAGTGATAGTTTGAAGGCAGCATCGGATCGTCAGAAATCATATGCAGATTTGAAACGTAAAGATATTGAGTATCAAATTGGTGATAAAGTATTTTTGAAAGTCTCACCCTGGAAAAAGTTACTCCGATTTGGCCGTAAGGGCAAATTGAGCCCAAGATTTATTGGACCGTACGAAATAGCAGAACGGATAGGGCGCTTGCTTTACGATTGGTTCCACGCCACCGAACTCACAAAGATTCATAATGTGTTCCATGTATCGATGCTTAGACGGTATAAATCGGATCCTTCACATGTGGTTGGTTTATCTGAAGTTGAGATTCAACCGGATTTGAGCTATGAAGAAGAACCGATACGTATCTTAGCTCAAGAAGTGAAAGAATTACGGAATCAGAAGATTTCTTTAGTGAAAGTATTATGGGTCAAACATGGAGTAGAAGAGGCTACTTTGGAGCTCGAAGACTCTATGAAAGAACGTTATCCGAATTTATTCGCTGGTAAGATTTTCAAGGACGAAAATTTTTTAGGGGAGAGTTATGATAGCCCTAATTTGACCTAGTCAGAATGTGGTTTCGGGACCACAAAACCGAGTCATAAAATTTATTTAAAATTTTATTGCATAACTTCTATATGTGATAGTGCATGTGTAAAAATTTGATGTTTTAATTTAGTCTTATGAATGAGAATTTCACTTGAAAGGACTTAGTTGAGAAACCATAAAAATGTGATAGGTAAAAGTTGAAGTGGCCAAATTGTATATGGATAGCATCATAGAGGACTTGCATGTTAATTGGACCACTATGATTATAGTGGACGGTAATGATGATGAAAAATGTGGCATTTTGTGTATTTTATATTAGTGAAATAATATTAAATAGTTTTATATTAGAAAACCATGAATTAATAATAGAAAAAGGGCGATAAAAACAAAGTTTCTCATTCTTCTCCCCTTTTTGCTGAAACTAAACAAGAAATTTAAGAAAGAACACCTAAGGCATTCGGCCATCTTGTGTTGGGAATTAAGGTATGTTCCATGAGTTTGCTTTTAAAATTTTAGTGAATTTGAGATAGTTGCTAAATCTTTTACTTAGCCCATGTGTAAACTTTAAGTTTGGTGTTGTCATGTATATTCAGCCATGGAAGTTTTCTACTCCATGGATAGTGTGTTAATGTTTTGAAATAGATATGGTAGAAGGATAAGGTTTGGACTTGTTAATTCTTGAACTGGTTGAGTTTGATAAAATTTATATTTGTGGCTTAATTGTTTAATGACAATCGGCTATATTGAAATGCTAAATTAGTGCTAAATTGTAAGTATTTAATTGAGTGTTAGCCGAAATTTGAGCTTATGATAGTAATTAGAATTTGTGAAATTTATGCATTTTGTGGTCCAAGTGTGATAAGAATCATACGGTTATGGCATGTAAGCATGAAGATTAGATGATGGATAATTTTAAATGTGAGATGGTTAGAAGTTGATTTAAAGGCTTAATAAGTTAGTTTAAGGTGAAGACATTAGCTTATGATATTCGGTTTTGGCTACTATGTGTTGGATCTTGAATATTTTAATGTTTTGAATTAGTAATGGATGAAAGATAATGTTTGAATTTGCATCACATATCATATACCAAAATCAAGTTTTAAGTTCAACCATAATTAGGCCATATCACATGGCTAAATATACACTTCACAAAACATATTCAAATACCTCTAGCCTATACATGCCATACTTCAAAATATACATTTTCAAAAGGTACCAAAATCAAGTCCGATAGTGTGATGACAATCCTCGACAATCCCTGAGCTCCCAGTAGCTTCGATATCTATAAAACAGTTGAAAAACACACAAAGTAAGCTTTCAAAAGCATAGTAAGCCATATACAAATAAACTTATCACATATCACAATTATAAACAAATTCACTCATATGAATCATGGCATAACACAATAGCAAGTTCATATTTCTCCTTTAGCTCAATTGTTCATAAATCACTTACTCATAAGTACATCACATTTCCATGTAGCTTACATATCAAGAGATCATATTTATACTCACCTTTCATTGCCAAATTCCATATACAGTTCATACATACCTAAACCGGATATACCTTCACATAATTATTATTTCTCAAAATACCCGTTGAACCATTCAAAATCATGAAGATACGCGGATAGCTCAGAAAGCTCATAAATGCCAACGTTCCAGATATGGTCTTACATGTAATCAAATATTGATACCACTGTCCCAGACAGGGTCTTACACGAAATTAAATATGATGCCAACGTCCCAGACGTGGTCTTATACGTAAATCATAAGTTGATGCCAAAGTCCCAGACGTGGTCTTACACAATAACACATATCAGATCTTATGTCATGACATATGTATCCTAACTATTCCTATTGTAACACTCCTAACCCGTATCCATCACCGGAATGGGGTTACAAAGTATTACCGCTCATATTACAATTCAGAATAGACTTTCATTACATGGTAAATCATCTAATCTTTTTTCTTTTTAAAACTAAGCTGCTTGTTTCGATATACTATTTAACTAATTATTTGAATCTGTTAATTCAACCCAATCAAATAAACATAGAAATCTAATGCTTAATTTATAACCCAACACAACTTATTTCATATCCAAATGAAATATACAAACTTAACATTCAAAGCATACGAATGGTTTATATATAAATGAATCTGTCGACTTGCACTTTATATTCATCAACTTAAGTTAATAAAGTCACACATCATCATGCTTCATATAAATAACATATATCTCAATGTTCATTTCATTTATTAAATATTATCTAACATTATACATACATTACTTAACCACAATTATTTTATTCCACAATTATAACATGAGCATATAAGCAAATATATAATATCCCATTTTTATCACATTTGTCGAACCAAATAGGTAATACATGAATAAATCAAATTAACATACTCAACTTGGTTTCACATAGTTAATTCATTACATTACATTAATAATCATGACATATGCGTATATGTATATGTACTCATACATTTCTTTTATAACCGAATTAAAACATCTAATACTTACTCAATTTTATATGCATTTTATAATCATTTCATTTCAATGCTAACCGAAACTAGTATACCATTTTCAAATACAAAGCATATCATATAATACATATACCAAAATAAATCTTAGTTACATTAGAATATAGCCGAATACTTCTTAGTACCAAATCCTGATTTAAAATGTATTTTTGAAAGATAAATTTTTCATTGAATATAGATATATATATGTATATCCAAGACACAAATTTCACAAACCATCTGGATAACCATACAAAATATCTCCAAACATGTTCGGTCATTACAATACATCCTTTATTACCAAAACATTTATAACAACTTAACCTAACATAATAACTAAAATTTACATATATAACTTTTCTTAGTATAAACCGCATCCAAATTGAACAAACATGCTTATGTATATTTTATGACAAATTCATTCATACCACATTTGGATCACCAATCAACTTCAATGCACAACAAAACACCTATCACAAATATTATTCATCCCTAACACAAAATACCATAGCCAAAATAACTCAAACCATAAGCAAATATAATCAAAATCAAACATGGAAATTAAGCCATTTTCGCATGGCTCAAATTATATAGAACTAAAAATGAACATTTCAAAAGATAATCTAGCCTATACATGCCATAATTTAAGTTCAACTTATTAAATACCGAAGCAGTAGATAGTGTGATGGACTTTGCTGACGATCCCCGAGCTCGTAACTTGAATCCAAAATCTATAAAACAGAGGCTAATATACACACAGTAAGCTATCTTAGCTTAGTAAGTCATAAGCAAATAAACAACTCAATGATATATATATATATAACTCATTTTAACTAACTGAATTATATTAACATTACCACACTTGACCTCAACTTACAAATGAGATAATTAAGACATTTTTATAGACCATTTTCCCACTTAGCCGAATACTCACATAGTCACTTTAGCATGTTATTAGTCAACTTCCAAAGCCAAATAGACATATTAAAAATTAGTCCATATACACTCAAGTGCATAAGCTCATGCATCAAAATAATACTTCATATACATATATTAATTATACAACCGAATATACCTAATAATATATGCACATATTTAAGGATTATTTATAATATACAAGTTACTCATTTACAAAGCCAACTACACATATCACATACACATATATTCTTCATTTGCATCTTACAAGATTTGCAACAAATAACCAAGGTATTTACTTTCCTTACCTCAAATAGGTAACAAGTTAATTCATACCTGGCATATAGCTCCTTTTACACGTTCAAACATGATTTACCTTTGCCCGATGAACCATTTGGAATTAAATAGGACACTCGGATAATCACACATATCGTACAATGCCAACATCCCAAACATGGTCTTACATGTAGCCACATATAGATGCCACTATCCTAGATAGGGTCTTACTCGCACACATATATCGGAGTCACATATCGATGTCATGGTCTTACTCCCACACATATATCGGAATCCTATGTTATGACATATGTATCCTAACTATTCCTAAGGTTCATACGGGGCTTTCGGATGTCATAACTCGGTCGAAACAAATTCAGAAATATAATAGCCAAGCTTATTCATATTTGGCCATAGCATATATAAATTCATATATTTCATTTTAGCATAAATATATATAGCATTTAATTAAAATTAAGTACGTCTATTTGCTTATAAACTTACCTCGGATGATATAAAATGGAACGAGACAGCTAGTCGACAACTTTCGTTTTCCCCTGATCCAAATCTGATTTCTTTGGTTCATGATCTAAACATATTCAAATTAAGCTCATTCAAACATATTTTCATTCAATTTAGTCCAAAAACACATAAATGGGCGAATTACCATTTTACCCTTGACATTTACACTTTTTACAATTTAGTCCTTATTGTACAAAACACAAAATATGCAAAATTTCAAGATACCCATGTTTGGCCGAATATTCCTAGTATTCATACAAGTCTATATATTTAATTTATTTCACATTTTAGGCCCTCAAATTATTATTTTTGTAATTTAGTCCTAATTACTCAAAATCATCAAAAACTCCAATACAAAACATGTTAATCTAAAACATATCTTTCATATTTCATCATCAAACAAAAAAAATCACAAGTTCTCATCAATGGCATAACTCAAAATATTCATCAAAATCAAAAATTCAAGCATGGGTTTACTAGTACTCGAAGAAACGATCTAAAAAACGTAGAAATTATCAAAAAATGAGCTAGAACTTACCTTGAATCAAGCTTGAAAGTGCCGAACCTAGGTTTTCTTTTCTTTTTCTTTCTTATTTTGGTTTCGGTCAAGAGAAAATAAAATGAAAGCTTATTCTAATTATCATATACTATATCATATATGTTAACTTATTATTATTTTACCTAATTAACCTTTACCATTTAATAACTAAAATATATTTAACAAGGGCACAACCAGCTATTACAAATTTCAATGGGTTACTTACAACATAAATGCTCCAATTTAAAAAGCTACTAACAATTCGGCCCTTATGCTTTAAACAATCAAGTTTTCATTTTACGTGATTAAGTCCTTTTATTAAATCGGGCACTTAAACGATAAAATTAAATCACGAAAATTTCACACACACAAATTCACACATAATAAACACAGAAAATAATTTAAAAATATTTTTTTGACTCAAATTCGTGGTCCCAAAACCACCGTTCCGACTAGGGTCTAAATCGGGTTGTTGCAACTCTCCCCTTTAGGGATTTTCGTCCCTGAAAATCTTACTGGTGAATAGGTTTGGATAGCGTTCTTTCATTGTATCCTCTAACTCCTATGTTGCTTCCTAAACTCCGTGTTTATGTCACAGTAGCTTCACTAACGAAATTTTCTTATTTCGCAGTTCTTTAACCTCACAAGCCAAAATACGAATCGGTTCTTCCTCATATGTCTTGTCGGACTTAATCTCAATCTCAGACGGACTAATCACATGTGAGGGATCTGATCAATATCTACGAAGCATCGAAACATGGAATACATTGTGGATCTTTTCTAACTCAGGTGGCAACAACAGTCTGTAAGCAACCGACTCGATACGCTCTATAATTTCATATGGCCCAATAAATCTCAGACTCAATTTACCTTTACGACCGAATCTGAGTATTTTCTTCCACGATGAGACTTTAAAAAGACTTTGTCTCTGATCTGAAACTCTATATCTTTTCATTTCAAGTCCGCATACGATTTTTGGCAATCTGACGCTGTTTTCAGACTTTCATGGATCACTTTTACTTTCTGCTCAGTCTCTTTGATCAAATCGACCCCGTGTATCTTATTTTCACTAAGCTCGATCCAATACAATGGTGTAGACATTTACGACCGCACATAGCCTCATAAGGTGCCATTTTGATACTCAATTGAAAGCTATTATTGTACGCAAATTCAATCAGAGGTAACTATCGTTCCCACATACCTTCAAACTCGAGAAAGCAACATCTCAACATATCCTCAAGTATCTGAATGATTCGTTCAGACTGACCATCTATTTGTGGATGAAAAGCAGTGCTAAAATGTAATTTTGTACCTAGTGCATCTTGTAGTTTCTTCCAAAACCGCGATGTAGACCTCAGATCTCTATCCAAAACAATGGAAATAGGCACACCATGTAATCTCACAATCTGAGAAACATACAATTCAGCTAGTTTATCAAGTGAGTAATCTGTACGAATTGGAATAAAATGAGTCGACTTAGTCAATCTATCCACAATAACCCAGATTGCATCATTCTTGCTCGGTCTCAATGGTAAACCAGGTAAATAATCCATTGTAACTCTGTCCCATTTCCACTCAAGTATCATAATCAGTTGAAGCAATCCAGAAGGTACCTGATGCTCGGCTTTTACTTGCTGATAGACTAAACATTTTTGAAACAAAGTCAGAAATGTCTCGTTTCATACCATGCCACTAGTAACACTGTTTCAGATCATTGTACATCTTCGTACTACCTGGTTGAAGAGATAACTGACTATTGTGAGCTTCATTCAAAATCATCTGAATTAATTTTGAATTTCTCGGTACACATATTCGGTTTTTGAATCTCAAGCAACCATCTGAATCAAATCGAAACTCTAAATCAACATTTGAATCACATTGAGCTCATTTTGCTAACAAATCATCATCAATTTTCTGGGCATCATAAATTTGTTGAACAAATAACGGTCTTGGTTTCAATTCAGCTATTATCGAACCATCATCAGACATAGCCATATGCATATTCATTGCACGCAAAGAAAATAGAGATTTTCAGCTTAGAGCATCAGCAACAACATTAGACTTTCCCGGATGATAGTCAATCACAAGTTTGTAGTCTTTTAGCAATTCTAACCACCGGCGCTGTCTCAAATTCAGATCTTTTGAGTCATCAAGTATTTCAGACTTTTGTGATCAAAATAAACATGACATTTCTCACCGAACAGATAGTGGCGCCATATCTTCAATGCAAACACAATAGTTGCCAATTCTAAGTTGTGTGTCGGATAGTTCCTTTCATGTGGCTTTAACTGTCTCGAGGCATAAGCTATAACTTTATCTTCTTGCATTAAAACACAACCCAAACTATTTAAAGATGCATCAGTATAAATAACAAAATCTTTGCCCGATTCTGGCTGAACTAATACTGGAGCTTCGGTCAAAAGGGCTTTCAACTGATCAAAACTTTTCTAGCACTTTTCTGACCACTCGAATTTAACATCTTTCTCCAATAGCTTCATCATCGGGGCTACAATCATAGAGAAACCTTTCGCGAACTGTCTATAATAACTAGCAAATCCCAAAAAACTTCAGACTTCAGAAACATTTTTCGGAAGTTTCCAGTCAAGTATAGCTAAAATTTTACTCGGATCAACTCGAATACCCGATGTTGATACAACATGGCCTAGAAAACTGACTTCGCTTAACCAAAACTCACATTTACTAAAATTTGCATACAATTGTTTATCTCACAAGGTTTGTAACACCAGTCTCAAATGTTTGGCATGTTCGATTTCATCACGAGAGTAGATCAAAATGTCATCTATGAACACAAATACAAACTGATCCAGATACTGTCTGAAGATCCAATTCATCAAATCCATAAAAATAGTAGGTCCACTAGTAAGTCCGAAAGGCATAACCAAAAACTCATAGTGTTCATACCTCGTTCAGAAAGCAGTCTTTGGCACGTCGGAGTCTTTAACTCACAACTAATAGTAGCTTGATCTCAAATCTATCTTTGAAAACACTGTAGCCCCTTTTAGCTAATCTAACAAATCGTCAATCTACTGCAACGTATATTTATTCTTTATAGTCACTTTATTGAGCTGTCTATAATCAATGCACATTCTCATAGTTCTGTCTTTCTTTTTCACAAATAACACAGGTGCACCCTAGGGGGAGAAACTTGGTCGCGCGAAACCTCTATTTGTCAACTCTTGCAACTGAGCTTTCAATTATTTTAATTCTGTAGGTGCCATTCTGTATGGAGCTATCGATATTGGAGTCGTCCCAGGCATTAAATCAATACCAAACTCTACCTCCCGAATAGGCGGCAAACCCGACAATTCTTCAGGAAACACATTTGGATACTCGTACACAACAGGCACTGATTCAATGTTTCTTTCGGCCACTTTACTGTCAAGCACATATGCAAAGTAAGCTTCGCAGCCTTCTCTCACATATTTCTAAGCTAACATCAAAGAAATCACTATTGGTAACCCATTCAAATCATTAGATTTAATCCAAATAATCTCATCATTCTAGCACCGTAAATCAATAGTCTTTTTCTTGTAGTTTACAATAGCATCATGCAAAGTCAACCAGTCTATACCCAAAATTATGTTGAACTCTTCAAATGGAAACAACATTAAGTCAGCCGAAAAGCATGAATCTCAAACCATCAAGGGACAATTCTTACACACTTTGTCAACCATAACACACCGGGCCCAAGGGGTTTGACACTTTAATCACAAACTCAGTAGACTCAATAGGCAAAGTCTTACTGAATACCAAAGTCTCACACACATAAGAATGAGTCTAACCATGATCAATCAATTCAATTACATTAGTATCATAGAGAGTGAATGTACTAGTAATGACATCTGGGGATTGTAACAGCATGATTTAGACCCTAATCAGAATGGTGATTTCGGGACCACGAATCCGAGTAAAAAATATTTTAAAATTATTTTCTGTGTTTATTTTGTGTGAATTTATATCTGTGAAATTTTCGTGATTTAATTTTATCGTTTGAGTGTCTGATTAATAAAAGGACTTAATCGCCTAAAATAAAAATTTGATGGTTATTTCTAAAAGGGGCCTAGTTGTTATTGGCTTTATTAATGGGAGTCTTTATGTTGCAATTAGTCTATTTAAAGAAAGATGGACAGTAATGGGCTTATAATATATGATTTTGTTATAATTTTATTAAGGTTAAAAATGTAATTAGATAGAAAAATGTTAATATATGTTATTATATCATAAAATAAGCCATGTTTTTATTCATTCTCTTTGATCGAAACTAGAAACAAAAGAAAAGAAAAAGAGAAACCTAGGGTTCAACCATTTCTAAGCTCAATCAAGGTATGTGTCTAGCTCAGTTTTTGATAATTTTTATGCTTTTGAGATCGTTGCTTCGAGTATTACAAAGCTCATGCTTGAATTTTTTATTTTGATGAATATTTTTGTAACAGCTCGATTTAGACCCTAATTGGAATGGTGGTTTTGGGACCATGAATTCGAGTCAGAAAAATATTTAAAAATTATTTTCTGTGTTTATTTTGTGTGAATTTATATCTGTGAAATTTTCGTGATTTAATTTTGTTGTTTGAGTGTCCGATTAAATAAAAGGACATAATCGCGTAAAATGAAAATTTGGTGGTTAAATGTGAAAGTTCTTATTTGTTAAAGTCTTTGTAAGTGGAAGCATTAATGATGCAATTAGACCAAAATAATATGTGGTGGACGGTCATGACCTTAACATATAATGGTTTATTATTTAATGTTAAAGGTTAAATAAGTAAAATAAATAACATGATAATATATGTTATAATAAAACATAAAATAAAGCCATGTTCATTATTTCTTCTTATTGCCGAATATCATAAACAAGAAAGAAAAGAAAAAGAAGCTAGGGTTCGGCACTTGCTTAAGCTCAATTAAGATCAAGAACAAAAGAAATCGGACTTAGATCGGGGAAAAGCAAAAATAGTCGAATAGTCAATTTTCATCATTCGTTGATATCCGAGATAAGTTTTTAAGCAATTAAACATCGTTAATTTTGAATTCAACTTAGTTTAATATGCTGATTTGGAATTAATGGATTTATGGTAAAGTTAGTCGAATGTGATAAAGTATAGAAATAACATATTTGAGTTTAACTCAATTGAGTATAACATTTGAAAGTCCGTATGAGCTATAAGGAATATCTGAAATGTTCGATATATGAATTGTTTATAAGACAGCTTTATAATGGTGATATTCGGGCTTTGAGCCTAGCAAGCCTTGTGCTGGTGAATTAAATCGGGCTTTATACCTAGCAGGCTTATTGCCGGTGTATAAAATCAGACTTTGAGTCTAGCAGGCCTCGTGCCAGTGTATGATACGGGCTTTATGCCTAGTAGGCTTTATGCTGGTGAATTATTATAATTTTATGCATAAAAGACCTTATGTTGGTGTGGTAATTGAATACGTTAAATGAGCTAAACTTCAGGTATGAATTGGCTTGTTGTTTACTTAAAACAAGGTAAGTGTATTCGGCCTTGCTATTATCATTGAGATGAAACTTAGTTATATGCATGCATGATTATAAGTATTTGGTTTCATATCTAATATATGAATGTGAAACTATGCTGTAACACACGACCTTATATATTTATGAGTATGTGAATTAGGTTACAATGATTGCTTGGTTGTGGAAGTTAAATGATAATAATGATAATTTGGCTACATGAGTATGCAGCCAAGGTGATTATTTGAGAATGAATATATATACCAATATGTATATAACATGAACTTCATACGTTTGGACATAATGTGTTATGATACTATAATTTAGCTTGATTTAATTAAGTTGATAATATCATTGGAATATTCATTTGCTTATGACTTACTAAGCTAAGTTAGCTTACTTTGTGTGTTACGTTTATTCTATTTTATAGATTTTGGATTCAAGTTACAAGCTCGAGGATCGTCAGCAAAGTCTATCACATGATCTACTATTTTGGTACCTTTATAAGTGAATTATCAAACTTATGGCATGTATAGGCTAACTACTTTTCGGATATGTTTGAAGTGTCGTATATATTATGCCATGCGAAAATGTCTAATTTGATATATATATATATATATATATAGTATTTGCTAACTTGATCATGGTTCTTGTGTATGCTAAGTTTGGTTTGCAAGCTATGCTCAAATGATGATTTCATTTGGTTTGGTTGAATCGACAATGATATATATATAAGTATGAATTATGCTTGATATGTTACCTATTGTTTAAAGGTTAGACTATGACTTGTATGTGATAGTAATCATTTAATTTGGTTGATTAGTACATTTAGTTAAATGTTGAATTTAGGTAATGAAATTATTGAATTGAGGATTCGACAATGGTATGCATATATATTTGTATGTGCTTATTCAAACATGTAATCATTGAATTGGTTTTGATTATGACCTTTGTTATTTTTGCATGAATAGTGATATTAACATGATTAGATTTGGTTTTGGTATTTGAAAGTATTAAACAAGTGTTTGCTATGTTATATGTATATATTTAAATATGTGTGATGTGTTTGATGTGAAATGTAAATTTGTAATTAATATATGGATTAAAATCAGAAAACACAGGGCCGAAGAGTTTAAAGCTAATGATGATGATGATGATGAGCAAGCTGAGTTGTGGCTTGATAATACTATCCGTGTGTTCGACGAGCTATCTTATACTCCGGATGAATGTTTAAAGTGTGCCATATCTTTATTATGAGACACCGCATATCACTGGTGGAATACACTAGTATCGGTGGTCCTGAAAGAGAGAGTGACCTGGGAATTCTTACAGACTGGGTTGCTTAAGAAATACATCAGCCAGATATTTATCGACCAGAAATGAAAATAATTTCTAGAATTAAAACAGGGTCGTATGACCGTAACCGAGTATGAGAAAAAATTTGTGAGACTAAGTCGATATGCTCGTGAATGTGTTTCAACCGAAGTTATCATGTGTAAAATATTCGAAGACGGTTTGAACGAAGACATCAAATTGCTGATTGGTATACTTAAAATCAAAGAGTTCGTGGTACTTGTTGAATGAGCTTGCAAAGCCGAAGAACTCGGGAAAGAGAAAAGAAAAGATGATTTTGAAGCCAGAGATTTCCGTAAAAGATCATCGGGTAAGACTTTTCACTCAGCATCGAAGAAGTTCAGAGGTGATCCTAGTCGATCTAAAGCTACTTTAGACTTTTTTAGATGAGATCAAGACCGACCCCTTGTGAGTTCACGAGCCACTTCGATAGCAAGTGTTGGCAATGTTCGACAGAATAGAGTCGAGTGCAAGCATTTTGGTAAATGGCATTCTGGAGATTACAGATTGCTTGACCAGTCTTGTTTTAAATGTGGATCGATGGATCATTTTATTCGAGACTGTCTGATGTTAGCCAAGCAAAACACTGTACAAAATGCAAAATCGAGTAATATGACAGTGTGAGGTAGACCACCCAAGCATTCGGGTAATGTAAGTGGTAGTCAGAGAGGGACAAAAGATACAATAGTTCGATCTGAGGCTCATGCACCTGCCAGAGCATATGCTATACACGCTTCAGAGGATGCTTCTTCCCCAGATGTTATTACCAGTACTTTCACTCTTTATGATACTAGTGTTATTGCATTAATTGATCCTGTTTCGACTCCTTCTTATGTGTGTGAAACATTAGTATCCAGTATGACTTTGCCTGTTGAATCTACTGAGTTTGTGATTCGAGTACCAAACCCTTTGGGCCAGTGTGTTCAGGTAGATAAAGTATGTAAAAATTGCCCATTGATGATTCGAAATTCATGCTTTCTAGCCGATTTGATCATGTTACCTTTCGACGAGTTTGATATAATTTTGGGTATGGATTGGTTGACTTTGCACGATACTGTTGTTAATTGCAAAAGAAAGACTATTAATTTGAGATGTCAGAATAACGAGATTATTCGGATTGATTCTAATGATCTGAGTGGTTTACCAGCAGTAATATCTTCGATGTTAGCTCGAAAGTATGTGAGAAAAGGTTGTGAAGCTTACTTTGCTTATGTGTTTGATAGTAAAGAGACTGAAAAGAAGATTGAATGTGTACCAGTTGTGTCCGAGTATTCGGATGTGTTTCTTGAAGAATTACCAGGTTTGCCACCTATCCGAGAAGTAGAGTTTGGTATTGAGTTAGTACCAGGGACGACTTCAATTTCAATAGCTCTGTACTGGATGGCACCTACTAAATTAAAAGAGTTGAAAGCACAGTTGCAAGAGTTGACAGATAGAGGTTTCGTGCAGCTGAGTTTCTCTCCCTAGGGTGCGCTTGTGTTATTTGTGAAAAAGAAAGAAGGAACTATGAGAATGTGCATTGATTACAGACAACTTAATAAGGTGACTATAAAGATTAAGTATTCGTTGCCACAGATTGATGATTTGTTTGATCAGCTGAATAGGGCTACAGTGTTTTTGAAAATAGATTTGAGATTGGGTTATTATCAGTTGCAAGTTAAAGACTCCGACGTGCCAAAGACTGCTTTCCAAACTAGGTACGAACACTACGAGTTTTTAGTTATGCCTTTTGGACTTACTAATGCACCTGCTGTTTTCATGGATTTGATGAATCGGATTTTTAGATAGTATTTAGATTAGTTTGTGGTTGTGTTCATTGATGATATATTAATCTACTTCCGTGATGAAACTGAACATGCTGAGCATTTGAGACTTGTATTACAGACTTTGCGAGAAAAACAGTTGTATGTGAAGTTTAGTAAATGTGAGTTCTAGTTACACAAAGTTAGTTTTCTGGGACATGTTGTTTCAGCATCAGGTATTTGGGTTGATCTGAGTAAGATTTCAGCTATACTCGATTGGAAACCTCCGAGAAATGTTTCTGAAGTCAAAAGTTTTTTAGGACTTGTTGGTTATTATAGACGGTTTGTGAAAGGTTTCTCTATGATTGCAACCCCAACGAAGCTACTACAAAAAGATGTTAAGTTTGAGTGGTCAAAAAAGTGCCAGAAAAGTTTTGATCAGTTGAAAGCCCTTTTGACCGAAGCTCCAGTGCTAGTTCAGCCAGAATCGGGTAAAGAATTTGTTATCTATAGTGATGCATCTTTAAATGGTTTGGGCTATGTTTTGATGCAGGAAGGCAAAGTTATAGCTTATGCCTCAAGACAGTTAAATCCATATGAAAAGAACTATTCGACACACGATCTAGAATTGGCAGCTATTGTACTTGCATTGGAAATTTGGCGCCACTATTTGTTCAGTGAAAAATGTCAAGTTTATTCTGATCATAAAAGTTTGAAATATTTGATGACTTAGAAAGACCTGAATTTAAGACAACGTCGATGGTTAGAATTGTTAAAAGATTACGAGCTTGTGATTGACTATCACTAGGGAAAGGCTAATGTTGTTGCTAATGCTTTAAGCCGAAAATCACTATTTACTTTACGTGCGATGAATGCACATATGACTATGTTTGATGATGGTTCAATAATAGCTGAATTGAAAGCAAGACCGTTATTTTTTCAACAAATATGCAATACCTAGAAGGTTGATAATGAGTTGATAATAAAGCGGGCTCAATGTGATTCGAACGTTGATTCAAAATTTCAATTGGATACCGACGGATATTTGCAATTTAGAAACTGAATATGCTTTTCGAGAAATACAGAGTTGATTCACATGATTTTGAATGAAGCACATAGTAGTCGACTATCTGTTCACCCGAGTAGTACAATGTATAATGATCTAAAACAACACTATTGGTGGCAAGATATGAAACGAGACATTTCTGACTTTGTATCGAAATGTTTAGTTTGTTAGCAAGTAAAAGTCGAGCATTAGGTACCTTCTGGATTGCTGCAGCCGATCATGATACCTGAATGGAAATGGGACAGAGTCACTATGGATTTTGTAATCGGTTTACCGATGACATCGAGCAAGAAAGATACAATCTAGGTTATTGTAGATAGATTGACTAAATCTGCTCACTTTGTTTCGGTTCGTACAGATTATTCGCTTGAAAAACTGGCTGAATTGTATGTTTCTCAGATCGTGAGGTTACATGGTGTGCCTATATCTATTGTTTCAAATAGAGATCCGAGGTTTACATCCCGGTTTTGGAAGAAACTGCAAGATGCACTAGGTACTAAACTACATTTTAGCACTGCTTTCCATCCCTAGACAGATGGTCAGTTCGAGCAAACCATTCAGATACTCAAAGATATGTTGAGTTGTTGCATTCTTGAGTTCGAAGGTATGTGGGAACGATATCTACCTCTGTTTGAATTTGCTTATAATAATAGTTTTCAACCGAGTATTAAAATGGCACCTTACAAGGCTTTATACGGCCGTAAATGTCGTACACCATTGTATTAGACTTAGCTCAGTGAAAACAAGATACACGGGGTTGATTTGGTCAGAGAAACTGAACAGAAAGTGAAAGTGATCCGTGAAAGTCTAAAAGTAGCATCAGATCGTCAGAAATCATATGCGAACTTGAAACGCAAATATATAGAGTTTCAGATCAGAGATAAATTTTTCTTAAAAGTCTCACCGTGGAAGAAAATGCTCAGATTTGGTTGCAAAGGCAAATTGAGTCCGAGGTTTGTTGGGCCGTATGAGATAATAGAGCGTATCAGGCCAGTTGCTTACAAATTATAGTTGCCACCTGAGTTAGAAAAGATCCACAATGTGTTCCATGTTTCGATGCTCCGTAGATATCGGTCTGACCCTTCACATGTATTAGCCTGACTGAGGTTGAGATTAAGCCCGATATGACATACGAGGAAGAACCGATTCGTATTTTGGCTCGTGAGATTAAAGAGTTGTGAAATAAGAAAATTCCATTAGTTAAAGTACTGTGGCATAAACACGGGGTTAAAGAAACAATGTAGGAGCCAGAAGACGCAATGAGAGAACGCTATCCGAACCTATTCAATGGCAAGATTTTCAGGGATGAAAATCCCTAAGGGGGAGAGTTGTAACAGCCTGATTTAGACCCTAATCGGAACGGTGGTTTCAGAACCATGAATCCGAGTTAGAAAAATATTTAAAAATTATTTTTTGTGTTTATTTTGTGTGAATTTATATCTGTGAAATTTTCATGATTTAATTTTGTTGATTGAGTGTCCGATTAAATAAAAGGACATAATCGCGTAAAATGAAAATTTGGTGGTTAAATGTGAAAGTGCTTATTTGTTAAAGTCTTTGTAAGTGGAAGCATTAATGATGCAATTAGACCAAAATAATATGTGGTGGACGGTCATGACCTTAACATATAATGGTTTATTATTTAATGTTAAAGGTTAAATAAGTAAAATAAATAACATGATAATATATGTTATAATAAAACATAAAATAAAGCCATGTTCATTATTTCTTCTTATTGCCGAATAACATAAACAAGAAAGAAAAGAAAAAGAAGCTAGGGTTCGGCACTTGCTTAAGCTCAATTAAGATCAAGAACAAAAGAAATCAGACTTAGATCGGGGAAAAGCAAAAATAGTCGAATAGTCAATTTTCATCATTCGTTGATATCCGAGATAAGTTTTTAAGCAATTAAACATCATTAATTTTGAATTCAACTTAGTTTAATATGCTGATTTGGAATTAACGGATTTATGGTAAAGTTAGTCGAATGTGATAAAGTATAGAAATAACGTATTTGAGTTTAACTCGATTGAGTATATCATTTGAAAGTTTGTATGAGCTATAAGGAATATCTGAAATGTTCGATATATGAATTGTTTATAAGACAGTTTTATAATGGTGATATTCAGGCTTTGAGCCTAGCAAGCCTTGTGCTGGTGAATTAAATCGGGCTTTATGCCTAGTAGGCTTATTGCCGGTGTATAAAATCAGACTTTGAGTCTAGCAGGCCTCGTGCCAGTGTGTGATACGGGCTTTATGCCTAGTAGGCTTTATGCCGGTGAATTATTATAATTTTATGCATAAAATACATTATGTTGGTGTGGTAATTGAATACGTTAAATGAGCTAAACGTCAGGTATGAATTGGCTTATTGTTTACTTAAAACAAGGTAAGTGTATTCGACCTTGTTATTATCATTGAGATGAAACTTAGTTATATGCATGCATGATTATAAGTATTTGGTTTCATATGTGAAACTATGCTGTAACAGATGACCTTTTATATTTATGAGTATGTGAATTAGGTTTCAATGATTACTTGGTTGTGGAAGTTGAATGATAATAATGATAATTTGGCTACATGAGTATTCGGCCAAGGTGATTATTTGAGAATGAATATATATACCAATATGTATATAACATGAACTTCATACGTTTGGACTTAATGTGTTATGATACTATAATTTAGCTTGATTTAATTAAGTTGATAATATCATTGGAATATTCATTTGCTTATGACTTACTAAGCTAATTTAGCTCACTCTGTGCGTTATATTTATTCTATTTTATAGATTTTGGATTTAAGTTACAAGCTCAGGGAGCGCCAGCAAAGTCTATCACACTATCCACTATTTCGGTACATTTATAAATGAATTATCAAACTTATGGCATGTATAGGCTAACTACTTTTCGGATATGTTTGAAATGTTGTATATATTATGCCATGTGAAAATGGCTAATTTGATATATATATATATATATATATATATAGTATTTGCTAACTTGGTCATGGTTCTTGTGTGTGCTAATTTTGGTTTGTAAGTTATGCTCAAATGATGATTTCATTTGGTTTGGTTGAATCGGCAATGATATATATATATAAGTATGAATTATGCTTGATATGTTAGCTATTGTTTAAAGGTTCGGCTATGACTTGTATGTGATAGTAATCATTTAATTTGGTTGATGAGTGCATTTAGTTAAATGTTGAATTTAGGTAATGAAATTATTGAATTGAGGATTCGGCAATGTTATGTATATATATTTGTATGTGCTTTTTCAAACATGTAATCATTGAATTGGTATTGATTATGACCTTTGTTATTTTTGCATGAATAGTGATATTAACATGATTAGATTTGGTTTTGGTATTTGAAAGTATTAAACAAGTGTTTGCTATGTTATATGTATATATTTACATATGTGTGATGTGTTTGATGTGAAATGTAAATTTATAATTAATATATGTATTTGATTCTAGATGAGATTACATGAACGTAATGTGATTGAGTAAAGTTGAAAGTGGACATTAAAATAAACATAAGTAATAAGCATGATTACATTCGGCTAAGACTTTGTAAAATGACCAAATGATTCGTAATTTAAGTTATAAGAAATTATGATTGTTTTTATGCAAAATGTGTGAATGTGAATAGTTATATGTTCTTTGAAAATTAGACCATTCGGTGTTCTTTTAATATATGTTTAAATTGATATATGATCTTTTAGTCTTGCACAATCTATTTAGATGAACTTATAAGTAAACTTGTTTATGATTAGTCATTTGAAATCATATGTATGTAATAATGTACTTATGCCATGAATGATTTGGTTAAATTTATTATATCTTTATTGTGCCGAATAGAGTTTTGCTAAATATGATATCTACATATGCTATGTAGTAATATAATATGTTTGGCACTATTTGCTTATGAATTATAACTGGATATATGTTCGAAAAATGTTATAATATGATTCGTAAAGAATTTAAATTAGTTGTCTATGTTAATATTTGATTGTTTTAAGAGTTTAAGCAAGTGTACGCATACGATTGTTCGAAATTTTTGTCTAGTATGGTAACACCTCGTAACCCTATTCCAGCGACGGATACGGGTTAGGAGTGTTACAATTTTGAGTTGTGCCATTGTTGAGAGCTTGTGATTTTTGTTGTTTGATGATGAAATATGAAAGATATGTTTTAGATTAACATGTTTTGTATTGGAGTTTTTGATGATTTTGAGTAATTAGAACTAAATTGCAAAATAATAATTTGAGGGACTAAAATGTGAAATAAATGAAATATATGGACTTGTATGAACACAAGGAACATTCGGCCTAACATGGGTATCTTGAGATTTTGCATATTTTGTGTTTTGTGTAATAGGGACTACATTGTAAAAATTGTAAATGTCAGGGGTAAAATGGTAATTTACCCATTTATGTGTTTTTGGACTAAATTGAATGAAAATATGTTTGAATGAGCTTAATTTGAATATGTTTAGATCAAGAACCAAAGAAATTAGATTTGGATCGGGGAAAAACGAAAGTTGTCGACTAGCTGCCCTGTTCCGTTTAGAATTGTCTGAGGTAAGTTTATAAGCAAATAGACATGCTTAATTATAGTTAAATGCTAAATATATATGCTGGTACGAAATGTATGAATTTTTATATGGTATGGCCGAATATGAATAAGCTTGGGTACTATATTTTCGTATTCGTTTCGACCAAGTGACGACATCCGAAAGCCCCGTTTGAACCTTAGGAATAGTTAGGATACATATGTCATGACATAGGATTTCGATATATGTGTGCGAGTAAGACCATGGCATCAATATGTGTCTCCGATATATGTGTGCGAGTAAGACCTTGTCTGGGATAGTGGCATCAATATGTGATTACATGTAAGACCACGTTTGGGACGTTAGCATTGTACGTTATATGTGTGATTATCCGAGTATCCTACCCAATTCCGAATGGTTCATCGGGAAAAGGTAAATTAAGTTTGAATGTGTAAAATGAGCTATATGCCAGGTATGAAATTACTTGTTACCCATTTGAGGTAAGGTAAGTAAGTACCTTGGTTATTTGTTGAAAATCTTGTAAGGGTGCAAATGAATAATATATATATGTATGTGATTTATGTACTTGGATTTGTGGATAAGTAACTTGTATAACATGAATAATCCATAAATATGTGCATATATGATTAGGTATTTTTGGTTACATAATTAATACATGTATATGTTGAATTATTTTGATACATAGGCTTATATACTTAAGTGAATTTGGAATAAGTTTTATTATGTCTATTTGGCTTTGGAGGTTGGTTAATATTATGCTAAAGTGACTGTGTGGGTATTCGGCTAGTTAGATAAATTGTTCATAAAATGTCTTAATTATCTCATTTGTAAGTTTGAGGTTAAATGTGATAATGTTAATATGATTCAGTTAGTTATACTAAGTTGAAAATATTTTTGAATGTTTATTTGCTTATGACTTACTAAGCTTCAAAAAAAGCTTACTCTGTGTTTTATGTGTGTTTCTGTTTTATAGATTTTGGATTCAAGTTACAAGCTCAAGGATCGTCAGCAAAGTCTATCACACTATCTAAGGCTTCGGTATTTAAATAATTAAACTCGAATTATGGCATGTATAGGCTGGAATGTGTTTAGAAACAACGAACTTTGGTTTTGTATAAAGGCCACGCGAAAATGGCTTATTTCTATGCTAAATTTGGTTTTGCTTGATTGTGTTTGGAATTCATTTTGGTTTGGGATGTGTTTTATACTGAGATAAGGTGTATGTGAAATTGCTTATTATGCTTAGTCTTGGTTTGATATTTTCTTAGTTATAATGTTTAATGAGTTTAGTCTTGGCAATTTGGTGATGGAAATTTTGGATGTGAATGCAGTTTTAAGTAATAAGATTCGACTATGTAAAGTATTAAGTAAATAAAATGTTCCATGATCATTTTAGTTAATTGTTTTGGTATGAATTCCAATGTTAAACGTGGCCTTGATTTTTAGGGTAAGTGCATGCTATGTATATTTATATATATGCATCAATTGATGTTATATTGCATTAAGCTGCATATGCGATTGTTAGTTAAATTAGATAATAAGATTTAATTGGTTTTATCATATGCATGTGCTAAAGTTGTTAAATGTGTCCGAAAATGGTTATGATAAAATAATGTAATGTACTTAAGCTTGGTGTAACATGTTGAAATTTTTGGTATGTTAGTTGTTTACTAAATCGTAAGTATGATTTGCTGTAAAGCTTTACTCAAGTATGTTTAGATACCCTCACTTGTACATGCATATATTCGAATGGGTGTTTTAGGTTAATATTCCATTAACGAATCTGTTAAATTGTTATATGTTCTATTTGTAAATATATAATTTGTTTTAATATATGCTAAATCATGATTTAAACATATTATTATATGAATGATATGAATTTTTATGATTCAACATTTGATAATGTCATGAGCATTGATGTGTTTTTAATTAAAAAAAATGCAATGCATATTAGTATGAACTGTGATATGATCGGTAATGTCTCGTAGCCTAATCCAGCGATGGATATGGGCTAGAGGTGTTAAAGGGATGAAGCCTCCTCTCGTGCACGAATAGCATAGGCTCTGGAAGGTGCACGAGCCTTAGATCTGATTGTTGTATCTTTAGTCCCTCTCTGACTACCACTCGCATTACCCGCATTTTTGGGTGGTCTACCCCGAGCTACAGTATTACCCGATCTCGTATTCTGCACTGGATTTTCTTCAGATAACACTGGGCAATCACGAATATAATGATCCACTGATCCACATTTAAAACAATCCCGATCATGCAATCTGCAACTGCTGAGATGTCTTTTGCTGCAATGTTTACACTCGGGTTGATTTAATCTAACATTACCCACACTAGCTACTGAGGTAGCTCTCGAGCTCATAGGTGGTTTACTCTGATCCCATCTAGAATAACCCGAAGTGGCTTTAGAACGGCTGAAATCATCTCAGAACTTCTTTGGTGCCGACTGGAATGACTTACCAGATGTTCTTTTACGTGCATCTCTAGCTTCAATGTCAGGTTTTCTTTTCTCTTTCCTGAGCTCTTCAGCTTTACAGGCTTGCTCTACCAATACTACGAACTCTTTTATCTCAAGTATGCCAACTAACAGTTTAATGTCTTTGTTCAGCCCATCTTCGAATCTTTTACACATTAAAGCTTCGGTCGAAACACACTCACGGGCATACCGACTGAGTCTCACAAATTTTCGCTCATATTCTCTCATAGTCATGCGACCCTGTTTTAACTCCAGAAATTATTTGCGCTTCTGATCGATAAATCTTTGGCTGATATATTTCTTACGAAACTCATTCTGAAAGGATTGGGGCGTGTTTGAGGTGCGGATCATTAGAGCAATGTATCAGAGACTGTCCACGGAGGCCCGATTAGATGCAATCTATTGGTATGGGTACTGTTCAGCCACCGAGAGGTGTTCAGCAGCCACCAAGGGACCGTGGTCAAGCCAGAGGTGGAAATGGTATGGGTCGTGGTCGTGGAGCACCGGACAGAGGTACGGGTCATATTGAGGCGAGGCAACCAGCACTGCTTTATGTTGTACGTCGCCGAGAGGATGGAGAAGCCCCAGATGTTATTACAGGTATGTTCTTTATCCATAATATACCTTATACTATACTGATTGATGTGAGGTCTACACATTCATATATAGCACACATTGTGTCTGAGACTTTGGGTATAATGGTTGAAAACATTGTGAGTGAGGTTACTGTGTTGAGTCCATTAGGGTAGACAATGAGAGTGAATAAACTATTTAAGGATGTACCTTTGGAGGTTCAAGGAATGATCTTTTCAGTGGATTTAATGGAAGTCCCTTTTGGAGAATTCAAATTAATACTGGGAATGGACTGGCTAGTTAAACATCAAATGAATTTGGATTGCGCTGCTAAATGGGTGGTGCTAAAAACTAAGGAGGGTGATGATGTAGTTGTGATTGGGGAGCATCGAAATTATTTGTCAAATGTGATTTCTGCATTGAGGGTCGAGAAATTGGTTCGTAAGGGTTGTGAGGCGTATCTAGCCTACATCGGTAATTATGATTCTGAGAGTTCGTCTATTAAAGATATCAGGATAGTTTAGGACTTTCTGGATGTTTTTTCTGAAGAGCTACTTGGGTTACCTCCAAACTGTGAAGTTGAGTTTGGGGTTGAGCTCTTGCCTAGTACAACTCCGGTGTCTATTGCCCCTTATAGAATGGCACCGAAGGAGCTAGTGGAGCTTAAGACTCAGATTCAAGAATTACTGGATCGAGAATTCATCCAACCTAGTACGTCTCCATGGGGAGCACCGGTTCTGTTTGTGAAAAAGAAGGATGAATCCAAGCGTATGTGCATCGACTACCTGCAACTGAATAAATTGACTATTAAAAATAAGTACCCCCTACCAAGGATAGACAATCTATTCGACCAGTTTCGAGGAGCTTTGGTTTTCTCTAAGATTGATCTCCGATCGGGGTACCATCAATTAAGGGTGAAAGAGATTGATGTTTACAAGACAACATTTAGGACTCATTATGGTCATTACGAGTTCCTAGTGATGCTGTTTGGACTGACGAATGCACCAATGGCTTTTATGGATGTGATAAACCGAGTGTTCCAGCCCTATCTAGATTGGTTCCTAGCGATTTTTATAGATGACATCTTGGTGTATTTGTAACACCCCAAACCCGGCGTAGACGTTACGGCCGAATCTACCGTGTCACATCTAAGTGTTTTTCGAAAACCCTATTTTAAACTTGGGTGAAATCTCAGTTATGTTAGTTTATTTTAAACACATGGTTCATTGAAAAAAAATACATAGTATTGTTCCCAAAATCTCTTTTAGTTGCAGAAGCTAGTTTTAAATTAATTACTAAAACTTGACGTAAAACAAAATTAAGTTACGAAAGCATTTTGAAAATGTTGCGGAAACGTAGTGTTTGAAAACAGTTATTATTTTGAAAATTTGATGTTCCTACTCTAGTAGTTTAGAACATGAAATCAAAAGCCCATTAAAAGTTAAAAAACCCCCAAATGGCCTCATTACATAATTAAAACCCAAATATGAAAGCTTAAATAAATTGAATCATTAACAACCAATCCGCGGGCGTGTGGCCACCACTGTGTCCCTCGCGGCTCCAAATCGTCTAAGGCTAGGGATTACCTGCACAATTAAAAGAAGGGTGAGTTTACGAAAACTTAGTGTGTAATCCCCTATCACCAACAAAGATATAAAGCATACAAGAATACCTGGTCTCGAGCCCTATTCAACAATAGTACAGTCTGGGACTAAGCCCTATACAGTAACAATGTGGGCCTATGCCCAAAACAGTATAATCACAATACATGTATGCAACCCAACCCAATCCATCCTGCTCACCACCCGTACCAACCAACTCACCATGTAGGGATTAAATTGACCCACCCAGCCAACTCACCAATACCGCAGCGTAGCTGCTAATAGTAACGAAACAAAGCTACTAATAGTAACGCAGCAAAGCTGCTAATAGTTGTAAACGTGGCGTAGCCACTAATATCAGAATACATGGTAAAGCCACCAGAATAGTACTTCCTCCAAATCAGTATCCTAACCCCAATGTAGAATGTCATGTCATAATATTTCATGTATGCAAGGTTTCATACTCAGATACGGTCATGCATATATCATACACTCATCAATCAACCTATCTCTAAGGTATAATAGTCATTTCCACCCATTAGGGGAAGAATAGTAATTTTTTTCCCTCAGGGGTATTTTGGTCCTTTTACCCTCTAGGGTCTCGGTATAGATAATCGACCTCTTAGAAGGTCCACAGTTGCCTCGAGCCACTTAAGTAACCTAAGCAGAC
Source organism: Gossypium longicalyx (assembly GCA_025698465.1). Taxonomy (NCBI): domain Eukaryota; kingdom Viridiplantae; phylum Streptophyta; class Magnoliopsida; order Malvales; family Malvaceae; genus Gossypium; species Gossypium longicalyx. The sequence goes on from CM047004.1 coordinate 40,205,849, forward strand.
CTAACGGTGTAAATGGGCCTAAGGCCTATTATTCGGCCCCAATGGGCCCACACGCTCATGTGGCCCATTTAGCCCAAATTTAGCTACAGTTATGTGACCTACATAGTCCAGTCCAATATTTATCACTTACCATGGATTTAAACTCTGTGGGGCCCATTTCAGCCCAACGAAGCCCTTAACGACCTATGCCATGCACACGACGTGACAAGCCCAACTACTTCCCACCTAACAGTTAGATTTACACAAGCGGGCCCACAGGCCCATTGGGCCTATTTGGCCTATCGAGGCCCATTGAGGCCCATCGTGGCCTACTACACGAGAACGCTTGTGGCGGCCTCTATAATCTATCGCCCATGGTTTGTGGGCTTAGTTTACCCCACGAGCGATCGCATGCTCGTAAGGCCTCAAATGCCAAAGATTCAGTTTTTCAGCTTTTACCGGTTTCCAACAAAGAAGGGCATGAATACACACCTGTTTATGAGAACGCGCCGAAGTCCACGATTACCAACCTTGGTACATCCTACATTGAGTCTTAATCACTTTCCCCTTCACCAACTTATCTGGTTCGCTCTATTTAAAGCTAGCTTCTCACCAATTCTCATGTTATCTTCCCGATGTGGGATTGCTTTCAACCATTAGGAAAATTCCTCATTCTTATGACCACTTCAACCACAGAGTTCCAATCTAACTCCATGTCCTACACATCTTAAATATCAAAATAAATATTCCACTGCGCATCCCAAGACTTGAACCTCAAACCTCACAGTTACACAACACGCCACCTTGCCACTTCACCACAGGCTCTTTCTGTGTCATATTTTATCCTCAATTAATTATAAGGCCTATAGACCAAAGTCTAGGTTCTTTTAAAAGAAAAACTAAAATAAATTGTAAGAGCCAAGACTTGAACCCAGGCTCCCTTGCAACCTTAATGATGCCACAACCACTAAACCACATGCTTCCTTGTGTCATTTACTTAACACAATAATTTAAAAGGCCATCATCCAAGCATCCAGGGTTTTATTCACTTAAAACCAAAATTTTTGCTAAAGCCCAGGTTCGAACCCAGGACTTTTCCAACTCCTCTTAGGACCCATAACCACTTGAGCAGACATTTAATTGTGTCATTTCCTTGCACAATTAAATACTTATATACAACCCCCTTACGGACCCATATTGTAACATCCCAAAATAGGGCCTAGTCGGGACAGTGGTTTTGAGACCACAAATCTAACATCAAAATATTTCTTTCATGATTATTATGAGATCTAGAATATGAGATTATGCATGTGTTAAAGATTCATGAAGAAATTCCTTGAGTAAGGTGTCCAATTGGAAATTAGGGACTAAATTGGATAAATTGAAAATCTTGGATTCTAGAAGCAATTTGTATGAAATTGCTTTAGATTATAAATTAGAAGGTCTTAATGAGCAATTTTCCCAAGTTTTAAGTTTTTAGACAAAAATGGGCTTGCATGGATGAAATTTCAAAGAAAAGACTTAAGGGCATTTTGGTCATTTGGCTTTTTAATGAAATAAAATGGGAAAAATAAGCCAAAATCAACCATTTTCTTCTCCATGGCTATCAAAATTTGAAGAGTCTCCATAGCTAGGGTTTTCAAGCTTTCCAAGCTCAATAGTAAGTGCTCCCAAGCCCGTTTTTAATATTCTTTGTATTTTTTAAATCCCAGTAGCTTGACCTTTCCATTTCTACCCATATTTCATGCTAGGGTTCATGTTTAAAAATTTACCCATGCATGAGTTGCTTGTATTTTGGTGGATTATGGAGGGGTATGAAAGTTGAAGGTGTGATAAACATCTTTTCCTAAGTGATTTTCATGAAAAACCCCTAAAGGGACCTTTTTGCAAAAGTTATTAAATATGTGGTAGAAATGTGAAAATAATGGAAAATGTGGGCTGCCATATGAGGGAAAAGTGTTCAGATAGGCTTGGGTAAGATAGAAATTGCATGTGTTTCATTATACGAGCCTAGGGACTAAATCATAAAAATGTCATAGGTTAGGGGCAAAACGGTCATTTGGACTGGGGGTAGAAATTAAACTTGAAAAGTGTAATGTAGTGAATTAATGATATAATTTTGTTGTTATAGACCTCGAGGAACAAATTCCAGAGGTCGATCAAGGTAAACGTAAGGTTTCAGAATAACCAAAACACAGCTCCGAAACGAATACCAGGTAAGTTCGGATAACTCGAAGTAAACCTATAACATGCATAATTGTATGTTTTGCGATGCATGATAATTGCATTGTTGATGCCATGAAAATGCATGAATTACAGCTTTAATAATGAATTGATGGATAATGTCTCGGTTGAGGTTGGAAAGGGAATTCGATGGATAAACCATGATTTACATGAGACTTGAGATCCTGCATGTGTTGTAGAAAAGGATTTAGCCTAGACTGGTAATCCGAAGATCTCAAGTATAAAAAGGATCTAGCCTGGACTGGTGTTTCTTGAGTGATCGAGCCTCCAGAAGAATATGTGTGCATTGTGGATTTAGCCCGGACAGGTAATCTGATTAGGGTCTGAATTTAGCCTGGACTAATAATTCAGATCCGAGCTCATTAAGGGTGTTTGTCGCGTAAGGGATTTAGCCTAGACTGGTAATCCCGACATCACCTTATGAGTTTATATTACGGGGGATTTAGCCTGAATTGGTAATCCCACCGTAAGATGTGAGGTTCACGGGAGTACATATTGAAACGATCATTCGTATGAATTGACGGCGATTGGATTATCCATCGAGATTTCCTAAAAACTCAATGGGACTATCACGAGATATATGTACGAATGACATGTTAAATGATGAGCTCATCTAATATATATTACATGATGTTTTATTATATGACTAACTCATTGATTGAGTGCATGTGATAGGGAAACCATTTTCATATTTGTTGGTGTCATTATCTATTATGGATGTATGCTAAATAATCGGTAAGTTTACTTTCTAGTTATACAGGCTTACTAAGCATGTAAATGCTTACCCCTCTCTTTTCCCTGCTTTTCAGAGCTTAAGGACCCATAAGGATTGAAAGACAATTGGAGAGTCAACACACTATCAACTAGACAAGCTTTGTATAAAGACATTTCTATTTTGTCCAATGGCATGTATAGGATTTTTGTGTATTTTGTTATATATGTCATTTGATTTGCCTAGTGAAGGCATGTAAAATTATGTTTATCTTTTTGTATATGGCCACGGGAATTGGCTTATTTTGAAGTAGGCTATGCCCAACAAATCTATGTATGTTTATATTCATATACGATGACTTAGTTATAATTGGCAATGAGTTATAATAACGAGCCAATCTTAATATGTCAAGTAGACATATAAATCATTAAATGTAAAATAAAAGTTAACTTAGCATGTATGAAACCAATGACACGAGGTTTACATGCAATGAGGTTAATCAAAGTTTCATAGTTACAAATCGATAATTTGGCCCAAATATGCACTATAGTAATCTATAAGTGTAATTGGCTAGTAGAGGCTGACTTAAGGCTTGGAAAATAGCCTAACAAGGTCCACATGGGTAGACACACAAGCGTGTATCTAGGCCGTGTGTGACGCACGGGCTACTGCCATGGGTGTGTGCTATGACTGTGTGTCCCCTGCACTTGAAATTTTAAGTCAGCATGGAGCACGGGCTAAGCACACGGGCGTGTGCCTTGGCCATGTATATTTAACAGAATGGTGAGGTTGAAGTCAGTGTAGCATATGGGCTAAGCCCACGGGCATGTGCCTTAGCCGTGTTGCATACTGAAAAAATGACACAGGCGTGTTCTAACCCCCACGGGTGTGTTACACTTCAACTAAGGGAAAATTTCCTAAAGTGCCCCAAGTCTATTGAATAATTTCGATTTTGGTTCCGTACTACCCCTAGGAGTGTTTTTAGGCCTCGGAGGCCAATATAAGAAACAAAGTGCACAAGTTTGAAAAGTGTTAAATCACGAGTGGAATTCAGTAACCCGATTGAGTAAGTTTGTAAAGGTGAATATCGGTAACGCCTCAAACCCTATCCTGACGTCGGATACGGGCGAGGGGTGTTACACATACTCAAGGCCCAATACTTCTAAGCCCAAATTCGGGGCATTACAATTCTACCCCCTTTAAGAAATTTCGACCTCGAATTTTACCTGTTCAGAATAAATGAGGGTATTACTACTGCATCGCCTCCTCAGGCTCCCAAGTGGCTTTCTCTGAACCATGATTACGCCAAAGCACTTTGACCAGTGGAATAGATTTCTTTCTTAATACCTTAATATCACGATCCAATATCTGCACCGATTCCTCTTTGATAGTCAAATTAGGTCCAACTTCGATTTCTTCAACTAATACAATGTGCGAGGGATCAGAATGGTACTGCCTCAGCATTGAAAGATGAAACACGTCATGAATCCTATCCAACTTTGGAGGCAACTCAAGTTGATAAGCGACCGGTCCCACCTGCCTAAGTATTCGGTAAGGTCCAATAAACCTAGGGCTAAGCTTGCCTTTCTGCCCAAACCTCAAAATTTTCTTCCATTGTGAGACCTTGAGAAAGACATAATCCCCCATAGAGTACTCGATCTCTTTGCGCTTTAAGTCTGCATAAGACTTTTGCCTACCAGATGTATTCTTTAACCGGTCTCGAATTAGTTTCACCTTATCTTCTGTATCAGAAATTAATTCTGGCCCCAGAACTCGTCGCTCACCCAGCTCAGTCCAACAGGTAGGAGTACGACAGCTACGACCATACAATGCCTCGAACGGTGCCATTCAAATACTAGACTGGTAGCTGTTGTTATAAGCAAACTCTGCCAACAGAAAATAATCCTTCCAGCTACCTCGGAAATCAATTACATAACCTCTTAACATGTCTTCTAGTATCTGAGTCACCCTCTCTAACTACCCATCCATCTGAGGGTGGAATGCAGTACTGAAATCCAGCCTTGTACCCAAAGCCTCATGTAACTTTTTCCAGAATCGAGATGTGGATCTAGGATCTCTGTCAGATATGATAGGAACCGGTACACCATGCAGTCTCACAATTTTGGCCAGATACAACTTGGCCAACTTCTGTAATGAATAATATGTGCGGACCGGTATAAAATGGGCAGATTTAGTCAACCGGTCCACAATCACCCATATCGAATCCTTCTTAGTCGGCGTCAAGGGTAGCCCACTCACAAAATCCTTGGTTACCCTCTCCTACTTCCAAATTGGAATTTTAACTGGTTGTAGTAACCCAGAAGGTAATTGATGCTCAGCCTTAACCTACTTGCATGTCAAGCACTTACCCACATACTTAGTAACTTCGAGTTTAAACCCTGGCCACCAGTACAGCTCACGAAGATCTCGGTATAACTTATTTTCGCCAGGATGCATAGCATATGGACTACTATGCTCCTCTTGCAGTATAGATTGCTTCAGATCAGAATCCCTCGGTATACATACTCTTCCACGGAAGCATAATACTCCTTTCTCATTTAGCCCAGAATCCGTAGTCTCACCATTTTCAACTTGTGGAAAATGAGAAACTAGCGACTCATCTAGCAACTGTTTCTCCTTAATTTGATCAATCCAATTCGGTCTCACTTGCAGTTCAGCTAACAAGTTACCATCATCGAACAGGCTGAGACAAGCAAACATTGCTCTCAAATTAGATACAACCCTACGACTCAGTGCGTCAGCTACCACATTAGCTTTACCAGGGTGATACTCAACTGAACAATCGTAGTCCTTAAGCAACTCTATCCACCTTCGTTGCCTAAGATTCAACTCCTTTTGAGTAAGAAGATATTTGAGGGTTTTATGATCTGTGTAAATAATTGTCTTTTCACCATATAAGTAATGTCTCCAAATCTTCAGTGCAAAAATCACTGCAGCTAATTCCAAGTCATGAGTGGGGTAATTTGTCTCGTGAGGCTTGAGCTAACGAGACGCATAAGCAACCACCTTACCCTCTTGGATCAACACACAACCCAATCCAATGTGCGACGCATCACTGTAAACAGTAAATTCCTTCCCAGACTCTGGCTATATCAAAACAGGGGCCTTAGACAAAACATCCTTCAGTTTCTCAAAACTCTCTTGCTACTTATCAGTCTAATTAAACGGTACCCCTCTACGTAGTAACTTAGTCAGAGGTGCAGCAACCAATGAAAATCCTCCAACAAAACGTTTGTAATACCCAGCCAGACCCAGAAAGCTTCGAATCTCAGATACCATCTTCGGTGGTTTCCAATCCACTATTGCTTCAATTTTCTGAGGATCCACCCTAATTCCCTCTGCCGACACTACATGTCCCAGAAATGTCACTTCTCGCAGCCAGAATTCACACTTGCTAAACTTTGCATAAAACTGTTTTTCCCTCAGAACTTGCAAAACAATAAGAAGATGTGCATCATGCTCCTCCTTAGTTCTTGAATACACCAAGATGTCGTCTATAAACACAACTACGAACCGATCCAAATAAGACTAGAATACTCGGTTAATTAGATCCATGAAAGCCGCTGGTGCATTCGTCAACCCAAACGGCATCACTAGAAACTCATAATGACCATAACGAGTTCTAAACGCAATCTTATACACGTCAGCCTCCTTAACTTTTAGCTGATGATACCCAGACCGAAGATCTATCTTAGAGAAAATCGTAGCTCCTCGCAGCTGGTCAAACGGATCATCTATCCTCGGTAAAGGGTACTTATTCTTGATAGTCAGCTTGTTCAATTGACGATAATCAATGCACATGCGCATGGATCCATCCTTCTTCTTCACAAACAATACTGGTGCTCCCCACGGAGACGTAGTCGATCAAATGAATCCTCGATCCAATAGCTCTTGGATTTGAGCCTTTAGCTCCACCAGCCCTTTCAGCACCATCCTATAAGGGGGAATGGACACTGGTGCTGTTCCAGGTAAGAGTTCAATACTGAATTCAACCTCACGATCTAGAGGCAACCCCGAAAGCTCTTCAAGAAATACATAAAAAAACTCTTTAATAGTTCTAACATCTCCCACAGAAGGACCTTTAGAATTGGAAATATTAATATATGCTAGAAACGCCTCGCAACCTTTACGAACCAGCTTCTCGGCCCTTAATGTAGAAATCACATTAGAGAGATAATCTCTTCACTCCCCTATCATAGTCACCTCCTCATCCTCCGTAGACTTCAACACCATATGCTTAGCAGCACAATCCAATTTCGGACGGTGTTTCACTAGCCAATCCATGCCTAATATAATATCAAATTCCCCAAACGAAAATTCCATAAAATCTGCCGAAAAGACCACCCCTTGGACTTCTAAGGGCACATCTTTGAAAAACTTACTCACCCCAACTGATTGTCCCAGTGGACTCAACACAGTCATTTCACTAACACTATTTTTAGAACAAATACCCAATGTCTCAGACACAGTGCACACAACATACGAGTGTGTAGACCCAATCTCAATTAAAGCAGTGTATGGTAAATTATAAATCAAGAACGTACCAGTTATGACGTCAGGGGCATCTCCATCCTCTCAGTGCCGAGCAGTATAGACCAAGGCTAGCTGTCTCGGCTCAGTGTTTCTAGCACCTCTGCCTGGTGCTCCACGACCTCGACCAAACCCGTTTCCACCTCTGGCTTGACCTCGACCTCTCGGTGGCTGTTGACCACCTCTCACAGGCTAAACACGACCCTACCCTGCAGCTTGCATCTGAGTAAACCCCTGAGTACAGTTCTTAACGTGATGATCCATAGACCCACATCTGAAGCATGCCCTAGTTCATTTCCAACACTCACCTTGGTGAGCTCTCCCACAATCAGCACAAGGCTGCAGCCTTGCAACAATACTAGGAACCGCTCGTATTGGCCCATCAAACCTGGCTCTCATTATAGGCCTTCCAGAAGAACTTGAGGGTCGAAAATCCCTTTTATTTCTGCCCCAATCTTTCTTGCGGTTCTGGCGCTCAAAGTGCTTCACATCCTCAGCAATTTTTGCTTTTTTCACAAGAGCAGCAAAGTCCCGCTCCCTCTGTGGGGCTATCAGCACACGTAAATCGTCCCGGAGGCCATCATCAAATTGCACATAGTGTTCATATTCAATTGCGACTATCCCGCATGCATACTGACGCAACCGCAGAAACTCTGCCACGATTTTATTCCCCTGAGTCAAATTCAAAAATTCCTTCCTTCAGGCATCTACGTAACTTGCGCCTACATACTTCCCTGAAAAGGCTGCTTTGAAGAAATCCCATGTCAAACGGTCAGCTTGCGAACCTTCTCTCACAGTGAGCCACCACTGGTAGGCCTCATCACGCAGTAAAGACACTGCCCTTTTTAATTTTTTCTCTAAATTACAGTCAAGATCATCCATTACTCGCTCGATAGCCTCTAAATAATATTCTGCCACATTCGGGGCTACACCCGAAACATCCCTAAAGATTTGCACTCCATTAGATCGGAGTCGCTTTGAAATTGACCCCCGGCCTACGGATCCAATACTTGCTCCAGCAACCCTTTCAAGAACTCATAGCATTGCTTGAGATAAAGCATCATCCCCAACTGCTCGGTCATGAGGCCCTGTCTCAGTTACTAGCGAGGCTGGTGCCTCCCTAGCCAGCATGTGGCCCGATGCTGAAGGCCTAGCTCTAGCACTTCCTCGGCCTCTTTCACGGCCTCGTGTACCCCTTCTACGAGTACCTCTTGTGCTCATATCGATAGCGAATTGTCTGTTTTAAAGTCTTATGAATCTTTTTATAATTTCAATAATTATTAACAAAGTGTTATAAACAATAGCAATTAGAGTTTGTTTTCGCAGAACAGAATCTTCTACAGTTGTCAGTCTTCTATAATCTCAGTCTACTCTAACTACAGAGTTTCAGTGTAATTCTACTACCTATGGTAGTCTTCAGTAATACATTTCAGTTCATAATAATAATATGTGTCAGAAAACTTACCTATTTAGTGCCGGAGACTCAGTGTGCCACATTTCCAACTACAACATTTAATATTCAATTCCACAAAAACCCATTCTACAGCCAAGTTTTGTAACTTGACTCTGATACCACTAAATGTAACACCCCAAACTTGACCTAGACGTTACGGCCGAATCTGGTGTGTCACATCTGAGTGTTTTTTAAAAACCCTGTTTCCTTGAAAACTCTTCTTATTTGAAATCTTGGGTGAAATCCCAGTTACGTTAGTTTATTTTCAACACGTGGTTTATTGAAAAGAATACATAATATTATTCCCAAAATCTCTTTTAGTTGCAGAAGCTAGTTTTAAATTAATTACTAAAACTTTATGTAAAACAAGATTAAGTTGCGAAAGCATTTTGAAAATGTTACGAAAACGTAGTGTTTGAAAACTATTATTATTTTGAAAATTCGATGTTCCTATTCTAGCAGTTTAGAATATGAAATCAAAAGCCCATTAAAAGTTAAAAAACCCTCAAATGGCATTATTACATAATTAAAACCCAAAAATGAAAGCTTAAATAAATTGAATCATTAACAGCCAATCTGCGGACGCGTGGCCACTACTGAGTCCCTCGTGGCTCAAAATCATTTGAGGCTTGGGATTACTTGCACAGTTAAAAGAAAGGTGAGTTTATGAAAACTCAGTGTGTAATCCCCTATCAGTCAAAAGTAACAGTGCATACAGTATGGGTTTGGGCACAGCCCTATTCAAAGAATAGTAATGCGATGCGGACCTAAGCCCTATGCAAGATAAAATGTGGGCCTATGCCCAAAACAGTATAATCACAATACAAGTATGCAACCCAACCCAATCCATCCTGTTCACCACCCGTACCAACCAACTCACCATGTAGGGATTAAATCGACCCACCCAGCCAACTCACCACTATCGCAGCGTAGCTACTAATAGTAACACAATAAAGCTACTAATAGTAACGTAGTAAAGCTACTAATAGCGGTAAATGTGGCGTAACCACTAATATTAGAATACGTGGAAAAGCCACCAGAATAATACTTCCTCCAAATCAGTATCCCAACCCCAATGCAGAATGTCATGTCATAATATTTTCTATATGCTAGGTTTCACACTCAGATACGGTCATGCATATATCATACACTCATTAATCAACCTATCTCTAAGGTATAATAGTCATTTCTACCCATTAGGGGTAGAATAGTAATTTTTACCCCTCAGATGTATTTTGGTCCTTTTACCCTCTAGGGTCTCGATACAGATAATCGACCTCTTAGAAGGTCCACAGTCGCCTCGAGCAACTTAAGTAACCTAAACAGACCTAACGGTGTAAATGGGCTTAATGCCCATTATTCGGCCCAAGTGGGCCCACACACTCGTGTAACCCATTTAGCCTAAATTTAGCTACGGCTATGTGACCTACATAGCCTAGTCAAAATTTTATCACTTACAGTGGATTTAATCTGTGTGGGGCCCACGGGCCCATTGGGCCTTCACGGCCCATTTCAGCCCAACGAAGCCCTTAACAGCCTATGCCATGCACACGACATGACAAGCCCAACTACTTCCCACCTAACAGTTAGATTTACATAAGCAGGCCCACAGGCCCATTGGGCCCATCGAGGCCTTGTACACGAGAATGCTCGTGGTGGCCTCTACAGTCTATCGCCTATGGTTTGTGGGCTTAGTTTACCCCACAAGCGATCACACGCTCGTGAGGCCTCAAATGCCAAAGTTTCAGCTTTTTAGCTTTTACTGATTTCCAACAAATAAGGGCATGAATACACACCTGTTTATGAGAAGGCGCCGAAGTCCACGATTACCAACCTTGGCACATTCTGCATTAAGTCTTAATCACTTTCCCCCTCACCAACTCATCTGGCTCGCTCTATTTAAAGCCAGCTTCTCACCGATTCTCATGTTAGCTTCCCGATGTGGGATTGCTTTCAACCGTTAGGAAAATTCCTCATTCTTATGACCACTTCAACCACAGAGTTCCAGTCTAACTCCACCTCCTACACAGCTCAAATAGCAAAATAATTACTCCACTGCGTATCCCAAGACTTGAACCTCAAACCTCACAGTTACACAACACGCCACCTTGCCACTGCACCACAGGCTCTTTCTGTGTCATATTTTATTCTCAATTAATTATAAGGCCTATAGGCCAAAGTCCAGGTTCCTTTAAAAGAAAAACAAAAATAAATTACAAGAGTCAAGACTTGAACCCAGGCTCCTTTGCAACCTTAATGGCGCCACAACCACTAAACCACATGCTTCCTTATGTCATTTATTTAACACAATAATTTAAAAGACCATCACCCAAGTATCCAGGGTTTTATTCACTTAAAACCAAAATTTTTGGTAAAGCCCAGGTTCGAACCCAGGACTTTTCCAACTCCTCTCAGGACCCTTAACCACTTGAGCAGGCATTTAATTGTGTCATTTCCTTACATAATTAAATACTTATATACAACCCCCTTACGAACCCATACTCAAGGCCCAATACTTCTAGGCCTAAATTCGGGGCATTATAGTATTCGAGAACTGAAGATGATCACGATGCACATCTCTGAGTTGTTCTACAAATTTTAAGGGAGAAACAGCTGTATGCCAAGTTCAGTAAATGTGAATTCTAGTTACGAGAGGTAACATTTTTGGGACACGTGGTATCTGCTGAAGGGATTAAGGTTAATCCTCGAAAAATTGAGGCTGTTCTGGATTGAAAGCTACCTAAGACGGTATCTGAGATTCAAAGTTTTCTAGGCCTGACAGGGTATTATAGACAGTTTGTTGAGGGGTTTTCATTGATTGCTGCACCTTTGATTAAGTTGTTGTGTAAGGGTGTGCCGTTTAACTGGACTGATGTTCAACAAGAAAGTTTTGTGAAACTTAAGAAAGTCCTGACTGAGGCCCCTACCTTGGTACAGCCAGAGCCCAAGAAAGAGTTTACTGTCTACAGCAATGCATCACATGTTGGTTTGGGTTGTGTGTTGATGCAAGAGGGTAAGGTGGTGGCATAAGTGTCTCGCCAGCTTAAGACTCATGAGGCTAATTATCCGACACATGACTTGGAGTTGCCTACGGTGGTATTTGCACTGAAAGTTTGGAGACATTACCTGTACGGTGAGAAGTGTATCATTTACACGGATCACAATAGCCTCAAGTACCTTCTCACTCAGAAGGAGCTAAATCTTAGGTAGCGTAGATGGATTGAGCTGCTTAAGGATTATGATTGCTCGATTGAATACCATCCTTGTAAGGCCAATGCGGTGGCTGACACACTGAGCCGTAGGGCTATGACGAATCTAAGGGTAATGTTTGCTCGTCTTAGCTTATTTGATGATGGTGGTCTGTTGGATGAACTTCAGGATAAACTGATGTAGATTGAGCAGATTAAGGGTAAACAATTAGAGGAAGAGTCACTGGGTCCTCGATTCCAACAGATTGAGAGTGGGGAAACTTTAGATTTTGGACTGAATTGCGAAGGGGTACTGTGTTTTCGTGGGAAAGTCTATGTACCGAGGGATACTGATTTTAGGTAGTCTATACTACGAGATGCACATATTAGTCCTTATGCTATGCATCTCGATGGGAATAAGATGTATCGAGACCTTCATGAGTTATATTGGTGGCCAGGTCTTAAGCGTGAAGTTATCCACTTTGTAAGTAAATGCCTTACTTGCCAGCAGGTCAAGGCGGAACATCAGTTACCTTTAGAGTTGCTTCAGCCAGTTAAGATTCCACTTTGGAAGTGGCAGAGAGTGACTATGGACTTCGTAAGTGGGCTACCCTGAATGCCTACTAATAAGGATTCAGTATGGGTCATCTTGGATAGATTGACCAAATCTGCCCATTTCATATCTGTTCGTACTGATTACTCATTGCAGAAATTGGCTAAATTGTATGTGTCTAAGATAGTGCAACTGCATGGTACCGGTTTCGATAATATCTGATAGAGATCCTCACTTCATGTCTTGTTTCTGGAAGAAGTTACACGAGGCTTTGGGTACAAGGTTGAACTTCAGTACAACGTTCCATCCTCAGACAGATGGTCAGTTAGAGAGGGTGATTTAGATACTAGAAGACATGTTGAGGAGTTTTGTGATAGAGTTCCGAGGCAGCTGGAGGTGTAACACCCCAAACCCAGCCCGAACGTTATGGCCGAATCTGGCGCATCACATTGAAGTGTTTTAGCAAAAATCATGTTTTCATTGAAAACCCTTCTTAAAATAAAAGAAACCTTAATTAACAAAAAAAAAACTCCTTTCAACCTCTTGTTTAAAACATATGTTTTTATGAAAACCTGTCACTGCAAACTTAGTTGCGGAAACGTAGAAATACATACTATGGTTTAAGAAACCATGTTCAACTTCTCATAATTACATCGCATAAAAATAACAATCCAAGTAATAACAAAATGGAAGCCCTATTACAATTTGATTTGAAAAGTACTGAATAAAATAAAAACTTATATGCCTTAAAAAGGAAAACAAGTCCAAATTGTCTTGCTAGCTGGCCATCCAGAGTCCTTCCAAACATCAAACCTTCTACTGAGCATCACCTGAAAATAAAATAAAATAGGGGGTGAGTTATCGTAAACTCAGTGTTTACAACCCTCGACAAGTAACAAACATTCATCATTCACCATACATCAAACATGCAATGCAATAAAGGGCAATCCCATCCAAATAATCCATCCGCTACACACCAGTTCCGTCCCTCGACACATCATGTGGGGATATAAATATCGACCCACCCAACCGTCACATCCATGGTAGCCCGATTGTAAAACTACCTTTATTTACACATTGGGCTTAAAAGTAGTCGGTGGATCCATGATTGTCAAGCAACTGGGCTACCATTGAAGTGTATCAGTTGGGTGGGTCGATATTTATATCCCCACATGAAGTGTACCGAGGGATAGAGTTGAAGTGTAGCGGATGGATTATTGGGGTGGGTTGCATTGCATGTGTGATTTTATGATGATTGATGAATGCTTGCTGCTTGACGAGGGTGTACACACTGAGTTTGCGAAAACTCACCCCCTCTTTTATTTTTTTCTTAGGTAATGCTCAATAGGAGGTTCGATGTCTGGAGGGACTCTGTGTGGCCAACTAGCAAGACAACTTGGACTTGGTTGTTGTAAATGCAATTAGTTCCTGATTTATTAAGTGATTTTAGACTGGACTGCAAGAAGGCCTCCCTTTATTATTATTATTTGGATAATTATTCTTATGCGTTGTAATTGCGAGAAGTTGAATAGGAATTTTCTAAACCATAGTTTTTATATACTACGTTTCCGCAACCAAACTATCAATTGATAAACTTTCTTAAATCAAATGTTTTAAACAAAGCTTTCGCAACTGAAAAGAGTGTTTTTATAAGTTAACTAAGGTTTCATATCTTAAGAAAGGTTTTTTAATGAAAACAAGGTTTTCGCTAAAACACTTAAATGTGATGCATCAGATTCGACCATAACGTCTGGGCCGAGTTTGGGGTGTTACATTTAGTGGTATTACAGCCCAAGTTGTAAAACTAAGCCTGTGAAGTGGGCTTATTATTATTTGGTTTCTTTTTTACTTTAAAAAATATATATATTTTGGGTCACAATGTTTTGGAAAAGGGGAAAACTTACTGAGTGGCACACTGAGCCTCCGACGTCGAACCAAGTAAGTTCTTCTATTTTTAAGCTTGTTTAAATTATTATACAGTAGATAGATAGAGGTCTACTTTAGATGATTTTTTTAGAATGGAATAGAGCCTGTAGGACCTGGAAACAGTAGAGGATTTTTAAAAACAATATTCTCTTTAAATATTTCCATAAAACATCGGTTTAATTATTAAACTAACTAAAACTTCATAAAAATTTCTAATCCAAATAATATGCGTATCGACGATGAGTGCTAGAAGAGGTGCAAGAGGCCGTGGCTGAGGCTGCAAAAGTGTTAGGGCTGAATCATTGGCATCGAGCCATATGCCCGATGTTAGAGTAGAAGACGCTCCGACCTCACCTGTGGCTGGGAATGGACCGTATGATCGGGCTGCAGGAGAAGATGCATTGTCGTATGCAATACTAAGGATTTTGGAAAGGGTCGTTGGGCCCAATAATGGCACTGAAAATCGGGGGTCCATTCCGAAGCGACTTCGTTCGAATGGGGTTGAGATCTTTAAGGGCATGGCTGGCGTGGCTCCTAACATGCCAGAATATTGGTTGGAGGCCATTAAAAGGATAATGGAGAACTTGGATTGCTCAGCTGAACAAAAGTTGAAAGGGGCAGTGTCACTGCTTAGGGAAGAAGCCTACTAGTGGTGGCTAATAGTGAAAGAGGGCACCCAACCGGAGCGGGTCACTTGGGAGTTTTCCAAAGATGCATTCCAAGGGAAGTATGTAGGTGTGAGTTATGTGGATGCTAGAAGGAAAGAGTTCCTGAACTTGACCCAGGGAAACAAATCTGTGGCGGAGTATGAGGCAGAATTTCTATGCCTTAGTAGGTATGTAAGAGTAATGGTGGCAACGGAATATGAGCATTGCGTTAGGTTTGAGGATGGACTTAGAGATAGCCTTATGGTATTGATAGCTCCACAAAGGGAGCGAGTTTTCTTGGAGTTGGTAGAGAAAGCAAAGATAGCGGAGGAGGTAATGCGCACTGAGTGCCTAAATCGGGAAAAAGAAAGGGGTGGGAGTAAAAGGGAGCCTGAGACTCCTAGTATTGGACAGAGGCCTTGGGCTAGGGCTAGAGTTAATGGGCTAGTTAGAGTAGGGCCCCTGCTGTTAATCCAGGGGTGCCACCTTGTGCAGTTTGTGGGAAAGGTCATGTAGGCGAGTGTTAGAAGAGGACGGGTGCTTGTCTAGGGTGTGGATCCTTGGAGCATAGGATTAAGAATTTCCCTAAAATGCCAGCTCAGGTGCCAATCATGGGAAGAGATGGTGCTCTGCCACCAAGGGTGATACGATCCGCCTCGGAAGAGTCGAGTCGTAATAGTGTGCTCGATCGTCGACAAGAAGTTACGTTAGGTTTAATTGAAAGGTCAGATAAGAGAAAGAAGGGCGAGAAAGAAGTTTAAAGAAGATGGAAGAATTAGATTGGGTTTGGAAGTTGGTTTATTAAATTAGTATGGAAAGAAAAGAGAGATACTGGTTTTGGTTCGAATTGGAATAGGTAAGAAGAATTGAAAGTTCGGATTTAGGGTCCTAATAGGTATAGATGAATAAATTGGTTCGATTAGGTAAGGGGAATTGAAGAAGTGGACGTAATGGTATGAAGGGTAAGAACGAAATGGTATTATGAAATGGTACGAACGGAAGGGCCGGTTTATGTACAATTTGGTAAACGAAGAAATGGGGTTGAACAAAAAGTGCAAACAAGAACCAATACCGATTTGGTATCGACCCGTTGTTTATAGGCTCTTTTAGTTCGGTTTGGGTTTGGTAATGGAAAACCTCGACCCACTATCTAACAAGATAGGAACCTCGGTATGCTTGAACGCCACACTACGAGTAGTGATAAGTTCGGTTTCGACAAAGAACAATGGTTAACACAACTAGAATGCTAGGAAGCCAATCGGATCTTTGAACGAAATTTGAGAAAAGTTTTGCCTCACAATTTTGGTAGCATAACATTAACAAAAGTCCAAAAAGTTCTTGTCCATGTTCGGCCGAATGGGAGGTGAGTGGATAACTTCATGAATATGCATTGATGTACTTGGATAAAGGTTCTTTATGCATGCATGGCTAGATTCGGCTAACTCCTTTAATGGAGCCTTTAATTCATGTTGTTTCACCATGAGTGGCTTAATTAAATGGGGCTTCATGAAGGATCAAACTTGGTGTGAGCAAGGAGCTTGAGTAGACTCTTGTGTTTGAACGTCCAACCGAATGGTCATCATGGTGTGAACACAAAGTGTGAACACATGATGAATACATGAACCGTCCAATGCATGCTCCATCATTAATTTGATCCATGAATCTTCAAATACATGAATGACCATCATGAACATGCATATGCCTCTTGATTGCCGTCCATTGAACCTTTCTATGCATGCACCTTGCACTAATTCCTTACATGCATGTGCCGTCCAAAGGGATGTACCTACATGAAATAAACAAGTCATTAAGACATCTCATGAACACTCATAAATTTGGCATGATGTGAACATAATCAATTTATATAATGACTATGACATATTAATAACAAATATTAATATAAGACAAGTTTAATCCTTAAATAAATATGTGCAAATTTTTATTTAATGCATTAAAGACAAAACTGAGTTTAAGCTAAAATGAGCTAAGCTTTAGCTCGTGAGTTGAAAATGAGCTAGTAGTGAGCTCGGTTTAGCTCAGGCAATATGGATTGAGCTCGAATAAGCTAGGTTTGAGCTGGACGGAGCTCATGGAGCTGGAAACGAGCTGGGATCAGCTTACCAACATGTCAATGCCCGGCTTGACAGACTTGTTCGATGGAGTTCGCAGGGCGTGCTCGTATCATTCCCCCCTTTTAGGTGACTTGTCCTCAAGTCGAGCCGTTTGTCCATGGGAGAACTTTGACTCGTGCATGGTTTTCCTCGATCAAATGGGATGGAAGATGTCACACAAACCTGAAAATTTCTTACCACAGCCAATAAAAAGAAACTCAAAGGAGTCAAATTCAAATGTGTTCAATAGTTCATTAAAAATTCATTCAATAGAATATATGCCAAAAATCTCAAATGGACAAAGCAAGCATACGTAAATTTATCAAAGAGTTTCGTTAGACCATCGTTGCAAACATGAAAACTAAGTTGGATCAAGGGATAATTGGTTGTAAATGATGGCAGGCACTTGAACACATTATTCCTCATCCAAAACATTTTAATTTCTTTAATCGAATATAGCAACTCATTTGGTCCCTTGTCTTGTTCATGCAAGGTATGCCATGGCCAAAGGTATGCTAACTCTTTCTTTCATTTTTGAACAACATGAGGAGTGTCTCCAAATTCCAACATAATAATCACATCATTACAATGCCAAAAGGAAAAATCCATCACATCAAAGTATAAATAATTTCCAAACAACAAATCAATGGAATTTTCAACTTCAATCGAATTGAGCAAAGATATTTGAAAATTTTCAGATGACTTACCTTGACGAATATGAAGAGAAGACAATTGAGGATTGGGTTTACCTTTCTCGGTCAAAATGAATCTTTTCTCTTTGGATAGATAACGTAAGACAATCCTATTACTCCGATAAATTTGAATAGATGGTGAGGCACCATGACATATCTTGTTCCTCGAGGGGTGGAATTCACAAAAATGAGAATGGTTAGTATTAACGAAAACTATGGACTTAAATGGAAAAGGAAAGTTACCATGGAGATTTGATTCAATTCCAAAAACATAGGTTGGTCTTACCTTCTCGAAATGAAATGAAAATTCCAGATGTGGCCAAGCAAGGTGATTAGTAAACGAATCAAAATTGAAACCCAAATCATTGAATTTCACCTTCTTATCAAAAGTTCGAACATCAAGCAAACATAATTTGAATGCAAATGATGCCAAGTGCTTAATGTTTCCATAAAATGAATTCATGTAGCAAATACTAGGCTTGAACACACGAACTTGGTCATTTGATTTAGCAGGCAACATGTTAAATAAGGAAAATATAATCAACTCATCGCATGATTCAAATTTCACTCGTTCAATTAGACTTCAAAAATTGGCACAACCAAGCATATTCATTTTATCACCAAAGAAACGATGCAACATGTTATCATGCAAGTACATCAAAGGAAACTTAAACATGCAAATACTCGAACAATCTTGCATCGTAATTTCTACTCGAATAGTTAGATCAAAGCATGGAAATCTCGCACAAAATTTCAGAGATTTATCTTGAAGAACAAAGATCAATTATTTCATACAAAAATCTTTTAACGCATATATCGAGCAAAGAATTTGTGATCATGCGACCTTTCAGAAATTCAAATCCATCACAAATCAATTGAATAGGCACGTTTAAACAAAAAGATGAATTCAAAGAATTTTTATAATCAAACAAATCAAAACGTGAAAAATTGTTATCACACACATTCACAATTTGCACAGGATGAACCAATCCAACAGAATCAACAGAATTGTCGTTATAAAACATGTCATAAGACGGAATCTTCATGGCATCTTTTGAAACAACATCGTTAACATTAATATGTGAACAGTAATTAACCAAATCAAAAGATGGAAGATTTTCAAAAATAAGGCCATAAAAATCTATATGAGCAACTTTGTATTCAAACGGCCTTGAATCAATAAATAAGGAATCCTTACCTTTCTTACCTTCAATTGCAAGTGGGTGGTTGTCATTCGTGAACTTACCTTTTTCGAACAACCTAAAACACCTCTCGTTTGGAAGGTAATGTAGATGGAATTGGTCGCACAAACTTCTAGGAACCTGAAAAGTTAAATCACAAGAAGATCGAATAGGTGGGTTAGTAGAAATAATCCTCACTTGCTCACTTATTTTCTCACTCGATTCTTTTTCTTCTGAATCACTTGTTGCTTTTGTTTCAATTTCTTTCTCTTTAATCTCTTTTTCAATTTCTTTTTCAACTTTTTTTTCACTCTCAAATTTCTTTTCATTCTCTTTTTCAATCTCATTTTCTTTTTCATTTTCATTTTGCTTTTCAAAGGCTTTTTCAAGTTCTCTCAAGATTCGTTCATTTTCTCTCTTACTTGCCTCTTGCCTCTCTTTTCTTTTTATTTCGTTTTCTTTTTCTTCCTTTGCTTTTTCTTTTCTTTTCTTTTTTTTTTCTCTTTACAAGAATGTACAAAAGAATCATGAGAATAGAGATCATGTTCGAAAGGCCAAGAACTATTTGCATGTGAAAAACTTCGTGTAGAACACTCCTTGAATGATTTCTTTGAAGTTCGGGAAGAGGTATATCTATCTCTTCGGATTTCATTTGGACGTCTTCTCGAACGGAGTAAAAATCATAGTCTGCTTCTTGACTTCTCGAATTCCTTGATGAAAAATAATCTCGATAGTAATCTCTTGGTCTTGAAGTCGATGTCGAATAGGAATCACAATGGGACTCTTTTCTCAAGTAATAATTGGGTGTATATCTTCGTGGGGTTCTCAACTCTATGTTTCGACTTGATGAAACTCGTTCTCGTGGATCTCTTTGTTCCAATCGATCTAATCTCTCATACAATTTATCGAATTTGGACTTCACCATTCTTTGCATTTCTTGTACCAAGTATTGGTATTCCGATTCGGTGAACTCTTCGCGTGACATGATTTTTGTTGCTGAAAAGAAAATGTTAGATCACAAAACAAAATAAAAAATTAAGTACCTCACCACAAACCTCACAATTTCGCTCGAAAAGAAGACGGAAAAGGTGTCACTCCCACTCGTGTTTACACTCGTTTGGCTTTTACCTCCACTCGAATGTTCTCACTCGCTCGTGCCTTTTACCTCTCAATCTTCCTCTCGTAAGCTTGTAACAGACTTAGTATGACTTGATCTCTAGTATTGTGGATCGGTTTCAAATGGTTTTACAAAGGATAACAAATGAAGGGTTACGGATTGGCTGAAAGAAAAGGGAATTGGGTTAAAAAGTGTGGCGTGTATACAGTTAGGGAGAATAGATTAGAAGATGGGTCGAAAACTATATCAAATCAAAGCTTGATGATCAAATAACAATGGAATTGCATAAACACTTTTTTTTGGATTTTTTTTCGGAATTTTTTTGTACTATATCGGCAAACTAAATACAATAGGAACACTTTTGTACACTTTTTTTTTCTTCGGCTGCATAGAATTTTTTGTTTTTATAGCAACAGCAACAAACTAATCAAAATGAGAAAACTTCAGTATACGAAATATTTTTTTAATACTCTTTTTTTTTTGGATCCTACTTACTTTCGTTCACTTGTATTATTCGCGGGATTGATTTCGCCACACGTACTTCTCGTTTTAGTAGCTCTGGTACCAGATTATACGATCCACCTTGGAAGAGTCGAGTCATAATAGTGTGCCCGATCGTCGATAAGAAGTTACGTTAGGTTTAATTGAAAGGTCAGATAAGAGAAAGAAGGGCGAGAAAGAAGTTTAAAGAAGATGGAAGAATTAGATTGGGCTTGGAAGTTGGTTTATTGAATTAGTACGGAAAGGAAAGAGGGATATTGGTTTTGGTTCGAATTGGAATAGGTAAGAAGAATTGAAAGTTCGGATTTAGGGTCCTAATAGATATAGATGAATAAATTGGTTCGATTAGGTAAGGGGAATTGAAGAAGTGGACGTAATGGTATGAAGGGTAAGAACGAAATGGTATTATGAAATGGTACGAACGGAAGGGTCGGTTTAGGTACAATTTGGTAAATGAAGAAATGGGGTTGAACAAAAAGTGCAAACAAGAACCAATATCGATTTGGTATCGACCCATTGTTTATAGGCTGTTTTAGCTCGGTTTGGGTTTGGTAAAGGAAAATCTCGACCCACTATCTAACAAGATAGGAACCTCAGTATGTTTGAACGCCACACTACGAGTAGTGATAAGTTCGGTTTCGACAAAGAACAACGGTTGACACAACTAGAACGCTAGGAAGCCAATCGGATCTTTGAACGAAATTTGAGAAAAGTTTTGGCTCACAATTTTGGCAGCATAACATTAACAAAGGTCCAAAAAGTTCTTGTCCATGTTTGGCTGAATGGGAGGTGATTGGATAACTTCATGAATATGCATTGATGTACTTGGATAAATGTTCTTCATGTATGCATGGCTAGATTCGGCTAACTCTTTTAATTGAGCCTTTAATTCATGTTGTTTCACCATGGGTGGCTTAATTAAATGAGGCTTCATGAAGGATCAAACTTGGTGTGAACAAGGAGCTTGAGTAGACTCTTGTGTGTGAACGTCCAACCGAATGGTCATCATGGTGTGAACACAAAGTGTGAACACATGATGAATACATGAACCGTCCAATGCATGTTCCATCATTAATTTGATCCATGAATCTTCAAATACATGAATGACCATCATGAACATGTATATGCCTCTTGATTGCCGTCCATTGAACCTTTCTATGCATGCACCTTGCACTAATTCCTTACATGCATGTGCCGTCCAAAGAGATGTAGCTACATGAAATAAACAAGTCATTAAGACATCTCATGAACACTCATAAATTCGGCATGATGTGAACATAATCAATTTATATAATGACTATGACATATTAATAACAAATATTAATATAAGACAAGTTTAATGCTTAAATAAATATGTGCAAATTTTTATTTAATGCATTAAAGACAAAACCGAGTTTAAACTAAAATGAGCTAAGCTTTAGCTCGTGAGCTAAATTTGAGCTGAGGCTAAACTCTTAAGTTGAAGTTGAGCTAAGGTTTAGCTCGTAAGTTGAAAATGAGCTAGGAGTGAGCTCAGTTTAGCTCAGGCAATATGGATTGACCTCGAATAAGCTGGATTTGAGTTGGACGGAGCTCGTAGAGCTGGAAATGAGCTGGGATCAGCTTGCCAACATGTCAATGCTCGGCTTGACTGACTTGTTCGTTGAAGTTCGTGGGGCGTGCTCGTATCAAAGGGGTGGTCAGCTACCGCCAAGAGGTCGTGGAAAGGCCAGGGGCAGTAACTGCAATGGACGTGGATGTGAAGCACCAGGCGAAAATGTAGGCCATGCTGAGGCGAGGTAGCCAGCTTTGGTCTATGCTGCTCGTCGCTGAGAAGACGGGGATGCCCTAGATGTGATAACGGTTATGTTCTTTATATATGAGTTACCTTACACAGCATTGATTGATATTGGATCGACGCATTCATATGTTGCATGCATTAAGACTAAACCTTTGGGTGATATGTTTGAAATTACTGCAAATGAGATGCCTGTGATAAGTCCGTTAGGTTAGTCAGTGGGAGTGAATAAGTTTTTTAGGGAGGTACCCTTAGTAGCCAAAGGGGTTACCTTTTCAGCAGATTTGATGGAGTTGCCGTTTAGCGAATTCGACTTATTCTTAGGTATGGATTGGCTGGTGAAGCACCGAGCCACCTTGGATTGCACTGCAAAGCAAATGGTGTTAAGAACAGTGGAGGATAAGGAAGTAGTGGTGATTGGTAAACGCCAGAATTACCTGTCGAATGTGATTTCAACGTTGAAGGCTGAGAAGTTAGTACGAAAGGGATGCAAAGCCTATTTGGCTTATATTAGTAATATAGAGGCTAAGAGCCTTGCTGTTAAGGAGTTGAGAACAGTTAGGGAATTTTCAGATGTCTTTCCCGAGGAGCTGCCTGGGTTGCCACCTAGCAGGGAAGTAGAATTTAGAATCGAGTTGTTACCTAGTACGGCTCTGGTGTCTATCGCTCCTTATCGGATGGCACCAAAAGAGTTGGTGGAACTTAAGGCACAAATTCAGGAATTGTTGGATCGAGGATTCATACGACCAAGTGTGTCTCCATGGGGAGCACTGGTGTTATTCGTAAAGACGAAGGATGGGTCGTTGTAAATGTGCATTGACTATCGACAGTTAAACAAGTTAACTATTAAAAACAAGTACCCTCTGCCGAGAATCGATGATCTTTTTAATCAGTTTAGTGGAGCATTCATTTTCTCGAAGATTGATCTGCGTTCGGGGTATCACCAATTAAGGGTTAAGGAGGCGGATGTTCATAAGATAGCTTTCAGAACTCATTATGAGCACTACGAGTTCTTGGTGATGCCATTCAGGTTGACGAACGCACCTACCACTTTCATGGATCTCATGAATTGTGTTTTCCAACCCTACATGGATCGATTCATGGTAGTCTTTATAGATGACATTTTGGTGTACTCAAAAGATGAGGATGAGCATGATGCACACTTAAGGATTATGTTGCAGACTTTGAGGGAGAAGCAGCTGTATGCCAAATTCAGTAAGTGTGAATTCTGGCTAAGGGAGGTTACTTTTCTAGGACATGTGGTGTCAGCCGAGGGGATTAAGGTGGATCCCCGAAAAATTGAAGCGGTGTTAGACTGGAAAACACCCAAGTTCGTATCGGACATCCGAAGTTTTCTAGGCTTGGCAGGATACTATAGGCAGTTTGTTGAGGGCTGTTCAGTAATTGCTGCACCCTTAACTAAGTTGTTGAGGAAGGGGGTACTGTTTGTTTGGAAGGACAAGCAGCAAGAGAGTTTTGGAAAAGTTAAGAAAGTTTTAACTGAAGCCACTGTGTTGATTAGCCAATACCTAGGAAGGAATTTACGGTTTATAGTGACGCGTCGCATGTAGGCTTGGGATTTGTATTGATGCAAGATGGGAAGGTAGTTGCGTATGCATCATGTCAACTTAAAACTCACGAAGTAAATTACCGAACCCATGACTTGCAGTTAGCTGCGGTGGTTTTCGCGCTAAAAATATGGAGGCATTACTTATACGGGGAAAAGTGCGTAATTTATTCAGACCACAAGAGTTTGAAATACCTCCTTAACCAAAAGGAGCTTAACCTTAAGCAGCGTAGGTGGGTGGAATTATTGAAGGATTACGATTGTACGATTGAATACCACCCTGGCAAAGCGAATGTGGTAGCCGACGCGTTGAGTCGAGGGGTTAAATCGGACTTGAGGGCTATGCTCGCCCGTTTAAGCTTGTTGGATGATGGTAGCTTGTTAGCTGAGCTTCAGGTAAATCTGGTGTGGTTCGAGCAGATAAGGAGTAAGCAGCTAGTGGATGAGACCTTAGGTGCTCGTTTTAGACAAGTGGAGAGTGGGGAGACATCAGAATTTGGGATAAATAGTGAAGGAGTATTGTGTTTCCATGGGAGGATGTGTATACCAAAAGACAATGAGCTAAGGCAGTCTATTCTGCGGGAAGCACATAACAGTCTATATGCTATGCATCCTGGCAAAAACAAGATGTATCGAAATTTGTGTGAACTTTACTGGTGGCTTGGACTTAAGCGCGAGGTTATGGAGTTCATAAGTAAATGCTTGGTATGTCAAAAAGTGAAGGCGAAACACCAGTTGCCTTCAGGATTGCTGCACCAGTAAAGATTCCACTGTGGAAGTGGGAAAGGATTACTATGGACTTTGTTAGTGGGCTACCCTTGACGCCTACTAAGAAAGACTTGATATGGGTTATAGTAGATCGGTTAACCAAGTCTACCCATTTCGTACCAATTCGCACTGATTACTCATTACAAAAGTTGGCTAAGCTGTATGTGGTGGAGATTGTAAGATTGCATGGAGTGTCAGTATCCATAATATCTGATAGGGACCCACTTTCACTTCACGATTTTGGAAGAAGCTGCATGAGGTGCTGGGTACTAGGTTGAATTTCAGTATGGCATTCTACCCTCAAACTGATGGACAGTTAGAAAGGGTGATCCAAGTATTGGAAGATATGTTTAGGGGATGTGTGATTGAGTTCCGAGGCAGCTGGGAGGACTTTTTTCCGTTAGCTGAATTCGTATACAATAATAGCTATCAAACAAGCATTGGGATGGCTCCGTATGAAGCACTGTATGGGCAAAGGTGTCGAACTCCAACATGTTGAACGGAGTTGGGCGAACGAAGAGTTTTGGGCCCTGAGTTAGTAGCAGATACAGAGGATAAGGTGAAGTTGATTCGGGATCAGTTGAAGGAGGCCTCGGATAGGCAGAAATCGTATGCTGACCTTAAACGACGAGAGATAGAGTATGCAGTGGGGGACTTAGTTTTTCTTAAGGTCTTTCCTTGGAAGAAGGTATTAAGGTTTGGACAGAAGGGAATGATGAGCCTAAGGTTCATTGGGCCATATCGGGTTGTAAGGCAGATTGGTCTAGTTGCTTACCAGCTGGAGTTACCTCCTAAACTAAGCCAAGTTCACGACGTGTTTCATGTTTCCATGCTAAGGTAGTATCGCTCGGATCTTTCACATGTTGTGGCAATTGAGGAAATCGAGGTCAGGCCAGACCTAACTTTTGAGGAAGAGCCCATACAAATAATTGGTCGAGATGTCAAAGAACTAAGAAGGAAGTCCGTTCCATTAGTCAAAGTGCTTTGGCGGAATCACAAGGCCGAGGAGGCTACTTGGGAACCTGAGGAAGCGATGCGATGCCAATATCCTCAACTATTTGAATCAGGTAAAAATTTGAGGACGAAATTTCTTTTAGGGGGTAGAATTGTAACGCCCCTAATTTTGGGCCTAGATGAATTGGGCTTTGGGCTTTGGGTCTCATAAAATTTTTAAGTGAGTAAGAAAATGACAAATGACATGTTGGCTATAAGGTTTTAAGGAATTTGGAGTCTCTAGGTATGTTGGAGAAGTTCTAGGTTCGAGTTTTGTGGTAGAAGAAATTATAGTTTAATTATTAAATGAACCTTGTTGGCAAGTAGTTGGGCTTTTAAATAAAGATAGGGGAAAATGACATCAAAAAGCCTTGTGGAGGAGTGGCTAAGTGACGCCACTTAGAGTGTAGGGAGGTGGCGTTAGTGGCTAGCAAGGAGATCCAAGGTTCGAATCTTAGCTTAGTATTTTTAGAAGTTTAATTTTTGCCTTCTAGAAGATTGGAAGTGGCGTGAAGATGGACTCCAAGGGGAGTGTTCAGAAGAGAAATTTGAGGAAAGGATCAAGGGGTTATCAGGGAGAAAAATGAAGAGATGAGAAGGGGGAAGTGATGGAGCCGAATCAGGAATTGAGGGTCAAACAATTCGGCTATAGGGGCTATAAATAGGAGCCGAATGCAAGGTTGCTAGGCTAATGCCGAAATCTCTCTCACTTTGTTATCGGAAACCCTTTTCTCTTCAAGATCCAAAAAGCCAAAAACCTTTGCTTCTTTCTTTCTTTTCTTGTGCCGATTTTCTATTTTTCTTCTACTCTTCTTCTTTAATCTGTGCCAAATAAACCTTATTCACCATACTAAGCTTGAAAGCTGAATACTCTTTGGCCGAATACCCTTGGTGCAATTACTACTCCTTCTACTTCGGTCAAATCTAGTGTAAGTGTTGTTCTCCCAATAAGTTTTTCTAAGAATCTATTACGTTGTTCTTTCCTCACTCTTTCTAATCAATTGTGGTAGGGAATTAGTATCGGATCTCAGATCTTAGCTCACTGCCGAAGTTGCTCCTAAGGTGTTTTGCAGTTTTGGTAAGTATTCCTCTTTTGTTGGCTAAGTTGGTCGAATGGTCTTAAAGTGACTAGTATTTGGTTTTAATGAGTAAGATTAATGCAGATCTAGGGAGAACATGATCAACGAAAAGCTATTAGGGATTGGTGTTCAAGGTAAGGTTAAGGTGAGGTTTTGGTTTTGGGTAAAATATGTATTAAGCATACGATTAATTGAAGGGTGATATCGTTTCTAGGTTTGTAACTAAGGGAAATCATAGCATGCTCTATTACCAGGTGTGTACATACACTGCACACACAAGCAGATTGGCAAAATTCGAAATGCCGAAAAGCTGAAATGCCAAAAAGCCAAAAGTTTGGCTACGATAGACTTGTGAGTGCGCGAACACTCGTAAGGGGGAAACCGATAGGTTGTTTGAGGCCTATGGGCGATTCCATGGACTTGGGCTGTGAGCTGGCCAACCGGGCTAGAATAGGCTTAAAGAGCCAATAGGCTGTTAGACCCATAATGGGTAATATTGATTATTGATGATATGTGATGAAAAATTGTATGCGAGCATGAATATGAATGTGAATTGGGCCTGATGGGCCATATGAATATGAATTGAGCCTGACGGGCCATATGAATGAGATTGGGCCTAATGGACCATATGTATGTATGTAGGGGTTCTGGGCTTAGTATATGATGATTGTAAAAAACTTAATTGACTAAAAAATTAATTGCGACCGTGGACAAGTCATTGGGTTAAGGTGTGGCAACTTGTATATGCATGTCTAGGATTAGATCTAGGGAGAGCTTGGTACTAAACCGGTCTTAATGATCAACCTCCTCTTCTCTGAAATCCTACCTGATGCATAGTGCTCATTCATCTTAACTCACAGGATTTGTTAACGGGCCAAGGTAAGTAAAAACCAGTAATGAAGGAAATTTACCGAAATGCCCCTAAGGGCGAAAATGACCAAAATACCCCTATGTGATGAAGGTAAGATTTATGTATGTTTCGAGTATAACTGTTGCCTATATACTACATAAACACGATATTTTACTTAGGATGCATCTGGGTTGGGAATTTTAGAACGGAGGAAGTATATGAGGATCGCATGGTTGCTTGATGACCGTGGATCCATCGAAGGCTTTTTAAGCCCATTATATGATTAGCAGTGTAACGCCCCCACGCCCGAGACCGTCGCCGGAGTCGAGTATGAGGTGTTACTAAGCTTAATTTAACATTTTTAGAACTCTGGATTATTTGTTTCTACATTCACAGCTTTCAAGCTACTTGCATCACAGTCACAAGAAAAATCATATCTCAAGTTACGAAACTCGAAATAGAGATCCATAAATTTTCCCTGAATCTAGACTCATATACCTATTTCCTAATTTTTTTTCCAGAATTTTCGGTTGGGCCAATTAGTACAGTTTATTAGTTAAAGTTACCCCTGTTTTAGGACTTGACTGGACTGACCTCTGTTTACTACAAACCATATTTCTCTCTGTTAAAAATTTATATGACTATGAGGTTTATTTCTCCTGAAATTATACTCAGTAAGGATTCTGAGGATATAAAATAAACCACCTAATTATATCTGTACAATTTATAGTGAATTTTTAAAGTTGGAATAGGGGATCTAGAAATCACTCTGGCCCTGTTTCACAAAAATTCAAATATCTTCTAACATATAATTCCTTTACCTGTTTCATTTGTTTTATGTGAAACTAGACATATTAAGCTTCAATTTCATATTTAATCCATCACCTAATTCGATTTCTATGATTTTTAGTAAATTTTCAAACTCACGTCAGTGTTGCTGCAATGTTCTGTTTATGGCAAATTTCATCCCTTTTTATGAGTTTTCATGCACTAAGTTTCTTAATAACTTTCCATAACATCAACCATAAGCTAAACTAGCCATTTCTATAACTTATCATTATCAAACATTTTCTCAACCATTTCATCACCATATCATAAGATCATTTACACAAGATAAATATATTGCTATACATGCCATACTTAAATTTACAAGCCACTTACCAAAAAGTCTTCCAGATAGTGTGACTGAGCCTTCGACCTATCCCGATTCCTGAGCTGGCTTTTCCAAAACTACAATGAGTAAGAAGGAGGGAGTAAGCATAAATGCTTAGTAAGTTCATATGCAAATAATAAGTAACATAACAAACAATCAAACTAATCAACATTAGCATATATCACCAAAACACATATCACATTTCAAATCATTTTTCATCATCTTATTACCTTATCGTGGTTGTATCAATACTCAACCCGAAGGTTAAATACATACCTGTCCAAAATATCCATTTCACATCACTTACCAATACGTCTCTTTACATCTCGAGTATTCCTCCATTTGAGTAAAACTTTACCCGTTGAACACATCGAAATATAATTCGGATACATGGAAATTTTGCACATGAGTGCCACATATGTAGCCAAGCTACTATGTAACCCGCCCATAAGCGAACTCGGACTCAACTCAACGAGCTCGGGCGTTCGCATCCATAAGTGAACTCGGACTCAACTCAACGAGCTCGGATGCCTAGTTACATCTCACGAACTCGGACTCAACTCAACGAGTTCGGATATTCGCATCCATAAGTGAACTCGGACTCAACTCAACGAGTTCGGATGCTCAACCATCCTAGTGACATGTCACTTGTATCCTAATCTATTCCTAAGGTTCAAACAGGATTTTCCTCGAACACATATCCTTGCCGTCTTCCGTAGAATGCTGAAACCAAAACTCGGTAATAATTATATTTAGCAAGTAGTACACATGATTTGCATTTTGTTCGAAAATAACCACAAAGCATATATTTCATGATAAAAATCAGCATATCACATAATTGACATCAATGACTTAAAAATAACAATTATGCTACATTATTTACACATGAACTTACCTTGGTACCAAAATATAAAGATTTTGCAATTTAGTCCACAATCTTTTCTTTTCCTCGATTGGGGTCGATTCCACGTCTTTCTTGATCTAATATAACACATTTAGCTTATTTAATACTCACATTATCAAATTAATCATTAATTCAAATTTTGGCAAAATTACAATTTTACCCCTAAACTTTTGCATATTTACACTTTTGTCCATAGGCTCGGGATTAAATTTTATTCCTTATTCTTATGTTTTATAACATGCTGATCACTTTTCTCTTCTATGGCAACATCAAATTCTCACTCTAACATGTACTTGTGACTATTAGGTATTTTTACCGATTAAGCCCTTTTACTCGTTTTTGCTTAAAATCGAGTAGTACAAGTTGTCTAACATAATTTAAAACTTCATATTCTATCATAAAACATCAAAATACACAAATTTCACCTATGGGTATTTTTCCAAATATAAACCCTAGGTTAAATTATTGCTAACATAAGCTTAATCGAGTTATCGGGATCTCAAAAACGTAAAAATCATTAAAAACGGGGCTTAGAATCACTTACTATGAAGCTTGAAAGTTGAAGAAACCCTAGCTATGGTGAGAGTGAAGTTTCGGCAGCAACTAAATGGGGAAGATGACTATTTTGTGTTATTTTTCCCATTTTATTTCATTTAATATCCAAATGACCAAAATGCCCTTAATACCTTTCTTTGAAAATTTTCATGTACAAGCCCATTTTTGTCCAAAATTTTAAAAATTGGTCAAATTGCTATTTAAGACATCCTAATTAATATTTCAAAGCAATTTCATACTAAAAACTTCTAGAATGCAAGTTTTGCAACTTATTCGATTTAGTCCCTAACTTCAAATTAAGCATTTTATGCATAGAATTTCTTCACAAAATTTTCACACAATCATGCAATCATATCATAAACCTCAAAATAATTATAAAATAATTATTTCTATCTCGAATTTGTGGTCACAAAACCACTATTCCAATTAGGCCCTAATTCGGGATATTACAACTCTCCCTCCTTTAAGGATTTTCGTCCTCGAAAATCTTACCGGTAAACAGATGTGGGTATTGATTTCTCATATTTTCTTCAGATTCCCATGTAGCTTCTTCTACTCCATGCTTTTGCCACAACACCTTCACAAGTGCAATCTTTTTATTCCTTAGTTGTTTGACCTCTCGAGCTAAAATCTTAATCGGTTCTTCTTCATAGGTCATATCTGGTTGTAGTTTAATTTCTGTCGGTGAAACTACATGTGAAGGATCCGAACGATACCGACGTAACATAGATACGTGGAACACATCATGAATCTTCTCTAATTCAGGTGGTAATGCTAGCCGATATGCTACCGGTCCAACTTTTTCAATTACTTCATACGGCCCAATAAAACGCGAACTTAATTTGCCCTTCCGTCCAAATCTAAGGACTTTCTTCCACGGAGACACCTTTAAAAATACTTTATCACCAACTTGAAATTCAATGTCCTTTCGTTTTAAATCTGTATAAGATTTTTGTCTATCCGAAGCAGCTTTCAAACAATCTTGAATTACCTTCACTTTTTCTTCACTTTCTTTTATTAGATCAACTCCATAAATCTGATTTTCCTTGAGTTCAGTCCAATACAGAGGCGTTCGACACTTACGACCATACAATGCTTCATAAGGTGCCATTTTCAAGCTCGTCTGATAACTATTATTGTAAGCAAATTCTACCAACGGTAAATATTTTTCCCAACTTTCTTGAAATTCCAATACACAACATCTGAGCATATCTTCAAGAATCTGAATTACTCTCTCTGATTGTCCATCAGTTTGTGGATGAAAAGCAGTACTGAAATTTAACTTCGTACCTAACGCGTCTTACAACTTTTGCCAAAATCGCGAGGTAAACCTCGGATCTCTATCCGAAATAATCGACACTGGTATTCCGTGTAATCTAACAATTTCTCTAATATACAGTTCAGCCAACTTGTTAAGAGAATAATCCGTACGTACCGGGATCAAATGAGCCGACTTAGTTAATCTATCAACTATTACCCAGATGGCATCTTTCTTTCCTGGAGTCAATGGCAATCCTGATACAAAATCCATAGTAATCCGATCCCATTTCCATTCAGGAACCATAATAGGCTGAAGTAATCCCGAAGGCACTTGGTGTTCAGCTTTCACCTGTTGACAAATTAAGCATTTGGACACAGACTCTAATATATCCTTTTTCATTCCATTCCACCAATACATTTTCTTCAAGTCATTATACATTTTCGTACTACCCGGATGAATCGAGAAACAACTACTATGTGCTTCCTGTAGATCTTTTGAACTAATTCCTCATTCTTCGGTACACAAATCCGATCTTTAAACATTAAGCATCCATCAGAACCAATTCTGAAATCTGACTCTGTATCAACTTCACACTGCTTTCTTTTGGCTTGCAAATCTTGATCATCTTTCTGAGCTTCAGAAATTTCTTGTAAAAACATCGGTTTTACTCTTAACTCTACTAGAATCGAACCATCATCTGACATTTTCAACTGAGTATCCATAACTCTCAAAGCAAACAATAGCTTTCTGCTTAAAGCATCAGCAACCACATTCGCTTTTCCCGGATGATAATCAATAACAAACTCGTAATCTTTCAATAACTCCAACCATCTTCGCTGTCTTAAATTCAAGTCTTTTTGTGACATCAAGTACTTAAGACTTTTATGGTCGGTATATACCCGGCACTTTTCACCATACAAATAATGTCACCATATTTTCAAAGCAAACACCACTGCAGCCAATTCCAAATCGTGAGTAGGATAATTCCTCTCATGAGGTTTTAACTGCCTTGAAGCATAAGCCACCACTTTTCCTTCTTGCATGAGCACACACCCCAAACCATTTAGAGAAGCATCACTATACACCACAAATTCTTTACCTGATTCGGGCTGTACTAATACTGGTGCTTCTGTTAATAACTTTTTCAATTCTTCAAAACTCTGTTGACATTCTTCCGTCCATTCAAATTTAACATCCTTTCGGAGTAGTCTAGTTATAGGAGCAGCAATTATAGAAAATCCATTTACAAACCGCCGATAATACCCGGCTAGCCCCAAGAAACTTCTAACTTCAGTTACATTTTTCGGTGGTTTCCAATCAACAATGGCTGAAATTTTACTAGGATCAACCCGTATACCATCACCTGAAACAATATGACCCAAAAATCCAACTTCTCGGAGCCAAAATTCACTTTTACTAAACTTAGCATATAGCTGCTTATCTCTAGGAGTTTGGAAAACTATCCTCAAATGCTCAGCATGCTCTGTCTCATATTTTGAATAAATTAAAATATCATCTATAAACACCACAACAAATTTGTCCAAGTATGGTCGGAATATGCGATTCATTAAATCCATAAACACAAAGAGAGCATTTGTCAACCCGAATGGCATAACTAAAAATTCATAATGACCATACCTTGTTCTAAAAGCAGTTTTAGGCACATCCGACTCTTTTATCCGCAGTTGGTAATACCCAGATCTCAAGTCAATCTTTGAAAACCATGTCGCTCCTTTTAGCTGATCAAACAAATCATCAATTCTTGGTAACGGATACTTGTTTTTGATTGTCACCTTGTTTAAGTGCCGATAATCAACACACAACCTCATAGAACCATCCTTCTTTTTCACAAATAACACGGGAGCACCCCAAGGTGAAAAACTCGGTCTCACAAAGCCTTTATCAGTCAACTCTTGCAACTGCGACTTTAATTCCTTCAACTCTGCTGGTGCCATTCTATACGGAGCAATCGAAATCGGAGCTGTTCCCGGTATCAAATCAATACCAAATTCTACTTCCCTGACTGGAGGCAAACCCGGCAATTCTTCTGGAAATACGTCCGCAAATTCACATACAACCGGCACTAATTCAACTTTCTTTTCAACTTATTTTGTATTAATTACATACGCCAAATAAGCTTCATAACCCTTTCTCAGATATCTTTGAGCCAACATTGAAGAAATCACACTAGGTAATGCCTCTGATTTATCTGATTCAACCCGCAGAGTTTCACCATTTTCACACTTTAATTCTATAACCTTTTCTTTGCAATTTATTTTAGCATCGTGCAATGTCAACCAATCCATACCCAAAATAACATCAAACTCATCAAACGGCAACAACATCAAGTCGGCCGGAAAGTAATGATCCCGAATCATTAAAGGACATTTCTTACATACTTTATCAACAATCACACATTTGCCTAACGGATTCGACACTCTAATCATAAATTCTATGTTCTCAATAGGTATATTCATACTAGACACCAATTTCATGCACACATATGAATGAGTAGAACCGGGATCAATCAAAGCACTAACATTAACATTATAGAGAGAAAATGTACTGGTAATCACATCAAGTGAGGAAGCATCTTCGCGCGCTTTAATAGCATAAGTCCTAGCCGGAGCCCTTCCTTCAGGTCTAACTGGTGCATCCCTGGCTACATTCTTACTGCTTGCTTCACTCTCAGCTTTTCTTGGATATCTACCTCTTGAATCTGCACCACTTGTTTTTGTATTTTGATATTTTTCTTTTTCAGCTCTCTCTGGGCAGTCTCTAATAAAATGATCCGGAGAACCACATCGAAAACATTCATTTGCTCTGCACGGACCAAAATGATTCCTACCACACTGCTGGCACTCAAGTTTAACAAATCTCGAATTCCCTACACTGGCTGCCGAAGTAGTCTGGGACTTAGAACCCACATTTTGCTTCTTATAATTCCCATATGATTGTCCAGCTGAAGCTTGGGAACGAGGGTCCATATTTCTTGACTTCCCAGGTTGCTGTGAAAATGAACTACTCATCGGTCTTTTCTTCCAGTTTCTAGTCTCAGCCTCTACCTTTTTCTTCTTTTTAAGTAGCTCTTCAGCCTTGCAAGCTCGATCAACCAATACTACCATTTCTTTTAATTCAAGAATTCCAACAAATACCTTGATGTCTTCGTTGAGCCCGTCTTCAAATCGTCGGCACATCTTGGCCTCTATAGGAACATACTCTCTGGCATACTTACTTAATCGAACAAACTCTCTTTCATATTCTGTAACTGTCATATTACCTTGCTTCAGCTCAAGAAATTCTTTACACTTCTGATCAATAAATCTTTCACTAATATATTTCTTCCGAAACTCTTCTTGAAAGAATTCCCAGGTTATTCTCTCTTTCGGTACTACCGAAATCAAAGTCTTCCACCAATTATAGGCTGAATCCCTCAACAAAGATATAGCGCATTTCAAACATTCTTCAGGTGTACAAGATAATTCATCAAATACCCGGATAGAATTTTCAAGCCAGAACTCTGCTTTCTCGGCATCATCATCAATATTTGCCTTAAATTCTTCAGCCCCTTGCTTGCGGATTCTATCAACTGGAGTTCTGTGAAATTTCATCAGATCCATACCTTGAGGCATCGGGGGTACAGGTTGAGGAATTGGGGGAGGTGGGGGAGGTTGTACATTTGGGTTCGTACGAACGAACTCAGTGTACCATGCACTCATCATTTGGAGAAAGGCTTCCCGACCCCTTTCTCCTCCTCCCTGACCAACAGTAGGAGGTGGATTTTCAGTCGGCGTTGCTCCTTCAGCCGGAGCTGGCGCATTACTCTCTACTTCATCTGCCACAGCTGGATCGGGATCCATTTACTATAAAAAAATCATTTAAAAATTAATTTAACATTTTTAGAACTCTGGATTATTTGTTTCTACATTCACAGCTTTCAAGCTACTTGCGTCACAGTCACAAGAAAAATCATATCTCGAGTTACAAAACTTGAAATCGAGATACATAAATTTTCCCTGAATCTAGACTCATATACCTATTTCCTAATTTTTTTCCAGAATTTTTGGTTGGTCCAATTAGTACAGTTTATTAGTTAAAGTTACCCCTGTTTCAGGACTTGACTGGACTGACCTCTGTTTACTACGAACCATATTTCTCTCTTTTCAAAATTCATATGACTATGAGATTTGTTTCTGCTGAAACTAGACTCAGTAAGAATTCTGAGGATATAAAATAAACCACCTAATTATATCTGTACAATTTATAGTGAATTTTTAAAGTTGGAACAGGGGATCCAGAAATCACTCTGGCCCTATTTTACAAAAATTCAAATATCTTCTAACATATAATTTCTTTACCTGTTTCATTTGTTTTATGTGAAACTAGACATATTAAGCTTCAATTTCATATTTAATCCATCACCTAATTCGATTTCTATGATTTTTAGTAAATTTTCAAACTCACATCAGTGTTGCTGCAATGTTCTGTTTATGGCAAATTTCATCCCTTTTTATGAGTTTTCATGCACTAAGTTTCTTAATAACTTTCCATAACATCAAACATAAGCTAAATTAACCATTTCTATAACTTATCATTATCAAACATTTTCTCAACCATTTCATCACCATATCATAAGATCATTTACACAAGATAAATATATTGCTATACATGCCATACTTAAATTTACAAGCCATTTACCAAAAAGTCTTCCAGATAGTGTGACTGAGCCTTCGACCTATCCCAATTCCTGAGCTGGCTTTTCCAAAACTACAATGAGTAAGAAGGAGGGAGTAAGCATAAATGCTTAGTAAGTTCAAATGCAAATAATAAGTAACATAACAAACAATCAAACTAATCAACATTAGCATATATCACCAAAACACATATCACATTTCAAATCATTTTTCATCATCTTATTATCTTATCGTGGTTGTATCAATACTCAACCCGAAGGTTAAATACATACCTGTCCAAAATA
Organism: Gossypium longicalyx; assembly: GCA_025698465.1. Lineage (NCBI taxonomy): Eukaryota > Viridiplantae > Streptophyta > Magnoliopsida > Malvales > Malvaceae > Gossypium > Gossypium longicalyx. The sequence goes on from CM047004.1 coordinate 40,242,589, forward strand.
TCCATTTCACATCACTTACCAATACGTCTCTTTACATCTCGAGTATTCCTCCATTTGAGTAAAACTTTACCCGTTGAACACATCGAAATATAATTCGGATACATGGAAATTTTGCACATGAGTGCCACATATGTAGCCAAGCTACTATGTAACCCGCCCATAAGCGAACTTGGACTCAACTCAACGAGCTCGGGCGTTCGCATCCATAAGTGAACTCGGACTCAACTCAACGAGCTCGGATGCCTAGTTACATCTCACGAACTCGGGCTCAACTTAACGAGTTCGGACATTCGCATCCATAAGTGAACTCGGACTCAACTCAATGAGTTCGGATACTCAACCATCCTAGTGACATGTCACTTGTATCCTAATCTATTCCTAAGGTTCAAACGGGATTTTCCTCGAACACATATCCTTGCCGTCTTCCGTAGAATGCCGAAACCAAAACTCGGTAATAATTATATTTAGCAAGTAGTACACATGATTTGCATTTTGTTCGAAAATAACCACAAAGCATATATTTCATGATAAAAATCAGCATATCACATAATTGACATCAATGACTTAAAAATAACAATTATGCTACATTATTTACACATGAACTTACCTTGGTACCAAAATATAAAGATTTTGCAATTTAGTCCACAATCTTTTCTTTTCCTCGATTGGGGTCGATTTCACGTCTTTCTTGATCTAATATAACACATTTAGCTTATTTAATACTCACATTATCAAATTAATCCTTAATTCCAATTTTGGCAAAATTATAATTTTACCCCTAAACTTTTGCATATTTACACTTTTGCCCATAGGCTCGGGATTAAATTTTATTCCTTATTCTTATGTTTTATAACATGCTGATCACTTTTCTCTTCTATGGCAACATCAAATTCTCACTCTAACATGTACTTGTGACTATTAGGTATTTTTACCGATTAAGCCCTTTTACTCGTTTTTGCTTAAAATCGAGTAGTACAAGTTGTCTAACATAATTTAAAACTTCATATTCTATCATAAAACATCAAAATACACAAATTTCTCCTATGGGTATTTTTCCAAATATAAACCCTAGGTTAAATTATTGCTAACATAAGCTTAATCGAGTTATCGAGATCTCAAAAACGTAAAAATCATTAAAAACGGGGCTTAGAATCACTTACTATGAAGCTTGAAAGTTGAAGAAACCCTAGCTATGGTGAGAGTGAAGTTTCAACAGCAACTAAATGGGGAAGATGACTATTTTGTGTTATTTTTCCCATTTTATTTCATTTAATATCCAAATGACCAAAATGCCCTTAATACCTTTCTTTGAAAATTTTCATGTACAAGCCCATTTTTGTCCAAAATTTTAGAAATTGGTCAAATTGCTATTTAAGACATCCTAATTAATATTTCGAAGCAATTTCATACTAAAAACTTCTAGAATGCAAGTTTTGCAACTTATTCGATTTAGTCACTAACTTCATATTAAGCATTTTATGCATAGAATTTCTTCACAAAATTTTCACACAATCATGCAATCATATCATAAACCTCAAAATAATTATAAAATAATTATTTCTATCTCAGATTTGTGGTCACGAAACCACTATTCCGATTAGGCCCTAATTCGGGATATTACAAGCAGCTTGCTGCAATGAAGGTAGGTCCACAACTGGGCTACCGTTGAAGTGTATCAGTTTGGTGGGTCAATATTTATATCCCCACATGAAGTGTACCGAGGGATGGAGCTGAAGTGTAGCGGATGGATTATTAGGGTGGGTTGCATTGCACTGCATTGCATGTGTGATTTTATGATGATTGATAAATGCTTGAGCTTGGTGAGGGTGTACACACTGAGTTTGCAAAAACTCACCCCCTCTTTTATTTTTTTCTCAAGTAATGCTCAACAGGAGGTTCGATGTCTGGAGGGACTCCGGGTGGCCAGCTAGCAAGACAACTTGGACTTGGTTGTTGTAAAAGTATTTAGTTCTTGATTTATTAAGTGATTTTAGATTGGATTGCAATAAGGCCTCCCCTTTTTATTATTATTTGGATTATTATTCTTATGCATTGTAATTGTGAGAAGTTGAACAGGAATTTTCTAAACCATAGTTTTTATATACTACATTTCCGCAACCAAACTTTTAATTGATAAACTTTCTTAAATCAAATGTTTTAAACAAAGCTTTCGCAACTGAAAAGAGTTTTTTCATAAGTTAATTAAGGTTTCATATCTTAAGGAAGGGTTTTCAATGAAAACAAGTTTTTCGCTAAAATACTTCAATGTGATACGCCAGATTCGGCCATAACATCTGGGCTGGGTTTGGGGTGTTACAGGAGGATTACTTGCCATTAGCAGAGTTTCCGTATAACAATAGCTATCAGTCTAGCATATAGATTGCACCATACGAGGCATTATATGGTCGTAGGTATCGTACTCCTTCGTGTTGGACTGAATTGGGTGAGTGGTGTGTTTTGGGTCGTGAATTGGTTTTTGATATTGAGGATAAAGTTAGACTAATTCAAAATCGATTGAAGGCAACATCTGATAGACAGAAGTCATATACGGATCTAAAGCATAAGAAGATTGAGTATTCTGTGGGGGACTTAGTATTTCTTAAGGTTTTGCCATGGAAGAAGGTACTGAGGTTTGGATGGAAGGGCAAGCTAAGCCCTAGGTTCAATGGGCCTTACCGCATATTAAAGCGTGTGGGACTGGTTGCCTATCAACTTCAGTTACCTCCAGAGTTGGATCGGATTCACGATGTGTTCCACGTCTCTATGCTGAGGCGTTATCGCTCTGATCCTGCGCATGTTATCTCGACTGAGGAGATTGAGGTTAGGCCAAATCTAACCTTTGAGGAAGAGCCGGTTCAGATTCTAGACTGTGATGTAAAGGTTCTGAGAAAGAATTCTATCCCACTGGTTAAGGTACTTTGGCATAATCACAACTCAGAGGAGGCCACATGGGAACCCGAGGAGGCGATGCGACAATAATACCCTCATCTGTTTTGACCAGGTAAATTTCGAGGCCAAAATTTTCTTTTAGGGGGTAGAGTTGTAATGCCTCAAATCTTAAGGGATTAAATTTGTATGTTGTGTTGCATTATTGCATGCTTGCCTCAGTGGTTAAGTGTCCTGAGAAGTGTTGAAGAAGTCCTGAGTTCAAGCCTTGGCTTGTACAAAATTTTGTTTTTACTTGATTAAACCCTGTCTCTAGTCAGTAGACTTCTTAAATAAATGTTCGTAAAACATGACAGAATGGGCCTGCTGGTCTGAGGGTTAGGTGGCATGTAGTGTTTGCCTGAGGTATGAGGTTTGAATTCTGGTAAGCGCATTGGGTGTTTTATTTTGCTGCTATGCTGTGTAAGAGATTGAATACCAGTGGAACTTTGAAGCTAGTGGGCGGTTGGAGTGTTTGAGGGGTGTAGGGGATTGTGTAGTTGAAATTTAGGAGGAGAATGGAGGAATTTGGATAGTGGTCAATTTGAGGATGTTGTGGAGAGATTTTAGGAGAAAATCAAGGGGTTGTGAAGTTGAGGGACTGTTGGGGCCAAATTGGGATTGTAGACACCCTTTGGAATTAGTTTTGGGGAGGAATTTGGCTTTAGGGGGTGAGTGTTGTTTCAGTTACAGTGCATTTTTTTACTCTTTCCTTACTTTCGGCTTCTAACTTTGTTTTTGGGTTCGTTTCCTTCTTTGTTTTGGGGCAGTCGAAATTGGCTACTGACCATTCGAGTATTTTGGTGTGTTTGTTCATTGCTTTTGTCGAATACTCTCCCCCTCTTTACTTTCTCTCTATTTCTTTTGTGTTTGATTTTGGGCAAGTGCTCATTGACTCCTCTTCTTCTCTTTCCCCAATCGATTCTATCTCTTGGCCGAATATACCTTCTTCCCGTCTTTGGACTCCCTTCGTGATTAACATATTTCCTTTCTTTTCATCTTTCTACTGTGACTGAATACCTCATCTCTTTACCTCTTTGTGTGGTTTTGGGCAATTGATGTTTGATCAATCAGATTCGAGTACAAGGGAGTGCGATTGATCCATCTCGTGCCTTAGGTTAAGGGTGTGCTTTAGGTGTTGGCCGAATACTGCTGTCTCTCACAATTAGTCTACGCTTTCGGTAGTCTTTAGGGATTGAAAATGATCTCTTGCAATGGTCCTAGGGTGATCAATTAAGGAGAGTGATAGGTTTGGAATACTCGTGGGCCAGTAGCACATTTTCGCAATCAGGTGTGTGAACACTGCCCAAATCGTAAATCGGCAAAAGCCAGAAAATGTGACTATTGATGCCACATGGGCGTGCACTCGCTCGTGTGGTAATCCGAACACATAAACGTGGGCGTTTGATCGTAGAGGCCACCATGAGCGATTTCATGGGCTTAGGCCGTTTTGGGCAGCGTTGGGCTGAAATGGGCCGTGTAGGCCCCATGGGCTCGTGGGCCCCACACAGACGTGTTGAGATTACTGGGCAAGGCTGTGTAGTTCACACGGCCAAGGCCATTTTTTGGCTTAGTAGGCCACATGAGCGTGTGGGGCCACATGGGCCCATATTATGGGCTTTGGACCCATTTTCACTGGTTGACTGTTAAGGTTGCACGGGTTGCCCGAGACGACTGTAGATGTAACGCCCAAATTTTTGGGCATAGGAGTAATGGGCCTTGAGTCTAGGTTCGGGTAGAAGACGGCCCGAACAATTTGGATGTTTTAATTATTATTATTATTATTATTATTATTATTATTATTATTATTATTTAGTATGTAATTAAATAAATTACGAAGGGTTATGGTGTGGGAAAAAGGCCCAAGAGTAAATTTAATTCGATGCAATTCCTGAATTTTTAAATTTGGAGAAAGAGGGTTCTGGCGATATGGGCTTTTAAAATTGAGGCGGTAAATTATGATACAAATAAGGCCTTGGTAAAGTGGCAAGGTGGCGCCACTAAGTTCCTAAAAAAATGGCGCCTGGGAAGGAATTAAAGGTCCAGGGTTCAAGTTGCAAGGTAGGCATACTGTTACTTTTTAATTTTAGGCATGTGCCGGGCATGTGATCACTTAAGTGAATTTCGGCAAGGGCCTTAGGGAGGTTGGGCCAATTGTTTTAGTTGATATTAGGGTTAGGTTCTTTTCTTTTACTGTCTTGGAGAATTAGGGTTAGCCACCTGAAAGCTTTCACTGTCATTCATCCCTTCTGAGTTCTCATAGAAGCCGAAAACGCAAATTCCTTCTCCTTGGTGCCGAGTTCTTCTTCCTCTCTTTTTCCTCCATTTTCTTTCTTCCTTTTTGCTTTTTCTTCTAGCCAAAACCTTCTGATCACCTTAGTCACCTCCTCTATCGATCCCATTCTCCACAAAACCTTCATAGCCGATCGCCATAAAAGTCAAAATCCCAAAAACTCACTTCTTATGCCGATTTCTCCAAGCCAAAATCCTTCAATTATTTTTGTTCCTTTTGATTAACTTTGTTCCTTTTGATTAAATTTCATCTTCTCTAAACCCTTAGTATCTGTCGGCAACATTACTTCAAAGTTATAGCCTCAAATCGTTATCTTCTTCATCACTTAAAAAGCCGAAGTACCATAGATTTAGGGACTTATAGCCGAAACTTCAGATCTCCTAGATTTGAGTTCTACTATCATCTAGAGGATAGATCTGCATCAGATCTGCATAGAAATCAAAGAGGAATAGGTGGTAAGTGCTCATCACCTTAGATCTAGTCTTATTTTACAATTTAGAAAAAGCCGAAGTCCCTAAAATTTAGGGAGGCTGTCAATTTGGGCATAGGGATTTAAGGGTCTTTAACCACCGATTTCTTTTGGTGTTTAGTGTCTTCCAGAGGTTGGATCGAAGGCTTGGATCTTTGGAACAACTAGACTTAGATCTAGTCATCGGTTTTCAGCAAAAAGGTAAGATTCTAAAGGCTTTAAGGGCATGATTCGAATATGGTAGGTGAATATTTGGATTGGTTATTGTGGTTTGCAATCTAAGAATTGTGGTAATCAATTGTAGGACATCGTAAGGGATCTCAGTGGCAGTCGTCACCAAACAGGTGTGTAACAAACCCTCGTAATAGCTTAGGCTAATATTCGCAGAAAAGCAGAAATACTAAAATTCCGGCATTTCGGGTACTTGAGATTTTGCATGTGGTTTTAGATGCGATAAAAACGATATGATCGGTGTTTGGATCGATGGAACAGGTAAGAGCGAAATTCTGTGCACGACGGTAAGTTGGGCCTCAATGGGCTGAAATTAGGTCTAATGGGCTTCCGGGCCCATTTGGGTAAAATTGATAGAAAATGGAATTTGGAAAGATTGCATGTTAACGCGGTTAGTACTGTTGTAAAATTTGGATTATGTGGGCTTAATGGGCTAAATCGGCATTCGTAGGACCCATTAGGGGTTTTGGGCCCAAAAGCCCTAATTTGATAAAGTGCGTTAAAATCACTGTTTAAACACTTGAGGATATTGATAATTGTTAATAAACGTGGAAAACCCATAATATTTGGTAAATTTACGAAATTACCCCTAAAATATGGTAAATGACTGTTTTGCCTTTAGGTAAAAATAACCATTATACCCCTAGGGTTTAATTATGAATATGATGCATGAGATTTTGATATACATGATATGACATGATATGCACATGATATGTTATGAGATGCACATGATATACTCATTATATGCATGGGTTGGGTTTGATATAAATGGAGGAAGTCAAGAAAGGGCTTTGCCCTAGTTTACCGAAAAGGGCTTTGCCCCAGTTTATCAAAAAAGGGCTTTGCCCCAGTTATTAAAGAGGCTAGGCCTCCAGTTATATTATAAAGCAGCTATGCTGCCAATGGAGAGTTTGGTTGGGTGGGTTGAGTTATTCCCCACATGGAGAGCTTGGTTGGTACGGTGGAGAGTAGCGGATGGTGGGTTGAGTAGTCTTCCCAAATGGGCTTGCATACATTCATTGGTATTATATGTGATATTGAAATGGGCCTATGGGCCATACTGATTACAGTAAAGGCTTCGACCTAGTGATATGATTTATGAAAAGGCTTCGGCCCAGTAGCCGTTAAATGAAAGGATTCGGCCTAGTATGCTGGTATTAGTTTGGGCTCTGAAAGCGGCTTGTTGCACACTGAGTTTCCAAACTCAACCCCCTTTCCTTATCTTTGCAGGTGAGACTTGATGTGGAGACTTGGAGCCGGAGGGGATTCAGAGTGGCCATGTGGACTGTTTAAAATAAGTGTTTATGCCTTCACTTTTATTCTAGATTACTTCCTTTATGTTTTCGGGTTTTAAGTTGTAATAAGGCCGCTTTAATTATTTTTAATTACTTTAGTATGATTATTAGCTTAGGCATGATATGGATTTAAAGTTTTCGGATTGAATAGCTTTAGGGCACATTTTTAAAAGAAATTATCTGATTTCAAAATATCGTGAAACAAGACAAAGCTTCCGCAACGAAAACGTTTTAAAAAAATTAACAAGTGCTTTCAATGGCTTAAAACGAAATGGTTTTTCCTGAACAATCATTCAGTTAAAGTGTGGCAATGGTTGTGTGCATGTCTAAGAGTGGATCCATGGAGAGCTTGGTACTTAAGCAGTCTAATTGACTCACCTCCTCTTTTCCCAAGATCCTACACGGTGCACACTTCCATTCACTTTAATCTATAACAAAAATACTCTTTAAACACTAAGAAAAATGTTAGTTAAAACATGACTTTTACAGTAACGCTTCAATGTGACACGCCGAATTCGGGCCTAACTTCTAGGCCGGGTTTGGGGTGTTACAGTAGACCTACTGTTGGGTCGATAAGCATACCTAGACCCCAAATTGATAGATGACTATTATGTCCCTAAGAGGTAAAATGACTGTTATGTTCTTATGTATGTATGACTTTATTCGAGCATGCCATTTTATATATATATTGCATACATGCATAATATTATGATATGTTGCATGGGGACGAGTTTATTATTGATTGGAGGGAGTGTCTCAGATCGCGACTCTCACCGCAACCATCATTTAGTGCATGCAACCTGCTATTTTTGGAGTGTAGTGATGGGTAGGTTGATTTTATCCCCATATGGAGTGTAGGGCTGGACGGAGTGGAGTGTAGGGCTGGACAGAGTGGAGTGTAGAGGCTGGTTGGGTAGGATTTCTGTTTGCATTCTGTACTATTACTGGCACTGTAATGGGCTAAGGCCCACACTGATACTGATACCGTAATGGGCTAGGGCCCTAACTGAAATTGAATCGTTACTGAAACGGGCTTAGGCCCAGACTGTAATTGCCTACTGTATGACTGATTGTTGTTAAAGGATTACACACTGAGTTTTCATAAACTCACCCTTCTGGTTTTTTGCGTAGGTAATTCTTAGGCAGTTCGATGTTGTGAGGGACTCAATGGTGGCCACACAACCGCATTTGCTTCCATTTTTAACTTTTAATTTATGAGTAATTTAATTTGGGTATTTGTTTTGTAATAAGGCCTCTTTAAGTTTTTATTTTAATTTGAGATTTATTTACTTTGATTAATTTCTATTAGTAGTAGGCCCCGAATTTTCATAAAGATAAATGTTTTTCAAAACACCACGTTTACGCAACATATTTTAAAAGCTTTCGCAACAACATTGTATTAAAGTGTAATAACAATCAAACTTGATTAAACATTTTGCTAAAACGACTTGAGTTTTAACGATGAACAAGATATTCTAAATTTTTGTTAAAATCACAAAGAGGTTTTAATATAGAACGGACTTCACCACGAAATTTTGTTTTTTCGGAAAACACTTCAATGTGACATCGTAGATTCGGCCATAACGTCTAGGCCAGGTTTAGGGTGTTACATAATCTTTTAGCAATTCTAGTCATCTTCTTTGTTGCAGATTCAAATCTTTTTGAGTCATCAGATATTTTAGGCTTTTATGATCAGAATATACGTGACGTTTCTCACCAAATAGAGAGTGGCGCCAAATCTTCAAAGCAAATAAAATCCCAGCTAATTCAAGGTCATGTGTCGGATAATTCTTTTCATACAGCTTTAACTGCCTCGAAGCATAAGCTATAACTTTACCTTCTTGCATTAAAAAATAGCCCAGACCGTTCAACGATGCATCACTTTATATGACAAATTCTTTACCTGATTCTGGTTGTACTAATACCGAAGCTTCAGTCAATAAGGCTTTCAACTGATTAAAACTTTTTTGGCACTTTTTAGACCATTCAAACTTTACATCTTTTTAAAGTAGTTTCGTTAACGGAGTTGCAATCATCGAAAAGCCTTTTACAAATCGTCTATAATAATCGGCAAGTCCCAGAAAACTGCGGACTTCAGAAACATTTCTCAGAGGTTTTCAATCTAGAATAGCTAAAATTTTGCTCAAATCAACTTGGATCCATATGTTGACACAATATGGCCCAGAAAACCAACTTTGCGTAACCAGAACTGACATTTGCTAAACTTCGCATATAGTTGCTTATCTCGCAAAATCTGGAGCACTGTTCTTAGATGCTCGGCATGCTCAGATTCATCATGCGAATAAATCAAAATGTCATCAATGAATACAACAACAAATCGATCTAAATATGGTCTGAAAATTCTATTCATCAAGTCCATAAAAACAGCAGGTGCATTCGTTAATCCGAAAGGCATAACTAAGAATTCATAGTGACTGTACCTCGTTCAGAAAGCAATTTTCGGATTGCCTGAATCTTTTACTTTCAACTGATAATAGCCTGATCTCAGATCTATTTTTGAAAACACAGTTGCTCCTTTCAACTGATCAAGCAAATCGTCAATTCTAGGCAGAGGATATTTGTTCTTGATAGTCACTTTGTTCAACTGATGATAATCAATGCACATTCTCATCGTACTGTCTTTCTTTTTCACAAACAACACAGGAGCACCTCAAGGTGAAAAACTAGGTCTTTTGAATCCTCTACCAATCAATTCTTGCAACTAAGACTTTAATTCTTTCAATTTGGTTGGAGCCATTCTATACAGTGCTATCAAAATCAGAGTAGTTCTCGGTACTAACTCAATGCCAAATTCAACTTTCCTAATTGGAGGTAATCCCGGAAGTTCTTCAGGAAACACATCAGGGAATTCACAAACAACAGGAATTGATTCCACTTTCTTTTCTATTACTTTCGAATCAATTACATAAGCAAAGGAAGCTTCACAACTTTTTCTCACAATACTCAGAGCTTTCATTGACGAAATCACAGCCAGTAATCCATTCAAATAATTAGATTCAATTTAGACTATTACACCATTCTCACATCTCAAATCAATAGCTTTTTGTTTGCAGTTCACAATAGCATCATGCAAAGTTAACTAATCCATACCTAGAATTATATCAAACTCATCAAAACGTAATAACATCATATCAGCCAGAAAATAATTGTCTCGAAACATCAACGGACAATTCTTACAGACTTTATCAACAGAAACACACCTTCCTAAGGGGTTCGACACTCTAATTACAAATTGAGTAGACTCTATAGGTAAAGTCTTACTATTCACTAAGTTCATGCATATATATGAATGTGTTGATCTAGGATCTATTAACGCAATCACAGAAGTATCATAAGGAGTAAATGTACCCGTTATAACATCAGGAGATGAATCTTCCTCACGAGCTTGAATGGCATAGGCTCTAGTAGGTGCGCGAGCCTTAGATCAAACAGCAGTGTCTTTAGTCCCTCTTTGACTACCACTTGTATTTTTCGTATTTCTGGAAGGTCTACCATGAGATACATTACCACTTGGTCTCAAATTTTGCACAATCTCTTGCTCAACAGATTTAGGACAATCTCGGATAAAGTGGTCCAAAGATCCACATTTGAAACAAGCTCGATTATTCAATCTACAACTTTCTAGATGTCTTTTACCGTAATGTCTACACTTGGGTCGATCAGATCGGACATTTCCAACACTTGTAACAGAAGTAGCTAGAGCTCTGAAGCTCAAATGCGATCTAGCACGATCTCTACTCAGATGTCCCACATTAGCTTTTGAATAGCTATAATCATCTTGGAACTTTTTTGACATAGTCTGAAATGATTTACTTGCGAATCTCTTTCTCACATCTCTAGCTTTTGAATCAACTTTTCTTTTCTCTTTCTCGAGCTATTCAGCTTTACACGCTCGATCAACAAGCACTACAAATTCTTTTATTTCTAAAATCCTGACTAACAATTTGATGTCTTTATTCAAGCCATCCCCGAATCTCTTACACATGATTGCTTCAGTCGAGACACATTCTTATGCATACTAGCTCAGTTTCACAAATTCTCGCTCGTATTCTGTAACAGACATATGGCGTTGTTTCAGCTCAAAAAACTCTTTACATTTCTGATTGATAAATCGCTGACTAATGTATTTCTTTCGAAATTCAGCTTGGAAGAAATCCCAGGTGACTCGCTCTCTCGAAACCACCAATATCAATGTCTTCCAACAGTGATAAACCGTATCTCTCAAAAGTGAAATGGCATATTTAATGCATTCCTCTAGAGTCAATGACAATCCGTCAAACACTCATATTGTATTATCTAACCAGAATTCAACCCTCTCAGCATCATCACTAGTGGTAGCTCAGAACTCTTCGACCCCATATTTTCTAATTTATCGGCCGGAGGATTAATCAACAAAGTCGGATTAACTTGTGACATAGTAGGGACTTGCAGAGGATTAGTCGAAGTTGGGGGTTGTTGAACAGCCGGATTAGTTCAAATATATTGGGTGAACCAATCATTCATCCTATGATAGAAGGCTTGCCTAGCCTCTCCATCCTCGCTACTCATAGTCGGTCTAGAATCGGATGGCGTTGTCCCTTGCACAGGAGCAAGCGCATTACTTTCAACATCGTCAGCTGCGGCTCGTTTAGGATCAATTTACTATATAAAAGCATATTTTCAATGTTAGGAATCATCACACTATTGCAGTTTATAAATATGGCATGTATAGCTAGACTCACACATGCTATAGTAGTCCTAGAATCGACCAAACGATAGCTCTGATACCAACCAAATGTAACACCCCTAATCTGTATCATTTATTGAACTAGGGTTAAGAGGCGTTACTGGACATATCAGAACATTACACGAACAATTCATATACATCATCCACAATCATAACAATTCATGCACAAATAGTCCTTTTAGAAGGTTTACAAAACCTTAAACATACTTTGGAGATAGTTCGGGACCAACCAATCTCATATGAAATTTCTTGAAAACTTAACAAATTTTAAAAGTTACAGAGGTCACACGCCTGTGTGAACAGGCCATGTGCCTCACACAGCATTAGACACGCCTGTGTGTCTAGGTCGTGTCAAATCAGGGCATACATACTGACTTATTCACACAGTCACAAGACATGCCCGTGTGTCTTGGTTGTGGTCGAAACTGACTTGGGTCACACAGCTAGCCACACGCCCGTGTGCCTTAGTCGTGCTCAAAATTGACTTGGCCACACGGCCTAGAACATGCCCTTGTGTGTGTGACCGTGTGGTCTACCCATGCTCATTTCAAAATAGCCCTCGAGCAACACGGTTGAGACACACACCCGTGTCCCTACCCGTGTGGGCAAAAATAGGCCATTTACAAGGCCAATTTTCCACCCAAAAAGGGTCCTCCCTACGAGCATCAAAACCATATCATTTTATACCAATATTTCAGCCAAAACATATATCATACAAGAAATATCATTACCAACCAATTATCATACTTATAACCATCCCAAATGATACCAATTCACAAACTCAAATTCATGCCAAAACACATAATTCAATACTTCAATTCACAACATTCAATCTCATGTCAAAACTTACCAAATTCTATAATAAACACATACTCAAACTTACCAATTTGACTACTTCTATTGGCCATTCATGAACACATCACATAGGCATAATTTGCATCACATATCATATACCAAAATCAAGTTATAAGTTCAACCATAATTACGCCATATTACATGGCTAAATATACACTTCACAAAACATATTCAAATACCTCTAGCCTATACATGCCATTCTTCAAAATACACATTTCCAAAAGGTACCAAAATCAAGTTCAATAGTGTGGTGACAATCCTCGACGATCCCCGAGCTCCCGGTAGCTTCGATATCTATAAAATAGTTGAAAAACACACAAAGTAAGCTTTCAAAAGCTTAGTAAGCCATATACAAATAAACTTATCACATATCACAATTATAAACAAATTCACTCATATGAATCATGGCATAACACAATAGCAAGTTCATATTTCTCCTTTAGCTCAATTATTCATAAATCACTTACTCATAAGTACATCACATTTCCATGTAGCTTACATATCAAGAGATCATATTCATACTCACCTTTCATTGCCAAATTCCATATACAGTTCATACGTACCTGAATTGGATATACCTTTACATAATTATTCATTTCTCAGAATGCCCATTGAACCGTTCAGAATCATAAGGATACGCGGATAGCTCAGAAAGCTTGTACAATGCCAACGTCCCAGACGTGGTTTTACATGTAATCAAGTATCAATGCCACTATCCCAGATTGGGTCTTACACAAAATCAAATACGATGCCAACGTCCCAGACGTGGTCTTACACAATAACACATATCGGATCCTATGTCATGACATATGTATCCTAACTATTCCTATGGTTCGTACGAGGCTATTTTGTAATAACCCGGTTTAGATCCTAGTCGAAACAGTATTTTTGAGACCACGAATACGAGTCAAAAAATATTTTAATATTATTTTCAGTGTTTCTTATGTGTTACTTAATATGTGTGAAATTTTTGTGATTTAATTTTGTCATTTGAGTGCGGAATTAATAAAAAGGACATAATTGCGTAAAATGTAAAAGTGACTAGATAATTATGTAAGGGCCGAATTGATGTTGTCTTTATAACATGAGGTATTTAAGTTGCAATTTTCCCATGATATAATGTGATGGACGGTAAAAGACAACCATTATACGGTTTTCTAATTATATTATAAAGGTTAAAAATGTAAAATGTTAAAAATGTTATTATAATAAAACATATAATAAAAGGCATCATGCATTCATCATTATTTCATGACCAAAACTTGAGAAAAAAATAAAAGAAATAAGCTTTAGGTTATTTGGCACTTTGGGAGCTTGATTCAAGGTTAGTTTTTGTTCTGTTTTTTATGATTTTTACGTTTTTGAGATCATTGCAGTGTAATGTACAAAGCCCATGTCTCAAATTTTGAATTTGATGATGATTTTGTATTTTTCCATTGTTGAAAGCTTGTGATTTTTGTTGTTTGATGCTAGAAAATAAAATATATGTGATAGATTAACATGTTTTATATTTGAAGTTTTGATGAATTTGAATAACTAGGGATAATTTGTAAAAATAATAAATTGAGGGACTAAAATATGAAATAAATGAAATGTATGGACTTGTATGAACACAATAAACATTCGGCCTAAGCATGGTATGTGCAAATTTTGCATGTTTTGTGTTTTGTGCAATTTGGACTAAATTATAAAAAGTGTGAAATATTAGGGGTAAAATGGTAATTTTCCCATTTATGTGTTTCTGGACTAAAATGACTGAAAATATGTTTTAATGAGTTTAATTTGAATATGTTTAGATCAACAACCAAAGAAATCAGATTTGGATTAGGAGAAAACCAAATTTGTAGAATAGCTGTCTCGTCCCGATTACTGTTGTCCGAGGTAAGTTTATAAGTAAATAAATGCTGTAAATTTTGAGTATATGTGAATGTGAAATGTTGATTTAAATTTTATGAGTTTATATATATAATAGCTGAATGTGCATATACTTGGGCACTATGTTTTCGAGTTCGATTCAATTGAGTTACGACGTCTGGATGCCCCGTATGAACCATAGGAATAGCTAGGATACATAAGTCATGACATAGGATTTTGATATGTGATGTACGAGTAAGACCATGGCATCGATATATGTGTGCGAGTAAGACCACGTTTAATACGTTAGAATCGATATGTGAATCTGATATATGTGTGCGAGTAAGACCACGTCTAGTACGTTGGCATTGATATATGTGGTTATGAGTAAGGCCATGTCTAGGACATCGACATCGTATTTGTTTCGTGTAAGACCTTGTCTGGGACAATGGCATCGATATGTGATAGCATGCAAGACCACGTCTGGGACGTTGGCATTGTACGATATGTGTGATTATCCGAGTATCCTATTCAATTCTGAATGGTTCAACGGGCAATGATAAGTTGAGATTGAAGGTGTATAATAGACTAAAGTGATCAGGTATGTAATAGCTTTATTACCTATTCGAAATAAGGTAAGTTAGTTATTTGATATACGATACAATTTATTACATTATGCTAATGTAAATGTAAGTGTATTTGTGAAGTATATTCTGCTACATGATAAGTATAAGTATGAGATATTAAAGTTTGATTTAAGAATATATGTTTATGAGTATGTATATATTTGATTATAGAATGGTACTATGGCTTTGAAATTGAATGTTACCTTGATAATAGATATAGTACATTCGGCCAAAGGTTCTGTATAGTGATGTTTTATTTGTGATTTATGTGCAAACATATATAAATGATTTTGTACGGCCTCAAGGATATAAAATAAGAATATTTATGGAATGATCCATGAATATATGTATATGAGTTTAGGTATATTCGGTTAAATAATGACATTATGGCTTTGAGTTTGAATGATATTTTGATAATGGATGTATGTATATTTGGCAAAATGAAAGTATATGTATTATATGAAACTGTAAGTTTGAAAATTAAATGTGATTATGATAGTATAAATTGGTTTTTGTAATTGAATTGATATTGTTATTGAGTTATTTATTTGCTTATGGCTTACTAAGATTTTAAAGCTTACTCTGTGTGTTTTTTGTATGTTTATAGAGTTTCAGAGACTTGCTCGGGTTGGAAGTCGTAGGAGACCTCATCACACTATCCAGTTTTCACTTCGGTAAATGAATGTTTTGTGATGTGTTTATGTGGCATGTAGAGGCTTGTTTTGATATATTTGGTTTTGAAATTTCTATATATATATATAGCCATGCAAAAATGGCTTGATTAAGAGGTTAATATTGTGTGCTTTCGGTCAAGTCTTAAGGTTATTATGGAAATATGTTTTATGATATATATATATGTGTGGTACTTGGTTATATGGTTCAGAATTAAGAAATGTTAATGAGAATGAATAATCAGCCATGAAAGTAGTTCATTTTGGAAAGTATTTAAGTGTTATGTTTTGGCTTAATAATAAGGTAAAGTGATATATATTTGATTGAATATTGGTTATGTTTAGTTGGTTTGCAACGGCAAAGTTTATACTTATATTATGCTTGAGAGATTATGTTTTTAGGTACGATTCATGATGGAAATTGATGATTATATTTTGAGTATGCTTGATGGCCATTTAAGTAGATGGAAGTGACCTAATTGTTGTGATTTAAGTTTTGAAATAGCATGTTAGTTTAAAATGTGGGTGATGGAAATGTTATGACTTATTGAGGTGCAAATTGATGTCTGAATAGTTGTTTATTTGAATGGTTAGATATACGAGATTTAAACATGTAAATTTTGTATGCTAAAAAAAAGGATAAGTTTGAATTATTATTTGGGCTCAAATTGATAAATTTTTCTATAGTGAAAGGGATATTATTTTTAGGTTGATTTGCTAGTCGTATAGATGGAAAATGAATTAATTGTGTATATATAAATTTTGATATGCAGTATAGCATATGAAATTTGTTAGGTTTGGTTTGAAAATTGAGTTTATAATTAGTTATTTAGGTTATGGCAAAAATGCGCATGAAATTATAATGTCCAAAAGCTATACTCGTTCATTTAGTAGTATTTGATATTGATACATACCTGAATACCCAATAAATGGTAGGAATGATATTTAGCATATGAAATGGATATGTACAAAAGGATGATGTGAGATATGCACTTGCATATATAATGAAATATGGTTAATCATAATTTATGTATTCGATAACTATTAAGGTGGTGATCATATGGTTTAAATTTTTTAATTATGAAACATATACAATTTGGTTTTGATATTTGATGGCTTGGTTTCAAATTTCTGAGTAAGTAAATGGTATAGAAATGGTTAAATATCAAAGCATAGTTTGTATAAGAGAATGTTCAATAAAGCATGACTGTGTGTTTGAATATGTGATTCAAATATATGAATTTGATTTGTATGAATAAGAGGTTGGTTATTATTTTATTTTGTAAAAATAACTTTTATAAAGGAAATTATATTACAAGGAAATTATATTTGGTTGGTATCAAAGCTATGGTTTAGTCGGTTCTAGGACTACCATAGCGTATGTGAGTCTAGCTATACATGCCACGTTTAACCTGTGATAGTGTGATATCTCCCAACTCTGACGAAAACTATTTTGATGAGACAGATAAGTTTTCCAACCGAGCTAATTCTGATAGTACGAAATGTGTACTCAAATGTTTGAATGAAAATGTGTTGATTATGAGTTGAAACTCATTAAGGTATGGATCAAAGAGTATGACATTTTTGTTATCAATAAATGTTATAATTATATGAGTATATGAGATATGATATTTGAGTATGATTTGCTATCTGAAATGCTTCGATTGTGAATTATTAATTTGAGTTGGCATATGAACAGTATGTTAAGAACAAAAGTGATTAAAAGAAAAAGTTTATTAAATAATTTGAGAATGTGAAATTAGTAATGAACTGGTTATTTGTGATAGTATGTGTTATGTGCATTTATGTGTAAGTTAAATTTGAGGCTTTACTATCCTCACCCCCATTATTAATGAAATGTTAAAATGAAATTTATAAGATTTGGTTGAATAAGTTTACCAGTGTGGAGTTACAAAAGTCTGTGTTCGGAAGATTAATAATGTGGTCAGATAAAAGAATGAATCAGCAAATGAAGATAGTATTAAAAGAGATATTGGATAGTTCTGAAGACTATTCAGATTATGCAAAGACACTATTATAGAAGAAGTTAACTTCGATTAAGTAATCTATTCAGGTCAGTTATTGAGGAAAGTATTAACTGGAAGCTTCTCTAGATTGATTTCTGTTATTGATGGGATAATATGAACTTAATGATGATAGAATTAGACAATGGATTAATATTTTAATTGTATTTATGGCTACGTGCAGTGGTTATAGTCGGGCTGTTACTATGATTTCTTCTGGGCATTCTATATGTATATTTATCCTCAGAAGTATATATGACTATTAAATTTTAGAAGGAATTCTTATCATATGAGAACATTAGTTAAACATGCTTATAGACGAAAGTATCATTGGTCTATTTGGGTTATGTATGACATTGCTATGTCTTTCTTTGGAATTTATTCTCTTATGTGGCTGTGAAAATTGACAGTAAAACTCTGTATGATGTTAATATTCTATTTCTACTGGCTATTATTTTGTTGAATATACGTGAAGATTATATTGTTTCTGTTATTGTGGATTTCAGTATTTATGAGTGACGTTCTTTCTGGAAAATTTCTGGGATATCATCGAAATTGTTATCATTATATATGGGTAGTAATTTTTAGAAATCCTGTGTAGCTTCATACGTTGAAATTTTGCTATTTTGGTTTTTTTATGATTCTACATGATTATCTATATGGGATATCTATTTGACGAAAATGGCTATATCTGTTATAATTGTAATGCCCCAAAAATCCCGAAATCCTGAATTATATTTTTTTCTTCGGTTCTGATAAAAAGTGTACTTAGTATTCCCGGTTAAGTGTTAATTATGTGATAGTAGGTCTCGGTTAAGGTTTGAGTTGAACCTAGGGGTAAAGGAAATTATGGGTTAATAATTAAAAGAACCTTGGTGGCAAGTAGGTGGGCTTTTGAATAAATGAATGAAGAATTAGACACAAGGAAGCCTTGTGGTGAAGTGGCAAGTGGCGTCACATGCAAGGCAAGGCAAGGGGGTATGGGGTTCGAATCCCACCTTGCCCAAAAGAGGGATTTATTTTTGCTTAAGAGTTGGACAGAGGTGGCATTGGAATGAACTCTGTAGAGAGTGACAAGAGGAGAAATTTGAGGAGGGGATTAAGGGGTTATCAGGGAGAAAAACTAGGAGATGAGGAGTGAAGAAGAAGTGGAGCCAAATTGGGAATTTGGGCATGGGAAATTCGGCTATAGAGGCTATATATAGGTCCCGAATGTAGGCTTGCCAGGCTAATGCTGAATTCTCCTTCACCTTGTTGCTAGAAACCTTTTTTTTTTTCTCTCCAAGATCCAAAAGCCGAAAATCCCTTGTTCTTCTTTTGTGTTCTTGTGCCGATTTTCCATTCTTCCTTTACTCAAATCTTTTTGATTCACTTTCAGTCTAGCCAACTTCTTTATTTCTTTTCCCTTCGAGTCGAATAACCCTATTTTTGCCATACAAATCACAAGGGCTGAATACCCTTGGTGCCGCCACTACTATTTCTAATCGGTCAGTCCTGGTGTAATTGCTTTGTTTTTCCAATCGGTTTTGCTAAGTATCAATTACTCTATTCCTCACTTCTTCTAATCGATTTTGGTAGGATTTGTATCGAATCCCAGTCTTTTGGATCCCTGCCGATTTGCTCCTCAGGTGTGAGACTTTGGTAAGTGTTCTTCTCTTAGTAAGGGTTGGCCGAATAGGCTTTAGTAGAAAAGGGTGACATATGTTGGATACAAGTCACCCATTATGTTTTTAATGATAAAGGTTAATGAAGATCTGAAAAGTACTCGTGGTTAGTGATCAAGGGAAAGCTATTAAGGCTTGGTGTTTCAGGTAAGGTTAAGGTGAGATTTCGACTTTTGGTAAAGTATTCGATAAGTATGTGAGATTAACTCTTGAGTGATATTGATTGTAGGATCGTGGCTAGGAAGATCGCAGCACGTTTCTTACCAGGTGTGTACATACACTGCACACACACAATAAATCGGCAAATCCCAAAATGCCGAAATGTCAAAATGTCGAATAGCCGAAAAGCCAAAAGTTTGGCTACAACAGACTTGCGAGTGCGTGAATACTCGTGAGAGGGGAAGTCGATACATTATCTGAGGCCCCATGGGCTATTCCATGGACTTGGGCTGTGAATTGGCCAACCGGGCCAGAATGGGCTTAATGGGCCCGATGGGCTGTTGGGCTGTTGGGCCATAATAGGCGAAAATTGATAATTGATGTTATGTGATGGAAAATTGGAATGTGAGCATGACTATTAATGTGATTTGGGCCTAATAGGCCATATGAATGTGATTTGGGCCTAATGGGCCATATAAATGTGATTTGGGCCTAATGGGCCATATAAATATGATTGGGCCTAGTGGATCATATACAGGTATGTGGATTTGTCTAGGCTTTGTAAGGGGTTTTGGGCCTAGTATATGATGACTGCATAAAACTTAATTAATTAAATGAGACCATGGACAAGTTAGAGGGTTAAGGTGTGGCAACAGGTATATGCATGTCTAGGATTGGATCTAGAGAGAGCTTGGTACTTAAGCGGTCTTAATGACTCACCTCCTCTTCTCTGGAATCATACCTGGTGCATAGTATTCATTCATCTTAGCTCATGGGATTTGTTAACGGGCCAAGGTAAGTAAAAACCCACAATAAAGGAAAAATTATCGAAATGACCCTAAAGGCGAGAATGACCAAAATGCCCTTATGTGTTGAATGTAAGACTTATGGATGTTACATGCATATTTGCTACATACATACGATATTCTGTTTAGGTTGCATCGGGGTTGGGAATTATGGAACGGAGGGAGTATATGAGGATCGCATGGTTGCTTGACAATCGTGGATCCACCGACGGCTTTTAAGCCATATATATGAATGAAAGTAGTTCCGCAACTGGGCTACCATTGATGTGTATCGGTTGGGTGGGTCGATATTTATATCCCCACATGATGTGTATTGGGGGACGGAATTTGTAACGCCCCGTAACCGAGACCGTTTTCGGAGTCGAACACGAGGTGTTAACAGACTTAATTCATTGCTTAAACAGCTCAAACAATTTAATTTTAGAAATTCCAGACAAGCTGACTAACTGCGTCACAGTCTCTTAAAAATTCATATCTCGAGTTCTGAAACTCAAAATCCAATTCCGTAAATTTTCCCTAAAACTAGACCCATATATCTATTTACTAATTTTTTTATAGAATTTTTTCCTTGGCCAATTAGTACAGTTTATTAGTTAAAGTCTCCCCTATTTCAGGGTTTGACTGCTCTGATCTCTGTGTATTACGAATCAGATATCTCTCTGTAAAGAATTTAAATGACTATGAAGTTTGTTTTTCTTAAAACTAGACTCAATAAGAAATCTGTACATATAAATTATGACTTCTAATTATTTTTATACAATTTATGGTGAATTTCCAAAGTCAGAATAGGGGATCCAGAAATCGCTCTGGCCCTGTTTCACAAAAAATTAAACATCTCATAAAATATAACTCATATACCTGTTTCGTTTCTTCCATATGAAAATAGACTCATAATTTTTCAATTCCATGTTTTATTCATCATCTAATTATATCTCTACTATTTTTAATGATTTTTCAAATTCACGTCACTACTGCTGTCTGAATCTATTTTATGGTAAATTTTACCTATTTCATGGTTTCCATGGATTAACTAGCAATTTGACATACATAACACCAAATATGATCATAATTAGCCATTCCAATGGCTAATCATTACCAAGCATTTTTATACTACTCAATAATCATATCATAAGACCATATATACAAAATGATTATAATGCTATACATGCCATACTCAAAATATACAAGCCATTATGCCAAGATGGTATACGGATAGTGTGAGCGTACCTCACCTGCCGTTCCCGATTTCCGAGCTGGCTTGTCAACACTACAAGGAATGAAAAGAAGGGAGTAAGCATAAATGCTTAGTAAGTTCACATGCAAATAGCAAGTAACATAACCATATAAGCAAACATAAAACATCATTTGCATAATCATCACCAAGACATTCATATCATATTTTCATTTATCATCTTACCATATTGTTGTTATATCGATTTTTCAACCCGAGGGTTAAGTACATACCTGTTCAAAGTATCCATTTCACAACACTTACCAATACGTCCCTTTCATCTTGAGTATTCCTCCATTTGAGTAGAACTTTACCCATTGAACACATCGGAATATAATTCGGATACATGGAAAGTTTGCACATAAGTGCCACATATGTAGCCAAGCTACTATGTAACCCGCCCACAAGCGAACTCGGACTCAACTCAATGAGCTCGGGCGTTCGCATCCATAAGTGAACTCGGACTCAACTCAACGAGCTCGGATGCCTAGTTACATCTCACGAACTCGGACTCAACTCAACGAGTTCGGACATTTGCATCCATAAGTGAACTCGGACTCAACTCAACGAGTTCGGATGCTCAACCATCCTAGTGACATGTCACTTGTATCCTAATCTATTCCTAAGGTTCAAACGGGATTTTCCTCGAACACATATCCTTGCTGTCTTCCGTAGAATACCGAAACCAATACTCGGTAACAATTTATATTTAACAAGTAGCTCACATAATTTACATTTTATTCGAAAATAACCACAAAGCATATATTTCATGATAAAAATCAGCATATCTTATAATTAACATCAATAACTTAAAAATAACAATTATGCTACATTATTTACACATGAACTTACCTAGTATGCGAAAATGGCTACTTTTACCATTTCGTCCACAACTTGGTATTTTCCCTATTTTAGCCCGAATTTCAGTTTTCCTTACTCTATCATTTAAAATATAGTCCAATTAGGACTCACATTATTCAAATTGACCCAAAATCACATTTTGGAAAAATTACAATTTTGCCCCTAAATTTTTGCATATTTACACTTTTGCCCCAAAGGTCGTAAATTAAACTTCAGCCTATTTTCTTATGTTTTATGACATGCTGATCATTTTTCCCTTCTATGGTAACATCAAATTCTCACTCTAACATGTACTTGTGACTATTAGTTATTTTTACCGATTAAGCCCTTTTGCTCGTTTTCACTTAAAACCGAGTAGCACAAGTTGTCTAACATAATTTAAAACCTCATATTCTATCATAAAACACCAAAATACACAAATTTCACCTATGGGTATTTTTCCAAATATGAACCCTAGGTTGAATTATTGCTAGCATAAGCTTAATCGAGCTACCGGGACTCCAAAAACGTAAAGAACTTGAAAAACAGGCTAGAATGGACTTACAATCGAGCTTGGAAGCTTGAAAAACCATAGCCATGGTTTCTCCTTGCTATATTCGGCCATGGGGTTGAAGATGAGCAAAATTAGCTTTTAATTTTGTATTTTAATTCATTTTACCCCTAAATGACCAAAATGCCCCTACTACTAAACTTTCTTAAAATTCCATCCATGTCCAATTTTTGTCCATAAACTTAGAAATTGGTAAAATTTCTATTTAAAACCTCCTAATTAATATTTCAAAACAATTTCATACAAGAAACTTCTAGAATGCAAGTTTTGCAAATTATTCGATTTAGTCCCTAATTTCAATTTAAACACTTTATGCATAAAATTTCTTCACGAAAATTTCACACAATCATGCAATCATATCATAGACCTCAAAATAATCATAAAATAATTATTTCTATCTCGGATTTTGTGGTCACAAAACCACTATTTTGATTAGTCCCTAATTCGAGATATTACAACTCTCCCCCCCTTTAGGGATTTTCGTCCCCGAAAATCTTACCAGAAAAGTGGTCTTCACTTTTAATCTCATATTCGGTGCCAAAGAACTTTCACTTAGACTGTACCTCCAATACATCTCTTTAATTTCTCATATGATCTGAAAGCTTACAGTCCCAACTCTCAACTGTTCTTAAATTTTCAACCCTTTTCAGTGTCCCATGATATCATGACATAAAACCCGGATCTTAACTTGATTAATGGAGACCGGAATTCCAAGAAATCTAACAATCAAAGAGACCTGAATTTCCATGAATCTGATGAGTAGGAATTCATTCAATACAGATATGATTTATAGATCTCGCCAAACATTTAACAATAGGATACATCACATTTTCCTCTTTCTGCCTTGGAAATAATTCTGATATGGCCTCAAGAATAATCCTTCTCATTTCCATCTCAATATCAACACTGACAAGGATAATTTTGATATATCCCAGTGCTCGGCTTTAACCCCTTTAACAACTCAGATTTTATGTAACATCAAATGCTCTAAACTATCACATTACCTCACTGTCTTGAAACACATCACAATTCATACAACAGTACATTACTGAAAGTCAGGAAGTCTTTACTCAATGTAGACTAGTCTAGTTCAGACGCTTCGGCTACCAATATTCTCATATATCCGAACTTTGTCAACATGTAATAAACTTTTCAGCTTTCACAAAATGAAAACCTTATCATTCGTAGTGACTTTAACTAATATCAAACTCTTTCTAATAAATATACACTTCTCGTTCAGTCTATTTACTCTTTTTATCCGTACAAAATGAAATTCTATTATCAGACTTGGGAAAAATAATCCTGACATAATTGTCACATGAAATCTTTCAAATAAATAATTCACCATACCGACTGAAACTCGCGCTTTTATCACTTATGCCTTTACTGATGTCAAATCCTTACATAGAAATTAGAAAAAATCCTAATACTAAAATCACCACATTACCAAGATCAAATTAGAAGTATAGTCATATTTAACATGATTATCGCAAACTGAAGAACGCACTTCGAACACGAGTCATAATTGACAAATTATGGAACAAAGATAACAAGAAAACCGAATAAAGAAATCCAAAATAGAGAAATCCAGAATAAAGAAATCCAGAATAAAGAAACCCAAGATACGATACTATGCTGGAGAATCGAAAACCAAGCCAAAGAATCGAAAACCAAACTCATAGAGAAAATACGGAATACCCCGATAATTTTTCAAAGAAAGAAAGTCCAAAAGAAAACATCATTTAATCCCACAGGAATCAAATATAACAAGAACAATATATCTTCCCATACATATATATCAGATGAAGCATCAAGTAGAAGAAATAGAATCATAATATCATATGTATTCTCTCATCAATTCTTATCAGACGAAATGAAATAGAGTACCCGATGAAATAGAGCAATATAAATTATAAACCAGTCAGACTACCAATGCTTTCATCCAACACCAGGATTAAAAGACATTCCCATATAACAAGAATTTCCTTAGAAGATCAATAGCCATAGAAATATTTCTGAGAACGGGTAAACACATAGAACATCTCAAAAGAGACTGCTAAATCTGTCCAGTCATAACTATCACACTCAGATAGTTCACATTTCAAATATCATTTCCCCAACTAGTTCTGCCACACAAATTTCATATTAAACCATTCACTAAAGAAGGCCAGTTCTGAATAAATTTCGATTTACACTTTTCTCGACCTTGCACTGAGTAATTCGATTTACCAAGGAGAATTCCTTTTCTAAGCTGAACAAAGTGCATAATTCCAATAATCTTTACGTCAATCCGATACTTTACTGGCTCTGACTTTACTTATCAGCTCATTTTCAATCTCTGATCATACTTATAATTATTCTATCACTGAACTCTTTGGGTTCTCAACCGGAAACTTATTCAATACTAATCTCATGAAATTCCATTATAAGTACCATTTCGGTAAGGGGGAGGGGTTGTAGGACCTCTGACTCGACTTTCTTATACATACACATATGACACAACTTCCATCATCATAGCAACATCATCAAAATCATGTCATTCATTCATGTTGGCTTACACCAATTTTCCTATTGTCCCATTTAGACAATATACTTATGCATACATTCTATGTTTTCTAGATAGCTTTACTTATCCATTCATTTAATTAAATTAAGTCATGCTCATGACATCATATAAGGCCAAACAAACATAGATATTTGCACCACAATCATAACTTTCATTTCGTGCATCATCATGTACATATCATTACAATCATATAATTCAGTCCAACAATTTAACATAGATAAGTTCATTTCATTATAATCCTTTATCTCATAAAAATTATATATCATTAGCATTCATCAACATTCGACGTCCAAATCAAAACAAGGACATTTTCATTCGTATCATAATATTATGACTTTTATTCATACCTCTACTACTTTCTATTTATTCCATTCATCTTATCAAGTAAGCCATATACACTACATCATATGAGCATTAAGCAAATATGAATATTTATCACATATGTATCATAAACATTTATTCATACTTTTCTGAACTGATACTTATCATAATCATAATTTTACTCAAATACCTTCATATAACATTGAACATGGTCGGCGCAGCTCGGTTGGAGAGTACCCTGTCTAAATAAGACGGTACTCATACGCGTCGGAAGACATCACACTATCACAGATCAGTGGCATGTATAGCTAAACTTTTACACATGCTAGGTTAGTCCGAGAACCGACTAAACTTGCTCTGAAGCCACCAAATGTAACGCCCCGTACCCGAGACTGTTTCCGGAGTCGAACACGAGGTGTTAACAGACTTAATTCATTGCTTAAACAGCTCAAACAATTTAATTTTAGAAATTCCAGACAAGCTGGCTAACTGCATCAGAGTCGCTTAAAAATTCATATCTCGAGTTCTGAAACTCAAAATCCAATTCCGTAAATTTTTCCTGAAACTAGACTCATATATCTATTTACTAATTTTTTTATATAATTTTTTGCTATGCCAATTAGTACAGTTTATTAGTTAAAGTCTCCCCTATTTTAGGGTTCGACTGCTCTGACCTCTGTGTATTACGAATCAGATATCTCTCTGTAAAGAATCTAAATCACTATGAAGTTTGTTTCTCTTAAAACTAGACTCAATAAGAAATCTGTACATATAAATTATGACTTCTAATTATTTTTATATAATTTATGGTGAATTTCCAAAGCCAGAACAGGGGATCCACAAATCGCTCTTTCCCTGTTTCACAAAAAATTAAACATCTCATCAAATATAACTCATATACCTGTTTCGTTTCTTCCATATGAAAATAGACTCATAATTATTCAATTACATGTTTTATTCATCATCTAATTATATCTCTATTATTTTTAATGATTTTTCAAATTCACGTCACTACTGCTGTCTGAATCTATTTTATGGTAAATTTTACCTATTTCATGGTTTCCATGGATTAACTAGCAATTTGACATACATAACACCAAATATGATCATAATTAGCCATTCCAATGGCTAATCATTACCAAGCATTTTTATACTACTCAATAACCATATCATAAGACCATATATACAAAATGATTATAATGCTATACATGCCATACTCAAAATATACAAGCCATTATGCCAAGATGGTATACGGATAGTGTGAGCGTGCCTCCGACCGTTCCCGATTTCCGAGCTGGCTTGTCAACACTACAAGGAATGAAAAGAAGGGAGTAAGCATAAATGCTTAGTAAGTTCACATGCAAATAGCAAGTAACATAACCATATAAGCAAACATAAAACATCATTTGCATAATCATCACCAAGACATTCATATCATATTTTCATTTATCATCTTACCATATTGTTGTTATATCGATTTTTCAACCCGAGGGTTAAGTACATACCTATTCAAAGTATCCATTTCACAACACTTACCAATACGTCCCTTTCATCTTGAGTATTCCTCCATTTGAGTAGAACTTTACCCATTGAACACATCGGAATATAATTCGGATACATGGAAAGTTTGCACATAAGTGCCACATATGTAGCCAAGCTACTATGTAACCCGCCCATAAGTGAACTCAGACTCAACTCAACGAGCTCAGGCGTTCGCATCCATAAGTGAACTCGGACTCAACTCATCGAGCTCGGATGCCTAGTTACATCTCACGAACTCAGACTCAACTCAACAAGTTCGGACATTTGCATCCATAAGTGAACTCGGACTCAACTCAACGAGTTCGGATGCTCAACCATCCTAGTGACATGTCACTTGTATCCTAATCTATTCCTAAGGTTCAAACGGGATTTTCCTCGAACACATATCCTTGCCGTCTTACTCAGAGAATACCGAAACCAATACTCGGTAACAATTTATATTTAACAAGTAGCTCACATAATTTACATTTTATTCGAAAATAACCACAAAGCATATATTTCATGATAAAAATCAGCATATCATATAATTAACATCAATAACTTAAAAATAACAATTATGCTACATTATTTACACATGAACTTACCTAGTATGCGAAAATGGCTACTTTTACCATTTCGTCCACAACTTGGTATTTTCCCCATTTTAGCCCGAATTTCAGTTTTCATTGCTCTATCATTTAAAATATAGTCCAATTAGGACTCACATTATTCAAATTGACCCAAAATCATATTTTGGAAAAATTACAATTTTGCCCCTAAATTTTTGCATATTTACAGTTTTGCCCCAAAGCTCGTAAATTAAACTTCAGCTATTTTCTTATGTTTTATGACATGCTGATCATTTTTCCCTTCTATGGCAACATCAAATTCTCACTCTAACATGTACTTGTGACTATTAGTTATTTTTACCGATTAAGCCCTTTTGCTCGTTTTCACTTAAAACCGAGTAGCACAAGTTGTCTAACATAATTTAAAACCTCATATTCTATCATAAAACACCAAAATACACAAATTTCACCTATGGGTATTTTTCCAAATATGAACCCTAGGTTGAATTATTGCTAGCATAAGCTTAATCGAGCTACCGGGACTCCAAAAACGTAAAGAACTTGAAAAACTGGGCTAGAATGGACTTACAATCGAGCTTGGAAGCTTGAAAAACCCTAGCCATGGTTTCTCCTTGCTATATTCGGCCATGGGGTTGAAGATGAGCAAAATTGGCTTTTAATTTTGTATTTTAATTCATTTTACCCCTAAATGACCAAAATGCCCTTACTACTAAACTTCCAAAAATTCCATCCATGTCCAATTTTTGTCCATAAACTTAGAAATTGGTAAAATTTCTATTTAAAACCTCCTAATTAATATTTCAAAACAATTTCATACTAGAAACTTCTAGAATGCAAGTTTTTCAAATTATTCGATTTAGTCCCTAATTTCAATTTAAACACTTTATGCATAAAATTTCTTCACGAAAATTTCACACAATCATGAAATCATATCATAGACCTCAAAATAATTATAAAATAATTATTTCTATCTCAAATTTTGTGGTCACGAAACCACTATTCTGATTAGGCCCTAATTCGGGATATTACAGAGTTTATGTGTAGCGGTTGGATTATTGGGGTGGGATTGCACTGCATTGCATTGCATGTTTGATTTTACGGTGGTTGATGTTTGCTTTATGTTTGTTGAGGGTATTACACACTGAGTTTGCGAAAACTCACCCCCTCTTTTATTTTTCTCAAGTGATGCTCAGTAAAAGGTTCGATGTTTGGAGGGACTCTAAGTGGCCAGCTAGCAGGACAACTTGGACTTGTTTTCGTTTTAAATGCATATAAGTTTTTAGTTTATCAAGAAATTTTTAGATTGGATTGTAATAAGGCCTTCCATTTTTGTGATTATTTGGATTAATATTTTTATGCGTTGTAATTACGAGAAGTTGAACATGAGTTTCCTAAATCGTAGTATGTTTTTCTACGTTTTCGGAATTAAATTTTAAAATGACAGGTTTTCATAAATCATATGTTTTAAACAAGCTTTTGTGATTGAAAAGAGAGTTTTTATAAGTTTATCAAGGTCTCATAATTTAAAGAATGGTTTTCAATGAAAACAAGGTTTTTCGCTAAAACACTTCAATGTGACTCGTCAGATTCGGCCATAACGTCCGGTTCAGGCTTGGGGTGTTACATTTAGCGGTATCATAGGCCGGTTGCAAAACTCGGGCTATGAAGTGGGCCTTATTATTTGGTTTCTTTTTTCTTTTTAAAAATATTTTGGATCATAACGTTTTGGAAAAAGGGAAATCTTGCTGAGCGGTACACCGAGTCTCCGACGTCGAACCAAGTAAGTTCTTTTATTCTTAAGCCTGTTTAAATTAATATAAAGTCGATAGTTAGAGGGCTATTTTAGATGATTATGTTAGAGTGGAACTGAAGCCTGTAGGATCTTGAAACTGTAGAGGATCTTCGAAAACACTCTTCTATTTTTAATACTTTCATAAGACATCGGTTAATTATTGAAACTAACTAAAGCTTCATAAAATTTTTAATCCAGGAAATACGTGAATCGACGATGAGTGTGAGAAGAGGTGCAAGAGGCCGTAGCCGAGGCCGCGGAAATGCTAGGGCTAAATCGTCGGCATCGAGCCATATGCCCAATGTTGGAGTAGATAGGGCTCCGGCCTCACCGATGGCTGGGAATAGATCATATGACTGGGCCGCGAGAGAAGATGCATTGTCGCAGGCAATGCTGAGGATTTTGGAAAGGGTCGCTAGGCCCAATAATGGTACGGGAAATCGGGGGTCCATTCCGGAATGACTTCGTTCAAATAGGGCTGAGATCTTTAAGGGCGTGGATGCTATGGCCCCTAACGTGGCGGAATACTGGTTGGAGGCCACTGAAAGGATATGGAGGACTTGGACTGTTCACCTGAACAAAAGCTGAAAGGGGCGGTGTCACTGCTTAGGGAAGAAGCTTACCAATGGTTGCTAACAGTGAAAGAGGGCACCCAACCTGAGCAGGTCACGTAGTTCTTCAAGACTACGATTCAAGGGAAGTATGTAGGTACGAGTTATGTGGATGCTAGAAGGAAGAAGTTCCTGTAGGGAAACAAATCTGTGGCGGAGTATAAGATGGAATTTCTATGCCTTAGTAGGTATGTAAGAGTTATGGTGGCAACGGACTATGAACGTTTCATTAGGTTTGAGGATGGACTTAGAGATAGCCTCAGGGTATTGATAGCTCTACAAAGGGAGCGAGTTTTCTCAGAATTGGTGGAGAAAGCAAAGATAGCGGAGGAGGTAAAGCACACTGAGCGCCTAAATCGGGAGAAAGAAAGGGGTAAGAATAAAAGGGAGTCTGAGACTCCTAGTGTTGGTCAAAAGCCTAGGGCTAGGGCCAGAGTTAATGGGTCAGTTAGAGTAGGGCCCCCTGTTGTTAATCCAGGGGTCCAACCTTATGCTGATTGTCGGAGAAGCCATAGAGGCGAATGTTGGAAGAGGATAGGAGCTTGTTTAGCTTGTGGGTCTATGGAGCATAGGATCAGGGATTGCCCTAGAATGCTAGGTCTCAGCCACCAAGGGGTGGTCAGCTGCCGCCAATGGGTCATGGGTAGGCCAGTGGCGGTAACAGCAATGGACATGGACGTGGAGCACTAGGCAGAAATGCAGGTCATGCTGAGGCGAGGCAACCAGCTTTGGTTTATGCTGCTCGTCGCTGGGAAGACAAGGATGCCCCAAATGTGATAACAGGTATGTTCTTTATATATGAGTTACCGTATACAACATTGATTGATATTGGATCGACACATTCATATGTTGTATGCAATATGACTAAACCTTTGGGTGATATGCTTGAAATTACTGTGAATGGGATGACTGTGATAAGTCCGTTAGGTCAGTCAGTGGGAGTGCATAAGTTGTTTAGGGAGGTACCCTCAGTAGTCCAAAGGGTTACCTTTTTAGTAGATTTGATGGAGCTATCGTTTAGTGAGTTCGATTTAATCTTAGGTATGGACTGGCTAATAAAACACCGAGCCACCTTAGATTGCACTACAAAACGAATGGTGTTAAGAACGGCGAAAGATAAGGAGGTGGTAGTGATTGGTGAACGCCAAAATTATCTATCGAATGTGATTTCGGCATTAAGGGCTGAGAAGTTGGTATGAAAGGGATGCAAAGCCCATTTGGCTTATATTAGCGATACGGAGGCTAAGAGCCCTACTGTTAAGAAGTTGAGAACAGTTAGGGAATTTCCTGATGTCTTTCCCGAAGAGCTACCTGGGTTGCCACCCAGCAGGGAAGTAGAATTTGGAATCGAGTTGTTACCTGGTACAGCTCCCGTGTCCATCACTCCTTATCAGATGGCACCAAAGAAGTTGGTAGAACTGAAGGCATAGATTCAAGAATTGTTGGATCGAGGATTCATTCGACCAAGTGTGTCTCTATGGGGAGCACCGGTGTTATTCGTAAAGAAGAAAGATGGGTCGTTAAGAATGTGCATCGACTACCAGTAGTTGAACAAGTTAACTATTAAAAACAAGTACCCTCTGCCAAGAATCGATGATCTTTTTGATCAGTTTAGGGGAGCTTCTATTTTCTCGAAGATTGACTTGTGTTTAGGGTATCACCAATTGAGGGTTAATGAGGTGGATGTTCATAAGACAGCCTTTAGAACTCGTTATGGGCACTACGCGTAACATCTCGAAATAGGGCCTAAATGGAATAGTGGTTGTGAAACCACAAATATGAGATAGAAAAGTTTATTTCGATTAATTTTTATGATTTACCGAGTGATTAGATGCATGTGTTAGAGTATTGATAGGAAATTTTATAGATTGCATGTTTAATTTGCCTATTAGGGCTTATTTGTAGAAGTTGCTGTAATAGCCTGATTTAGGGCCTAAACGGAACGATGGTTTTAAAACCATGAATTCGAAGTTGAAAAATTTATTTCGATTAAGTTTTAAGGTTTATTTATTGATTAAAATATTGTGTAAAAATATCGTTAAGTAATTTTACTGATAAAGTGCTTAATTGGACTTTTAGGACTAAATTGCAAAAGTTGCAAAATATGTGTTCTAATTCATAAGTACTTGATTAAAATAGGGGTTTAAAGAGGAGGTCCTTAAATTGTCATTATACCGTTATATTTCGTTTGGACAAAAATGGGCATAAATAGGACAAAATTTTAAAGAAAGGCCTTAAGGGCATTTTAGTCATTTGGTAATTAAAAGAAATAAAAAGGGAAAATAAAGTCAAAATTGACTCATCTTTTTCATGGAGGCCGAAATTAGCATGGGGGAAGCCATGGCTAGGGTTTTCAAGCTTTCCAAGCACAATAGTAAGTCCGTTGTAGCCCCGTTTTTCAAGTTCTTTACGTTTTTGAAATCCCGGTAACTTGATTAAGCTTATTCTAGCAATAATTTAAGCTAGGGTTCATATTTGGAAAAATACCCATAGGTGTAATGTGTTTATTTTGATGTTTTATGGTAGAATATGAAGGCTGAAATTATGTTAAACAACTTTTGCTAAGCTGTTTTAAGCAAAAATGAGTAAAACGACTTAATCGGTAAAATTTGTTATTATTCATAACTATGTGTTAGAGTGAGAATTTGATGTTGCCATAGAAGGGAAAAATGATCAGAATGACATAAAACATAAGAATAATGGATGAAGTTTAATTCCCGAGCCTATGGGCAAAAGTGTAAATATGCAAAAGTTTAGGGGCAAAATTGTAAATTTTCCAAAGTTTGAGTTAAGGACTGTTTTGAATATTACATTAATTAAATGAGTAAAATATGATGTTTTTGATCCCGGAAAATGAGATTTGAACCTAGAATGGGAGGAAAATCGAAAATCGGGAAAGTTGGTAAAATGTCTGTTTTAGTATCGAGGTAAGTTCATATGTATAATAAGCATTAATTTATGTATGTTTCAATGTAAAATTGATATATTTACTATGATTGCTGAGGTGTTGAAAGTAAGTATAATTATGATGATTTAAATGTTCAATATTAATTCGACATGGAAATGAGAAAGTATGTAAGTTTGTATGTAAATAATACATTATCTTTATTATGTTTTTATATTTCAGCATATTTTATGTATTGTAGCTGATTTTTGAATCATAATTGACTATTGAAAGTATGGAATCAAGTATTAGAAAGAGAGAGAAATCCCGGTTGAACCTTTGGAAAGATTGGATAATACAGATGGTATGTAGCTAGGTCACATGTATGGTGCTGAGTGCACATCATGTGTACAAGAGAGTTACGAGACATTATGATGTAGCTAGGTTGCATGGGTGATACTATGTGTACACCATGTAGACAAGAGAGCTACGGGATATATGTAGCTAGGTCGCATGCGTGGTTCCAGATGAAGGACACCATGTAGACAAGAGAGCTACGAGATAAACTGGCTAGGTCACATGGGTGGTACTAAGTGTTCACCATGTGTACAAGAGAGCCAAAATTATGTGTACAATCAAGCTAGGTCACATGAGTGGTGCTAAGTGAAGGCCACTATGTGTACAAGAGAGCTTCGATTTTAAAGGTGGGCTGTGTGCGATACCATCACGTATCTGTTATTATTCCGAAGCGTTCAACTAAGAAATTGATTAAATCAAATTGCGTATGACTTTGTGATGATAAGTGTAAGTATATATGTGTGTAACTTATGAGCAATATGCTTGATATGTGATTGGAAATTGGAAAGATTGTTATGGGTAAGTGATGAATACAATTGAAGTGTGAAAGATCAAAATTGACAATAAAACTGTTATGGATAGTTGCAGTGACATGAATCTAAAAATTTACCAAAAATAGTAGAAGTTGAATCAGAGACTGAATGAGATATCAAATTAAATATTAAGGAGTCTATTTTCATATAACAGAAACAGAGCAAACAAAAGAATTCTATATTATGAGATATTTAAGTTTTTGAGAGACTGGTGCAGAATGACTACGTGATCCCCTATTCTGACTTGGAAAAATCATTAAAAATTGTAAAAAAATAATTAGGGAATATAATTTATATTATTAAAATCCTTAATGAGTCTAGTTTCAAATGAAATAAACGAGAACATTCTCTGAATTCTGTACGAGGATAAAATTTATTCATAGTGAAGAGTGGTTAGAACAGTTGAGTAGTGAAATAAGGATAACTTCAATGAATAAACTGTACTAATTGGCTAGACCAAAAATTATAAAAATTTTATGGTAAGAATATACGTGAATCTAGTTTCAAGAAAAATTAACGGTTTGTAATTTGGAGTTCTTTAGCTCTAGAAATAAATAATTTAGCTTCTGGTACTCTGCTAGATAGCTTATTTTGAACCTGTTTATTATTGTAATAGTGAAAGTATGTGTGTGTTTGTGATGGTAATATTCTGGGAACATATTGTGACTTCATTTAAAGTATGATAATGTATTGTTTATTAATATTTACATACTTACTTACTAATCTATAATGCTTACTCCCTTCCTTTCCTTTTTCCTATAGTGTCTCAGATGTTAGCTCGAGTTGGAGGTCGCCGGAGGTTAAATCACACTATCAAACTATTGATTGATATATAAAGGTTTTAAAGTATTTTTAAGTCTTTGGCATGTATGGAGACTCGTTTAATAGTTACTAAGTTGCTAGGAATTGGCCTAAAATACTGACCTATGTTATTTGAAGGTCTCTATTGTATAAAGTCATTTAATGTAGGTAGTCTTGATTATATTATTAATTAAATGATGCAATTTATGAATGTGCATGCTTGCCTATGTGTGTGGTTGAATTAAAGCATGATATGGGCCTTGTAAGATCTTTCTAAGGGACAGCTTGAATGTGTTTGAAAAATTTTTAAATTAGAGTGAAATTATGAATCGGTTTTTATACGATGATTAGTGATTAAGTCCGGTAATGCCTCGTACCCTGTTCCGGTGTCGAACACGGGTAAGGGGTGTTACACTACGAGTTCTTGGTGATGCCATTCGGGCTGACGAATGCACCCGTCGCTTTTATGGATCTTATGAATTGGGTTTTCCAACCCTACTTTGATCGGATCATGGTAGTTTTTATAGATGACATTTTGGTGTACTCTAGAGATGAGGATGAGCATGATGCACACTTAAGGATTGTGTTGCAGATTTTGAAGGAGAAGCCGCTGTATGCCAAATTCAGTAAGTGTGAATTTTGGCTAAGGGAGGTTACTTTTCTAGAACATGTGGTGTCAGCTGGGGGCATTAAGGTGGATCCCAAGAAAATTGAAGCGGTGTTAGACTGGAAAACACCCAAGTCGGTATTGGAAATTCAAAGTTTTCTGGGTTGACAGGGTATTATAGGCAGTTTGTTGAGGGCTTTTCAGTAATTGCTGCACCTTTAACTAAGTTGTTGAGGAAGGGGGTACCGTTTGTTTGGACGGACAAGCAGCAAGAGAGTTTTGGAAAACTTAAGAAAGTTTTAACTGAGGCCCCTGTGTTGATTCAGCCAGTGCCTGGAAAGGAGTTTACAGTTTATAGTGACGCGTCGCATGTGGGCTTGGGATGTGTATTGATGCAAGAAGGAAAGGTGGTTGCATATGCGTCACGACAACTTAAGACTCACGAGGTGAATTACCCAACCCTTGATTTGGAGCTAGCTGTGGTGGTTTTTATGCTAAAAATATGGAGCCATTATTTATACGGGAAGAAGTGCATAATTTATTCGGACCATAAGAGTTTGAAGTACCTCATTACCCAAAAGGAGCTAAACCTTAGGCAGCGTAGGTGGGTGGAATTATTGAAGGATTATGATTGTATGATTGAATACCACCCTGGCAAAGTGAATGTGGTAGCCGACGCATTGAGTCATAGGGTTAAGTCAGACTTGAGGGCTATGCTCGCCCATTTAAGTTTGCTAGATGATGGTAGCTTGTTAGCTGAGCTTTAAGTAAAGTCGGTGTGGGTCGTACAGATAAGGAATAAGCAATTAGTGGATGAGACTTTGGGTGCTTGTTTTAAACAAGTAGAGAATCGGGAGACATTGGACTTTGGGATAAATAGTGAAGGAGTGTTGTGTTTCCGTGAAAGAATGTGTATACCAAAAGATGATGATCTAAGACAGTCTACTCTGTGGGAAGCGTATAGTAGCCTCTATGCTATGCATCCTTGCGGAAATAAGATGTATCAGAATTTGTGTGAGCTTTATTGGTGGCTTGGACTTAAGCGCGAGGTTATGGAGTTCGTAAGAAAATGCCTAATTTGTCAAAAGGTAAAGGCGAAACAACAGTTGCCTTTAGGGTTGCTTCAGCCAGTAAAGATTCCACTATGGAAGTGGGAAAGGATTACTATGGACTTTGTTAGTGGGCTACCCTTGACGCCTACTAAGAAAGACTCGATATGGGTTATAGTGGATCGGTTAACCAAGTCTGCCCATTTTGTGCCAGTTTGCACCGACTACTCGTTACAAAAGCTGGCTAGGTTGTATGTGGCGGAGATTGTAAGATTACATGGAGTGTTAGTATCCATAATATTTGATAGGGACCCACGTTTCACTTCACAATTTTGGAACAAGCTGCATGAGGCGTTGGGTACTAGGTTGAACTTCAGTACAGCATCCACCCTCAAATTGATGGACAGTCAGAAAGGGTGATATAAGTATTGGAAGATATGTTGAGGGGATGTATGATTGAGTTCCGAGGTAGCTAGGAAAACTATTTACCGTTAGCCAAATTTGCGTACAATAATAGCTATCAAGCAAGCATTGGGATGGCTCCGTATGAAGCATTGTATGGGCGAAGGTGTCAAACTCCAACATGTTAGACGTAGTTGGGCGAACGGAGAGTTTTGGGCCCTGAGTTAATAGCAGATACTGAGGATAAGGTAAGATTGATTCAGGATCGGTTGAAAGAGGCCTCGGATAGGCAGAAGTCATATGCTGACCTTAAACGATGAAAGATGGAGTATGCAGTGGGGGACTTAGTTTTTCTTAAGGTCTCTCTATGGAAGAAGGTATTAAGGTTTGGACGGAAGGGAAACCTAAGCCTAAGGTTC
This sequence comes from Gossypium longicalyx, assembly GCA_025698465.1. Classification (NCBI taxonomy): domain Eukaryota; kingdom Viridiplantae; phylum Streptophyta; class Magnoliopsida; order Malvales; family Malvaceae; genus Gossypium; species Gossypium longicalyx. The sequence continues at coordinate 40,280,303 of CM047004.1, forward strand.
ATTGGGCCATATCAGGTTGTAAGGCGGATTGGGCCAGTCGCTTATTAGCTAGAATTACCTTCTGAACTAGGCCAAATCCACAATGTGTTTCATGTCTCCATGCTAAGACGGTACCACTCGGACCCTTCACATGTTGTGTCGGTTGAGGAGATCGAGGTCAAGTCAAACTTAACCTTCGAGGAAGAGCCCATACAAATAATTGGACGTGATGTTAAGGTACTAAGAAGGAAGTCCATTCCATTAGTCAAAGTGTTTTGGCATAATCACAAGGTTGAGGAGGCTACTGGGGAACCTGAGGAAGCGATGCGACAGCAATATCCTCAACTGTTTGAATTAGGTAAGATTTTGAGGATGAAATTTCTTTTAGGGGGTAGAGTTATAACGCCCCAAAAATCCTGAAATCCTGAATTTTCTTTTTTCTCTTCAGTTCTGATAAAAAGTGTGCTTAGTATTCCCGGTTAAGTGTTAATTATGTGATAGTAGGTCTCGGTTAAGGTTTGAGTCAAACCTAGGGGTAAAAGAAATTATGGGTTAATAACTAAAAGAACCTTGATAGCAAGTAGGTGGGCTTTTGAATAAATGAAGGAAGAATTGGACACAAGGAAGCCTTGTGGTGAAGTGGCAAGTGGCGTCACATGCAAGGCAAGGCAAGGGGGTATGGGGTTCGAATCTCACCTTGTGCAAAAGAGGGATTTATTTTTGCTTAAGAGTTAGATAGAGGTGGCGTTGGAATGAACTCTGTAGAGAGTGATAAGAGGAGAAATTTGAGGAGGGGATTAAGGGGTTATCAGGGAGAAAAACTAGGAGATGAGGAGTGAAGAAGAGGTGGAGCCGAATTGAGAATTTGGGCATGAGAAATTTGGCTATAGAGGCTATATATAGGTGCCGAATGTAGGGTTGCCAAGCTAATGCCGAATTCTCCTTCACCTTGTTGCTAGAAACCTTTTTTTTTCTTTTTCTCTCCAAGATCCAAAAGCCAAAAATCCCTTGTTCTTCTTTTGTGTTCTTGTGCCTATTTTCCATTCTTCCTTTACTCAAATATTTTTTATTCACTTTCAGTCTAGCTGACTTCTTCTTTTCTTTTCCCTTCGAGCCGAATAACCCTCTTTTTTTCATACAAATCGCAAGGGCCGAATACCCTTGGTGCCACCACTACTATTTCTAATTGGTCAGTCCTGGTGTAAGTGCTTTGTTCTTCCAATCGGTTTTGCTAAGTATCAATTACTCTGTTCCTCACTTCTTCTAATCGGTTTTGGTAGGATTAGTATCGAATCCTAGTCTTTTGGATCCCTGCCGATTTGCTCATCAGGTGTGAGACTTTGGTAAGTGTTCTTCACTTAGTAAGGGTTGGCCAAATAGGCTTTAGTAGAAAAGGGTGACATATGTTGGATACAAGTCACCCATTATGTTTTTAATGGTAAAGGTTAATGAAGATCTAAAAAGTACTTGTGGTTAGTGATCAAGGGAACGCTATTAAGGCTTGGCGTTTTAGGTAAGCTTAAGGTGAGATTTCGGATTTTGGTAAAGTATTCGATAAGTATGTGAGATTAATTCTTGAGTGATATCGATTATATGTTTGTGGCTTGGAAGATCACAGCATGTTTTCTTACCAGGTGTGTACATACACTGCACACACACAATAAATCAGAAAATCCTGAAATGCCGAAATGCCGAAAAGTCGAAAAGCCAAAAAACTAAAAACCCGAAAGTTTGGCTACAACAGACTTGCGAATGTGCGAACACTCATGAGGGGGGAAACTGATAGGTTATTTGAGGCCCTATGGGTGATTCCATGGACTTAGGCTGTGAATTGGCCAACCGGGCCAGAATGGGCCTAGTGGGCTGTTGGGCCATAATAAGCGAAAATTGATAGTTGATGTTATGTGATGGAAAATTTGAATGTGAGAATGACTATAAATGTGATTTGGGCCTAATGGGCCATATGAATGTGATTTGGGCCTAATGGGCTATATAAATGTGATTTGGGCCTTATGGGCCATATAAATATAGTTGGGCCTAGTGGGCCATTTATAGGTATGTGGATTTGTCTGGGCTTTGTAAGGGGTTTTGGGCCTAAGTATATGATGACTACATAAAACTTAATTAATTAAATGAGACCGTGGACAAGTCATAGGGTTAAGGTGTGGCAACGGGTATATGCATGTCTAGGATTGGATCTAGAGAGAGCTTGGTACTTAAGCGGTCTTAATAACTCACCTCCTCTTCTCTAGAATCCTACTTGGTGCATAGTATTCATTCATCTTAGCTCACAATATTTGTTAACGGGCCAAGGTAAGTAAAAAGCCGCAATAAAGGAAAAATTATCAAAATGCCCCTAAGGGTGAGAATGACCAAAATACCCCTATGTGTTGAATGTAAGACTTATGGATGTTACACGCATATCTGCTGCATGCATACAATATTTTGTTTAGGTTGCATCTAGGTTGGGAATTATGGAACGGAGGAAGTATATGAGGATCGCATGGTTGCTTGACAATCGTGGATCCACCGATGGCTTTTAAGCCCAATATATGAATGAAGGGAGTTCTGCAACCGAGCTACCATTGATGTGTATCGGTTGGGTGGGTCGATATTTATATCCCCACATGATGTGTATCAGGGGACAGAGTTGATGTGTAACGGTTGGATTATTGGGGTGGGTTGCACTGCATTGCATTGCATGTATGATTTTACGGTGGTTGATGTTTGCTTTATGTTTGTTGAGGGTAGTACACACCGAGTTTGCGAAAACTCACCCCCTCTTTTATTTTTCTCAGGTGATGCTCAGTAGAAGGTTCGATATTTGGAGGGACTCTGAGTGGCCAGCTAGCAGGACAACTTGGTCTTGTTTTCCATTTAAAAGCATATAAGTTTTTAGTTTATCAAGAAATTTTTAGACCGGATTGTAATAAGGCCTTCCCTTTTTGTTATTATTTGGATTAATATTTTTATGCGTTGTAATTATGAAAAGTTGAACATGAGTTTCCTAAATAATAGTATGTTTTTCTACATTTCCGCAACTAAATTTTAAAATGACTGGTTTTCATAAATCATATGTTTTAAATAAGCTTTTGCAATTGAAAAGAGAGTTTTTATAAGTTTATCAAGGTCTCATATTTTGCGATTGAATCATAACGTCCGAGCCGAGTTTGGGGTGTTACAATAATCATAGTTTCTGTTCTGAGAATTTGGGAAGTATTGCAGTACTGTTATTAGAGTTATAAAAGTTGTGCTTCTGCATTGGTTGCTGTTCAAATCATATTTGATTTTCTTTTGGGTTCAGATACTTTATTAACAGCCGGGATATTATCTATTGTTACGGGTAAGACTTCAGTCTTATTATGGCATTATGATTTCTATTTGATGATTGTGACTTCTGTATAATGAGATGTCTGGGTTATCCTTTTTAATGAGAAGAAAAGATTTCTTTGAAAAGACCGATTCAATGGCTTAGTCTGATCTGAATTATTTGATTAAAAAGTTAATTGGGTTATGTGTTTGAATCTACCCATTGGACTGGAAAAAAACTTTGAATGCACATGTGTGAACTGAGGAATAATTTGGAAAAAGAATTCATATTTTTGAAGACTTGATGTAGAGTTATATCTATTGGAACAATTCTATCAGAGAAATATTTTGGTAAATCAAAGTTATTTTGATTGTTGAAGTTTCTTTTGCATGAAGATATTGTTAACTGAAACATCGGCTCTGATTCAGTCTAGTTGAAGAAAAAGTTTATGAATTTCAGTCATGCGTCAATGAACGGTTTGAAGTGTATTCTAATAATAGAGTGTACAGAGATATCTTGTGATTCCATACAGTTAAAGTTGCATGAAAAAGAGTTATGTGACATATTTAATGATTACAAGAGTTTAAAATGTTTGATGTTGCAGAGCGAGATCCGAACTTGGCATAGTAAAGCTAGCTTGAATTGTCAAAAAAAACTTTTGAGTATGTGAGTAAATAATATTATCTGAGGGAAATGATTTTAGTTTCAAATGATCTAAATAAGAAACTTTGGTGTGCTCTATGAGCGATGAATACGTGATTGATCTTATCAGGGGATGATTATATGTTAGCTGAATCAGAAGTTAAATTGATGCTTACTAAGTGATTTTGGGAAACTTAGAAATGTGTTATCAGATTTTGATCTATAAAGGATTCAAAGTAAATGGGTTTCTGATTTAGAACTTCGGATATGGAATCATAATTGGTTGTTGCTTCGAGATAGAATGTCTATACTGAAAGGCTTTGAGATTATATAACCATTGTTACAAGTGGCTCACAGTGTTAGTTAGTCTGCTCATATGAGAGTAACAAGATGTATGATAATCTGAGAAAGTGGTATTGATGAATGAGTATAAAACATGATATTTCTGACTTTGCGTTCAAGTGCCGGAGCTATCTGAGTAGTAATGAAATAAAAATTTAATGAACTTTGCATTGGGATTATTCTTATCATTGAAAAAGATTGAGTATCTGAATTATTAATATCTGTCTGAAGAAATCTCTCGATACTTATGGATTTTCTCTTTTGATAGAACAATTGAGTTATCTGTTTCAGAAGTTATAAGTCTGCACTTGGTACTAGTCATCATTGTTTCAGATTGAGATCTAAAATTTATATTGTAATTCTGAGAGAAATTACAATAATCTGTGAGTATGAGATTGCATTAAAATCAGGAAACGCAATACAAATTCTTGAAATATTTATTAGTCGTTGTATTATAGAGTTTCAAAGTAACTAAGAAAGATTATTGCTGTTTAATAAGTTATTATGTGATTATATAAACGACATTGTATAAGGTATCGTATGGTTATAGTTACTGCACTCTGTTGTTTCGAGACTGAGCTTTGTGAGAAAATAATTCACGGGATTAATGCTATCAGAATAATAAAGCAGAAAATGAAAGTAATTCAGTATAGTTATAAACAATTTTGGCTTAATATGATGTATAGCGGAAGACAGATTAAAATCTTAGCTGTGAGATTTAATAGGTATGAAATTGGTAGCTTTGTGAGAATTTGAAATATACTATGTGGAAGCAAATTTTTAATCTACTTTCTGGTAAGATTTTCGGGGACAAAAATCCCTAAGGGGGAGAGTTGTAATAGCCCGGTTTAGACCCTAGTCAGAACAGTGGTTTCGAGACCACGAATCCGAGTCAAAAAATAATTTAATATTATTTTCAGTGTGAATTAATATGTGTGAAATTTTCGTGATTTAATTTTGTCATTTGAGTGTCTATTTAATAAAAAGGACTTAATTGTGTAAAATGTAAAAGTGACTAGATAATTGTGTAAGGGCCGAATTGATGTTGTCTTTATAACATGAGGTACTTAAGTTGCAATTTTCCCATGATATAATGTGATGGACGGTAAAAGACAACCATTATATGTTTTTTCTAATTATATTATAAAGGTTAAAAATGTTATTATAATAAAACATATAATAAAAGGCATCATGCATTCATCTTTATTTCATGACCAAAACTTGAGAAAAAAAAAGGCTTTAGGGTATTCGACACTTTGGGAGCTTGATTCAAGGTCAGTTTTTGTTCGGTTTTTGATAATTTTTACGCTTTTGAGATCGTTGCAGTGTAATGTACAAAGCCCATGTCTCAATTTTTGAATTTGATGATGATTTTGTATTTTGCCATTATTGAAAGCTTGTGATTTTTGTTGTTTGATGCTGGAAAATAAAATATATGTGATAGATTAACATGTTTTATATTTGAAGTTTTGATGAATTTGTATAATTAGGGCTAATTTGTAAAAATAATAAATTGAGGGACTAAAATGTGAAATAAATGAAATGTATGGACTTGTATGAACACAATAAACATTCGGCCTAAGCATGGTATGAGCAAATTTTGCATGTTTTGTATTTTGTGCAATTTGGACTAAATTGTAAAAAGTGTGAAATGTCAGGGGTAAAATAGTAATTTGCCCACTTATGTGTTTTTGTACTAAAATGATGAGTTTAATTTAAATATGATTAGATCAAGAACCAAAGAAATTGGATTTGGATTGGAAGAAAACCAAAGTTATCGAATAGCCGTCCCATCCCGATTACCGTTGTCCGAGGTAAGTTGATAAGCAAATAAATACCGTAAATTTTGAATATATGTGAATGTGAAATGTTGATTTGAATTTTATGAGTTTATATATATAATAGCTGAATGTGTATATACTTGGGAACTATGTTTTCGAGTTCAATTCAATCAAGTTACGACGTCCGAAAGCCCCGTATGAACTTTAGGAATAGCTAGGATACATATGTCATGACATAGGATTCCGATATGTGATGTACGAGCAACACCATGGCATCAATATATGTGTGCGAGTAAGACCACGTTTAATACGTTGGCATTGATATGTGATTCCGATATATGTGTGCGAGTAAGACTACGTCTTGTACGTTGGCATCGATATATGTGGTTACGAGTAAGACCATGTATGGGACATCGGCATTGTATTTGTTTCATGAAAGACCCTGTCTGGGACAGTGGCATCGATATGTGATAGCATGCAAGACCACGTCTGGAACGTTGGCATTGTATGATATGTGTGATTATCAAAGTATCCTATTCAATTCCGAATGGTTCAACGGGCAACGATAAGTTGAGATTGAAGGTGTATAACAGACTAAAGTGATCAGGTATGTAATAGCTTATTACCTATTCGAAATAAGGTAAGGTAGTTATTTGATATGCGATGCAATTTATTACATGATGCTAATGTAAATGTAAGTGTATTTGTGAAGTATATTCGGCTACATGATAAGTTTAAGCATGGGATATTAAAGTTTGATTCAAGAATATATGTTGATGAGTGTGTATATATTTGATTATAGAATAGTACTATGGTTTTGAAATTGAATGTTACCTTGATAATAGATATAGTACATTCGACCAAAGGTTATGTATAGTGATGTTATATTTGTGATTTATGTGCAAACATATATAAATTATTATGTATGGCCTTAAGGATATAAAGTAAGAATATTTATGGAATGATCCATGAATATATGTATATGAGTTTAGGTATATTCGGTTAAATAATGACATTATGGCTTTGAGTTTGAATGATATTTTGATATTGGATGTATGTATATTTGGCAAAATGAAAGTATATGTATTATATGAAACTGTAAGTTTTAAAATTAAATGTGATTATGATAGTATGAATTGGTTTGGTAATTGAATTGATATTGTTATTGAGTTATTTATTTGCTTATGGCTTACTAAGCTTTTAAAGCTTACTCTGTGTGTTTTTCGTATGTTTATAGAGTTTCGGAGACTTGCTCGGGTTGGAAGTTGTAGGAGACCTCATCACACTATCCAAATTTTGCTTCGATAAATGAATGTTTTGAGATTTGTTTATGTGGCATGTATAGGCTTGTTTTGATATATTTGGTTTTGAAATTTGTATATATATATATAGGCATGCGAAAATGGCTTGATTAAGATGTTAATATTGTGTGCTTTCGGTCAAGTCTTAAGGTTATTATGGAAATATGCTTTATGATATATATATGTGTGGTACTTGGTTATATGGTTCGGCATTAAGAAATGCTAATGAGGATGAATAATCAACCATGAAAGTAGTTCATTTTGGAAAGTATGAAAAGTGTTATGTTTTGGCTTGATAATAAGGTAAAGTGATATATATATTTGATTGAATATTGGTTATGTTGAGTTGGCTTGCAATGGCAAAGTTTATACTTATATTATTCTTGAGAGATTTTGTTTTTAGGTACGATTCATGATGGAAATTGATGATTATATTTTCAGTATGCTTGATGGCCATTTAAGTAGATGGAAGTGACCTAATTGTTGTGATATTAAGTTTTGAAATAGCATGTTAGTTTAAAATGTGGGTGATGGAAATGTTATGACTTATTGAGGTTCAAATTGATGTCTGAATAGTTGTTTATTTGAATGGTTAGATATACGAGATTTAAACATGTAAATTTTGTATGCTAAAAAAAATGGGTAAGTTTGAATTATTATTTGGGCTCAAATTGATAAATTTTACTATAGTGAAAGGGGTATTATTTTTAGGTTGATTTGCTAGTCGTATAGATTGAAAATGAATTAATTATGTATATATAAATTTTGATATGCTGTATAGCATATGAAATTTGATAGGTTTGGTTTGGAAATTGAGTTTGTAATTAGTTATTGAGGTTATGGCAAAAATGTGCATGAAATTATAATGTCCAAAAGCTATACTCGTTCATTTAGTAGTATTTGATATTGATACATACCTTAATACCCAATAAATGATAGGAATGATATTTAGCATATGAAATGGATATGTTCAAAGGGATGATGTGAGATATGCACTTGCATATGTAATGTAATATGCTTAATCATAATTTATGTATTCGATTACTATTAAGGTTGTAATATCCCGAATTAGGGCCTAATCGGAATAGTGATTTCATGACCACAAATCCGAGATAGAAATAATTATTTTATAATTATTTTGAGGTTTGTGATATGATTGCATGATTGTGTGAAAATTTCGTGACGAAATTCTATGCATAAAGTGCTTAAGTTGAAATTAGGGACTAAAACGAATAAGTTGCAAAACTTGCATTCTAGAAGTTTTTAGTATGAAATTACTTTGGAATATTAATGAGGAGGTCTTAAATAGCAATTTGACCAATTTTTAAAATTTTGGACAAAAATGGGCTTGTACATGAAAATTTTCAAAGAAAGGTATTAAGGGTATTTTGGTCATTTGTATATTAAATGAAATAAAATGAGAAAAATAACACAAAAATAGTCATCTTCTCCATATAGTTGCTGCCGAATTTTACTCTCTCCATAGCTAGGGTTTCTTCAACTTTTAAGCCTTGATTGTAAGTGATTTCTATGGCCGTTTTTAATGTTCTTTACATTTTTGAAATCCCGATAGCTCGATTTAGCTTATGCTAGCAATAATTCAACCTAGGGTTCATATTTGGAAAAATACCCATAGGTGAAATTTGTGTATTTTGGTGTCTTATGATAGAATATGAGGTTTTAAATTATGTTAGACAACTTGTGCTACTCGGTTTTAAGTGAAAACGAGAAAAAGGGCTTAATCGATAAAAATACCTAATAGTTATAAGTGCATGTTAGAATGAGAATTTGATGTTTCCATAGAAGGGAAAAATGATCAGCATGTCATAAAACATAATAAAATGGGATGAAGTTTAATTCCTGAGCCTAGGGGCAAAAGTGTGAAGCTCAGAAAAGCGATTAAGATTTGCAAGCTAAGAGAAAACAGTGTGAAGCTGATACGGGGTCAGATTTCAAAATCGATTCTAATGGTTGCTTGATGTTTAAAAACTGGATTTGTGTACTGAAAAATGATGAGTTGATTTAAAAGATTTTGCATGAAGCACATAATGGTTGTTTGGCAGTTCACCCAGGTAGTACGAAAATGTATAATGATTTGAAGAAAATGTATTGGTGGAACAGAATGAAAAGAGATATCTCCGAGTTTATACCAAAGTGCTTAGTTTGTCAACAAGTGAAAGCTAAACACCAAGTACCTTTGAGACTACTCCAGCCTATCATGGTTCCTGAATGGAAATGGGATCGGATTACTATGGATTTTGTATTAGGGTTGCCATTAACTCTAAAGAAGAAAGATGCCATCTGGGTAATAGTTGACAGACTGACTAAATCGGCTCATTTTATTTTGGTACGAACGAATTATTCTCTTAAAAAGTTGGCTGAATTGTATATCAGTGAGATTGTTAGACTTCACGGAATACCTTTGTCAATCATTTCGGATAGAGATCCGAGATTTACTTCGCGCTTTTGGCAAAAGTTGCAAGAGGCATTAGGTACGAAGTTAAATTTCAACACTGCCTTTCATCCACAAACTGATGGACAATCAGAGAGAGTGATTCAAATTCTTGAAGACATGCTCAGATGTTGTGTATTGGAATTTAAAGGTAGTTGGGAAAGATACTTACCATTGGTAGAATTTGCTTATAATAATAGTTATCAGACGAGTTTGAAGATGGAACCTTATGAAGCATTGTATGGTCGTAAATGTCGGACACCATTGTATTGGACTGAACTCAAGGAAAATCAGATTTATGGAGTTGATCTAATAAAAGAAACCGAAGAAAAAGTGAAAGTGATTCGAGATTGTTTAAAAGCTGCTTCGGATAGACAAAAATCTTATGCGGATTTGAAATGAAAGGAAATCGAGTTTCAAGTTGGTGATAATGTATTTTTAAAAGTGTCTCCATGGAAGAAAGTTCTTAGATTTGGACGAAGGGCAAGTTGAGTCCGCATTTTATTGGGCCGTATGAAATAATTGAAAGAGTTGGACCAGTAACTTATCGGTTAGCATTGCCATCTGAATTACAGAGGATGCATGATGTGTTCCACGTATCTATGCTACATTGGTATCGTTCGGATCCCTCACATATAATTTCACCGACATAAATTAAGCTACGACCGGATATGACTTACGAAGAAGAACCGATTAAGATTTTAGCTCGAGAGGTCAAGCAACTAAGAAATAAAAATGTCACTCTCGTGAAAGTATTGTGGCAAAAGCACGGGGTAGAAGAGGCTACATGGGAACCTCAGGAAACTATGAGAAATCAATACCCACACATGTTTACCGGTAAGATTTTCGATGACGAAAATCCTTAAAGAGGGGAGAGTTGTAATATCCCGAATTAGGGTCTAATCGAAATAGTGGTTTCGTGACCACAAATCTGAGATAGAAATAATTATTTTATAATTATTTTGAGGTTTATGATATGATTGCATGATTGTGTGAAAATTTTGTGACGAAATTCTATGCATAAAGTGCTGAAGTTGAAATTAGGGCCTAAATCGAATAAGTTGCAAAACTTGCATTCTAGAAGTTTTTAGTATGAAATTACTTTGGAATATTAATGAGGAGGTCTTAAATAGCAATTTGACCAATTTTTAAAATTTTGGACAAAAATGGGCTTGTACATGAAAATTTTCAAAGAAAGGTATTAAGGGTATTTTGGTCATTTGTATATTAAATGAAATAAAATGAGAAAAATAACACAAAAATAGTCATCTTCTCCATATAGTTGCTGCCGAATTTTACTCTCTCCATAGCTAGGGTTTCTTCAACTTTTAAGCCTTGATTGTAAGTGATTTCTATGGCCGTTTTTAATGTTCTTTACATTTTTGAAATCCCGATAGCTCGATTTAGCTTATGCTAGCAATAATTCAACCTAGGGTTCATATTTGGAAAAATACCCATAGGTGAAATTTGTGTATTTTGGTGTTTTATGATAGAATATGAGGTTTTAAATTATGCTAGACAACTTGTGGTACTCGGTTTTAAGTGAAAACGAGAAAAAGGGCTTAATCGATAAAAATACCTAATAGTTATAAGTGCATGTTAGAATGAGAATTTGATGTTTCCATAGAAGGGAAAAATGATCAGCATGTCATAAAACATAAGAAAATGGGATGAAGTTTAATTCCTGAGCCTAGGGGCAAAAGTGTAATTTTGCAAAAGTTTAGGGGCAAAATGGTAATTTTGCCAAAGTTCGTATTTGGAGCTGTTTTGATGAATGTATGTATTAAATAAGATTAATTTGGCATTATAGATCAAGAGAAACGAGATTCAAGTCGTGATCGAGGGAAAAACAAAGTTTACGAGGAATAGGCTTGATTGCTAATATTTTGTATCGAGGTAAGTTCATGTGTAAATGTAGTAACATAATTGTCATTTTAAGTAATTTAATGTTATTTATGTGATATGATGATTAATATCATGAAATATTATGCTTTATGGTTATTATTGAATAATATGTAAATTATGAATTGCTACCGAGTATCGGTTTCGATGTTCCATGGAAGACGGCAAAGATGTGTAATCGAGGAAAAAGCCCGTTTGAACCTTGGGAATAGATTAGAATACAAGTGACATGTCACTAGGATGGTTAGGCATCCGAGCTCGTTGAGTTGAGTCCGAGTTCACTTATGGATGCAATTGTCCGAACTCGTTGAGTTGAGTCCGAGTTCGTGAGATGTAACCAGGCATCCGAGCTCGTTGAGTTGAGTCCGAGTTCGCTTATGGATGCGAACGCCCGAGCTCGTTGAGTTGAGTCCGAGTTCGCTTATGGGCGGGTTACATGGTAGCTTGGCTACATATGTGGCACTTACGTACAAACTTTCCGTGTATTCGAATTATATTCCGATGTGTTCAACGGGTGAATCTTAAGAGAATAAGAAGAATGCCTAAAACGAATGTGACATGTTGGTAAGTGTGGTAAATGAGAAAAATTGATAGGTATGATGAAATCGTAGCATGATATTAAATGCAAATGTAACATGAATGTCTTGGTGTTGTTTATGCAAATGATGTTTTTATGTGGAATTGCATGATTATGTTACTTACTATTTGCATGTGAACTTACTAAGCATTTATGCTTACTCCTTTCTTTTCTTTCATTGTAGTTTTGACAAACCGGCTTGAGAATCGGGATAGGGCGAAGACTCGTTCACACTATCCGAAGGCCTAAATTGGTAAAATGGCTTGTGTATCTTGAATGTGGCATGTATGGGAAAATACTCACTTTGTGTAAATGATCTTATGATATGATTATGCTTTGGCAAGAAAAGAGTTTGTGAATGATTAGTCATTGGAATGACCAATCTAAATCATATTTGATACCATGTATATTTAAAATGCTATTTAGTCCATGAAAATTTATAGTAAAGTAAAATTTGCTATAAAACAGAATATTGTTACAGTAATGACGTAAATTTGAAAAATCACTAAAAATAGTAGAAATGGACTTAAATGATGAATAAGTTATATAATTGAATCTTAATGAGTCTATTTTTATATTGATGGAACAAAACAGGTATATGAATGATATTCTATGAGATGTTTAAATTTTTGTGAAACAGGGCCAGAGCGATTTCTGGATCCCCTGTTCTGACTTTAGAAATTCATCATAAATTGTATAAAAATAATTAGAAGTCATGCTTTATATGTACAGGTTCATTATAGAGTCTAGTTTTAATAGAAACAAACTGCATAGTCAGTGAAACTTTGTACAAGGAGATATTTGATTCGTAATACACAGAGGTCAGAGCAGTCGTACCCTGAAACAGGGGAGACTTTAACTAATAAACTGTACTAATTGGCCAGACCAAAAATTCTAGAAAAATGTTAGTAAATATATATGTGAGTATAGTTTCAGGGAAAATTTACAGAATTGGATTTTGAGTCTCGGAACTCGAGATATGAATTTTTAAGCGACTGTGACGCAGTTAGCCAGCTTGTCTGGAAATTTTAAAATAAATTGTTTAAGCTGTTTAAGTGATAAAATTAAGTCTAGTAACACCTCGTGCTCGACTCTGGTGATCATATGGTTCAAATTTTGTAATTATGAAACATATACAATTTGGTTTTAATATTTGATGGCTTGGTTTCAAATTTCTGAGTAAGCAAATGGCATGGAAATGGTTAAATATTTAAGCATAGTTTGTATAAGAGAATGTTCAATAAAGCATGATTGTGTGTTTGAATATGAGATTCAAATATATGAATTTGATTTGTATGAATAAGAGGTTGGTTATTATTTTATTTTGTAAAAATAACTTTTATAAAGGAAATTATATTACAAGGTGCATAATTTGTAAAGATTGTCTGATCTGAATTGTGTTTTGATTTGTAATGCTTTGTAACCCTAATCCGACGACGGATACGGGTTAGGGGTGTTACATATTCAGACATCAAAACTTTGTTGATACTTTCTCGGATTTCACATATTCATCTTCCATATTCATTCAACACAATTCTATATCGTATGAGCAAAAATAAATCAATTCGAATATGTCTATTTGTATATAGACTTACCTAGTACGAATATGAATGGAAACGAACATGTAATATCTCGAATTAGGGCCTAATCAGAATAGTGGTTTCGTGACCACAAATCCGAGATAGAAATAATTATTTTATAATTATTTTGAGGTTTATGATATGATTGCATAATTGTGTGTAGATTTCGTGAAGAAATTTTTGGCATAACGAGTTTAATTTAAAGTTAGGGACTAAATCGAATAAGTTGCAAAACTTGCATTCTAGAAGTTTTTAGTATGAAATTGCTTTGAAATATTAATTAGGAGGTCTTAAATAGAAATTTGACTAATTTTAAGTTCATGGACAAAATTAGGACATGGAAGGAATTTTTGAAAGTTTAGTAAGGAGGGGCATTTTGGTCATTTGGATATTAAATGAAATAAAATGGGAAAAATAACACAAAATGGTCATCTTCTTCATATGGTTGCTGCCGAATTTTACTCTCTCCATAGCTAGGGTTTCTTCAACTTTCAAGCTTCATAGTAAGTGATTTCAAGCCCCGTTTTTTAATGATTTTTACGTTTTTGAGATCCCGGTAGCTCGATTTAGCTTATGCTAGCAATAATTTAACCTAGGGTTCATGTTTGGAAAAATACCCATAGGTGAAATTTGTGTATTTTGATGTTTTATGATAGAATATGAGGTTTTAAATTATGTTAGACAACTTGTGCTAATCGGTTTTGAGTGAAAACGAGTAAAAGGACTTAATCGGTAAAAATACCTAATAGTCACAAGTACATGTTAGAGTGAGAATTTGATGTTGCCATAGAAGGGAAAAGTGATCAGCATGTTATAAAACATAAGAATAAGGAATAAAGTTTAATCCCGAGCCTAGGGGCAAAAGTGTAAATATGCAAAAGTTTAGGGGTAAAATTGTAATTTTGCTAAAATTTGAATTAAGGATTAATTTGATAATGTGAGTATTAAATAAGCTAAATGTGTTATTTTAGATCAAGAAAGACGTGGAATCAACCCCAATCGAGGAAAAGAAAAGATTGTGGACTAAATTGCAAAATCTTTATATTTTGGTACCAAGGTAAGTTCATGTTTAAATAATGTAGCATAATTGTTATTTTTAAGTTATTGATGTTAATTATATGATATGCTGATTTTTATCATGAAATATATGCTTTGTGGTTATTTTCAAATAAAATGTAAATTATGTGAGCTACTTGTTAAATATAAATTGTTACCGAGTATTGGTTTCGGTATTCTACGGAAGACGGCAAGGATATATGTTCGAGGAAAATCCCGTTTGAACCTTACGAATAGATTAGGATACAAGTGACATGTCACTAGGATGGTTGAGCATCCGAACTCGTTGAGTTGAGTCCGAGTTCACTTATGGATGCGAATGTCCGAACTCATTGAGTTGAGTCCGAGTTCGTGAGATGTAACTAGGCATCCGAGCTCGTTGAGTTGAGTCCGAGTTCACTTATGGATACGAACGCCCGAGCTCGTTGAGTTGAGTTCGAGTTCACTTAGGGGCGGGTTACATGATTGCTTGATTGCATATGTGGCACTTATGTGCAAATTATCCATGTATCCGAATTATATTCCGATGTGTTCAACGGGTGAAGTTCTACTCAAATGGAGGAATACTCGAGATGAAAAGAGACGTATTGGTAAGTGTTGTGAAATGGATACTTTGGACAGGTATGTACTTAACCCTCGGGTTGAGTATTGATCCAACAACGATAAGGTAATAAGATGATGAAAAATGATTAGAAATGTGATATATGTTTTGGTGATACCATGCTAATGTTGTTTGGTATGATTGCTTTGTTATGTTACTTATTATTAGCATATGAACTTACTAAGCATTTATGCTTACTCCTCCTTCTTATTCATTGTAGTTTTGGACAAGCCACTCAGAATCGGGATAGGTCAAAGGCTCGATCACACTATCCTGGAGGACTTTTTGGTAAATGGCTTGTAAAATTTAAGTATGGCATGTATAGCAATATACCTATTTTGTGTAAATGATCTTATGATATGGTGATGGAATGGTTGAGAAAATGCTTGATAATGATAAGTTATGGAAATGGTTAGTTTAGATTATGTTTGATGTCATGGAAGGTTAATAGGATACCTAGTTCATGAAAACTCATAAAAGGGATGAAATTTGCCATAAACAGAACATTGCAGCAACACTGATGTGAGTTTGAAAATTTACTAAAAATCATAGAAATTGAATTACGTGATTAATTAAATATTAAATTGAATCTTATTATGTCTAGTTTCACATAAAACAAACTAAACAGGTAAAGAAATTATATGTTAGAAGATATTTGAATTTTAGTGAAACAGGGCCAGAGCGATTTCTGGATCCCCTATTCCAAATTTAGAAATTCACCATAAATTGTAAAGATATAATTAGGTGTTTTATTTTATATTCTCAGAATCCTTATTGAGTCTAGTTTCAGGAGAAACAAACCTCATAGTCATATGAATTTTGTACAGAGAGAAATGTTGTTCGTAATAAACAAAGGTCAGTCTAGTCAAGTCCTGAAATAGGGGTAACTTTAACTAATAAACTGTACTAATTGGCCCAACCAAAAATTCTATAAAAAAAATTTATTAAATAGGTATATGAGTCTAGATTCAGGGAAAATTTACGGATATTGATTTTGAGTTTCGTAACTCGAGATATGATTTTTCTTGTAACTGTGACGCAAGTAGCTAGAAAGCTGTGAATGTAGAAACAAATGATCCAAAGTTCTTAAAACGTTAAATTAAGTCTAGTAACTCCTCATACTCAATTCTGGCGACGGTCTCGGGTAAGGGGGCGTTACATTTAGTGGTATCAGAGTAGGTTTAGTCAGTTCTCGGACTACATGTTGTGTGTATGGATTTTGCTATACATGCCATATGTATAAATTGTGATAGTGTGACGACTTCTGACCTTTTTAAATGATTTTTTTTATAGTAAATGGATCACGATCCAGCTGTGGCAGATGAAGTAGAGAGTAATGCGCCAGCTCTGGCTGAAGGAGCAGCGCCGACTGAAAATCCACCTCCTCTCTGTTGGCACGGAGGAGGAGAAAGGGATCGGGAAGCCTTTCTCCAAATGATGAGTACATGGTACACTGAGTTCGTTCGTACGAACCCAAATGTACGACCTCCCCCACCTCCCCCAATTCCTCAACCTGTACCCCCGATGCCTCAGGGTATGGATATAATAAAATTTCACAGAACTCCAGTTGATAGAATTCGTAAACAAGGGGCCGAAGAATTTAAGGCAAATATTGATGATGATGCCGAGAAAGCAGAGTTCTGGCTTAAAAATTCTATCCGGGTATTTGATGAATTATCTTGTACACCTGAAGAATGTTTGAAATGTGCTATATCTTTGTTGAGGGATTCAGCCTATAATTGGTGGAAGACTTTGATTTCGGTGGTACCGAAAGAGAGAGTAACCTGAGAATTCTTTCAAGAAGAGTTTCGGAAGAAATATATTAGTGAAAGATTTATTGATCAGAAGCGTAAATAATTTCTTGAGTTGAAGCAAGGTAATATGACAGTTACAGAATATGAAAGAGAGTTTGTTCGATTAAGTAAGTATGCCAAAGAGTATGTTCCTACAGAGGCCAAGATGTGCCAATGATTTGAAGACGGGCTAAACGAAGACATCAAGGTATTTGTTGGAATTCTTGAATTAAAAGAAATGGTAGTATTGGTTGATCGAGCTTGCAAGGCTGAAGAACTACTTAAAGAGAAGAAAAAGGTAGAGGTTGAGACTAGAAATTGGAAGAAAAGACCGATGAGCAGTTCATTCTCACAACAACCCGGAAAGTCAAGAAATATGAATCCTTGTTCCCAAGTTTCAGCTGGGCAATCATATGGGAATTCTAAGAAGCAAAATGTGGGTCCTAAGTCCTAGACTATTTCGGCAGCCAGTGTAGGGAATTCGAGATTTGTTAAACCCGAGTGCCAGCGGTGTGGTAGAAATCATTTTGGTCCGTGCAGAGCAAATGAATGTTTTCGATGTGGTTCTCTAGATCATTTTATTAGAGACTGCCTAGAGAGAGCTGAAAAAGAAAAATTTCAGAATACAAAAACAAGTGGTGCGGATTCGAGAGGAAGATATCCAAGAAAAGCTGGGAGTGAAGCAAGCAGTAAGAATGTTGTAATATCCTGATTTTGGGCCTAGTCGGAATAGTGGTTTTGTGACCATAAAATTCGAGAGAGAAATAATTATTTTATAATTATTTTTAGGTTTATGATATGATTGCATGATTGTGTGAAAATTTCGTGACGAAATTCTATGCATAAAGTGCTTAATTTGAAATTAGGGACTAAATCGAATAAGTTACAAAACTTGCATTCTAGAATTTTTTAGTATGAAACTGCTTTAAAATATTAATTAGGAGGTCTTAAATAGCAATTTGACCAATTTTAAGTTCATGGACAAAATTAGGACATGGAAGGAATTTTTGAAAGTTTAGTAGTAAGGGCATTTTGGTCATTTAGGGGTAAAACGAATTAAAATACAAAATTAAAAGCCAATTTTGCTCATCTTCAACCCCATGGCCGGATATAGCAAGGAGAAACCATGGCTAGGGTTTTTCAAGCTTCCAAGCTCGATTGTAAGTCCATTCTAGCCCCGTTTTTCAAGTTCTTTACGTTTTTGGAGTCCCGGTAGCTCGATTTAGCTTATGCTAGCAATAATTTAACCTAGGGTTTATATTTGGAAAAATACCCATAGGTGAAATTTGTGTATTTTGGTGTTTTATGATAGAATATGAGGTTTTAAATTATGTTAGACAACTTGTGCTACTCAGTTTTAAGTGAAAACGAGCAAAAGGGCTTAATCGGTAAAAATACCTAATAGTTATAAGTACATGTTAGAGTGAGAATTTGATGTTTCCATAGAAGGGAAAAATGATCAGCATGTCATGAAACATAAGAAAATAGGCTGAAGTTTAATTTATGAGCTTTGGGGCAAAAGTGTAAATATGCAAAAGTTTAGGGGCAAAATTGTAATTTTTCTAAAATATGATTTTGGGTCAATTTGAATAATGTGAGTCCTAATTAGACTATATTTTAAATGATAGAGCAAGGAAAACTGATGCGGGCTAAAATGGGGAAAATACCAAGTTGTGGACGAAATGGTAAAAGTATCCATTTTTGCATACTAGGTAAGTTCATATGTAAATGTTGGTAACATAGTTATTATTTTAAATGTTTTTATGTCATTTAAATGATATGATAATTATTATGAAATATTATACTCGTGATAATTGTTTGATAATATGTCAAATTATGTGATATACTTGCAAAATGTGAAATACTACCGAGTATCGGTATCGGTATTCCGTAGAAGATGGTTGAGACACATGATTGGGAAAAAGGTCCCGTTGAACCTTAGGAATGGATTAGGATACAAGTGACATGTCACTGGGATATTTGGGCATCCGAACTCGTTGAGTTGAGTCCGAGTTCACTTATGGATGCGAATGTCCGAACTCGTTGAGTTGAGTCCGAGTTCGTGAGATGTAACTAGGCATCCGAACTCGTTGAGTTGAGTCCGAGTTCACTTATGGATGCGAACGCCCGAGCTCATTGAGTTGAGTCCGAATTCGCTTATGGGCGGGTTACATAGTAGCTTGGCTACATATGTGCCACTTATGTGCGAACTTTCCATGTATCCGAATTATATTCCGATGTGTTCAACGGGTAAAGTTCTACTCAAATGGAGGAATACTCAAGATGAAAGGGACGTATTGGTAAGTGTTGTGAAATGGATACTTTGAACAGGTATGTACTTAACCCTCGGGTTGAAAAATCGATATAACAACAATATGGTAAGATGATAAATGAAAATATGATATGAATGTCTTGGTGATGATTATGCAAATGATGTTTTATGTTTGCTTATATGGTCATGTTACTTGCTATTTACATGTGAACTTACTAAGCATTTATGCTTACTCTCTCCTTTTCATTCCTTATAGTGTTGACAAGCCAGCTCGGAAATCGGGAACGATCGGAGGCACGCTCACACTATCCGTATACCATCTTGGCATAATGGCTTGTATATTTTGAGTATGGCATGTATAGCATTATAATCATTTTGTATATATGGTCTTATGATATGGTTATTGAGTAGTATAAAAATGCTTGGTAATGATTAGCCATTGGAATGGCTAATTATGATCATTTTTGGTGTTATGTATGTCAAATTGCTAGTTAATCCATGGAAACCATGAAATAGGTAAAATTTACCATAAAATAGATTCAGACAGCAGTAGTAACGTGAATTTGAAAAATCATTAAAAATAGTAGAGATATAATTAGATGATGAGTAAAATATGGAATTGAATAATTATGAGTCTATTTTCATATGGAAGAAACGAAACAAGTATATGGGTTATATTTTATGAGATGTTTAAATTTTTGTGAAACAGGGCCGGAGCAATTTCTGGATCCCCTGTTCTGAATTTGGAAATTCACCATAAATTGTATAAAAATAATTAGAAGTCATAATTTATATGTACAGATTTCTTATTGAGTATAGTTTTAAGAGAAACAAATTTTATAGTCATTGAAATTCTGTACAGAGAGATATCTAATTCGTAATACACAGAGGTCAGAGCAGTCGAACCCTGAAATAGGGGAGATTTTAACTAATAAACTGTACTAATTTGCCTAGACAAAAATTCTATAAAAAAAATTAGTAAATAGATATATGAGTATAGTTTCAGGGAAAATTTACGGAATTGGATTTTGAATTTCAGAACTCGAGATATGAATTTTTAAGCGACTGTGACGCAGTTAACTAGCTTGTCTGGAATTTCTAAAATTAAATTGTTTGAGCTGTTTAAGCAATGAATTAAGTCTGTTAACACCTCGTGTTCGACTCCGGCAATGGTCTCGGGTACGGGGCGTTACAAATGTAGCCAGAGATGCAGCAGTTAGACCTGAAGGAAGGGTTCCGGCTAGAACTTATGCTATTAAAGCGCGCGAAGATGCTTCCTCACCTGATGTGATTACCGGTACATTTTCTCTTTATGATGTTAATGTTATTGCTTTGATTGATCCTGGTTCTACTCATTCATATGTGTGCATGAAACTGGTGTCTAGTATGAATATACCTGTTGAGAACACAGAATTTATGATTAGAGTGTCGAATCCGTTAGGCAAATGTGTGATTGTTGATAAAGTATGTAAGAAATGTCCTTTAATGATTCGGGGTCATTACTTTCCGGCTGACTTGATGTTGTTGCCGTTTGATGAGTTTGATGTTATTTTGGGTATGGATTGGTTGACATTGCATGATGCTATAATAAATTGCAAAGAAAAGGTTATAGAATTAAAGTGTGAAAATGGTGAAACTCCGGGTTGAATCGAGATAAATCGAGAGGCATTGCCTAGTGTGATTTCTTCAATGTCACTCAAAGATATTTGAGAAAGGGTTATGAAGCTTATTTGGCGTATGTAATTAATACAAAAAGAAGTTGAAAAGAAAGTTGAATCAAGTGCGGTTGTGTGTGAATTTGTGGACGTATTTCTAGAAGAATTGCCGGGTTTGCCTCGATCGTGGAAGTAGAATTTGGTATTGATTTGATACCGGGAACAACTCTGATTTCGATTGCTCCATATAGAATGGCACCAACAGAGTTAAAAGAGTTAAAGTCGCAGTTGCAAGAGTTGACTGATAAAGGTTTTGTGAGACCGAGTTTTTCACCTTAGGGTACTCCCGTGTTATTTGTGAAAAAGAAGGATGGTTCTATGAGGTTGTGTGTTGATTATCGGCAGTTAAACAAGGTGACAATCAAAAACAAGTATCCATTGCCAAGAATTGATGATTTGTTTGATCAGCTAAAAGGAGCGACATGGTTTTCAAAGATTGACTTGAGATCCGGGTATTACCAATCATGGTAAAAGAGTCGATGGGCCTAAAACGCTTTTAGAACAAGGTATGGTCATTATGAATTTTTAGTTATGCCATTTGGGTTGACAAATGCTCCGGCTGTGTTTATGGATTTAATGAATCGTATATTTCGGCCATGCTTGGACAAATTTGTTGTGGTGTTTATAGATGATATTTTAATTTATTCAAAAGATGAGACAGAGCATGCTGAGCATTTGAGGATAGTTTTGCAAACTTTGAGAGATAAGCAAGTTGTATGCTAAGTTTAGAAAAAGTGATTTTGGCTCCGGGAAGTTGGATTTTTGGGTCATATTGTTTCAGGTGATGGTATACGGGTTGATCCTAGTAAAATTTCAGCCATTGTTGATTGGAAACCACCGAAAAATGTAACTGAAGTTAGAAGTTTTTTGGGGCTAGCTGGGTATTATTGGCGGTTTGTAAATGGATTTTCTATAATTGCTGCTCCTATAACTAGACTATTTCGAAAGAATGTTAAATTTGAATGGACGGAAGAATGTCAACAGAGTTTTGAAGAATTGAAAAAGTTATTAATAGAGGCACCAGTGTTAGTACAAATTTTAATCAGTAAAGAATTTGTGGTGTATAGTGATGCTTCTCTAAATGGTCCAGGGTGTGTGCTCGTGCAAGAAGGAAAAGTGGTGGCTTATGCTTCGAGGCAGTTAAAACCTCATGAGAGGAATTATCCTACTCACGATTTGGAATTGGCTGCGGTGGTGTTTGCTTTGAAAATTTGGCGACATTATTTGTTTGGTGAAAAGTGCCGGGTATATACCGACCATAAAAGTCTTAAGTACTTGATGTCACAAAAAGACTTGAATTTGAGACAGCGAAGATGGTTGGAGTTATTGAAAGATTACGAGCTTGTTATTAATTATCATCCAGGAAAAGCAAATGTGGTTGCCGATGCTTTAAGCAGAAAGTTGTTGTTTGCTTTGAGAGTTATGAACACTCAGTTGAAAATTTCAGATAATAGTTCGATTCTAGCAGAGTTAAGAACAAAACCAATGTTTTTACAAGAGATTTCTGAAGCTCAGAAAGATGATCAAGATTTGCAAGCCAAGAGAAAGCAGTGTGAAGTTGATACAGAGTCAGATTTTAGAATCGGTTTTGATGGGTGCTTAATGTTTAAAGATCGGATTTGTGTACCGAAGAATGAGGAATCGATTCAAAAGATCCTACAGGAAGCACATAGTGGTTGTTTCTCGATTCATCCGGGTAGTACAAAAATGTATAATGACTTGAAGAAAATGTATTGGTGGAATGGAATGAAAAGGGATATATCAGAGTTTGTGTCCAAATGCTTAACTTGTCAATAGGTGAAAGCTGAACACCAAGTGCCTTCGGGATTACTTCAGCCTATTATGGTTCCTGAATGGAAATGGGATCGGATTACTATGGATTTTGTTTTAGGGTTGCCATTGACTCCAGGAAAGAAAGATGCCATCTGGGTAATAGTTGACAGATTAACTAAGTCGGCTCATTTTATCCCGGTACATACGGATTATTCTCTTAACAAGTTGGCTGACCTATATGTTAGAGAAATTGTTAGACTACACGGAATACCATTGTCGATTATTTTAGATAGAGATCCAAGGTTTACCTCACGGTTTTGGCAAAAGTTGCAAGACGCGTTAGGTAGTAATGTTAAATTTCAATCTCGCTTTTCATCCACAAACCGATGGGCAATCGAGAGAGTAATTCAGATTCTTGAAGATATGCTCGGATGTTGTGTATTGGAATTTCAAGGAAGTTGGGAAAGATATTTACCGTTAAGTGAATTTGCTTACAATAATAGTTATCGACGAGCTTGAAAATGGCACCTTATGAAGCATTGTATGGTCGTAAGTGTCGGACGCTTTGTATTGGATGAACTCAAGGAAAATCAGATCTATGGAGTTGATCTAATAAAAGAAACCGAAGAAAAAGTGAAGATAATTCGAAATTGTTTAAAAGCTGCTTCAGATAGACAAAAATCTTATGTAGATTTAAAACGAAAGGACATTGAATTTCAAGTTGGTGATAAAGTATTTTTAAAGGTGTCTCCGTTGAAGAAAGTCCTTAGATTTGGATGGAAGGGCAAATTAAGTCTGCGTTTTATTGGGCCGTATGAAATAATTGAAAAAGTTAGACCGGTAGCATATCAGCTAGCTTTACCACCTGAATTAGAGAAGATTCATGATGTGTTCCACGTATCTATGTTACGCCAGTATCTTCGGATCCTTCACATGTGGTTTCACCGATAGAAATTGAACTACAACCAGATATGACCTATGAAGAAGAACCGATTAAGATTTTAGCTCGAGAGGTCAAACAACTAAGGAATAAAAATATTGCACTTGTGAAGGTGTTGTGGCAAAAGCATGGAGTAGAAGAAGCTACATGGGAATCTGAAGAAAATATGAGAAATCAATACCCACATCTGTTTACTGGTAAGATTTTCGAGGATGAAAATCCTTAAAGGGGGGAGAGTTGTAATATCCCGAATTAGGGCCTAATCGGAATAGTGGTTTTGTGACAACAAATCCGAGATAGAAATAATTATTTTATAATTATTTTGAGGTTTATGATATGATTGCATAATTGTGTAAAGATTTCGTGAAGAAATTTTTGGCATAACGAGTTTAATTTAAAGTTAGGGACTAAATCGAATAAGTTGCAAAACTTGCATTCTAGAAGTTTTTAGTATGAAATTGCTTTGAAATATTAATTAGGAGGTCTTAAATAGCAATTTGACCAATTTTAAGTTCATGGACAAAATTAGGACATGGAAGGAATTTTTGAAAGTTTAGTAAGGAGGGGCATTTTGGTCATTTGGATATTAAATGAAATAAAATGGGAAAAATAACACAAAATGGTCATCTTCTTCATATGGTTGCCGCTTGAATTTTACTCTCTCCATAGCTAGGGTTTCTTCAACTTTCAAGCTTCATAGTAAGTGAATTCAAGCCCTGCTTTTAATGATTTTTACGTTTTTGAGATCCCTGTAGCTTCGATTTAGCTTATGCTAGCAATAATTTAACCTAGGGTTCATATTTGGAAAAATACCCATAGGTGAAATTTGTGTATTTTGATGTTTTATGATAGAATATGAGGTTTTAAATTATGTTAGACAACTTGTGCTACTCGGTTTTGAGTGAAAACGAGTAAAAGGACTTAATAGGCAAAAATACCTAATAGTCACAAGTACATGTTAGAGTGAGAATTTGATGTTGCCATAGAAGGGAAAAGTGATCAGCATGTTATAAAACATAAGAATAAGGAATAAATTTTAATCCCGAGCCTAGGGGCAAAAGTGTAAATATGCAAAAGTTTAGGGGTAAAATTGTAATTTTGCTAAAATTTGAATTAAGGATTAATTTGATAATTTGAGTATTAAATAATCTAAATGTGTTATTTTAGATCAAGAAAGACGTGGAATCGACCCCAATCGAGGAAAAGAAAAGATTGTGGACTAAATTGCAAAATCTTTGTATTTTGGTACCAAGGTAAGTTCATGTGTAAATAATGTAGCATAATTGTTATTTTTAAGTTATTGATGTTAATTATATGATATGCTGATTTTTATCATGAAATATATGCTTTGTGGTTATTTTCGAATAAAATGTAAATTATGTGAGCTACTTGTTAAATATAAATTGTTACCGAGTATTGGTTTCGGTATTCTACAAAAGACGGCAAGGATATATGTTCGAGGAAAATCCTGTTTGAACCTTAGGAATATATTAGGATACAAGTGACATGTCACTAGGATGGTTGAGCATCCGAACTCGTTGAGTTGAGTCCGAGTTCACTTATGGATGCGAACGCCCGAGCTCGTTGAGTTGAGTCTGAGTTCACTTAGGGGCGGGTTACATGATTGCTTGATTGCATATGTGGCACTTATGTGCAAATTATCCATGTATCCAAATTATATTCCGATGTGTTCAACGGGAAAAGTTCTACTCAAATGGAGGAATACTCGAGATGAAAAGAGACGTATTGGTAAGTGTTGTGAAATGGATACTTTGGACAGGTATGTACTTAACCCTCGGGTTGAGTATTGATACAACAACGATAAGGTAATAAGATGATGAAAAATGATTAGAAATGTGATATGAATTTTTTACAGAGAGAAATGTTGTTCGTAATAAACAGCGGTCAGTCCAGTCAAGTCCTGAAACAGGGGTAACTTTAACTAATAAACTGTACTAATTGGCCCAACCAAAAATTCTATAAAAAATTAGTAAATAGGTATATGAGTCTAGATTCAGGGAAAATTTACGGATCTTGATTTTGAGTTTCGTAACTCGAGATATGATTTTTCTTGTAACTGTGACGCAAGTAGCTAGAAAGCTGTGAATGTAGAAACAAATGATCCAAAGTTCTTAAAACGTTAAATTAAGTCTAGTAACTCCTCATACTCGACTCTAGCGACGGTCTCGGGTAAGAGGGCGTTACAGAACAACTATTCAACAACTTTCGTTTTCCCCCGATCTAATTCGGTTTTCTGTGGTTCTTGATCTCAACACATTCAAGTTTAACTCTTGTATTCACCAAATCATTCAAATCAATCCTCAAACACATACTTAGGACAATTTACAAATTAGCCCTCACATTTTCACATTTTAGTCATTAATTAATAAAATTACAAAATACATCAAATTTCCATACACACATGCTTAGACGAATATACATGGTGTTCATATAAGCCCGTATGTTTCATTTATTTCACATTTTAGTCCCTTAGTTTCTCATTTTTACAATTTAGCTCAAATTACTCAAATTCATCAAAAATTCAAAGACAAAATATAGTAATCTAACACATATCTTTTATTTACTACCATCAAACTTCATAAAGCTCACATTATCAACAATGGCATAACTCCAAATCATCAACAAAATCAGAAATTAGGGCATGGGCTTGATAGATTACTAAGCAACGATTTCAAAAATGTAGAAATTATCAAAAACCGAAACAAAAACATACCTAATTCAAAGCTTAATATTGTCGAACCCTAACAAGCTTTTCTCTTTTCTTTTTCTTTGATATATTTGGCCAAATGATGGAAAGATGAAGCAAAATTCATTTTTTGTTTTATTATAATTCATTTAATAATCAAATACTATTTTTAACCTTAATAATATCATTAGAAATCCACCAACTCATGACCAAATATGTCCATGCATTAATTCAGTGGTATAATTGCATCATAAGGACCCCACATATATAAAGACATAGCAATTTGTCACTTTAGCAAGTAGAACACATCTTTTGCATTTTTTGCGATTAGGCCCTTTTTGCAAATTAAGCACACAATTGATAAAATTTTCATACGAAACTTTCACACATGCTTAAACACATACTGTAAACACAGAAAATAATATTAAAATATTTTTTTGACTTAGATATGTGGTCCCAAAACTACTATTCTGACTAGGGTCTAAATCGGACTATTACATTTTAAGTCAATAATATTTGTTAGTTATCAATGTTACATGCTAACCATTCATCAAATAGTCATATAATAATACTCAAACATGCGTAAGGTCCATTTAACAAAATTTCCAAAACTTGTCCATAGGTATTGATACTAACACTAGGGTATTGACATTTTCCTTATACTTCTCGGAAAAATGATACCAAACTTGCATTCTATTTCTCGACTAAAATCCTAATGTCTTAAAAATTATCGATACCTATCAAGAAATATTGATATTTTGACCCCAAGTATCAATACTCGAGCAAAGCGATGCCAAATCTCTAATCTGACTTTCTGCATGTTTCAAAACACATAGGTATTGATTTTACAACACAAATATTGATACCCCTACTCCAGACCTTAAAAATGTAGCATACATAAGCAAATAATCTATTCTCATTTAGTTTCTAAACATCATGC
This sequence comes from Gossypium longicalyx, assembly GCA_025698465.1. Lineage (NCBI taxonomy): Eukaryota > Viridiplantae > Streptophyta > Magnoliopsida > Malvales > Malvaceae > Gossypium > Gossypium longicalyx. Next base: position 40,307,966 of record CM047004.1, read on the forward strand.
ATCACATACTGAGACAAATAATTATCAAATAGCTAAAATTTGATGGTTCAAAACATCAAAAACATGTTTGAGCTAGAAATACTGATGGTTGCTAAACTAACTAAAAATTCGACTTAAGGCAAGTCCACCTACTAAACAGTAGTATAGTTATGGCGATATCGGAAATATCATATCCACGAGGACTAAATGTACTAGTAATTACTATCTTTTTATTATCTAGCCTAACAATTTAAAGAATGTTTTATCTAAAACTAATTATCTAATTAACTAAGATTGCGACAGAGATTAAAGTTGGAAAATACTTTTGGAAAATCGATGGAGAAGACAATACCCAAGGAAGAATCCACCTAGACTTCACTTATTACTTCTGAATTAGATGATTTATTCACATGACTTAATCCGTAGAAATCCCTGATTTATGTTAATATCTCTCTCTAGACTAAAAACAATTGACTCTAATTTGATTAATTGAAATCTTTTTCTAATTAAAACCTCTATTGTCGCATTAACTTGATCTATAGATTCCCTTATTAGATTTGACTCTAATTCGGCAGATTTATGTCATCCTATCTCTAGGATTGCATGCAACTCCGCTTAATTATGAATGATCTTGTAACGCCCAATTTTCGGGTTTTCTGTGTTTCTGTGTTTTTAAAAAAAATTGTGTGTTCTGGTTGGTTAAAATATATATTTTAGTAGGTTAGTGGGCCTTTGGAAGGCCCAAACTTAAGTTAAATTTGTGGTAGTCTTCGAAATTTTGATTTTAAGAACAAGTGATGCAATTGGCATTTGGGCCTTTAAGAGTAAAGGGGTAAAAGATGACACAAAAAGGAGTGTGGTGTAGTGGCAAGGTAGCGCCACTTAGGGGACAAGGAAGTGACGCCATAGAGGAAGCAAGGGGTCCAAGGTTCAAGTCTTGGCTCTTGCAATTTATTTTGTTTTTTCTTTTCAATAAATTTGGAAGCAAGTAGGTGCTCTTTAAAGTTTAATGTGTTGGACTTATGACACAACTGAGTTGACGGCCTAGTGGTGGTGGCGTGATTTAGCATGTGAGAGGACTTTGGTTCGAATCCCTTGGCACGCAAAGGTTGATTATTTTGCTATGTTGGGACGACAAGAGTTGGTGTTGGTTTTAAACTCTGATGATGGAGGGATCCCACATCGGGAAGCTAACATAAGAGTAGATGGAGAGCTGGCTTTAAATTGAGCAAACCATGAGGAGAGTTGGCATACCCTTCTTGGTTGATCCCTTTCGCTTGGTATTTCGGCTTTAAATGTTGGTATTTTGTGAACTCGCGAGCGTGCGAGCGCTCGTGAGACAGTTGTTAATGAATTTGGTGCATTTGGATGATTAGAGTGCAGAGTGCGCATTTTCGTGCACAACGGTATTTTTGGGCTTAATGGGCCGAAAACGAGCCAATAGGCCAACAGGCCCACTTTGGTAAAAAGACGAGATAAGTACTTCTGATTACTTGGTAAACGTTAGAATGAGCATGAAACCCTAGCAATAGGTAATAATTACTAAAATACCCTTATGCATGCAAAATTATGATTTTACCCCTAGTGATATTTTATTTTATCTGAAAAGCATGATGTTCTGTTTCTGTGTTCGTATGCCATGACATATTATTCTGTTGCATGGGACATGGGTTTATATTGATGGAGGAAGCGTTACGCGACCTCGCCGCAAATCTGGTGGCCTCGCCACATATATCTGTTCTGGTGACTTCGTCACAATATCTGGCATCCTCGCTGCAGTCTGGTGGCTTCGCCACATATATAAATATATATCTGTTCTGGTGGCCTCACCACAATATCTGTATCTGGTGACTTCGTCACAATATCTGGCTGCCTCGCTGCAATTTTTGTGGTGTGTAGCGGTTAGGTGGGTCGAGTAGTCTCCCCACATGGTGTAAGGCTGGTACGGGGGTGTTATGGATGGCTCTGGGTTGGGATTTCTGCATTCATGATATATTTGTTCTCAGATCTCGCTATGGGCCTATGAGTTTCATTCGATTTCAGATCGGGCCAAGGCCCGATAAGTCCGACTGAGGTTTGATCTGCTTTTGGGCTATGGTTGGGTTATGTTACACATTGAGTTTACCAAACTCACCCTTTACTTTCATCTCTGCAGAAATCCCCAACCATAGTGGGCTTGGAGTCATGAGGGATCTCGAGTGGCCACATTATCTCAAAAGTTGGTTTTTCTAAGTTAGTTTATTTTTATTATTTTTTTATATTCTGATTTAATTTTGGGTTTTAAGTTGTAATAAGGCTGCTATATAAATTTCTCTTTCCGCTATGAATTTTATTTTCTGGTTATATTTATACTATGGCGAAATTTCTAGTGTTAGGCTGCGCGGGTTTTCAAAATTAATGAACGTTTTCAAAACTCAACAAGCACGACAAATGGATAGCCTAAAGATTGATAAACCGGCTTTTCATTCAATTGCTATTTTTACAAAGACCACCCTAATCACTTAAACCAACGAATGCATACTAAGTCGTAAGTCCATGTGACATGTCAGATCTGGCCATAACGTCTGGGTCGGGTCTAGGGTGTTACAGATCTACTCTTAAACAGAGACTTTTCCTCCACTGAATAAGCACATCAAAAGCCTGAATTAATATCCTGGAATATTAAAACAAGGGTTAAACTCACAATTAAGAATAAGAACAAGTATTTATCATATATAAGATTCGTCTTAGGTTTCATCTCCCTTAGGTATTTAGGGAGTTTAGTTCATAATAATAGAAAACATCTCAAAAGTTGGAAAATAACAAAACATAAAGAAACCCAAAGAACTTCTAGGAAATTGGATGAAAATCTTCAGTCTTGATGTAGATCCTGCCTCTGAGGTGATTTCGATGGCTATCCTTCAGTATTTCCTACTTTATACTCTCCGTCCCCCTTTAATCCTCTTCTAGGGTCTTTAAATAGACTTTGGAATGCTCAAATTAGCCCAAAATTAGCCTTTTCTGAGTAGAATTAGACTTAGGCTCAACAGGGACACGGCCGTGAGCAATTCTGACTTGGTTTAGTGTTGACACAGCCATGACACACGGGCATGTGGTCTACCCGTGTGTTACACACGGGCGTGTGGAAGTGCCTAGACTATGTGCCACGCTGAATTAGGCCTATTTGGTCTGTTTTTGGCCCGTTTCTTGCTCTTTTCGCCTTCTTATGCTCACCTAAGTATAAAACATGAATATAAAGGATTAGGAGCATCGAATGCAGTGAATCTTATGATAAATTATCCAAAAATATGCCAAGCATGGGGTAAAAATATGTATATATTATGGTTTATCAAATATCCCCACATTTAAGCATTTGCTTGTCTTAAACCAAAATCCACAACTCACAATTAAAATAAATTCTTCTCAACTTATAATTCTCATCAATAATTTTAAAAATAATCCACAAGTAATCATATGTTAAGAGCTTAACTTAAAGAACATTAAAGTTTCAAACAATCCAAGTTGAGGATTTTAATCATAAAATCATAGGTATCCTCCTTTACCTAAGTAATTACCTTTAATTCCAAATTGACAAGGTTGACATCCTCACTAATGATTCACTCAAATCACTCAAAGTGTTTAATATTCAATAATTAAGCACTCAATAGTCAAACATGAAAAGTTATTACCATAGGCTTGCATGAAAATCAATCTCCACCATTATAATGAGATGATACACAAATCAAAAGGTCTTTATCAGGGTTGTAATGGGGGTTGGGTTAAAGGTGTGGATAAAGGCTGAAAAAGAGGGTTAGAATCGAGATTAATTTAAATAAATTACCAAACTTAGACAAATGAAGCTAATTGCTGAATTACAAAAAACTACCAGGATTTGAACCGTCCGAAACTAATGATGTGAGCTTTTTCTCAATAAAACAACTTTAATAGAACAATATGTAACTGAATGAATATAAATATGCGTTTTTTTATAAGAACAAGTATTTAATAGAAAGTACATAATAAGAAATAATTCAGCAACTGGAATGAAACGAACATAGTTAGGTAACTAATCAAACAAATCTCGATAAAAAGGAAGTCAATGAGAAGGGAGAAATTCTTAACGAATAAAAAAGGGTTAAGTTGAGGGTTACTATTAAGGGGAAAATCAAGAAATAATAGTTAAGGCTCAAAAGGGTTCACTAGGGGTCAATTATATGGGTAGGCTTTTTGTGGAGTAAATGGGTTAAAACCTAAGTGCCTTTATCATTTTAGTATATCAAATCAAAAGTGTGGTCTCGACATGTATAATCAATGCAAGTTCTAGAATAGCAAATCAATGTTGACACACTCATAGCCAATAAAATAAGTGAGCACGAAAGATATATGCTCTAAAAGGCTCAAAATCTCACGAAAATTATGGGTATTTGATGTCGATCCTGTAAATTCAAAACTTCAAGATAATACCTCAATTCAGAGAAACAACCTAGCAATTTTAATTCTCAAAAGTCAACTTACCATGCTTGATCCTCTAATGTCTTAAAGTTTAAACAATCAATGCATAGTTACCTATGATTTAATTCAAAACATATCAATGAAAATCATAAATCAATCTGAATTCACTCTAATAATGATATGAGAAAATTATTTGAGAACAAGATAAAAATTCAGGGGTTTTCTAGTAATCACATAAATATCCTCCCCACACTTAAGATGTACATTGTCCTCAATGTAAAAGATAGATAATAGTAAAATAATCATAATATCAAAAGAGAGGGAGAAAAGCGAAACTGCCCTGAATTTTTGGATGTAATCCTTGAAAGAGCGGAAACAGGTTTAGAGACATTGAAAGTGATGTGTATGTGACATGTAGACAAAGATGAAGGTGGTGGTAGAGGTTGGGTTCCACAATCACAGTGCCTAGTGAAGAGGTTATCGTGGTGGTCGATGTCGTGGTGGTTATAGTCGTGGTCGAGCAGGACATGGCAGTCGTGAAGGATTGTTTGTTTATTCCTGAGTAGCACCAAGTGACTGAACCTTTTGAAACTGCGATGCCATCAGTAATGCTTTAAGGAGTTATATTGATAAGATTGTTATGGTGAGTAATAATGAAATAACTAGATAAAAGAAAATTCAAATTATACTAATAAAAGTGTTTTAAGAAAATGATAATTAAAGACAAAAAGAAATGCAAAAATAAAAATAAAAGAAAAATAAAAACAAAATGAAAATTAAATGGACTCAAAAGTCCTCATCGACAGCTAGATCGTGAGGTGGTGGTGCTAGAGGCGATATGCTGTCGAATTGCTGAGTGCAATATTGTTCAAAGCGATGAAGGTGGTTTGAAACTTCAAACAATGAAGCAGCCGCATGAGTGGTGGTTGAGAAGGTGGGTCCTCCTGAAATGCATGGATATCGTTAGGAATGTCCTCGGTGTCATCCTTATCAGTAACTCGTGCAAGTTGGTACTGAGGAGGGTCGAACCCACGATGATGCTCAATCATCCGCATATAGAGCATACTCTGGATGCCCAGTGGGGACATCTGGCCAATGAGCATGAGTGAAGAGGACTGTGTCACTGTATTCAGGAGCCCAAAGTATCGCGCTAGATGAGTCACATATGGGCCAAGGCTAATGACTCCCTTTCGGTGTCGCTCGGTTTGATGGCGAAAGGCAAGGGCGATGAAGTAGGAGAGATAAAAAATGTGCCCCTACCTCATGCTCCACAGGAAGTATGCGTCGTGAGTGTTAATGACACCAGTCCTCTCTCATCTACTTGTTAATGTGTGTACCAAAGTAGCGTGGAGGTATCGCAGAGCTGGAGCTAGAGCCGATGCCTTGGAGCGACTAGGGTCATAATGCCTGTAGTAGGCATCATGTCATTCCAACATGATGAAGGCGCATAATGGATGTGGCGGTGGAGGTAGGGAAAGTTGTCAGCCTCCATGAAATTGTCTATATAGATTCCCAAAGAAACTCCAAATTTTGGGGCACTCAACTGCCGTACCAGACCGCTAAGGCGAAATTGGACTGTTCCTGGGTCGTCATGCTCTGCCATAACTATTTGCATCTGAAACATCGAGCATAGTTCCAAAGTGAACTCTAGATATGTCGGCTCGATGATGTTAAAGAATCGATCCCACGGAGCGGTGGCGAGGATGGCCCGAACCGAATCAGCTAGTTGGACCTACTCTAGTACGGTCCAATCGATGCAACAGCCCACACCTAGGGGTCGGGCCCGTAGAATCTGGAATAATTCCTCTTGGGGCCCTGGTGAAAATTGGAGGAATGGATGTCGTATCTCAGTGGTGGGACCCGAGGAGGATGCTGCTCCCTTTCGCTTTTTAAAGGCAAGGATAGAAGTTTTCTTGCCTCCAGTGTTCGTCATAATTTCCTGCGAAAGTAATCACATGACTCGAATCAACATAGTGACCAAACGAATAAGAACAAATATCCAAATGCAACTTAATCAGGCAGATGAAATAAATAGAATCATAATATCCAAAAACTAACAAATTCAGGACTAAATATATATAAGCAACTATGACTTTACTAAACAAAACAAATGGCTTAAAATCTATGTAGCAAATGTTCAAAGTGTATGGAATTAAAAATTAAGGAAGAATAAAAAAATTAGCAAAGTAATAGTAATACTCTTAAATCAGTAGAATAAGATAAAAAAATAGAATAATGATAAGGAACTATGAGCAATAATAAATCAACATAATAGAGATAAGTAAGATAGTAAAAAGGATTTAGAGATGGAAAAGAGGAAACTGGAGTGGTGGTTGGTGGCAGAACAAGGTGGTGTGTGGCGGCGCGTGGTTGTCAGAAGAGAAGGAGAAAAGGGAAGGAAGAAAAGAGAAGGAAAAATAGGAGGACAAGAAATAGGAAAGAAAAATGGAGAAGAAGAAGTAGGAAAAAGATAAAGGGAGAAGAAATAGGAAAGGGAAATGGAGAAGAAGAAAGGGTTGAATGAAGAAGATGGGGGAATAGTGAAGGGTGAATAGTGAGGTTTTATATGAATGGGGGAAATTAGGGTTAGGGGAAGGGATAAAAGGGGGGCCACGATCGTGTAAGCTCCGTTTTGGGTCACACGGTCGTGGCCCATGCCCGTGTGATAGTTTCCTAGCCGGTGTTTTTTGTGAAATCATAGTCAGTGTCGCACATAGTTCTTTGGCCACACCCGTGTGCCCCGGTCGTGTGGTGCGCACGGCCGCGTCGCGCGACCGTGTGCATGTTCATTCGCTTCACCCATGCCCGTGTTAGGTCCGACACATCCGTGTTCATGACTTGTGCTTGTGGTCTGATGTTTTAAGTCAGTATTGCAAACGGCCTGTGGACACACCCGTGTGACTAGGCCGTGTGGCCCACACGGCCACATCGCACGACCATGTGGTGCTCCCTTCATTTCTCCCATGCTCGTGGTAATTCCAACACGCTCGTGTTTATTAATTAGGATTGTGCACGGCCTTCAAGCACGACCGTGGCATCGGCCTGTATTCTATTCTAACTTTGTTGAATGTTTCGATCTTTGGGCAAGTTCTCACACGGCCTCAAGCACGCCCATGTTAAAGGCTATATGGCTTCTACGGCCGCCTCGCATGGCCGTAGTGATTTAACATATGCTATGTCTCTGTTGATTTATTTGGGAAATTAAAGTGCAGTTTCGCCACGGTCTGGGACACGCCCATGTCACACGGCTGTGGCTATTTATCGCAGCTCGTGTGTCCTCCTATCTTGGGAAAAATGTTTGTCTTGTTTTGGCACGGCCATGGCCACCCCCGTGTCTCCTACCCATAGGGAGCCCACGGCCTAAAGCACGCCCGTGTGCTAGGCCGTGTATGCCAAGAATACCTACAATTAGATTGTAAAACAAATGGAAAAATAAACTAAGTTATTTAGTGGGATTAGTGTCAGGTTGCCTCCCGAGAAGCGCTTGGTTAGAGTCTAAGCTCGACTTTACCTTGTGGGAATGCTAGGTGGGTTCGCGGAGTCGTAGCTCCTCTCTATTGTCTTTAAAATCCTCACCGTTATAAAGTTTAAGACGATGTCCATTTACCTTGAAAGTGCCTTGGGTTGGGTGATTTACCTCTATTGTGCCATATGGAAAGACAATTTGGACTATGAAAGGACCTGACCATCATGATTTAAGCTTCCTAGGAAACAATTTGAGCCTTGAGTTGTATAACAGGACAAGATCTCCAACTTCAAATTGCTTGTGTTGCTTTAAACTGTGACAGACCGAATTAGGGCCTAAATAGAATAGTGGTTTCGAAACCACAATTCTGAAGTAGAAAAATTTATTTCGATTAATTTTTTTAATTTATCAAGTGATTAGATGCATGTGTTAGAATATCGATATAAAATTTCATGAATTGCATGTCTAATTTGCCTATTAGGACTTAATTGCAAAAGTTGATAAATATGAGTTTTAGATGTTAAAGGATTTAATTGAAGACCATAATTGAAGTAGAGGTCCTTAAATGATAATTATACCATTAGGTTTTCATGGACAAAAATGGACATACATAGGTAGAAATAACCAAAGTTTTTAATGAAGGGTATTTTAGTCATTTGGTAATTAAAAGATTAAAAAAAAGGAAAAAGATGGAAAAATATGTCCATCTTCTTCATTAGGACAAAATTTCAAAGGTTCTCCATAGCTAGGGTTTGTTTCAAGCTTCCAAGCTCAATAGTAAGTGATTCCAAGCCCCGTTTTTAATGTTCTTTACGTTTTTGGAGTCCCGGTAACTTGATTTAGCTTATTCTAGCAATAATTTAACCTAGGGTTTATATTTGGAAAAATAACCATAGGTGAAATGTGTTATTTTGATGTTTTATGGTAGAATATGAAGCTTGAAATTGTGTTAAATAACTTTTTCTAAGTGATTTTACGTGAAAACGAGTAAAACGACATAATCGGTAAAAATACCTAATGTTCATAACTACATGTTAGAGTGAGAATTTGATGTTTCCATACAAGGAAAAAATGATCATCATGTCATTAAACATAAGAATTTTGGAAAAAGTTTAATTTCCGAGATTTGGGGAAAAAGTGTAAATACGCAAAAGTTTGGAGGCAAAATAGTCATTTTGCCAAAGTTAGAGTTAAGGACTATTTTGATAAATGTGAGTATTAAATCAGCTAAATGTGTTATTTTATATCAAGAAAGACGTGGAATCGACCTTGATCGGGGAAAGGAAAAGATTATGGACTAAATTGCAAAATTTCTTTATTTTGCACCGAGGTAAGTTTATATGTAAATAATGTATTCTTTTATTATGTTATAATATTTTATTTTGTGACATGTGAAATAAGTTTTAGTATTGTTCAATTAATGGACACAAACGGTGATTTGTGGTTGATGAATTGAGATTAAATGAAGAAATCTCGGTTGAACCTTCGGAATGAAAAAACGTTGTGCTAAGTGGATATACCACGGTTATATGTGCAACGTGGTGCTAAGTGGATATACCACGATTACACATATTGATACATGTAACGTGTGCAAAGTGATATGCCACGGTTACATATATTGATTCATTAACGTGGTGCTAAGTGGAAATACCACGGTTAAATATGTAACGTGGTGCTAAGTGGATATGCCACGGTTATACATGTTAATTTGAAAGTGGCGCTAAGTGCGTATGCCACAATTACATGTTAGCCCAATAGTGTGGTGCTATGTGCTTATACCACTAAGTTGGGCATTAATTACAGAAGGTGGAGCTATGTGCTAAAACCACCGGATATTGTTACTTTTCGAAGTGTTCACCGAGAGAAACAAGTTTGCTAAATGAAATTTAACGTGAAAAAAAAACATGTGGGATAATACCAGAATATGAGTATATGAGTTTTGAATTATGAGTTAGATATGTGATTGAATTTTTGATAAGATGAATATGGACAAGTATTATCTTAAAAGTTGATAATAAGAAACTTTAGTGAAGGAATGAAATTTGGGATAAACAGTCTAAAACAGCAGTAGTGAGTGACTTTGAAAAATCACCAAAAATGGTAGAAGTTGAACTAGAAGTGCAATGAGATATGGAATTAAATCTTATTGAATCTATTTTCCTATAAAAGAAATAGAGCAAACAAAGGAATTCTGTATTTTGAGATATTTGTATTATTGTAAGACTAATTTCGTGATCCCCTATTCTGAATTATAAAAATCATTAAAACATTTGTACAAAAATAGTTAAGGAACATATTTTATATGGTTGAATTCCTTATTGAATTTATTTTCAGAAGAAAGAAACGAGAACCTCATTTGAATTTGGTAGCAAAAGATAATTAAATTTTAATGAAGAGTGGTCAGAGCTGCTGAACCGCGAAACAGGGGATACTTCAATGAATAAACTGTATTAATTGGCCCAACCAAAAATTCTAAATTTTTTATGGTAAGAAGACATATGATTCTAATTTCTAGGAAAATTTATGGATCTTAATTTGGAGTTCCGTAACTCTAGATAAAAATAATTTAGTGACTAGGACTCAAATAGATAGCTTGTACTGAACTGAAATAAATGATAAATGCATATGAGAAAAAAATTGTGTAATTATGGATACATATTTTGAGATCTATAAATGCCATTATTAGCTTGTTATCTTTATTATTTACATATTACTTACTAAGCTTTTAGCTTACTTTGCTTCCTTTTCCTTTCTTGTTTTATTTTATAGTGAAATCAAGTTTGCTCGTGATTCGGGAAAAAGTTGTTGGAAGCTCACCAACGCTATCCATCCTTCCTTTTGGTATTTTGTAAACACATTTTGGAAATATGGCATGTATATAAGGCTTGAGTATTTTGTTATAAATTTTATTAATATTACTTTAAAAGTTGAATTCTAACGTTAGATATTTCATTCGTATTTTGTTATCTGTATGATCTAATGTTAGTTACATTATAAGTTTATGATACATGTGAATTTAATTCTTTTAAAAGATGAGAGATCAATTGACGGATTTAAATTTAGATAATCATTTTGTCTTGATTTTCTATAATTATACGTACGTTGTTCTAGTAATACTCATATTCTGTTTTAATATTGAACACGAGTATGGGGTGTACATTTTAGTGGTATCAGAGCTATGGTTTAGTCGATTCTCAGACCAGTATAATGAGTGGGAAAGTCTATCTATACATACCATAAAAATATTGTGATAGTGTGGTGACTTCCGACATTACTAAACTATGTTTTGTTTTTTTTATTAATGGATCCTGATCAAGCAGTGGTTGATGATGCTGCAAGTAATGCGCCGGCTCTTGCATAAGGGACCGCGCCTGTAGAAAGTAGACATGAGACATTGGGACAAGAAGACGAAGCTAGAAATGCTTTCCTTCAAATGATGAATGACTGGTATACTAATTTTATTAGAGCAAATCGTAATGTTCAACCTCCTCCTTCCCCACCTATACCACAACCTGTCTCCACAGCTTCGCAAAGTATTGATATTGTATGATTGACAAAACTTCGATAGATAAGCTTCGTAAACAAGGGGCTAAAGAATTTAGAACAAACATTGATGATGATCCAAAAAAAGCAGAGTTCTGGCTTGAAAATATTATGCGTATATTTGATGAATTATCTTGCACACCTGAGGAGTTTTTAAAATGTGCGGTGTCATTACTGAAAGATTCAGCCTATCAGTGGTGGAAAACTCTGATATCTGTAGTTTCAAAGGAAAAAGTAACCTAGGATTTCTTCTTGGAAGAATGTCAGAAGAAATATATTAGTTAGTGATTTATCGATCAGAAACGGAAGAAATTTCTTGAATTGAAACAAGGAAAGATGACGGTAGCAGAATATGAACGCGAGTTTGTAAGGCTCAGTAAATATGCACAAGAATGTGTTTCTACCGAAGCAATGATGTGCAGAAGGTTTGAAGACGGACTTAATGAAGACATCAAGGTATTAGTGGGAATTCTAGAATTAAAAGAAATGGTGGTACTGGTTGACAGAGCTTGTAAAGCTGAGGAATTGAATAAAGAAAAGAGAAAAGCTGATATCGAGGCCCGGGATCAATGGAAAAGATCGATGAACAAGTCATTTCAGTCCCAATCAAAAAGACTCAAAGAAGAAAATCCTCGAAAGACAATTTCATATTCTTATCGGGACAAGGAAAAATCAAATTCGGGTTCTAGAGCTCGAACTACTTCGATGTCAAGTGTGGGAAATGTAAGATCAGATAGACCTGAGTGTCGACATTGTGGTAAACGACATCCCGAAGAATATTGGGGAAAGATTCGAGCTTGTTTCAGATGTGGCTCCAAACAACATTTTATCAAAGATTGTCCCAAGAAAATAGAAGAGAAGAAAGTTTAGAGTGTTAGGCAGAGTAATGTTGCTAGCAGAGGTAGATCCTCGCAGAATGTTGGAGGTGGGACTAGTAGCAATGGCATGATAAAAGACTCAACTGCAAGGTCAGAAACAAGAACACCTGCCAGAACGTATGCTATACGAGCTCGTGAGGAGGCATCATCCCCTAATGTGATCACCGATACTTTCTTACTTTATGATACTGATGTTATTGTATTAATTGACTGTGGGTCCACTCATTCTTATATTTGCAGAAATTTAGTACATAGTAAGAAATTTCCTGTGAAATTAACTAAATTTTTAGTTAAAGTATCAAATCCTCTAGGCAGACATGTACTCGTAGATAAGGTTTGCAGGAATTGTCCTTTGACGATTCAAGGCTACTATTTTTCAGCTAACCTGATGCTGTTGCCATTTGATGAGTTTGATGTTATTTTGGGTATGGATTGGCTAACTCAACATGATGCAGTAGTTAACTGTAGACAGAAATATATTTTGTTAAAATGCCAGAACGACGAGTTGCTCCGGGTTAAATCTGATCAGACAGAAGGGTTACCTGATGTGATCTCAGTGATGGCAACAAAGAGATATGTTAAAAAGGGGTATGATGCTTACTTGGCTTATATACTCGACACTAAAGTATCAGAGTCAAAGATTCATGCTTTGCCAGTAGTATGGGAATTTTCTGATGTGTTTCCGGAGGAACTACCAGGGCTACCACCAGAAAGGGAAGTGAAATTTTCTATAGATTTAATTCTAGGAACTACTCTGATTTCCATAGCTCCGTACCAAATGGCTCCTACAGAATAAAAGGAGTTAAAGACACAATTATAGGAACTTGTAGATAGAGGTTTTGTTCAACCAAGTCATTCACCTTGGGGTGCTCCAGTTCTATTCGTGAAAAAGAAAGATGGGTCCTTGAGATTGTGTATCGACTATCGGTAGCTCAATAAGGTGACTATTAAAAATAAATACCCGTTGCCCCGAATTGATGATTTATTTGATCAACTAAAAGGTGCCATATTATTCTCGAAGATTGATCTTCGATCAGGTTACTATCAGTTACGGGTAAAGAAATTAGATGTGCCAAAGAAAGCCTTCAGAACCAGGTATCGACATTATGTGTTTCTGGTTATGCCGTTTGGGCTAACTAATGCACCTGCAGTATTTATGGATTTGATGCACTGGATATTTAAACCATACTTAGACAGATTTGTGGTGGTATTCATTGGCGATATTTTGATTTATTCTCAGGATGAAAAGAAGCATGCAAAACATTTGAGAATAGTGTTATAAATTCTATGTGAAAAGCACCTTTCTGCTAAATTTAGTAAATGTGAATTCTGGCTCCGAGAAGTGGGTTTTCTTGGACATATTGTATCAGCCGAAGGCATCAGGGTAGATCCGAGTAAAATCTCAGCTATTACAAATTGGAGTCCACCGAAGAATGTATCTGAAGTTAGAAGTTTCTTGGGTTTAGCTGGTTATTATCGAAGATTTGTTCAGGGGTTCTCTATGATAGCTTTTTCGATGACCCGTTTACTACAGAAAGATGCTAAGTTCGAGTGGACGGAAGAATGCCAACAGAGTTTCGATCGATTAAAAGAATTGTTGACAAAAGCACCTGTATTGCTACAGTCTGAACTAGGTAAGGAATTTATTATTTATAGCGATGCATCATTAAATGGTTTAGGTTGTGTCTTGATGCAAGAAGGTAAAGTAATAGCCTATGCTTCAAGACAACTTAAGCCACATGAAAGAAATTACCCAGTACATGATCTTGAATTAGCTGCTATTGTATTTGCGAGGCTCAGAAAAAAGATGAAAAGTTACAAATTAAACGGGCACAATGTAAGTCGGGTACTGATTCTGAATTTCAAGTAGGGACCGATGGTTGTTTGTTATTCAAGAATAGGATATGTGTACCTCAAAATTCAGAGCTCATACAAAAGATTCTACACGAGGCCTACAGCGGTACTATGTTTGTACATCCGGGGAGTAATAAAATGAATAATGAACTAAAAAAGATGTACTGGTGGCTAGGTATGAAACATGATATTTCTGAATTTGTATCAAAGTGTTTGATATGTCAGTAGGTTAAAGCTGAACATCAGGTACCTTCGGGGTTACTTCAGCCAATCACTATACCGAAATGGAAATGGGAAAAAATTATTATGGATTTTGTATTTGGGTTACCGTTGTCTCCAAGGAAAAAAGATGCCATTTGGGTGATTGTTGACCGATTAATAAAGTCAATGCACTTTATTCCAGTACGTATGGATTATTCTTTAGATAAACTGGATGAGTTGTATATATCTGAGATTGTCAGGCTACATAGAGTGCCTGTTTCCATTATATCAGATAGAGATCCTCGATTTATGTCTCGTTTCTGGGACAAATTACAAGAAGCCCTGGGTACCCAGTTGTATTTTAGCACCGTATTTCATCCTCAAACTGATGGCCAATCTGAGCGTGTAATTCAAGTATTTGAAGATATGCTTCGATGTTGTATACTAGATTTTGGAAGTAATTGGGAGGGGTATCTACCTTTGATTGAATTTGCTTACAATAATAGTTATCAACCCAGTATTAAAATGGCTCTATATGAAGCTCTGTATGGTAGAAAATGTAGAACCCTGTTATATTGGATAGAGATTAGTAAAAAAGAACATATATGGGGTTGATTTGATCTGGGAAATAGAAGAAAAAGTGAAGGTGATTCGGGAAAGTTTGAAAGCAACTTCTGACCATCAAAAATCATATGCCGATCTTAAAAGAAAAGAGCATGAATTTTAGGTTGGTGACAAGGTATTCCTGAAAGTATCTCCTTGGAAGAAAGTTCTCTGGTTCGGTCGAAAGGGTAAATTGAGTCCAAGATTCATCGGACAATATGAAATCATAGAAAGAATTAGACCGGTTGTTTATCGATTGTCATTACCACCGAAACTCGATAGAATTCATAATGTTTTTCATGTATCTATGCTACGACGATATCGATCAGATCCTTCACATGTTCTCTCTCCTACAGAAGTGGAAATTTAGCAAAATATGAGTTACAATGAAGAACCAGTTAAGATTTTGGCACAGGAGATCAAAGAACTCAGAAATAAAAAGATAAAGTTAGTAAAAGTATTGTGGCAAAAACATGGAGTAGAAAAGGCAACATGGTAACACTCCTAACCCGTATCCGTTGCCGAAATAAGGTTATGAGGTATTACTTGACTGAACAAAACTTCTATAAGGTCAAAGATACTTACCAAACATAAATTATCAACAATGCAAACATGTCTCATTGATTTTCCATAAGAGCTCTTATAAATTTCCAAAATGACTCACTATCAAAACATAACCGAATATCTAATAACAAATTAACTACTATCAAGTTATGACTAAAACATTTCACCACATTAGTTCAATTATAAGGCTTCTCTAAACAAAATGAGCAAGCCATCTTCGCATGGCTATAATGTATACAAAGTCGAAATATCATTCTACCTATAGTCTATCCTATACATGGCTTAAACCATGATGTTATACAATCTTCTCAACTCACATAATGACTCGATAGTGTGATGATATCTCCGGCCCTTCCAACTCGAGCTAAAGTATAAACCTATAAGAAATGGAAAAGAGAACACGGAGTAAGCTTCAATACTTAGTAAGTTTTAAGTAATGCAAACAATTAATTTACTTATAGATCGATTATTCAAATTTTCAAAAAATCATTCCTAGATAATTGCCATTTTGGCCAAGTATCCATGAACATAATGCATATTTAGCAAATTCACCTCACTTGAATCTGAACTCAATTAAAACCAAATATTGAAATCACAAATAAGATCATAAGAACTCGAAAAGCATCTCATTAACAAGTTTTAACCATGTTTGCAACAAAGTCACAAATTCACTACAAGCTGTCTTCCTGAGCAACAGTCATTAAATTATTTATAACTGGAGCTAAGAAACTCCAAATCAAGGGCCGTTAATTTTCCATGAAAATAGACTCATATCTTACATCCATCAAATTTTCAGAATTTTTGGTTTGACCAATCAATACCAGATTTTTATTGAAGTTTCCCCCATTTCACTGTTTGACTATTCTGACCACTCTTCACTACGAATCAAATTTCTCATTATACAGAATTCGAAATATGTTATCATTTATTTAATTTGAAACTAGACTCATTAAGGAGTCTAAGAATATAAATTTTATCTTATAACCATTTTTGTACCATTTATAATGATTTTCTGAAGACAGAATAGGGGACCTCGAAGTCATTTTGACTCTGTTCAACGCCACTTCAAATATCTCATTATTGGCAATTCTTTTGCTTACACAGTTTCTTTTATAAGAAACTAGACTCATTAAGATTTCATGACATAATTTATTCAGCCTCTAACTCAACTCTCACAATTTATGGTGATTTTTCGAAATCACGTTACTGCTGCTGTCTCAAGTAGATTTATTACCCATTCTTTGCATTCATATTATTTAACATGTATATCACCAAATCAATCTCATATAACCTTTCACCATAACCGAATACACGCATACTCATATGAGATTTTCACATATACTTCTCATTTCGCATTCATGATTCAATTCCGATCAATCTAACATATAAAAGTATATAATACATACCTGACCAACTTAATGTATTGAACATATTCAATGGTAGTTTACTACGAACATTCGAAATCATAATCTTACTCCAATCATCGGCATTAAGTCTGCTAGGTTTAAAACCCAAATCCAATCACCACCACAAAGCATGCGGGACTTTAAGCCCGGATATAATACCAGCACAAAGGCTGCAGGACTTTAGCCCGGATATAACACCAGCACGAATGCCTTCGGGGCTTAGCCCGGATATAACACCAGCACAAATGCCTTCGGGACTTAGCCTGGATATAACACCGGAGTGAATGCCTTCGGGACTTAGCCCGGATATAATTCTCCATTATCATGCACATATATATATATATCATAACACATTAGCATTTCATTTACATTACTTGAACACAAGCACAACATGCTTATCAACCATTCCACTTTCGGCTCAATAGCCACATACAAAGAACACGATTTCGTTTCGCTATCCAACATGATTTCTATAACCATTCGGCTACAAGTCATATGCACAAATTATTTATCCCACTACGTAATTCAAGTAGAACCAATAGGTCACAATTTATTTATTATGCTTATATACCATGATTTTATCAAATCATAAGCTAAGCTTCATTACTCAAAGACTTACCTTGACTGTCGTCGAATGACTACGGATATGCTATTCGGTTAGTTTAGCTTTTTCCCTTATCCGAATTAGGCTCTTTAAGCTCTTGAGCTAGATTAAACAAATTCACTTGTCACTAATTCATTAATAATGCCTTTTATTCGGTTATATTATAATTCGCTCATAACAAGAATTTCAACTATTACTTAAAAATGCATTCGGCAGCACATACATTTCAAAACCAATATAATTCTTTCATTCATGAACACATTCGGCTATGTCAAAATAAAATTTTAACAATTTAAGCATCCTCTTCTATCAACTAATATGAGATTTCGTACATTAACATTTCACTCAATTGACATATTAAATATTTTAACCCTCCTTCACTACATGACAACAAAACCTCAACCATTTAACATATAGCAACAATTTTCCTCAATTCATCTCCTAAGTTCACTTTCGGCTCTTACACAACAAATAAATAATTAACTTCTAATTTCAATATTTAGCAAACTCAAACATTATCTTTCATCCATTACTAATTCAAAACATTAAAATATTCAAGATCCAACACATAGTAGCCAAAACCGAATATCATAAGCTAATGACTTCACCTTAAACTAACTTATTAAGCCTTTAAATCAACTTCTAACCATCTCACATTTAAAATTATCCATCATCTAATCTTCATGCTTACATGCCATAACCGTATGGTTCTTATCACACTTGGACCACAAAATGCATAAATTTCACAAATTCTAATTACTATCATAAGCTCAATTTCGGCTAACACTCAATTAAATACTTGCAATTTAGCACTAATTTAGCATTTCAACATAGCCGATTGTCATTAAACAATTAAGCCACAAATATTAAATTTTATCAAACTCAACCAATTCAAGAATTAACAAGCTCAAACCTTATCCTTCTACCATATCTATTTCAAAACATTAACACACTATCCATGAAGTAGAAAACTTCCATGGCCGAATATACATGACAACACCAAACTTAAAATTTACACATGGGCTAAGTAAAATACTTAGCAACTATCTCAAATTCACTAAAATTTTAAAAGCAAACTCATGGAACATACCTTAATTCAAGATATCTAAAGGACCGAATGCTTAGCTTCAACCTTTCTTTCACTTACGGCAATGGAAGAAGGAATATGGAAAAAAAATTTTGTCACCCTTTTTCCTTTTATTTAATTTTATTTTCATGTTTTAAATTCATTTCATTTAATAATGTATATATATAAAATACATATGTTTAACTCAAGCAATCAACATGGTCGGCCACTAATTTGGAAATGGCAAAATTGACATGCAAATCCTCATTTATTAAATCATATAATGTTTGGCTATTTAAAAAATTTAACCAAGCACATTTTCTAAGTTTCCAACTTAAGTCCTATTTAATGATTTCACATTCAAATGATAAAAATCATTGCATCAATTTTTCACACATGCATTATCTCATATAATAGACATGAAATTTAACATTTAATTATTTTCATGACTCGGTTTTGTGGTCCCGAAACCACTTCCCGACTAGGGTCAAATTAGGGCTATTACAGGAACCAGAAAAAGCTATGAGAAAACAGTACCCAAACCTTTTCAACGGTAAGATTTTCGGGGACGAAAATCTCTAAAGGGGGGAGAGTTGTGACAGCCCAAATTAAGGCCTAAACTAGTGGTTTCGAAACCACAATTCTGAAGTAGAAAAATTTATTCCGATTAAATTTTATAATTTATCGAGTGATTAGATGCATGTGTTAGAATATTGATAGAAAATTTCATGAATTGCATGTCTAATTTGCCTATTAGGACTTAATTGCAAAAGTTGATAAATATGAGTTTTAGATGTTAAAGGATTTAATTTAAGAGCATAATTGAAGTAGAGGTCCTTAAATGGAATTATACCATTAGGTTTTCATGGACAAAAATGAACATACATAGGTAGAAATAACTAAAGTTTTTAATGAAGGGTATTTTAGTCATTTGGTAATTAAAAGATTAAAAAAAAAGGAAAAAGATGGCAAAATATGTCCATCTTCTTCATTAGGAAAAAAATTCAAAGGTTATCCAGAGCTAGGGTTTGTTTCAAGCTTCCAAGCTCCATAGTAAGTGATTCCAAGCCCCGTTTTTAATGTTCTTTACGTTTTTGGAGTCTCGGTAACTTGACTTAGCTTATTCTAGTAATAATTTAACCTAGGCTTTATATTTGGAAAAATACCCATAGGTGAAATGTGTTTATTTTGATGTTTTATGGTAGAATATGAAGCTTGAAATTGTGTTAAACAACTTTTTCTAAGCGATTTTATGTGAAAACGAGTAAAACGACAAAATCGGTAAAAATACCTAATGTTCATAACTACATGTTAGAGTGAGAATTTGATGTTTCCATAGAAGGAAAAAATTATCATCATGTCATAAAACATAAGAGTTTTGGAAAAATTTTAATTTCTGAGCTTTGGGGCAAAAGTGTAAATATGTAAAAATTTAGGGGCAAAATCGTAATTTTTCCAAAGTTAGAGTTAAGGACTATTTTGATAAATGTGAGTATTAAATCAGCTAAATGTGTTATTTTAGATCAAGAAAGACATGGAATCGACCTTGATCGGGGAAAGGAAAAGATTGTGGACTAAATTGCAAAATTTCTTTATTCTGCACCGAGGTAAGTTTATATGTAAATAATGTATTGCGTTATTATGTTATAATATTTTATTTTGTGACATGTGAAATAATTTTTAATATTGTTCAATTAACAGACACAAATGGTGATTTGTAGTTGATGAATTGAGATTAAATGAGGAAATCTCGATTGAACCTTCGGAATGGAAAAACGTGGTGCTAAGTGGATATACCACGGTTATACGCGTAACATAGTGCTAAGTGGATATACCACAATTACACATATTGATACATGTAACGTGGTGCAAAGTGGATATGCCACGGTTACATATATTGATTCATTAACATGGTGCTAAGTCGATATACCACGGCTAAACATGTAACTTGGAACTAAGTGGATATGCCACGTTTATACATGTTAATTTGAAAGTGGCGCTAAGTGCGTATGCCACAATTACATTTTAGCCTAATAGTGTGGTGCTATGTGCATATACCACTAAGTTGGGCATTAATTACAGAAGGTGGAGCTATGTGCTAAAACCACCGGATATTGTTACTTTCAGAAGTGTTCATCGGGAGAAACAAGCTTCCTAAATGAAATTTAACGTGAAAAAAAAACGTGGGATAATACTGGAATGTGAATATATGATTTTTGAATTATGAGTTAGATATGTGATTGAATTTTTGATAAGATGAATATGGACAAGTATTATCTTGAAAGTTGATAATAAGAAATTTTAGTGAAGGAATGAAATTTGGGATAAACAGTCTAGAAGTTGAAATAGAAGTGGAATGAGATATGGAATTAAAGCTTATTGAATCTATTTTCATATAAAAGAAACAGAGCAAACAAAGGAATTTTTTATTTTGAGATATTTGTATTTTTGTAAGATTGGTTCAGACTGATTTCGTGATCCCCAATTCTAAATTGTAAAAATCATTAAAATATTGTACAAAAATAGTTAAGGAAAATAATTTATATGGTTAAATTCCTTATTGAATTTATTTTCAGAAGAAAGAAACGATAACCTCATTTGAATTTGGTACCAAAATATAATTAAATTTTAATGAAGAGTGGTCAGAGCTGCTGAACCACGAAATAGGAGATACTTCAATGAATAAACTGTATTAATTGGCCCAACCAAAAATTCTGAAATTTTTATGGTAAGAAGAAATATGAGTCTAGTTTCTAGAAAAATTTATGGATCTTAATTTGGAGTTCTGTAGCTCTAGATAAAAATAATTTAGTGACTAGGACTCGAATGGACAGCTTGTACTGAACTGAAATAAATGATAAATGCATATAAGAATAAAAAATTGTGTAATTATGGATACATATTTTGAGATCTATAAATGCCATTATTAGCTTGTTATCTTTATTATTTACATATTACTTACTAAACTTTTAGCTTACTTTGCTTCCTCTTCCTTTCTTGTTTTATTTTATAGTGAAATCAAGTTTGCTCGTGATTCGGGGAAAAGTTGTTGGAAGCTCACCAACGCTATCCATCCTTCCTTTTGGTATTTTGTAAACACATTATGGACATATGGAATGTATAGAAGGCTTGAGTATTTTGTTATAAATTTTAGTAATATTACTTTAAAAGTTGAATTCTAACGTTAGATATTTCATTCATATTTTGTTATCGATATGATCTAATGTTAGTTACATTATAAGTTTATGATATATGTGAATTTATTTTTTTAAAAGATGAGTGATCAATTGACGAATTTAAATTTAGATAATCATTTTATGTCTTGATTTTCTATAATTATACGTACGTTGTTCTAGTAATACTCATATTCTATTTTAGTATTGAACACAGGTATTACATAAACAAGCATCATGGAGGCGCTTCGTTGTTTCCTTGTATAATCATGAATTCTCAATGGCATTTTCTCGCCATTCATCTAACTCATTCAACTGCTTCAATCTCTTTTCACCTGCGAGTTTGGGATCAAAGTTCAGAAATTTTATAGCCCAAAATGCTTTATGTTCTAGTTCAAACGGTAAATGACAATTCTTCCCATAAACAAGTCTGGAAGGAGATGTTTCTATGGGGGTCTTAAAAGCGGTTCTATAGGCCCATAAAGCATCATCTAGTTTCTTTGCCCAATCCTTCCTATTTGACTCCACAGTCTTTTTTAGGATGCGTTTAAGCTCTTAGTTAGCGACTTCGACTTGTCCACTAGTTTGAGGATGGTAAGGGGTAGTTGTTCTGTGGTAAACTCCATATTTCTTAAGGGTTTTATCGAATTGAGTATTAGAGAATTGAATGCCCCTATCACTGATAATTGCTCTAGGTGTTCCAAATTGAGAAAAAAGTTTCTTAAGAAACTTCACCACCACTCTAGCATCATTAGTAGGTAAGGCTTGGGCTTCCACCCATTTAGACATTTAATCAACGGCTACTAATATGTATTTATTTCCAAATGAGCTAGGGAATAGACCCATGAAATCAATACCCCATACATCAAATATTTGACATGAGAGCATGTACGTTTGGGGCACTTCATCATGTTTAGAGATATTACCTGTTCATTGGCATTTATCACAAGTAGCAACATACCTATTGGAGTCTTTGAACAGTGTGGGCTAGTAAAAACCTGATTCAAGTGTTTTATGTGTGGTCCTAGTTCCACTGTAATGTCCTCTAGTCGGTCCTGAGTGGCAATGTTCCAAAATTTTAATTGCTTCTATCTTTGTTATGCATCTTCGAATTACTTGATCTGCACATATACGAAAAAGAAAAGGTTTTTCCCAAAAATAGTTTTTCACATCAGTGAAGAATCGCTTCTTTTGCTGATGTGTCAACCCTTTTGGCATAACGTTAGTAGCTAAATAATTCACAATGTCTACAAACCAAGGTTTCTCAGAGTCAGAGATAGCAAAATTTTTTTCTTTAGGGAATGAGTCATTTATCTCTTGTTCGTCAAATCCATTGAGATGTGGGTTTGCTAATCTGGATAGATGATCTGTTGCAAGATTTTCTGCTCCTTTCTTATCTTGAATTTCTAAATCGAATTCCTGCAATAATAAAATCCATCTTATTAGTCGAGGTTTTGCATTTGTTTTAGTAAGGAGGTAACGAAGAGCTAAATGGTCAGTGTAAATGAAAACTTTAGATAATATTAAATATGGTCTAAATTTATTGAATGCAAAAACCACAACCAACAATTCTTTCTCAGTCATCGTATAATTTTCTTGTGTAGCTGTCAAAGTTTTTCTAGCATAATAGATCGGTTGAAAGTGCTTGTCTTTCTGCTGTCCAAGAACAGCACCTACTGTAAAATCACTCACATCACACATTAGTTCAAAGGGTAAATTCCAATCAGGTGCAACTACAATGGGAGCATTAATTAATTTATCCTTAAGAGTATTAAACGCTTCTAAATAATCTGGACTGAAATTGAAAGTTACATCTTTCTCTAGCAAATTTGTTAAAGGCTTAGCTATTTTAGAAAAGTCTTTAATAAATCTTCTGTAAAATCCAGCATGACCTAAAAAACTATGAACAGCCTTAACTGAATTAGAGGGAGGTAGTTTCTCAATAGTTTCAACTTTTGCTTTATCAACCTCGATTCCCTTGCTAGAAATTTTGTGACCTAACACAATCCCCTCACGAACCATGAAGTGACATTTTTCCCAATTCAGTACAAGATTTGTTTCCTCACATCTCATTAGAAATCGTTCTAAAATTTTAAGGCAAAGATGGAAAGAGTTACCGGATACCGAGAAGTCATCCATAAATACCTCCATAATATCTTCCACGAGTGCATCAAAAATGGCCAACATGCATCGCTGAAAAGTAGCATGAGCATTACATAATCCAAAAGGCATTCGTCGATAAGCAAACGTACTGTATGGACATGTAAATGTCATTTTCTCTTGGTCCTCAGGAGCTATTGGGATTTGGAAATAACTAGAGTCCATCTAGGAAGCAATAATACATGTGCCAAGATAATCTTTCCAGCATCTGATCAATGAATGGTAGGGGAAAGTGATCTTTCCTTGTGGCATCGCTTAATTTTCTATAGTCAATACAAACTCTCCATCCTGTGACTATTCGCGTTGGAATTAATTCGTTCTTCTCATTAGCCACAATAGTCATGCCTCCTTTCTTAGGAATAACCTGTGCAGGACTTACCTAAGAACTGTCAGAAATAGGATAAATAATTCCAGCATCTAGAAGTTTAATTACCTCAGCTTTTACGACTTCTTTCATGTTAGGATTCAATCATCTTTGGGCTTGCACACAGGGTTTGTATTCATCTTCCATTAAAATTTTATGTGTGCAAAAAGAAGGGTTGATCCCTCTTATGTCAAAAATCTTCCAAGCGATGGCTCTTTTGTGCTCCTTTAATACTTTGTGTAACTCGACTTTTTTGGTTGGCTATAAATCTGAAGCAATAATCACTGGTAATGTGGAATTATTTCCAAGAAACGCATATTCTAAGTGATCTGGTAGTTGCTTTAATTCCAGTTTAGGAGGTTCTTCAACAGAGGGTTTTGATTTTAATTCATTGTTTACCTTAATACCCTCGTAGCTCTTCTATCTCAGTGAAGGCTCATTGGAATTTAGTTCAGCTTTTATCTTACCTATCGCAGAATCATCATCATTTACCTCCTCTCCTTGAGCAAGACATAGTTCTAACGTGTCCTTATGTATGATTTCTTGTAAAGAATCTTGAGTAGCATGATCAATAGAGTTAATAAAATAACATGAGTCATCCTGTTCCCTAGAAAATCTCATGGCATCATAGATTTTAAAAATGATCTCTTCGTCTCCTACCCTAAGCACAAGTTTACCATCACCCACATCAAGAACAGCCTTAGTAGTGGCTAAAAATGGACGACCTAATATTAAAGGCACCTCAACATCCTCATCCATGTCAAGCACAACAAAATCAACAGGGAATATAAATCTATCTACTTTTATAAGTACATCCTCTATAATACCTCTAGGATATTTTACAGATCTGTCAGCTAGTTGAATACTCATCCTAGTAGGTTTTGGTACCTTAAGACCAAGTTGCTTGAACATTTTATAAGGCATCAGATTAATGCTAGCACCTAAATTAGCTAGTGCCTTTTCAACATTTAAACTACCTGTTAAGTAGGTAATAGTAAAACTTCCTGGACTTTTAGTTTGGTTGGCAGTTTATTTTGGAGTATGGCCGAGCACTCCTCATTGAGTTTCACTGTAGATAATTCTTCAAACTTCCTTTTATTTGTTAAAAGCTCCTTCAAAAATTTTGCATATGTAGGCATCTACGAGATAGCTTCAACAAAAGGTAAGTTAATATGTAATTGTTTAAAAAGTTCAAGAAATTTACCGAATTATGCATCCATGTGGTCTTTCTTCAACTTTCCTGGTTATAGAATTAGTGGGTTCTATTCTTTGAGCACCGACTTTTTTCTGGTTTCGAGCTTTACTTCCTCATCCTCTTTTCTTTTAACTTCTGCTGGCAGCTTCTTTTCAGATTCACCTAACACTTTCCCACTCCTTAATGTAACTACTTTCACATGCTCTTTTGGATTGGGTTTGGTGTTACTAGGTAGACTCCCTGGTGGTCTTTCTGAGATCATCTTAGCTAGCTGTCCTATTTGGTTCTCAAGCCATTGAATCGATGCTTGTTGATTTTTAAGTGCAGTTTCAGTGTTCTGAAAATGAGTCTCTACTACTGAAATAAACTTTGTCATCATCTCCTCAAGGTTCGACTTTTTCTCTTGCTGGTAAGGTTGCTGTGGGAAGCCTGGAGGGGGTAGTGGTCTTTGATTGCCTTGGCCTCCTCATGAGAAATTTGGGTGGTTCCTCCAACCTGCATTGTAAGTGTTACTATAAAGATTATTTTGAGGCCGAGGATTATTACCCATATAACTCATCTGCTCGTTCTCTATGTTAAGGCCGTAGGATGGATATTCTAAATTGCTTGTCCCACCTCCACTTGCATCACATTGCAATACTGCGTGAACCTGTGTAGAACCAAGTAACCCATCAATTTTTCTATTCAAAAGTTCTACTTGATTAGAAAGCATAGTAACTGAATCGACGTTAAAAATGCCGACTACTTTCGTCGGCTTTGTCCTCATGACTTGCCACTGATAATTATTCAGTGACATCTCTTATATGAACTCATAAGCTTCTTTAGGTGTGTTATTATTAATGGTTTCATCAGCAGCTGCATCGATCATTTGTCTAATTGAGGGATTCAAGCAGTTGTGGAAAGTTTGAACTTGTAGCCGAAGGGGTAATCCATGGTGAGGGCACCTTCTCAATAGATCTTTGTATCTCTCCCATGCATCATAAAGTGTTTCTAAATCCATATGCACAAAAGAAGGGATATCATTCTGTAATTTAGCCGTTTTAGCCAGCGGGAAATATTTTAGAAAAAATTTTCGGTCATTTATTCCCAAGTAGTGATTGACCCTTGTGGTAACAAGTTCAACCACTGTTTAGCCTTATTTCTTAATGAAAAAGGGAATAACCAAAGGCGAATGGCATCGTCAGAAATGCCATTGATCTTAAAAGTGTCACAAAATTCTAGAAAGTTTGTTAAATGAGTGTTGGGATCCTCGTCCTGCAAACCATCAAACTGAACAAACTGTTGCATCATTTGAATTGTGTTAGGTTTCAGTTCAAAATTATTTGCAGAAACAACAGGTCTAACTATACTCGATTCAGTTCCTGTTAAAGTAGGCTTAGCATAATCATACATAGTACAAGGAGCAGGATTCTGTTCTACTAGATTTGCAGCAACCACAGGTGGTAGCAGATTATTCTGATTTTCGGCCATCTCCTCAGTTGTAGTATGGTTATCATCCTCTCGACCTTCCTCTATGTATTGCAGACTCCACCTTATTTCTCTTTGGTTTCTGTGAGCTGTGCTCTCGATTTTACTGTAAAAAAGCAAAGGTCCTGACGGGTTTCTTCTAGTCATAAACTATAAAAACCTACCAGAAGTAAAGAAAAGAAAAAATTAGTAAAGAAAATTTAAACTAAAAACAAATATTAAATTGCAATAAAAGTAAAAATGGCTAGAGTAATAAAAATTAAGTGTTCCTAATATCTTAGTCCCCAGCAACGGTGCCAAAAACTTGATGGTCGCTAAACTAACTAAAAATTTGACTTAAGGTAAGTGCACTATCGAACAGTAGTATAGTTATGGCGAGACCAAAAATATCGTATCCACGAGGACTAAAAGTACTGGTAATTACTATCTTTTTATTATCTAGCCTAATAATTTAGAGAATAATTTATCTAAAACTAATTATCTAATTAACTAAGATTGCAATAGAGATTAAATTTGGAAAATACTTTTGGAAAACCGATGGAGAAGACAATACCCAAAGAAGAATCCACTTAGACTTTACTTCTTACTTCTGAATTAGACGATTTATTCACTTGACTTAATCCGTAGAAATCCCTAATTGATGTTAATATCTCTCTCAAGACTAAAAACAACTGACTCTAGGTTGATTAATCGAAATCTCTTTCTAATTAAAACACCTATTGTTGCATTAACTCGATCTATAGATTCCTTTATTACATTTGGCTCTAATCCGACAGATTTATGTCATCCTATCTCTAGGATTGCATACAACTCCAATTAATTATGAATGCTCTACTCTTAAACAGGGATTTTTCCTCCACTGAATAAGCACATCAAAAACCTGAATTAATATCCTAGAATATTAAAACAAGGGTTAAACTCACAATTAAGAATAAGAACAAGTATTTATCATATAACTCAATTAATAATAAGATTCATCTTAGGTTTCATCTCCCTAGGTATTTAGGGAGTTTAGTTCATAATAATGAAAAACATCTCAAAAGTTAGAAAACAACAAAACATAAAGAAACCCAAAGAACTTCTAGGAAATTGGATGGAAATCTTCAGTCTTGATGTAGATCCTACCTCCGAGGTGATTCTGATGGCTATCCTTCAGTATTTCCTGCCTTCTACTCTTTTCCCCCCTTTAATATTCTTCTAGGGTCTTTAAATAGACTTTGGAATGCCCAAATTAGCCCAAAATTAGCCTTTTCCGAGTAAAATTAGACTTAGGCTTGACAGGGACACGGTAGTGTCCCACGCCCGTGTGAAGGTGCTCAAGCTATGTGCAATTCTGACTTGGTTTAGTGTCGACACGGCCATGACACACAGGCTAATGGATCAGCTATGTGGAAGTGCCTAGACCGCGTGCCACACTGAATTAGGCCCATTTGGTCTATTTTTGGCCCGTTTCTTGCTCCTTTCGCCTTCTTATGCTCACATAAGTATAAAACATGGATTTAAAGGATTAGGAGCATAGAATGCAATGAATCTTATGATAAATTATCCAAAAATATGTCAAACATGGAGTAAAAATATGTATATGTTATGGTTTATCAAACACTGTGCCATCATCAATGTTTACAAACTAAGCATAATCATGTTTACAAACTAAGAATAATCATAACTCTTAAACCGTATAAACAAAAGCTATAACCAACAAAATGTTTAGAAAATAACATGTCCATAAACAAGTTTCTCACAATTTTTTTCCCAAAATGTAAATAAATAAAGAACACCTACAAAATGACACAAAACTAGCTTGGATCACCTCTTGAAAACCACACCTTTAACACTGACACACAACTAATCTACAATGAGTAAAGAAAGGAGTCGATAAGCTTAACAAGCTTCGTAACTCTTAAACCTTATAAACAAAAGCTATAACCAACAAAATGTTTAGAAAATAACATGTCCATAAACAAGTTTATCACATTTCTTTTTCCTCAAAACGTAAATAAATAAAGAACACCTACAGAATGACACAAAACTAGCTTGGATTACCTCTCGAAAACCACACCATTCACACTGACACACAACTAAACTTGTAACGCCCCAAAAATATTAGGTCTTTATTTTTGTATGTTGTGTTGCTTAAGCGTGTGCCTAGTCCAATGGTTGAGTGTCCTGAGAGGTGCTGGAGAGGTCTTGAGTTCAAGTATTGGCCTGTACAGAATTTTGGTTTTTGCTTGAGTTAAACCTGCCTCTGGCTAGTTGGTCTTTTAAATTAAGTTGGGTAAGTACAGCATAAGAAAAGCATGTGGTCTAGTGGGAAGGAGAGTGTGGAATGGTCTTGGAGGTCTGGAGTTTAAGCCATGTTGCGCATAAGGATGATCTTTTTGCTGCTGTGACATGGGAGAGCTCAAGGTTGACCGGAATTGGGGGTGTTTGAATGAGTTTGAATTGGTGGTTGAGAGAGAGAATCTATGAGATAATGGAAGGATTTGGATATGGAGCAGGTTGAGTGTTGTGTGGAGAGATTTTAGGAGAATTGTGAGGAGATGGGGAGTGAGGAGGTAGTTGGCCTAATGTGGGGTTTCTCAATATGCTAATTCAGTTTTTGGGTTGCTAGTGCCAAATTTGTGCTCCTCTTTTGGTATTAGCCGTGTGCTTTTGGTGCTTTTTCTCTTGGTTTCTCATTCTTTCCAGGTTTTGGTATTTGGGGTCTTTCGATTCTAGTAAGTGTTATTCTACTTTTCTCTCTAACTGTTTGTGCTCGAACTCTCACCTTTCTCACAACCTTTCTCAATGTTTTCTTTTTGTTGGTCGAACACCTGTTGCTTCATTACTTCTCAAATCCTTTGATTTAGCTTAGGGGGACCGAGGCTGCCATTCTCTTCTTTTCTCTTTTTTTTGTGCAAATACTCTCTGTTGGCCGAATACTCATTTGAGCTCTCTTCCCTTTATCTTTCGGTTTTGGTCTGTTAAAACCAATAGTGTTCTTCTTTTTCTCTCATTTTTTCTTCTACTCTTTTCTAGGCAAAGCTTTTACTTGCGGTGGGACTGTTGAAATCTCTTGTGTGCTGGTAAGTATTCCCAAATTGAACCTTATGTGGTCGTTCTCTTGAAGGTTCGGCTTATGTTCATCTTAGGCTAAATAGTGCTATTTCTTCTTGTCAAGGGAAAGTCTTTTGTTTTAACACTCTCTTTTGTACGATTGTGGATAGGGATACAATCTCTTTAACAAGGTGTGGAGCCGATTGTTCCTTTACAAGTGACTACTTCTTGGTTGGTAAGTGTTAAAAATCTAGATGGGTTGCATGGGATTGCAAATCCTTATTAGTCGATTAACTGTTTTTGTGAAGGGTCAAGTGTTGGGAATGATACGTGGGTTGGAACAAGGAGGGATTGCGATTGTTGTTTGGTGAGTAATGATTGGTTAAATGTATATTCAATATCCATATGGTGTTGGAATAACAAGGATGTTAGACTAATGGAAGGTTATGGTTAGCTGTAGGTTCTCGATTCCGGAGGCAGTTCGGTTTCAACTCTAGAACAGGTGTGTAATCACACTGTCTCAACCACTACACGAAAAAAGCTGAAAAACTATAATCAACATTGTCACACGAACGAACGCATGTTCGTGTGGACATTTGAACACATAAACGCGAGCATGTGACTATAGAGACCAGCATGAGCGATCACGTGGGCATAGGTTGGTTCGGCTTGTTTGGGCTGAGATGGGCCCCACAGGCTCATGGGCCCTGCACAGGTGAACTGCATGAATGTGTGGAGATTGTTGGGCTGGCTGTGTAGCATCCATGGCCAAGGCCATTATTTGGGCCTATTGGGCCACAAAAGAGTGTGGGCTCACATGGGCCGTAGTATGGGCTTAAGCCTATTTTTCACTATTTGACTGATAGGGTTGCACAGGTCACTCGAGACGACTGTGGACCTACTGTAGGGTCGGTAAATATACCTAGAACCTAATCTATTTAAAAGACTGTTATACCCCTATGCAGTAAAATGATCGATATACCCCTGAACGAAATATGACTGTTCGAGCATGCCATGACTATTGTATGTACATCCATATTATGTTGCATTGCATGGGGTGGGATATATGATATTGGAGGAAGTGTATTGAGAGGCTATAAGGCCTATTACTGGCAGCTCTGCTGCAAATACTGATAGTACCGTAAATGTTACATTATACTGGAGTGTACGGATGGGTGAGTCGATTTAATCCCCACATAGAGTGTAGGGCTGGACGAAGTGGAGTGTAGAGGATGATTGAGTAGGATCTATTAATGCATGACTAAGACTGTTTTCGTATTGGGCTAAGGCCCACACTGATATTGCGACTGATATGGGCCTAGGCCTAGACTGTTTTTCACTGCATGACTTGTTGTTTGATAAGAAGGGATTACACACTGAGTTTACATAAACCCACTCTACTGTTTATCTATGCAGGTAATCCTTAGATGAGTCGGTGCTACAAGGGACTCGAAAAAGGCCACACCACGGTTATATTACGTACTGGACTTTTAAATAATGGTAGTTTTATTTGGGTTAAATTTTCTAAAATTTGGCCGTTTTAACTTTTATCTTTAATTGGGGATTTATTTAAATTAGTTTATATCTGTTAGCGGTAGTACTCGGGTTTTCAAAATAAAATGATTTTCCAACTACGATTTTGCGCAACTTGTTTAAAAATCTTCCGCGACGAACAATGTTCTAAAATATAATAAAGATTTGGTATGAATCATGTTTTGCTAAATGAACCGGCAACTTGGCTGTAAATAAAATAAAGTGGTTTTACTTAAAGACCTCAACGAGGCTTAACACAGATGGTTCCTTTCAATAGTACTACGTTTTACAAAGCCAGTCCATTGTGACATCTCCAGATTCGGTCATAACTTCTAGGCTAGGTTTGGGGTGTTACATTTTGTGGTATCAAAGCCAAGTTACAAAAACTTGACTGTGGATTTTGGTTTTTTTTGAAAACGGGGATTTCAAAAGAAATGTTTTAAATGGTGGAAAAATATCTTGAGGTAATAGTTTTCAAATGTGTGGTCTACCGAGCCTTCGGCGCTAATTCTGTAAGTGCTCTAAAACTACTGTTTGTTTTAACTAAAATGAGATTAATGTAGATGATAGACTGTACTAAAACCTTTGTGAGGGAAACCTAAAACTGTAGTAAGACTATGATATGTGAAAACAAACAACTCTGAATTATTGATACTATTTTTTATAAAACATCCGCTAATAAACACTGGAACTATAAAACTAATGCATAAAACTGTTAATACAGATAATTTGTAAATCGACTACGAGCACTAGGGGTAGTCGTGGAAGGGGTGCTAGAGGCCGTGGCGGAGGCCGTGGAGGTGGTCGGGTTGGATCTTCGGTTTCAGGCCATATGCCTAACATTGGGGCACGAGAGGCTCCGAATTCACCTGTGACTGAGACTAGGTCACAATATTGGGCGACTGGGGATGATGCACTATCCCAACCTATGCTGCGAATTTTGGAAAGGGTTGCTAGGCCCAATGCTGGTACTGTGGGTCGGGGGTCAGTGACGGAACAACTCAGGTCTAATGGGGTTGAGATCTTTAGAGGTATCGCTGGAGTTGCCCCTAATGTGGCAGAATATTGGATAGAGGCCACAGAGAGGATTATGGATGACCTCGACTGCACCCCAGAGCAGAAATTAAAAGGTGCAGTGTCGTTGTTAAGAAATGAAATCTATCAGTGGTGGCTTACTGTGAAAGAGGGTACTTAGGTCGATCGATTAACTTGAGAGTTTTTCAAGAATACTTTTCAAGGGAAATATGTGGGCGCTAGCTATGTGGATGCCCGCAGAAGGGAGTTTCTAAATCTGATCCAAGGGGATAAGTCCGTAGTTGAGTATGAGGCAAAATTTTTGCGATTGAGCTGCTATGTGCTAGGTATAGTGGCCAATGAGTATGATCGCTGTGTACGTTTGAGGACAGCCTCAAAGATAATCTGTGAGTGTTGATAGCTCCACAGAGGGAGCGAGATTTTGCAGTGTTAGTAGAAAAAGCAAAGATCGCTGAGGATGTAAAGCGTGCTGAGCACCAGAATCGCGAGAAGGATAAGGGGAGAAACAAGAGGGTTTGGGAGCCCTTAGGTTCAGCTATGAGACCTGGGAAGAAGGCCAGATTGATGGACCAGTCAGAGTTAGGCCCCCTGTTGCTACTTTTGGGTCGCAACATCATACGGTTTGTGGGGAACGCCATCAGGGTGAGTGTTGGGTACAAAAAAGGGCATATTTTAGTTGCGGATCTATGAAGCATTGTATTAGGGATTGTCCATGGAGGCCTGATCAGATGCAAGCTACTGGTAGTGGTACTGTTCAGTCGCAGAGGGGTTTTCAGCAACCACTGAGAGGTCATGGTCTAGCTAGAGGTGGAAATGGTATGAGCCATGGTCGTAGAGCACCAGGAAGAGGTGCGAGTCATACTAAGGCGAGACTGCCTGCACTAGTTTATGTTGTACATCGTCAAGAGGACGGAGACGCCCCAGATGTTATTATGGGTACGCTCTTTATTCATCATGTAACGCCCCCACGCCCAAGACCATTACCGGAGTCGAGTATGAGGTGTTACTAAACTTAATTTAACATTTTAAGAACTTTAGATTATTTGTTTCTACATTCACAGCTTTTTAGCTACTTGAATTACAGTCACAAGAAAAATCATATCTCGAGTTACGAAACTCCAAATAAAGATCCGTAAATTTTCCCTGAATCTAGACTCACATGCCTATCTACTAATTTTTTTCTAGAATTTTTGGTTGGGCCAATTAGTACAGTTTATTAGTTAAAGTTACCCCTGTTTCAGGGCTTGACTGGTCTGACCTCTGTTTACTACGAACCACTTTTCTCTCTGTATAAAATTCATATGAATATGAGATTTATTTCTCCTGAAACTAGACTCAATAAGGATTCTGAGGATATAAAATAAGCCACCTAATTATTCTGTACAATTTATGGTGAATTTATAAAGTTGGAACAGGGGATTCAGAAACTGCTCTGACCCTGTTTTACTAAAATTCAAATATCTTCTAACATATAATTCTTTTACCAGTTTAGTTTATTTCATTTGAAACTAGACATAATAATCTTAAATTTTATATTTAATCCATCACCAAATTCAATTTCTATGATTTTTAGTAAATTTTCAAACTCATGTCAGTGTTGCTGTAATATTCTGTTTATGGCAAATTTCATCCTTTTTATGAATTTTCATAAACTAGGTAACTTATTAACTTTCCATAACATCAAACATATTCTAAACTAACCATTTCCATAATTTATCATTATCAAGCACTTCCTCAACCATTTCATCACCATACCATAAGATCATTTACACAAAATAAGTATTTTGTTATACATGCCATACTTAAATTTACAAGCCATTTTACCGAAAAGTTCTTCCGGATAGTGTGACTGATCCTCCGACCAATCCCGACTCCTGAGCTGGCTTGTCCAAAACTACAATGAGTAAGAAAGAGGAGTAAGCATAAATGCTTAGTAAGTTCATATGCAAATAGCAAGTAACATAACCATATAAGCAAACATAAAACATCATTTGCATAATCATCACCAAGACATTCATATCATATTTTCATTTATCATCTCACCATATTGTTGTTATATCGATTTTTCAACCCGAGGGTTAAGTACATACCTGTCCGAAGTATCCATTTCACATCACTTACCAATACGTCTCTTTTCATCTCAAGTATTCCTTCATTTGAGTAGAACTTTACCCGTTGAACTCATCGGAATATAATTCGGATACGTAGGAAGTTTGCACATAAGTGCCACATATGTAGCCAAGCTACCATGTAACCCGCCTTTAAGCGAACTCGGACTCAACTCAACGAGCTCGGGCGTTCGCATCCATAATGAACTCGGACTCAACTCAACGAGCTCGGATGCCTAGTTACATCTCACGAACTCGGACTCAACTCAACGAGTTCGAACATTCGCATCCATAAGTGAACTCGGACTCAACTCAACGAGTTCGGATGCCCAAATATCCCAGTGACATGTCACTTGTATCCTAATCTATTCCTAAGGTTCAAACGGGATTTTCCTTGAACACATATCCTTGATGTCTTCCGTAAAATGCCGTAACCAATACTCGGTAACAATTTATATTTTATTCGAAAATAACCACAAAGCATTTATTTCATAATAAAAAAAAATCAGCATATCACATAATTGACATCAATGACTTAAAATAACAATTATGCTACATTATTTACATATGAACTTACCTTGGTACCAAAATACAAAGGTTTTGCAATTTAATCCACAATCTTTTCTTTTCCTCGATTGGAGTCGTTTCCACGTCTTTCTTGATCTAAAATAACACATTTAGCTTATTTAATACTCACATTATCAAATTAATCCTTAATTCAAATTTTGGCAAAATTACAATTTTACCCTTAAACTTTTGCATATTTACATTTTTGCCCCTAGGCTCGGGATTAAACTTTATTCCTTATTCTTATGTTTTAAAACATGCTGATCACTTTTCC
The DNA here is from genome assembly GCA_025698465.1 of Gossypium longicalyx. Taxonomy (NCBI): domain Eukaryota; kingdom Viridiplantae; phylum Streptophyta; class Magnoliopsida; order Malvales; family Malvaceae; genus Gossypium; species Gossypium longicalyx. Next base: position 40,343,473 of record CM047004.1, read on the forward strand.
CTTCTATGGCAACATCAAATTCTCACTCTAACATGTACTTGTGACTATAGGTATTTTTTCCGATTAAGCCCTTTTACTCGTTTTTGCTTAAAATCGAGTAGTACAAGTTGTCTAACATAATTTAAAACATCATATTCTATCATAAAACATCAAAATACACAAATTTCACCTATGGGTATTTTTCCAAATATAAACCCTAGGTTAAATTATTGCTAACATAAGCTTTATCGAGTTATCGGGATCTCAAAAACATAAAAATCATTAAAAACGGGGCTTGGAATCACTTACTATGAAGCTTGAAAGTTGAAGAAACCCTAGCTATGGAGACATGGAGCATTCGGCAGCAACTAATGGGGAAGATGACTATTTTGTGTCATTTTTCCCATTTTATTTCATTAATTATCCAAATGACCAAAATGCCCTTAATGCCTTTCTTTGAAAATTTTCATGTACAAGCCCATTTTTGTCCAAAATTTTAGAAATTGGTCAAATTGCTATTTAAGACCTCCTAATTAATATTTCAAAGCAATTTCATACTAAAAACTTCTAGAATGCAAGTTTTGCAACTTATTCGATTTAGCCCCTAACTTCAAATTAAGCATTTTATGCATGGAATTTCTTCACAAAATTTTCACACAATCATGCAATCATATCATAAACCTCAAAATAATTATAAAATAATTATTTCTATCTCGGATTTGTGGTCACGAAACCACTATTCCGATTAGGCCCTAATTCGGATATTACAACTCTCCCCCCCTTTAAGGATTTTCGTCCTTGAAAATCTTACCAATGTGGATGTGTGGGTATTGATTTCTCATAGTTTCTTTGGATTCCCATGTAGCTTCTTCTACTCCATGCTTTTGCCACAACACCTTCACAAGTGCAATATTTTTATTCCTTAGTTGTTTGACCTCTCGAGCTAAAATCTTAATCGGTTCTTCTTCATAGGTCATATCTGGTTGTAGTTCAATTTCTGTCGGTGAAATCACATGTGAAGGACCCGAACGATACCGACGTAACATAGATACGTGGAACACATCATGAATCTTCTCTAATTCGTGTGGTAAAGCTAGCCGATATGCTACCGGGTCAACTTTTTCAATTACCTCATACGGCCCAATAAAACGTGGACTTAATTTGCCCTTCCGTCCAAATCGAGAACCTTTTTCCACGGAGACACCTTTAAAAATACTTTATCACCAACTTGAAATTCAATGTCCTTTCGTTTTAAATCGCATAAGATTTACCTCTATCCGAAGCGACTTTCAAACAATTTCAATTACCTTTACTTTTCTTCTTGGTTTCTTTTATTAGATCAACTCCATAAATCTTATTTTCCTTGAGTTCACCCAATACAGAGCGTTCGACACTTACGACCATACAATGCTTCATAAGGTGCCATTTTCAAGCTCGTCGATAACTATTATTGTAAGCAAATTCTACCAACGGTAAGTATTTTTCCCAACTTCCTTGAAATTCCAATACACAACATCCGAGCATATCTTTAAGAATCGAATTACTCTCTCGATTGTCCATCACCACATGGATGAAAAGCGATCTTGAAATTTAACTTTGTACCTAACGCGTCTTGCAATTTTTGCCAAAACCGCGAGGTAAACCTTGGATCTCTATCTGAAATGATCGACAATGGTATTCCATGTAGTCTAACAATTTCTCTAACATACAATTCAGCCAACTTGTTAAGAGAATAATCCGTGCGTCGCATCGGATAAAATGAGCCGACTTAGTTAGTCTCATCAACTATTACCCGGATGGCATCTTTCTTTCCCCGGAGTTAATGGCAATCCTGAAACAAAATCCATAGTAATCCGATCCCATTTCCATTCAGAACCATAATAGGTGAAGTAATCCGAAGGCACTTGGTGTTCAAATTTTCACCGTTGACAAATCAAGCATTTGGACACAAACTCGATATATCCTTTTTCATTCCATTCCACCAATACATTTTCTTCAAGTCATTATACATTTTCGTACTACCCGGGATGAATCGAGAAACAACCATTATGTGCTTCCTGTAGGATCTTTTGAATCAATTCCTCATTCTTTGGTACACAAATCCGATCTTTAAACATTAAGCACCCATCGAACCGATTCTCAAATCGACTCAGTATCAACTTCACACGCTTTCTTTTGGCTTGCAAATCTTGATCATCTTTCCGAGCTTGAGAGATCTCTTGTAAAAACATCGGTTTTACTCTTAACTCGCTAGAGAATCGAACCATCATCTGACATTTTCAACCGAGTGTTCATAACTCTCAATGCAAACAACAACTTTCTCGCTCAAAGCATCAGCTACTACATTCGCTTTTCCGGATGATAATCAATAACAAGCTCGTAATCTTTCAAGAACTCCAACCATCTTCATTGTCTTAAATTCAAGTCTTTTGTGACATCAAATACTTAAGACTTTTATGGTCGGTATATACTGGCACTTTTCACCATACAAATAATGTCGCCAAATTTTCAAACCAAACACCACCGCAGCCAATTCTAAGTCGTGAGTAGGATAATTCTTCTCATGAGGTTTTAATCGCCTCGAAGCATAAGCCACCACTTTTCCTTCTTGCATAAGCACACACCCCAAACCATTTAGAGAAGCATCACTATACACCACAAATTCTTTACCCGATTCGGGTTGTACTAACACCGGTGCCTCTGTTAATAACTTTTTAATTCTTCAAAACTCTACTGACATTCTTCCGTCCATTCAGATTTAACATCCTTTCGGAGTAGTCTAGTTATAGGAGCAGCAATTATAGAAAATCCATTTACAAACCGTCGATAATACTCATAGCCCCAAGAAACTTCTAACTTGATTACATTTTTCGGTGGTTTCCAATCAACAATGGCTGAAATTTTACTAGGATCAACCCGTATACCATCACCTCAAAACAATATGACCCAAAAATCTAACTTCCTGGAGCCAAAATTCACTTTTACTAAACTTAGCATACAAACATTGTTTATCTCTCAAAGTTTGCAAAACTATCCTCAAATGCTCAAAGATGCTCTGTCTCATCTTTTGAATAAATTAAAATATCATCTATAAACACCACAACAAATTTGTCCAAGTATGGTCGAATATGTGATTCATTAAATCCATAAACACAAAGCAGGAGCATTTGTCAACCCAAATGGCATAACTAAAAATTCATAATGACCGTACCTTGTTCTAAAAGCGCTTTTAGGCACATCCGACTCTTTTACCCGCAATTGATAATATCCAGATCTCAAATCAATCTTTGAAAACCATGTCGCTCCTTTTAGCCGATCAAACAAATCATCAATTCTTGGCAATAGATACTTGTTTTTGATTGTCACCTTGTTTAATCTGCCGATAATCAACACACAATCTCATAGAACCATCCTTCTTTTTCACAAATAACACGGAGCACCCCAAGGTGAAAAACTCGGGTCTCACAAAGCCTTTATCACCAACTCTTGCAATCTGCGACTTTAATTCCTTCAACTCTGCTGGTGCCATTCTCAGTATGGAGCAATCGAACCGGAGTTGTTCCCGGTATCAAATCAATACCAAATTCTACTTCCTAACTGGAGGCAAACCCAGCAATTCTTACGGAAATACGTCCGCAAATTCACACACACAACCAAGACGATTCAACTTTCTTTTCAACTTCTTTTGTATTAATTACATACGCCAAATAAGCTTCATAACCCTTTCTTAAATATCTTTGAGCCGACATTGAAGAAATCACACTAGGCAATGCCTCCGATTTATCTAATTCAACCCAAGCAGTTGTTTCACCATTTTCACACTTTAATTCTATAACTTTTTCTTTGCAATTTATTTTAGCATCATGCGATGTCAACCAATCCATGCCCAAAATAACATCAAACTCATCAAACGGAAACAACATCAAGTCGGTAGGAAAGTAATGATCCCGAATCATTAAAGGACATTTCTTACATACTTTGTCAACAATCACACATTTGCCTAACGGATTCGACACTCTAATCATAAATTCTGTGTTTCTCAATAGGTATATTCATACTAGACACCAATTTCATGCACACATATGAATGAGTAGAACCGGGATCAATCAAAGCAATAACATTAACATTATAGAGAGAAAATGTACCGTAATCACATCAAAGCGAGGAAGCATCTTCGCGTGCTTTAATAGCATAAGTTCTAGCCGAGCCCTTCCTTCAGTCTAACGGTGCATCTCTGGCTACATTCTTACTTTGCTTGCTTCGTCCCACTTTTCTTAGATATCTTCCTCTCGAATCCGCCCCACTTGTTTTTGTATTCTCAAATTTTTCTTTTCACTCTCTCTCAAGCGCTCTCTAATAAAATGATCCGGAGAACCACATCGAAAACATTCATTTGCTCTGCATGCACCAAAATGATTTCTACCACACCGCACGGCACTCCGGTTTAACAAATCTCGGATTCCCTACACTGGTTCTTTGAAGTAGTCCGGGACTTAGGACCCACATTTTGCTTCTTATAGTTTCCATATGATTGCCCAAATTGAAGTTTGAGAACGAGGATTCATATTTCTTGACTTTCCAGTTCTTTGTGAGAATGAACTCGCTCATCGGTCTTTTCTTCCAGCTTCTAGTCTCGATCTCTGCCTTTTTCTTCTCTTTAAGTAATTCTTCACCTTACAAGCTCGATCAACCAATACTACCATTTCTTTTAATTCAAGAATTCCAACAAATACTTTGATGTCTTCATTGAGCCCGTCTTCAAATCGTCGGCACATCTTGGCCTCTGTAGGAACATACTCTGCATATTTACTTAATCGAACAAACTCTCTTTCATATTCTCAGAATCATCATATTACCTTGCTTCATTTCAAGAAATTCTTTACGCTTGATCCATAAATCTTTCACTAATATATTTCTTCCAAACTCTTCTTGAAAGAATTCCCATGTTACTCTCTCTTTAGGTACCACCAAAATCAAAGTCTTCCACCAATTGTAAGCTGAATCCCTCAACAAAGATATAGCGCATTTCAAACATTCTTCAGTGTACAAGATAATTCATCAAATACCCGAATAGAATTTTCAAGCCAAAACTCGCTTTCTCGCATCATCATCAATATTTGCTTTAAATTCTTGACCCCTTGCTTGCGGATTCTCACAACCGGATTTCTATGAAATTTCATCGATCCATACCTTGAGGCATCCGGGGTACAGGTTGAGGAATTGGGGAGGTGGGGAGGTTGTACATTTCGGTTCGTACAAACGAACTCGGTGTACCATGCACTCATCATTTGGAGAAAGGCTTCCCGACCCTTTCTCCTCCTCCCGACCAACAGTAGGAGGTGGATTTTCAGTCGTGTTGCTCCTTCAGCCGGAGTCAGCGCATTACTCTCTACTTCATCTACCACAATTTGGATCGGGATCCATTTACTATATAAAAAAATCATTTAAAAGGTCGAAGTCGTCACACTATCACAATTTATACATATGGCATGTATAGCAAAATCCGTGCATACAACACGTAGTCCGAGAACCGACTAAACCTGCTCGATACCACTAAATGTAACGCCCCACGCCCGAGACCGTCACCGAGTCGAGTATGAGGTGTTACTAAACTTAATTTAACATTTTAAGAACTTTAGATTATTTGTTTCTACATTCACAGCTTTTTAGCTACTTGCGTTACAGTCACACGAAAAATCATATCTCGAGTTACGAAACTCGAAATCAAGATCCGTAAATTTTCCCTGAATCTAGACTCATATACCTATCTACTAATTTTTTTCTAGAATTTTTGGTTGGGCCAATTAGTACAGTTTATTAGTTAAAGTTACCCCTGTTTCAGGGCTTGACTGGTCTGACCTCTGTTTACTACGAACCACTTTTCTCTCTGTATAAAATTCATATGAATATGAGATTTATTTCTCCTGAAACTAGACTTAATAAGGATTCTGAGGATATAAAATAAGCCACTAATTATATCTGTAAAATTTATGGTGAATTTATAAAGTTGGAACAGGGGATTCAGAAACTGCTCTGACCCTGTTTTACTAAAATTCAAATATCTTCTAACATATAATTCTTTTACCAGTTTAGTTTGTTTCATGTGAAACTAGACATAATAAGATTCAATTTGATATTTAATCCATCACCAAATTAAATTTCTATGATTTTTAGTAAATTTTCAAACTCATGTCAGTGTTGCTATAATATTCTGTTTATGGCAAATTTCATCTTTTTTATGAATTTTCATGAACTAGGTAACTTATTAACTTTCCATAACATCAAACATATTCTAAACTAACCATTTCCATAATTTATCATTATCAAGCACTTCCTCAACCATTTCATCACCATACCATAAGATCATTTACACAAAATAAGTATTTTGTTATACATGCCATACTTAAATTTACAAGCCATTTTACCGAAAAGTTCTTCCGGATAGTGTGACTGATCCTCCGACCAATCCCGACTCCTGAGCTGGCTTGTCCAAAACTACAATGAGTAAGAAAGAGGGAGTAAGCATAAATGCTTAGTAAGTTCATATGCAAATAGCAAGTAACATAACCATATAAGCAAACATAAAACATCATTTGCATAATCATCACCAAGACATTCATATCATATTTTCATTTATCATCTCACCATATTGTTGTTATATCGATTTTTCAACCCGAGGGTTAAGTACATACCTGTCAAGTATCCATTTCACATCACTTACCAATACGTCTCTTTTCATCTCAAGTATTCCTTCATTTGAGTAGAACTTTACCCATTGAACTCATCGGAATATAATTCGGATACGTAGGAAGTTTGCACATAAGTGCCACATATGTAGCCAAGCTACCATGTAACCCGCCTCTGCTTTAACTCGACTCAACTCAACGAGCTCGGGCGTTCGCATCCATAATGAACTCGGACTCAACTCAACGAGCTCGGATGCCTAGTTACATCTCACGAACTCGGACTCAACTCAACGAGTTCGAACATTCGCATCCATAAGTGAACTCGGACTCAACTCAACGAGTTCGGATGCCCAAATATCCCAGTGACATGTCACTTGTATCCTAATCTATTCCTAAGGTTCAAACGGGATTTTCCTTGAACACATATCCTTGACGCCTTCCGTAAAATGCCGTAACCAATACTCGGTAACAATTTATATTTTATTCAAAATAACCACAAAGCATTTATTTCATAATAAAAAAAACAGCATATCACATAATTGACATCAATGACTTAAAATAACAATTATGCTACATTATTTACATATGAACTTACCTTGGTACCAAAATACAAAGGTTTTGCAATTTAATCCACAATCTTTTCTTTTCCTCGATTGAGTCGTTTCCACGTCTTTCTTGATCTAAAATAACACATTTAGCTTATTTAATACTCACATTATCAAATTAATCCTTAATTCAAATTTTGGCAAAATTACAATTTTACCCTTAAACTTTTGCATATTTACATTTTTGCCCCTAGGCTCAGGATTAAACTTTATTCCTTATTCTTATGTTTTACAACATGCTGATCACTTTTCCTTCTATGGCAACATCAAATTCTCACTTTAACATGTACTTGTGACTATTAGGTATTTTTACCGATTAAGCCCTTTTACTCGTTTTTGCTTAAAATCGAGTAGTACAAGTTGTCTAACATAATTTAAAACATCATATTCTATCATAAAACATCAAAATACACAAATTTCACCTATGGGTATTTTTCCAAATATAAACCCTAGGTTAAATTATTGCTAACATAAGCTTTATCGAGTTATCGGGATCTCAAAAACATAAAAATCATTAAAAACGGGCTTGGAATCACTTACTATGAAGCTTGAAAGTTGAAGAAACCCTAGCTATGGAGACATGGAGCATTCGGCAGCAACTAATGGGGAAGATGACTTATTTTGTGTCATTTTTCCCATTTTATTTCATTAATTATCCAAATGACCAAAATGCCCTTAATGCCTTTCTTTGAAAATTTTCATGTACAAGCCCATTTTTGTCCAAAATTTTAGAAATTGGTCAAATTTCTATTTAAGACCTCCTAATTAATATTTCAAAGCAATTTCATACTAAAAACTTCTAGAATGCAAGTTTTGCAACTTATTCGATTTAGCCCCTAACTTCAAATTAAGCATTTTATGCATGGAATTTCTTCACAAAATTTTCACACAATCATACAATCATATCATAAACCTCAAAATAATTATAAAATAATTATTTCTATCTCGGATTTGTGGTCACGAAACCACTATTCCGATTAGGCCCTAATTCGGGATATTACACATCATGTACCTTACACTATGTTGATTGATATTGGTTCTACGCACTCATATATAACATGCTCTGTGTCTGAGACTTTGGGTGTAATGTGTGAAAATACTGCGAGTGAGGTTACTGTCTTAAGTCCCTTAGAACTGTCAGTGAGAGTGAGCAAATTGCTTAAACAAGTACCCTTAGAGGTTCAAGGAAAGATCTTTTTAGCTGACTTGATGGAACTTCTTTTTGGGGAATTTAACATAATTTTGGGCATAGACTAGCTGGTTAAGCATCAGGCAAACTAGGACTGTGCTGTAAAGCGAATGATACTGAGAAATAAAAAGGGTGAAGAGGTAAATATAATTGGGAAGCATCGCAATTATCTATCAAATGTGATTTCTGCACTAAGGGCTAAGAAGCTGGTGCGTAAAGGTTGTGAGGCGTATCTAGCCTATGTTAGTGCTTCGAGTGCTAAGGTTTTGTCTGTTAAAGATATCAGAATAGTTAAGGATTTTTTGGATGTCTTTCCCAATGAGTTACCAGGGTTACCTCCTAATCGCGAAGTTGAGTTTGGGATAGAGCTCTGGCCTGGTACAGCTTTGGTGTCTATTACCACTTATAGAATGACACCGAAGGAGTTCGTAGAGCTTAAGGCTCAAATTCAAGAGTTACTAGATCGAGGGTTCATCCGCCTAAGTGTGTCTCCGTGGGGAGCACCCGTGTTGTTCGTGAAGAAGAAGGATGGAACCATACGCATGTGCATCGACTATCGGTAACTGAACAAATTGAATATTAAGAATAAGTACCCCTTACGGAGGATAGACAATCTATTTGACCAGTTTCGAGGAGCTTCGATTTTCTCTAAGATTGATCTTTGATCCTGGTACCATCAACTGAGGGTTAAGAAGACTGATGTATACAAGACAGTATTTAGGACTCGTTATGGTCATTACGAGTTTCTAGTGATGCCATTTAGACTGATGAATGCACTAGCTGCTTTTATGGATTTGATGAACCGAGTGTTCAGCCCTATCTGGATCGATTCGTAGTGGTGTTTATAGATGACATTCTATTGTATTCGAGGACGGAGGAGGAGTATGATGCACATCTTCGGGTTGTTATGCAGATTTTGAGGGAGAAGCAGCTGTATGCTAAATTCAGCAAGTGTAAATTTTGGCTATGTGAGGTAACTTTCTTAGGTCACGTGGTATCTGCAGAGGGAATTAGGGTTGATCCTCAGAAAATTGAAGCGGGTTTAGATTGGAAGCAACCTAAGTCGGTGCCAGTAATTCAAAGTTTTTTGGGTTTAGCAAGGTATTATAGACGGTTTGTTGAGGGGTTTTCATTAATTGCTGCACCCCTGACTAAGTTGTTATGTAAAGGGGTACCGTTTAACTGGACTGATAAGTAGCAGGAAAGTTTCAAGAAGCTTAAGAAAGTTCTGACTGAGGCTCCTGTCTTGATACAGCTAGAATCCAGGAAAGAATTCACTGTCTACAGTGATGCATCACATGTTGGCTTGGGATGCGTATTGATGCAGGAGGGTAATGTAGTGGCATATGCATCTCGTCAGCTTAAGACGCATGGAGTGAACTACCCAACTCAGGACTTTGAGTTACCTGCAGTGGTGTTCGCACTGAAGATTTAGAGGCATTACCTGTATAGTGAGAAGTGTATTATTTACATGGATCACAAGAGCCTCAAGTATCTCCTCACTCAGAAAGAGCTGAACCTTAGGCAGCGGAGGTGGATTGAGCTACTTAAGAATTACGACTGTTCGATTGAGTACCATCCTAGTAAGGCTAATGTGGTAGCTGATGCACTGAGCCGTAGAGTTGTTACTGATTTGAGGGTGATGTTTGCTCGTCTCAGCTTATTTGATGTTGGTAGTTTACCGACTGAACTTCAAGTTAAACCAAGGTGGATTGAGCAGATTAAAGGTAAACAGTTGGAGGATGAGTCGCTAGGTTCTCATTTCTAGCAGATAGAGAATGGGGAAACTTCAGATTTTGGGCTGAATAGCGAAGGGGTACTTTGTTTCTGTGGGAGAATCTGTGTACCAAGGGATATGGATTTGAGGCTGTCTATACTACAAGAGGTGCATAGTAGTCCTTACGCTATGCATCCTAGCAGAAATAAGATGTATTGAGACCTTCGGGAACTATATTGGTGGCTAGGTCTTAAGCGGAAAGTTATCGATTTTGTGAGTAAATGTCTGACTTGCCAACAGGTTAAGGTAGAGCATCAGTTGCCTTTAGGGTTGCTGCAACCAGTGAAGATTCCACTTTGGAAGTGGGAGAGAGTAACTATGGATTTTGTTAGTGGGCTACCCCCTACGCCTTTTAAGAAAGATTCGGTGTGGGTCATCGTGGATCGGTTGACCAAGTCTGCCCACTTTATACTTGTTCGTACTGATTATTCATTACAGAAGCTGGCTAAGTTGTATGTATCCGAAATTGTGAGACTGCATGATGTACCAGTTTTTATTATATCCGATAGAGATCCTCACTTTACGTCTCTATTCTGGAAGAAGTTGCATGAGGCACTGGGTACAAGGTTGGACTTCAATACTGCGTTTCATCCTCAGACAGATGGTCAGTCAGAGAGGGTGATTCAGATACTGGAGAACATGTTAAGAAGTTGTGTGATTGACTTCCGGGGCAGTTGGGAGGAGTACTTACTGTTGGCGGAGTTTGCATACAATAATAGCTACCAATCTAGTATACAGATGGCACCTTACAAGGCATTATATGGTCGTAGGTGTCGTACTCCTTCATGTTGGACAGAGTTGGGTGAGCGGCATGTTTTGGGTCTGGAGCTAGTATCTAATACCGAGGATAAGGTTAGATTGATTCGGGATTGACTAAAGGCAGCATCATACAGACAGAAGTCTTATGCGGATCTGAATTGTAAGGAGATTGAGTTTTCGGTGGGGGATTTGGTGTTTCTTAAGGTGTCGCCATGGAAAAAGGTATTGAGGTTTGGTCGGAAGGGCAAGTTAAGCCCTAGATTCATTGGGCCTTATCGTGTATTGAAGCGTATTGGACCAGTTGCCTATCAACTTGGGTTGCCTCCAGAGTTGGACAGAATTCATGATGTGTTCCATGTCTCTATGTTGAGGCGATATCGCTCTGATCCTACACATATTGTCTTGATAGAAGAGATTGAGGTTAGACCAGACCTGACATTTGAGGAGGAGCCGATTCAGATTTTAGATCACGATGTGAAAGTTCTAAAGAGGAAGTCAATTCCACTGGTTAAGGTACGATGGCGTAATCACAATTTTGAGGAGGCGATACGAAAACAATACCCTCACCTATTTTGATCAGGTAAATTTTGAGGCAAAAATTTCTTTTAGGGGTAGAGTTGTAACGCCCCAAAAATATTAGGTCTTTATTTTTGTATGTTGTGTTACTTAAGCATGTGCCTATTCCAATGGTTGAGTGTCCTAAGAAGTGCTGGAGAGGTTCTGAGTTCAAGTATTGGCTTGTACAGAATTTTGGTTTTTGTTTGAGTTAATCCTGCCTCAAGCTAGTTGGTCTTTTAAATTAAGTTGAGTAAGTATGGCATAAAAAGAGTGTGGTCTAGTGGCAAGGGGAATGTGGAGTGGTCTTGGAGGTCTGGAGTTTGAGCCATGTTACGCACAAGGATGATCTTTTTGCTGCTGTGACATGGGAGAGTTCTAGGTCGACCGGAATTGGCGATGTTTGAATAAGTTTGAATAGGTGGTTGAGAGAGAGAATCTAGGAGATAATGGAGGGATTTAGATATGGAGCAGGTTGAGTGTTGTGTGAAGAGATTTTAGGAGAATTGTAAGGAGATGGGGAGTGAAGAGGTAGTTGGCCGAATGTGGGGTTTCTCAATATGCTAATTCAGTTTTTAGGTTGCTAGTGCCGAATTTGTGCTCTTCTTTTGGTATTAGCCATGTGCTTTTGGTGCTTCTTCTCTTACTTTCTCATTCTTTTTGGGGTTTGGAATTTGGGGTCTTTCAGTTCTAGTAAGTGTTATTCTACTTTTCTCTCTAACCATTTATTGTCGAACTCTCGCCTTTCTCACAACCTTTCTCAATGTTTTCTTTTTGTTGGCCGAACACCTGTTGCTTCATTACTTCTCAAATCCTTTGATTTAGCTTAGGGGGACCGAGTCTGCCATTCTCTTCTTTTTTCTTCTTTTTGTGCAAATACTCTCTGTTGGCCGAATACTCATTTGAGCTCTCATCCCTTTCTCTTTCGGTTTTGGTCTGTTAAAACCGATAGCATTTTTCTTTTTCTCTCATTTTTCCTTCTACTCTTTTCTGGGCGTAGCTGTTGCTTGCGGTGGGACTATTGAAATCTCTTGTGTGCTGGTAAGTATTCCCAAATCAAACCTCATGTGGTTATTCTCTTGAAGGTTTGGCTTATGTTCACCTTAGGTCGAATACTGTTATTTCTTCTTGTCAAGGGAAATGTCTTTTTTTTTAACACTCTCTTTTGTACGATTGTGGTTAGGGATTCAATCTCTTTAACAAGGTATGGAGCCAATTGTTCCTTTACAAGTGACTACTTCTTTGTTGGTAAGTGTTAAAAATCTAGATGGGTTGCATGGGATTGCAAATCCTTATTAATCGATTAACTATTTTTGTGAAGGGTCAAGTGTTGGGAAGGATACGTGGGTTGGAACAAAGAGGGGCTACGATTGTTGTTTGGTGAGTAATGATTGGTTAAATGTATATTCAATAGCCGTATGGTGTTGGAATAACAAGGATGTTAGACAAGTGGAAGGTTATGGTTAGTTGTAGGTTCCCGATTCTGGAGGCAGTTCGGTTTCAACTCTAGAACAGGTGTGTAATCATACTGTCTCAACCATTACACGACAAAAGTCGAAGAACTGTAATCATCATTGTCACACAATCGAACGCATGTTCGTTTGGATGTTTGAACACATAAACACGAGCATGTAACTGTAGAGACCACCACGAGTGATCTCGTGGGCATGGGTTTGTTTAGGTCACTTTGGACCGAGATGGGTAGTGTGGGCCCCACGGGCTCATGGGCCTGGCACAAGCGAACTGCACGAATGTGTGGAGATTTTTGGGCTAGCTGTGTAGCATGCACAGCCAATGCCATTTTTTGGGCCACACAAGAATGTGGGCCCACATGGGTTGTAGTATAGGCTTAGGCCCATTTGTCATTGTTTGACTGATAGGGTTGTACGGGTCGCTCAAGACAACTGTTGACCTACTATAGGGTGGGTAAATATACCTAGAACCTAATCTGTTTAAAAAACTATTATACCCCTATGAGGTAAATGACCGATATATCCCTATATGAAATATGACTGTTCGAGCATGCCATGACTATTGTATGTACATCCATATTATGTTGCATTGCATGGGGTGGGATATATGATATTGGAGGAAGTGTACTGAAAGGCTATAAGGCCTATTACTGACAGCTCTGCTACAAATACTGATAGTGCCATAGACGGTACGTTATACTGGAGTGTAGGGATGGGTGGGTCAATTTAATCCCCACATAGAGTGTAGGGCTGGACGGAGTGGAGTGTAGAGGATGGTTGGGTAGGATCTATTAATGCATGACTGATACTGTTTTCGTATTGGGCTAAGGCCCACATTGATATTGCGATTGATATGGGCCTAGGCCTAGACTATTTTTCACTGCATGACTTGTTATTCGATAAGTGGGGATTACACACTGAGTTTACATAAACTCACTCTACTGTTTATCTGCGCAGGTAATCCTTAGGTGAGTCGGTGCTGCAAGGGACTCGGGAAAAGCCACACCACAGTTATCTTATGTACTGGACTTTTAAATAATGGTAGTTTTATTTGGGTTAAATTTTATGAAATTCGGCCGTTTTAAGTTTTATCTTTAATTGGAGATTTATTTAAATTGGTTTATATCTGTTAGCGGTAGTACTCAAGTTTCAAAATAAAATGATTTTCCAACTACGATTTTGTGTAACTTGTTTAAAAATCTTCCACGAGATCAATGTTTTAAAATATAATAACGATTTGGTATGAATCATGTTTTACTAAACGAACCGGCAACTTGACTGTAAATAAAATAAAGTGGTTTTACTTAAAGACCTCAACGAGGCTTAACAAAGATAGTTCCTTTCAATAGTACTACATTTTACAAAGTCACTCCACTGTGACATCGCCTGATTCGACCATAATGTCCAGGCAGAGTTTGGGGCGTTACAAATCTACAATGAGTAAAGAAGGGAGTCGGTGAGCGTAACGAGCTCAGTCAATGATTAGAGTAACCACACTGCTAACATGTCATCATGCATCATCAAGGCAACCATTTATAAGTACAATTACAATAGTCCTAATTCTAGTATCATAAAGTACCTATCCATGCATTATCTACTGGTTCATCTACACATCATTTACATGCTCATGCAAACATATATCATGTAACACACATATTTAATCAAGCATATATCACATTTCACACAAGTCACATATAACAATAAATTGGTAATATAGCACATACTCCATTAAGCATACAACATGTTCCATACAATTACATATAATATGATAGATTGGCACTTGAGTTATGAAACATATAGTGAGCTCTATCATCACACATCGAATACACAGAATGATGTGTGCTCGTAATCATGAATTTAATTACAAGACGTTGAATTTCCCGATCGTCTAATTTCAATATCATTTCAAGTTGGAATTCAAAATGAAATTGTGAGTAATGGAAAATAGGTTGAATGAAAACAACCAAAAAGGTTTTAGAAGGATGAATTGTACAAATTAAACACTTAGAAAAGAACCAACGATATAAATGATCGTGACCCAATTTCTATATAGTGAAATAACATACAAGTCTTTGAAGAAGAAGTAAACTGTGACCCACTATTTAGCAAAATAGGAACCAATAGTATATTAGAACGCCACACTTCAGAACAAAGAAAGAAAGGATAGAAGTGATAAGTTCAAAAAAGAAAGGGTTTGACGCCACAAGGAGAACGTTTATAAGTCCAAATAAGTTAGACCAAGAACAAAGAGATAGAATTCTCACACAAAACTCAGAAAAATTCAATTGCTATCAAAGTTCTATTTACAAGAAATTTATAGGCACTTTTGTGATTGTTCAAATGCCTATGTGAGACTTTTCATATTTAGCCATTAACTAGTATTATTACAAGCAATAATTTCATTTTTAACTCTTGTAAGGAAGCTGTTGAGTCATGTCTCTTCATTGGAATCTGATGTAGTTGAAAAGGCATGTCAATTCTCCTTAATAAAGACTTAAAGTATCCTTAATATGTTTGATTGATGTCCCTTCAGCTCCCTTGTAACCACATGATAAAAGCTTGTGTAACATCCTCTTAAATGGCACCATGATGAAGACTTAAGACTCCAAAAGTGTTCAGACTTGAAGAGTCCCTTTTGTTCCATTAAACAACCTTCTTAATGTTCTTTTAAAAGCTTTGAAACTGTCCAACTTTGAAGAGTCTTTAATCATATTAAAAGTCACCTGCAAAATAGATATTTAAGATTAAATAATAACTTAAAACACTAATCAAAATATCATATTTAATAACTCTCATACACACACATTAAATGAACATGCAACTTAAACCATACTTGAAGTAAATTAACAAATGAGATGATTTAATGCATGACTTATTAAATATGAAAAACACATAACGCATGTCTTAAATGATGCTAATGTATTAATGCAAAGCATTAACTAAAGACACATTTAATAAATAAGAAACATAATGCACATTTTTAAAAGATATAGATGTATTAATGCAAAACATTAAATAAAGATGCATTTAACAAAAAAAACACATAATTAAAAAAATAAAGAGTTTGTTCAAACTAATCAAACTGTCACATGCAACACATTGGATGAAATTGGATCATTATATTGAGTCCAATAAAAATTAGACTTCTCATGCTCGATCCAAACTTGCTGAATCAACCCTAACATCGCCTCTTTGAGCTTCTTGGATCTAGCTCAAGTCATAGGCCAAACAAGAATTTCAGTTGGATTTCTTCTTGAATTCTCCTGATCTTTTAACCCGACTGGTATTGACATAGACGACTTTAATTTTGTTCCAATCGATTCTTCATCTGACGCTGCCATGCATGTATCATCCTCTCCCTCTTCAAAATGATTTGTCCTCAAATCTTTACCTGCATCATAAGGAGATAAATCTGATACATTAAAGCTAGCACTAATGTTGAACTCACCTGGTAGGTCTAGCTTATATGAGTTGTCATTAATCCTCTCTATAACTTGGAAAGGTCCATCTCCTCATGGAAAGAGTTTTGACCATCGTTGGGCTAGAAATCTTTCTTTACTCATATGCACCCAGACCCAATCTCTGGGTTCAAACAAAATTTTTTTATGGCCCTTGTTTACCTTTATCTCATATTGCCTAGTTCTTCTCTCGATATTGTCTTTCACCTTTTAATGTAATTCCTTAACAAATTCTGCTTTCTTTTTACCATCTAAATTAACAATCTCATTAGAAGGTAAAGGTAATAAATCTAAAGGTGTAAGAGGATTAAAACCATATGCAACCTCAAATGGTGAAAACTTTGTAGTAGAATGAACGGTGTGGTTATAAGCAAACTCAACATGGTGTAGACAATCTTCCCACGTCTTCAAGTTCCTTTCTATGATCGCTCTCAACAATGTAGACAAAGTTCAATTAACTACTTCAGTTTGTCCATTCGTTTGTGGATGACAAGTAGTTAAGAACATCAGCTTTGTGCCTATCCTACTCCTTTAGGTCTTCCAGAAGTAACTCAAAAACTTAGCATCTCATTCTAAAACTATATTTCTTAGAATTCCATGCAATTGAACTACCTCCCTGAAAAATAAATTTGCTATTTGCATAGCATCATCAGTTTTGTGGCAAGGTATGAAGTGTGTCATTTTAGAAAATCTATTAACCACCACAAAAATAGAATCTCTACCATTTTTTGAACTAGGCAATCCTAACACAAATTCCATCAATAAATCAACCCAAGGTTCCATAGGTATGGGTAAGGGTGCATATAACCATGAGCTTTAAGTCTAAACTTAGCCTTTCTGCACATGATACACCTTCCACAAATTTTTCAACATCTTATCTCATGTGTGGCCAAAAGAAATGTTCTTGCAACACATCTAAAGTTTTAATCACGCCAAAATGACCCATAAGTGCTCCTCCATGTGCTTCCTTCACAAACAGCTCATGAATGGATCCCTGTGGAACACAAAGCTTATTTTCCCTAAAAAGAAAACCATCATGTCTAAAAAATTTTCCAAAAGCTCCTTTTTTACAAGCTTCATATACATTTCCAAAATCAACATCAAAATCATACAAGTCTTTAATATACTCAAATCCAACAATTTTGTATTTAGAGTTGATAATAGAGTATACCTATGTGACAACACATCAGCAACAATGTTTTCTTTACCTTGTTTGTACTTGATGACATAGGGAAAAGTTTCAAGAAACTCTACCCATTTCACGTGTCATTTGTTCAACTTATGCTACCCCTTCAAATACTTTAATGACTCATGATTAGTGTGAATAACGAATTCTTTTGGCCAACAGTAATGTTGCCATGTTTCTAACACTCGTACTAAGGCATACATTTCTTTGTCATAAGTCAGGTAATTCAAAGTAGTACCATTCAACTTCTCGCTAAAGTACGCCATAGGATGTTGTTCTTGCATCAACACAGCACCAATGCCTAAACCTGAAGCATCACACTTAACTTCAAAGGTTTTAGTAAAATCAGGTAAAGCTAATAATGGAGCATTGGTGAATCGTTCTTTTATCAAATTAAAGGAATTTTCTTGCTCATCTTCCCATTGAAAGTTTGAATTCTTTTTAATGATTCCAATTAAAGGTGCGGCCAAAGTACTAAAATTCTTAACAAACCTTCGATATAAGCTAGCTAGTCTATGAAAGCTTCTAACTGGACTTACACTTGTCGATCTTGGCCAGTCTCGGATAGCATTCACCTTTTCTTGATCAACTTTGAGGCCTTTGGAAGTCACTACAAAACCTAAGAAAACAAGTTTTTCAGTACAAAATAAGCATTTCTTAAAATTAGCTAATAACTTCTCCTTGCGTGTAATGCCCCAAATCCTAAAAACCCCTATTGAATTATTTTTGTGTGTTATGACATGGGTGTATGTTTGGCTTAATGGTTTAGTGCTCTGGGAGCATTTGAGAAGTAATGGGTTCAAGCCCTGGCTTGAACAAATTTTTGGTCCTACTTGAATAAACCCTTGTTTTCTGATAGTAGGCTTCTTAAATTATTGTGGTTAAGGCATGACATGAAGTGCCTACTAGTCTAGTGGTAAGTGGCGTGTTGGGATGTGTAGATGTCTTAAGTTCGAGACCTGCCACGTTCAAGTGTGTTTTATTTTGGCCTGTTACCATATGGATGGTTGTGTATCACTAGAACTCTTCTACTTGGTCGGTTGGGTTGTTGAGGGAAGTAAGGGATCATGTTAGCCGAAATTGTGGAGAGATTTTAGAAGAGGGATAAGGGGAGGAAAAAGTAGAGGTTAAGGTGTAGAGGAGTTGTGGCTGAATAGGGCATTGACCACTCAGGATTTCGGCTATGGGTGAGAAGTGGTCACTTCATTTAGGGTTTTGCAAAAATTGTAATGCTTTTCACTCTTCGTTTCTGAAGCCAAGCTTCATTTTTCTTTTCGTGAATCTTTCGGTAGGGTTCTTCGATTCTTCCTTCTTCCCTTTCCAGTTTGTCGAAAAGGCCAATTACCCTAGCCTTTATTTCAGTTTTGAGTAAGTACTTCTTCACTCCTTTTTGTCTTTTCTTTTCCCCTCACTCTATTCTTCCTTGGCTGAATATCCTGCTTCCTCCCTCTCCTTGACTCCAACGTTACCCCTCTTGACCGAATACCTCTAGCATTTGTGGTCATTTCTTCTTTTCCTCTCCTCTCAATCGTGCTATTTTCTCTTGCTAAAACCAAATATCTCTTTTGTTACTTAGGTAACATCTAGATTGGAGTTTAGGCTGATTATTAGTTAGTCTTTTCTTTTCTCAGGTTTACGATTTCTTTTTCTTCTATGGGCCGAATGTATCTTACTCATTCACCCTTATTCCACTTTAATGACTATCACTTAACTCTCTGGTTGCCGAATGTTGCTAGGGGCACAATCTCCATAGTCAAGGGGGTTAGGCCGATTGTCCTTTCACAATAAGTAATCCTGTCATTCGTGGTAAGTACTTTAGGTATTATTTATATTTACAAGGGATTATAACTTCTGATGAATAGATTGACTGTTTTGGATAAAGGTTAAAGTTTGGAGAGAGTTCGTTAGGTGTGGAGCAAGAAGGGTCCGGCGATTGGTGGATTGGTAAGTAGCAATGAATCAGTTAGAGTGACCTCAATACTTTGGTTTTGGATTTACCACGAATATGACTAATGGTGGATCGTTGTGAATCATAGGTGCTTTGATCTCAGAAGTGTTGCGACAACAGTTTCATTACAGGTGTGTGAACACTACTAATAGATGTGTGATAGCAAAAGCCGAAAAGCCAAAAAAGGGGATGTCGACACCACACGGGTGTGTGGCCACCCGTGTGGTAGGCCGTGTAACAAAACATGGTTGTGTGGTCGACGAGATGGCCATGAGCGCTTTCATGGGCCAAAACGATGTTGGGCCATTTTGGGCCGAACTGGGCCGTGTGGGCCCAATGGGCTTGTGAGGCCCACACGGAGAGACCGCACCAAGTGTGGTAAATATTGGGCTAGGCTGTGTAAACCACATGGCCAAGGCCATTTTTTTGGGGCTTTATGGGCCATACGAGCATGTGGGCTCACATAGGCGCGCAATATGGGCTGTAGGCCTAATACCTGTGGTTGACTATTAAGGTTGCACGGGTCGCCTAACATGACTGTGGACCTACTGTTGGATCGGTAAGTATACATAGACCCCATACCGATAAAATGACCATTATACCCCTGTGAGGTAAAGTTGACTGAAATACCCCTGTATTATGTATGACTATTTTTGAGCATGATATTTCTGCACACACGTATGTTATTATGTTGTATTAATGGGGTGGGATATATGATTTTGAAGGAAGTGTATTGAAAGGCTATAAGCCTATTACTGGCAGCTCTGTTGCGAATACTATTTTAGTACTGGATTCGGTACGATTTGGTGTGTAGAGTTGGGTGGATCGATTTTATCCCCACATGGTGCGTAGGGTTGGTACGGAGTTAGTGTGTAGCGGATGGATTATGTAGGACTCTTTGTTTGCATACTATACTGAAATGGGCTAAGGCCCAGACTATCACTGTTACTGAAATGGGCTAAGGCCCAAGCTGCTACTGTTACTAAAAAATGGGCTAATGTAACACCCTGAATTTGGGCCTAGAAGTTTTGGGCCTTGAGCATGAGAACGATTGAAGGTAGCCTATAATATTTTGTTGTGCATGTAAATTTCGTTAATGAAGGCTTATTTTAGTGGTTAAGTGTGCTGAGAAGTTTTGGAGAAGTCTTGGGTTCAAACCTGGACTCTAGCAGAAATTTTGGTTTAAGGTGAATCAAACCCTGGGTGTAGTAGGTAGGCCTTAAGAATATTGTTGGAGAAATTGTGCCACAAAAAGCCTTGTGGTCTAGTGGCAAAGTAGCGCCACATAAGAGGCAGGAAGGTGGCGTCATAGAGTTGGTAATGAGGTCCAGGGTTCGGAACCCATGGCAATCAAAGAGCATTTATTTTGCTAACGGGGGGCGGCAAGAGTTGGTGTTGAGTTTAAACTCTAATGATGGAGGGATCCCACATCGGGAAGCTAACATAAGAGTGGATGCGAAGCTGGCTTTAAATAGAGAGAACCATGAGGAGAGTAAAGGTACCTTTCTTGGCTGATCCCTTTCGCTTTATGGCGTGCTCGTTTGGGTTGGGCGTCGGCTAAGAGTTCTCGGAGCGCGGATTAACTCCAGTCTCCTATCAGGTGTGTATTTCTCACTACTCTAGCTGTAGGATGGCTACTTCGGGCCGTGATGGCCGAAAGGGGCCATGTTGGCCCAATGGGCCTATGGGCCCAATTGGATAAGTTGTTTGATTGTGTAGTAAATATTGGACTAGGCTAGGTAAATCTCATATCTGTGGCTAGATTTGGGCTAAAAGGGCCACACGAGCGTGTTGGCCATTTGGGCCGAGAATGGGCTTTAGGCCCATTCGTATTGTTATCCCTATTTAGAATACTTTAGTTTACTGAAATACCCTTGTAAGGTAGAAATACTGAAATACCCCTGTAGGGTAGAATTACTGCAATACCCCTGTAGGGTAGAATTACTGAAATACCCCTATAGGGTAGAATTACTGAAATCCCCTGTAGGGTAGAATTACCGAAATATTACTAAAATACCCCTATAGGGTAGAATTACTAAAATACCCCTGTAGGGTAGAATTACCGAAATACCCCTGTAGGGTAAAATTACTGAAATACCCTTGTAGGGTAGGAATACCGAAATACTCCTGTAGGGTAGAATTACTGAAATACCCCTGTAGGGTAGAATTACCGAAATACCCTTGTAGGGTAGAAATACCGAAATACCCCTGTAGGGTAGAATTACCGAGAGACCCTTGTGGGGTAAAATTACCATTTTGCCCCTAAGGTGTTAAATGACTGTTTTGCCCTTGTGGGCAAGTGACTAACTTAGACTGTGTGGTTGACAGATTTGATTGTGAATACATGTTGGTGATATGAATGACTTGACTGTGATCGTTTGATTCAAATATGGGCATGACATTCTGCATACATGACATGTTGCATGGGTTGGGTTATATTGATGGAGGAAGCGTTCTGGTGGCTATGCCACAAATATCTGTTCTGGTGGCTCTGCCACAATATCTGTATCTGGTGACTCTGTCACAATATCTGTTCTGGCAGCCATGCTGCAAATTCTGTGGTGTGTAGCGGATGGGTGGGTCGAGTTGTCTCCCCACATGGTGTAAGGTTGGTACGGGGGTGTATATGGATGGATATGGGTTGGGATTGCATTCACATTCTGATTCTGATTCTGTTACCTGATACTGATTCTGATTCTGTCACCTAATTCTGATTCTGATTCTGATTCTATTACCTGATACTGATTCTGATTCTGTCACCTAATTCTGATTCTGATTTTGTCACCTGATTCTGATTTTGATTCTCATTTTGATTCTAGTTCTAATAATGTTTCTTATTCTGTAATGGGCTAAGGCCCATCTGGTACTGTCTGTTATAATGGGCTAAGGCCCAATTGATACTGAAACTGTAAGTAGGGCTGGGGCTAGACTTTTAATTCTTTTATATGACTGACTGTTCCTTTTATATAATAGGGGATTTCACATTGAGTTTTTGTAAACTCACCCCGTTTATTAACCTTTCAGGTAATTTCTAGCCTTAGGCGGATCGGAGCTGCGAGGGGCTCGGAGGAAGCCACACACACTGTTTATGTTACAGTTTTGATTATTACTTTTAAATGTTTTTATGTGGGTTGTAGTAAAGATGTTGTAATTTTCTGGATTTCAAATTTGGAATTTTATTTATTGATCTTATAATTGCTAGTATTAGAACAAGGTTTTCCAAAGCAACTACTGTTGTTCAAAACATCACGTATCCGTAATTGTTTTTAAATTAAGCTTCTGCAACTGCCAAGATTTTTACAAAGTTGTTAAGAATGTTATTCAGCTGAGGTTTTCTAACAAGGTTTAAAAAGGGTATAAGTTTTTAATTATTAAGAAGGGTTTTTAATGGAAACATAGTTTTTGAAAAACACTTCAATGTGACACGCCAGATTCAAGCCAAACTTTCAGGCCGGGTTTGGGGTGTTACAGCTAAGGCCCCTAATTGGAGCTAAAGGGCTTAAGCCTAGATTGCGTTTACTCTGATTGATTGCTATCATGGCATTTCACACACTGTGTTTTGGTAAACTCACTCATCTGTTATCTGTGCAGGAAATCCCCAGGCTTAGACAGATCGAGGCGATGGAGGACTCAAAGGTGGCCACTGACATAGTTATTTTATTATATACTATGATTAAGATTTTATTTTATTTTGGGTTTTCACGTTGTAATAAGGCCTCTTTAAATTTCTTTATTTTAATTTGGGGATTTATTTTCTTTATTTTGTTTTACCTATTAGTAATAGGACGTGGATTTTCAAGAAAGTACAAACAAATGTTTTCTAAAAACACCACGTTTGCGTAACAAACACTGTTTTAAAATTTGACAACTAGTATAATTAATATTTTGCTTAAAGAACTTGAGCTTTCACAATAAACTAGACATCCTAACCTTTTGTTAAGAACCTTAAGAAGTTTTTATGAAGAATGGGTTATTGTTAATTTATATTTTGGGAAAACACTCCAATGTGACATCACAGATTCCGCCATATTGTCTAGGATGGGTTTGGGGTGTTACATTACGTAAAACCTCTAAAATTGAACCTAAGTGCTGCACATGTTTATTTAAATTCTTACTATAAATCAAAATATCATCAAAATAAACAACACAAAATTTACCAATGAAGTGTCACAACACATGATTCATCAACCTCATAAAAGTGCTTGGTGTGTTAGTTAGGCCAAATGGCATGACTAACCACTCATACAAACCATATTTGGTTTTGAAGGCTGCCTTCCACTCATCGCCTTCTCACATTTGAATCTAGTGGTAATCGCTCTTCAAATCAATCTTTGAAAAAACGCGCGAACCACTCAACTCATCCAACATGTCATTGAGCCGGGGTATCGGATGCCTATATTTAGTAGTTATCTTATTGATAGATCGGCAATCGACACACATACACCATGTACCATCTTTCTTTGGAACCAGCAACATAGGTACGACATAAGGACTTAGACTCTCATGAATGTAACCTTTCTCCATTAATGCTTCAACTTGTCTTTGCAACTCCTTAGTTTCTTTAGGATTGCTTTGAGATGCCAGTCGATTTGGTATAATGGCACCAAGAATAACACCAATTTTGTGCTCAATTCCTCGAAGGGGTGGTAATCCATTTGAGACATCATCAGGAAAGACATCTTGGAATTCCTATGACAATGAAACAATAAAAGATGGTAAAGTCTCATCGAGTTTGTTAGTATTAAACAAGGCTTCCTTATACACAAGTACAAGCAATGGATGTCTAAGAACTAAAGTTATCCTAATCTCTCTCTCATTGACATAAAAACTCTTTTTTTTTAGTTTTTTTCTCCTCTTTTTTCTTGATTTCATTTGATTTTACCTCAAACTCTTTTTTATTTTTATTGCTCTTTTCTTTTTCTTTTGATTTTGTTTTTTCACTCTCTTCTTTCAAATGAATCTGATCTTCGTAGACTTGCTTTGGTGTCATTGGAGCTAAGGTAATAGCTTTCTCATTATGCTTGAATGAATAGCGATTGGTGTAACCATTGTGCACCATTCGTCGATCGTATTGCCAAGGCCTCCCTAGCAAAAGATGTCCAGCATGCATGGAAACAACATCACAAAACACTTGATTGCCATACTTGCTAATGGAAAAAGGAACTACAACTTGCTTGGTCACCTTGATCTCTCCATCATCGTTCAACCATTGCAACTTATATGGCTGAGGATGTTTAAGTGTTGGCAATCCAAGTTTTTCCACCATTGCATTACTTGCGACATTAGTGAAACTCCCACCATCAATGATTACATTACATACCTTTCCTTGAACATGGCATCGGGTGTGAAAGATATTTTCCCGTTTCTGTTCATCTTCTAAGGCATGAATATTCAAACTCTTTTTTACCACTAGAAGTTCGCCACAAATAGCATATTCAATTTCATTTGCATCATCTAGTGGTGGTAAAGACTCATCATTGGATTCATCTTCAGTCTCAATTTCTCCATTGTCTCTAAGGAACATTGTACTTCGCTTGGGACAATTGCTAGCAATATGCCCTCGACCTAGACACTTGAAGCACTTGACATCTCGCAAGCAATTTTGCTTTATTTTTTCCATTCCTTTATAAGCAATGTCACTTGGCTTTTGGAATTTGGGTTGTTTGGATTTGTCTTTTGCTGGCATGGTTGCATCCTTTTTAAAAGATGTTTGGCCCCATTTTGAAGTGAAACCACTATTGGATGCCATTCGAAACACTAATTTCTTCTCGAGTTGCCACTCAATTTTTATGGCCACGTGAACAATATAAGTCAATTCAACAAAATGTTGTAGTTCAAAAACATTAGCTATTTTTTTATTTAAGCCAGAAAAAAACCTCGCTATGGTAGCCTCTCGGTCTTTATCAACATTGGCTCAGATCATAGTTATCTTCATCTCCTTGAAATAATCTTCCACACTCCGATTTCCTTGTGAAAGATTTTAGAGTTTTTGGAACAAGTCCAACTGGTAATGACTAGGAACAAATCTTTTTCACATGAGTGCCTTCATTTCAACCCATGTTTCCATGGGTCATTCTCCATTTTGTACCCTATTCATGGTTAGTTGATTTCACCATATAATAGCATAATCTAAAAATTTGATGGCTGCGATTTTTACCTTTTTTAGTTCTGAATAATTATGACACTCAAATACCAACTCTATCTTTTTTTCCCATTCCAAATAAGCTTCAAGATCGGTTCTTCCTTGGAATGAAGGAATCTACACCTTAATATTTTCAAAATTGCTATCAACTTGCTCTCGCCTTCTTAGCTCTTGATTTCTACGATCATTTTGTCTCACACTTCATTTTGACACTTGATCACTTTCCACTTCACTATTGCCATAGTAGTCATCTCGATAATTGCTTACAGGTGCTTGTTGCCATTGAGAATTAGGAACACGAGGTGATCGATCTTGAGGTGGAGGTGAACGGCCTCGTTGTGGAAGTAAACATCCTCATTGTGGTTGTAAACAGGCTCGTTGTGGAGGTGAATAACCTCATTGTAGTCTCCCCTCTAATTGATCTAGCCGCTTTTAGATGGGCACCAATTGATTTTGCATCATGCGCTCCATTTCCCTTAGCAATGCTTGATAAGCCAAATTTGGAATTCCCCTCCTTCATTAGGATTATTCCTTACAGGACTCCTTGACATGATTTCTATTAACCATAAAACAATGTTAATAATGAAATATTCCTCACCAAATCAAACCTCATAACTTTCTCTCGAAAAAGAAAAACAATTCACTCCGCCCGGGTTTCACTCAATTTTGGTTTTTTCTCACTCTTTTAGTCTCACCGCTCGTGCCTTTTTCTTCTCAAGTTCTTTTCAAATTTCTGGATCAAACTAGTTAGGACCTGATCAAAGAACACTTGCAACAGTCGGTTAACAAAAAACAGTTGATATGTCATAGGATAGGTTCAAAAAAAATAGAAATGGAAAAGGTAACAAGGTTTTTTTATTCAAAAGATTTCAGTAGTGTGATGTAATAGCCTATTTTTAATCAAATCAGAACAGTGGTTTTGGGACCACAAATTTGAGGCCAAACAGTTATTTTAATATTATTTTAAGTGTCTAAAGTATGATATTATGTTGGTGTGAAATTTTCATTAAGAAATTTTATCGTTTGATTGGTAAATTTGATAAAAGGACTAAATCGCGTAAAGCGTAAAAGTTGAATTCTATTTGTTAAATGCACTAAATGACTATGAATATTAAATATAGAGGTCTTTAAGTAATAAATGGACCATTATTAAGGTAAGTGGACGTTAATGGACATGAAATAGATGATATAAATGTTTTATCATTAAGGTTAATTTGGTAATTTGTCTAATAAGGTTAATTAATTAAAACAAAAGCAATTTTATGTCCATCTTCAGCATCTTCAACTGAATCTAATAAGGGTTTAGCCATGGCATGCTTAAATTGTAAGTTCGTTTTTGCTCAGTTTTTAATAATTTCTATGTTTTTGTGATCATTGCAACTAGTTCTAGCTAGCCCAGGGACTATTTTGCAAAACTGTTAAAGATTTTGAAATTTTTCATTGATGAAAATATGTGTTCCTTGATGTTTGACGATGAAATATGAAATCTTGTTGCTAGATTTACATATTTTGTAAAGTGATTTTGAGTAAAAATGCAAAATAGGGATTTATTTGTGAAAATGTAAAAATGTTGGTTAAATGTGTGAAAAGTTGATAAATATGGGTTGCTAGAGGCATTATAGTAATTCATATATCATGGGTATTAAAGAAATTCATGAATTTGTGGTTTTGTGTAATAAGGACTAAATTGTAAAAGTGGTGAAATTCTAGGGATAAAAGTGTAAGTGTGCTTAAATTTGTGTTTTGGATTAAATTGAATAGAGAGATTATTAAATAAGTTAATTTTGAATATATTTAGTTCAAGAAAAGTAGAAATTGGATCTATATCGGGGGAAAACTAAAGTTATAGACTAATCGACTTATTTTGTCATTTTAACATCTGAGGTAAGTTCGTATGTGATAAATTTTATTATAAGTGTATTTTAAATGCTTTGATATTAAATAAGTTGTGAATACGAGACTTCGAATAAGTTTGACTCGGTGGTAATTCGACATTCAAAATTCTGAATGAACCTTAGGAATAGTTTAGGATACTAGTGACATGTCATTAGGGGTTACATTGAGTTGGCTTTGGGCCATGATATTAGCATTTCGGGTGCGAGTTATATCGATTTGGCTTCAGGCCATGAATATTGGCTGATTTTGCTTCGGGCCATGATATAAGTACTTCGGATATAAGTTACCTTGATTTGGCTTTGGACCATGGTATAGATAATTAGTGTGCAAGACTCCTGAGTATCCGACTTCTATTCCGAATGGTTTAAGGGGTAAATGAATGATGTGGTTGAGAATGAAATTGGTACGTGATGGTACAAGTATGTGCATAAACCATATTAGCTTTGAATCGAAGAAATGGTGAAGAAAGTATATAGTTTTGTGAATGAGTAATTGAAAGGTTTATTAGTTGATGTGAATTCATGTAGCTATAATAAATTGTTGAATTATATGGTTACGATTATATCGAGTTTATTTCATACGAGCTTATGAAGCTTTATAGCTTACATCGTTTATTTTTCTATGTTTTATAGTGAATTCAAAGCTAGCTCGGATTTGCGGACCATCGGAGATTTCGTCACACTATCCTACAAACGATTTGGTACCTTTAAGCTTTTGTTTTGAGTATATGACATGTATATAGACTTTGGTCATGTTAGTTATGTTTTGGGAATCATTTTGGCCATTTAAAATGGCTTGTAAATGTATATGTCTTGGTTTGTATATAATAGCCATGAGAGTTGGCTTATTTTGAGTTAATTTGCTTGTGTATATGTGTATGTGCATATAGTTTATGATAGGTAAAGTGCGGTTGGTTTTGATAATCTAAGTTTATGAGATTTTGGGTATAAATGAATTGGTCTATTTTGCAACTCATGTGTATTGAGAAATGTGTTATAGAATATGGATGAATTAGGTTTGAATTGGCTGGTTTAAATGCCTATTTATGCTATGTGATGGTGCAATTTGATGTGTTGTAGGTACATTCAAATTTGGGTGGCAAATTGGCTTAGTAAATAGCCTATTTTTTGTCTACACGGGCAGAGACCTGGGCGTGTGTCTCAGCTGTGTATGACACACGGTAATGTTACATGGCCTTGTGTTCCCTAGTATTGAAATTGAAATCAAGTCAATATGCTCTACATGGCCTCACACACGGTCGTGTGACTTGGTCGTGTGGCATAAGTCAATATACCTTATAGGTTTGGCACGGCCTAGCACACGACCTTGTACACGTGTGTGTATGACCATTTTTAGGGCACACGGGCTAGTCACACGAGCATGTGTGTTGGCCGTGTGACCCAAGTTAGAGAGTTTCACAGGGTCAGACACGGGTAGGGACACGGCCATGTGCTCCTATTTTGAATGTCCACACGGCCTGTGACACGGGCATGTTTGTTGGCCGTGTGAGACACACGATCGAGCTACACATATGTGTGTCCCCTGTTTTGAGAAAAATTTCAAGGTTTTGTGAAAGTTTCCAAAGTTATCGATTTAGTCCTAAACCATTCCCAATGTATGTTTAGGGCCTCGTAGGCTCGTATTAGGGACAAAATGATTGGTTGTGAATGAAATGTATGTGATTTGATTATTTGTATATGAAATGTATGTTTGAATGTATTATAAGTCTAGTAATGCTCCGTAACCCTATTCTGGTATTGAATACGGGTGAGGGATGTTACATTTATTGGTATCAGAGCTACAATTTAGTTGATTCTAGGACTAATGTAACGTGTGTGAGAGTCTAGCTATACATGTCATATATAAACTGTGATAGTGTGATGACTCCTGACATTTTAAAATGTGCTTTCATATAGTAAATGGATCCCAATCGAGTTGTAGCTGATGAGGTTGAAAGTAACGCGCAAACTCTCGCTTAAGGGACAATGCCTTCTTAATATAGACCTGTGTCGGGTAGCCAGGGAGGAGAGGCTAAAGAAGCCTTCTTCCAAATGATGAACGAATGGTTCACATAGTATGTCTAGGCAAATCTGGCTACTCAACAACCTCCACCTCCACCTAATCCTCAACTGATCCTTATAGCCCCTCAAGTTATGGAATTCCAATGATTAAATAAGCCTCCAATTGATAAAATCCGTAAGTATGGGGCCGAGGAGTTCAGAGCTACCAATGATGACGATCCCGAGAGAGTTGAATTTTGGCTTGAAAACACTATCGGGTATGTGATAAACTGTCGTGTACTCCAGCTGAGAGTTTAAAGTGTGCCATTTCATTATTGAGAGATACCGCGTATCAGCGGTGGAATACATTAGTATTTGTGGTACCTAGAGAAGGGTCACCTGGAAATTCTTTTAGACCGAATTTAGAAAGAAATATATAAGCCAATGGTTTCTGGATCAAAAGCACAAAGAGTTTTTAGAATTGAAACAGGGTCGTATGACCGTAACCGAGTACGAGAGAGAATTTGTGCGATTGAGCAAACATGCTCGACAGTATGTTTCTACTGAAGAGATCATCTGCAAGAGGTTTGTTAATAGTTTGAATGAAGACATTAAACTTCTAGTCAGGATTTTAGATTTGAAAGAATTTGTTGTATTAGTTGACCGGGCTTGTAAAGCCGAAGACTTTAGCTAAGAAAAGAGGAAAGCTGATTCAGAGGCTAGAGATTCGAGAAAATGATCAATGAATAAACCTTATCATTCTTCATCAAAAAAATCCCAAGATTCGTATATTCGATCAAATGCATCAGTGGGATACCAAAATAGAGATCATGGAAATCAACATGTGAGTCCTAAAGCTCAAGCAACTTTCGTCTCAAGCGTTGGCAGTGTGAGAAACAATAAACCCAAGTGTCAATAGTGTGGGAGATGACATTTTGGAGTGTGTTGGAATAAGAGTAATAAAGCTTGTTTCAAATGTGGCTCGCCAGATGATTTTATTTGAGATTGCCTAGAGTTAGCTGAGAAAGGTAAAATTCAGAATGCAAGATTGAGCAATACAACTACGAGAGGGAGACCACCACAAAATATGAGGAATGTGTCTAGTGGCAAAAGTGTGACTAGGGATTCGACTATAAGATCTGAGGCTAGAGTACCAGCCAAAGCTTACGCTATTCGCGCTTGCGAAGAAGCGTCATCACCTGATGTTATCAACGGTACATTTTCTTTTCATGACACTAATGTGATTGCATTGATTGATCCTGGATCGACTCATTCGTATATTTGTATGAATTTAGTGTCTAGTATAAATTTGCTTGTTGAGTCTACAGAATTTGCAATTAAATTATCGAACCCCTTAGGCAAGTATGTTTTAGTTGATAAAGTTTGCAAGGATTGCCCTTTGGTGACTCAGGGTTACTCTTTTCCTGTTGACTTGATGCTACTACATTTTGATGAGTTTGATGTAATTCTGGGTATGGATTGGTTGACTCTGCATGATGCTGTTGTGAATTGTAGACGAAATATCATTGAATTGAAATTTTAGAATAGTGAAATTCTTCGAATTGAATTAGATAAGTCAAGTAGATTGCCTATAGTGATTTCATCTATGTCGGCTCAGATATATGTGAAAAAAGGTTGTGAAGCTTATCTTGCCTATGTTTTAGATACAAAAGTGTCCGTAATGAAGATTGAAATGGTGCTTGTAGTTTGTGAATATCCAGATGTATTTCCAGAAGAATTGCCTAGGTTGCCACTAGTTAGAGAGGTTGAGTTCTATTGAACTGTTATCGAGAACATCATTGATATCTATGGCTCCGTACAGAATGGCTCTGACAAAATTGAAAGAGTTGAAATCTCAGCTGTAAGAATTAACATATAGAGGTTTTGCACGACCTAGTTTTTCACCTTGGGTTGCGCCTGTATTGTTCAGAAAGAAGAAAGATGGAACAATGAGAATGTGTATTGACTACCGACAACTCAACAAGGTTACGATAAAGAACAAGTATCCTTTGCTGAGAATAGATGATTTGTTTGATTAGTTAAAAGGGACAACAATGTTTTCAAAGATTGATTTGAGATCAGGTTATTATCAGTTGAGAGTTAAAGACTCAGATGTGCTGAAAACTGCATTTAGAACGAGGTACGGACATTATGAATTCCTTGTTATGCCTTTTGGACTAACTAATGCTCCTGCCATTTTTATGGATTTGATGAATAAGATCTTTAGACCGTATTTAGATAGATTTTTTGTTGTGTTCATTGAAGACATTCTGATCTATTCTCGAGATGAGTCTGAGCATGCCGAGCAATTGAAGATTGTGTTGCAAACTTTGAGAGACAAGCAACTATTTGCTAAATTCAGCAAATGTGAGTTTTGGCTCAGTGAAGTTAGATTTTTGGGGAATATTATTTTAGCAGAAGGTATAAGAGTTGATCCGAGTAAGATTTTGGCATTTGTTGATTGGAAACCACCAAGAAATGTATTCAAAGTCAAAAGCTTTTTGGGGTTAGCTGGCTACAGAAAGATGTAAAATTTGAGTGGTCTAAAAAATGTCAACAGAGTTTCTAGCAATTAAAAGCATTGCTAATCGAAGCACTAGTTTTGGTTCAACCTGAGTCGGGTAAAGAATTCGTGGTTTACAGCGATGCGTCATTGAATGGTTTGGGTTGCATTTTGATGCAATAAGGAAAAGTTATAGCTTATGCCTCGAGACAGTTGAAGTCACATGAAAAGAACTATCCGACGCACGAATTAGAGTTGGCCGCTATTGTTTTTGCATTAAAAATTTGGCGACATCATTTATACGGCGAGAAATGCCACATCTTTACAAATCACAAGAGTTTGAAGTATTTAATGAATCAGAAAGATTTGAATTTGTGATAATGGAGATGGCTCGAGCTACTAAAAGATTATGAGTTAGTAATTGATTATCATCCGGGAAAAGCTACTGTAGTTGCAGACGCTTTGAGTAGAAAATCTCTATCTACTTTGAGAGTGATGAATATGAGATTGACTATGTCTGATGATGGTTCGATATTAGCTGAGTTGAAAGCTAAACCAGTTCTTCTTCAGTAAATTTGTGAAGCTCAAAAGTATGATACCGAGTTGCAAGCTAAAAGAAAGTAATGTGAGTCGAATAGTGATTAAGATTATCAGATCAGAGCCAATAATTGTTTAATGTTTTGAAACAAAATATGTGTACCAAAGAATTCTGAGCTCATTCAGAAAATTTTGCACGAAGCACACAATGGTTGTTTATCTATTCACCCGGGAAGTACTAAAATGCATAATGATCTAAAACAGTTATATTGGTGGTCGGGCATGAAATGAGATATTTTAGAATTTGTATCGAGGTGTTTGATTTGTCAGCAAGTGAAAGTCGAGCATCAAGTGCCTTCAAGTTTTCTTCAACCTATGATGATACCAGAGTGGAAGTGGGACAGAGTTACGATGGATTTCGTATCAAAATTACCTTTGACTCCGAAAAAGAAAGATGTTGTTTGGGTTGTCGTTGATCGACTGACAAAATTGGCACATTTTATACCAATACGTACAGATTATTCACTTGATAGATTAGTTGAATTGTACATTGCTGAGATTGTTAGATTGCACGGGATGCCAATTTCGATTATTTTGGATAGAGATCCAAGGTTTACATCACGATTTTGGAGGAAATTGCAAGAAGCTCTTGGTATGAAGTTCAATTTTAGTACAGCATTTCATCCGCAAATTGATGGACAATCTGAGAGAGTAATTCAAGTTCTCGAAGATATGCTCTGATGTTGTGTTTTAGAGTTTGAAAGCAATTGGGAGAAATTTTTGCCATTGATTGAATTTGCGTATAACAACAGCTTTCAATCGAGTATAAAGATGGCACCGTATGAAGCTTTGTATGGTCGCGAATGTCGAACTCCATTGTATTGGACCGAATTGAGTGAGAAAAAGATTCACGGGGTTGATTTGATCCGACAAACAGAAGAGAAAGTGAAAGTGATTCACAACAATTTGAAAGCAACTTCTGATCGACAAAAATCGAATGTGAAGAAATGAAAAGACATTGAATTTCAGATCGGTGATAAAGTTTTCTAAAAGTGTCTCCGTGGAAGAAAATCCCTCGATTTGGTCGTAAAGGTAAACTAAGTCCGCGATTTATCGGGCTGTATGAGATCATCGAAAGAATAGGTCCAGTGGCATATCGACTAGCTTTACCGATTGAGTTAGAAAATATTCAAAATGTGTTTCATGTGTCGATGTTGCGTCAATATAGATTAGATCCTTCACATGTAATTTCTCTAGTAGAAATAGAAATTCAACCTGGTATGACGTACAATGAAGAACCGATTAGAATTCTAGCATGTGAGGTTAAACAGTTGAGAAATAAAAGCAAAGTTCTCGTGAAAGTACTTTGGCAATGACACGATGTCGAAGAGGCTACGTGGGAACCCGAGGAAGCTATGAGAAAACGGTACCCTAACCTTTTTGCTGGTAAGATTTTTGGGGACAAAAATCCCTAAGAGGGAGAGTTGTAATAGCCCGTTTTAGTCAAATCAGAATAGTGGTTTTATGACCACAAATCTGAGGTTAAAAATTTATTTTAATATTATTTTAAGTGTCTACAGTATGATATTATGTTGGTGTGAAAATTTTATTCAGAAATTTTATCTTTTGATTGGTCAATTCGATAAAAGGACTAATCGCGTAAAGCGTAAAAGTTGAATTCTATTTGTTAAATACACTAAATGACTATGAATATTAAATATGGAGGTCCTTAAGTAATAAATGGACCGTTATTAATGTAAGTGGACATTAATGGACATGACATGGATGATATAAATGTTTTATCATTAAGGTTAATTTGGTAATTTGTCTAATAAGTTTAATTAATTAAAACAAAAAAAAAATTTATGTCTATCTTCATCATCTTCAACCGAATTGAGAAAGAAAAATAAAGCTTGGAGAGCATTTTAGGGTTCAGCCATTACATGCTTATATTGTAAGTCTGATTTTGCTCGATTTTAATGATTTCTATGTTTTTGTGATCGTTGCAACTAGTTCTAGCTAGCCTAGGGACTATTTTGCAAAATTTTTGAAGATTTTGAAAGTTTCCATTTATGAAAATATTAGTTCTTTGATGTTTGATGATGAAATATGAAATCTTGTTGCTAGATTTACATATTTTGTAAAGTGATTTTGAGTAAAAATGCAAAATAAAGATTTATTTGTGAAAATGTGTGTGTGGTTAAATGTGTGAAAAGTTGATAAATGTGGGCTACTAGGGGCATTATTATAATTGACTATCATGGGTATTAAAGAAATTTCATGAATTTGTGATTTTGTGTAATAAGGACTAAATTGTAAAAGTGGTGAAATTCTAGGGGTAAAAGTGTAAATATGCTTAAATGTGTTTTTTGGATTAAATTGAATAGAGAGATTATTAAATAAGTTAATTTTGAATATATTTAGATCAAGAAAAGCGAAATTCGGATCTAGATCGGGGGAAAACTAAAGTTATCGACTAATCGACTTATTCCGTCGTTTTCACATCTGAGGTAAGTTCATGTGTGATAAATTTCATTTTAAGTTTATTTTAAATTCTTTCATATTGAATAAGTTGTGAATACGAGACTTCGGATAAGTCCGACAATGACTCGATGGTAATTCGTGTAACAGCCCAATTTT
Source organism: Gossypium longicalyx (assembly GCA_025698465.1). NCBI lineage: Eukaryota > Viridiplantae > Streptophyta > Magnoliopsida > Malvales > Malvaceae > Gossypium > Gossypium longicalyx. The sequence goes on from CM047004.1 coordinate 40,378,805, forward strand.
GGGCTTAGTCGAAATAATAGTTTCAGGACCACAAATTCGACGTAGAAAAAGTTATTTTTATTATATTTTTATGGTCTACGGTTTTATGAAATAATTCTGTGAAAATTTCGTTTGAAAATTTTGATGTTTGAGCACTCAATTTAGTTAAAAGGACTAAATTAAAAAAGTGCAAAACTTGAGTTCTATATGCTAGAGGTGTCTAATTGCTATGAAACTTTAAATTTAAGGTCCTTAGATGGTAATTAGACCATTTGTTAAGTTAGTGGACAAAAATGGACATGAGGTAAGAGAAATTTTATGTTTTAAGTTAGGGGCATTTTGGTCATTTAGTAAATAAATGAATTAAAAGGAAAAAATCAAGCCAAAAACCTTGTCCATCTTCTCCCCCTTGTGCCAAAAATTAGAAGGAAGACATAGCTAGGGTTTGGCCAACTTTCAAGCTCGATTGTAAGTCCGTTCTTGCCCATTTTTAATGCTCTTTACATTTTTGAAGTCGTTGACACTCCATCTATCTATTTCTACCACTAATTTGAGAAATGATTAAGGTCCTAGTCTTTGACCCATGTTAGACATGTGTGTATTTTCATGTTTAATGGTAGATTATGCAAGTTTGATGTTAAATAAACAAGTTTTGCTAAGTGATTTTTGATGAAACACCTAAAAAGGACCTAATTGTAAAATGTTATAAAATGAGTTGTAAAAATGTGAAAGAATGTGGGTTGTTATAAGCATGTAAGAGGTTTGACTAGGCTTGGGAATTGAAGAAATTGAATCCATTTCATTTTACAAGCTTAGAGACCAAAGTGTAAAAATGTCAAAGTTTAGTGGGCAAAAATGTAATTTTGCCCTAATGTAAATTTTGGGCTGAAATAAACAATGAGAATATTAAATGAGTTAAATTTGCTATTATAGATCAAGAGAAACGAGGTTCAGACTTAGATCGAAGGAAAAAAAAAGTGTTTGACGATTAGGCCTCATTTCTACTATTTTTGTATCGAGGAAAGTTCGTATGCAAATAATGCATTGTTTTAATTATGTCTTAAATGCTTTATTATTGTATGAATTGTGATTTACCCTTGGACATATTCAAAAAAGTTCCGACAAGCGTGAAATCCCGATTAAACCTTAGGAATAGATAGGATACAAATGTCATGACATTAGGGTTACTGAGATTTACGTGTAAGGCCATATCTAGGATATGGCATCGATATGAGATTTCGTGTAAGACCATAGCTGGGCTATTGGCATTGATATGAGATCACATGTAAGACCATATCTGGGATATGGCATTGGTATAGTACTGTGTGTACGAGATTCCCGAGTATCCTTTAGTATTCCAAGTGGTTCAACGGGTAATTTAATGAGTAAGTCAAAGGTGTGCATGCAAATCCAAATTGAGTAAGTTATGATTTCAAGATCTTAATAATATTTATGCTAATGTTTATCATGTTAATTGTATGTTAAATGTTAGATATGATGCTTATTATTTACATAGGAACTTACTAAGCTATATAGCTGACTCCTCTTTCCTTTCCCTTGTCTTATAGTGTCACCAAGATAGCTTGGGGATCGGAGACTGTCGAAGATCCACTCACACTATCAACAATTATTTTGGTACCAATGATTTCAACATTTTGAGTTATGGCATGTATAGGAGACTTGGTTATTTTGTTATGTGTCATAATTGAATTGGCCAAATGTGTTGGCTCATATTGGTTGATAGTTCATTTTGTATAAGGCCATTGGAAATTGGCTACTATTGGTATAAGTGATTTTATTTGATGATGCTTTTCATGAATGTAGAGCTTTACTTGATTTGAGTTGATAAGTATGTGATGTTTGTGTATGATAAATGGTAGCATGTGAGTGTTGCGTTGATGTTTCGGTTGTGGTTGATTTGGTGTTATGTTATGCTGTGTAGGTTTGTGCATCAAAGGGTGGCAAAATGACTTGTTAAATAGCCTTATTTTGTCCACATGGGTAGGCACACGGGCGTGTGTCTAGGCCGTGTGTGACACACAGTCTACCCCACGGGCATGTGTTTAGGCTATGTGTCCCTTGCACCCTAATTTTTACAAAACAGAATGCTTAGAATTGAGCACATGGGCAGAGACACGGGCGTGTGTTTCAGCCATGTGGATGAGTGTGTCATGGGCATGTGAAGTCTGCACCTATTTTATGAAAAAATCAAAATAATTAAATCGACCACACGGCCTAGCACACGGATGTGTGACTTGGTCGTGTGTCTTCAATTTATTCTTGGGTGACAAACAGAGAGTTACATGAGTTAGGGACACGGGCGTGTGTGACCACACGACCTGCCCACACGGGCATGTCCCATACCCACATGAGCATGTGACCTTTGTTTGGTGAAAAATTTTCTACGTGATGTAAAAATTTCTAAAGTTCTCTGTTCAGTCTCGAACCATTTCTAAAGCATGTTTTGGGCCTCGTAGGCTCGTAATAGGGACATGGTGATTGAGTATGAAAAGTTTTAATTTGGTCGTAAATTTATGACTTGAAATTGTATGAAAGTTTGTGTGACAAGTTTGATAATGCCTCGTACTGTAACACTCCTAACCCGTATCTGTCACCGGACTAGGGTTAAAGGCGTTACCAGACAAATCAAAACATTACATGAACAATTCATAATCAAATACTACTATTAAGTCCCTTAGGTCATCGAGACCTTAAACATGCACTAGAAAGGGGTCGGGACTAAACTGAGCTTATACAAAATTTTTCCAAAACTTAAACATTTTCAAAGTTGTACAGGCCACACGCCAATGTGAAGAGGCCGTGTGCCTCACACGACTATAGACACGCTTGTAACATCCTAAAATAGGGCCTAGTCGAAACAGTGGTTTTGGGACCACAACTTCGATGTTAAAATAATTGTTTTATGATCATTATGAGGCCTAGGATATGAAAACATGTATGTGTTAAAGTTTAATGAAGAAATTCTATGTGTAAGGTGTCCAATTGGAAATTAGGGACCAAATTGAATAAATTACAAAAATTGGGTTCTAGAAGCAATTTGTATGAAATTGCTTTGGAATATTAATTAGAGGTCCTTAAAGAGTAATTTGCCTAATTTCTAAGTTTTTGGACAAATATGGGCATACATGAAAATTTTGGAAAGGTTAGTAAGGAAGGGCATTTTGGTCATTTGGTAATAAATGAAATAAAAAGGGAAAAATCAAGCTAAAATCAACCATTCTTCTTCTCCATGTCACTAAAATTTAGGGGGTCTCCATAGCTAGGGTTTTCAACATTTTCAAGCTCAATAGTAAGTGCTCCCTAGCCCCGTTTTTAATGTTCTTCGTATTTTTAAGATCCTCGTAACATGCTCTTTCTATTTCTACCCATATTTCATGCTAGGGTTCATGTTTAGAGTTTAAAGGATGATAAACAACTTTTACTAAGTAGTTTTTCATGGAAATGGCTTAAAGGACTAAATTGTAAAAGTTGTGGAAGAATATGGAATGAGGGAAAAACATGGGCTGCTATAAGCGTGAATAACATTCGGCTAGGCTTGGGTAGCCAAGGAATTACATGCATCTCATTATACGAGGCTTAGGACTAAATTGTAAATATTGTGAAAGGTTAGGGGCAAAAAGGTCATTTTGCTCGGGGGTGAGTTTTAGGCCTAAAAATGAATAGTGTGATGTATTGATAATGTAATTCTATTGATATAGACCCCGAGGAACAAATTTCGGAGGTCGATCGTAGAGAACGAAAGGTTTCAGAATAACCGAAATATGAAACTGAAATAATTACCAGGTAAGTTCGTATAACCCGAAGTTAACTCTAAGTATACTTAAAATGCATGTTTTGAATGTATGATAATTTTAGATGTTTATTGTATGATAATCCATGAAATGTGGTAAAATAAATGAAAAGATGATAAATGTCCCGGTTGAAACAAAAAGGGGAATCCAGTGGATAAATTATTACTTACATGACATGAGATCCTGCATGTGTTGTAGAAAGGGATTTTGCCCGGATGGGTAATCCATTGATCTCAATATAAAAAGGATTTAGCCCGAACAGGTGTTCTTTGAGTGATCGAACCTCCCGAAGAATATAGGTGCATTAAGGATTTAGCCCTGATGGGTAATCCGATTGAGGACTGAATTTAGCCTAGACTGGCAATTTAGATCCGAACTTATGAGAGCAATTGTCGTTGAAAAGGATTTAGCCTAGACTGGTAATCCTGACATTGCTCTATGAGTTTATACTACGGGGAATTTAGCCTGGACTGGTAATCCCGCCTTAAGATGTAAGGTTCGTCGGAGTGCGTATTTGAGATGATCACTTGTATGATTTGACGGTAAATGGCCATCCATTGAGATTTTCGAGAAATTCAATGGGACTATAATGAGAAATGAGAATGAAAATTTTGAATTGATGAGCTCACCTAAGATTAATGCTATATTGCTTGAGATGAAACTAACTTGATGATTATGTGTATGTGATAGGGGATTTATACTATGCATGTTTGGCATGAATATCTTTTATGGTTGTATGCTAAATAACCGTAAGTTTACCTTCATGTTATCCGGACTTAATAAACATGTTAACGCTTACCCTTTTCCTTTTCCCTATTTTACAAGCTCGTGGACTTGTGAAGATTGAAAGACGATTGGAGTATTGTCAACACTATCAGCTTATCTTGGTTTGGTGTATAGATACTGATAAACCGTAATTTATACATATTTTTATCCCATGTTTAGAACATTTATGGATGAATTCTCTTTAGATATGGTGAATTTGATGCTCCTAATCCTTTAATTTCATGTTTTATACTTAGGTGAGCATAGGAGAGTAAAAAGAGCGAGAAACGGGCCAAAAACGGAGAAAATAGGCCAACGTGGGAAATCAACACGGCCTCGACTTCCTCACACGGGTAGACCACATGCCCATGCCCTTTTAGCAGAATTAAGCGCGACTTACACGGGTAGACCACACGGCCGTGTCTACTCAATAGACTCCAACATGGTTTGGAGCAATCGAACACGGGCGTGTCACACAGGCGTGTCACACGGGCGTGTCCCTGTCAAGCCCAAGTTGAGTTCTATTTGGAAAGGGCCACTCTTGAGGGTTCTAAGGTACTCTAAAGCCTATTTAAACACCAGAGAGGAGGATGAAAGGGGACACACGGAGTGGGAAGCAGGAATTTACTCGAAGAAAGTCGATTGATCCATCTCAGAAGCCGGATTCTCCTTTAAAACTGAAGATCTCCCTTCAATTTCCCTTCAGGAGTTTTGGGTTTTCTTTATGTTTTGTATTCAATATTCTTCTGAGATGTTGTCTTTTACAATTATGAACTAAACCCCCTAAATGCCTAAGGGGAATGAAACCTAAGACGAATCTTGTTATTATTTTCTGAATTATATGATAAATATTTGACTTGTTCTTAATTATGTGTTCTTAATTCTTGCTTCAATATTTTAAGATATTGATTCAAGTTGATGTGCTTATTCAGAGGAGAAAAAGTCCCTGTCTAAGAGTAAATTTGTCATAATTAAGCGGAGTTGATTGCACGACTAGAGATAGGGTGACAAGATTTTGCCAGATTAGGGTGAAACCTAATAAGGGAATCCATAGATCTAGTTAATGCTACACTAGGGGTGTTAATTAGAAAGATATTTTAATTAATCAACCTAGGGTTAGACGTTGTTAGTCTTGAGAGAGATAATAATATAATTTAGGGATTTCTATGGACCAATTTGAATGAATAAATCGTCTAATTCAGAGTCAAATAACAAGTGAAATCTAGGTGGACTTTCCCTTGGATATTGTCTTAATCAATCGAATTTCCCAAAAGTATTTTCCCCAATTTTCTTTCTATGAATTCTTAGTTAGTTAATTAGTTTAGATAAAACAAACCCCTTTTATTTTTAGGCTAGATAATAAGAAAAGAGTTAATACTAGTACTTTTAGTTCCTTTGGGTTCGACATCCCGGTCTTGCTAAAACTATACTACTGTTCGATAGGTACACTTGCCTTCGTCGTGATAATAGTTAGTCTTCAAGAACGGTCAAATATAAATTTACTAAAACTTATCACGAATCAACATGATCAAGTTTTTAGCGTCGTTGCCGGGGAGCTAAGATATTAGGAACACATGATTTTTATTACTTTAGCCATTTTTACTTTTATTACAATTTACTTCTTATTTTAGTCTATCTTATCTTTACTAATTCTTCTTTTTCTTTATTTCTGGCACGTTTTTATAGTTTATGATTGGAAGGAACCCACCAGGACCATTACTTTTTGATAGTGAGATCGATCGCACAGTTCACAGAAACCGAAGAGCAAGAAGACGACATTCACACCACAACCGAGGAGATGGCTGAAAATTAGGAAAATTCGCTACCTCCTGCGATTGCTGCTAATCCAGTAAATCAGAATCCTGCTCCATGCACTATGTATGATTATGCTAAACCTAATTTAACAGGAACTAAGTCATGTATAGTTAGGTCTTGCTATTGCTCCAAATAATTTTGAACTGAAACCTAACACAATTCAAATGATACAATAGTTTGTTCAGTTTGATGGTTTGTAGGATGAGGGCGAATTTTCTGGAGTTTTACGATACTTTTAAAATCATTGGCATTTCTGACAATGCCATACGCCTTCGGTGTTGGTGGAACCATTAACAATAAGACACCTAAAGAGGCCTATGAATTTATAGAAGAAATGTCACTGAATAATTATTAGTGGCAAGTCATGAGGACAAAGCTGACGAAAGCAGCCGGCGTTTTTAATGTCGATTCGATTACTATGCTTTCTAATCAGGTAGAACTTTTGAATAGGAAAATTGATGGTTTACTTGGTTCTTCACAGGTTCATCCAGTAATACAGTGCGATACAAGTGGAGGTGGAACGAGCAATTTAGATTATCCAACCTACTACACCAACATGGAGAATGAGCAATTGAACTATATGGGTAACAAGCCTCAACCTCAAAATAATCCTTATATTAACACTTACAATGTAGGTTGGAGGAATCACTCAAATTTTTCATGGGGAGACCAAAGAAATCAAAGACCACCCCCCTCCAGGCTTCCAACAACATCACTACCAGCAGGAAAAGAAGCCGAACCTCGAGGAGATGCTAACGAAATTTATCTCGGTGTTAGAAACTCACTTTCAGAATACCGAAACAGCATTTAAGAATCAGCAAGTGTCGATCTAAGGACTCGAAATTTAGATAGGCCAGCTCGCTAAATTGATTTCTGAAAGACTATCAGGGAGCCTACCTAGCAACACTGAACCTAATCCAGAAGAGCATGTGAAAGTAGTTACATTAAGGAGTGGGAAGGAGTTGACTGAACCAGAGAAGAATCCACCACCAGAAGCCGATAGAAAGGAATATAAAGAGGAAAAACCCAAGACCGATGAAAAACCAGTGATGAGGGAATATAGACCACTAACCCATACCCAACAAAGTTGAAGAAAGACCGTATGGATGCACAATTCGGTAAATTTCTTAAACTTTTTAAACAATTACATATTAACTTACCTTTTGTTGAAGCTATCTCACAGATGCCTACATACACAAAATTTTTAAAAGAGCTCTTAAAAAATAAAAGGAAGTTTGAAGAATTATCTACAGTGGAACTCAACGAGGAATGCTTGGCTATACTCCAAAATAAATTGCCAACCAAACTGAAAGATCCAGGAAGTTTTACTATTCCCTGTTTAATTGGTAATTTGAATGTTGAGAAGGCATTAGCTGATTTAGGCATTAGCATTAATTTGATGCCTTATAAAATGTTTAAGCAACTTGGTCTTAGGGAACCAAAGCCCACTAGGATGAGTATTCAACTAGCTGATAGATCTGTTAAATATCCTAGGGGTATTATAAAGGACGTACTTGTAAAAGTAGATAAATTTATATTCCCGATTGACTTTGTTATGCTTGACATGGATGAGGATGTTGAGGTGCCTCTAATATTAGGTCGTCCATTTTTAGCCACTGCTAGAGCGGTTATTGACGTGGGTGATGGTAAACTTGTGCTTAGAGTAGGTGGCGAAGAGATTATCTTTAAAATTTATGATGCCAAGAGATTCTTTAGGGAACAGGATGACTCATGTTATTTTATTAACTCTATTGATCATGCTACTCAAGATTCTTTACAAGAAATCATACATAAAGACACGTTAGAACTATGTCTTGCTCAAGGAGAGGAGGTGGATGATGATGATTTTGAGATAGGTAAGGTAAAAACTAAACTAGACTCCAATGAACCCTCCTCAAGACAAGCAAAATATGAGGGTATTAAGGCAATGATGAACTTAAGCAAAAACCTTCTATTAAAGAACCTCCCAAACTGGAACTTAAACAGTTGCCAAAACACTTGGAGTACGCATTCCTTGGAAATAATTCTACATTTCCAGTGATTATTGCTTCTAACCTGTAACCCAAGGAGAAAGAGGAATTAGTCCAAGTATTGAGAGAGCATAAAATAGCCATAGCTTGGAAAATATCTGACATTAAAGGGATCAGCCCTTCTTTCCGCACCCACAAAATTTTAATGGAAGATGAATATAAGCCATGTGTGCAAACTCAAAGACGTCTGAACCCCAATATGAAAGAAGTTGTTAAAGCTGAGGTAATTAAACTCCTAGATGCTAGAATTATTTATCCTATTTCTGATAGTTCTTGGGTAAGTCCAGTACAAGTTGTTCCAAAGAAAGGAGGCATGACTGTGGTAGCTAATGAGAAGAATGAGTTAATCCCAACAAGGACAGTCACAGGTTGGAGGGTTTGCATTGACTATAGGAAGCTGAATGATGCCACGAGAAAAGATCACTTTCCCTTGCCATTAATTGACCAAAGGAAAGATTATCAGGGCACATGTACTATTGCTTTCTAGACGGACTCTCTAGTTATTTTCAAATCCCAATAGCTCCTGAAGATTAGGAAAAAAACGACATTTACATGTCCATACAGTACGTTTGCTTATCGTAGAGTGCCTTTTGGATTATGTAACGCTCCTGCTACTTTTCAGTGCTGCATGACAGCCATTTTTGACGAACTCGTGGAAGACATCATGGAGGTGTTTATGGATGATTTCTCAGTATTCAGTAACTCTTTCCATCTTTGCCTTAAAAATTTAAAATGAGTTTTAATAAGATGTGAGAAAATGAACCTTGTGCTTAACTGGGAAAAATGTCACTTTATGGTTCAAGAAGGTAATGTGTTAGGACATAAAATTTCTAGTAATGGGATTGAGGTTGATAAATCTAAAATTGAAACCATTGAAAAACTACCTCCCCCTAGTTCGGTTAAGCATATTAGAAGTTTTTTAGGACATGCTGCGTTTTATAAAAGATTTATTAAAGACTTTTCTAAAATAGCTAAGCCTTTGACTAAATTACTAGAAAAAGATGTACCCTTTAATTTCAATCAGTAATGTTTAGAAGTGTTTAATACTTTAAAGGATAAATTGATTAATGCTCCAATTATAATCGCACCTGATTGGAATTTACCTTTCGAAGTAATGTGCGATGCGAGTGATTTTGCAGTAGGTGCAGTTTTGGGACAGCGAAGAGACAAGCATTTTCAACCTATCTATTATTGTAACGCCCCCACGCCTGAAACCGTCATCGGAGTTAAGCTTGAGGTATTACTAATCTTATTTTACTTTTTTAAACAATTCTAACTACTTATATTAATTTTCGAAATAAACTGTTTTTCTGCATCATGGTTGCTTAAAAATTCATATCTCAAGTTACGAAGCTCAAAATCCAATTCCATAAATTTTCCCTGAAAATAGACTCATATATCTATTTAATAATTTTTTTCTAGAATTTTTGATTGATCCAATTAGTACAGTTTATTATTTAAAGTTACTCCTATTTCAGAATTCGACTGCACTGAACTCTACTTACTACGAACCACTTTTCTCCCTGTAAAAATTTTGTATGCCAATACCATTTGTTTCTATTAAAACTAGATTCAGTAAGGATTCTAACCATATAAAGTACACCACCTAATTATTTTTATAAAATTTATGGTTAATTTCTAAAGTTGAAACAGGGGATCCAGAAATTGCTCTGGCCCTATTTCTCTAAAACTCAGATATCGTATAAAATACAAAACCTTTATCTGCTTTGCTTATTCCATATGAAAATAAACAAATGAGCTTTAATTTCATATATTATTCACTATCAAACCATGTCTCTACAAATTTTTATGATTTTTCAAAATCACGTTATTTCTGATACTTGAATATGTTTTTAAGTTACTTTCACATTTTTCATAATTTTCATGTTGTAGTTACTACTTAATCATACATACTATTAAACATGTATATCATCAGCCATTCTATTAGCTAATCACTAGCAAATATTTACACATCATTCATTGATCATATCATATCAAAAGAAACCAAGTTCCTATACATGCCATACACAAAACGAAACGTCTAACTATACCAATGTAATTTCTTTGATAGTGTGATCGGGTTCCGACGCTTTCCTTCGATCCCCAAGTGGCTTGATAAAAACTATAAGAAAAAGAAAATAAGAGAGTAAGCACTAGGCTTAGTAAGCTTACAAGCAAATAAATTACAACATTCAACATAATGAATAAATATACATCAAGTCACCTAGCCTCATAAACTTTCTTTACTTCTCATTTTCTACCTTCTTCTTTACTCACTTACCTTCTTTCTTACCTGACCATTCACTATTCATAAATATAATCTACCTTCCCTTTTTGCTGATAATTCACTATGATTTAACATATACAATGACCCGTTGAACCACTCAGAATACTAAGGATACTAGGGTCGTTCCTGTCTATCAATATCCTGCCAATGCCATGTCTTCGACATGGACTTACATGAATTATTCCTATCTCTAATGCCATATTTATATATATAATATGGGCTTACATGGCTCATTCCTGTCTCCAAAGCCATATATCTGATATGGACTTACATGGCTCATTTCTATCCTGTCCTGTCAACCCCAGTATCCTAATATTCCTAAGGTTCAAACGGGGCTTCCTAATGCTTTTTCTCTACTACTTCACCTTTAATTCGACTTTAAATATTCTAAAAACAATTAGTATATAAATGCTGGAAATTAACAATAATAATGTAAAATATAAGAATATTGCATTTATTTACTGTAAACTTACCTCGATACAAAATGTGACTAAACTTTACAATTTAGTCCTTTACTTTTTCTTTTCCCCGATCTACTCCTGAATTTCGTTCTTCTTGATCTATAATAGCAAATTTAACTTATTTAATATTCACATTTATCAAAACAGTCCTTTACTCAAACTTTGGAAAATTACATTTTTACCCCTAAACTTTTGCATATTTACACTTTTACCCCAAATCTCGTAAATTAAACTTGAACCTATTTTCTTATGTTTTATGACATGCTGATCATTTTTCTCTTCTATGGAAGCATCAAATTCATACTCTAACATGCACTTATGACTATTAGGTATTTTACCGATTAAGCCATTTTACTCGTTTTTACCTAAAACTGAGTAGCACAAGTTGTCTAACATAATCTAAGACCTCATATTCTATCATAAAACATCAAAATAAACACTTTTCACCTATGGGTATTTTTCCAAATATGAACCCTAACTTAAATTATTGCTAGCATAAGCTTTATCGAGCTACCGGGACTCTGAAAACGTAAAGAACATTAAAAACGGGGCTTGGACTCACTTACTATGGAGCTTGAAAATTGAAGAAACCCTAGCTATGGAGAGAGAAAAATTTGGCAGCAACCATATGATAAAGATGACCATTTTGTGTTATTTTTCCCATTTTATTTCATTTAATATTCAAATGACCAAAATGCCCCTCCTTACTAAACTTTCAAAAATTCCTTCCATGTCCTAATTTTTGTCCATGAACTTAAAATTGGTTAAATTGCTATTTAGCACCTCCTCATTAATATTCCAAAACAATTTCATACTAAAAACTTCTAGAATGCAAGTTTGTAAATTATTCGATTTAATCCCTAACGTCAACTTAAGCACTTTATGCATAGAATTTCATCACGAAATTTTCGCACAATCATGTAATTATATCATGAACCTCAAAATAATAATAAAATAAATTTTTTCTACCCGAATTTGTGGTTTCGTAACCACTGTTCCGTTTAGGCCCTATTTCGGGATGTAACATTTCTCCCCACTTTAGGGATTTTCGTCCCCGAAAATCTTACCTGTGAAGAGATTTGGGTACTGTTTTCGCATAGCCTCTTTGGGTTCCCATGTAGCCTCGTCTACTCCATGTCTATTCCATAGTACTTTCACAAGTGCAATACTTTTGTTCCTTAATTCTTTTACCTCTCGAGCTAGAATCTTTACTGGTTCTTCACCGTAAGTCATGTCTGGCTGAATCTCAACCTCTGTCTGAGAAATCACATGTGACGGATCTGAACGATAACGACGTAGCATAGACACATGAAATACATTATGAATCTTCTCTAACTCAATCGGCAAAGCTAACCGGTATGCTAATGGTCCGACTCTCTCAATCACTTCAAACGGTCCAATAAAACGTGGACTTAGTTTGCCTTTCTTGCCAAATCTAAGAACTTTCTTCCACGGGGATACTTTCAAAAAAACTTTGTCACCAACTTGATATTCAATCTCTTTTCTCTTCAAATCTATATACGACTTTTGTCTGTCTGAAGCTGCTTTCAAGCAATCTCTGATGATTTTTACTTTCTCTTCTATTTCCTTAACTAGATCAACCCCGTAAATTTGATCTTCCTTAAGCTCTGTCCAATACAAAGGTGTGCGACATTTACGTCCATACAAAGCTTCATAAGGTGCCTGATATGAGCACGCCCCGCGAACTTCATCGAACAAGTCTGTCAAGCCAAGCATTGACATATTGGCAAGCTGATCCCAGCTCGTTTCCAACTCCACGAGCTCCGTCCAGCTCAAATCCAGCTTATTCGAGCTCAATCCAACTTGCCTGAGCTAAACCAAGCTCACTCCTAGCTCATATTCAGCTCACGAGCTAAACCTTAGCTCAACTTCAGCTTAGGAGTTTAATCTCAGCTCAATTTTAGCTTAAGGAATAAAGCTTAGCTCATTTTAGCTCAAAACCGGTTTTAGACTTTAATGCATTAAATAAAATCTGAACATAATTATTTAAGCATCAAATTTGACTTATATAAATATTTGTTTTAATATGTCATAGTCATTACATATTTTAATTATGTTCACATTTTAGCCAATTTAATGCATGACATTAATGTGTTCACATGATGTCTCATAATTTGATTTTTTTTTTGTAGATACAATGATCAAGGACGGCACAATGTATGGATGAAGAAACATCTCTTTTGGGTATTCCACACTCATGAATGAAGAAGTATTAAATGCTGGTGCATGTACAGCTAGATGCAATGTTTCTACAAATTCATGCATGTGTCGAATGCATGTATGGACATTAAAGGCTAGTCCATGAATGGATCAAATGCATGGGATGATAGAATGCATGAATGGCTTAAGTGCATGTATGGTGGTTGTCTCCTAACTTTCCAAGGCATTTATTCGGCCAAGAAGTAGCTGCCAACTAATTCTATGTTGACCATAGAGCTCCTTGAATATGTTCACACTTTGAATTGACCTATAGGCTACTACACATGTAATATCCCGAATTAGGGCCTAATCAGAATAGTGGTTTCGTGACCACAAAATCTGAGATAGAAATAATTATTTTATAATTATTTTGATGTTTATGATATGATTTCATGATTGTGTGAAATTTTCGTGAAGAAATTTTATGCATAAAATGCTTAAATTGAAATTAGGGACTAAATCGAATATTTGCAAAACTTGCATTCTAGAAGTTTCTAGTATGAAATTGTTTTGAAATATTAATTAGGAGGTCTTAAATAGAAATTTTACCAATATCTAAGTTTATGGACAAAAATTGGACATGGATGGAATTTTTGGAAAGTTTAGTAGTAAGGGCATTTTGGTCATTTAGGGGTAAAATGAATTAAAATACAAAATTAAAAGCCAATTTTGCTCATCTTCTTCACCATGGCCGAATATAGCAAGGAGAAACCATGGCTAGGGTTTTTCAAGCTTCCAAGCTCGATTGTAAGTCCATTCTAGCCCCGTTTTTCAAGTTCTTTACGTTTTTGGAGTCCCTTGAGCTTTCGATTTAGCTTATGCTAGCAATAATTTAACCTAGGGTTCATATTTGGAAAAATACCCATAGGTGAAATTTGTGTATTTTGTTGTTTTATGAAAGAATATGAGGTTTTAAATTATGTTAGACAACTTGTGCTACTCGGTTTTAAGTGAAAACGAGCAAAAGGGCTTAATCGGTAAAAATACCTAATAGTCATAAGTACATGTTAGAGTGAGAATTTGATGTTGCCATAGAAGGGGAAAATGATCAGCATCTCATAAAACATAAGAAAATAGGCTGAAGTTTAATTTACGAGCTTTGGGGAAAAAGTGTAAATATGCAAAAATTTAGGGGCAAAATTGTAATTTTTCCAAAATATGATTTTGGGTCAATTTGAATAATGTGAGTCCTAATTTGACTATATTTTAAATGATAGAGCAAGGAAAACTGAAATTCGGGCTAAAATGGGGAAAATACCAAGTTGTGGACGAAATGGTAAAAGTAGCCATTTTCGCATACTAGGTAAGTTCATATGTAAGTGTTGGTAACATAGTTATTATTTTAAATGTTTTTATGTTATTTAAATGATATGATAATTATTATGAAATATTATACTCGTGATAATTGTTTGATAATATGTCAAATTATGTGATATACTTGGAAAATGTGAAATACTACCGAGTATCGGTATCGGTATTCCGTAGAAGATGGTTGAGACACATGATTGGGAAAAAGGTCCCGTTGAACCTTAGGAATGGATTAGGATACAAGTGACATGTCACTGGGATATTTGGGCATCCGAACTCGTTGAGTTGAGTCCGAGTTCACTTATGGATGCGAATGTCCGAACTCGTTGAGTTGAGTCCGAGTTCGTGAAATGTAACTAGGCATCCGAGCTCGTTGAGTTGAGTCCGAGTTCACTTATGGATGCGAACGCCTGAGCTCGTTGAGTTGAGTCCGAGTTCACTCATGGGCGGGTTACATAGTAGCTTGGCTACATATGTGGCACTTATGTGCAAACTTTCCATGTATCCGAATTATATTCCGATGTGTTCAACGGGTAAAGTTCTACTCAAATGGAGGAATACTCAAGATGAAAGGGACGTATTGGTAAGTGTTGTGAAATGGATACTTTGAACAGGTATGTACTTAACCCTCGGGTTGAAAAATCGATATAACAACAATATGGTAAGATGATAAATGAAAATATGATATGAATGTCTTGGTGATGATTATGCAAATGATGTTTTATGTTTGCCTATATGGTTATGTTACTTGCTATTTGCATGTGAACTTACTAAGCATTTATGCTTGCTCCCTCCTTTTCATTCCTTGTAGTGTTGACAAGCCAGCTCGGAAATCGGGAACGGTCGGAGGCACGCTCACACTATCCGTATACCATCTTGGCATAATGGCTTGTATATTTTGAGTATGGCATGTATAGCATTATAATCATTTTGTATATATGGTCTTATGATATGGTTATTGAGTAGTATAAAAATGCTTGGTAATGATAGCCATTGGAATGGCTAATTATGATCATATTTGGTGTTATGTATGTCAAATTGCTAGTTAATCCATGGAAACCATGAAATAGGTAAAATTTACCATAAAATAGATTAAGACAGCAGTAGTGACGTGAATTTGAAAAATCATTAAAAATAGTAGAGATATAATCAGATGATGAATAAAATATGTAATTGAAGAATTATGAGTCTATTTTCATGTGGAAGAAACGAAACAGGTATATGAGTTATATATTATGAGATGTTTAAATTTTTGTGAAACAGGGCCAGAGCGATTTCTGGATCCCCTTTTCTGACTTTGGAAATTCACCATAAATTGTATAAAAATAATTAGAAGTCATAACTTATATGTAAAGATTTATTATTGAGTCTATTTTTAAGAGAAACAAACTTAATAGTCATTGAAATTCTGTACAGAGAGATATCTGATTCGTAATACACAGAGGTTAGAGTAGTCGAACCCTGAAATAGGGGAGACTTTAACTAATAAACTGTACTAATTGGCCTATCCAAGAATTCTAGAAAAAAATTAGTAAATAGATATATGAGTCTATTTTCGGGGAAAATTGACAGAATTGGATTTTGAGTTTCGTAACTCGAGATATGAATTTTTAAGCGACTATGACGTAGTTAGCCAGCTTGTCTAGAATTTCTAAAATTAAATTGTTTGAGCTGTTTAAACAATGAATTAAGTCTGTTAACACCTCGTGTTCGACTCCGGCAATGGTCTCGGGTACAGGGCGTTACAGCACATGCATGGATGGGTTCAAGAACGTCCAAGGGAAGAAATTAACTCAATAATTCAACACATTGATTAAATTAAGTGCATGCACAAAGGGGAGAACGAATTTACTAGGTTCATGCTGCCATTAAAGTGTTTAACTATGAAGATACATGTTCCATACAAGTGCATGAATGTCCCAAGGAGATGAATGCAACCTTTGGTGCACATACAAGTCACTTGAAGCCTTTCTTTATGACTAAGCATTCATGCACACACTTGGGGGGAAGGAAGTGTCCATTCAACTAGTGCATGAATCTGCCGAATTTATGAACTATTTTAATACATTAGTGTGAACGTTTTTATTATTATGTGAACACCTAGATGCCGAATTTGAATGGTCATCTATGTGCCTATAAATATTTGTTTTCTTTCATTTGTAAGGGACTTTTGCCAAATTTGTTAATGAACATTGTTCTTGTGAGGTTGCTTCCTCTCATATCTCGTACAAGTTTCGAACGACTTATCTGGCTTGTGCTAGTGGCGTCAATCGTTCTTGTTTGAACTTATCACCAATCTTGGTGTGGCGTTCACCTATCTGTCTATCCATATTTTTCACCTTAACAATATAGGAATCGAGGTGACACTTCTTAGTGTTGAATCATTCCTGACGTTGAGTTCATTTTCCATTTCCATCTTTTAAATCTTTTTTTCTTGTTAACCCAAACTGAGCCTTCTATCCTTCATCCATCTTTGCTACCCTTAACCGAACCTATACTAAACTTACCCTTCTTGAAACCTTCCGCTTATCCTATTCTAATTCTCTTACTACTATTACTAAAATCCGAGGCACGAACGACTCTCTCGAACTACGATCAGGCAACTACGTGAATTCGACTCATCTACTCGGGCCGGATCACATCAGTGCCATCTTCAAACTCGACTGATAACTATTATTATAGGCAAACTCTACTAATGGTAAATATTTTTCCCAATTGCCTTGAAATTCCAGTACACAGCATCTAAGCATATCCTCAAGTACCTAAATAACTCTCTCTGACTGACTGTTGGTTTGAGGATGGAAAGCTGTACTAAAATTCAACTTTGTGCCCAAAGCCTTCTGTAATTTCTTCCAAAACCGTGAAGTAAATCTTGGATCTCTGTCTAAAATGATCGATAATGGTACCCTGTGTAGTCTGACTATCTCTTAAATATACAACTCAGCCAACTTGTCAAGTGAATAATCCATACGAAATGGGATAAAATGAGCCGACTTCGTTAATTTATCAATCACAACCCATACTGCATCTTTCTTTCTCGGTGTAAACGGCAATCCTGTCACAAAATTCATAGTAATTCGATCCCATTTCCACTCAGGGACTAGCACGGGCTGCAATAAACCTGAAGGTACCTGATGTTCAACTTTTACCCACTGACAGATTAAGCATCTAGAAACAAACTCTGAAATGTCCCTTTTCATTCCTACCCACCAATACATTTTCTTCAAATCATTATACATCTTTGTACTACTTGGATGAATAGACAAAGAACTACTATGTGCTTCCTGTAAGATCTTTCGAATAAGCTCATCATTTTCCGGTACGCATACCCTGTCTCTGAACATCAAACAACTGTCAGAACTGATCTGAAAATCTGACTCTATATCCGACTCACACTGATCTCTTTTGGCTAACAACTCACTGTCATTTTTCTGAGCTTAACAAATTTCTTCAAGAAACATTGGTTTGGCTTTCAACTCAGCTAAGATAAAACCATCATCTGATAAGGCTAGACTAGTGTTCAAAGCTCTTAATGCAAACAAAGATTTCCTACTCAAAGCATCAGCAACAACGTTTGCCTTACCTGGGTGATAATCAATCACTAGCTCTGTAACGCCCCGTACCCGAGACCGTTGCCGGAGTTGAACACGAGGTGTTAACAGACTTAATTCATTGCTTAAACAACTCAAACAATTTAATTTTAGAAATTCCAGACAAGCTGGCTAACTGCGTCACAGTTGCTTAAAAATTCATATCTTGAGTTACAAAACTCGAAATCCGATTCCGTCAATTTTCCCTGAAAATAGACTCATATATATATTTAATAATTTTTTTCTAGAATTTTTGGCTTGGCCAATTAGTACAGTTTATTAGTTAAAGTCTCCCCTGTTTCAGGGTTCGACTGCTCTGACCTCTGTGTATTACGAATCAGATATCTCTCTGTACAGAATTTCAATGACTATTAAGTTTGTTTCTCATTAAACTAGACTCAATAAGAAATCTTTACATATAAATTATGACTTCTAACTATTTTTATACAATTTATGGTGAATTTCCAAACTAAGAACAGGGGATCCAAAAATCGCTCTGGCCCTGTTTCACAAAAATTTAAACATCTCATAAAATATAATTCATATACCTGTTTCGTTTCTTCCATATGAAAATAGACTCATAATTCTTCAATTATATATTTTATTCATCATCATTATATCTCTACTATTTTTAATGATTTTTCAAATTCACGTCACTATCATTGTCTCAATCTATTTTATGGTAAATTTTACCTATTTCATGGTTTCCATGGATTAACTAGCAATTTGACATATATAACACCAAATATGATCATAATTAGCCATTCCAATGGCTAATCATTACCAAGCATTTTTATACTACTCAATAACCATATCATAAGACCATATATACAAAATGATTATAATGCTATACGTGCCATACTCAAAATATACAAGTCATTATGCCAAGATGGTATACGGATAGTGTGAGCGTGCCTCCGACCGTTCTGATTTCCGAGTGGCTTGTCAACACTACAAGAAATAAAAGGAGGGAGTAAGCATAAATGCTTAGTAAGTTCACATGCAAATAGCAAGTAACATAACCATATAAGCAAACATAAAACATCATTTGCATAATCATCACCAAGACATTCATAAAATATTTTCATTTATCATCTTACCATATTGTTGTTATATCGATTTTTCAACCCGAGGGTTAAGTACATACCTGTTCAAAGTATCCATTTCACAACACTTATCAATACGTCCCTTTCATCTTGAGTATTCCTCCATTTGAGTAGAACTTTACCCGTTGAACACATCGGAATATAATTCGGATACATGGAAAGTTTACACATAACTGCCAAGCTACTATGTAACCCGCCCATAAGCGAACTCGGACTCAACTCAACGAGCTCGGGCGTTCGAATCCATAAGTGAACTCGGACTCAACTCAACGAGCTCGGATGCCTAGTTACATCTCACGAACTCGGACTCAACTCAACGAGCTCGAACATTCGCATCCATAAGTGAACTCGGACTCAACTCAACGAGCTCGGATGCCTAGTTACATCTCACGAACTCGGACTCAACTCAACGAGTTCGGACATTCGCATCCATAAGTGAACTCGGACTCAACTCAACGAGTTCGGATGCCCAAGTATCCCAGTGACATGTCACTTGTATCCTAATCCATTCCTAAGGTTCAACGGGACCTTTTTCCCAATCATGTGTCTCAACCATCTTCTACGGAATACCGATACCGATACTCGATAGTATTTCACATTTTCCAAGTATATCACCTAATTTGACATATTATCAAACAATTATCACGAGTATAATATTTCATAATAATTATCATATCATTTAAATAACATAAAAGCATTTAAAATAATAACTATGTTACCAACATTTACATATGAACTTACCTCGTATGCGAAAATGGCTACTTTTACCATTTCGTCCACAACTTGGTATTTTCCCCCATTTTAGCCCGAATTTCAGTTTTCCTTGCTCTATCATTTAAAATATAGTCTAATTAGGACTCACATTATTCAAATTGACCCAAAATCATATTTTGGAAAAATTACAATTTTGCCCCTAAACTTTTGCATATTTACACTTTTGCCCCAAAGCTCGTAAATTAAACTTCAGCCTATTTTCTTATGTTTTATGACATGATGATCATTTTTCCCTTCTATGGCAACATCAAATTCTCACTCTAACATCTACTTATGACTATTAGGTATTTTTACCGATTAAGCCCTTTTGCTCGTTTTCACTTAAAACCGAGTAGCACAAGTTGTCTAACATAATTTAAAACCTCATATTCTATCATAAAACACCAAAATAAACAAATTTCACCTATGGGTATTTTTCCAAATATAAACCCTAGGTTAAATTATTGCTAGCATAAGCTAAATCGAGCTATCGGGATCTCAAAAACGTAAAGAACTTGAAAAACGGGGCTAGAATGGACTTACAATCGAGCTTGGAAGCTTGAAAAACCCTATCCATGGTTTCTCCTTGCTATATTCAGCCATGGGGTTGAAGATGAGCAAAATTGGCTTTTAATTTTGTATTTTAATTCATTTTACCCCTAAATGACCAAAATGCCCTTACTACTAAACTTTCAAAAATTCCTTCCATGTCCTAATTTTGTCCATGAACTTAAAATTGGTAAAATTTCTATTTAAGACCTCCTAATTAATATTTCAAAACAATTTCATACTAGAAACTTCTAGAATGCAAGTTTTGCAACTTATTCGATTTAGTCCCTAATTTCAAATTAAGCACTTTATGCATAGAATTTCGTCACGAAATTTTCACACAATCATGCAATCATATCATAAACATCAATATAATTATAAAATAATTATTTCTATCTCGGATTTTTTTTGGTCACAAAACCACTATTCCGACTAGGCCCAAAATCAGGATATTACAACTCTCCCCCCTTTAGGGATTTTCGTCCCCGAAAATCTTACCAGAAAAGTGGTCTTCACTTTTAATCTCATAGTCGGTGCCAAGAACTTTCACTTAGATCTGCACTCCAATACATCTCTTTTAATTTCTCATATGATCTGAAAGCTTACAGCCTCAACTCTCAATTGTTCTTAAATTTTCAACCCTTCTCGCTTTCCCATGATATCATGACATAAAACCCGGATCTTAACTTGATTAATGGAGACTAGAATTCCAAGAAATCCAACAATCAAAGAGACTCGAATTTCCATGAATCGATGAGTAGGAATTCATTCAATATAGATATGATTTATAGATCTTGCCAAACATTTAACAATAGGATACATCACATTTTCCTCTTTCTGCCATGGAAATAATTCTGATATGGCCTCAAGAATAATCCTTCTCATTTCCATCCCAATATCAACACTGACAAGGATAATTTTGATAGATCCCAATGCTCGGCTTTAACCCCTTTAACAACTCTGATTTTATGTAACATCGAATGCTCTAAACTATCACATTACCTCACCGTCTTGAAACACATCACAATTCATACCACAAAGACATTCTTCAAAAGTCGAAGTCTTTACTCAATGTAGACTATTCTAGTCATACGCTTCGGCTACCAATATTCTCATCTATCCGAACTTTGTCAACATGTAATAAACTTTTCAGCTTTCACAAAATGAAAACCTTATCATTCGTAGTGACTTTAACTAATATCAAACTTTTTCTAATAAATATACACTTCTCGTTCGGACTATTTACTCTTTTATCCGTACAAAATGAAATTCTATTATCGACTTGGGAAAAATAATCCCAAAATAATTGTCGCATGAAATCTTTCAAATAGATAATTCACCATACTGACTGAAACTCGCGCTTTTATCACTTATGCCTTTACTGATCTCAAATCCTTACACAGAAATTAGAAAAAATCCCAATACTAAAATCACCACATTATCAAGATCAAATTAGAAGTATATTCATATTTGACATGATTATCGTGAGTCAAGAACGACTTCAAACACGAGTCATAATTGACAAATTATGGAACAAAGATAACAAGAAAACCGAATAAAGAAATCCAAAATAGAGAAATCCGAATAAAGAAATCCGAAATAAAGAAACCCAAGATACGATACTATGCTGGAGAATCGAAACCAAACTCATAGAGAAAATACTAATACCCGATAATTCTTCAAAGAAAGAAAGTCCAAAAGAAAACATCATTTAATCCCACTCGGAATCAAATATAACAAGAACAATATATCTTCCCATACATATATATCGGATGAAGCATCAAGTAGAAGAAACAAAATCATAATATCATATGTATTCTCTCATCAATTCTTATCGATTTAAATGAAATAGAATACCCGATGAAATAGAGCAATATAAATTATAAACCAGTCAGACTACCAATGCTTTCATCCAACACCGAGATTAAAAGACATTCCCATATAACAAGAATTTCTTCGAAGATCAATAGCCATAGAAATATTTCGAGAACGGGTAAACACATAGAACATCTCAAAAGAGATCACTAAATCTGTCCAAATCATAACTATCACACTCAGATAGTTCACATTTCAAATATCATTTCCCCAACTAGTTCTGTCGTCACAAATTTCATATTAAACCATTACTAAAGAAGGCCAGTTCTGAATAAATTTCGATTTACACTTTTCTCGACCTTGCACCTGAGTAATTCGGTTTACCAAGGAGAATTCCTTTTCTAACTGGAATAGTGCATAATTCCAATAATCTTTACGTCAATTCGATACTTTACTGGCTCTGACTTTACTTATCAGCTCATTTTCAATCTCTAATCATACTTATAATTATTCTATCACTGAACTCTTTGGGTTCTCAACCGGAAACTTATTCAATACAAATCTCATGAAATTCCATTATAAGTACCATTTCGGTAAGGGGGAGGGGTTGTAGGACCTCTGACTCGACTTTCTTATACATACACATATGACACAACTTCCATCATCATAACAACATCATCAAAATCATGCCATTCATTCATGTTGGCTTACACCAATTTTCCTATTGTCCCATTTAGACAATATACTTATGCATACATTCTATGTTTTCTAGATAGCTTTACTTATCCATTCATTTAATTAAATTAAGTCATGCTCATGACATCATATAAGGCCAAACAAACATAGATATTTGCACCACAATTATAACTTTCATTTCGTGCATCATCATGTACATATCATTACAATCATATAATTCAAATCCAACAATTTAACACGAGATAAGTTCATTTCATTATAGTCCTTTACCTCATAAAAATATATATCATTAGCATTCATCAACATTCGACGTCCAAATCAAAACAAGGACATTTTCATTCAGATCATAATATTATGACTTTTATTCATGCCTCTACTACTTTCTATTTATTCTGCTCATCTTATCAAGTAAGCCATATACACTACATCATATGAGCATTAAGTAAATATGAATATTTATCACATATGTATCATAAACCTTTATTCATACTTTTTGAACCGATACTTATCATAATCATAATTTTACTCAAATACCTTCACATAACGTTGAACATGGTCGGCGCAGGCTCGGTTGGAGAGTACCTGTCTAAATAAGACGGTACTCATACGCGCTGGATGACATCACACTATCACGCATCGCTGGCATGTATAGCTAAACTTTTACACATGCTAGGTTAGTCCGAGAACCGACTAAACCTGCTCTACCACCACCAAATGTAATGCCCCGTACTCCAAGACCGCTGCGAGTTGAACACGAGGTGTTAACAGACTTAATTCATGGCTTAAACAACTCAAACAATTTAATTTTAGAAATTCAGAGATAAGCTGGCTAATCAAGGTCACAGTTGCTTAAAAATTCATATCTTAAGTTACAAAACTCGAAATCCGATTCTGTCAATTTTCCCTGAAAATAGACTCATATATCTATTTAATAATTTTTTTTCTAGAATTTTTGGCTAGGCCAATTAGTACAGTTTATTAGTTAAAGTCTCCCCTATTTCAGGGTTCGACTGCTCTAACCTCTGTGTATTACGAATCAGATATCTCTCTGTACAAAATTTCAATGACTATTAAGTTTGTTTCTCATTAAACTAGACTCAATAAGAAATCTTTACATATAAATTATGACTTCTAACTATTTTTATACAATTTATGGTGAATTTCCAAACTAAGAACAGGGGATCCAGAAATCGCTCTGGCCCTGTTTCACAAAAATTTAAACATCTCATAAAATATAATTCATATACCTGTTTCGTTTCTTCCATATGAAAATAGACTCATAATTCTTCAATTATATATTTTATTCATCATCATTATATCTCTACTATTTTTAATGATTTTTCAAATTCACGTCACTACTGCTGTCTGAATCTATTTTATGATAAATTTTACCTATTTCATGGTTTCCATGGATTAACTAGCAATTTGACATATATAACACCAAATATGATCATAATTAGCCATTCCAATGGCTAATCATTACCAAGCATTTTTATACTACTCAATAACCATATCATAAGACCATATATACAAAATGATTATAATACTATACGTGCCATACTCAAAATATACAAGTCATTATGCCAAGATGGTATACTGATAGTGTGAGCGTGCCTCCGACTGCTCCCGATTTCCGAGCCGGCTTGTCAACACTACAAGAAATAAAAGGAGGGAGTAAGCATAAATGCTTAGTAAGTTCACATGCAAATAGCAAGTAACATAACCATATAAGCAAACATAAAACATCATTTGCATAATCATCACCAAGACATTCATATCATATTTTCATTTATCATCTTACCATATTGTTGTTATATCGATTTTTCAACCCGAGGGTTAAGTACATACCATTCAAAGTATCCATTTCACAACACTTATCAATACGTCCCTTTCATCTTGAGTATTCCTCCATTTGAGTAGAACTTTACCCGTTGAACACATCGGAATATAATTCGGATACATGGAAAGTTTACACATAACTGCCAAGCTACTATGTAACCCGCCCATAAGCGAACTCGGACTCAACTCAACGAGCTCGGGCGTTCGCATCCATAAGTGAACTCGGACTCAACTCAACGAGCTCGGATGCCTAGTTACATCTCACGAACTCGGACTCAACTCAACGAGCTCGAACATTCGCATCCATAAGTGAACTCGGACTCAACTCAACGAGCTCGGATGCCTAGTTACATCTCACGAACTCGGACTCAACTCAATGAGTTCGGACATTCGCATCCATAAGTGAACTCGGACTCAACTCAACGAGTTCGGATGCCCAAGTATCCCAGTGACATGTCACTTGTATCCTAATCCATTCCTAAGGTTCAACGGGACCTTTTTCCCAATCATGTGTCTCAACCATCTTCTACGGAATACCGATACCGATACTCGGTAGTATTTCACATTTTCCAAGTATATCACATAATTTGACATATTATCAAACAATTATCACGAGTATAATATTTCATAATAATTATCATATCATTTAAATAACATAAAAGCATTTAAAATAATAACTATGTTACCAACATTTACATATGAACTTACCTAGTATGCGAAAATGGCTACTTTTACCATTTCGTCCACAACTTGGTATTTTCCCTATTTTAGCCCAAATTTCAGTTTTCCTTGCTCTATCATTTAAAATATAGTCTAATTAGGACTCACATTATTCAAATTGACCCAAAATCATATTTTGGAAAAATTACAATTTTGCCCCTAAACTTTTGCATATTTACACTTTTGCCCCAAAGCTCAGTAAATTAAACTTCAGCCTATTTTCTTATGTTTTATGACATGCTGATCATTTTTCCCTTCTATGGCAACATCAAATTCTCACTCTAACATGTACTTATGACTATTAGGTATTTTTACCGATTAAGCCCTTTTGCTCGTTTTCACTTAAAACCGAGTAGCACAAGTTGTCTAACATAATTTAAAACCTCATATTCTATCATAAAACACCAAAATAAACAAATTTCACCTATGGGTATTTTTCCAAATATAAACCCTAGGTTAAATTATTGCTAGCATAAGCTAAATCGAAATCACGGATCTCAAAAACGTAAAGAACTTGAAAACTGGGCTAGAATGGACTTACAATCGAGCTTGGAAGCTTGAAAACCCTAGCCATGGTTTCTCCTTGCTATATTCGGCCATGGGGTTGAAGATGAGCAAAATTGGCTTTTAATTTTGTATTTTAATTCATTTTACCCCTAAATGACCAAAATGCCCTTACTACTAAACTTTCAAAAATTCCTTCCATGTCCTAATTTTGTCCATGAACTTAAAATTGGTAAAATTGCTATTTAAGACCTCCTAATTAATATTTCAAAACAATTTCATACTAGAAACTTCTAGAATGCAAGTTTTGCAACTTATTCGATTTAGTCCCTAATTTCAAATTAAGCACTTTATGCATAGAATTTCGTCACGAAATTTTCACACAATCATGCAATCATATCATAAACATCAATATAATTATAAAATAATTATTTCTATCTCGGATTTTTTTTATCACAAAACCACTATTCCGACTAGGCCCAAAATCAGGATATTACAAGCTCATAATCTTTAATCAACTCTAACCATCTTCTTTGCCTCAAATTCAAATCTTTTTGAGTCATCAAATATTTCAAACTTTTGTGATCAGTAAATATATGGCACTTCTCACCGTAAAAATGATTTTTTAGAGCAAAAACAATGGCAACTAGCTCTAAATCATGTGTCGGATAGTTCTTCTCATGTGACTTTAGCTGTCTAGAGGCATAAGCGATTACCTTCCCTTCCTGCATAAGTACACAACCAAGTCCATCCATGGACGCATCACTGTAAATCACAAACTCCTTACCTGGTTTTGGTTGTACTAAAACAGGAGCTTTAGTCAACAATGCTTTTAACTTATCAAAACTCTATTGACACTTCTCAGTCCATTCAAACTTGACATCTTTTCGCAGCAATCTTGTCAGCGGGGTAGCTATCATAGAAAATCCCTCTACAAATCGTCTATAATATCCAGTAAGACCAAGAAAACTTCTAACTTTTGATACATTTCTAGGAGGCTTCCAATCAACAATGGCTGAAATCTTGCTCGAATCAACCTTAATGCCTTCACCTGAGACAGTATGTCTAAGAAAACCAACTTCTCGTAACTAGAACTCACTTTTGCTGAACTTGGCATACAACTGATTATCTCTCAGAATCTATAAAACTATTCTCAAATGCTCTGCATGCTCAGTCTCATCGTGAAAATAAATCAAAATATCATCAATGAACACAACTACAAACTTATCCAGGTACGGTCTGAAAATTCGATTCATTAAGTCCATGAAAATGGCAGGAGCATTAGTCAAGCCAAATGGCATCACAAGGAACTCATAATGACCATACCTAGTCCGGAAAGCAGTCTTCAGGACATCTGACTCTTTAACTCGCAACTGATAGTATCCGGATCTCAAATCTATCTTGGAAAACATAGTAGCTCCCTTCAATTGATCAAACAGATCATCAATTCTAGGCAATGGATACTTGTTCTTTACTGTTACCTTGTTAAGTTACCGATAATCTATGCACAATCTCATCGATCCGTCTTTCTTTTTCACAAATAGCACTAGTGCGCCCCATGGTGAACTACTGGGTCTTACAAAGCCTTTATCTGTTAATTCCTGCAACTGAGCTTTCAACTCTTTCAATTCCGACGGAGCCATTCTATAAGGAGCAATAGAAATGGGCGTGGTACACTGAATCAACTCAATACCAAACTCAACTTCTCTAACAGAGGCAAACTCGGTAGTTCTTCCTAAAACACATCGGAAACTCACATACCACGAACACTCGATTCAATTTTCAATTCTAGATCTTTAGTGTTCAACACAAAAGCAAGATAAGCTTCATACCCTTTTTCTCAAACATTTCGAAAGCGGACATATATGAAATTATGGAAAATGAACTATCTCGACTCTTCCGAATTAACCCGAATAATTTCACCATTTTCACACTTCAACTCAATGAATTTCTTCCCACAATTCACTATCACATCATGTGTAGTCAACCAATCCATACCAAGAATCACATCAAACTCATCAAATGGCAATAGCATGAGATCGGCCGGAAAACAGTAACCTCCAATCATCAAAGGACAATTTCTACATACTTTATCTACTAATACATGCTTGCCTAATGGATTCGATACTTTAATCACAAATTCTGTAGATTCTGTAGGCATACTTATACTAGGCATCAATTTCTTGCAAACATATGAATGAGTTGAACCCGGATCAATCAAAGCAATGACATTAATATTATGTAGAGAAAATGTACCCATAATCACATCGGGGAAGGATGCCTCTTCGAATGTACGAATAACATAAGTCCTTGCAGGGGCTCTAGCATCTGGTCTCACAAATTGAATCTCTTGAGGTACCTCTCATTACTTGCTCCTACTCCCGGCTGCCTCGTGAATCGCCTCTAGTAGGAGCATTTTCAGATCTAGCACTTTGTGTTATCTCTCGATTAGCTACCTCTGGACATTCTCGTACAAAATGAACTGGAGCACTGCATTTATAACAAACATTTTTGCCTGCCCGACAAGGACCATAATGAAGTCTACCACACCGTAGACACCCTGATCTACCCTGTCTAACATTACCTACACTCGCAGTCGAGGTGGTCTGAGCCTTCGAATCCTTAAATCTGCTGCCTCTATTCTGACTAGAATACCTGGCTGAGAAACTAGATCTGGTAGAAAACTCCTTTGGCCTTTTGGATGTAGCTTGGAATGACCTGCTCATTTGTCTCTTCTTTGTATCTTGTGTCTCTGTCTCAACTTTGCCTTTTCTTTTTAACAGCTCCTCTGCCTTACAGGCTCTCTCAACTAAAATAACGAACTCTTTTATTTCTAGAACACCCACTGGCAGTCGGATGTCATCATTTAACCCATCCTCAAACCTTTTACACATGATAGCTTCTGTGGACACAAATTCTCTAGCATATTTACTAAGCCTGACAAATTCGCGCTCATAATCGGTCACCGTCATATTACCTTGTTTCAATTCCAGGAATTCCTTTCTCTTCTGATCAATAAACCTCTGAAAAATTTACTTTTTACGAAATTCCTCCTGAAAGAAATTCGAAGTGACCCTCTCCTTTGGTACAATTGATACAAGTGTTTGCCACCAGTGGTAGGCTGAGTCTCTAAGAAGTGATACTACACATTTCATACATTCCTCGGGTGTACAAGATAATTCACAAAGACTCGATAGTATTTTCTAACCAAAATTCGCTCTTTCGCATCATCATCCTTTGTTGCTCAAACTCTTCTACCCTTTATTTCCGATTCTATCAATCGGTGGCTTTTCTCTTATCACTGCACTCAGAAACTAGGGAAGCTTGAGCTACATGGGTAGCCTGAGAATCATGAGGGGGTGGAGGTCTAACTGCCGAATTGCACGTAACGAACTCGGCAAACAAATCATTCAAAGCTTGGAAGAGAGCTTCTCGAGTCACTCCTCCCGATTAATCACATCGCCTATTCTCGGATGGCGCCCCCTTCCGCGGAGCAGTGCATTACTTTCTACATCATCATCACCAGCTCGCTCGGGATCCATTACTATAAAATAAAATATTTAAAAATCGTCAGGAGTCGTCACACTATCAAAATATAGGTATGGCATGTATAGCTAGACTCTTACTCACACTAACTGTTCTGAGAACTGACTAAACTTACTCTGATACCAATAAATGTAACGCCCCCACGCCCGAAACCGTCATCGGAGTTAAGCTTGAGGTGTTACTAATCTTATTTTACTTTTTTAAACAATTCTAACTACTTATATTAATTTTTGAAATAAACTATTTTTCTGCATCATGGTTGCTTAAAAATTCATATCTCGAGTTACCAAGCTCGAAATCCAATTCTGTAAATTTTCCCCGAAAATAGACTCATATATCTATTTACTAATTTTTTTCTAGAATTTTTGGTTGAGCCAATTAGTATATTTTATTAGTTAAAGTTACTCCTATTAAAACTAGATTCAATAAGTATTCTAACCATATAAAGTACACCACCTAATTATTTTTATAAAATTTATGGTGAATTTCTAAAGTTGAAACAGGGGA
Organism: Gossypium longicalyx; assembly: GCA_025698465.1. Classification (NCBI taxonomy): domain Eukaryota; kingdom Viridiplantae; phylum Streptophyta; class Magnoliopsida; order Malvales; family Malvaceae; genus Gossypium; species Gossypium longicalyx. Next base: position 40,409,107 of record CM047004.1, read on the forward strand.
TCCAGAAATCGCTCTGGCCCTATTTCACTAAAACTTAGATATCGTATAAAATACAAAACCTTTATCTGCTTTGCTTATTCCATATGAAAATAAACACAATGAGCTTTAATTTCATATATTATTCACTATCAAACCATGTCTCTACAAATTTTTATGATTTTTCAAAATCACGTTATTTCTGATACTTGAATATGTTTTTAAGTTACTTTCACATTTTTCATAATTTTCATGTGGTAGTTACTACTTAATCATACATACTATTAAACATGTATATCATCAGCCATTCTATTAGCTAATCACTAGCAAATATTTACACATCATTCATTGATCATATCATATCAAAAGAAACCAAGTTCCTATACATGCCATACACAAAACGAAACGTCTAACTATACCAATGTAATTTCTTTGATAGTGTGATCGGGTCTCTGACATTTCCTTCGATCCCCGAGTGGCTTGATAAAAACTATAAGAAAAAGAAAATAAGAGAGTAAGCACTAGGCTTAGTAAGCTTACAAGCAAATAAATTACAACATTCAACATAATGAATAAATATACACCAAGTCACCTAGCCTCAAAAACTTTCTTTACTTCTCATTTTCTACCTTTTTCTTTACTCACTTACCTTCTTTCTTACCTGACCTTTCACTATTCATAAATATAATCTACCTTCCCTTTTTGCTGATAATTCACTATGATTTAACATATACAATGACCCGTTGAACCACTCGGAATACTAAGGATACTAGGGTCGTTCCTGTCTATCAATATCCTACCAATGCCATGTCTTCGACATGGACTTACATGAATTATTCCTATCTCCAATGCCATATTTATATATATAATATGGGCTTACATGGCTCATTCCTGTCTCCAAAGCCATATATCTGATATGGACTTACATGGCTCATTTCTATCCTGTCCTGTCAACCCCAATATCCTAATATTCCTAAGCTTCAAAAGGGACTTCCTAATGCTTTTTATCTACTACTTCGCCTTTAATTCGAGTTTAAATATTCTAAAAAAAATAAGTATATAAATGCTGGAAATTAACAATAATAATGTAAAATATAAGAATATTGCATTTATTTACTGTAAACTTATCTCGATACAAAATGTGACTAAACTTTACAATTTAGTCCTTTACTTTTTCTTTTCCCCGATCTACTCCTAAATTTCGTTCTTTTTGATCTACAATAGCAAATTAACTTATTTAATATTCACATTTATCAAAACAGTCCTTTACTCAAACTTTGGAAAACTTACATTTTTACCCCTAAACTTTTGCATATTTACACTTTTACCCCAAATCTCGTAAATTAAACTTCAACCTATTTTCTTATGTTTTATGACATGCTGATCATTTTTCTCTTCTATGGCAGCATCAAATTCATACTCTAACATGCACTTATGACTATTAGGTATTTTACCGATTAAGCCATTTTACTCGTTTTTACCTAAAACCGAGTAGCACAAGTTGTCTAACATAATCTAAGACCTCATATTCTGTCATAAAACATCAAAATAAACACTTTTCACCTATGGGTATTTTTCCAAATATGAACCTTAACTTAAATTATTGCTAGCATAAGCTTTATCGAGCTACCGGGACTCCGAAAACGTAAAGAACATTAAAAACGGGGCTTGGACTCACTTACTATGGAGCTTGAAAATTGAAGAAACCCTAGCTATGGAGAGAGAAAAATTCGACAGCAACCATATGAGAAAGATGATCATTTTGTGTTATTTTTCCCATTTTATTTCATTTAATATACAAATGACCAAAATGCCCCTCCTTACTAAACTTTCAAAAATTCCTTCCATGTCCTAATTTTTATCCATGAACTTAAAATTGGTTAAATTGCTATTTAAGACCTCCTCATTAATATTCCAAAATAATTTCATACTAAAAACTTCTAGAATGCAAGTTTGCAAATTATTCGATTTAATCCCTAACCTCAACTTAAGCACTTTATGCATAGAATTTCATCATGAAATTTTCGCACAATCATGTAATCATATCATGAACCTCAAAATCATAATAAAATAATTTTTTTCTACCTCGAATTTAGGCCCTATTTCGGGATGTTACAAACATGGTAGTTACATAATGCATGTCATTATTTATGATGCATACTTAACTAGCATGGAAGTTACATAATGCATAACTTTATTAAATGCAGAACACACAAAGTGCAAGTCTAAAATTAAAAATATGCAAACTTATTAATTTAAATAAAACTATATTAAATTAAAAAAAATCCTTAAAACATTGGCCCAATAATCAATCAGGCCTATGAGATGTTTCATCTTGCACTTGGGCCCTTCAAGTTTAGGCCAATTCTGAAGTCCGCAAGTTGTGTCGAAACATGATGCAATCGGATTCGCATCACCTTTAATGTGCTTTCAAGCTTCATGATCGGAGTGTATAACGAACTCCTTTGGCCATAAATAATGTTGCCATGTCTCAAGGGCTCGTCTAAGTGCGTACATCTCTTTATCATATACCGGATAGTTGAGTACAGCTCCACTAATCTTTTCACTAAAATAGGCCACAGGTCAGCCTTTTTGTGTCAAAACAGCTCTGATTCCAACGCCTGAGGCATCACACTCAACCTCGAAGGTCTTTGAAAAATCTGGAAGAGCAAGTAAAGGAGCATTAGTAAGGAAATCCTTAATTTTAACAAACGACTTTTCTTGCTCATCATTCCAATAGAAAGTAGAGTTCTTTTTAATGATGCTCATAAGAGGGGCAACAATGGTGCTGAAATTAGGAACGAAACGTCGATAGAAACTCGTTAGGCCATGAAAACTCTGGACTTGCGTGATACTCATTGGCCTTGGCCAATCTTGAATGGCCTTGATCTTTTCTTGGTCTACCTCGAGACCTTCCGCACTAACCACAAATCCTAAAAGGACAACTTTATCAGAATAGAAAGAACACTTTTTGAGGTTAGCATATAATGTTTCTTTACCTAAAACTTCCAAAACAGATTTAAGGTGCCTTACATGGTCTTCAATCGACTTGCTATATATCAATATACCGTCAAAATAAACAACACATAACTTACCAATAAAGGACCTTAACACATAATTCATTAACCTCATGAAAGTGCTGGGAGCATTGGTTAGGCCAAATGGCATGACCAACCATTCGTACAGTCCATGCTTGGTCTTGAATGTCGTTTTCCACTCGTCTCCTTCTCGCATCCTAATCTCGTGGTAGCCACTTTTTAAGTCAATTTTCGAAAACACTTTGGCTCCGCTGAGTTCATCAAGCATGTCGTCAAGGCGAGGAATTGGATGACGGTATTTGATGGTAATCTTGTTTATGGCTCGGAAATCTACACACATTCGCCATGTTTCGTCTTTTTTCGGTACTAGCAAAACAGGTACAGCACAAGGACTAAGACTCTCGCGAACGTAGCCTTTTTTCAATAGATCATTGACTTGCCGTTGCAGTTCTTTAGTCTCTTTCGGATTGGCTCGATAAGCAGGACGGTTTGAAATAGCAACTCCCAGCACAAAGTCTATTTGATGTTCAATTCCACGAAGTGGTGGTAGACCATTCTGAACTTCCTCCGGGAAAAAGTCTTTAAAATCCTGCAACAAAGACAAAACAGAAGAAGGTAGGGTGTCGGGTAATTCGTTAGTAGAAAACAAAGTCTTCTTGTACATGAGTACAAGAACAGGGCGATTCATTACTAACGCTTTTCGAATATCACTAACTTTTGCAAAGACACTCATTTTTTCAATTTTCTTCTTTTTCTTCTTTTTCTTTGCTGATTTTCTTTTTGCTCTCTTTTGTTTTCTTTTTCATATTTTTTTCTTCTTTTATTTTTTTACAGTCTTCTTTTTATTTCTTTCTCATTTGTTCAATGGATGCCTTCAACTTCAATTGGTCATCATAAACTTGTTTGGGAGTTAATGGTGCCAACGTAACATTCTTTCCCATAAACTTGAAAGTGTATCGATTGGTATACCCATCATGTAGCACTTGCCGATCAAACTCCACAGACGACCAAGGAGTAGATGGCCCACTTGCATCGAAACAATATCACATAATACTTCATCCGAGTACTTTCCAATGGTGAAAGAAATGATTACTTGCTTGGTCACTTTAAGTTCTCCACCTTCATTGAGCCACTGAAGTTTATAAGGGCTCGGATGCTCGGTAGTTGGCAAACTAAGCTTTTCAACCATCATCGTACTTGCTACATTTGTACAACTGCCGCTGTTGATGATGACACAACAAAATTTTCCTCCTACTTAACATCGAGTATGAAATATGTTCTCCTGTTCTAGCTCGTTATCCATGCCTTGGAGACTAAGACTCCTTTTGAAAATGAGCAGTTCACCTTCCACGGGTTGTTCTAAGTCCTCCTCAACTTCAAAAGCCAATCCAGACTCTTTTTCTTCTTCATCCTCCATCTCGATTTTGCCATCGGCACGAATCACCATGGTCCTTTGTTTTAGGCACTGACTGGCTATGTGACCTCTCCCGAGACATTTGAAACATTTGACATCTCGAATATGATTGAAAGAAACTTTGAGTGCCTTGTCTTTGTTTACTTCAGTGTTAGGCTTGTTGGTTTTCAGAGGTGCTATGGTATCCTTTCCTTGAAATGTTGGAAAACCTTTACTCAAACTTTGGCCCCACTTGGATGTGTTAGAAGTGGTAAAACCTCAACTTGGGCCTTTACGCTTGAGTTGCTTTTCTACCTTGATTGCCATATGAACCATGTCCACCACTTCAAGGTATTGTTGAAGCTTGATGACATTCGCTATGTCTCGGTTTAATCCAGCTAGAAATCACCCCATTGTGGCTTCGGGATCCTCTTGGACATCTGCCCAAATCATCACAATTTCCATCTCCTTGTAGTAGTCTTCGACGCTTTTTGTCCCTTGTGTAAGATTTTAAAGTTTTTGGTGTAACTCCCTGTGGTAGTAAGAAGGGATAAATTGTCACCTCAGAACTACTTTCATCTCAGTCCATGTAGAGATTGGTCGTTCACCGTTATGTCTTCGACTAGTAGTTAATTGATCTCACCAGATCATGGTGTAATTCGAGAATTCGATTGCTGCTAGTTTCACCTTTTTATTTTTAGAGTAGTTATGACAATCAAACACCAACTCAATCTTCTTTTCCCACTCAAGATAGGCCTCCGGATCAGATCTACCTTGGAACGGTGGTATTGAAAGCTTGATGTTCTTAAGATGATCATCTTCATGTCTCCTATCTCGATGTCGTGGTTCCCTCCGGCGATTACTTGCATTTGACTCTTGATCGCTTTCAAGATCACTATGGTCGTTTACATCATCTTCTTGAACTCTTTGTCTTTCACGTTGCTCTCTCGCTTCAACTTGGAATAGGCGATCTTCTAGGGGATTTAATCTTTGATCTAAGAGTCTTTCCATCTCTCGTAATAGAGCTTGTGATGTGATCTGACTCGGGTAGTTGAGTCGAATTCACGTAATTGCCCGATCGTAGACGAGAAGGGTCATTCGTGCCTCAGTCTTAGACATAGAATTGAAAGAATAGATTTGAATTAGCGGAAGGTTTTCAAAAGTTATGTAAAAAGGTAGTGATAGGTTCGGCTAAGGAAACAAGAAAGGATGTTGAAGGAATGGTTCGATTTTGAAACAATAAGAAGGAGATAATGTAAAGGTGGGGATGGAATAGTGAACTTAACGTTAGGAATGATTCAACACTAAAAAGTGTCACCCCAGTTCCTATATTGTTAAGGTGAAAGGATGGAATAGAAGATAGGTGAACGCCATACCAAGAATGGTGATAAGTTCAAACAAGGTCGATTGACGCCACTAGCACAAACTAGATAAGTCTTTCGAAACTTGTACGAGATATGAGAGGAAGCAATCTCACAAGAACAATGTTCATTAACAAATTGGCAAAAAGTCATTTTACAAAGAAATAAACATACTATTTATAAGCCTGAGATGCCTATTGATATTCGGTATCTATGATGTTCACACTAACTTAAATTCTGTTCACATTTGTATTTAACATGTTCACACAAAAGCATTAAAATTTGGTTCATGCTTGAAGATGGTGCATGAATTGGCTGAACCATTATGTTGCTTCACCTGATGCATTCATGCATACTTAGCCTTGAATAAAAGCCATAGTTCATGAATGTGCAGCCCTTTAATACTCCTACATCTCCCTTGGCTGAATGAGGCTTGAATGTACCTTGAGTACTTGAATGGACATCTTGGATATGCATGATACATGCATGAAACGTCCCAATGCATGTTCTTCCTTAATTACGGTCCACGAATCCTCAAATACATGTACATAAAATAGCCCCCACTTGCATGAACCTCCCCAATACATGAATTCCTTCAAAGGCCATCCATTAAACACTAGTTGTGCATGCATCCTTTCATACGATGTATTAAGCCATGCATGTACTTGCATTAATGGCTCTTTCATGTATTCAGTCACTTTGTGGAACTTAACTCTTGGCTAAAAGGTTGCTTAGGGATCACCAATAGCCAGCCCACCATGCATAAAATCGTTCATGCATGAACTCTCATAATCCATGTACCTGGCCGTGCATGAATCTCATTTAATGTACTCAATACATTCAGCTGAACCTACAAGAAACATGAACTCATTAAATCCCAATGTATATTCGGCTAAACATGTTAAGAGCATGAACTAGACATCATAAATATCATATTAAACTAAACTAAACACATTAATTAAAGACTAGCTAGTAGCATTAAGTTTGGCTAGCTCAAACTAAGTAAAACACATTTAATGAACTTATTTGAGCTAGGATTTTCGTTATTGAGTTGTAGCAAGCTAATTAGTATAAAACTAAAACTTAGTTTAATTTATTGAAATAAAGAACGAGCTAAAAGTAAGCTCGGTTGAGCTCAAACGAGCTAAAACGAGCTCAAATGAGCTGAGTTGAGCTGGACGGAGCTTGAGGAGCTAGAAATGAGCTAGGATCAGCTTGCCAACAATGCACGGGTTCTTTAGATAGTTGCTTCGAGCTGATTTTGAGAGTATTGGCCCTTGTTTCAAACCAAGGTTTAGCATTAGAAGCTAGAACAACTTCTAGGAAATGTTTAGCAAGAGCTCGAGTTATGGGTCCTTTAGGCAGCTCGATTGATTCTTAGTTCGCACTTGTGGGAGCCCCGAGCATGCATACATCAGCTTGCATGTTCAAATCAGGAATGTTACGAATAGGTTGTCGTACGAGATGATCTTCCATGTTAGGATCGGATTCTTGTGACATTGAGTTTAGTAAAACAAAAAAAAACCTCACACAAAACCTCACGATCACTTGGAAAGAAAGAAGAATTTCACTCACACTCGTGTTTACGCTCGAGAATAGGCTTTTATCTCCACTCTATTATGCTCACAACTCTCGTGCCTTTTACCTTTCTTTACCTTTCTTGTGATTTCATAAGTAGATTTGCCAAGGCTTAACCTTAGTCTAGGTGGTCGGTTTCAAATGGGTAACAAGGGATGATGTGATTTAATACAGGGTAGGCTTACAAAAAAAAATTCAGGTATAGTGTGGCGAAAAGGTCAGGATGGAAGTGGATGAGAAAGTAAGAGTTTCAGGATCGAAAAATGGAGAAAAAGTAAAAACAATGTTCTAGTTTCAAAAAAAAATTCAAAATTTTTTTCTGAATTTTTTTATTTTTTCGAATTTTTTTCAAATTTTCTTTTTATTCGAAACTTTTTTTTCACTTACTTGATGAGTCACGGGCTATCCCAGGAGTAATTTTGAAGGCTCATACTCCTTATTTTGTAGCTCTGATACCAAATAATACGATTCAACTTCGTGATAAATCGAATTGTATGTAAAATGCCCGATCGTCTATGAGAAGCAAAGATAATTTAGTTTAATGAAATTGGTTTGGAATGAAGTTGTTTTGACAAATTAGTAGCTGGTTTAAGAATATGGTATGAAAAAGGTATGGTGGAAAAGAAGGAATTTGTTTTGAAACCAAATGGTTAAGAAAGAAAAATGGATTGAACAAAAGTGCAAACAAGGACTAATACCGATTTGGTATCGACCCGTTACTTATAAGCCCTTTAGTTTGGTTTTAGAATGGTTAAGGTGACCTCGACCCACCATCTAGCAAGATAGGAACCTCGGTATGTTTGAACGCCACACTAAGAGTAGTGATAAGTTTAGTTTTCGACAAAGAAAATGGATGACACAACTAGAACACTAGGTAGCCAACGAATCCTTGAACGAAAATAGAGAATAAGTTTGCCTCACAAATTTGACAGCATAACATTAACAAAATGTCCAAAAGTTTTTTTACAACATGAAATGAGCTAAAATTTATAGCTAAACAAGGGCTAGTCGAATGGTCTTTGAAGGAGCTGAATGGTCACTTTTAATGAAGCTAATAATGAGCTCTAATGAAAAACCAAAACTTTTGAAATTCTAACCCAAGTAACTTCAACCTTCAATGTGATTTACTTCATCAATTTAAGTTGCTTTCAAAGTCTTTTGAAGTCTCCATGGCCAACCTAAAAGACACCAGCTTACTTGATGGAGGATTGAATGCATGTATTGATAACTCATGAAGCAAACGGTTATGGAAGTTGAAACAAAAGATGCTACCCAATTTAAATAAGAATAATGCTCTCCTTTAATTAATAAAATAACTTCTTAATGATGTAATAAAACCTCTTTGTAACAGCCCCCTCTTTTGTAACTGAAATCGCTTGAAAAGTCACCTTATTGAATGCATAACAACCCTTAAATGTAATAGATGTGAGCTGGAAAGTCACCTGCAATTAACACATGTAACCGACACATTTACTCAATTATTAAGTTTAAAAACTAATTAACAACTAACTTAAATAAATTAACTATCACTTATGCATCATTTGTTCCAGCAACTAGTTTAATTAAAAGAAGCATTATTAAATGAACTTTAACTCATGCATCAATAAATTATCTTAATAACTAGTTTACTTAAAGAAGCAACTATTGAATCAAGTTCATAAAAACTCAATTAATTAAACTAAGATGAGTTGAATTAATGATCAGCAACTCATTTATTAAACTAAGATGCTTAAATGAAAGGATTAAAATACAACTAAATGCAAAGCTAAAAAAAAAGTTCAATTTAGTTGGAACAGGTTCAAAGAGCTGGAATTGAGCTGAAATCGGTTTGCAATATGTTGCAAGGAATCTTTATTGAACTGGTCCCAACTCGTTCTATTTCTCCAACCAAAGCCTCGCCCCACAATTGGTTAACTAAGGCCGAGATGGCCTCTTTGAATTGCTTAACTCGAGCTTGCGTAATTGGTCCTTGGGGCAGCACCGTTGAATCCTTGCTAGAACTTGGTGCACTCTGGGAGGTGATTGTATCACCAGGTCATTAAAGGCTCCTTGCATTTTAGTGCAAGTTGATCTCAGCTCATCACTAGCTCCCCGAGCTCCATCAAGCTCAAATCAGCTCACTTGAGCTTAATTCAGCTTGTTTAAGCTCGATCTAGTTTCTTTCCAGTTCATTCCTTTTATCATTTTAATAAACTGAGTATTAGTTTTATTTTAATTAAATTGATACAGCTCAAGACCGAATTCTCTAGCTCAATGATGTGATCCAGCTCGAGTGATTGATTCGAATTCATGTAGTTGCCCGATCGTAGACAAGAAAGGTCGTTTGCGTTTTGGTCTTGGTAGAAGAAGTTGGATGGATAGGCTTGATGGAAGTGAATTGGGTTCAAGAGGAGCAAGTTAGTAATGATAGGTTCGGCTAAGGATAACAAAGATGGATGTTAAAGAGGTGGTTCGATTTTGGAGATAACAAAGAAGAAATAACAAAAGGTGGAAATGGATTAGTGAACTTAACGTCAGGAGTGATTCAACACTAGAAAGTGTCACCCCGGTTCCTATATTGTTAAGGTGGATAAATGGAATAGAGGAATAGGTGAATGCCACACAAAAAATGGTGATAAGTTCAAACAAGATTGGTAGACGCCACTAGCACAAGTAGATAAGTCTTTCGAAACTTGTACGAGATATGAGAGGAAGCAACCTCACAGAAATAGAGTTTCATTAACAAATTGGCAAAAAGTTCTTTTACAAAGAAATGAGTAAACTATTTATAGTCTAGCATGTAGTAGCCGAATGGACAAATTGACTAACTTAGAAGCTAAGCAAGTTGGCTAGGAAGCAACTAGAATAATCTAGAACAAGTTATTTAATTTGCTGAGGCTAGATTCTGCTGATGGGAACTTCATTGGACAGCTTCATGAGTAAGCAAAGTGTCTTGGATGAATGTGAAGACTTGGGAGCTCATTGGACTTGCCTAGATTCAGCCATGGAATGAATGGAGCTTTCAAGAAGTGTCTCTTGGCCGAATAGGTGCTTAGGATCACCAAAAGTTCATCCACATACAATTGGTCATGCATGGAACTAGAAAGGAGCTTGAATCTGGTCGTACATGAACATGCAATAAATGCCCTTCATACATGCATGTGTGTCTTCCAAAGGAGAAGTATCTTCATTAATCTAAATGCATGTAATTTACCATCAATGTACATGAACATAATTCCCTCCAAGCATTGAACTAAGCCGCGCATGAATCTTCTCATTCATTGAACAAGCCCGTACATGCACCTAGCCTTTAATGTATCTCCATATTCAGCTGAACCTACAAAGACATGGACACATTTAATTATATCATTTAAACATAATTAAACAGCAACTAACCAACCTAAATAACAACCAACTAATTTCGGGCACATTAAATTAAAATTAACTAGCTTATTAATTTTGGCTAGCTTAAATAAACACAAACTATCAATGAACTGATTTGAGCTGGGGAATTCAGTATGAGTTGTAGCAAATTGAATTAAAATAAAGTTAAAACTCAGTTTATTGAAATGGAAATAGAAATGAGCTGGAAGAAAGCTAAATCAAGCTCAAACGAGCTGAAGTAAGCTCAAGTGAGCTGATTGGAGCTGAATTGAGCTCGGGTAGCTGGAGGGGAGATGAAGTCGGTTTGCAAAGAGTGCAATGAGTCTTTAAAGATTTGTCCATAGCTTTTCCAATGCCAAGGGGCTTTGTTTCATCCCAAATTCAAGTCAACAAAGCTGTTAAAACTTCTAAAAGTCGCTTGGTACGTGCTCAAGTCATGGGGCCTTTTGGAAGCTCAATAGGATCTTGATTTGCACTTATGGGAGCCCCATAAGTGCATACATCATTCCCCCCATCTTCAAAGCGACTTGTCCTCAAGTCGAGTCTCCAGTTTATTCTGAAACAGGGATGCCTACTTGTTCATTCTTGGACAAATGTGATTAATTGTCGCTTCATACCTTGCTACAGAGATGTCACAGAACTTGCAACCAAATGAGAATCATTATACAACATGAACTTATTCAAACAGTCATAAAAGTGAATTATCTTGCGTTTTAAACAATTACAACAAGAAAGCACCAATATCCCATCCTCTCTATCAAATGAACATGTTCTAGTGCAACACAGCAAATTAACGATTAATGGTGCCCAAAACATAACGTTCTTAGTTAGCTTGGGTACCTTAAATTGTATCCGCAAAGCATGATGACTACCACAGGAATTCATGCAACAGTTCAAAGATTGCAAATATCCATCATAAACAAATAATAGAAAAGATAGATTGAATTCATGGTTTTGTTTACTTAAACAATGCAATTTGGATAGCAAATATTCATCAAACTCAACTATATCACATGTACTAAGAATCATTTATTCATCAACCAAAACATTTATATCTTCATCGGCAATGCTTTCTTCATCATTCGAATTGGACAAAGATGTATTAGAGATTCTAGAATCCTTAACTTGAGCAGGGAAACAAGAATTAGTTTTACCTTTTCCAATCATCACAAACCTTCTCTCCTCGGGAATGTATTGTAACCAAAACGTAGGATTTGAGTCAACTTGAAAAGAAGTAGAAACAAGAAAACTTCGGTTAATCAAAACTCTTTTCTTCCCCTTACTCATTTTTCTTTGAATTTCCTTTTCTCTCGCTTTAATCTTATTTTTATCACAACTCTCTTTCTTTTCTCTCTCATTTTCTTCTTTTTCATTTTCACTTTCTTTTCCCACTCTCATACTCTCCAAAGATTGTTTCAATCTTTGTTGATCCTCCAAAACTTGTGTAGGTGTTAAGGGTGCCAAGGTGAAGTTTCGGCCATGAAACTTGAAAGAATATTGATTTGTGAATCTGTTGTGCTTGACTCTTTGGTCGAATTGCCATGGTCTTCCAAGCAGTATATAGCCCGCATGCATGGGCACCACATCACAAAGAACTTTGTCTTGATATTTTCCAATTGAAAATGGAACAAGGACTTGCTTGGTTACCTTTAACTCAACTCCGTCATTGAGCCATTGCAGCTTGTAAGGGCTCGAATGCACACTTGTCGGAAAATCAAGCTTTTCAACCAGGAGGGTGCTCGCAACATTTGCACAACTTCCTCCATCAATCACTAAACTACATACCTTTTCTCGGATGAGACAATGGGTATGAAAAAGGTTTTCTCATTGCGGATCAGTTTTGGCAATTTGTGCACTTAAGCTCCATTTACCAACGAGCATCTCGCCTTTGACCGCATACTCCAACTCTTCCTCGACATCAGAAGGACTTTCAGCATTGTTTTCAATTATTTCTTCTTCTTCCTCCTTTGATTCAATATCACCATTGAGTCGAATCACCATTGCACTCTGATTCAAACATTGGCTCGCAATATGCCCTCTACCAAGACACTTAAAACATTTAATGTCCCTCGATCGGTTTTGGGAACCTTCGACAGCCTTACATTTGCTATTTTAAATCATAGGCTTAGTGGTTTTAGTGGGTGCCATAGGTTCCTTCGTTTGGCTCGCCGAAGCACCTTTGCTTGTGCGTTGGTTTCACTTTGACACATTGGTAGTCGAATAACCTCGGACAACACCTTTCTTCTTGAGTTGCTTCTCGACCTTGATGGCCATGTGGACCATGTCAACTACCTCCACATAATGTTGCAACTCCACGATGTTGGCTATCTCGCGGTTGAGCCCGGACAAAAATCTAGCCATAGTCGCCTCTCAGTCCTTCTACACTTCCGCGCAGATTATGGCAACTTCTATCTCTTTGTAATAATCCTCGACAGTCCTCGTACCTTGGGTAAGGTTTTGGAGTTTTTGGTATAGCTCCTGATGGTAGTGTGTTGGAATGAACCTCTGACGCATGACAACTTTCATTTCAGCCTAAGGGCTAATGGGTCGCTCGCCATTTCACCTCCGGCTTGAGGTAAGTTGGTCCCACCAAATCATGGCGTAGTCGGTGAATTCTATGGCGTCCAACTTAACTTTTTTTGCCTCCGAATAGTTATGGCATTCAAAAATGAGTTCAATCTTTTTCTCCCACTCTAAATATGCTTTGGGGTCCGAACGGCCTTGGAAAAGGGGAATTTATAACTTAATGCTTTTCAAGTCATCATCGAATCTTTCTCATTCTCGTTGGCCACGACGATGTTGGCCTCTTCGCCAGTCACTAATATTCGAGCCAGCATCACTTCCAGCTTCACTTGGTTCGAAAACCTAGTCATCTTGAACTTGCCTTTGGCCACAGTCTCTAGGTGGACTTATTGGGGTCCTTGCCCGTCGGCCTCTTCCCACTACTTGATCGACTCAGTCTTGTATTGGCTCCAACTTGCGATCAAACAATCGCTTAACTTCACGGATCAAGGCTTGTAAGTTCAAGTCCGACACATTCAGAATGGGTTACCTTTCTTCCACATTTCGTTCCATGTTAATTTTGCAAGAATAATTAAATCCTCACCAAAAACCACACTAGTTCACTCGGAAAAGAAACAATTGATGAACACTCCACTCATGTTTTCACTTGTTTAGGCTTTTTCAACACTCGAATACACTCACACTCTCTAGCCTTTTACCACTCGTACTTACTCTCCTAACCTCGTATTTCGTTTCTTTGACTCGTATTGGTGCCTTGGTGATGTGAGCACACCCGGGGCATCCTCGAATGCACACCAAGAATCCATTGAGCTGCCAAAAGGCCCCATGACCCGAGCTCGAACCAAGCAAATTCAAGATGCTATATCAGCCTTTGTGTTGCGTATTTGAGAAGATAACCAGCTCCATGATGTTGGAGGAGCTAAGGACAACTCCTTGAAGACTCCATGCACTATTTTGCAATCCGATCTTAGCTCCTCTCCAGCTCCCCTATCCGCCATTCAGCTCACATCAGCTCACTTGAGCTCATTTTAGCTCATTTGAGCTCGAATTTAGCTCGTTTCAGCTCATTAATTTAGCTCGTTTCAGCTCATTCCTTTTTCATTTCAATAAACTAAGTTTTAATCTAGCTTATAACTAAGTTTGCTACAGCTCATGCCGAATTCCCTAGCTCAATTTAGCTCACTAAGTGTTTTTGACTATTTGAGCTAGCCGAATTTATTATGATAAGTTGACTTATAATTATTGTGTCCAAATTTAGTTAGTGTCATTAAGTTATTTAGTTATTATTTTAAATTATAATTATATGAATAGTTGTGTATTATTTAATTGTGTTATTTAATTTTGTAGGTTAGCCGAATTTGGAAGATTCATGTATGGACTTTAATGCAAGATGCATGAATGGAAAGGTTCAATGGACGGCAATCAAGAGGCACATGCATGTTCATGGTGGACTTTCATGTATTTGAAGATTCATGGATCAAATTAATGATGGAACATGCATTGGACGGTTCATGCATTGATCATGTGTTCACACATTTTGTTCACACCATGATGACCCCTCGGTTGGACGTTCACACACAAGTGTCTACTCAAGCTCCTTTTTCACACCAAGTTTGACTCTTCATGAAGCCTTATTTAATTAAGCCACTCATGGTGAAACAACATGACTTCAAGGCTCCATTAAAGGAGTTAGCCGAATCTAGCCATGCATGTATGAAGATCATTTATCCAAGTACATCAATGCATGTTCATGAAGCTATCCACTCACCTCCCATTCGGCCGAACATGGACAAGGACACCATTGGTCCTTTTTCTAGAAAGTTCATGTTTTAATTAGGTACATTACTTAATCATTAAGTTCATGAATGGACTTTTCGGCTAGCATAAGAAGCTAGTATAAATAGTTTATTGATTTCATTTGTAAAGGACTTTTTGCCAAATTTGTTAATGAACTTTGTTCTTGTGAGGTTGCTTCCTCTCATATCTCGTACAAGTTTCGAACGACTTATCTAGCTTGTGCTAGTGGCGTCAATCGTCTTGTTTGAACTTATCACCAATCTTGGTGTGGCGTTCACCTATCCATCTATCCATATTTTTCACCTTAACAATATAGGAATCGGGGTGACACTTTTTAGTGTTGAATCATTCCTGACGTTGAGTTCATTTTTCCATTCCCATCTTTTAAATTTCTTTCTTGTTAACCCAAACCGAGCCTTCTATCCTTCATCCATCTTTGCTACCCTTAACCGAACCTATTACTAAACTTACCCCTCTTGAAACCTTTCGCTATCCTATTCTAATTCTTTTACTACTATTACTAAAATTCGAGGCACGAACGCCTCTCTCGAACTACAATTGGGCAACTACGTGAATTCGACTCATCTACCCAGGCCAGATCACATCACTTGGTGTCGGCTTCAAAATGGTTACAAGGGTAGAATGTCACGGTTTACGGGTAGGCTAAAAAAATTTCTCGGTGTAGTGTGGCGATTTAGAAGGGGGTTACAATGTTGATGAAATGAATATTTTAATGATCGGAATAACGGTATAAATAGTAGAGAATAGAATTTGAACACTTTACTTTTTTTTTATAATTTCATATTTTTTTATAACTTCAAAATAACGCTATTACAATGGAAAAACTTCAAATACAACTTGAGAATTTTTTTAATTCAATTTTTTTCACAATGAACCTATTTTGAACTTGATACAAACATCGGCGCTTCTCACTTTAAAAGCTCTGATACCAAATGATGTGATCCAGCTCAGATGATTGAGTCGAATTCACATAGTTTCCCAATCGTAGATGATGTATGCACGCCTGAGGCTCCCACAAGTGCGAACCAAGAATCAATCGAGCTACCTAAAGGACCCATAACTCGAGCTCTTGCTAAACATTTCCTAGAAGTTGTTCTAGCTTCTAGTGCTAAACCCTAGTTTGAAACAAGGGCCAATACTCTCAAAATTAGCTCGAAACAACTATCCAAAGAACCCGTGCATTGTTGGCAAGCTAATCCTAGCTCATTTCTGGCTCCTCGAGCTCCGTCCAGCTCAACTCAGCTCATTTGAGCTCGTTTGAGCTTGTTTGAGCTCAATCGAGCTTCCTTTTAGCTCGTTCTTTATTTTAATAAATTAAACTAAGTTTTAGTTTTATACTAATTAGCTTGTTACAGCTCAATAACGAAAATCCTAGCTCAAATAAGTTCATTAAATGTTTTTTACTTAGTTTGAGCTAGCCAAACTTAATGCTACTAGCTAGTCTTTAATTAATGTGTTTAGTTTAGTTTAATATGATATTTATGATATCTAGTTCATGCTCTTAACATGTTCAGCCAAATATACATTGGGATTTAATGAGTTTATGTTTCTTGTAGGTTCAGCCAAATGTATTGAGTACATTAAATGAGATTCATGCACAGCCAGGTACATGGATTACGAGAGTTCATGCATGAATGATTTTATGCATGGTGGGCTAGCTATTGGTGATCCCTAAGCAACCTTTTAGCCAAGAGTTAAGTTCCACAAAGTGACCGAATACATGAAGGAGCCATTAATGCAAGGACATGCATGGCCTAATATATTGTATGGAAGGATGCATGCACAACTAGTGTTCAATGGATGGCATTTGAAGGAATTCATGTATTGGGGACGTTCATGCAAGTGGGGGGTATTTTATGTACATGTATTTGAGGATTCATGGACCGTAATTAAGGAAGAACATGTATTGGGACGTTTCATGCATGTATCATGCATATCCAAGATGTCCATTCAAGTACTCAAGGTACATTCAAGCCTCATTCGGCCAAGGGAGATGTAGGAGTATTAAAGGGCTGCACATTCATGAACTATGGCTTTTCTTCAAGGCTAAGTATGCATGAATGCATCAGGTGAAGCAACATGATGGTTCGACCAATTCATGCACCATCTCCAAGCATGAACTAAATTTTAATGCTTTTGTGTGAACATGTTAAATACAAATGTGAACAGAATTTAAGTTAGTGTGAACATCATAGATGCCGAATATCAATAGACATCTTAGGCTTATAAATAGTTTGCTCATTTCATGTAAAAGGGACTTTTGCCAATTTGTTAATGAAACTCTGTTTCTGTGAGGTTGCTTCCTCTCATATCTCGTATAAGTTTTGAAGACTTATCTAGTTGTGCTAGTGGCATCTACTGATCTTGTTTAAACTTATCACCATTCTTGGTGTGGCGTTCACCTATCCTACTATTCCATTTATCCACCTTAACAACATAGGAACCGGGGTGACACTTTTTAGTGTTGAATCGCTCCTGACGTTAAGTTCACTACACCATTTCCACCTTTGTTATTTCTTATTTGTTAATTCCAAAACCAAACCACCACGTAAACATCCATCTTTATTATCCCTAACCAAACCTATCTTCATCAACTTGCTTTCCTTGAACCCCATTCGCTTCCATCAAGTCTAACTATCCAACTTCTTCTACTAAGACCAAAACACGAACAACCCTTCTCGTCTACGATCGGGCAACTACGTGAATTTGATCAACCACCTGAGCCGAATCACATCATTTGGTATCAGAGCTTGTAAAACAAGAAGCGCCAACCTTTGTATCAGGATCAAAATAGGTTTGTTGTGAAAAAATTTTGAAAAAAAATATTATTAAAATCATCAAGTTGTATTTGAAGATTCTCCATTATTTTGAAGTTATAAAAAAAAGAAAAAATTTGAAATAAAAAAAAGTGAAGTGTTCTAGTTATCATCTTTATTAGTTATACATTTGATCCGATCGTCAAGCGTTCATCTCATTAACTTTGTACCCCCCAAAACGCCACACTACATTTAAAAAGAAATTTTCTTTCAGCCTACCTGTACACCCATACATTTTATCCTTTGTAACCATTTTTGAAGCCGACCCCAAAGCACCAAGACGAGTCAAGAGAAACAAACTACGAGGTTACGAGAGTAAGTCAAGTGGTAAAAGGCAAGAGAGTGTGAGTGCATTTGAGTGTTGAAAAAGCCTAAACGAGTGAAAACACGAGTGTGAGTGAAATCCATTAATTTTTCTTTCCGAGTGAACTCGTGAGGATTTTGTAGTGAGGATTTTCTTTCTATTTTACTTAACAATTTTCCTTTGCAGCGATAACAATCATGTCTCACGAAGATTTTACCAAATCGAAATATCAATATTTGGTGCAAGAAAAGTGAAGAATGGTGAAAACTAAGTTTGGCAAATTGCATAAGAGATTAGACCGTGTGGAGAAAAGAGACCAACGGGAACGAATGTCATCAAGTCGAAAAGCAGATTCGAGAACATCACAGAGATACACATCCAATGACTACCCGAGAATAGACTCCGATCGAGATTCCTTTTCATTAAGGAATTCGAGATGAAGAGAAGCCGATTTTGATTTTGAATCCTTCCAAGAAGATGTGCGAGATGAAAGATATACCTCTTTAAGAACTCTAAAGAAAACATCCACGAAGAGATCTTTACGAAGGATTGTTAGTGAACCATATGTAAATGATTTTTCTTCTTTTAAACAAAATGATTAATTCCCTGAATCTTTTGTAACCTCTTGTAGAAAGAAAACGAGAAAAGAAAAAGATGAAAAAAAGAGATCAAAAGAAAAGAGAGGCAAGGAAAGATTATGAGAGAAAATGAGAGGATCTTGAATGAAATCAAGAGAAAAAATAAAGAAAAGAGAGAAAAACAATGAAAAGAAAGTGAACAATAAAACAAAATCAAAAAAAGACTTTGAAAAAGAAAAAGAATGTTTACAAAAGGAAAGAGTTGAAAAAGAGATTGAGATAAAAGAAAGATTGGAAGAAGCAAGTGATCTTGAAGAAAAAGATTTGAGTGAAAAAGATGTTAGTGAGCAAGCGAGGATTGTTTCCACTAACCCACTTGTTAGTTCTTCTTGTGATATCTTTTCCCAGGTTTTTGAAAATTCGTGTGACAAATTCCAACTTTAATACCTTCCCAACGAGCGACAATTTCAGTTATACAAGACAGGTAAGAATGAGAAAGACAACCGCCCACTTTTGTCTGAGGGTAAGAGAGGTAAGGACTCTATGATTATCGAGTCACGATCATGTGATTTAAAAATTGCTAATAAAGGTTTCGACGGTTCAATTTATGAAAGGTCTCAAAATTTTGATTTGGTTAGTTACTGTTCAACTCTTGATGTTAATGACCTTGTTTCAAGAAGAACCACGAAAAGTTTATCTTATGACATGTTTAACCCTTCTGTTTTGTTGGTTTCGCCTATACGAATTGTGGAGGTGTGTAACCAAAGTTTTGCACATACAAATTTTGATGTGTTTGAATTCTTAAACTCTTTGAATATATGTGCTAAACCTTTTTGCTTAAACATGCCTATTCGATTGGTCTGTGATGGATTTGAACTTTTGAAAAGTTGCATGTTCACAATTTCTTTGTTCGACATATGTGTTCAAAAGTTTTCGCATACAATGAATAATTCGTTTGATGTTGGCCTTCAAAAGAAGACCTTAAATTTTTGTGTGAAGTTTCTATGTTTTGATCTGCCTATTCGATTGAGTTTTGTGAAGTATGAATGTTTGCATGTTCGTCTGCCCAAACTTTCTTTGATCTACTTTTGTGATTTATTTGAGAAAATGAAATTCTTGTTATATTTTGGGATAAGTGATCAAAATCGAGTATTTAAGCCTGGAGCTAGCCACTTTAAGTTGATACTAAGACAAGGTAAGTACCGTAATCTTATTGTAAATAAATTCATTGTACCTTTTCATTTGTTACGAATTTTATCTTCATTTCTGAAAATAAATCTTTTGGTTAGTTTACAAAATCAAAATAAAGTTTTTGATACTGTAAATTTTGTTTTTAATCCCGGAATTGATTCATGCGATCAACTTGTGAATAGCATCTCATCATGTCCTTTTAAGTGCATTATCCACGGTGACAATGACATCTTCTGTCTTTGTGGAAATTACATTTTGAAGGGCGTGAGTTACTTCTTTGATTTTTCACCTTTTCAGGTTTATTCGAGTT
This sequence comes from Gossypium longicalyx, assembly GCA_025698465.1. NCBI lineage: Eukaryota > Viridiplantae > Streptophyta > Magnoliopsida > Malvales > Malvaceae > Gossypium > Gossypium longicalyx. The sequence continues at coordinate 40,429,356 of CM047004.1, forward strand.
CAAAATATCGATTACATTACCTTGCTAAGGAGTGAAGGTTTGTTTTGCGCAAGCGAGGTAAATTCAAACTTTCATCATGTAACTTCCAAGATAATCAAGGTAAGTCAACAATACTTCTGTTTTATTTGAAAGATGAAGAAATCGGTGTTGTTGATGATGACTTTGTGGAAAGTGGCCATATTATTTATCCTGCTACTATACGTCCATTTAATCAAATACCGCAAGGTGAGGATGTTCAAATTCAAAAGCAAAGTAAATGTGTCATTTGTTTTGGACCTATTAGAATGTTGTGGCTGAAACGAGGAATGAATATTTGTTTGCAAGATTGTATGACTAATTAATATTTGGCCATCTTCTCTTCAATTGTTCATATTGATGGCATATCAAACTTGTGTGACAATGAGAAGTATCCATGTTATGACCGAATAAGATTTTTGCCATATGACCTTTGGAATAAATTTTATATATACTATTTGAATATTTTGCATTTGTCATTGCCAAATATGGTTTGTGTGATACCCTTCATTCCATTCGACCGAGGAAAGCCACGCAAGAAGGTACATTTTTAAAAGGACAAACATCTTGACTTGAGTACAAGTCACTTTGAAGATGGGGGGAATGATGTATGCACACCCGGGGCTCCCACAAGTACGAACCAAGAATCAATCGAGCTGTCTAAAGGACCCATAACTCGAGCTCTTGCTAAACATTTCCTAGAAGCTGTTCTAGCCTCTAATGCTAAACCTTGGTTTGAAACAAGGGCCAATACTCTCAAAATCAGCTCGAAGCAACTATTTAAAGAACCCGTGCATTGTTGGCAAGCTAATCCTAGCTCATTTCTAGCTCTTCGAGCTCCGTCCAACTCAACTTAGCTCGTTTTAGCTCGTTTGAGCTCAACCGAGCTTACTTTTAGCTCGTTCTTTATTTTAATAAATTAAACTAAGTTTTAGTTTTATACTAATTAGCTTGTTACAGCTCAATAACGAAAATCCTAGCTCAAATAAGTTCATTAAATGTTTTCACTTAGTTTGAGCTAGCCGAACTTAATGCTACTAGCTAGTCTTTAATTAATGTGTTTAGTTTAGTTTAATATGATATTTATGATGTCTAGTTCATGCTCTTAACATGTTCAGCCGAATATACATTGGGATTTAATGAGTTCATGTTTCTTGTAGGTTCAACTGAATGTATTGAGTACATTAAATGAGATTCATGCACAGCCAGTACATGGATTATGAGAGTTCATGCATGAATGATTTTATGCATGGTGGGTTGGCTATTGGTGATCCCTAAGCAACCTTTTAGCCAAGAGTTAAGTTCCTGATGTGATCTGGCCTGGGTAGATGAGTCGAATTCACGTAGTTGCCCGATCGTAGTTCGAGAGAGTCGTTCGTGCCTCGAATTTTAATAATAAAAGTAAAATAATGGAATAGGATAAGCGGAAGGTTTCAAGAAGGGTAAGTTTAGTAATAGGTTCGGTTAAGGGTAGCAAAGATGGATGAAGGATAGAAGGCTTGGTTTGGGTTAACAAGAAAGAAGTTTAAAAGATGGGAATGGAAAAACGAACTCAACGTCAGGAATGATTCAACACTAAGAAGTGTCACCCCGATTCCTATATTGTTAAGGTGAAAAAGTATGGATAGATGGATAGGTGAACGCCACACCAAGATTGGTGATAAGTTCAAAACAAGACGATTGACGCCACTAGCACAAGCCAGATAAGTCGTTCGAAACTTGTACGAGATATGAGAGGAAGCAACCTCACAAGAACAATGTTCATTAACAAATTTGGCAAAAGTCCTTTTACAATGAAATGAGCAAACTATTTATACTAGTTTCTTATGCTAGCCGAATAGTCCATTCATGAACTTAAAAATTAAGTAATGTACCTAATTAAAACATGAAACTTCTAGATAAATGTCCAATGGTGTTCTTGTCCATGTTCGGCCAAATGGGAGGTGAGTGGATAGCTTCATGAATATGCATTGATGTACTTGGATAAATGACCTTCATACATGCATGGCTAGATTCGGCTAACTCCTTTAATGGAGCCTTGAATTCATGTTGTTTCACAATGAGTGGCTTAATTAAATGAGGCTTCATGAAGAGTCAAACTTGGTGTGAACAAGGAGCTTGAGTAGACACTTGTGTGTGAACGTCTAACCGAATGGTCATCATGGTGTGAACACAATGTGTGAACACATGATCAATACATGAACCGTCCAATGCATGTTCCATCATCAATTTAATTCATGAATCTTCAAATACATGAATGACCATCATGAACATGCATGTGCCTCTTGATTGTCGTCCATTGAACCTTCCTATGCATGCACCTTGCATTAAATGCCATGAATGTATCTTCCAAATTCAGCTAACCTACAAAATAAAATAACACGATTAAATAGCACACAACTATTCATATAATTATAATTTAAAATAATAACTAAATAAGTTAATGACACTAACTAAATTTGGACATAATAATTATAAGTCAACTTATCATATTAAATTCGGCTAGCTGAAATAGTCAAAAACACTTAGTGAGCTAAGTTGAGGTAGGGAATTTGGCATGAGCTGTAGCAAACTTAGTTATAAGCTAGATTAAAACTTAGTTTATTAAAATGAAAAAGGAATGAGCTGAGACGAGCTCAATTTAAGCTCAAACAAGCTAAAACAAGCTCAAGTGAGCTGATTTGAGCTGAATGGCGCATGGGGAGCTGGAGAGGAGCTGAGATCGGAATGCAAAATGGTGCATGGAGTCTTCAAGGAGTTGTCCTTAGCTCCTCCAACATCATGGACCTTGTTATCATCCCAAATGCGCAGCACAAAGGTTGATATAGCTTTTTGAATTTGCTTGGTTCTAGCTCGAGTCATGCGGCCTTTTGGAAGCTCAATGGATTCTTGGTGTGCATTCGAGGATGCCCCGGGTGTGCTCACATCAGTTCCACAAAGTGACCGAATACATGAAGGAGCCATTAATGCACATGCATGGCTTAATACATCGTATGGAAGGATGCATGCACAACTAGTGTTCAATGGATGGCATTTGAAGGAATTCATGTATTGGGGACGTTCATGCAAGTGGGGGCTATTTTATGTACATGTATTTGAGGATTCATGGATCGTAATTAAGGAAGAACATGCATTGGGAAGTTTCATGCTTGTATCATGAATATCCAAGATGTCCATTCAAGTACTCAAGGTACATTCAAGCCTCATTCGGCCAAGGGAGATGTAGGAGTATTAAAGGGCTGCACATTCATGAACTATGGCTTTTCTTCAAGGCTAAGTATGCATGAATGCATCAGGTGAAGCAACATGATGGTTCAACCAATTCATGCACCATCCCCAAGCATGAACCAAATTTTATTGCTTTTGTGTGAACATGTTAAATACAAATGTGAACAGAATTTAAGTTAATGTGAACATCATAGATGCCGAATATCAATAGGCATCTTAGGCTTTCTATGAGGTTACTTCCTCTCATATCTCGTGCAAGTTTTGAAGACTTATCTAGTTGTGCTAGTGGCGTCTACCAATCTTGTTTGAACTTATCACCATTCTTGGTGTGGCGTTCACCTATCCTACTATTCCATTTATCCACCTTAACAATATAGGAACTGGGGTGACACTTTTTAGTGTTGAATCGCTCTTGACGTTAAGTTCACTAAACCATTTCCACCTTTGTTACTTCTTCTTTGTTATTTCCAAAACTGAACCACCACGTAAACATCCATCTTTGTTATCCCTAACCGAACCTATCTTCATCAACTTGCTTCCCTTGAACCCTATTCACTTCCAATAAAGTCTAACTATCCAACTTCTTCAACTAAGACCAAAACACGAACAACCCTTCTCGTCTACGATCAGGCAACTACGTGAATTCGACTCAACCACCCGAGCCTGATCACATTAGTAGACGAGAAGGGTCATTCGCGTTTTGGTCTTAGTAGAAGAAGTTGGATGGATAGGCTTGATGGAAGCGAATGGGGTTCAAGAGGAGCAAGTTAGTGATGATAGGTTCAGCTAAGGATAACAAAGATGGATGTTAAAGAGCTGGTTCAGTTTTGGAGATGTAATATCCCGAATTAGGGCCTAATCGGAATAGTGGTTTTGTGACCACAAATTCGAGATAGAAATAATTATTTTATAATTATTTTGAGGTTTATGATATGATTGCATGATTGTGTAAAAATTTGTGAAGAAATTCTATGCACAAAATGCTTAATTTGAAGTTAGGGACTAAATCAAATATGTTGCAAAACTTGCATTCTAGAAGTTTTTAGTATGAAATTGCTTTGAAATATTAATTAGGAGGTCTTAAATAGCAATTTGACCAATTTTAAGTTCATGGGCAAAATTAGGACATGGAAGGAATTTTTGAAAGTTTAGTAAGGAGGGGTATTTTGGTCATTTGGATATTAAATGAAATAAAATGTGAAAAATAACACAAAATGGTCATCTTCTTCATAAGGTTGCTGCCGAATTTTACTCTCACCATAGCTAGGGTTTATTTTACTCTCACCACAGCTAGGGTTTCTTCAACTTTCAAGCTTCATAGTAAGTGATTCTAAGCCCCGTTTTTAATGATTTTTACGTTTTTGAGATCCCAGTAACTCGGTAAAGCTTATGCTAGCAATAACTTAACCTAGGGTTTATATTTGGAAAAATACCCATAGGTGAAATTTGTGTATTTTGATATTTTATGATAGAATATGAGGTTTTAAATTATGTTAGACAACTTGCACTACTAGATTTTAAGCAAAAACGAGTAAAAGGGCTTAATCGGTAAAAATACCTAATAGTCACAAGTACATGTTAGAGTGAGAATTTGATGTTGCCATAGAAGGAAAAAATGACCAGCATGTTGTAAAACATAAGAATAAGGAATAAAGTTTAATCTCGAGCCTAGGGGCAAAAGTGTAAATATGCAAAAGTTTAGGGGTAAAATTTTAATTTTGCCAAAATTTAAATTAAGGATTAATTTGATAATGTGAATATTAAATAAGCTAAATGTGTTATTTTAGATCAAGAAAGACGTGGAATCGACCCCAATCGAGGAAAAGAAAAGATTGTGGACTAAATTGCAAAATCTTTGTATTTTGGTACCAAGGTAAGTTCATGTGTAAATAATGTAGCATAATGGTTATTTTTAAGTTATTGATGTCAATTATATGATATGCTGATTTTTATCATGAAATATATGCTTTGTGGTTATTTTCGAATAAAATGTAAATTATGTGAGCTACTTGTTACATATAAATTGTTACCGAGTATTGGTTTCGGTATTCTACGGAAGACAACAAGGATATATGTTCGAGGAAAATCCCATTTGAACCTCAGGAATAGATTAGGATACAAGTGACATGTCACTGGGATATTTGGGCATCCGAACTCGTTGAGTTGAGTCCGAGTTCACTTATGGATGCGAATGTCCGAACTCATTGAGTTGAGTCTGAGTTCGTGAAATGTAACTAGGCATCCGAGCTCGTTGAGTTGAGTCCGAGTTCACTTATGGATGCGAACACCCGAGCTCGTTGAGTTGAGTCCGAGTTCGCTTATGGGCGGGTTACATAGTAGCTTGGCTACATATGTGGCACTTATGTGCAAACTTTCCATGTATCCGAATTATATTCCGATGTGTTCAAGGGGTAAAGTTCTACTCAAATGGAAGAATACTCGAGATGAAAAGAGACGTATTGGTAAGTGTTGTGAAATGGATACTTTGGACAGGTATGTACTTAACCCTCGGGTTGAGTATCGATACAACAACGATAAGGTAATAAGATGATGAATGATGATTAGAAATGTGATTTATGTTTTGGTGATACCATGCTAATGTTGATTGGTATGATTGTTTTGTTATGTTACTTATTATTTGCATATGAACTTACTAAGCATTTATGCTTACTCCCTCCTTCTTACTCATTGTAGTTTTGGACAAGCCAGCTCAGGAGTCGGGATAGGTCGAAGGCTCGATCACACTATCTGAAGGACTTTTTGGTAAATGGCTTGTAAAATTTAAGTATGGCATGTATAGCAATATACCTATTTTGTGTAAATGATCTTATGATATGATGATGGAATGGTTGAGGAAATGCTTGATAATGATAAATTATGGAAATGGTTAGTTTAGATTATGTTTGATGTTATGAAAAGTTATTAGGATACCTAGTTCATGAAAACTCATAAAAAGGATGAAATTTGCCATAAACAGAACATTGCAGCAACACTGATGTGAGTTTGAAAATTTACTAAAAATCATAGAAATTGAATTAGGTGATGGATTAAATATAAAATTTAAGCTTATTATGTCTAGTTTCACATAAAACAAACTAAACAGGTAAAGGAATTATATGTTAGAAGATATTTGAATTTTAGCAAAACAGGGCCAGAGTGATTTCTGGATCCCCTATTCCAACTTTATAAATTCACCATAAATTGTACAGATATAATTATGTGGTGTATTTTATATTCTAAGAATCCTTATTGAGTCTAGTTTCAGGAGAAACAAACCTCATAGTCATATAAATTTTGTACAGAGATAAATGTGGTTTGTAGTAAACAGAGGTCAGTCTAGTCAAGTCCTGAAACAGGGGTAAATTTAACTAATAAACTATACTAATTGGCCCGAGCAAAAATTCTAGAAAAAAAATTAGTAAATAGGTATATGAGTCTAGATTCAGTAAAAATTTACGGATCTTGATTTTGAGTTTCGTAACTCGAGATATGATTTTTCTTGTGACTGTGACGCAAGTAGCTAGAAAGCTGTAAATGTAGAAACAAATAATCCAAAGTTCTAAAAATGTTAAATTAAGCTTAGTAACACCTCATACTCGACTCCGACGACAGTCTCGGGCATGGGGGCATTATATTTAGTGGTATCAGAGCAGGTTTAGTCAGTTCTCGGACTACGTGTTGTATGTACGGATTTTGCTATACATGCCATATGTATAAATTGTGATAGTGTGACGACTTTTGACCTTTTTAAATGATTTTTTTATAGTAAATGGATCCCGATCCAGCTGTGGCAGATGAAGTAAAGAGTAATGCGCCAGCTTTGGCTAAAGGAGCAGCGCCGACTGAAAATCCACCTCCTACTGTTGGTCAGGGAGGAGGAGAAAGGGATCGGGAAGCCTTTCTCCAAATGATGAGTGCATGGTACACTGAGTTCATTCTTACGAACCCAAATGTACAACCTCCCCCACCTCCCCTAATTCCTCAACCTGTACCCCCGATGCCTCAAGGTATGGATCTGATGAAATTTCATAGAACTCCAGTTGACAGAATTCGTAAACAAGCGGCTGAAGAATTTAAGGCAAATATTGATGATGATGCCGAGAAAGCAGAGTTTTGGCTTGAAAATTCTATCTGGGTATTTGATGAATTATCTTGTACACCTGAAGAATGTTTGAAATGCGCTATATCTTTTTTGAGGGATTCAACCTATAATTGGTGGAAGACTTTGATTTCGGTGGTACCGAAAGAAAAAGTAACCTGGGAATTCTTTCAAGAAGAGTTTCGGAAGAAATATATTAGTGAAAGATTTATTGATCAGAAGCGTAAAGAATTTCTTGAATTGAAGCAAGGTAATATGACAGTTACAGAATATGAAAGAGAGTTTGTTCGATTAAGTAAGTATGCCAGAGAGTATGTTCTTACAGAGGCCAAGATGTGTCGACGATTTGAAGACGGGCTTAACGAAGATATCAAGGTATTTGTTGGAATTCTTGAATTAAAAGAAATGGTAGTACTGGTTGATCGAGCTTGCAAGGCTGAAGAACTACTTAAAGAGAAGAAAAAGGTAGAGGATGAGACTAGAAATTGGAAGAAAAGATCGACGAGCAGTTCATTTTCACAGCAACCCGGAAAGTCAAGAAATATGAATCCTCGTTCCCAAGTTTCAGCTGGGCAATCATATGGGAATTATAAGAAGCAAAATGTGGGTCCTAAGTCCCAGACTACTTCGGCAGCCAGTGTAGGGAACTCGAGATTTGTTAAACCTGAGTGTCAGGGGTGTGGTAGAAATCATTTTGGTCCGTGCAGAGTAAATGAATGTTTTCGATGTGGTTCTCCGGATCATTTTATTAGAGACTGCCCAGAGAGAGCTGAAAAAGAAAAATTTCAGAATACAAAAACAAGTGGTGCAGATTCAAGAGGAAGATATCCAAGAAAAGCTGGGAGTGAAGCAAGCAGTAAGAATGTAGCCAGGGATACACCAGTTAGACTTGAAGGAAGGGCTCCGGCTAGAACTTATGCTATTAAAGCGCGCGAAGATGCTTCCTCACCTGATGTGATTACCGGTACATTTTCTCTCTATAATGTTAATGTTATTGCTTTGATTGATCCCGGTTCTACTCATTCATATGTGTGCATGAAACTGGTGTCTAGTATGAATATACCTGTTGAGAACACAGAATTTATAATTAGAGTGTCGAATCCGTTAGGCAAATGTGTGATTGTTGATAAAGTATGTAAGAAATGTCCTTTAATGATTCGGGGTCATTACTTTCCGGCCGACTTGATGTTGTTGCCGTTTGATGAGCTTGATGTTATTTTGGGTATGGATTGGTTGACATGGCATGATGCTAAAATAAATTGCAAAGAAAAGGTTATAGAATTAAAGTGTGAAAGTGGTGAAATTCTGCAGGTTGAATCAGACAAATCAGAGGCATTATTTAGTGTGATTTCTTCAATGTCGGCTCAAAGATATCTGAGAAAGGGTTATGAAGCTTATTTAGCGTATGTAATTAATACAAAAAAAGTTGAAAAGAAAGTTGAATCAGTGCCGGTTGTGTGTGAATTTGCGGACGTATTTCCAAAAGAATTGTCGGGTTTGCCTCCAGTCAGGGAAGTAGAATTTGGTATTGATTTGATACCGGGAACAGCTCCGATTTCGATTGCTCCATATAGAATGGCACCAGCAGAGTTGAAGGAACTAAAGTCGCAGTTGCAAGAGTTGACTGATAAAGGCTTTGTGAGACTGAGTTTTTAACCTTGGGGTGCTCCCGTGTTATTTGTGAAAAAGAAGGATGGTTCTATGAGGTTGTGTGTTGATTATCGGCAGTTAAACAAGGTGACAATCAAAAATAAGTATCCGTTGCCAAGAATTGATGATTTGTTTGATCAGCTAAAAGGAGCGACATGGTTTTCAAAGATTGACTTGAGATCTGGGTATTACCAACTGCGGGTAAAAGAGTCGGATGTGCCTAAAACTGCTTTTAGAACAAGGTATAGTCATTATGAATTTTTAGTTATGCCATTCGGGTTGACAAATGCTCCTGCTGTGTTTATGGATTTAATGAATCGCATATTTCGACCATACTTGGATAAATTTGTTATAGTGTTTATAGATGATATTTTAATTTATTCAAAAGATGAGATAGAGCATGCTGAGCATTTGAGGATAGTTTTGCAAACTTTGAGAGATAAGCAGCTGTATGCTAAGTTTAGTAAAAGTGAATTTTGGCTCTGGAAAGTTGGATTTTTGGGTCATATTGTTTCAGGTGATGGTATACGGGTTGATCCTAGTAAAATTTCAGCCATTGTTGATTGGAAACCACCAAAAAATGTAACTGAAGTTAGAAGTTTCTTGGGGCTAGCCGGGTATTATCGGCGGTTTGTAAATGGATTTTCTATAATTGCTGCTCCTATAACTAGACTACTCCGAAAGGATGTTAAATTTGAATGGACGGAGGAATGTCAACAAAGTTTTGAAGAATTGAAAAAGTTATTAACAGAGACACCAGTGTTAGTACAGCCCGAATTAGGTAAAGAATTTGTGGTGTATAGTGATGCTTCTCTAAATGGTTTGGGGTGTGTACTCATGCAAGAAGGAAAAGTAGTGGCTTATGCTTCGAGGCAGTTAAAACCTCATGAGAGGAATTATCCTACTCACGATTTGGAATTGGTTGCGGTGGTGTTTGCTTTAAAGATTTGGTGACATTATTTGTATGGTGAAAAGTGCCGGGTATATACCGACCATAAAAGTCTTAAGTACTTGATGTCACAAAAAGACTTGAATTTGAGACAGCGAAGATGGTTGGAGTTATTGAAAGATTACGAGCTTGTTATTGATTATCATCCGGGAAAAGCGAATGTGGTTGTCGATGCTTTAAGCAGAAAGTTGTTGTTTTCTTTGAGAGTTATGAACACTCAGTTGAAAATGTCAGATGATGGTTCGATTCTAGCAGAGTTAAGAGTAAAATCGATGTTTTTACAAGAGATTTACAAGCTCAAAAAGATGATCAAGATTTGCAAGCCAAGAGAAAGCGATGTGAAGTTGATCAGAGTCGATTTCAGAATCGGTTCGATGGGTGCTTAATGTTTAAAGATCGGATTTGTGTACCAAGAATGAGGAATTGATTCAAAAGATCCTACAGGAAGCACATAGTAGTTGTTTCTCGATTCATCCGGGTAGTACGAAAATGTATAATGACTTGAAGAAAATGTATTGGTGGAATGGAATGAAAAGAGATATATCAGAGTTTGTGTCCAAATGCTTAATTTGTCAACAGGTGAAAGCTGAACACCAAGTGCCTTCGGGATTACTTCAGCCTATTATGGTTCCTGAATGGAAATGGGATTGGATTACTATGGATTTTGTATTAGGATTGCCATTGACTCCAGGAAAGAAAGATGCCATCTGGGTAATAGTTGACAGATTAACTAAGTCGGCTCATTTTATCCCGGTACGTATGGATTATTCTCTTAACAAGTTGGCTGAACTATATGTTAGAGAAATTGTCAGATTACATGGAATACCATTATCGATTATTTCGGATAGAGATCCAAGGTTTACCTCGCGATTTTGGCAAAAGTTGCAAGACGCGTTAGATACAAAATTAAATTTCAGTACTGCTTTTCATCCACAAACTGATGGACAATCAGAGAGAGTAATTTAGGTTCTTGAAGATATGCTCAGATGTTGTGTATTGGAATTTCAAGGAAGTTGGGAAAGATATTTACCGTTGGTAGAATTTGCTTACAATAATAGTAATCAGACGAGCTTGAAAATGGCACCTTATGAAGCATTGTATGGTTGTAAGTGTCGAACGCCTTTGTATTGGACTGAACTCAAGGAAAATCATATTTATGGAGTTGATCTAATAAAAGAAACCGAAGAAAAAGTGAAGGTAATTCGAGATTGTTTGAAAGCTAATTCAGATAGACAGAAATCTTATGCAGATTTAAAACGAAAGGACATTGAATTTCAAGTTGGTGATAAAGTATTTTTAAAGGTGTCTCCGTGGAAGAAAGTTTTTAGATTTGGACGGAAGGGCAAATTAAGTCCGCGTTTTATTGGGCCATATGAAATAATTGGAAAAGTTGGACCGGTAGCATATCGGCTAGCTTTACCACCTGAATTAGAGAAGATTCATGATGTATTCTAGTATCTATGTTATGCCGGTATCGTTCGGATCCTTTACATGTAGTTTCACCGACAGAAATTGAACTACAACCAGATATGACCTACGAAGAAGAACCGATTAAGATTTTAGCTCGAGAGGTCAAACAACTAAGGAATAAAAATATTGCACTTGTGAAGGTGTTGTGGCAAAAGCATGGAGTAGAAGAAGCTACATGGGAATCCAAAGAAAATATGAGAAATCAATACCCACATCTGTTTACCGGTAAGATTTTCGAGGACGAAAATCCTTAAAGGGGGGAGAGTTGTAATATCCCGAATTAGGGCCTAATCGGAATAGTGGTTTCGTGACCACAAATCTGAGATAGAAATAATTATTTTATAATTATTTTGAGGTTTATGATATGATTGCATGATTGTGTGAAAATTTTGTGAAGAAATTCTATGCATAAAATGCTTAATTTGAAGTTAGGGACTAAATCGAATAAGTTGCAAAACTTGCATTCTAGAAGTTTTTAGTATGAAATTGCTTTGAAATATTAATTAGGAGGTCTTAAATAGCAATTTTACCAATTTTAAGTTCATGGGCAAACTTAGGACATGGAAGGAATTTTTGAAATAAAATGGGAAAAATAACACAAAATGGTCATCTTCTTCATAAGGTTGCTGTCGAATTTTACTCTCACCATAGCTAGGGTTTCTTCAACTTTCAAGCTTCATAGTAAGTGATTCTAAGCCCCGTTTTTAATGATTTTTACGTTTTTGAGATCCTGGTAACTCGGTAAAGCTTATGCTAGCAATAACTTAACCTAGGATTTATATTTGGAAAAATACCCATAGGTGAAATTTGTGTATTTTGATGTTTTATGATAGAATATGAGGTTTTCAATTATGTTAGACAACTTGTACTACTCGATTTTAAGCAAAAACGAGTAAAAGGGCTTAATCGATAAAAATACCTAATAGTCACAAGTACATGTTAGAGTGAGAATTTGATGTTTCCATAGAAGGGAAAAGTGATCAGCATGTTGTAAAACATAAGAATAAGGAAGAAAGTTTAATCTCGAGCCTAGGGGCAAAAGTGTAAATATGCAAAAGTTTAGGGGTAAAATTTTAATTTTGCCAAAATTTAAATTAAGGATTAATTTGATAATATGAATATTAAATAAGCTAAATGTGTTATTTTAGATCAAGAAAGACGTGGAATCGACCCCAATCGAGGAAAAGAAAAGATTGTGGACTAAATTGCAAAATCTTTGTATTTTGGTACCAAGGTAAGTTCATGTGTAAATAATGTAGCATAATGGTTATTTTTAAGTTATTGATGTCAATTATATGATATGCTGATTTTTATCATGAAATATATGCTTTGTGGTTATTTTCGAATAAAATGTAAATTATGTGAGCTACTTGTTACATATAAATTGTTACCGAGTATTGGTTTCGGTATTCTACAGAAGACAGCAAGGATATATGTTCGAGGAAAATCCCATTTGAACCTTAGGAATAGATTAGGATACAAGTGACATGTCACTGGGATATTTGGGCATCCGAACTCGTTGAGTTGAGTCCGAGTTCACTTATGGATGCGAATGTCCGAACTCGTTGAGTTGAGTCCGAGTTCGTGAAATGTAACTAGGCATCCGAGCTCGTTGAGTTGAGTCCGAGTTCACTTATGGATGCGAATGCCCGAGCTCATTGAGTTGAGTCCGAGTTCGCTTATGGGCGGGTTACATAGTAGCTTGGCTACATATGTGGCACTTATGTGCAAACTTTCCATGTATCCGAATTATATTCCGATGTGTTCAAGGGGTAAAGTTCTACTCAAATGGAAGAATACTCGAGATGAAAAGAGACGTATTGGTAAGTGTTGTGAAATGGATACTTTGGACAGGTATGTACTTAACCCTCGGGTTGAGTATCGATACAACAACGATAAGGTAATAAGATGATGAATGATGATTAGAAATGTGATTTATGTTTTGGTGATACCATGCTAATGTTGATTGGTATGATTGTTTTGTTATGTTACGTATTATTTGCATATGAACTTACTAAGCATTTATGCTTACTCCCTCCTTCTTACTCATTGTAGTTTTGGACAAGCCAGCTCAGGAGTCGGGATAGGTCGAAGGCTCGGTCACACTATCTGAAGGACTTTTTGGTAAATGGCTTGTAAAATTTAAGTATGGCATGTATAGCAATATACCTATTTTGTGTAAATGATCTTATGATATGGTGATGGAATGGTTGAGGAAATGCTTGATAATGATAAATTATGGAAATGGTTAGTTTAGATTATGTTTGATGTTATGGAAAGTTATTAGGATACCTAGTTCATGAAAACTCATAAAAATGATGAAATTTGCCATAAACAGAACATTGTAGCAATACTGACATGAGTTTGAAAATTTACTAAAAATCATAGAAATCGAATTAGGTGATGGATTAAATATCAAATTTAATCTTATTATGTCTAGTTTCACATAAAACAAACTAAGCAGGTAAAGGAATTATATGTTAGAAGATATTTGAATTTTAGCAAAATAGGGCCAGAGTGATTTCTGGATCCCCTGTTCCAACTTTAGAAATTCACCATAAATTTTACAGATATAATTAGGTGGTTTATTTTATATTCTAAGAATCCTTATTGAGTCTAGTTTCAGGAGAAACAAACCTCATAGCCATATGAATTTTTTACAGAGATAAATATGGTTCGTAGTAAACAGAGGTTAGTCCAGTCAAGTCCTGAAACAGGGGTAACTTTAACTAATAAACTGTACTAATGGGCCCAAGAAAAAATTCTAGAAAAAAATTGGTAAATAGTTATATGAGTCTAGATTCAGGAAAAATTTACGGATCTTGATTTCAAGTTTCGTAACTCGAGATATGATTTTTCTTGTGACTGTGACGCAAGTAGCTAGAAAGCTGTGAATGTAGAAACAAATAATCCAAAGTTCTAAAAATGTTAAATTAAGCTTAGTAACACCTCATACTCGACTCCGGCGATGGTCTCGGGCGTGGGGGCGTTACAGGAGATAACAAAGAAGAAATAACAAAAGGTGGAAATGGATTAGTGAACTTAACGTCAAGAGCGATTCAACACTAGAAAGTGTTACCCCGATTTCTATATTGTTAAGGTGGATAAATGGAATAGAGGGATAGGTGAATGCCACACCAAAAATGGTGATAAGTTCAAACAAGATTGGTAGACGCCACTAGCACAAGTAGATAAGTCTTTCAAAAATTGTATGAGATATGAGAGGAAGCAACCTCCCAGAAACAGAGTTTCATTAACAAATTGGCAAAAAGTCCTTTTACAAAGAAATGAGAAAACTATTTATAGTCTAGCATGTAGTAGCTGAATGGACAAATTGACTAACTTAGAAGCTAAGCAAGTCAGCTAAGAAGCAACTAGAATAATCTAGAGCAAGTTAATTAATTTGCTAAGGCTAGATTCGGCTGATGGGAACTTCATTGGACAGCTTCATGAGTAAGCAAAGTGTCTTGGATGAATGTGAAGACTTGGGAGCTCATTGGACTTGCCTAGCTTCGGCCATGGAATGAATGGAGCTTTCAAGAAGTGTCACTTGGCCGAATAGGTGCTTAAGATCTCCAAAAGTTCATCCACATACAATCGGTCATGCATGGAACTAGAAAGGAGCTTGAATCTAGCTGTACATGAACATGCAATAAATGCCCTTCATACATGCATGTGTGCCGTCCAAAGGAGAAGTATCTTCATTAATCCAGATGCATGTAATTTACCATCAATGTACATGAACATAATTACCTCCAAGCATTGAACTAAGCCATGCATGAATCTTCTCATTCATTGAATAAGCCCATACATGCACCTAGCCTTTAATGTATCTCCATATTCGACTGAACCTACAAAGACATGGACACATTTGATTATATCATTTAAACATAATTAAACAGCAACTAACCAACCTAAATAACAACCAACTAATTTTGAGCACATTAAATTAAAATTAACTCGCTTATTAATTTTGGCTAGCTCAAATGATACGATCACGTCTCGGAGTGCACCAAGTTCTAGCAAGGATTCAATGGTGCTACCCCAAAGACCAATTACGTGAGCTCGAGCTAAGCAAATCAAAGAGGCCATTTCAGCGTTAGTTAACCAATTCTGGGCCGAGGCTTTGGTTGGAGAAATAGAACGAGTTGGGACCAGTTTGATAAAGATTCCTTGCAACATATTGCAAACTGATTTTAGCTCAATTCCAGCTCTTTGAACCCGTTCCAACTAAATTGAACTTTTTTATTTTTCAGCTTTGCATTTAGTTGCATTTTTAATCCTTGCGTTTAGGCATCTTAGTTTAATAAATGAGTTAATGGTTATTAAGTCTACTCATTTTAGTTTAATTAATTGAGTTTTTATGAACTTAATTTAATAGTTGTTTCTTTAAATAATCTAGCTACTAGGATAATTTATTAATGCATGAGTTAAAGTTCATTTAATAATGCTTCTCTTAATTAAACTAGCTGCTGGAATAAATGTTGCATAAGTGATAGTTCATTTATTTAAGTTAGTTGTTAATTTGTTTTAAGCTTAATAATTGAATAAATGTGACGGTTACATGTGTTAATTGCAGGTGACTTTTCAGCTCACATCCATTACATTTAAAGGCTGTTATGCATTCAATAAGGTGACTTTTCAAGAGATTTTGGTTACAAAAGAGGGGGCTGTTACAAAGAGGCTTTATATATCATTAAGAAGTTGTTTTATCAATTAAAGGAGAGCATTATTCTTCTTTAAATTGGGCAGCAACTTTGTTTCATCTTCCATAACTGTTTGCTTCATGAGTAATCATTTCATGCATTCAATTCTTCATCAAAGAAGCTGGTGTCTTTTCAGTTGGTCAAGGAAACATCAAAAGACTTTGAAAGCAACTTAAATTGAAGAAGCAAATCACATTGAAGATTGGTTAGAATTTCAAAAGTTGTTATTTTTCATTAGAGCTCATTATTAGCTTCATTAAAAGTGACCATTTAGCTAGCCTTTTTTGACATTATAAATATATGTAATCAGCTTATTGAATAGAGAACTTTTGGACATTTTGTTAATGTTATGCTGCCAAATTTGTGAGGCAAACTTTTCTCTATTTTTGTTCAAGGATTCGTTGGCTACCTAGTGTTCTAGTTGTGTCATCCGTTTTCTTTGTCAGAAACCGAACTTATCACTACTCGTAGTGTGGCGTTCAAACATACCGAGGTTCCTATCTTGCTAGATAGTGGGTCGAGGTCACCTTAACCACTCTTAAACTGAACTAAAGGGCCTATAAGCAACGGGTCAATACCAAATCGGTATTGGTTCTTATTTGTACTTTTGTTCAATCCATTTTCTTTTCTTAACCATTTGGCTCCAAAACTAATTCTTTCTTTTCACATCTTACTATTTTGAACCAAAACAAATTCCTTCTTTTCCAGCTTACCTTTTCATACCATATTCTTAAACCAGCTACTAATTTGTCAAAACAACTTCATTCCATACCAATTTCACTAAACTTAATTATTATTGCTTCTCGTAGGCGATCAGCATTTTTACATACAATTCAATTCATCACAAAGTCAGATCATATCATTTGGTATCAGAGCTGGAATTAAGAAGCTCTAACGATCGAAGAACGTAAAAAAAACTAGTTTGTAAGTAAAAAAATTTTGAAATTTTTTTTGAAACTAGAACATTGTTTTTACTTCTTCTCTATTTTTTTTTCAATCCTGAAACTCTTACTCTCTCATCCACTTCTATCTTTGACCTTTTTTGCCACACTATACGCAATTATTTTATTTCTTGCAAGCCTACCTTGTCTTAAATCACATCATCCCTCGTTACCCATTTGAAACCGACCATCTAGACTAAGGTTAAGCCTTGGCGAATTTGCTTATGAAATCACGAGAAAGGTAAAGAGAGGTAAAAGGCACGAGAGTTGTGAGTGCAATAGAGTGGAGATAAAAGCCTATTCTCGAGCGTAAAACACGAGCGTGAGTGAAATTCCTCTTTCTTTTTGAGTAATCGTGTGAGGAACCTAAACTCAATGTCATAAGAATCTGATCCTAACATGGAAGATCATCCTGCACGACAACCTATTCGCAACATTCCTGATTTGAACATGCAAGCTCTATTACGAGAGATGGAAAGACTCTTAGATCGAAGATTAAATCTCCTTGAAGATCACCTATTCCAAGTCAAAGCGTGAGAGCAACGTGAAAGACCTCCTGAAGTAGTCGAAAGACCTCCTGAAGTTTCCAACCTAGACGGGAGAGACCAAACCAACAACGGGAAAGACAAAGAGTTCAAGAAGATGATGTAAATGATCCTAGTGATTGATGTGATCTGGCTCGGGTGATTGAGTCAAATTCACATAGTTGCCCGATTGTAGATGAGAAGAATCGTTCGTGTCATTGTCTTGGAAGTCAAAGTTAGATGGATAGATTCAAATAAGCGGAAGGGTTTCAAAAGATAAGTAAAGGGGAAGTGATAGGTTCGGCTAAGGAAACCAAAAGAATGTTGAATGGATAGTTCAGTTCGGAAACAACAAGAAAGAGATAATGTAAGGTGGGGATGGAATAGGGAACTTAACGTTAGGAGCGATTCAACACTAAAAAGTGTCACCCCTGTTCCTATATTATTAAGGTGGATAATGGGATAGTAGGAGAGGTGAACGCCACACCAAGAATGGTGATAAGTTCAAACAAGATCGGTAGACGCCACTAGCACAAACTAGATAAGTCTTCAAAACTTGTACGAGATATGAGAGGAAGCAACCTCGCAAAAACAGAGTTTCAATAAAAAATTGACAAAAGTCCTTTTACAAAGAAATGAGTAAACTATTTATAGTCTAGCATGTAATAGCTGAATGGACAAATTGACTAACTTAGAAGCTAAGCAATTCGGCTAAGAAAAGACTAGAATAATCTAGAACAAAAACATTAATTAGCTAAGTCTTGATTTGGCTGAATGGGACTTCATTGGATAGCTTCATGTTTAAGCAAAGTGACTTGGATGAATGTGAAGACTTGGGAGCTCAATAGTTTTGCTAGGTTCGGCCTTGGGATGAATTGGGCATTCAAGAAGTGTCTTTTGGCCGAATAAACACCTAGGGAAGTCATTTGGGCAGCCAACAATTCATGTATTAAGAATTAGATGCATTCTCCCATTCGTTGTAGCTTGCTGTCAATGCATCTTCGCTTGGACTTCATTCATAGATTGACTTTGGAAATTGATTATGTAGCTACTCCTTGGTTGAATAAGTGCTTAGGAATAGCAATAGTTCACTCACATACATCCAATCATGCATGGAACTTGAAAGGGGCTTGAAACTGGCCGTACATGAACATTCATTAATTACTCTCCATTCATGCATGTGTGCCATCCAAAGGGATTGTATCTTCATAATCCAATGCATGTAATTAACCTCCCATGTACATGAACATAATTCCTTACAAGCATTCAACCGAACCATGCATGAATCTTCTTATGCATTGAACTAGCCCGTACATGCACCTAGCCTTAAATGCACCTCCATATTCGGCTAACCTACAAAAGAATTAAACACATAATTATTTAAAATATATACGTTCATTTTAAAAATAATTAAAAAGCAATTAGACAACTTAAATGACACTAACTAAATTGGACACATTTAATTGAAACTAACTAGCAACATTAAGTTCGGCTAGCTCAAACTAAGTTAAAACATTTAATGAACTTATTTGAGCTAGGATTTTCATTATTGAGCTGTAGCAAACTAATTAGTATAAAACTAAAAATTAGTTTAATTTATTGAAATAAAGAACGAGCTAAAAGTAAGCTCGGTTGAGCTCAAACGATCTAAAATGAGCTCAAATGAGCTGAGTTGAGCTGGACGGAGCTCGAGGAGCTGGAAATGAGCTAGGATCAGCTTGCCAAAAATGCACGAGTTCTTTGGATAGTTGCTTCGAGCTGATTTTGTGAGTATTGGCCCTTGTTCGAAACCAAGATTTTGCATTAGAAGCTAGAACAGCTTCTAGGAAATGTTTAGCATGAGCTCGAGTTATGGGTCCTTTAGGCAACTTGATTGAATCTTGGTTCGCACTTGTAGGAGCCTCGGGTGTGCATACATCAGTGATCTTGAAAGCAATCAAGAGTCGAATGCAAGTAATCACCGGAGGGAACCATGACATCGAGATAGGAGACACGAAGATGATGATCTTAAGAACATCAAGCTTTCAATACCACCGTTCCAAGGTAGGTCGGATCCGGAGGCCTATCTTGAGTGGGAAAAGAAGATCGAGTTGGTGTTTTATTGTCATAACTACTCTGAAAATAAAAAGGTAAAACTAGCAGCAATCGAATTCTCGAATTATACAATGATCTGGTGGGATCAATTAACTACTAGTCAAAGACGTAACAGAGAATGACCAATCTCTACATGGACCGAGATGAAAGTAGTTTTGAGGCGACGATTTATCCCTTCTTACTACCATCGGGAGTTGCACCAAAAACTTCAAAATCTTACACAAGGGACCAAAAGCGTCGAAGACTACTAAAAGCAGATGGAAATTGCGATGATTCAGGCAGATGTCCAAGAGGATATGGCACGATTTCTAGCTGGATTAAACCGAGATATAATGAATGTCGTCGAGCTTCAACAATACCTTGAAGTGGTGGACATGGTTCATATGGCCATCAAGGTAGAAAAGCAACTCAAGCATAAAGGCCCAAGCCAAGGTTTTACCACTTCAAACACATCCGAGTGGGGCCAAAGTTTGAGTAAAGGTTTTCGAACATTTTGAGGAAAGGATACCATAGCACCTCTGAAAATCAAGAAGCCTAACACCGAAGTAAACAAAGGCAAGGCACCCGAGGTTTCTTTTAATCGTAGTCGAGACATCAAATGTTTCAAATGTCTCAGGAGAGGTCACATATCCAGTCAATGCCCAAATTGAAGGACCATGGTGATTCGTGCCGATGGCGAAGTCGAGACAGAAGATGAAGAAGAAAAGGTGTCTGAATTAGCTTCTGAAATTGAGGAGGACTTAGAACTACCTGTGGAAGGTAAACTACTCATTGTCAAAAGGAGTCTTAGTCTCCAAGGCCTGGATAACAAGCTACAACGGGAGAACATATTTCATACCTGATGTCAAGTAGGAGAAAAAGTTTGTTGTGTCATCATCGATAACGGCAGTTGTACAAATGTAGCAAGTACGATGATGGTTGAAAAACTTGTTTTGCCAACTACCAAGCATCCGAGCCCTTATAAACTTTAGTGGCTCAATGATGGCGGAGAACTTAAAGTGACCAAGCAAATACTCGTTTCTTTCACCATTGGAAAGTACTCAGATGAAGTATTATGTGACATTGTTTCGATGCACGCGGCCCATCTACTCCTTAGTCATTTATGGCAGTTTGATCGGCGAGTGCTACACGATGGGTATACCAATCGGTATACTTTCAAGTTTATGGGAAAGAATGTTACGTTAGCACCGTTAACTCCCAAACAAGTTTACGATGACCAATTGAAGTTGAAGGCATCCGTTAAACAAATGAGATAGAAAGTAGGATTTTCATTATTGAGCTGTAGCAAACTAATTAGTATAAAACTAAAAATTAGTTTAATTTATTGAAATAAAGAACGAGCTAAAAGTAAGCTCGGTTGAGCTCAAACGATCTAAAATGAGCTCAAATGAGCTGAGTTGAGCTGGACGGAGCTCGAGAAGCTGGAAATGAGCTAGGATCAGCTTGCCAAAAATGCACGAGTTCTTTGGATAGTTGCTTCGAGCTGATTTTGTGAGTATTGGCCCTTGTTTCAAACCAAGATTTTGCATTAGAAGCTAGAACAGCTTCTAGGAAATGTTTAGAATGAGCTCGAGTTATGGGTCCTTTAGGTAGCTTGATTGAATCTTGGTTCGCACTTGTTGGAGCCTCGGGTGTGCATACATCAGTGATCTTGAAAGCAATCAAGAGTCGAATGCAAGTAATCACCGGAGGGAACCACGACATCGAGATAGGAGACATGAAGATGATGATCTTAAGAACATCAAGCTTTCAATACCACCGTTCCAAGGTAGATCGGATCCGGAGGCCTATCTTGAGTGGGAAAAGAAGATCGAGTTGGTGTTTTATTGTCATAACTACTCTGAAAATAAAAAGGTAAAACTAGCAGCAATCGAATTCTCGAATTATGCAATGATCTGGTGGGATCAATTAACTACTAGTCAAAGATGTAACAGAGAATGACCAATCTCTACATGGACCGAGATGAAAGCAGTTTTGAGGCGACGATTTATCCCTTCTTACTACCATCGGGAGTTGCACCAAAAACTTCAAAATCTTACACAAGGGACCAAAAGCGTCGAAGACTACTAAAAGCAGATGGAAATTGCGATGATTCGGGCAGATGTCCAAGAGGATATGGCACGATTTCTAGCTGGATTAAACCGAGATATAATGAATGTCGTCGAGCTTCAACAATACCTTGAAGTGGTGGACATGGTTCATATGGCCATCAAGGTAGAAAAGCAACTCAAGCATAAAGGCCCAAGCCAAGGTTTTACCATTTCTAACACATCCGAGTGGGGCCAAAGTTTGAGTAAAGGTTTTCGAACATTTTGAGGAAAGGATACCATAGCACCTCTGAAAATCAAGAAGCCTAACACCGAAGTAAACAAAGGCAAGGCACCTGAGGTTTCTTTTAATCGTAATCGAGACATCAAATGTTTCAAATGTCTCAGGAGAGGTCACATATCCAGTCAATGCCCAAATTGAAGGACCATGGTGATTCGTGCCGATGGCGAAGTCGAGACAGAAGATGAAGAAGAAAAGGAGTCTGAATCAGCTTCTGAAATTGAGGAGGACTTAGAACTACCTGTGGAAGGTAAACTACTCATTGTCAAAAGGAGTCTTAGTCTCCAAGGCCTGGATAACAAGCTACAATGGGAGAACATATTTCATACCTGATGTCAAGTAGGAGAAAAAGTTTGTTGTGTCATCATCGATGACGGCAGTTGTACAAATGTAGCAAGTACGATGATGGTTGAAAAACTTGTTTTGCCAACTACCAAGCATCCGAGCCCTTATAAACTTTAGTGGCTCAATGATGGCGGAGAACTTAAAGTGACCAAGCAAATACTCGTTTCTTTCACCATTGGAAAGTACTCAGATGAAGTATTATGTGACATTGTTTCGATGCACGCGGCCCATCTACTCCTTAGTCGTCTATGGCAGTTTGATCGGCGAGTGCTACACGATGGGTATACCAATCGGTATACTTTCAAGTTTACGGGAAAGAATGTTACGGTAGCACCGTTAACTCCCAAACAAGTTTACGATGACCAATTGAAGTTGAAGGCATCCGTTAAATAAATAAGACAGAAAGAAAAGAAGATTGTAAAAAAATAAAAGAAGAAAAAAATAAGAAAAAGAAAACAAAAGAGAGCGAAAAGAAAATCAGCAAAGAAAAAGAAGAAAAAGAGAAGGAAACTGAAAAAATGAGTGTCTTTGCAAAAGTTAATGATATTTGAAAAGCGTTAGTATTGAATCGCCCTGTTCTTGTACTCATGTACAAGGAAACCTTGTTTTCTACTAACGAACTACCCGACACCCTACCTTCTTCTGTTTTGTCTTTGTTGCAGGATTTTAAAGATGTTTTCCTGGAGGAAGTCCCGAACGGTCTACCACCACTTTGTGGAATAGAACATCAAATAGACTTTGTGCCGGAAGCTGCTATTCCAAACCGTCCTACTTATCAAGCCAATCTAGAAGAGACTAAAGAACTGTAATGGCAAGTCAATGATCTGTTGGAAAAAGGCTACGTTCGCGAGAGTCTTAGTCCTTGTGATGTACCTATTTTGCTGGTACCAAAAAAAGATGGAACATGGCAAATGTGCATAGATTGCCGAGCTGTAAACAAGATTACCATCAAATATCGTCATCCAATTCCTCACCTTGACAACATGCTTATGAACTCAGCGGAGCCAAAGTATTTTCGAAAATCAACTTAAAAGGTGGCTACCACTAGATTAGGATGCGAGAAGGAGATGAGTGGAAAATGGCATTCAAGACCAAGCAGGGGCTGTACGAATGGTTGGTCATGCCATTTGGCCTAACCAACGCTCCCAGCACTTTCATGAGGTTAGTGAATTATGTGTTAAGGTCCTTTATTGGTAAGTTATATGTTGTTTATTTCGACAATATATTGATATATAGCAAGTCAATTGAAGACCATGTAAGGCACCATAAATCTATTTTGGAAGTTTTACGTAAAGAAACATTATATGCTAACCTCAAAAAGTATTCTTTCTATTTTGATAAAGTTGTTTTTTTAGGATTTGTGGTTAGCGCGAAAGGTCTCGAGGTAGACCAAGAAAAGATCAAGGCCATTCAAGATTCGCCAAGGCCAACGAGTATCACACAAGTCCGGAGTTTTCATGGCCTAGCCAGTTTCTATCGATGTTTCGTTCCTAATTTCAACACCATTACTGCCCCTCTTACGAGCGTCATTAAAAAGAACTCTACTTTCTATTGGAATGATGAGCAAGAAAAGTCATTTGTTAAAATTAAGGATTTTCTTACTAATGCTCCTTTACTTGCTCTTTCAGATTTCTCAAAAACCTTTGAGGTTGAGTGTGATGCCTCATGCATTGGAATCGAAGCTATTTTGACACAAGAAGGACGACCTGTGGCCTATTTTATTGAAAAGATTAGTGGAGCTGTACTCAACTATCCGGTATATGATAAAGAGATGTACACGCTCATACGAGCCCTTGAGACATGGCAACATTATTTATGGCCAAAGGGGTTCGTTATACACTCTGATCATGAAGCTTTAAAGCACATTAAAGGCCAGCACAAATTGAACCGACATCACACAAAATGGGTGGAGTTCCTTGAATTGTTTCCCTATGATATAAAATACAAAAAAGGTAAAGATAACATAGTGGCTGATGCGCTTTCGAAAAGGTACACTCTATTGTCATATTTAGACTCTAAAATTCTTGGTTTTGCTTTGTTAAAAGACTCTTATGCTAACGATTCTGATTTTGGTGAGATCTTTATTGCGTGCAAGAATGGTGTGTTTGAAAACTTTTACAGGTATGAAGGCTTTCTTTTTAAAGAAGGTTATTCCTTGTGGTTCTGTTAGAGACTTATTAGTGTACGAGGCCCATAGTGGTGGACTTATAGGACACTTTGGAGTCAACAAGATGCTTGCAACCCTTCAAGAACACTTCTATTGGCCACGAATGCACAAATATGTGGAACAAGTTTGTGAGAGGTGTATAGCTTGTAAAAAGGCTAAATCAAAGGTTCAGCCACATGGTTTATATACGCCATTACCTATTCTTGAAGCTCCGTGGGTCGATATCTCCACGAACTTCGTTCTTGGACTACAGCACACAAAAATAGGAGACACCGCTCGACTTCATGGCATTCCTCGTACCATTGTATCAGATCGTGACGCAAAATTTTTGAGCCACTTTTGGAGATCCTTGTGAGGAAAATTAGAAACCAAATTATTATTCTCGACCACCAGTCACCCCCAAACTGATGGCCAAATGGAAGTCGTCAATAGGGTATTTTCCACATTACTTGGGGCCATAATCCATAAAAACTTGAAGTCTTGGGAAGATTGCCTATCACATATCGAGTTTGCCTACAACCGCTCCATCCATTCTGCTACCAAATATTCGCCTTTTGAAATTGTATACGGTTTCAATCCATTGACACCTTTAGATTTATTACCTTTGCCTACTGATCAATTGGTTCATGCAGATGCGAAGAAAAAGGCTGACTTTGTCAAAGAATTACATCAAAAGGTGCTAACTAACATTGAGGCAAGAACTGAGACTTACGTGCGTAACGCTAACAAAGGACGAAAACAAGTGGTCTTCGAACCAGGAGAGTGGGTTTGGGTTCACATGCGCAAGGAGCATTTCTGACTCAACGAAAATCAAAATTGTTACCTCGCAGAGACGGTCCTTTCCAAATTCTTGAGCGCATTAATGAAAACTCTTATAAACTCAATTTTCTTGGTGAATTTAACATTAGTGCGACTTTTAACATGTCAGATTTAACCCATTTAGATGTAGCTTTTGACTTGAGGACAAGTCGTTTCAAAGGAGGGGGAATGATACGATCACGTCCTGGAGTGCACCAAGTTCTAGTAAGGATTCAACGGTGCTGCCCCAAGGACCAATTACGCGAGCTCGAGCTAAGTAATTCAAAGAGGCCATTTTGGCCTTAGTTAATCAATTGTGGGGTGAGGCTTTGGTTGGAGAAATAGAATGAGCTGGGACCAGTTCAATAAAGATTCCTTGCAACATATTGCAAACTGATTTCAGCTCAATTCCAGCTCTTTGCACCCGTTCCAACTAAATTAAACTTTTTTATTTTTCAGCTTTGCATTTAGTTGCATTTTTAATCCTTGCATTTAAGCATCTTAATTAATAAATGAGTTGTTGGTTATTATGTCAACTCATTTTAGTTTAATTAATTGAGTTTTTATGAACTTAATTTAATAGTTGTTTCTTTAAATAATCTAGCTACTAGGATAATTTATTGATGCATGAGTTAAAGTTCATTTAATAATGCTTCTCTTAATTAAACTAGTTGCTGGAATAAATGTTGCATAAGTGATAGTTCATTTATTTAAGTTAGTTGTTAATTTGTTTTAAACTTAATAATTGAATAAATGTGACGGTTACATGTGTTAATTGCAGGTGACTTTTCAGCTCACATCCATTACATTTAAAGGCTGTTATGCATTCAATAAGGTGACTTTTCAAGAGGTTTCAGTTACAAAAGAGGGGGCTGTTACAAAGAGGCTTTATATATCATTAAGAAGTTGTTTTATCAATTAAAGGAGAGCATTATTCTTCTTTAAATTGGGTAGCAACTTTGTTTCATCTTCCATAACCGTTTGCTTCATGAGTAATCACTTCATGCATTCAATTCTCCATCAAAGAAGCTGGTGTCTTTTCGGTTGATCATGGAAAATTCAAAAGACTTTGAAAGCAACTTAAATTGAAGAAGTAAATCACATTGAAGATTGGTTAGAATTTCAAAAGTTGTGATTTTTCATTAGAGCTCATTATTAGCTTCATTAAAAGTGACCATTCAGCTAGCCTTTTTTGACATTATAAATATATGTAATCAGCTTATTGAATAGAGAACTTTTGGACATTTTGTTAATGTTATGCTGCCAAATTTGTGAGGCAAACTTTTTTCTATTTTCGTTCAAGGGTTCGTTGGCTACCTAGTGTTCTAGTTGTGTCATCTGTTTTCTTTATCGGAAACCGAACTTATCACTACTCGTAGTGTGGCGTTCAAACATACCGAGGTTCCTATCTTGCTAGATAGTGGGTCGAGGTCACCTTAACCACTCTTAAACTGAACTAAAAGGCCTATGGGTCAATTCCAAATCGGTATTGGTTCTTGTTTGCACTTTTGTTCAATCCATTTTCTTTTCTTAATCATTTGGTTCCAAAACTAATTCTTTCTTTTCACATCTTACTATTTCGAACCAAAACAAATTTCTTCTTTTCCACCTTACCTTTTTCATACCATATTCTAAACCAACTACTAATTTGTCAAAACAACTTCATTCCATACCAATTTCACTAAACTAAATTATCATTGCTTCTCGTTGACAATCGACTATTTTTAGATACAATTCGATTCATCACGAAATCAAATCGTATCATCAAATAAACACAAACAATCAATGAGCTGGAAATAAGCTAAATCGAGCTCAAACGAGATGAAGCAAGCTCAAGTGAGTTGATTGGAGCTGAATTGAGCTCAGGTAGCTGGAGGGGAGCTGAAGTCAGTTTGCAAAGAGTGCAACGAGTCTTCAACGAGTTGTCCACAGCTTCTCCAATGCCAAGGGGCTTTGTTTCATCCTAAATTTGAGTCAACAAATGATGCGAACCAGGTCGCATCATGTTTTGATACACTTTGACAACATCGAGATTGGCCTATACTCGAGGGGGTCCAAGTGCAAAATGAGACTTTTAATTTCATTTATGCTGTTGGAATAAAGACTTGAATTATTTTAGTTACTTTAGTCTTTAATTATGTCTTGTTTATTAAATACATATTTTAATTATGACATGTATTATGTGTTCTGCATTTAATAAAGTCATGCATTAAGTAACTCCCATGTTAGTTTAAGTTAGCTTTATTAAATTAAGTCTTGCATTAAGTAACTCATTTGTTCATTTAGTTTGCATTTTAAACCATGCATTTTAAGCATCTTAGTTTAATAAATGAGTTGTTGGACTTTATTCAATTCATCTTAGTTCTTTTAATAAGTGTTGCTCTTAATTAATCTAGTTCCTAGGATTATTTATTTCATGAGATAAGTTTATTTAATTTTGCTTCTTTAAATTAAATTAGTTGCTGCATTAATTGATGCCTTTTTCTTTTAGTTTATTTATTGAAGTCAAGTGTTTAGTGTGTCTAAGTTTAATAAGTATTACTTGTGTTTAATAAGCTTATTTTAATGTGTTTATTGCAGGAGTCTTTTCAAGTCATAACCGTTACATTACAAGGGCTGTTACACATTAAATAAAGTGATTTTTAAGTCATTTTCGGTTACAAATGAAGTGGCTGTTACAAGGGATGTTTTATACATCAATTAAGAATTTTTAAGGGGCATTTTAACT
Source organism: Gossypium longicalyx (assembly GCA_025698465.1). Classification (NCBI taxonomy): domain Eukaryota; kingdom Viridiplantae; phylum Streptophyta; class Magnoliopsida; order Malvales; family Malvaceae; genus Gossypium; species Gossypium longicalyx. Next base: position 40,457,398 of record CM047004.1, read on the forward strand.
CCTCTTAAATTTGGTAGCAATCCCTTTCATCTACCAGTAGTTTTTGCTCGTTCAAAGATGAAAACAAGCATTCAAAACACCATTTAGTTGCTGATGTCTTTTCGGCTAGCCAAGGGACAACTCAAGAGACATTTTTTCTAGCATTCATGGATATTCATTTTGCTGAATTTAAATGAATTCAAGCAAAGAGTTATTAGTTACAAGAATTTCAAAAGTCTTGAGCTTAATTTTAGATTTAATTAGCACATTAAGTTGTGACTTTTCAGCTAGCTTTTCTATACCTATAAATAAGTGTAACCAGCCATTTCAAAGGAGAATGCTTGGACTTTTGACACTTTAATGGAAGTGATACGATCCACCTCGGGGTGAGTTGAGTCGTATGTGAGTTTCCCCGATCGTCTACGAAGAAGTATAATTCAGTTTGTTCAAAGGATATTTTAAGTGAATAATGGCGGAAGCTATGTAAAAAGGGTTCAAAGATGGGTTTATGGTTATGAGGTTTATGTAGGTTCGATTATAGAAAAATAATAAAAGATGGAAATAAATATAGTAATTGGATAACCAACAATGGTTATGAAGTGAATTGATGGTTCGATTATGATGAAACAAAAAGTTGGAATGGAATGGAATGAAAAAGGTAAGGTGGAAAAGAAGGAATTTGTTTTGGTTCGAAATAGGAAGATGTGAAAAAAAAAAAAGAATTAGTTTTGGAACCAAATGGTTAAGAAAGAAAAATGGATTGAACAAAAGTGCAAACAAGAACCAATACCGATTTGGTATCAACCCATTGCTTATAAGCCCTTTAGTTCGATTTTAGAATGGTTAAGGTAACCTTGACCCACTATCTAGCAAGATAGGAACCTTGGTATGTTTGAACGCCACACTACGAGTAGTGATAAGTTCGGTTTCTGACAAAGAAAACGGATGACATAACTAGAACACTAGGTAGCCAACGAATCCTTGAATGAAAATAGAGAAAAGTTTGCCTCACAAATTTGGCAGCATATAACATTAACAAAATGTCCAAAAGTTTTCCTATTCAATAAGCTGATTACATATATTTATAGTGTCAGAAAAGACTAACTGAATGGTCACTTTTAATGAAGCTAATAAAGAGCTCCAACCTTCAATGTGATTTACTTCTTCAATTAAGTTGCTTTCAAAGACTTTTGAAGTCTCTATGACCAACCGAAAAGACACCAGCTTCGTTAATGGAGGATTGAATGCATGTAGTGATTATTCATGAAGTAAACAGTTATGGAAGTTGAAACAAAAGATGCTGCCCAATTTAAAGAAGAATAATGCTCTCCTTTAATTGATAAAACAACTTCTTAATGATGTAATAAAACCTCTTTGTAACAGCCCCCTTTTTTGTAACCGAAATCTCTTGAAAAGACACCTTATTGAATGCATAACAGCCTTTAATTGTAATGGATGTGAGCTGAAAAGTCACCTGCAATTAATACATGTAACCGTCACATTTATTCAATTATTAAGCTTAAAACAAATTAACAACTAACTTAAATAAATGAACTATCACTTATGCAACATTTATTCCAGCAACTAGTTTAATTAAGAGAAGCATTATTAAATGAACTTTAACTCATGCATCAATAAATTATCCTAGTAGCTAGATTATTTAAAGAAACAACTATTAAATTAAGTTCATAAAAACTCAATTAATTAAACTAAAATGAGTTGAATAAATGTCCAGCAACTCATTTATTAAACTAAGATGCTTAAATGCATGGTTTGAAATGCAAACTAAATGAACAAATGGGTACTTAATGCAAAACTTTAATGATGTAGACTTAAACTAACATGGTAGTTACATAATGCATGTCATTATTTGTGATGCATACTTAACTAGCATGGGAGTTACATAATGCATAACTTTATTAAATGCAGAACACACAAATTGCAAGTCTAAAATTAAAAATATGCGAACCTATTAGTTTAAATAAAACTTCATTAAATTTAAAAAAAATCCTTAAAATATTGGCCTAATAATCAATCAGGCCTATGAGATATTTCATCTTGCACTTGTGCCCTTCAAGTTTAGGCCAATTCTGAGTTCAGCAAGTTGTGTCGAAACATGATTAGACCGGATTCGCATCATACCCTTCCTCTTTAAGAGGGTACCACCTCATATTGTCACCTACAAAAGAATAAAACAAATTAGTGACACAATGAAGGTTAAACCAGGAGGAACTTTCCAAGATTTTATTCATAGCTTGACACAAGAAAATTGTCATCGTCATAAAGACAAGGAGTAATAAAATGATGAATCAAGAATGAACAATTCCTTTTCAAAGTCTTGGTGCATACTCGAGCACTTGATCGATTGCCGAATTCAAAATAATTGACAAGTTTTACCTTTGCAAGTCGGATATCCAAATTTAGTAATAGGGCATGCATATAAATAAAACACTCATACATCACAAGTTTTATGTGCACAGCTTTGTTTAAACATGTGGTTTTTCCATAGATCAAAGAATGCACATCAACGACACAAACTTTGTTAGTAATGTTCTCATCATCTTCAAACCATCCATTACTAATCAAAAAAGAAAAATAATGCTCATCAAGGTACGAATGCATTTCAAAAACCAAAACATCAACAATGTTTCCATCAACGATCAAAGGGGGTGGTTGAGTCTTAAAAGATTCAGAGAACTCACCTTGTTTTCTCACATGAACAGATGAATGTGGACTGGTTTGAACAGTACCTTTTTCAATCAATGTAAACCTCCTCTTTTTGGAGAGATAGTAAAGTCGCAGCTCTTTACTCGAACTAACCTGAAATGTAGGAGAAATACAAGGACAACTCGCACTTCTCAAAGTGTCACCTTCACGAAAAGTAAAGGGGTTAGTGACACCATAGATGTTGAACTTTAAGGAACATGCTGAATCAATGCCAGGATAAAAAATACGAGTTGGCCTTACCTTTTTGAGATGACACAAGAAATTTATGGACCACCAAATAAAATGATCAAGGAACAATTTTATATTGTATTCAGAATTTTTAAATTTCATTCCCTTAGTCAAAAGCCAAGCATCAATCAAACAAAAATTGGTCGCACAAAATTTGGAATGCTTGATTTTTCCACATATCGAACCAAAATAACAAATTCCAGGTTTAAACACATAAGTTTGTTCACTTGTTGGAAAATGCAACAAAGGTTTCATACGTGTCATGATTTCAAAGATATTGATCCAAAAGAATTTGTGCATATACGAAAATAAAGAATCAAAATTCCTTACATTCATCAGGACAGATGGGCACAAATTTAAAGATTTCGCACAAGGCAGTAGTTGATTCATATAATCACCACAATCAAACAACTTAAATGTCTTTCATGAAGAACCGTTACCATGTAAGACGATATTATGTGCTTGTCGATTTAATCAGACATCATCAACAAGTTTTTCACCACAAAACAAGTCAAGAGAACACCGCCTCATACTTCCACTTAGAATGGACTTATCAACCACACACAAAGAATAAGGGTTAATTAAATCAAAATGAGGGGATCTTTTATGAATTAGGCCATCAAAAATTTTACCGGCAACTTTCAAACCTGTTTGTCGTTGCTCGATTTCTAAAAATTTCTTATCTTTAAACACTTGCGGTTGGATTTTATCTTCAACCTTTCCTTTTTCGATCATACAAAAGCATCTCTCATCGGGAAAGTATTGAAGTTGAAGTTCGTCACATAGATTGTTAGGAACCTGAAAAGAAGAAGTAAGACAAGAACTCACAGATTGGTTAGTGAAAACAACACTCTCTTTTTCTTGCTCTCTATCAACTTTTCTTTCATTTTTTCTTCGAGAACAATCATTTCGTCCACACTTTCTTTTTCACTTGATTCTTTTTTCTTGAGATCTCTCGTTTCTTTTTCCTCAATCTCTTTTTCCACTTGTTGTTCTTGTTCAACTTATTTTTCTCTCTCAAACTCTTTTTCATTCTCTTTTTCAATTTTTTTTCAATCTCATTTTCACTCTCTTTTTGTTCTTTTTCTTTTTCAACAGCTTTTTCAATGAATTTCTCAAGCTCTTTCAAGAATCTCTCATTTTCTCTTTTACTCGCCTCTTGCCTCTCTTTTATTTCTTTACAACTTGAAGATAATACAAATGAATCAGCATGATAAATATTTTGTTCGAAAGATGAGAAATCATTTAGATAGAGTAGTTGTACCCTAAAACAGGGAAGAATTTAACTAATAAACTGTACTAATTGGCCCGACCAAAAATTCTAGAAAAAAATTAGTAAGTAGAAATATGAGTCTAGTTTCAGGGAAAATTTACGGAATTGGATTTCAAGTTTTGTAGCTCGAGATATGATTTTTTTTAAACCGAGACTCCAGAAAACAGCCTGTCTTGAATATGTGATTATATACTAGTATGATTGTTTTACTTTGATAAATTGAATATCAATTTCGTACTTACTTACTAAACTATATGCTTACCTTCTTTTCTTTTTCTTGTCTTATAGAATTACTAAGCTAGCTCGAGATTTGGAGATTGTCGGAGACCCATCCACACTATCAATACTTTTTGGTATTTTGTAAACACTATTTTGGAATTATGGCATGTAAAGAGGGCTAAATCATTTTGTTATATGTCATAATTAATTTGTTTTAAAATATTACTTTTCAAAATTTGATAATTTACTTGTACTTATGTATATTTGTCAATGTTATCTATTTTTGTTCAAGCTAGAGGAATTAATTATGTAAGATCAGGTAAATGTGTGATTTCATGTTTTCGTGATCTGTAATATTTCGTACCTTGTTCCGGCTTAGAACATGGATAAGGGGTGTTACATTTATTGGTATCAGAGCCGAGGTTTAGGCAATTCTCAAATTTACGTACTGTGTGTGGAAGTCTATCTATACATGCCATAATTATATTATGATAGTGTGATGACTCCTAACAATTTAAATCGTGTTTTTATATAGTAAATGGATCCCGACTGAGCTGTAGCTGATGATGTAGAAAGTATTACGCTGGCTCTCGGACAAGGGACTGCGCCAGTTGAGAGCAGGCATGAGACACATGATCAGGGAGATGGGGCCTGGGAAGCCTTTCTCGATATGATGAGTAATTGCTACACAGAATTTGTTTGGGCAAATCCGAACGCTCAGCCTCCTCCACCCCCTCTTAATCCTCAACCAATTCCCGTAGTTCCTCAAGGTGCCAAAATGGTAAGATTGAGCTAACCCCCAGTTGATAAAATTCAAAAGCAAGGGGCTGAAGAATTTAGGACTAATATAGATGATGATCCCGAGAAAGTAGAGTTCTGGCTTAAAAATTCTATCAGGGTATCCGATGAGCTTTCTTGCACTCTCGAAGAATGTTTAAAATGTGCTATATCTTTACTAAGGGATTCGACATATCATTGGTGGAAGACACTGGTATCTGTTGTTCCGAAAGAAAGGGTTACATGGGATTTCTTCCAAGAGGAGTTTAGAAAGAAGTATATAAGCCAGCGGTTCATTGATCAAAAACGGAAAGAGTTCCTTGAGTTGAAACAAGGAAGAATGTCTGTGGCAGAATATGAACGTGAATTTATCAGACTCAGCAAGTATGCCCATGAGTGTGTGTCCACCGAAGCTATTATGTGTAAGAGGTTCGAGGATGGGCTAAATGAAGACATCAAGCTACTAGTTGGGATTTTTGAGTTGAAAGAGTTTGTGGTATTGGTCAGTCGAGCTTGTAAAGCTGAAGAACTGAGTAACGAGAAGAGAAAAGCTGTGAATGAAGTCAGAGACACAAGAAAGAGGCCAATGAGTAAGTCATTCCAATCTCAGTCAAAGAAGTCTAAAGAAATGAATCCTCAGTTGACTGTTTCAATTGGACATTTGTATCGGGATCGTGGGAGATCATATTCGGGTTCTAAAGCTCAAGCTACTTCAATGGCAAGTGTAGGTAATGTGAGATCTAATAGACCCGAGTGTCAGCACTGTGGTAAACAACATTTCAGGGAGTGTTGGACAATTAGCCAGGATTGTTTCAAATGTGGTTCCCGAGAACATTATATTAAGGAGTCCAAAAAGGGTTGAAGAAGAAAAATTTTAGAGTGCCAAACAGACTAGTGCTACTAATAGAGGTAGACCTCTGAGAAATACTGGAAGTGGAGCTAGCAGTCAAAGTGTGACAAAGGAATCAACTGGGAGACCAAAAGCTAGAATACCTGCTAGAGCTTATGCCATACGTGCTCGGGAAGAGGCGTCATCTCCTGATGTGATCACTGGTACATTTTCTCTTTATGATACTATTGTCATTGCATTGATTAATCCCGGATCTACTCATTCTTATGTTTGTGTGAATTTGGTATCTAGTAAGAGCTTGCTTGTAGAATCTACTGAATTTGTGATTAAAGTGTCAAACCCTTTAGGCAAATATGTGTTAGTAGATAAGGTTTGCAAAATTGCCCTTTGATGATTCAAGGTCACTGTTTTCCGGCTAATCTAATGTTGCTACCATTTGACAAGTTTGATGTCATTTTGGGTATGGATTGGTTGATACTACATGATGCCTGAGTAAATTGCAGACAGAAAACTCTTGAGTTGAAATGTGAAAATGGTGAAATTCTTCGGGTGGAAACAAATGAATTAAATAAATTGCCTATGGTGATTTCCTATATGTTTGCTCAGCGATATATGCGAAAAGGGTGTGAAGCTTATCTTGCTTGTGTATTAAATACTAAAATGTCTGAGTCGAAGCTTGAATCAGTACCGGTAGTCTGTGAGTTCCCGGATGTATTTCCAGAAGAATTACTGGGGTTACCTCCGATCAGAGAGGTAAAGTTTGCTATTGATTTATTACCTGGAACTGTACCAATTTTGATCTCTCCATACAGAATGGCTTCGACTGAATTGAAAGAATTAAAAGCTCAGTTGCAAGAGTTAACAGATAAAGGGTTTGTGAGACCGAGTTTCTCTCCCTGGGGTGCTCCCGTGTTGTTTGTAAAGAAAAAGGATGGATCTATGAGACTTTGTATTGACTATCGACAGCTCAACAAGGTGACTATAAAGAACAAGTATCCGTTGCTGAGAATCGATGATTTGTTTGACCAGTTAAAAGGGGCGACAGTGTTTTCAAAGATTGATTTGAGATCTTGTTACTATCAGTTGAGAGTTAAAGAGTCGATGTGCCAAAACCGCTTTTCGTAATGAGGTATGGACATTACGAATTCCTTGTGATGCCTTTCGGTTTAACCAATGCTCTGGCTATCTTTATGGATTTAATGAATTGAATCTTTCGGCCATACTTGGATAGGTTTGTGGTTGTGTTCATAGATGATATCCTGATTTATTCTCGAAATGAGTCTGAGCATGCTGAACATTTAAGAATGGTATTACAAATTTTAAGAGAAAAGAAATTGTTTGCTAAATTCAGTAAAAGTGAATTTTGGCTTCATGAAGTCAGATTTTTGGGACATGTAGTTTCGGGTGATGGTATTCGGGTCGATCCGAGCAAAGTTTTGGCAATTGTTAATTGGAAACCGCCGAAAGATGTATCTGAGGTTAGAAGCTTTTTGGGCTTAGCTAGATATTATCAACGCTTTGTCGAGGGATTTTCAATGATCGCCTCTCCTATGACTAAGCTGTTGCAAAAGAATGTTAAGTTTAATTGGACTAAAGAGTGTCAACAAAGTTTTGAGAAGTTGAAAGAGCGGTTGACCAAAGCACCAATGTTAGTGCAACCCGAGTCAGGGAAAGAATTTGTGATCTATAGTGACGCGTCATGAATTGGTCTTGGTTGTGTTTTAATGCAAGAAGGTAAAGTAGTAGCTTATGCCTCAAAACAGTTGAAACCGCACGAGAAGAATTACCCGAAGCATGATTTAGAGTTGGCCGTTATTGTCTTTGCTTTGAAGATTTGGTGTCATTATTTATACGGTGAGAAATGCTGAATCTTTACTGATCACAAAAGTTTGAAATATTTGATGAATCAAAAAGATTTGAATTTACGACAACGGAGATGGCTTGAATTATTGAAGGATTATGAATTAATAATTGATTATCATCCCGGGAAAGCGAATGTAGTCGCAGATGCCTTAAGTAGAAAATCTTTGTTTGCTTTGAGAGCTATGGGTACAGATTTGGCTATGTTTAATGATGGTTTGCTTTTGGCCGAGTTAAGACTTAGGCCGCTATTTCTTCAGCAAATTTGTGAAGCTCAAAAGAATGACAGTGAATTGCGAGCCAAGTGAGCTCAGTGTGAATTGGATTGTAACTCAGATTTTCGAATCGGACCAGAGGATTGCTTAATGTTCCGTGATCGAGTATGTGTACCGAAAGATGCTGAGTTGATTCAGAAGATTTTACATGAGAAACACAGTGGTTGTTTGCAAGTTCATCCTGGTAGTACGAAAATGTACAACGATCTGAAGAAAATATATTGGTGGAATGGTATGAAGAGAGATATCTCTGAGTTTGTAGCAAAATGCTTGATTTGCCAGCAAGTGAAAGTTGAACACCAAGTACCTTTAGGTTTACTTCAACCAGTGATGATTCTTGAGTGGAAATAGGACAGAATTACGATGGATTTTGTGATAGGGTTGCCTCTGACTCCGAAAAAGAAAAATGTCATTTGGGTAATAGTTGACAGACTAACTAAATCAGCTCATTTTATTCCGGTACGTACGGACTATTTTCTTGATAAGTTGGCTGAATTATATATTTCTGAAATTGTGAAATTACACGGAGTACCTATGTTTATTATTTCAGATAGAGATCCGAGATTTACTTTGAGGTTTTGGAAAAAGTTGCAAGAAGCTTTGGGTACGAAATTGAATTTCAGTATCGCATTTCATCGACAAACTGACGGTCAATCCGAAAGAGTAATTCAGGTACTTCAGGATATGCTCCGATGTTGTGTTTTAGAATTTCAGGGTAGTTGGAGAAATATTTACCCTTGGTCAAATTTGCCTGCAACAACAGTTTTCAATCGAGCATACAGATGGCACCGTACGAAGCATTGTATGGTTGCAAGTGTCGGACTCCTTTGTATTGGACCGAGCTCAGTGAAAAATAGATTCACGGAGTTGATTTGATTAGAGAAACTGAAGAGAAAGTGAAAGTGATTCGTGATTGTCTGAAAGCTGCTTCAGATCGACAAAAGTCATATGCGGATTTGAAGAGAAAAGAGATCGAGTTCCAAGTGGGTGATAAAGTTTTTCTAAAGGTATCTTTGTGGAAGAAAATTTTAAGGTTTGGCCGAAAAGGCAAGTTGAGTCCGCGTTTCATTGGGCCTTATAAGGTTATTGAAAGAGTTGGACCAGCGGCATATCGACTAGCCTTGCCAACTGAGTTGGAAAAGATTCATAATGTGTTTCATGTGTCGATGTTGTGACGTTACCATTCTGATCCTTCACATGTGATTCCTCTAACAGAAATTGAAATTCGACCGGATATGACCTATGAGGAGGAACCAATAAAAATTTTGGCTCGGGAAATTAAACAGTTGAGAAATAAACGTATAGCCTTAGTGAAAGTATTGTGGCACAGACATGGAATAGAAGAGGCTACGTGGGAACCTGAGGAAGCTATGAGGAAACAGTACCCGAACCTCTTTACAAGTAAGATTTTCGGGGATGAAAATCCCTAAAGGGGGGAGAATTATGACAACCTGAATTAGGGCCTAATCGGAATAGTTGTTTCGTGACCACAAATTCGAGATAGAAATAATTTTTTATAATTATTTTGAGGTTTATGATATGATTTCATGATTGAGTGAAAATTTCGTGATGAAATTCTATGCATTAAGCGCTTAAGTTGAGATTAGGGACTAAATCGAATAATTTGCAAAACTTGTGTTCTAGAAGTTTTTAGTATGAAATTGCTTTAAATAGCAATTTGACCAATTTCTAAGTTTATGGATAAAAATTGGACATGGATGGAATTTTTGGAAAGTTAAGTAGTAAGGGCATTTTGGTCGTTTGTATGTTAAATGAAATAAAATGGGAAAAATAACACAAAAATGGTCATCTTCTCAATTAGTTGCTGCTGAATTTTGCTCTCCTCCATAGCTAGGGTTTCTTCAACTTTCAAGCTTCATAGTAAGTGATTTCAAGCCCCGTTTTTAATGATTTTTATGTTTTTGAAATCCCAGAAGCTCGATTTAGCTTATGTTAGCAATAATTCAACTTAGGGTTCATATTTGGAAAAATACCCATAGGTGAAATTTGTGTATTTTGGTGTTTTATGATAGAATATGAGGTTTTAAATTATGTTAGACAACTTGTGCTACTCGGTTTTGAGTGAAAACGAGTAAAAGGGCTTAATCGGTAAAAATACCTAATGTTCATAAGTACATGTTAGAGTGAGAATTTGATGTTTCCATAGAAGAGAAAAATGTTTAGCATGTCATAAAACATAAGAATAAGGGCTGAAATTAAATTTCTGAGCCTAAGGGAAAAATCATAATTTTGTAAAAGTTAGGGGGCAAAAACGTAATTTTTCCATAATGTGATTTTTGGATTGAAATAAATAGTATGAGTGTTAAATGAGCTAAATGTATTGTTATAGATCAAGAAAGACATGGAATCGATCGTGATCGGGGAAAAGAAAAGCTTTCAGACTAAATTATAATATTTCTAAAGTTTGCACCGAGGTAAGTTCGTACATAAATAATTTATCGATTTTTTATATGTTATTTTAGGTTGTTATAATATGAATTGGTGACTGTCCATAGAATGATTAAATGATGGAAATTTGTAAATTTAATTAGATTATGAATAAGTGTTAACAGTGAAAAAGGAAAGAATTTTTCGGTTGAACCTTCGGAACAGGAACAATACTAATGACCCATTGTGAATACATGTGTGTAGTACTAAGTGCAGGCTACTACGTGTATCAGATGGTGAGGTCACGTGTGTAGTACTAAGTGCAGGCTACTACGTGTACTGGATTGTTGGTTGCATGTGTAGTACTAAGTGCAAGCTACTATGCGTATCAGATAGCTACAGCTATAAGTGTGGAAAGGGGAAATATGTGTAAACAATGGTATATTTGTTATTTTTCCATTGAGTTCAACGGGGAAAATCGATAAAGTGGTAATATGTGAAAATTATTATAAGGTGGATATGTGCAAATTTATGTTTATGAAAAGTTAGGAGCTATGTGCTTGATAATTGAGTGAATTCTGGTATAACAAAAAGGACTAGGTGAAATTGTGCAAGAGTGAATGTTAGAAATAAAATAGTGTTGGACAACAGCAGTTACATGATTTTAAAAATTTACCAAAAATCATGGAAGTTGAATATAAATGCAAATGATACATGAAAATAAAGCTTAATGAGTAATAAAGCTTAATGAGTCTATTTTCACATAAAAGAAACAGGGTAAGCAAAAGAATTCTATATTGTGTGATATTTGAATTCTTCTGAAACAGGGTCTGAATGAATTTGAGATCCTTTGTTCTGACTTTATAAATTCACCATAAATTGTACAAAAATTATTAAGAGTAATGCAAAAATGGCATTTAACTAATAAACTGTACTAATTGGCCTGAGCAAAAATTCTAGAAAAAATTTAGTAAGTAGAAATATGAGTCTAGTTTTAGGGAAAATTTACGGAATTAGATTTAGAGTTTTGTAGCTCGAGATATGATTTTTTGTAAACCGATACTCCAGAAAATAGCCTGTCCTGAATATGTGATTATATACTAGTATGATTGTTTTACTTTGATAAATTGAATATCAATTTCGTACTTACTTACTAAGCTATATGCTTACCTTCTTTTCTTTTTCTTGTCTTATAGAATTACTAAGCTAGCTCGAGATTTGGAGATCGTCGGAGACCCATCCACACTATCAATACTTTTTGGTATTTTGTAAACACTATTTTGGAATTATGGCATGTAAAGAGGGCTGAATCATTTTGTTATATGTTATAATTAATTTGTTTTAAAATATTACTTTTCAAAATTTGATAATTTACTTGTACTTATGTATATTTGTCAATGTTATCTATTTTTGTTCAAGCTAGAGGAATTAATTATGTAAGATCAGGTAAATGTGTGATTTCATGTTTTCGTGATCTGTAATATTCCGTACCTTGTTCCGGCTTAGAACATGGGTAAGGGGTGTTACATTTCGAATGCTCGTACTCCTCGTTTTGTAGCTTTGATACCAAATGATGTGATATGCCTCGAGGTGAGTCGAGTCGTATGTGAGTTTGCCTGATCGTCTACGAAGAAGTATCGTTCGATTTGTTTAAAGGATGTTTTAAGTGAATAATGGTGGAAGCTATGTAAAAAGGGTTCAAAGATGGGTTTATGGTTATGAGGTTTATGTAGGTTCAGTTATAAAAAATAATAATAAAAGATGGAAATAAATATAGTAATTGGATAACGAACAACGGATATGAAGTGAATTGATGGTTCGATTATGATGAAATGAAAAGATGGAATGGAATGGAATGAAAAAGGTAAGGTGGAAAAGAAGGAATTTGTTTTGGTTCGAAATTGTAAGATGTGAAGAAAAAAGAATTAGTTTTGGAACCAAATGGTTAAGAAAGGAAAATGGATTGAAAAAAAGTGCAAACAAGAACCAATACCGATTTGGTATCGACCCATTGCTTATAAGCCCTTTAGTTCGGTTTTAGAATGGTTAAGGTGACCTCGACCCACTATCTAGCAAGATAGGAACCTCGGTATGTTTGAACACCACACTACGAGTAGTGATAAGTTCAGTTTCCGACAAAGAAAACGGATGACACAACTAGAACACTAGGTAGCCAACGAATCCTTGAACAAAAATAGAGAAAAGTTCGCCTTACAAATTTTGGCAGCATAAAATTAACAAAATGTCCAAAAGTTTTCCTATTCAATAAGCTGATTACATATATTTATAGTGTCAGAAAAGACTAGCTGAATGGTCACTTTTAATGAAACTAATAAAGAGCTCCAATGAAAAGTCACAACTTTTGAAATTAAGTTACTTCTTCAATTAATTTACTTTCAAAGACTTTCGAAGTCTCCATGACCAACCGAAAAGACACCAGCTTCTTTGATGGAGGATTGAATGCATGTAGTGTTTACTCATGAAGCAAACGGTTATGAAAGTTGAAACAAAAGATGCTGCCCAATTTAAAGAAGAATAATGCTCTCCTTTAATTGATAAAACAACTTCATAATGATGTAATAAAGCCTCTTTGTAACAGCCCCCTCTTTTGTAACCGAAATCTCTTGAAAAGTCACCTTATTGAATGCATAACAACCTTTAATTGTAATGGATGTGAGCTGAAAAGTCACCTGCAATTAACACATGTAACCATCACATTTATTCAATTATTAAGCTTAAAACAAATTAACAACTAACTTAAATAAATGAACTATCACTTATGCAACATTTATTCCAGCATCTAGTTTAATTAAGAGAAGCATTATTAAATGAACTTTAACTCATGCATCAATAAATTATCCTAGTAGCTAGATTATTTAAAGAAACAATTATTAAATTAATCTCATAAAAACTCAATTGATTAAACTAAAATGAGTTGAATAAATGTCCAGCAACTCATTTATTAAACTAAGATGCTTAAATGCATGGTTTGAAATGCAAACTAAATGAACAAATGGGTACTTAATGCAAAACTTTAATGATGCAGACTTAAACTAACATGGTAGTTACATAATGCATGTCATTATTTATGATGCATACTTAACTAGCATGGGAGTTACATAATGCATAACTTTATTAAATGCAGAACACACAAAGTGCAAGTCTAAAATTAAAAATATGCAAACTTATTAATTTAAATAAAACTACATTAAATTAAAAAAAATCCTTAAAACATTGGCCCAATAATCAACAGGCCTATGAGATGTTTCATCTTGCACTTGGGCCCTTCAAGTTTTGGCCAATTCTGAGTTCGGCAACTTGTGTCGAAACATGATGCGACCAGATTCGCATCAGAAATTTTACATCATTTTGTGAGAAATCTTTCTCTCATATTTCGTTGAATACTTGTTGGCTTATCTAGGAAGCCTACTGGCGTCAACATGTTTTCTTCTCTATTTGAACTTATCACTACTTCATAGTATGGCGTTCACCTTTTATATCGAGGTTCCTACTTCTCTAAGTAGTGGGTCGAGGTTTTATCACTTTCATCCTTCCACCTTGAAAGCCTATAAGTATTTAGGTCAATACTCTTTAGTATTGGTTCTTACTTGCTTTTGAGTTTGTTTCACTCCATTCCATCACTATCCTTTATTTTATTGATAGCCAAATTTTCCATTCCTTTCTTGAACCTAAAATCCATTTCATTCCTATTCCATATGCCTTTCCACCTTATTTTCTTTAATCGAATATATATATAATTCATATCCATAAACCTATCTTAGAAACCCTTTTCAATAGCTTCCGCATTCATTAACTTAAAAGTATCATCTCTAAACAAGCCGAACAAAACCTTCTCGTAGATGATCGGGCAAACTAGCATACGACTCGACTCTCCCCAAAGCGGATCGTATCAACAAAGCTGTTAAAGCTTCTAGAAGTTGCTTGGTATGTGCTCGAGTCATGGGGCATTTTGGAAGCTCGATAGGATCTTGATTTGCACTTGTGGGAGCCCCGGGCTTGCATACATCACTCAATTCAGCTCATTAAATATTTTCACTTGTTTTTGAGCTAGCCGAATTTAATATACTAGCTAGTCCATAATTAAATGTTTTAATTTATCCTAGTATGTTATTTAATTTGTCTAGATGATGTTTTGATTATGTTCAGCTAAATCTATTAATGGATTAATATGTTCATATGCTATGCAGGTTCAGCCAAATGTGAGAGGAGCATTAAATGATGATTTATGCACGGTTTGGTTCAAAGTATGCAAGGATGCATGCATGGCCAAATTCAAAGAATGGTGGCTGATCCATTAGCTTCCCCAAGGTGTTCATTCGGCCAAGAGTCACTTAAATTTTTAATTTCCCAGGTTTGGCCGACCACCTTCCCAAAGCACCATCAAGCCGTTCACATTTGGTGTTCACACCAAGTGACCAATCGACTGGTCATGTTCATACACAAGAGACTTTTCAAGCTCCTTGTTCACACATCAAAAGGCTATTGAAGACCCTCATTAAAGGTACAAACCTTTTCGGCTAAACATCACAACATGAATGCCACATTAATCTAGTCGATCCTGGACATGGCTAATGGTCTCCTATGCATTCATCTTCATTAAGAAGCTGTCTTTTTGATGCGAGCGCGCCCAGCGAACCTCTTTGAACAAGTCTCCCTAGTCGAGCTGTGACATGTTGGCAAGCTGATCCCAGCTCGTTTCCAGCTCCACGAGCTCCTTCCAGCTCAATTCAGCTTATTTCAGCTCATTTGAGCTCAACCGAGCTTACTTTCAACTCGTTCTTCATTTCAATAAATTAAACTAAGTTTTAGTTTTATATTAATTAGTTTGCTACAACTCAATTTCAAAAATCTTAGCTCAAATAAGTTCATTAAATGTTTTTTTTATTTAGTTTGAGCTAGCTGAATTAATAAGCTGTTTAATTTTAATTTAATTTGTCCTAATTAGTTAAATTGTTATTTAAGTTATGTTTTATATTACATATTTTAATTATGTAATAGCCGAAATTAATGTTTGGAATGTCTGTTCACATTTGTGCCAAATTTAAGGTGTTCATATGGGATTTAATGAATTGTTTTTTTTCATTCATGTAGGTGCATGCACGGTTTGGTTCAATGGATGGGAGGATACATGCACGACCAGATTCAAGGCTTAGAGGATTCATGCATGTCTTGTTACATGCATGGTGGCTGGTTATTTAGTTTCTCTAAGCAACTATTCGGCCAAGGAAGAGTTGCATCTTTAATTCCCCAAGTTGGCCGAATATCTTCCCAAGGTGTCCATCAAGGTGTTCACATTAGCCAAGCTTCCTTTCACACTTGTTGTCCATTCGGTTTGATGCATTCACCCTCAAGAGACCATTCAACCATGATGTTCACACCTTTAAAGGCTTTCAAACTGCTCCATTAATACTCACACCTATTCAGCCAAGCATTGCAAATTGAATGACTCCATTAAGCTCATGGCCGAACCTAGACATGTCCAATCAACTCCTCATGCATTCCAAATACATTCAGCCGAAATTCCTTCATTAAGAAGTCGACTTGTATGCGTTCCAAGGGCTGCACTTAGACATGGAAGACTTATGGTTTTGTTCTAGAACATTTTAGTCTATTCATAGCCGAATTTGCTTAATTCTTAAGATAGTCTTTTGGCCATTCGGCTACCTAGGCTTTAGGCCTATAAATACTTGTTATCTTTCCATGTAAAGGGGACTTTTGAAACTTTTGTTAATGTTTTGCTGCCGAAATTGTAAGGCAAACTTTTCTTATATTTCGTTCAAAGATTCGTTTGGCGTTCCTAGCGTTCTAGTTGTGTCAATCGTGTTCTTTGTCGATTCTGAACTTATCACTACTCGTAGTGTGGCGTTCAAACATACCGAGGTTCCTATCTTGTTAGATAGTGGGTCGAGGTTTTCCTTCTACCAAACCTAAACTAAACCAAAAAGCACATATAAATAACAGGTCGATACCAAATCGGTATTGGTTCTTGTTTGCCCTCTTTGTTCGATCCCATTTCTTTCTTACCCAAACATACCAAAACCGACCAATTCGTTCATATTCCTTTGTCCCTATCCTTTTGTTCCTACCATTCTGTTCATACCCCTCTTTCTACTTCGGCCATTCCTTCAACTCAACTAAATCTAACGTAACTTCTCGTAGACGATCGGGCAATCTACATACGACTCGACTCTCCCCGAGGCGGTTCGTATCACTTTTGGTGCTCCATTCTACGAAATATAGACTTAGTTTATTAATGAATGTATTCTAGATTATTCCAACATATTCATAGCCAAATTTTTAGGTTTTAAGCTTGTTATTTTGTCCATTCGGCTATCTCTTATAAAGCTGTAAATAGTTTACTCATTTCATGTATTAGGGACTTTTGCCAAATTATTGAATGAACTTTTATTCTTGTGAGGTTTCTTCCTCTCTATTTCGTGTGAGTCTCAAGTGACTTATCTAGTGTACTAGTGGCATCAACTTGACTCCCTTTTTGAACTTATCACCAACCTTTTGGTACGTTCACCTATACTTCTACCAACCTATTTTTCCACCTTAAACAATATAAGAACTAGGGTGACACTCTTTATAGTGTTGAATCGCTCTTGAAGATTAAGTTCACTATCCATTTCCACCATCTATCTTATCTATCTTTCTTTGTTAGACCGAGCCCATCCAATTATCTTTCATCATTTGTGTCTTGTTAGCCGAATCATCCTAACTACCTTCTAGCCTTTTGAAACTATTTCATCATTTTAGCCAAAATACACCATTCTCACAATACCAAACGAAACTTCTCGTCGACAATCGGGCAACTTAGATCGACTCGACTATCAACGCCGGGCCAGATCACGTCACTTGGTAGATCTAACTTGTAGGCATTCTCATTAATCCTTTTCAAAACTTGAAAAGGACTGTCTCCCCTTGGCAAGAGTTTTGATCTCTTTTGGGTTGGAAATCTTTCCTTATGCATATGGATTCAAACCCAGTCACCAGGTTCAAATATTACTCGCTTGTGTCCCTTGCTCACCCCTTAAGCATATTATTTGGTTCGCCTTTCAATATTGTCCCTAACTTGTTGATGCAATTATTTAATTAATTCTGCCTTTTTCTTGCCATCTACATGCACTAATTGATTAGAAGGTTAAGGCAATAAATCCATAAGAGTTAAGGGATTGAAACCATATACCACTTCAAATGGTGAATGCTTGGTAACCAAGTGCATAGATCAGTTATAAGCAAACTCAATGTGTGGTAGACACTCCTCCCAAGTCTTTAAGTTCTTTTGAATGATGGCACGCAGCAAGGTTGATAAAACTCGATTAATAACCTCTATTTGGCCGTTGGTTTGAGGATGGCAAGTTGTTGAAAACAAAAGCTTGGTGCCAAGCTTACCCCACAAAGTCCTCCAAAAATGGTTGAGGAACTTAGCATCATGGTTTGAAACAATGGTCCTC
The DNA here is from genome assembly GCA_025698465.1 of Gossypium longicalyx. Taxonomy (NCBI): domain Eukaryota; kingdom Viridiplantae; phylum Streptophyta; class Magnoliopsida; order Malvales; family Malvaceae; genus Gossypium; species Gossypium longicalyx. Next base: position 40,475,452 of record CM047004.1, read on the forward strand.
AGAATGCCATGCAAACACACATTTCCCTAAAGAATAGATTAGCAACATTTATCGTGTCATCAGTTTTATTACATGCAATAAAGTGTACCATCTTTGAGAATCGATCTACTACCACAAATATAAAATATTTGCCATTCTTTGTTCTAGGAAGGCCTAGAATGAAATCCATGGATATACCCACCCATGGTGCTTCCAGAATCAGCAAAGGAGTGTATAAACCATTTGGTTGAATTTTTTACTTAGCCTTCTTGCAAGCTAAGCATTGGTCACACACATTTTCACTGCCCTCTTGTGATGTAAGCACGCCCGGGGCAACCTTGAATGCAATTCATAATTCAATTGAGCTTCCAAAAGTCCCCATGACTCGAGCTCGAACCAAGCAAATTCAAGACGCCTTAATAGCCTTGGTGTTGCCTATTTGGGATGATAACAAGGACCATGACGTTGGAGGAGCTAAGGGCAACTCCTTGAAGACTAAATGCATTCTTTTGCATTCCAATCTCAGCTACTCTTCAGCTCCCCATGCGCCATTCAGCTCCAATCAGCTCACTTGAGCTCGTTTTAGCTCGTTTGAGCTTGAATTTAGCTCGTTTCAACTCATTTCTTTTACATTACAATAAAATAAGTTTAAACTTTATTCTTAATTAAGTTTGCTACAGCTAGCTCATGAAGTGTTTTTGACTATTTGAGCTAGCCGATTTTAATTTGATAGTTGACTTATAATTAATATGTCTAAATTTAGTTAGTGTCATTAAGTTGTTTAGTTAAAATTCTTAATTATGATTATATGAATAATTATTTTATTTAATTATGTTATTTAATTATAAAGGTTAGCCGAATGTGGAGGTTCATTCAAGACAAGGTGCATGTATGAGAATGTTTGTTGAATGGGAAGATATGATGTGAGCACACCCGGGCATCCTCGAATGCACACCAAGAATCAATCGAGCTTCCAAAAGGTCCCATGACTCAAGCTCGAACCAAGCAAATTCAAGATGCTTTATCAGCCTTGATGTTGCGACTTTGGGAAGATAACAAGGTCCATGACGTTGGAGGAGCTGAGGACAACTCCTTGAAGACTCCATGCACCATTTTACAATCCGATCTCAGCTCCTCTCTAGCTCCCCATGCGCCATTCAGTTCACATCAGCTCACTTGAGCTCGTTTTCGCTCATTTGAGCTTAATTTTAGCTTGTTTCAGCTCACTGCTTTTTCATTTCAATAAACTAAGTTTTAATTTAGCTTTTAACTAAGTTTGCTACAGCTCATGCCGAATTCCCTAGCTCAACTTAGCTCACTAAGTGTTTTTGACTATTTGAGCTAGCCGAATTTAATATGATAGCTGACTTATAATTATTATGTCCAAATTTAGTTAGTGTCATTAAGTTGTTTAGTTACTATTTTAAATTATAATTATATGAATAGTTATGTGTTATTTAATTATTTTATTTAATTATGTAGGTTAGCCGAATGTGGAAGATTCATTCATGACAAGGTGCATGAACGGGAATGTTCATTGAACGGGAAGATACATGCATGGATCGGTTCAATGTTTGGAAGCCATACATTCATGTACATAGAAGGTTAATGAATATTGAAAGGTGCATCTCCCTTGGACGGTACACATGCATGAATGGAGGATAATTAATGCAAGTGCATGTACGGCTAGGTTCAAGGCTCCTTCCAAGTTGCATGTACAACCGATGCATGTGGGAGGACCCTTGGAGTTTTCTAAGCACCTATTCGGCCAAGAGACACCTCTTGGGAGTTTCATGCACACCTTGGCTGAACCTAGACAACCTGTTGAACTACCAAAGGTGTATATTCATCAAGTGATTAAAGCTGATACGAGCACGCCCCGCGAACTTCATCGAACAAGTCTGTCAAGCTGAGCATTGACATGTTGGCAAGCTGATTCCAGCTCGTTTCCAGCTCCACGAGCTCCGTCCAGCTCAAATCCAGCTTATTCGAGCTCAATCCAACTTGCCTGAGCTAAACCGAGCTCACTCCTAGCTCATATTCAGCTCACGAGCTAAACCTTAGCTCAACTTTAGCTTAGGAGTTTAGCCTCAGCTCAACTTTAGCTCACAAACTAAAGCTTAGCTCATTTTAGTTTAAACTCGGTTTTGTCTTTAATACATTAAATAAAAATTTGCACATATTCATTTAAGCATTAAACTTGTCTTATATTAATATTTTTTATTAATATGTCATTGTCATTATATAAATTGATTATGTTCACATAGCCGAATTAATGCATGACATTAATGTGTTCACATCATGCCGAATTTATGAGTGTTCATGAGATGTCTTAATGACTTGTTTATTTCATGTAGGTATGTCCTTTGGACGGTACAATGTATGGATGAAGAAACATCTCTTTTGGGCATTCCACACTCATTAATGAAGAAGTATTAAATGCTGGTGCATGTACAGCTAGATGCAATGTTTCTACAAATTCATGCATGTGTCGAATACATGTATGGACATTAAAGGCTAGTCCATGAATGGATCAAATGCATGGGATGATAGAATGCATGAATGGCTTAAGTGCATGTATGGTGGCTGTCTCCTAACTTTCCAAGGCACTTATTCGGCCAAGAAGTAGCTGCCAACTAATTCTATGTTGACCATAGAGCTCCTTGAACATGTTCACACTTTGAATTGACCTATAGGCTACTACACATGCATGGATGGGTTCAAGAACGTCCAAGGGAAGGAATTAACTCAATAATTCAACACATTGATTGAATTAAGTGCATGCACAAAGGGGAGAACGAATTTACTAGGTTCATGCTGCCATTTATGAACCTACATGCCATTAAAGTGTTTAATTATGAAGATACATGTTCCATACAAGTGCATGAACGTCCCAAGGAGATGAATGCAACCTTTTGGTTCACATACAAGTCACTTGAAGCCTTTCTTTATGACTAAGCATTCATGCACAAACCAAGGGGGAAGAAAGTGTCCATTCAGCTAGTGCATGAATCTGTCGAATTTATGCACTATTTTAATACATTAGTGTGACCGTTTTTATTATTGTGTGAACACCTAGATGCTGAATTTAAATGGTCATCTATGTGCCTATAAATATTTGTTTTCTTTCATTTGTAAAGGACTTTTGCCAAATTTGTTAATGAACATTGTTCTTGTGAGGTTGCTTCCTCTCATATCTCGTACAAGTTTCGAACGACTTATCTGGCTTGTGCTAGTGGCGTCATTTGAACTTATCACCAATCTTGGTGTGGCGTTCACCTATCCATCTATCCATATTTTTCACCTTAACAATATAGGAATCAGGGTGACACTTCTTAGTGTTGAATCATTCCTGACGTTGAGTTCGTTTTCCATTTACATCTTTTAAATTTTTTTTCTTGTTAACCCAAACCGAGCCTTCTATCCTTCATCCATCTTTGCTACCCTTAACCGAACCTATACTAAACTTACCCTTCTTGAAACCTTCCGCTTATCCTATTCTAATTCTCTTACTACTATTACTAAAATCTGAGGCACGAACGATCTCTCAAACTATGATCGGGCAACTACGTGAATTCGACTCATCTACCTGGGCCGAATCACATCATTTGGCATCAGAGCTTGTAAATCGAGTGGTGCCGATGTTCGTATCAAGATCGAAATAGGTTCGTAGTAAAAAAATTCGAAAAAAATAAAAAAATTAAGTTGTATTTTCATTTTATCTTTGTAAAAGTGATATGTTGAAGTTGTAAAAAAAAGGTACGAAATTATTAAAAAAAAAAGTGAAGTGATCAAGTTCGATTCTATTGTTTTATATTTCTTCCAATCATCTTATATTCTTTTCATCAATTTTAACCCCATTTCCAAAACGCCACACTACACCAAAGAAAAATTTTCTTTTAGCCTACCCATAACCTATACATCTTATCCCTTGTAACCGATTTTGAAGCCGACCCCAAAGCACCTTGACGAGTCAAAAGAAACAAAATATGAGGTTACGAGAGTAAGCTTGAGTGGTAAAAGGCTAGAGTGTGTGAGAGCATTCGAGAGTTTGAAAAAGCCTAAAAATGAGTGCAAACACGAGTGGAGTGTTCATCAATATTTCTTTGCGAGTGAAATAGTGAGATTTGTGGTGAGGTACTTGATTTTTTTATTTTGTGTTGTGATCTAACATTTTCTTTTCAGCAACAAAAATCATGTCACGCGAAGAGTTTACCGAATCGAAATAACAATACTTGGTACATGAAATGCAAAAAATGATGGAGTCCAACACTAAGAACATACACGAGAGATTAAATCATTTGGAAAAACAAGATCAAAGTGATAGAGTTTCTTCGAGTCGAAAAATGGAGACAAGAACCCCACGGAGATATACCCCCGATTACTACTTGAAAAAAAGTTCCTATCGTGATTCCTTTTCGCCATCTACTTCGAGACAAAGAGATTCATACTATGACTCATATTCATCAGCAAATTCGAGAAGTGACTTCGATCGAAAGTCCTTTTCATCAAGAAATTCGAGAAGACGAGAAGCCGATTACGATTTTGATTCATTCCAAGATGGCGTTTGGAGAGAAAGACATACTCCTACTAGATCGTCAACGAAATTTTACTCGGAGTATTCTTCACGAAGTTTTGATTGTGAATCATATGCAAATAGTTCTTCATCTTTCGAACAAGATTTGTATTCTTATCGTTCTTTTGTACATTCTTGTAAAAAAGAAAACAAAGAAAAGAAAAGAAAAAGCAAAAGAAGAAAAAGAAAATGAAATAAAAAGAAAAGAGAGGCAAAAGGCAAGTAAGAGAGAAAATGAGCGAATCTTGAAAGAACTTGAAAAAGCCTTTGAAAAAGCCTTTGAAACACAAAAAGAAAATGAAAAAGAAAATAATATTGAAAAAGAGAATGAAAAAGAGTTTGAGAGTGAAAAAGAAGATGAAAAAGAAATTGAAACAAAAGGAACGAGTGATTCAGAAGAAAAAGAATCGAGTGAGAAAACAAGTGAGCAAGTGAGGATTATCTCTACTAACCCACATGTTTGATCTTCTTGTGAATTAACTTTTCAGGTTCCTAGAGGTTTGTGCGACCAATTCCATCTACATTACCTTCCAAACGAGAGGTGTTTTAGGTTGTTCAAAAAAGGTAAGTTCGCGAATGACAACCACCCACTTGCGATCGAAGGTAAGGAAGGTAAGGATTCTTTGTTTATCGAATCAAAGTCACTTGATTTGGCTAATTTTTGTTCACTTACTGTTGTTAACGATTTTGTTTTTAAATGTGCCATATACAGCTTTTCTTATGACGATTACTACATTGGCAAATTTGTTGACAACATTGGATTAGTTTTCTCTAAGCGAATTTTGAACGTGTTTGATCAAAGTCTATCACTTAAAGACTCTGATGTGTTTGACCATGCAAACTTTTTGAATTCATGTGTTAAATCTTTATGTTTAAATATGCCTGCTCAATTGATTTGTGATAAATCTCCCTGTTTTAAAAGTTGCATGTTCTCTAAAAATTCTTTGTTTGGCATCCATGTTAAAAGATCTTCACATGATATGTGCAATTGTGTTCTTTATGAACAATCTTTGAGTTTTTGTACGAAATTTCCATGTAGTGATTTGCATTCCCGATTGATACTCTTGAAGCATGAACCTTTGCATATTGGTATGCTCGGTTTTGTCAATTCAACATGTGTGTTTAAACTAGTGAAATATAATTCGTGTGATGAGTTGATCATATCTTCTTCTAATATGTTGCTTGTTGGAATTCCTAATCAAGTTCGTGTGTTCAAGCCTGGTATTTGCTACATGAATTCATTTTATAGAAACATTAAGCACTTTGCATCATTTGAATTCAAATTATGTTTGCTTGATGTTTGAACTTTTGATAAGAAGGTGAAATTCAATGATTTGGGTTCCAATTTTGATTCGTTTACTAATCACCTTGCTTGGCTACATTTGAAATTTTCGTTCCATTTTGAGAAGGTAAGACTAACCTATGTTTTTGGAATTGAATCAAATCTCCATGGTAACTTTCCTTTTCCATTTAAGTCCATAGTTTTCGTTAATACTAACCATTCTCATTTTTGTGAATTCCACCCCTCGAGGAGCAAGACATGTCATGGCGAGTCACCACCTATTCAAATTTATCGGAGTAATAGGTTTGTCTTACGTTATCTATCCAAAGAGAGAAGATTCATTTTGACCGAGAAAGGTAAACCCAATCCTCAATTGTCTTCTCTTCATATTCGTCAAGGTAAGTCATCTGAAAATTTTCAAATATCTTTGCTCATTTTGATTGAAGTTGAAAATTCCATTGATTTGTTGTTTGGAAATTATTTATACTTTGATGTGATGGATTTTTCCTTTTGGCATTGTAATGATGTGATTATTATGTTGGAATTTGGAGACACCCCTCATGTTGTTCAAAAATGAAAGAAAGAGTTAGCATACCTTGCAAGAACAAGACAAGGGACCAAATGTGTTGCTATATTCGATTAAAGAAATTAAAATGTTTTGGATGAGGAATAATGTGTTTAAGTGCCTGCCATTATTTACAACCAATTATCCCTTAATCCAACTTAGTTTTCATGTTTGCAACGATGGTCTAACGAAAATCTTTGATAAATTTACGTATGCTCACTTTTTCCAATTGAGATTTTTGGCATATGTTCGATTGAATGAATTTTTAATGAACTATCGAACACATTTGAATTTGACTCCTTTGAGTTTCTTTTTACCGGCTGTGGTAAGAATTTTTCAGGTTTGTGTGATATCTTCCATCCCATTTAACCGAGGAAAACCATGCATGAGTCAAAGCTCTCCCATGGACAAACGGCTCGACTTGAGGACAAGTCGCCTAATAGAGGGGGGAATGATACGAGCACGCCCCGCAAACTTCATTGAACAAGTCTGTCAAGCCGAGCACTAACATGTTGGCAAGCTGATCCCAGCTCGTTTCCAGCTCCACGAGCTCCGTCCAGCTCAAATCCAGCTTATTCGAGCTCAATCCAACTTGCCTGAGCTAAACCGAGCTCACTCCTAGCTCATATTCAGCTCACGAGCTAAACCTTAGCTCAACTTCAGCTTAGGAGTTTAGCCTCAGCTCAACTTTAGCTCACAAGCTAAAGCTTAGCTCATTTTAGTTTAAACTCGATTTTGTCTTTAATACATTAAATAAAAATTTGCACATATTCATTTAAGCATTAAACTTGTCTTATATTAATATTTGTTATTAATATGTCATTGTCATTATATAAATTGATTATGTTCACATAGCCGAATTAATGCATGACATTAATGTGTTCACATCATGCCGAATTTATGAGTGTTCATGAGATGTCTTAATAACTTGTTTATTTCATGTAGGTACATCCCTTTGGACGGTACAATGTATGGATGAAGAAACATCTCTTTTGGGCATTCCACACTCATGAATGAAGAAGTATTAAATGCTGATGCATGTACGGCTGGATGCAATGTTTCTACAAATTCATGCATGTGTCGAATACATGTATGGACATTAAAGGCTAGTCCATGAATGGATCAAATGCATGGGATGATAGAATGCATGAATGGCTTAAGTGCATGTATGGTGGCTGTCTCCTAACTTTCCAAGGCACTTATTCGGCCAAGAAGTAGCTGCCAACTAATTCTATGTTGACCATAGAGCTCCTTGAACATGTTCACACTTTGAATTGACCTATAGGCTACTACACATGCATGGATGGGTTCAAGAACGTCCAAGGGAAGGAATTAACTCAATAATTCAACACATTGATTGAATTAAGTGCATACACAAAGGGGAGAACGAATTTACTAGGTTCATGCTGCCATTTATGAACCTACATGCCATTAAAGTGTTTAATTATGAAGATACATGTTCCATACAAGTGCATGAACGTCCCAAGGAGATGAATGCAACCTTTTGGTGCACATACAAGTCACTTGAAGCCTTTCTTTATGACTAAGCATTCATGCACAAACAAAGGGTGAAGAAAGTGTCCATTCAGCTAGTGCATGAATCTGCCGAATTTATGAACTATTTTAATACATTAGTGTGAACGTTTTTATTATTGTGTGAACACCTAGATGCCGAATTTGAATGGTCATCTATGTGCCTATAAATATTTGTTTTCTTTCATTTGTAAAGGACTTTTGCCAAATTTGTTAATGAACATCGTTCTTGTGAGGTTGCTTCCTCTCATATCTCGTACAAGTTTCGAATATCTGGCTTGTGCTAGTGGCGTCAATCGTCTTGTTTTGAACTTATCACCAATCTTGGTGTGGCGTTCACCTATCCATCTATCCATATTTTTCACCTTAACAATATAGGAATCGGGGTGACACTTCTTAGTGTTGAATCATTCCTGACGTTGAGTTCGTTTTCCATTTCCAACTTTTAAATCTTTTTTTTCTTGTTAACCCAAACCGAGCCTTCTATCCTTCATCCATCTTTGCTACCCTTAACCGAATCTATACTAAACTTACCCTTCTTGAAACCTTCCGCTTATCCTATTCTAATTCTCTTACTACTATTACTAAAATCCGAGGCACGAACGACTCTCTCGAACTACGATCGGGCAACTATGTGAATTCGACTCATCTACCCGGGCCAGATCACATCAAAAGCTCATGCATGAAGCTGTCCAAACACATCCCCATCAGCCGAATCAAGACTAGATAATTAATGTGTTCATTCTAGAATATTCTAGCTAGTTCATGACCGAATTTGCTTAGCCTTTAAGCTAGCTAATTTGTCCATTCGGTTACTACATGATAGCTTATAAATAGTTTGCTCATTTCATTGTAAAAGGACTTTTTTCCAAATTTGTTAATGAACATTGTTCTTGTGAGGTTGCTTCCTCTCATATCTCGTACAAGTTTGGAATGACTTATCTGGCTTGTGCTAGTGGCGTCAATCGTCTTATTTTGAACTTATCACCAACCTTGGTGTCGCGTTCACCTATCCATCTATCCATATTTTTCACCTTAACAATATAGGAATCGGGGTGACACTTCTTAGTGTTGAATCATTCCTGACGTTGAGTTCGTTTTTCCATCCCCATCTTTTAAATTTCTTTCTTGTTAACCCAAACCGAGCCTTCTATCCTTCATCCATCTTTGCTACCCTTAACCGAACCTATTACTAAACTTACCCTTCTTGAAACCTTCCGCTTATCCTATTCTAATTCTTTTACTACTATTACTAAAATTCGAGGCACGAACGACTCTCTCGAACTACAATCGGGCAACTACGTGAATTTGACTCATCTACCCGGGCCGGATCACATCAAGATACATGCATGGTTCAGTTCAATGTTTAGAAGCCTTACATTCATGTACATGGAGGGTTAATGAATATTGAAAGATACATCTTCCTTGGATGGTACACATGCATGCATGAAGGACAATTAATGCAAGTGCATGTACGGCTAGGTTCAAGCTTCCTTCCAAGTTCCATGTACAACCGATGCATGTGGGAGGACCCTTGGAGTTTTCTAAGCACCTATTCGGCCAAGAGACACCTCTTGGAAGTTTCATGCACACCTTGGCCGAACCTAGACAACCCATTGAGCTCCCAAAGGTGCACATTCATTCAAGTGATTAAAGCTCATACATGAAGCTTGCCAAACACATTCCCATCAGCCAAATCAAGATTAGTTAATTAATTTTTTCATTCTAGGACATTCTAGCTAGTTCATGACCGAATTTGCTTAGTCTTTAAGCTAGCTAGTTTGTCCATTTGGTTACTACATGATAGCTTATAAATAGTTTGCTTATTTCATTATAAAAGGACTTTTGCCAAATTATTGAATAAACATTGTTCTTGTGAGGTTGCTTCCTCTCATATCTCGTACAAGTTTTGAAAGACTTATCTAGTTTGTGCTAGTGGTGTCAATCGACCTTGTTCGAACTTATCACCATTCTTGGTGTGGCATTCACCTATCCTACTATCCCATCTATCCGCCTTAACAATATAGGAACCGGGGTGACACTTTTTAGTGTTGAATCATTCCTGACGTTAAGTTCATTTTCCATCCCCATCTTTTGAATTTCTTTCTTGTTATCACCGAACCAAGCCATCTATCCAACATCCATCTTTGCTACCCATAGCTGAACCTATTACTAAACTTACCCTTATTTGAAACCTTTCACTTATCCTATTCTATTCATTACTTCTATTACTAAAATTCGAGGCAGAATGACTCTCTCGACTACGATCGGGCAACTAAGTGAATTCGACTCAACCTCCCGAGCCAGATCACATCATCTTGCCTGCTCAAACCGTGAAAGTGCTCTTGTAGAATAGCCAAAGTCTTGGCTATACCGAAGTGGCCCATTAATCTCCCACTATGTGCCTCTCGAACCAGCACATCTCTAATTGATCTTTGGGGTATACATAACTTATTTTCTTGAAAGAGAAAACTGTCCTGTCGAAAATACCTATCGTGGGCACTTTGAACACACAACTCAAATATCTCACCAAAGTCAAGATCATTAACATATAAATCTTTCAAGCATGAAAATCCAAGCAACTTAGCATCCAAATGATTAATTAAAGCATACCTATGTGATAGTGCATCCGTAACAACATTTTCTTTACCTTGTTTATACTTAATCACGTACGGAAAGGACTCGAGAAATTCCACCCACTTTGCATGACGTTTGTTTAGCTTGGTTTGTCCTTTCAAATGTTTCAAGGCTTTATGGTCTGTATGTATTACGAACTCTTTTGGCCAAAGGTAATGCTGCCATGTCTCCAACACACGAATCAAGGCGTACATCTCTTTATCATAGGTTGGATAGTTGAGTGTAGACCCGTTGAGTTTTTCACTGAAGTAGGCAATTGGTCGTCTATCTTGTGTCAAGATCGCACCTATACCTATCCCTGAAGCATCACACTCCACTTTGAAAGTTTTGTTAAAGTCGGGTAAACTTAACAATAGAGCGTTAGTTAAACAATCTTTAATTTTGTTAAAAGAAACTTCTTACTCATCATTCCAAGTAAAAGGAGAATTTTTCTTGATAATACCCATTAAAGGAGCAGCTATGGTACTGAAGTTCAGCACGAATCTCCTATAGAAGCTCACAAGGCCGTGTGATACGATCCACTTTGGGGAAAGTTGAGTCGTATGCTAGTTTGCCCGATCGTCTATGAGAAGGTTTCGTTCAGATCGTTTAGAGATGATACTTTTAAGTTAATGAATGCAGAAGCTATTGAAAAGGGTTTCTAAGATAGGTTTATGGATATGAATTTTATATATATTCGATTAAAGAAAATAAGGCGGGAAAGCATATGGAATAAAAATGAAATCGATTTTAGGTTCAAGAAAGGAATGAAAAATTTAGCTAATAATAAAATAAAGGATAGAGATGGAATGGAGTGAAATGAACTCAAAAGCAAGTAAGAACCAATACTAAAAAGAGTATTGACCCAAATACTTATAGGCTTTCAAGGTGGAAGGATGAAAGTGATAAAACCTCGACCCACTACTTAGAGAAGTAGGAACCTCGGTATAAAAGGTGAACGCCACACTATGAAGTAGTGATAAGTTCAGATAGAGAAGAAAACAGGTTGACGCCACTAGGCTTCTTAGATAATGATGCGAATCCAGTCGCATCATGTTTCGATACAACTTGCTGATACGAACTCGCCTCAGAATGATTTGAGTCGTAATAGTTGCTCGATCGATAAATTGGGTAAGTTTGAACGATTTTGCAAAATTGGGAATGAAAACAAGGAAGATAGCTGTCTAAAAACAAGTATTTATAACTAAAGACTAAGGCTAGCCGAATGGACAATTGGCAGCCAAATGGACACTTAATTTCAACCTTTAAATGAGCTGAAATGTCTAGAAAACATTCAAGAAAATTCTAGGATACTTCCTCTAGCCTTGAGAACGTATTTGGACAGCTTCCAAGGTGTCTTCATGCAGCTGGAATCATTTAAAGTAAAGGTGAGCTAATCAGCCACCTAGAAAGCCGAATGGTCACCTTGTAATTCAACTAGAAGAGTTGAAAATTTCTTAGAAGTTTCCTCATCAGCTGAAAAATTAATGAGCTAAAAAAATCTTGTAATATTCGGCCAAAGAGGGTGCATGATATTAAATATATTACTTTGACCAGCTGGATAGGCTTGGGCAGCTTAAATGCTCCTTGAGGACGCCAATGGTCAATAGATATAGAAGCTGAATATGAGCAGCTGGATGGGATTAATTATAATCAGCTATGTCCCTTATTATTCCTGAAAAAGCACCTAGAGAAACTTAAACATCAGCTGGCCTTTTGATTCAGCTTGGAACATTGAATATTCAGCCACCTTTTGACCGAATGGCCATTTGGGAACACCAACCAGCAGCCTTCAAGCATTAATCACGTTTCATGCTCCTAGGCTGTTCATGCACCAGTAGCTCTTTAATGCATTAATCACGTTTCAGGCTCCTATGCACCAGCAGCTCTTTAATGTGCCGTCCATGCCTTGTTCACTAATTAATTTGGCTGTAGCAAGAAGCACATTAAATTCGGCATGCTTGCTTCTTTAATGTCTGATACGATCCACCTCGGGAAGAATCAAGTCGTATGCTGACTTGCCTAATGTCTACGAGAAAGTATCGTTCAATTGGCTTTTGGAATAAAGTTGATAGGAAAATTAGGATGGAAGCTATGTATAATGGTTTAATGATGGATATGGAAGAAAGGGTTCTTAAAAGCAAGCACGAACCAATATTAGAAAATATCGACCCAAATGCTTATAGGCTTTCAAGGTGGAGGATGAAAGTGATAAACCTCGACCCGCTACTTAGCAAAGTAGGAACCTCGGTATAAGGGTGAACGCCACACTCGGTTGAGTGAAAAGTTCAAGGAAGAACAAGGTTGACGCCACTACTAGGTAGATTAAATTCAATAAAAATTTTGGCAAAAAGTCCTTCACAAATGAAAGAAAACAAATATTTATAGGCACATAGATGACCATTCAAATTCGACATCTAGGTGTTCACACAATAATAAAAATGTTCACACTAATGTATTAAAATAGTTCATAAATTTGACAGATTCATGCACTAGTTGAATGGACACTTCCTTCCCCCCAAGTGTGTGCATGAATGCTTAGTCATAAAGAAAGGCTTCAAGTGACTTGTATGTGCACCAAAGGTTGCATTCATCTCCTTGGGACGTTCATGCACTTGTATGGAACATGTATCTTCATAGTTAAACACTTTAATGGCATGTAGGTTCATAAATGGCAGCATGAACCTAGTAAATTCGTTCTCCCCTTTGTGCATGCACTTAATTTAATCAATGTGTTGAACTATTGAGTTAATTCCTTCCCTTGGATGTTCTTGAACCCATCCATGCATGAATTTGTAGAAACCTTGCATCTAGCCGTACATGCACCAACATTTAATACTTCTTCATTCATGAGTGTGGAATGCCCAAAAGAGATGTTTCTTCATCCATACATTGTGCCGTCCAAAGGGATGTACCTACATGAAATAAAGAAGTCATTAAGACATCTCATGAACACTCATAAATTCGGCAGGATGTGAACACATTAATGTCATGCATTAATTTGGCTATGTGAACATAATCAATATATATAATGACAATGACATATTAATAACAAATATTAATATAAGACAAGTTTAATGCTTAAATGAATATGTGCAAATTTTTATTTAATGTATTAAAGACAAAAACGAGTTTAAACTAAAATGAGCTAAGCTTTAGCTCGTGAGCTAAAGTTGAGCTGAGGCTAAACTCCTAAGCTGAAGTTGAGCTGTTTAGCTCGTAAGCTAAATATGAGCTAGGAGTGAGCTCGGTTTAGCTCAGGCAAGTTGGATTGAGCTCGAATAAGCTAGATTTGAGCTGGACGGAGCTCGTGGAGCTGGAAACGAGCTGAGATCAGCTTGCCAACATGTCAATGCTCGGCTTGAAAGACTTGTTCGATAAAGTTCGCGGGGTGTGCTCGTATCAATGTCGAAAATAGCTGCACATTTAAACCAAAATTAATCAGCTTTGAACATATTAAATTGGCAGTAAATTATTTAACCCACATTCGGTTGGACAAGAAATAAATGTGTCCTAAACTAAGACAAGTTAAGTGGTTGTACTAAAATAGATTAAAACATGTTCCAATTCAGACATATTAATTTCAGTTGGAACATATTAAAACCAATTATTAAGCTAAACATAATTATGAGCTAAGCAAATTAACTAATTTAACTAACACATTTAAACATAATTAAAATGTCCAGATTTTAATTTATTAAAAATAACTATTGAGCTGATTTAATTTAATTTAACTAGACTCAATTAATTATTCCAGCAACTAATAAAATGCTTAAATTAGCCTGAGCTAGGCTTGAGCTCTTTGAGCTAAGTTTGGGCGGAATTAATCTCATGTAAAGAACAAACGATGCTCATTGAGCTGGAAATGAGCTGATTTGAGCTCGTTGATCTGAAATCAAACTTCATCTTGCACTTGGGCCCCTCGAGCTTAGGCCATGCTCGATGTTGCCGAGTTGATTTGTAACATGATGCGGCTAGGTTCGCATCATTCCCTCCCTCTTAAAGATGATTTGTCCTCAAATCGGGCCACTTGCTTGAGAAAAAAATTTCAAAATTGTGAACCAATTTGTTCACGATTGGAGCAAAGTTATTTCTAAAACCCATGGAACCACGAATGGTTCGAAAAGGAAATGGGTTATTTTCACGCCCTCCCTCTTTAGGGGGACGCCATCTCCAAGTGTCACCTACAAAAGAGTAAAACAAATTAGTAACACTAGGAATAAAAATCTCTAAAGAACTTTTCTTAATCTCATTCATGAATTTATTGTAAAAATGAATACCAAGGTCAAAGATGGAAAATGACCTTACTGTTTCACAATTGATAAAAAGGTCAACCATAATCGTCAGAATAGAACCATTAAGCGCTCGAAAATTATGGTTTGGACAACAAAAGTACTATAGTGCAATTTCTCTTATCGGAAGCAAAGTTTTCTCTTATCGTTTCATTTTAACTTGAAAATTTCATGGACAACAACATAGGGGAAATATGGAACAATTGTAAGTTAAACTCATGCAAGACATGCTCGAATCCTTCAAATCCTACTATAGTGCAATTTCTAGAATCAAAGATTTGATTTTGCATTCGTATATTATCACGGTACAACAAATTTGTTTTTAGATTTAGAAACACATCATCAAGTAAGCAAAAGTTGTTCACATGTTTATTCAAACAGAAATTATGATGCTTAGCTTTTGATGTGATCCGGCCCGGGTAGATGAGTCGAATTCACATAGTTGCCCGATCGTAGTTCGAGAGAGTCGTTCATGCCTCAGATTTTAATAATAAAAGTAAAATAATAGAATAGGATAAGCGGAAGGTTTCAAGAAGGGTAAGTTTAGTAATAAGTTTGGTTAAGGGTAGTAAAGATGGATGAAGGATAGAAGGCTCGGTTTGGGTTAACAAGAAAGAAATTTAAAAGATGGGGATGGAAAAACGAACTCAACGTCAAGAATGATTCAACACTAAGAAGTGTCACCCCGATTCCTATATTGTTAAGGTGAAAAATATGGATAGATGGATAGGTGAATGCCACACCAAGATTGGTGATAAGTTCAAAACAAGACGATTGACGCCACTAGCACAAGCCAGATAAGTCGTTCGAAACTTGTACGAGATATGAGAGGAAGCAACCTCACAAGAACAATGTTCATTAACAAATTTGGCAAAAGTCCTTTGACAATGAAATGAGCAAACTATTTATAAGCTATCATGTAGTAACTGAATGGACAAATTAGCTAGCTTAAAGGCTAAGCAAATTCAGTCATGAACTAGCTAGAATATTCTAGAATGAACACATTAATTATCTAGTCTTGATTCGGTTGATGGGGATGTGTTTGGACAGCTTCATGCATGAGCTTTAATCACTTGATGAATATACACCTTTGGTAGCTCAACGGGTTGTCTAGGTTCGGCCAAGGTGTGCATGAAACTCCCAAGAGGTGTCTCTTGGCCGAATAGGTGCTTAGAAAACTCCAAGGGTCCTCCCACATGCATCGGTTGTACATGGAACTTGGAAGAAGCCTTGAACCTAGCCGTACATGCACTTGCATTAATTATCCTCCATTCATGCATGTGTGTCGTCCAAGGGAGATGCACCTTTCAATATTCATTAACCTTCCATGTACATGAATGTATGGCTTCCAAACATTGAACCGATCCATGCATGTATCTTCCCGTTCAATGAACATTCCAGTTCATGCACCTTGTCATGAATGAATCTTCCACATTCGGCTAACCTACATAATTAAATAAAATAATTAAATAACACACAACTATTCATATAGTTATAATTTAAAATAGTAACTAAACAACTTAATGACACTAACTAAATTTGGACATAATAATTATAAGTCAACTATCATATTAAATTCGGCTAGCTCAAATAGTCAAAAACACTTAGTAAGCTAAGTTGAGCTAGAGAATTCGGCATGAGCTGTAGCAAACTTAGTTAAAAACTAAATTAAAACTTAGTTTATTGAAATGAAAAAGGAATAAGCTGAAACAAGCTAAATTCGAGCTCAAATGAGCTAAAACGAGCTCAAGTGAGCTGATGTGAGCTGAATGGCGCATGGGGAGCTGGAGAGGAGATGAGATCGGAATGCAAAATGGTGCATGGAGTCTTCAAGGAGTTGTCCTTAGCTCCTCCATCGTCATGGACCTTGTTATCATCCCAAATGCGCAACACAAAGGCTGATATAGCTTCTTGAATTTGCTTGGTTCGAGCTCGAGTCATGGGGCCTTTTGGAAGCTCAATGGATTCTTGGTGTGCATTCGAGGATGCCCCGGGTGTGCTCACATCACCTTTTTTTGGCAATATCTTAAGGTGACTTGCTCCGGGCTTAAACACATGATTTTGGTCATTCATTGTTACAAGCGACAATGGCCTTTCTTTCATCAACAACTCATACAAGTGAGACAAAGAAAATTTGAGCATGCATATTTTCAAACACTCATACATCGTAATTTCCATTTGATCAGACTTACACAAACATGCACAATGATATAGAGAATTCACATTACCATCACGAACAAATGAATTAAGCATTTTACGTGACAATTCTTTATCACATAAGATCAAATTTTGTTTGTACCGACTTAATCTTACTTCATCAACAAGCTTGCCAACGCCGTACTCATTACAAGAAAAACTTTTCATACCACTTTTAAAAACAAAATCATCAATAATCAGAGAATGGCAATTAATCGACATGGTGAGCGGCAATCTTTCAAAAATTAAGTCATCGGTACCTTTTTCAACAATGTTCAAATCAGTTTGTCGTGATGTAATTGTTAAAGACTCCTTACCTTGCTTGCCTTTAAGCTCTTGAGGGAGAATTTCATTTTCGATATTACCTTTCTCGATCATTCAAAATTGTCTCTCTTCGGAAAGATATTGAAGTTGTAGCTTGTCATTGGAATCTTCAGGAACCTGAGAAGAAACAATACAAGGAGAACTCATAGAACGTGATGTGATCCGGCCCGGGTAGATGAGTCGAATTCACGTAGTTGCCCAATCGTAGTTCGAGAGAGTCGTTCGTGCCTCAAATTTTTAGTAATAGTAGTAAAAGAATTAGAATAGGATAAGCGGAAGGTTTCAAAAAGGGTAAGTTTAGTATAGGTTCGGTTAAGGGCAGCAAAGAAGAATGAAGGATAGAAGGCTCGGTTTGGGTTAACAAGAAAAAAAAATTTAAAAGATGGAAATGGAAAACGAACTCAACGTCATGAATGATTCAACACTAAGAAGTGTCACCCCGATTGTTATATTGTTAAGGTGAAAAAATATGGATAGATGGATAGGTGAACGCCACACCAAGATTGGTGATAAGTTCAAAACAAGACGATTGACGCCACTAGCACAAGACAGATAAGTTGTTCGAAACTTGTACGAGATATGAGAGGAAGCAACCTCACAAGAACAATGTTCATTAACAAATTTGGCAAAAGTCCTTTTACAATGAAATCAACAAACTATTTAACTAGTTTCTTATGCTAGCCGAATAGTCCATTCATGAACTTAACAATTAAGTAATGTACCTAATTAAAACATGAAACTTCTAAAAAATTGTCCAATGGTGTTCTTGTCCATGTTCGGCTGAATGGGAGGTGAGTGGATAGCTTCATGAATATGCATTGATGTACTTGGATAAATGACCTTCATACATGCATGGCTAGATTCGGCTAACTCCTTTAATGGAGCCTTGAATTCATGTTGTTTCACCATGAGTGGCTTAATTAAATGAGGCTTCATGAAGAGTCAAACTTGGTGCGAACAAGAAGCTTGAGTAGACACTTGTGTGTGAACGTCCAACCGAATGGTCATCATGGTGTGAACACAATGTGTGAACACATGATCAATACATGAACCGTCCAATGCATGTTCCATCATCAATTTGATTCATGAATCTTCAAATACATGAATGACCATCATGAACATGCATGTGCCTCTTGATTGCCATCCATTGAACCTTCCTATGCATGCACCTTGCATTAAATGCCATGAATGTATCTTCCAAATTCGGTTAACCTACAAAATTAAATAACATGATTAAATAACACACAACTATTCATATAATTATAATTTAAAATAATAACTAAATAACTTAATAACACTAACTAAATTTGGACATAATAATTATAAGTCAACTTATCATATTAAATTCGGCTAGCTCAAATAGTCAAAAACACTTAGTGAGCTAAGTTGAGCTAAGGAATTCGGCATGAGCTATAGCAAACTTAGTTATAAGCTAGATTAAAACTTAGTTTATTAAAATGAAAAAGGAATGAGCTGAGACGAGCTAAATTCAAGCTCAAACGAGCTAAAACGAGCTCAAGTGAGCTGATGTGAGCTGAATGGCGCATGGGGAGCTGGAGAGGAGCTAAGATCGGAATGCAAAATGGTGCATGGAGTCTTTAAGGAGTTGTCCTTAGCTCCTCCAACATCATGGACCTTGTTATCATCCCAAATGCGTAACACAAAGGCTGATATAGCTTCTTGAATTTGCTTGGTTCGAGCTCGAGTCATGGGGCCTTTTGGAAGCTCAATGGATTCTTGGTGTGCATTCGAGGATACCCCAGGTGTGCACATCAGAACGGTTAGTTAAAACACTCCTCGCTTTTTCTTGTTCTCTCTTGTCTTCTCCACTCGTTTCTTTCGCAATCTCATGTTCAAGCTCTTTCTCTTTTTCAATTGTTTCTTTCAAAGACTCACTCTCATCTCTTTTTCAATTTTCTTTTTCTTTTCTTTCACTCTTTTTTTCTTTCATTTCTTTTTTTCTCTCAAATTCTTTCTCACATGTCTTTTCGATGTTATTACAAGAGGGAGATAACTTAAAAGAATCAAAATGAGAATCTTTTTATTGGGAAAAGTATAAAAGATCCGTGTATGAATTATGATCATCTCTTCGCGAGCGTTCCTCCGTGGATGAGTATCCTTGCGCATATGAATACTTTCTCAGACCTTCTCATTCGTCATCGTAATAGGCTTCAAACTCGAAGTTTTCTTTGCTTCGTCTTGAATTCCTAGTTGAATAGAAATCATGGTATGAATCTCTTCGGGAATGACTATCTGCAAATGAATACTTGGACGTAACACGTTCTCTTCTTCGTGAAGATTTCTCCGTAGATGAACACTTTAAGACACTTGAAGAGGATTTCCCACATTCTCGTTTGTCATCTTGAAAGATTTTAGATTTAGGGATTGCTTCATACTGTCTTGGCTTTCTTGATGAATAAGAATCTCGGTATGAGTCTCTCCTTGAATGATCATCAAATGCGTGTCTCCATGATCACCTTGTCTCTGTCTTTTGATTTGCAGATCTTCGATTTGTTTGGTCCCTTTCTTTGATACGTTCCAAATGTTCTCGTATTGGTTTTAATCGTCTTTGGAGCATTTGACCCACCTCGTGAATAAATTCTTGATATGTTGGGTCAGACAGATTATTACCATCATCAATAAGACTTTTAGTATTTTGAAACATGGTGTTTGACTCACACAAACCTCACACTTCTCTCAAAAAGAAAAGAAAAAAATTGCACACGTTTAGCTTCACCACACATTCGTGCCTTTTCCACTCTATTCGCTTCTCTCGATTCACGATGGACTACTTAGACTTAGCGGTCTCGTCGGTGTGGAGTCGGCTTACAAAAATGATAATTGGTTTGGGTTGGAATTGATGTCAGGACAAGGGTGGGCTAGAAGCAAAAATTAAAGTGAAGGTGTGGCTGTTTGGGTAGATGGTGATAGTAGCAAAAAAAAATTAATGATCGGGATTTACAAAAGATGAATTTCAGAACTATCAACAGAACTTTTTTTTTTTAATTTTGAATTTTTTTCTTTTTTTTCACTATTTCTAAATTTTCTTCTTCTTTTTTTTTCACTATTTCTGAATTTTCTTTTTTTTTTACTCTTCAAATCAATATATTCTCTCTCTTTTTTTCACGACTTTTTTTTCAAAATTTTTTTCAATTTTTTTTAAAGATATGATACTGAAACTTTCAAAAACATCGATACTTACCTCAATTTAACTAGCTCTGATACCAAATGATACGAACTCACCTCAGAATGATTTGAGTCGTAATAGTTGCCCGATCGATAAATTGGGTAAGTTTGAACGATTTTGTAAAATTAGAATTGAAAACAAGGAAGATAGGTTCGAATGGCTAGTTTCATAATGGATATAGAAGCAAGTTGATGGTTTGATTCAAGAAGGCTAAAAGAGGGATGGTTAAATAGCTATTAAAGGGATCAAATAAAGGTTAAAGGAAACTTGGTGATAGGTGGATGAAAATTGGCTAAGGCCAAGATTGAACCAACGTTATAGGAAAAGTTGACTCGAAACTTAGATGACACTTAGGATGAGAAGTTAATGGAAATATGGATGGAGAAATTGATAGAAAACCTCGACCCGCTATCAAGGATGATAGGAACCTCGGTATGATTTGAACGCCACACCAACAAAGGTGATAAGTTCAAAATAATAAGGAAAGATAGACGCCACGAGACGAAATCTGGATAAGTCAGATCAGTCCTAAAGTGAATAAAGAGAATTGAATTCTCACTAGAACAATTAAGTTCATATAATTAACAAAGTCTAAAATTGTCTAACCTTTACAACATCTAAAAATAAGTATTTATAGCTAAAGATTAAGGCTAGCCAAATGGACACTTAATTTCAACCTTTAAATGAGCTGAAATGTCTAGAAAAAATTTAGGAAAATTCTAGGATGCTTCCTCCAGCCTCGAGAACGTATTTGGATAGCTTTCAAGGTGTCTTCATGCAGCTGGAATCATTTAAAATAAAGGTGAGCTGATCAGCCACCTAGAAAGCTGAATGGTCACCTTGTAATTCAACTAGAAGAGTTGAAAATTTCTTAGAAGTTTACTCATCAGATGAAAAATTAATGAGCTGAAAAAATCTTGTAATATTCAGCCAAAGAGGATGCATGATATTAAATATATTGCTTTGTCCAACTGGATAGGCTTGGTAGCTTAAATGCTCCTTGAGGACGCTAATGGTCAATAGATATAGAAGCTGAATGTGAGCAGTTGGATGGGATTAATTATAATCATCCATGTCCCTTATTATTCCCGAAAAAGCACCTAGAGAAACTTAAATAGTAGCCGGCCTTTTAATTCAGCTTGGAACATTGAATATTCAACCACCTTTTGACTGAATAGCCATTTGGGAACACCAACCAGTAGCCTTCAAGCATTAATCACATTTCATGCTCCTAGGCTGTTCATGCACCAGCAGCTCTTTAATGTGCCATCCATGCCTTGTTCACTAATTAATTTGGCTATAGCAAGAAGCACATTAAATTCGGCATGCTTGCTTCTTTAATGTCAAAAATAGCTGCACATTTAAACCAAAATTAATCAGCTTTGAACATATTAAATTGGCAGTAAATTATTTAACCCACATTCGGCTGGATAAGAAATAAATGTGTCCTAAACTAAGACAAGTTAAATGGCTGTACTAAAATAGATTAGACATATTAATTTCAGTTGGAACATATTAAAACCAATTATTAAGCTAAACATAATTATGAGCTAAGCAAATTAACTAATTTAACTAACACATTTAAACATAATTAAAATGTCCAGATTTTAATTTATTAAAAATAACACAACCTAATTATTGAGCTGATTTAATTTAATTTAACTAGACTCAATTAATTATTCCCGCAACTAATAAAATGCTTAAATTAGCCCGAGCTAGGCTTGAGCTTTTTGAGCTAAGTTTGGGCGGAATTAATCTCATGAAAAGAACAAACGGTGCTCATTGAGCTGGAAATGAGCTCATTTGAGCTCGTTAATCTGAAATCAAACTTCAGCTTGCACTTGGGCCCCTCGAGATTAGGCCATGCTCGATGTTGCCGAGTTGATTTGTAACATGACGCAGCTAGGTTCACATCACTTGCCGACCCCAAAATTGGCCTAAACTTGAAGGGCCCAAGTGCAAGATGAAACATCTCATAGGCCTGCTTGATTATTGGGCCAATGTTTTAAGGATTTTTTTAATTTAATATAGTTTTATTTAAATTAATAAGTTTGCATATTTTTAATTTTAGACTTGCACTTTGTTTGTTCTGCATTTAATAAAGTTATGCATTATGTAACTTCCATGCTAGTTAAGTATGCATAAAAAATAATGACATGCATTATGTAACTACCATGTTAGTTTAAGTCTGCATCATTAAAGTCTTGCATTAAGTACGCATTTGTTCATTTAGTTTCCATTTCAAACCATGCATTTAAGCATCTTAGTTTAATAAATGAGTTGCTGGACATTTATTCAACTCATTTTAGTTTAATTAATTGAGTTTTTATTAACTTAATTTAATAGTTGTTTCTTTAAATAATCTAGCTACTAGGATAATTTATTGATGCATGAGTTAAAATTCATTTAATAAATGCTTCTTTTAATTAAACTAGTTGCTGGAATAAATATTGCATAAGTGATAGTTCATTTATTTAAGTTAGTTGTTAATTGTTTTAAGCTTAATAATTGAATAAATGTGACGGTTACATGTGTTAATTGCAGGTGACTTTTCAGCTCACATCCATTACATTTAAAGGATGTTATGCATTCAATAAGGTGACTTTTCAAGAGATTTCAGTTACAAAAGAGGGGGCTGTTAACCATTTGCTTCATGAGTAATCACTACATGCATTCAATCCTCCATCAAAGAAGCTGGTGATGTGATCCGGCTCGGGTGGTTGAGTCATAGTTGCCCGATCGTAGACGAGAAGGGTTGTTCGTGTTTTGGTCTTAGTAGAAGAAGTTGGATAGATAGGCATGATGGAAGCGAATGGGGTTCAAGGGAAGCAAGATGATGAAGATAGGTTCGACTAAGGATAACAAAGATGGATGTTAGAAAGGTGGTTCAGTTTTGGAGATAACAAAGAAGAAATAATAAAAAGGTGGAAATGGATTAGTGAACTTAACGTCAGGAGCGATTCAACACTAAAAAGTGTCACCCCGGTTCCTATATTATTAAGGTGGATAATGGGATAGTAGGATAGGTGAATGCCACACCAAGAAATGGTGATAATTTCAAACAAGATCGGTAGACGCCACTAGCACAAACTAGATAAGTCTTCGAAACTTGTACGAGATATGAGAGGAAGCAACCTCACAGAAACAGAGTTTCATTAACAGATTGGCAAAAGTCCTGTTACAAAGAAATGAGTAAACTATTTATAGACTAACATGTAGTAGCCGATTAGACACATTGACTAACTTAAGGGCTAAGTATTTAGGCTATGAATGCACTAGAATATTCTAGAACAAATCTTTAATTTGCTAGGGCTAGATTCGACTGATGGGATCTCCATTGGATAGCTTCATGTATAAGCAAAAAACCTTAAATGAATGTGAAGCCTTGGAAGCTTAATGGGTTGTCTAGGTTCAGCCATGAGGTGCATGAAGCTTCCAAGAGGTGTCTCTTGGCTGAATAGGTGCATAGAAACTCCAACGCCCTCCCACATACATTCGGCTACGCATGGAACTTGGAAGGGAGCCTGAATCTGGCCGTACATGAACTTGCAATAATTACCATGCATTCATGCATGTGTGCCGTCCAAAGGAGATGTATACTTTATAATCCAATGCATGTAATTAATCTTCCATGTACTTGAACTTAATTCCTCCAAACATTGAACCATGCCGTGCATGAATCTTCTCATTCATTGAACAAACCCGTACATGCACCTAGCCATTAATGTACCTCTATATTCGGCTGAACCTACAAATACATGGACACATTTAATTATATCATTTAACCATAATTTAACAGCAACTAATAACTTAAATAACAACTAACTAATTTCAAACACATTAAATTAAAATTAACTAGCATATTAAATTCAGCTAGCTCAAATATTCAAAAACACTTAATGAACTAATTTGAGCTAGGGAAACCGGCTTGAGCTGTAGCAAATTAAGTTAAAACAAAGCTAAAATTTGGTTTATTGAAATGGAAAAAGAAACGAGCTAGAAAGAAGCTAAAACGAGCTAAAACGAGCTGAAACAAACTCAAATGAGCTAGTTGGAGTTGAATTGAGCTGGGGGAGCTGGAGAGGAGCTGAAGTCAATTTACAAAAGAGTGCATTGAGTCCTCAAAGGAATATCCATAGCTTCTCCAACATCTAGGGCCTTGTTCTCTTCCCAAATACCCATAACTAAAGCTGATAAAGCTCCTTGAAGTTGCTTGGTACGAGCTCGAGTCATGGGACCTTTTGGAAGCTTGATAAGATCTTGATATGCACTTGAGGATCCCCCAGGTGTGCATACATCATTCCCCCCATCTTCAAAGTGACTTGTCCTCAAGTCGAGTCGCTGGTTAATTTTGAAACAGGGATGCCTACTTGTTCGTTCTTGTTCAAATGTAATTAATTGTCGCATCATACCTTACTGCAAAGACGTCACAGAACTTACAACCAAAAGAAAGTCATTATAGATCACGAACTTATTCAAGCAATCATAAGAGCTAATCACCTTTCGTTTTAAACAATTACAACAAGACAAAATTAATATTCCATTCTCACTATCAAAGGAACATGTTCCATTACAACTTAAGAACTTGAAGATAATTGGTTCTAGGAACAAAATATCCTTAGTTTTCTTAGGCATCTCAATTTGTATTTGCAAAGCATGGTGTCTAAAACAGGAACTCATGCAACAGTTCAAAAATCGCAATCATCCATCATAAATAAATAATGGAAAAGATAGATTGAATTCTGGGTTTTGTTTACTTGAACAATGCAATTTGGACAGCAAACATTCTTCAAACTCAACAATATCACATGTACCAAGAATCATTCGATCATCAACCAAAATGTTTATATCTTCATCGGCAATGCTTTCTTCATTAATCGAATTGAACAAAGATGTATTAGAGATTCTAGAATCCATACCTTGAATAGAGAAGCAAGGATTAATTTTACCTTTTTCTATCATCACAAACCTTCTCTCTTCAGGAATGTATTGTAATCGAAACGTAGGATTTGAGTCAACCTGAAAAGAACTAGAAACAAGAAAACTTTGGTTAATTAAAACTCTTTTCTTTTCTTGACTCATGTTTCTTTGAATTTCCTTTTCTCTCGCTTTGTTCTTATTTTTATCACAACTATTTTTCTTTTCTCTCTCATTTTCTTTTTTTTCTTTCTCATTTTCACTTTTTTTTCCACTCTCATACGCTCCAAAGATTGTTTCAAATGTTGTTTATCCTCCACAACTTTTTTTGGTGTCAAGGGTGCCAAAGTAAAATTCCGGTTGTGATACTTGAAAGTATATTGATTTGCAAACCCATCATGCTTAACCCTTCGGTCAAATTGCCATGGCCTCCCAAGCAGTATATGGCCCGCATGCATGGGCACCACATCACAAAGAACTTCGTCTTCATATTTTCCTATTGAAAATGGAACAAGGACTTGCTTGGTTACCTTTAAATCAACTCCATCATTGAGCCATTATAGCTTGTAAGGGCTCGGATGCACACTTGTCGGTAGATCAAGCTTTTCGACTAGGAGGGTGCTCGCAACATTTGTACAACTTCCTCCATCAATCACTAAACTACATACCTTTCCTTGAACAAAACAACGGGTATGGAAAAGGTTCTCTCATTGAGGATCGATTTTGGCACCTTTCGCACTTAGGCTTTTCTTAACAACAAGCATCTCGCTTTTGACCACGTACTCCAACTCTTCCTCGGCATCAGAGGGGTATTTGGCATCGTTTTCAACTCTTTCTTCTTCCTTCTCTGATTCAATGTCGCCATTGGGTCGAATCACCATGGCACTCCGATTTGAACGTTGGCTTGCAATATGCCCTCTTCCAAGGTACTTAAAACATTCAATGTCCCTCGATCGACTTTGGGTACCTTCAACAACCTTGCCTTTGCTATTTTCAACCATGGACTTAGTAGTTTTGGCAGGTGCCATAGGGTCTTTTTTTTGGCTCGTCGAAGCACCCTTACTTGTGCCTTGGTTCCACCTAGGCACATTGGTGGTCAAATAACCTCAAGTAGCACCTTTCTTCTTAAGTTGTTTCTCGACCTTGATATCCATGTGGACCATATCAACTATCTCCACATAATGTTGTAGCTCCACAATGTTGGCGATCTTGCGATTAAGTCTGGACAGAAATCTAGCCATAGTTGCCTCTTGATCCTCTTCCACGTCCGCACGGATCATAGCAACTTCCATCTCTTTGTAATAATCCTCGACACTCCTTGTACCTTGGGTAAGGTTTTGGAGTTTTGGTAGAGTTCACGGTGGTAGTGTGTTGGAATGAACCTCCGGCGCATGACAGCCTTCATTTCGGCCCAAGTGTTAATGGGTCACTCGCCATTTTGCCTCCAGCTTGAGATAAGTTGGTCCCACTAAATCATAGCGTAGTTGGTAAATTCTATGGCAGCCAACTTAACTTTATTAGCCTCCGAATAGTTATGGCACTCGAAAATGAGTTTGATCTTTTTCTCCCACTCTAAATATGCTTCAGGGTCTGAACGGCCTTAGAATGGGGGACTCAATAACTTAATGCTTTTCAAGTCATCATCGAACCTTTCTCGCTCTCGTTGGCCATGACGACGTTGGACTCTTCATCGGTCACTAACATTCGAGCCAGCTTCGCTCTTGACTTCACTTGGTGCGGAGACCTCGTCGTCTTGAACTTGCCTTCAACCACGGGCTCTAGGTGGACTTATTGGGGTCCTTTCCCGTCGACCTCTTCCCTCCACCTGTTCGAGTCGGTCTTGTATCGGTTCCAATTTTCGGTCAAACAACCGTCAACTTCACGAAGTAGGGCTTGCAAGTTCAAATCTGGCGCATTTCGAATGGGTTGTCTTTCCTCCACATTTTGATCCATGTTGATTTTCAATGATATTTAAAACCTCACCACAGGCCTCACTAGTTCACTCGAAAAGAAATAATTGATGAACACTCCACTCGTGTTTTTCACTCGTTCAGGGTTTTTCAACACTCGAATGTTCTCACACTCTCTAGCCTTTTACCACTCAAACTTACTCTCGTAACCTCGTAGTTTGTTTCTCTTGACTCGTCTTGGTGCTTTGGGGTCGGCTTCAAAATGGTTACGAGGGATAAGACGTATGGGTATACAGGTAGGCTGAAAGAAAATTTTTTAATGTAGTGTGGCATTTTGGGGGGTGCAAAGTCAATGAAAAGAATACTTGACGATCAGAACTAAGGCAGAAAGAGTAGAGAAGAATTTTGAGCACTTCACTTTTTTTTTTTTTAAATTTCTTCTCTTTTTTTTTAAACTTCAAAATAATGCTATTACAATGGAGAATCTTCAAATACAACTTGATGATTTTAATAATATATATTTTTTTCAAAAATTTTTTACAACAAACCTATTTTGATCTTGATACGAACGTTGGCACTTCTTGTTTTACAAACTCTGATACCAAATGATGTGATTTGGCTCAAGTGGTTGAGTCAAATTCATGTAGTTGCCTGATCGTAGACGAGAAGGGTTGTTCGCATTTTGGTCTTAGTAGAAGAAGTTGGATAGATAGACTTGATGGAAGCGAATGGGGTTCAAGGGAAGCAAGATGATGAAGATAGGTTTGGCTAAGGATAATAAAGATGGATGTTAAAGAGGTGGTTCTGTTTTGGAGATAACAAAGAAGAAATAACAAAAAGGTGGAAATGGATTAGTGAACTTAACGTCAGAAGCGATTCAACACTAAAAAGTGTCACCCCGGTTCCTATATTGTTAAGGTGGACAATGGGATAGTAGGATAGGTGAACGCCACACCAAGAAATGGTGATAAGTTCAAACAAGATCGATAGACGCCACTAGCACAAACTAGATAAGTCTTCGAAACTTGTACGAGATATGAGAGGAAGCAACCTCACAGAAACAGAGTTTCATTAACAAATTGGCAAAAGTCCTTTTACAAAGAAATGAGTAAACTATTTATAGACTAACATGTAGTAGCCGATTAGACACATTGACTAACTTAAGGGCTAAGTATTTAGGCTATGAATGCACTAGAATATTCTAGAACAAATCTTTAATTTGCTAGGGCTAGATTCGGCTAATGGGATCTCCATTGGATAGCTTCATGTATAAGCAAAACACCTTGAATGAATGTGAAGCCTTGGAAGCTTAATGGGTTGTCTAGGTTCGGCCATGAGGTGTATGAAGCTTCCAAGAGGTGTCTCTTGGCTGAATAGGTGCATAGAAACTCCAACAGTCCTTCCACATACATTCGGCTATGCATGGAACTTGGAAGGGAACTTGAATCTGGCCATACATGAGCTTGTAATAATTACCATGCATTCATGCATGTGTGCCGTTCAAAGGAGATGTATACTTCATAATCCAGTGCATGTAATTAATCTTCCATGTACTTGAACTTAATTCCTCCAAACATTGAACCATGCCGTGCATGAATCTTCTCATTCATTGAACAAACCCGTATATGCACCTAGCCATTAATGTACCTCCATATTTGGCTGAACCTACAAATACATGGACACATTTAATTATATCATTTAATCATAATTTAAATAGCAACTAATAACTTAAATAACAACTAACTAATTTCAGACACATTAAATTAAAATTAACTAGCATATTAAATTCAGCTAGCTCAAATAATCAAAAACACTTAATGAACTAATTTGAGCTAGGGAAACCGGTTTGAGCTGTAGCAAATTAAGTTAAAACAAAGCTAAAATTTGGTTTATTGAAATGGAAAAAGAAACGAGCTAGAAAGAAGCTAAAACGAGCTCAAACGAGCTGAAACAAGCTCAAATGAGCTAGTTGGAGCTGAATTGAGCTGGGGGAGCTGGAGAGGAGCTGAAGTCGGTTTGCAAAAGAGTGCATTGTGATACGATCCACCTCAGGAATAAGTCGAGTTGTATGTGAAATGCCCGATCGTCTACGAAGAAGTATCGTTCAGTTTGTTCAAAAGGATTTTTTTAAGTAAATAATGCGGAAGCTATTCAAGGGGTTCAAAGGTAGGGTTTAAAATACAAATATTAAAGGTTTGGTTTAAAGTAAATAAAAGAATGGAAATAAGGAACTCAAAAGCAAGCACGAACCAATACTAAAGAGTATTGACCCAATTGCTTATAGGCTTTTAAGGTGATTGAATGAAAGAAGGTAAACCTCGACCCACTATAAATAGTGATAAGTTCGGGATAAAAGAAAAATAGGTTGATGCCACTAGGCTTTCTAGATAAGCCAACAAGTCTTCAACAAAATTAGGGAGAAAAGTATCTCACCAAATAGTTTCATTAACAAGAAACAATAATAAAAGTTCAACCACCTTTACAAATGAAAGTAAACAACTATTTATAGCCTAGTTCTCGAGGTAGCCGAATGGACATAAAACAATGCTTAAAGACTAAGTAAAATTCAGCTAGAAAATCCTAGAATAAACTAGAAGACAATCATTAAGTGACTAAGTCTAAATTCAACTACTTGGAACACTAATGGGCATGCTTTGTGGAGGAGCAATTCGGCTGAATGGATGTGAAGCATGGAAGCTTAACAACCATGTCTAGATTCGGCTAAGGAGAGGATGAATGGAAGCCTTCATGCATGCTTTTTGGCCGAATGGTCACTTAGAAAATATCAACCAACATATGTCCATTGGTCTCTACAAAAAGGCATATGGGAAGAAGGAAAATTCAGCAACTCATTTAAGTCATCCATGCATGGTAAACACTTTAATAAATGCTATCCATGAACATGTCTTGGCCATGCACAAAACTCCCACTTAAATGCTGCACATTAAATTTGTTTCTTGCCATGAACCTACAACAAATTAATGCATCAAGTAAACAACAATTAATTCAGCCATGCATGCTTGCCACAAACAGCCTCTTTAATGGACGCCCCTTGCATGCTGGATAAGTCCTTAAATTCGTCCCATGCTTGCTCCAACACCTCTTTAATTCGGTCAGCCATCATGCACCATAAATTTGGCTGGACAAAGTAGCAACATGCATTAAATTCGGTCAAGACATTAAACCAGCAGCTCATTAAATTCGTCCCAAGCTCCAACACTAATTAAATTCGACTTCTTTAATGCTGATTCATTCATGTGCCTAAAACCAATTTAATGAAGCAAATTAATTCATGTTAAACACATTAAATTTGGCACATTAAACCTATAGCAATTTAATGAACCAATTTAAATTCATGGTTTTAATCACAAAACACATTAATAACATGTCTAAACAAGGACATGTTTATGACCCACATTTTAATGCTAGGACAACCATTAAATTCGATTTAGACAAATAAATAGCAGCAGCTAATTAATTTTTCTTAAACTTGACATATTAAATTCATGTCCTAAACTAAGACATATTAAAAACTTTATTTAATTATGTATTGATTTGACAAATTAAAATGAGCTAACTATTTTAAGCTAACTAAATAAACCAAGCTAATTATTTCAGCAAATTAAAACGCAAGAAATTAAATAATTTTGAATCGAGCTCAATGAGCTTGTGTCAAACCGAAATTAAATCGATAACAAGCTGAATTGAGCTGGATGAAGCTTGGGGAGCTAGAAACGAGCTAGGATCAGCTTGCCAACAGTGCAACGCTCAGCTTGGTAAGCTTGACCAAAGTAGTTTGCGAGGCGGGTTCGTATCATTCCCCCCTCTTGAGGGCAACTTGTCCTCAAGTCGAGCCCTTTGTCTGCTGGAAAATATTTTCTCTCACACGGCTTTCCTCGATCAAATGGGATAAAGGTTATCACACAAACTTTTCTACATTTACTCACCAACTTTGACAATGAAAAGTGCGACGAACTCAAATTCAAATAACACATATAAAATCCAGTCCAAATATCATATGGCAAAAATTTTATTCGTTCATAACATGGATGCTTCATATTATCTCACAATTTCGATATGCCATCAATATGAACAATTAAATAGAATGAAAACAGGGAATGATTAATCATGCAATTTAGCAAACAAGAATGCATTCCTTGTTTCAACCACAACATTCCAAATGGATCAAAACAAAGGACATATTCACTTGGTTTTTTTATTTGAACAACCTCACCTTGTCGTATTCGATTGAATGGACTTACAAAAGTAGGATGAACAATATGACCACCTTCCATAAAGTCATCATCAACAACACCGATTTCTTCATCTTTCAAACAAAACAAAGGTATTGTTGACTTACCTTGATTATCTTGGAAGTTACATGATGAAAATTTGATTTTACCTCGTTTGCGCAAAACAAACCTTCTCTCCTTAGCAAAGTAATGTAATCGATATTTCAAACTCGAATAAACTTGAAAAGGTGAAAAATCAAAGAAGTAACTCGCGCTCTTCAAAATGTAATTTCCACAAAGATGGAAGATGTCAAGGTCACCATTGTTAATGTACTTAAAAGGACATGATGAGATTCTATTCACAAGTTGATCGCATGAATTGATTCCAGGATTAAAAAACAAAATTTCCAAAATCAAAGGCTTTATTTTGACTTTGTAAACTAACCACAAGATTTATTTTCAGAAATGAAGATAAAATTCGCAATGGATGAAAAGGTACAACAAATTTATTTACAAAGGAATTATGATGCTTACCTTTTCTTAGTAACAACTTAAAGTGGCTAGCTCCAGGCTTAAACACTCGATTTTGATCACTTATCCCAAAATACAACAAGAATTTCGTTTTCTCAAATAAATCACAAAAGTAGATCAAAGAAGGTTTAGGCAAACGAACATGCAAACATTCATACTTCATAAAACTCAATCGAATAGGCAGATCAAAACATGGAAACTTCGCACAAAAATTTAAAGATTTCTCTTGAATGACAATATCAAACGGATTATTCTTTGTATGCAAAAACCTTTGAACACTTATGTTGAACAAAGAAGCTGTGTACATGTGTCCTTTCAAAAGTTCAAATCCATCACAGACCAATCGAATAGGCATGTTTAAGCAAAAAGGTTTAGCACATATATTCAAAGAGTTTAAGAATTCAAACACATCAAAATTTGTATATGCAAAACTTTTGTACACATCTCCACAATTCGTATAGGCGAAACCAACTCAACAGAAGGGTTAAACATGTCATAAGATAAACTTTTCATGGTTCTTCTTGAAACAAGGTCATTAACATCAAGAGTTGAACAGTAACTAACCAAATCAAAATTTTGAGACCTTTCAGAAATTGAACCATCGAAACCTTTATTAGTAGTTTTTAAATCAAATGATTGTGACTCGATAATCATAGAGTCCTTACCTCTCTTACCTTCGGACAAAAGTGGGCGGTTGTCTTTCTCGTTCTTACCTGTCTTGTATAATCGAAATCGCTGCTCGTTAGAAAGGTATTGAAGTTGGAATTGGTCACACGGATTTTCAAAAACCTAGGAAAAGATATCACAAGAAGATGATGTGATCTAGCTCGAGTGGTTGAGTCGAATTCATGTAGTTATCTTGCATAACCAAACCTTGCGATTGCCAATTAATGATTACTTCACCAACATACTCATCAACAACACATTCTTTATGAGTAACGCTTTTGTTATCAACACTTGAAACAAACAAATCATTACTAATCAAGAAAGAATAATCAACCATGCCATGGTTCAAGTACTTTTCAAAACCCAAAACCTTAACAAAGTTTCCATCAACAATTGAATAAGGCTGATGTGTTTTAAAAACTTCAAAACTCATACCTTGCTAATATGTTTTAAAAGCTTCAAAACTCATACCTTGCTTACCTTTTGGTAAAGGCGAATGAGGATCATCAAAAATTTTACCTCTTTCAATCAATGTAAACCTTTTCTCCTCAAAAAGGTATTGAAGTTGAAATTCTTTTCTCGAATTTTCAGAAACCTAAAAAGGAACAACACGAGGAAATCTCATGTGTAGGTTAGTAGGAACACTCCTCACTTTTTTCTTGCTCTCTTGCATCTTTTTTTTCATTTCTTTTTCTTCGACAACGCTCGTTTCTTGCTCAATATCTTTTCTCTCTTCAAACTCAATTTCTTTTTCAATTTTCTTTTTCTTCTCACATTCTTTTTCATTCTTTTTTTAATCTCATTTTGTTTCCTCTCTTCCTCTTTTTCTTTCATTTTTTTGTTTCTTTTCTCAATTTCATTCAAGATCCTCTCATTTTCTCTCATAATCTTTTCTTGCCTCTCTTTTCTTTTTATCTCTTTTTGCCTTTCATCTTTTTCTTTTCTCATTTTCTTTTTACAAGAGGACACAAAAGAGTTAGGAGAATAATCATTTTATTCCAAAGAAGAAAAATCATTTACATATGGTTCATGAACAATCCTTCGTGAAGATCTCTCCGTGGATGTTTTCTTTGGAGTTCTTGAAGAGGTGTATCTTTCATCTCGCACGTCTTCTCGGAAGGATTCAAAATCAAAATCGGCCTCTCTTCTTTTTGAATTCCTTGATGAAAAGGAATCTCGATCGTAATCTCTTCTCGAGTAGTCGTTGGATGAGTATCTCTGTGATGCTCTCGAATCCACTTTTTGACTTGATAACATTCATTCCCGTTGGTCTCTTTGATGCGAGCACGCCCCACGAAATAGCTAGCTCGAGCAAGGACTCCATGGTGCTACCTCAAGGTCCTGTCACTCGAGCTCGAGCTAAGGTGTTTAAAGAGTCTATCGTAGCATTTGTGGCTCAACTTTGGGATGAAACACTATTAGGACATTTCGAGAAAGCTTATCCTAACTCTTTGAATTTATCGTACAATTACCTACAAGTCTAGTACAGCTCACCGAGCTCACCACCAGCTCAGGTCAGCTCACATTCAGCTCAAAACCACCTCACTAGCTTGGAATTCAGCTCACTTCCATTTCCCCAACTCGGGTCTAGCTCACTACCAGCTCACGAGTCCAAGCCTAGCTCAGTTTTAGCTCACGAGCTAAACTTCAGCTCATGAAGTCCAACTTTGACTTCATTTATTTACTATTGACTTGAATTTAATAAGTCTATTAAAAGTTATTTAATATGCTATATAATAAATTGGGTTCATATTAGTAGTATTAATTATGTCTTAAAATGCTTAATTGATGTTAATTAAATTTAATCACAGTCGAATTTAATTCTTTTACTTGTGTTCACATTAGCCAAAATTTTCACATGGCTAGAATTAATTTTTGTTCACATGTCTTGTGTAGGAACACCAATGGACACATGAGGTTTGAAGAGACATCACTTTTGGAGGGTGCATGGATGGCTAAGGTGCATGGATACTCAAGATGCATGAATCGGTTAAATGCATGCATGGCAAGGTGCATTGATTCCAAGGGTTCATGAATGACCAAGAGCCATGTATGTTGTGCTACCTCTTCATCTAAACAAGTGACTATTTGGTCAAAGGGATATAATACATGCATGAGATGGTTGGTCGAATGACTTCTTCCATGAACCTCTACATTTCGTTCACATTGTGTTCACACAACAAGTCTTTTGGGTTCACCATGTTCACACCTATGGACTCTTCAGGTTGCGGCATTCACACCTATTTTGGCCCTTGGAGTATCACCATTTAATTCATGATTTTTGGCTAAAGGACTTAATTGCTTCATTAAACAAGGGAGGCCGAACCTAGCAAGTGTCCCACGGAGCTTCATTCATTCACTTGTCATTTCTTAAGCAAGAAGCACTCACAATTCATGTTCCATAGCTGAATTTAGTCATGACATTAAGGATTAATTTTCTAGAATTTCTTTTACTTAATTTGTAAGTATGAAAGGCCATTCGGCTACCTAGACTATAAGCCTATAAATACTTGTCAATTTTCCATGTAAAAGAACTTTTTGACTCTTTGTGAATATTATGCTGTCAAAATTGTGAGGCAACTTTTCTCCATTTCGTTTAAATATTCGATTGGCTTTCCTAGTGTTCTAGTTAAGTCAACCATTTTCTTTGTCGAACCTGAACTTATCACTACCTGTAGTGTGGCGTTCAAACATACTTAGGTTCCTATCTTGTTAGATAGTGGGTTGAGGTTTCCTTTACCCATCCTAAACCGAACTGAAAGGGCTTAAAAACAACGGGTCGGTACCATATTGATATTGGTTCTTGTAAGCACGTTTATTAGTTCAAACCCGTTTCTTCTTTACCAAATCGTACCTAAACCAACCAATTCATTCATACCACTTTATTCATACCATTTAATTCATACCATTTCGTTCATACCACTGACCATTCCTTTAACTCATCTTACCTAATTGAACCAATTCATTCAACTACTCCTTTTCATAACCTAAATCCAAACTATCACTCCTTATTGCCTATTCTATCTAAACCAACACCATCTTCTTTCTTACTTCTCTGTTCTAAATTCACTAAACCAATTCCAACTCCAACCTAACTCAACTAAACCTAACGTAACTTCTTGTCGACGATCGGGCAATCACTAATACGACTTGACTCACTCGAGGGGGATCATATCATTTGGTATCAGAGCTACTAAAATGAGAAGTTCGTGTGATGAAATCATCCCCGGGGTAGTCCAAGTGTACTCGAGTAAGTAAAAAAATTCAAAGTTAAAAAAAATAAAAAAATCAAACTAAAAAAACAAAAAAAATTCGAAGTAAAAAAATTCGAAAAAAATTGAAAGTGAAAATTGTTCCATTATTAGTCATTCCCGATCCTGAAATTTCTCTTCTACCCTATTCTGCCGTTCTTATTCATTAGCCACACTAAGGCCCGAACTTTTAATTTCTCGTTAGCCTACCCTAAATCGAATACATCAATCTCTTGTTACCCCTTTTGAACCGACAACCTAGACCAAGGACTAAGCCTTAACGAATCTGCTTACGAAATCACGAGAAAAAGTTAAGAGAGGTAAAAGGCACGAGAATTGCAAGTGCAATAGAGTGGAGGTATGATGTGAGCACACCCAGGGCATCCTCGAATGCACACCAAGAATCCATAGAGCTGCCAAAAGTCCCCATGACTCGAGCTCGAACCAAGCAAATTCAAGATGCTATAACAGCCTTTATGTTGCGCATTTGGGATGATAACAAGGTCCATGACGTTGGAGGAGCTAAGGACAACTCCTTGAAGACTCCATGCACCATTTTGCAATCCGATCTCAGCTCCTCTCTAGCTCTCCATGCGCCATTCAGCTCACATCAGCTCACTTGAGCTCGTTTTAGCTTGAATTTAGCTCGTTTCAGCTCATTCCTTTTTCATTTTAATAAACTAAGTTTTAATCTAGCTTATAACTAAGTTTGCTACAGCTCATGCCGAATTCCCTAGCTCAACTTAGTTCACTAAGTGCTTTTGACTATTTGAGCTAGCCGAATTTAATATGATAAGTTGACTTATAATTATTATGTCCAAATTTAGTTAGTGTCATTAAGTTATTTAGTTATTATTTTAAATTATAATTATATGAATAGTTGTGTGTTATTTAATCATGTTATTTAATTTTGTAGGTTAGCCGAATTTGGAAGATACATTCATGGCATTTAATGCAAGGTGCATGCATTGGAAGGTTCAATGGACGGCAATCAAGAGGCACATGCATGTTCATGATGGTCATTCATGTATTTGAAGATTCATGAATCAAATTGATGATGGAACATGCATTGGACGGTTCATGTATTGATCATGCGTTCACAAATTGTGTTCATACCATGATGACCATTCGGTTGGGCGTTCACACACAAGTGTCTACTCAAGCTCCTTGTTCACAGCAAGTTTGACTCTTCATGAAGCCTCACTTAATTAAGCCACTCATGTTGAAACAACATGAATTCAAGGCTCCATTAAAGGAGTTAGCTGAATCTAGCCATGCATGTATGAAGGTCATTTATCCAAGTACATCAATGCATATTCATGAAGCTATCCACTCACCTCCCATTCGGCTAAGCATGGACAAGAACACCATTGGACATTTTTCTAGAAGTTTCATGTTTTAATTAGGTACATTACTTAATTGTTAAGTTCATGAATGGACTATTCGGCTAGCATAAGAAACTAGTATAAATAGTTTGTTGATTTCATTGTAAAAGGACTTTTGCCAAATTTGTTAATAAACATTGTTCTTGTAAGGTTGCTTCCTCTCATATCTCGTACAAGTTTCGAACAACTTATCTAGCTTGTGCTAGTGGCGTCAATCATCTTGTTTTGAACTTATCACCAATCTTGGTGTGGCGTTCACCTGTCCATCTATCCATATTTTTTCACCTTAACAATATAGGAGTCGGGGTGACACTTCTTAGTGTTGAATCATTCCTGACGTTAAGTTCGTTTTCCATTTCCATCTTTTAAATTTTTTTCTTGTTAAACCAAACTGAGCCTTCTATCCTTCATCTATCTTTGCTACCCTTAACCGAACCTATACTAAACTTACCCTTCTTGAAACCTTTCGCTTATCCTATTCTAATTCTTTAGTACTATTACTAAAATACGAGGCATGAACGACTCTCTCGAACTACGATCGGGCAACTACGTGAATTCGACTCATCTACCCGGGTCAGATCACATCAAGGTAAAAGCCTAATCTCGAGTGTAAACACGAGTGTGAGAGAATCATCTTCTTTTTCCTTTTCGAGAGATTGTGAGGTTTTGTGGTGAGGTTTACTTTAACAAAATTTTAATGTCACAAGAGTCAGATCACAACATGGAAGATCGTCCAGCAAGACAACCCGTGCACAACATCCCTGACTTAAACATGTAAGCCTTATTACGAGAAATAGAGCGACTCCTAGATCAAAGGCTCAATCCCATCGAAGATCATTTGTTCCAAGTTGAAATGATTGGCCAACATGAAAGAACTCTCGAGGTGGTTAGACCAAGACGGGAGGGGCCAAATCAAAATTTGGGAAGACGAAGGGTCCAAGACGATGAAGCAAATGACCTTAGTGATCTTGAGAGTGAACAAGAATCCACTGCTAGTTTTCGTCGGAGGGAACCACGGCAACGAGGTCGAAGGCGTGAAGATGACGATCTCAAGAACATTAAGCTGTCCATTCCACTGTTTCAAGGCAGATCGGATCCAAAGGCCTATCTTGAGTGGGAAAAAAGATAGAGTTGGTGTTTGATTGTCATAATTATTCTTAAAATAAAAAGGTGAAACTAGCAGCAATAGAATTTTTGGACTACGCCATGATTTGGTGGGAATAACTAACCACTAGTCAGAGGCGTAACAGTGAACGTCCTATCTCTACATGGACTGAAATGAAGGTGGTGATGAGACGACGATTTATCCCTTCGTACTATCACCGAGAGTTGCACCAAAAACTCTAAAATCTCACGCAAGGGTCCAAAAGCGTTGAGGACTATTACAAAGAGATGGAAATCACGATGATTCGGACAGATGTTCAAGAAGATCCCGAAGCAACGATGGCATGATTCCTGGCCGGTCTAAATCGAGATATAGCAAACGTAGTAGAATTACAACACTACCTTGAAGTGGTTGATATGGTCCATATAGCCATCAAGGTGGAAAAACAACTCAAGAGAAAAGGCCTAAGTCGAGGGTTTCCCACTTCCAACACTTCAAAGTGGAGCCAAGAATCGAATAAAGGACCTTCCAATCCTCGAGGGAAGGATACCACGGTACCTCTGAAAACCAACAAGCCCATCGCTGAAGTGCACAAAGGCAAGGCACCCGAATCATCATACAATTGAAATCAGGACATTAAGTGTTTTAAGTGTCTCGGAAGAGGCCACATAGCAAGCCAATTCCCAAATCGAAGGACCATGGTGATGCGAGCCGATGGCGAGATCGAAACGGAGGATGAGAAGGAGAAAGAATCTGAATCAACTTCCGAAGTCGAGGAGGACTTAGACCAACCCATGGAAGGAGAACTACTTCTTGTAAAGCGAAGTCTAAGTCTTCAAGGCGCGGAGAATGATCTCCAACGAGAGAATATCTTCCACACTTGATGCCAAGTTAGAGGCAAAGTTTGTAGTGTCATCATCGACGGAGGTAGCTGTACCAACGTAGCAAGTACAATGATGTGAGCACACCCGGGGCATCCTCGAATGCACACCAAGAATCCATTGAGCTTCCAAAAGGCCCCATGACTCGAGCTCAAACCAAGCAAATTCAAGAAGCTATATCAGCCTTTGTGTTGCGCATTTGGGATGATAACAAGGTCCATGACGTTGGAGGAGCTAAGGACAACTCCTTGAAGACTCCATGCACCATTTTGCATTCCGATCTCAGCTCCTCTCCAGCTCCCCATGCGCCATTCAGCTCACATCAGCTCACTTGAGCTCGTTTTAGCTCGTTTGAGCTTGAATTTAGCTCGTCTCAGCTCATTCCTTTTTCATTTTAATAAACTAAGTTTTAATCTAGCTTATAACTAAGTTTGCTGCAGCTCATGCCGAATTCCCTAGCTCAACTTAGTTCACTAAGTGCTTTTGACTATTTGAGCTAGCCGAATTTAATATGATAAGTTGACTTATAATTATTATGTCCAAATTTAGTTAGTGTCATTAAGTTATTTAGTTATTATTTTAAATTATAATTATATGAATAGTTGTGTGTTATTTAATCATGCTATTTAATTTTGTAGGTTAGCCGAATTTGGAAGATACATTCATGGCATTTAATGCAAGGTGCATGCATAGGAAGGTTCAATGGACGGCAATCAAGAGGCACATGCATGTTCATGATGGTCATTCATGTATTTGAAGATTCATGAATCAAATTGATGATGGAACATGCATTGGACGATTCATGTATTGATCATGTGTTCATACATTGTGTTCACACCATGATGACCATTCGGTTGGGCGTTCACACACAAGTGTCTACTCAAGCTCCTTGTTCACACCAAGTTTGACTCTTCATGAAGCCTCACTTAATTAAGCCACTCATGGTGAAACAACATGAATTCAAGGCTCCATTAAAGGAGTTAGCCGAATCTAGCCATGCATGTATGAAGGTCATTTATCCAAGTACATCAATGCATATTCATGAAGCTATCCACTCACCTCCCATTCGGCTGAACATGGACAAGAACACCATTGGACATTTTTCTAGAAGTTTCATGTTTTAATTAGGTACATTACTTAATTGTTAAGTTCATGAATGGACTATTCGGCTAGCATAAGAAACTAGTATAAATAGTTTGTTGATTTCATTGTAAAAGGACTTTTGCCAAATTTGTTAATAAACATTGTTCTTGTAAGGTTGCTTCCTCTCATATCTCGTACAAATTTCGAACGACTTATCTGGCTTATGCTAGTGGTGTCAATCGTCTTGTTTTGAACTTATCACCAATCTTGGTGTGGTGTTCACCTATCCATCTATCCATATTTTTCACCTTAACAATATAGGAATCGGGGTGACACTTCTTAGTGTTGAATCATTCCTAACGTTGAGTTCATTTTCCATTTCCATCTTTTAAATTTCTTTCTTGTTAACCCAAACCGAGCCTTCTATCCTTCATCCATCTTTGCTACCCATAACTGAACCTATACTAAACTTACCCTTCTTGAAACCTTCCGCT
This sequence comes from Gossypium longicalyx, assembly GCA_025698465.1. Classification (NCBI taxonomy): domain Eukaryota; kingdom Viridiplantae; phylum Streptophyta; class Magnoliopsida; order Malvales; family Malvaceae; genus Gossypium; species Gossypium longicalyx. The sequence continues at coordinate 40,516,457 of CM047004.1, forward strand.
ATCCTATTCTATTATTTTACTTTTATTATTAAAATTCGAGGCACGAACGACTCTCGAACTACGATCGAGCAACTACATGAATTCGACTCATCTACCCGGGCCAGATCACATCATACGATGATGGTTGAAAGACTTGGTCTGCCCACAACCAAGCATCCGAGCCCATACAAACTCCAATGGCTCAATGATGGAGGAGAACTTAAAGTAACAAAGCAAGTACTTATCTCTTTCATCATTGGTAAGTACTCAGATGAAGTTCTTTGTTACGTCGTACCGATGCATAACCAACCAGTATACTTTCAAATTTATGGGAAAGAATGTGACTTTGGCACTGTTGTCTCCCAAACAAGTGTATGAAGACCAACTCAAGCTAAAAGCTTCTGTCGATCAAATGAGAGAAAAAGCAAAAGAAAACTGCAAAAAAAATAAAATAAGAGAAAAATAAGAAAAAGAAAACAAAAGAGAGTGAAAAGAAAATCAATAAAGGAAAAGAAGAGAAAATTGAAAAAATGAGTGTATATGCAAAAACAAGTGAAGTGAGAAAAGCATTGACGATGAATCGAATTGTTCTTGTACTTTTGTACAAGGAAGCATTATTTTCTACTAACGAATTACCCGATACCCTACCTTCTCCTGTTTTATCTTTGTTGCAGGAATTCAAAGACGTCTTTCCGAAAGAAGTCTCAAGTGGACTTCCACCACTTCGTGGAATCGAGCATCAAATTGATTTTGTGTCGGGAGCAGTTATTCCAAATCGACCTGCTTACCGAGCCAATCCGAAGGAAACCAAAGAACTGCAAAGACAAGTGAATGAATTGATGGAAAAAGGCTACATCCGTGAGAGCCTAAGTCCCTGTGCTGTTCCCGTACTATTGGTGCCGAAGAAGGATGGAACATGGCGCATGTGCGTGGATTGTCGAGCCGTTAACAAAATAATGATCAAATACCGTCATCCCATTCCTTGCTTAGATGACATGTTAGATGAACTTAGCGGAGCCAAAGTATTCTCAAAAATCGACTTGGAAAGTGGCTACTGTAACGCCCCGTACCTGAGACCGTCGCCGGAGTCGAGCACAAAGTGTTACTAAACTTAATTTCATCAATTAAACAGCTTAAACAATTTATTTTTAAAATTTTCAGACAAGCTGGCTAACTGCATCACAGTCACTTAAAAATTCATATCTCGAGTTCCAAAACTCAAAATCCAATTCCGTAAATTTTCCCTGAAACTAGACTCATATATCTATTTAATAATTGTTTTCTAGAATTTTTGGTTGGGCCAATTCGTATAGTTTATTAGTTAAATTCTCCCCTGTTTTAGGGTTCGACTGCTCTAACCTCTGTGTATTACGAATCAGATATCTCTCTGTACAGAATTTCAATGACTATGAAGTTTATTTCTCTTAAAACTAGACTCTATAAGGAACCTATACATATAAAGTATGACTTCTAATTATTTTTATACAATTTATGGTGAATTTCCAAATTAAGAACAGGGGATCCAGAAATCACTCTGGACCTGTTTCACAAAAATTCAAATGTCTCATAAATTATAATTCATATACCTGTTTTGTTCAATCTATATGAAAATAGACTCATTTCATAACTTACTCATCATTTAATTCCATTTCTACTATTTTTAGTGGTTTTTCAAATTTACATCACTGCTGCTGTCAGATTCTGTTTTATGGCAAATTTCACTTTACTAAGGATTTTCATGGACTGATTATCATTTTAAAAATACATAACATCAAATATGACTTAGATTGGCCATTCCAATGGCTAATCATTTACAAGCCCTTTTCTTGCCAAACCATAGCCATATCATAAGATTATTTACACAAAGTGAGTATAGTGTTATACATGCCACACTCAAAATATACAAGCCATTTTACCAATTTAGGTCTTCGGATAGTGTGAGCGAGTCTTCGACCTATCCCGATTCTCAAGCCGGCTTGTCAAAACTACAATGAAAGAAAAGGAGGGAGTAAGCATAAATGCTTAGTAAGTTCACATGCAAATAGCAAGTAACATAATCACACAATCCCACATAAAACATCATTTACATTTAATATCTTTCTACAATTTCATCTTACCAAGTTTTCAACCCGAGGGTTTAAGCACATACCTGTCAAATTTTCTCATTTACCACAGTTACCAACATGTCACCTTCGTTTTAAGTATTCTTCTTGTTTTCTTAAGATCCACCTGTTGAACACATCGGAATATAATTCGAATACACGGAAAGTTTGTACATAAGTGCCACATATGTAGCCAAGCTACCATGTAACCCGCCCATAAGCGAACTCGAACTCAACTCAACGAGCTCGGGTGTTCGCATCCATAAGTGAACTCGGACTCAACTCAATGAGCTCGGATGCCTAGTTACATCTCACGAACTCGGACTCAACTCAACGAGTTCAGACATTTGCATCCATAAGTGAACTCGGACTCAACTCAACGAGTTTGGATGCCTAGTTACATCTCACGAACTCAGACTCAACTCAACGAGTTCAGACATTTGCATCCATAAGTGATCTCGGACTCAACTCAACGAGTTCGGATGCCCAACCATCCTAGTGACATGTCACTTGTATTCTAATCTATTCCCAAGGTTCAAACGGGCTTTTTTCTCGATTACACATCTTTACCGTCTTCCACAAAACATCGAAACCGATACTCGGTAGCAATTCATAATTTACATATTATTCAATAATAACCATAAAGCATAATATTTCATGATATTAATCATCATATCACATAAATAACATTAAATTACTTGAAATGACAATTATGTTACTACATTTACACATAAACTTACCTCGATACAAAATATTAGCAATCAAGCCTATTCCTCGTAAACTTTGTTTTTCCCTCGATCACGACTTGAATCTCATTTCTCTTGATCTATAATGCCAAATTAATCTTATTTAATACATAAATTCATCAAAACAGCCCTAACTACAAACTTTGGCAAAATTACCATTTTGCCCCTAAACTTTTTCAAAATTACACTTTTGCTCCTAGGCTCGGGAATTAAAATTCATCCCATTTTCTTATGTTTTATGACATGCTGATCATTTTTCCCTTCTATGGCAACATCAAATTCTCATTCTAACATGTACTTATGACTATCAGGTATTTTTATCGATTAAGCCCTTTTACTCGTTTTCGCTTAAAACCAAGTAGTACAAGTTGTCTGACATAATTTAAAACCTCATATTCTATCATAAAACACCAAAATACACAAATTTTACCTATGGGTATTTTTCCAAATATGAACCCTAAGTTAAATTATTGCTAGCATAAGCTAAATCGAGCTACCGGGATTCCAAAAACGTAAAGAACATTAAAAACGGGGCTTGGAATCACTTACTATGGAGCTTGGAAGCTTGAAACAAACCCTAGCTATGGAGAACCCTTTAATTTTCGTCCTAATGAAGAAGATGGACATATTTTGCCATCTTTTTCCTTTGTTTAATCTTTTAATTACCAAATGACCAAAATACCCTTAATACCTTTCTTTGAAAATTTTCATGTACAAGCCCATTTTTGTCCAAAATTTTAGAAATTGGTCAAATTTATATTTAAGACCTCCTCATTAATATTCCAAATTAATTTCATACTAAAAACTTCTAGAATACAAGTTTTGCAAATTATTCGATTTAGTCCCTAATTTCAACTTAAGCACTTTATGCATAGAATTTCGTCACGAAATTTTCACACAATCATGCAATCATATAATAAACATCAAAATAATTATAAAATAATTATTTCTATCTTGAATTTGTGGTCACGAAACCACTATTCCGATTAGGCCCTAATTTGGGATATTACAACTCTCCCCCCCTTTAAGGATTTTCGTCCTCGAAAATCTTACTGATAAACAGGTGTGGGTATTGATTTCTCATAGTTTTTTCAGGTTCCCATGTAGTCTCCTCTACCCCGTGCTTTTGCCACAATACTTTCACGAGAGCGTCACTTTTATTTCTTAGTTGCTTGACCTCTCGAGCTAAAATCTTAATCGGTTCTTCTTCGTAAGTTATATCCGGTCGTAGCTCGATTTCTGTCGGTGAAATTATATGTGATGGTTCCGAACGATACCGACGTAACATAGATACGTGGAACACATCATGCATCTTCTGTAATTCAGATGGCAATGCTAACCGATAAGCTACTGGTCCAACTCTTTCAATTATTTCATACGGCCCAATAAAACGCGGACTTAACTTGCCTTATAATTAATGTGTCTGAATTTAGTTAGTGTCATTAAGTTGTTTAGTTAATATTTTTAATTATGATTATATGAATAATTATTTTATTGAATTATGTTATTTAATTATGTAGGTTAGCCGAATGTGGAGATTCATTCATGGCAAGGTGCATGTACGGGAATGTTCATTGAACGGGAAGATACATGCATGGTTTAGTTCAATGTTTGGAAGCCTTACTGATACGATCACGGATTCCCATAAGTCAGTTCCAAGCCGAGATCCGATGGTGCTACCTCAAGGGCCGATCACAAGGGCTCGTGCGAAACAATTTAAAGAAGCTGTCATAGCTTTAGCTCAGCAAGTGTGGGATGATGTCAATACTAGACCTACCGAACTAGTTGGTGGCAATTTTGGGAATCCATGCCGAACTCTTCTACAAGTTCAGTTCAACTCACCGAGCTTACCTTCAGCTCAAGTTAGCTCCCATGTAGATCCACACTAGCTCATTAGCTCGAATTTAGCTCATTCTCAGTTCCACAGCTCGGGACCAGCTCATTATCAGCTCACGAGTTTAAGCCCAACTCGGGTTTAACTCTTGAATTAAACATCAGCTCGTGGAGTTCACTTTGAATTCGTTTGACTACTATTGATTTTTTTATTTAATAAGTTCAATAATTAGTTAATTACTATCCTACATATTAAATTTAGTTCACATTAGTTATAATTAAGTATGTCTTAAAAGTGTTTGTTGATGATAATTAAATTTGTCAAAACCAAATTTAATGTTGATATTTGTGTTCACATTAGTTTGAATTAATTCTGTTCACATTTGTTGTAGGAACACAATGGACATATGGAGATTAAAAGCAAGCATGAATGTTGAAAGGTGCATGGACAGTTGGGGGAACTTGAATCTCTTAGGTGCATGTTCGGCTAAGTGCATGCATGACCATATTCAATGTCTTCAAGGTTCATGAATGTTTACATTCATGTATGGTGTGCTATCTCTTCATTTTTCAAGGTGACCATTCGGCCAAAGGACACTCACACATGCATGAAGATAGCTTGGCCGATTAGCTTCCCCATGACTCTTCTTAATTCGTTCACACCTATGTTCACATGGCAAGACTATTATGTTCACCTTGTTCACACTAGAAGACTCTTCAACATTCGGTTTTCACATACATGATGGCCCTTGGAGTGTCCACAATTAATTCATACTTTTTGGCCAAACATTGCTTCATTTAACAAGGTTGGCCGAACCTCACAAGTGACCATTGGACATCATACATTCACTTTGTGTTTTCTTAAGCATGAAGATTCATTCATTTCCTATTACCATAGTCGAATCTAGACATGCACATTAAGGGTCATTTTTCTAGAATTTTCTTTAATTAATGTGTAAGTATGAAAGGCCAATCGGCTACCTAGACTTTAGGCCTATAAATACTTGTTCAATTTCCATGTAAAAGGACTTTTGAAGCTTTTGTTAATGTTATGCTGCCGAAATTGTGAGGCAAACTTTTCTTATATTTCGTTCAAAGATTCATTTGGCGTTCCTATCATTCTAGTTGTGTCAATCGTGTTCTTTGTCGATTCTGAACTTATCACTACTAGTAGTGTGGCATCCAAACATACCGAGGTTCCTATCTTGTTAGATAGTGGGTCGAGGTTTTCCTTTACCAAACCCAAACCGAACTAAAAGAGTGATACGAGCACACCCCGCGAACTTCATCGAACAAGTCTATCAAGCCGAGCACTGACATGTTAGCAAGCTGATCCCAGCTCGTTTCCAACTCCACGAGCTCCGTCCAACTCAAATCCAGCTTATTCGAGCTCAATCCAACTTGCCTGAGCTAAACCGAGCTCACTCCTAGCTCATATTTAGCTCACGAGCTAAACCTTAGATCAACTTCAGCTTAGGAGTTTAATCTTAGCTCAACTTTAGCTTAAGGGCTAAAGCTTAGCTCATTTTAGCTCAAAACCAATTTTAGACTTTAATGCATTAAATAAAATCTGAACATAATTATTTAAGCATCAAATTTCACTTATATTAATATTTGTTTTAATATGTCACAGTCATTACATATTTTAATTATGTTCACATTTTAGCCGATTTAATGCATGACATTAATGTGTTCACATGATGTCTCATAATTTGATTTTATTTTTTGTAGATACAATGATCAAGGACGACACAATGTATGGATGAAGAAACATCTCTTTTGGGCATTCCACACTCATGAATGAAGAAGTATTAAATGCTGGTGCATGTACGACTAGATGCAATGTTTCTACAAATTCATGCATGTATCGAATGCATGTATGGACATTAAAGGCTAGTCCATGAATGGATCAAATGCATGGGATGATAGAATGCATGAATGGCTTAAGTGCATGTATGGTGGCTGTCTCCTAACTTTCCAAGGCACTTATTCGGCCAAGAAGTAGCTGCCAACTAATTCTATGTTGACCATAGAGCTCCTTGAACATGTTCACACTTTGAATTGACCTATCGGCTACTACACATGCATGGATGGGTTCAAGAACGTCCAAGGGAAGGAATTAACTCAATAATTCAACACATTGATTGAATTAAGTGCATGCACAAAGGGGAGAACGAATTTACTAGGTTCATGCTGCCATTTATGAATCTACATGCCATTAAAGTGTTCAATTATGAAGATACATGTTCCATACAAGTGCATGAACGTCCCAAGGAGATGAATGCAACCTTTTGGTGCACATACAAGTCACTTGAAGCCTTTCTTTATGACTAAGCATTCATGCACAAACCAAGGGGGAAGAAAGTGTCCATTCAGCTAGTGCATGAATCTGTCGAATTTATGAACTATTTTAATAAATTAGTGTGAACGTTTTTATTATTGTGTGAACACCTAGATGCCGAATTTGAATAGTCATCTATGTGCCTATAAATATTTGTTTTCTTTCATTTGTAAGGGACTTTTTGCCAAATTTTTATTGAATTTAATCTTGTGAGAATTTTCTTCTCTAAACTTTATTTGAGACTTTGTTGACTTATCTACCTAGTAGTGGCGTCAACATTGTTCTTCCTTTGAACTTATCAGTCAACCGAGTGTGGCGTTCACCCTTATACCGAGGCTCCTACTTTGCTAAGTAGCGGGTCGAGGTTTATCACTTTCATCCTCCACCTTGAAAGCCTATAAGCATTTGGGGTCGATATTTTCTAATATTGGTTCGTGCTTGCTTTTAAGAACCCCTTTCTTCCATATCCATCATTAAACCATTATACTTAGCTTCCGTCCTAATTTTCCTATCAACTTCATTCCAAAAGCGAATTGAATGATACTTTCTCGTAGACGATCGGGCAACTCAGCATACGACTCGACTTTTCCCGAGGCGGATAGTATCGAAGAGCCTATAAACAACGGGTCGATACCAAATTGGTATTGGTTCTTGTTTGCATTCTTTGTTCGATCCCATTTCTTTCTTACCCAAAACATACCAAAACTGACCAATTTGTTCATATTCCTTTGTCCCTACCCCTATTGTTCCTACCATTCCGTTCGTACCCCTCTTTCTACTTCGGTCATTCCTTCAACTCAACTAAATCTAACGTAACTTCTCGTAGGCGATCGGGCAATCTACATACGACTCGACTCTCCTCGAGATGGTTCGTATCATCTGGTATCAGAGCTACCTAAAACGAGAAGCTTAGACATTCGAAGCGGAGCATTCCTGAGGTAGGATCCGAAAAAAAAGAGTATAGAAAAAAATTCGTATACCGAAGTTTTCTCATTTTGATTAGTTTGTTGTTGTTGCTATAAAAACAAAAATCTACGCAGCCGAAGAAAAAAAAACGTGTACGAAAGTGTTCCTATTGTATTTAGTTTGCTAATATAGTACAAAAAAAAGTATACAAGTTAAAAAAAATTTGAAAAAAAAGTGTTTATGCAATTCAATTGTTATTTGATCATCAAGCTTTGATTTGATATAGTTCCCGATCCATCTGCTGTTCTAATCTCATACATGCCACACTTTTAACCCAATTCCCTATTCTTTCAGCCTACCCTAAACTAAACACATCAATCACTTGTTATTCCTTTTGAACCGACCACCTAGACCAAGGACTAAGCCTTAACGAATCTGCTTACGAAATTACGAGAAAAGTTAAGAGAGGTAAAAGGCAAGAGAGCGTGAGCGCATTCGAGGGGAGGTAAAAGCCGAACTAAGAGTGTAAACACGAGTGTGAGTGTCATCAACTTCTTTCTTTTTGAGCGAATCGAGATAATTTGTTGTGAGGTTATTTTAAACGAATAGATGTCCCAAAATAGTGGACAAAACATGGAAGAACAACAAGGGCGACAACCAGTCAGAAACGTCCCAGATTTGCAAATGCAAGCCCTTTTGCGTGAGATGGAACGATTACTTGATCGAAGGCTTAATCTTCTTGAAGATCGAATCTACCAAGTCGAGGCCCAAAGACAATGCGATGAATATCCTGAAGTTGCTAGGCAAAGACGTGAAGGGCCCAATCAACGACGAAGACAACCAAGGGCTCAAGATGATGATGTTAACGAACATAGTGAAGATGAAAGTGATCACGGGTCTAACATAAGCCTAGAAAGGAGACGTCCCTGAAATCGTGGACAAGTAGATCGAAGGCGGGAAGATGATGACTTGAAGAATATCAAACTCTCCATTCCTCCTTTCCAAGGAAAATCTGATCCTGAGGTGTACCTTGAATTGGAGAAGAAAATCAAACTAGTGTTCGAATGTCATAACTACTGAAAATAAGAAAGTCAAATCGCCACAATTGAGTTCTCAGATTACACAATGATATGGTGGGATCAGTTGACCACTAGTCGGAGGCGTAACGGAGAGCATCCCATTTCCACTTGGACCGAAATGAAGGCGGTTATGCGACGATGATTCATTCCATCCTACTATCATCGGGAGTTGCATAAAAAACTCCAAAATCTCATCCAAGGGACGAAGAGTGTGGAAGATTATTATAAAGAAATGGAAGTGGCTATGATCCGTGTCGATGTACAAGAAGACCGAGAAGCCACAATGGCTCGCTTTCTAGTTGGACTTAATCGAGAGATTGCAAATGTCGTAGAACTGCAACATTACATTGAGGTTGTGGACATGGTCCACATGGCTATCAAAGTGGAGAAGCAGTTGAAGCGAAAAGGTATCACCCAAGCCTATCCTAATACCAATCCTTCTAAGTGGGGCCAAAGCGCAAGCAAGAGTTTTCCAACAAATCGAACGAAGGAATCTTTAACAATATCTAAGGCGAATAAGCCTATTGCCGAGTCAAGTAAAGGTAAGGCACCTGAAAGTTCCACCGCCCATTCAAGGGACATAATGTAACGCCCCCACGCCCAAGACCGTCGCCGGAGTCGAGCTTGAGGTGTTACCGAACATAATTTATCAAATTAAGAACTTCGAATCATTTGTTTCTACATTCACAGCTTTCTAGCTACCTGCATCACAGTTACAAGAAAAATCATATCTCGTGTTACAAAACTCAAAATCAAGATCCTTAAATTTTCCCTAAATCTAGACTCATATATCTATTTACTAATTTTTTTCTAGAATTTTTGGTTGGGCCAATTAGTACATTTTATTAGTTAAAGTTACCCCTGTTTCAGGACTTAACTAGACTGACCTCTATTTACTACGAACCATATTTCTCTCTGTGAAAAATTTATATGACTATGCCGTTTCTTTATACTGAAACTAGACTCAATAAGGATTCCAAGAATATAAAATACATCACCTAATTATTTTTGTACAATTTATGGTGAATTTATAAAAATGGAACAGGGGATCTAGAAATTGCTCTGGCCCTGTTTTACTAAAATTCAAATATCTTCTAACATATAATTTCTTTACCTGTTTTGTTTGTTTTATGTGAAACTAGACATATTAGGCTTCAATTTCATATTTAATCCATCACCAAATTTGATTTTTATGATTTTTAGTAAATTTTCAAACTCACATCAGTGTTGCTGCAATGTTCTGTTTAAGGCTAATTTCATCTTTTCATGAGTTTTTATGGACTAGATAACCTATTAACCTTCCATGACATCAAACATGATCTAAATTAGTCATTTTCATGACTTATCATTATCAAGCATTTTCTCAACCAAATCACTGCCATATCACAAAATTATTTACACAAAGTAGGTATATTGCTGTACATGCCATACTTAAGTTTTACAAGCCATTTACCAAAATAAAAGTCCTTCGGATAGTGTGATCGCACCTTCGACCTGTCCCGATTCCCGAGCTGACTTGTTCAAAACTATAGTGAATAAAAAGAAGGGAGTAAACATAAATGCTTAGTAAGTTCATATGCAAATAACAAGTAACATAACAACACAATTATACCAAACAACCTTAGCATGGTATCACCAAAACATATATCACATTTCTAAACATCATTCATCATCTTACCACCTTATCGTTGTTGTATCTATTTTTAACCCGAGGGTTAAGTACATACCTGTCCAAAGTGTCCATTTCACAACACTTACCAAAACGTCACTTGCATTTTAAGTGTTCTTCCATTTCACTAGAAATTTTACCCGTTGAACACATCGGAATATAACTCGGATACATGGATAATTTGCACATAAGTGCCACATATGTAATCAAGCAATCATGTAACCCGCCCCTAAGTGAACTTGGACTCAACTCAACGAGCCCGGGCGTTCGCATCCATAAGTGAACTTGGACTCAACTCAACGAGTTCAGATGCCTAGTTACATCTCATGAACTCGGACTCAACTCAACGAGTTCGGATGCTCAACCATCCTAGTGACATGTCACTTGTATCCTAATCTATTCCTAAGGTTCAAATGGGATTTTCTTCGGACATATATCCTTGCCATCTTCCGTAAAATACTGAAACCAATACTCGGTAACACTTTATATTTAACAAATAATACACATAATTTGTATTTTATTCGAAAATAACCACAAAGTATATATTTCATGATAAAAATCAGCATATCATATAATTAACTTCAATAACTTAAAAATAACAATTATGCTACATTATTTACACATAAACTTACCTTGGTACCAAAATATAAAGATTTTGCAATTTAGTCCACAATCTTTTCTTTTCCTCGATTGGGGTCGATTTCACGTCTTTCTTGATCTAAAATAACACATTTAGCTTATTTAATACTCACATTATCAAATTAGTCTTTAATTCAAACTTTAGCAAAATTACAATTTTACCCCTAAACTTTTGCATATTTACACTTTTGCCCCTAATCTCGGGATTAAACTTAATTCCTTATTCTTATGTTTTATAACATGCTGATCACTTTTCCCTTCTATGGCAACATCAAATTCTCACTCTAACATGTACTTATGACTATTAGGTATTTTTGCCGATTAAGCCCTTTTACTCGTTTTCACTCAAAACCAAGTAGCACAAGTTGTCTAACTTAATTTAAAACCTCATATTCTATCATAAAACATCAAAATTCACAAATTTCACCTATGGGTATTTTTCCAAATATGAACTCTAACTCAAAATATTACTATCATAAGCTATACTGAGGAGTTACTTGGGATTTCAAAAACGTAAAAATCATTAAAACGGGGCTTGGAATCACTTACTATGAAGCTTGAAAGTTGAAGAAACCCTAGCTATGGAGAGAGGGAGCATTCAGCAGCAACTAAGGAAGATGATAACCAATTTTGTGTTATTTTTCCCTTTTTATTTCATTTAATATCCAAATGACCAAAATGCCCCTCCATACTAAACTTTCAAAAATTCCTTCCATGTCCTAATTTTGTCCATGAACTTAAAATTGGTCAAAGTACCATTTAAGACCTCCTAATTAATATTTCAAATCAATTTCATACTAAAAACTTCTAGAATGCAAGTTTTGCAACTTATTCGATTTAATCCCTAACTTTAAATTAAACTCGTTATGCCAAAAATTTCTTCACAAAATCTTCACACAATTATGCAATCATATCATAAACCTCAAAATAATTATAAAATAATTATTTCTATCTTGGATTTGTGGTCACAAAACCACTATTTCGATTAGGCCTTAATTCGGGATATTACAACTCTCCCCCTTTAAAGATTTTCGTCCTCGAAAATCTTACCGGTAAACAGATGTGGGTATTGATTCTTAATAGTTTCTTCGAGTTCCCATGTAGCTTCTTCTACTCCATTCTTTTGCCACAACACTTTCACAAGTGCAATACTTTTGTTCCCTAGTTGTTTGACCTCTCGAGCTAAAATCTTAATCGGTTCTTCTTCATAGGTCATGTCTGGTTGTAGTTCAATTTCTGTCGGTGAAACCACATGTGAAGGATCCGAACGATACTGACGTAACATAGATACATGGAATACATTATGAATCTTCTTCAATTGAGATGGCAATGCTAACCGATAGGCTACCGGTCCAACTCTTTCAATTATTTCATACGGCCTGATAAAACGCGGACTTAATTTGCCCTTCTGTCCAAATCTGAGAACTTTCTTCCACGGAGACACTTTTAAAAATACTTTATCACCAACTTGAAATTCAATGTCTTTTCGTTTTAAATCGCATAAGATTTACTATCTATCTGAGCGACTTTCAAACAATCTCGAATTACCTTCACTTTTTCTTTGGTTTCCTTTATTAGATCAATTCCATAGATCAAATTTTCCTTGAGTTCAGTCCAATACAAAGGCATTCGACACTTATGACCATACAATGCTTCATAAGGTGCCATTTTCAAGCTCGTCTGATAACTATTATTGTAAGCAAATTCTACCAACGGTAAATATCTTTCCCAACTTCCTTGAAATTCCAATACACAACATCTAAGCATATCTTCAAGAATCTGAATTACTCTCTCTGATTGCCCATCAGTTTTTGGATGAAAAGCAGTACTGAAATTTAACTTCGTACCTAACGCGTCTTGCAACTTTTGCCAAAACCGCGAGGTAAACCTCGGATCTCTATCCAAAATAATCGACAATGGTATTCTGTGTAGTCTAACAATTTCTCTAACATACAGTTCAGCCAACTTGTTAAGAGAATAATCCATACATATCGGGATAAAATGAGCCGACTTAGTTAATCTGTCAACTATTACCCAGATGGCATCTTTCTTTCCTGGAGTCAATGGCAACCCTAAAACAAAATCCATAGTAATTCGATCCCATTTCCATTCAGGAACCATAATAGGCTGAAGTAATCCCGAAGGCACTTGGTGTTCAGCTTTCACTTGTTGACAAATTAAACACTTTTATACAAACTCGAAAATATCTCTTTTCATTCCACTCCACCAGTACATTTTCTTCAAGTCATTATACATTTTCGTACTGCCCGGATGAACTGCCAAACAGCCATTATGTGCTTCATGCAAAATCTTTTGAATCAACTCCTCATTTTTCGGTACACAAATCCTATTTTTAAACATCAAGCAACCATCAGAACCAATTCTGAAATCTGATCCCGTATCAGCTTCACACTATTTTCTTTTGGCTAGCAAATCTTGATCATTTTTCTGAGCTTCAGAAATCTCTTGTAAAAACATCGGTCTTGCTCTTAACTCTGCTAGAATCAAACCATCATCTGATATTTTCAACTGAGTGTTCATACATCTCAAAGCAAACAACAACTTTCTACTTAAAGCATCGGCAACCATATTCGCTTTTCCTAGATGATAATCATTAACAAGCTCGTAATCTTTCAATAACTCCAACCATCTTCACTGTCTCAAATTCAAGTCTTTTTTTTGACATCAAGTACTTAAGACTTTTGTGGTCGGTATATACTTGACACTTTTTACCATACAAATAATGTCCCCAAATCTTCAAAGCAAACACCACCGCAGCCAATTCCAAATCGTGAGTAGGATAATTCCTCTCATGAGGTTTTAACTGCCTCGAAGCATAAGCCACCACTTTTCCTTTTTTCATGAGTACACACCCCAAACCATTTAGAGAAGCATCACTATACACCACAAATTCTTTACCTGATTCGGGTTGTACTAACACTGGTACCTCTGTTAATAACTTCTTCAATTCTTCAAAACTCTGTTGACATTCTTCCGTCCATTCAAATTTAACATTCTTTCAGAGTAGTCTAGTCATAGGAGAAGCAATTATAGAAAATCCATTTACAAACCGTCGATAATACCCAGCTAGCCCTAAGAAACTTCTAACCTCAGTTACATTTTTCGGTGGTTTCCAATCAACAATGGCTGAAATTTTACTAGGATCAACCCGTATACCATCACCTAAACAATATGACCCAAAAATCCAACTTCCTGGAGCCAAAATTCACTTTTACTAAACTTAGCATACAAGCATGCTCTGTCTCATCTTTTGAATAAATTAAAATATCATCTATAAACACAACAACAAATTTGTCCAAGTATGGCCAAAATATGCGATTCATTAAATCCATAAACACAGCAGGAGCATTTGTCAACCCGAATGGCATAACTAAAAATTCATAATGACCGTACCTTGTTCTAAAAGCAGTTTTAGGCACATCCGACTCTTTTACTTGCAGCTGGTAATACCCAGATCTCAAGTCAATCTTTGAAAATCATGTTGCTCCTTTTAGCTGATCAAATAAATCATCAATTCTCGGCAACGGATACTTGTTCTTGATTGTCACCTTGTTTAACTGTCGATAGTCAACACACAATCTCATAGTGATGTGAGCACACCTAGGGCATCCTCGAATGCACACCAAGAATCCATTGAGCTTCCAAAAGGCCCCATGACTCGAGCTCGAACCAAGCAAATTCAAGAAGTTATATCAGCCTTTGTGTTGCGCATTTGGGATGATAACAAGGTCCATGACGTTGGAGGAGCTAAGGAAAACTCCTTGAAGATGCCATGCACCATTTTCCATTCCGATCTCAGCTCCTCTCCAGCTCCCCATGCGCCATTCAGCTCACATCAGCTCACTTGAGCTCATTTTAGCTCGTTTGAGCTTGAATTTAGCTCGTCTCAGCTCATTCCTTTTTCATTTTAATAAACTAAGTTTTAATCTAGCTTATAACTAAGTTTGCTACAGCTCATGCCGAATTCCCTAGCTCAACTTAGCTCACTAAGTGTTTTTGACTATTTGAGCTAGCTGAATTTAATATGATAAGTTGACTTATAATTATTATGTCCAAATTTAGTTAGTGTCATTAAGTTATTTAGTTATTATTTTAAATTATAATTAATGAATAGTTGTGTGTTATTTAATCATGTTATTTAATTTTGTAGGTTAGCCGAATTTGGAAGATACATTCATGGCATTTAATGCAAGGTGCATGCATAGGAAGGTTCAATGGACGACAATCAAGAGGCACATGCATGTTCATGATGGTCATACATGTATTTGAAGATTCATGAATCAAATTGATGATGGAACATGCATTGGACGGTTCATGTATTGATCATGTGTTCACACATTGTGTTCACACCATGATGACCATTCGATTGGACGTTCACACACAAGTGTCTACTCAAGCTCCTTGTTCACACCAAGTTTGACTCTTCATGAAGCCTCATTTAATTAAGCCACTCATGGTGAAACAACATGAATTCAAGGCTCCATTAAAGGAGTTAGCCGAATCTAGCCATGCATGTATGAAGGTCATTTATCCAAGTACATCAATGCATATTCATGAAGCTATCCACTCACCTCCCGTTTGGCCGAACATGGACAAGAACACCATTGGACATTTTCCTAGAAGTTTCATGTTTTAATTAGGTACATTACTTAATTGTTAAGTTCATGAATGGACTATTCGGCTAGCATAAGAAACTAGTATAAATAATTTGTTGATTTCATTGTAAAAGGACTTTTGCCAACTTTGTTAATGAACATTGTTCTTGTGAGGTTGCTTCCTCTCATATCTCGTACAAGTTTCGAACGACTTATCTGGCTTGTGCTAGTGGCGTCAATCGTCTTGTTTTGAACTTATCACCAATCTTGGTGTGGCGTTCACCTATCCATCTATCCATATTTTTCACCTTAACAATATAGGAATTGGGGTGACACTTCTTAGTGTTGAATCATTCCTGACGTTGAGTTCATTTTTCCATTCCCATCTTTTAAATTTCTTTCTTGTTAACCCAAACCGAGCCTTCTATCTTTCATCCATCTTTGCTACCCTTAACCGAACCTATTACTAAACTTACCCTTCTTGAAACCTTCCACTTATCCTATTCCATTATTTTACTTTTATTATTAAAATTTGAGGCACGAACGACTCTCTCGAACTACGATCGGGCAACTACGTGAATTCGACTCATCTTCCTAGGCTGGATCACATCATTTGGTATCAGAACTTGTAAATCGAGAGGTGCCGACGTTCGTATCAAGATCGAAATAGGTTCGTAGTAAAAAAATTCAAAAAAAAAATTAAGGTGTATTTTCGTTTTATCTTTGTAAAAGTGATATGTTGAAGTTGTAAAAAAAAAGAAAAAAAAGGTACGAAATTATTATAAAAAAAAAGTGAAGTGCTCAGTTTCTTCTCTGTTGTTTATCATTGTTTCAATATCAAAAAAATAATCTTTTCATAAAATTTTAACCCTCCCCATTTCCAAAACGCCACACTACACCAAAGAAAAAATTTTCTTTTAGCCTACCCATAACCTATACATCTTATCCCTTGTAACCGATTTTGAAGTCGACCCCAAAGCACCTAGACGAGTCAAAAGAAACAAAATACGAGGTTACGAGAGTAAGCTTGAGTGGTAAAAGGCTAGAGTGTGTGAGCACATTCGAGAGTTTGAAAAAAAGCCTAAAAATGAGTGCAAACACGAGTGGAGTGTTCATCAATATTTCTTTGCGAGTGAAATAGTGAGATTTGTTGTGAGGATTTTTAAAAAAAAAAAATTTGAAAAATCAACATGGAACGAAATGTGGAGGAAAGGCAACCCGTTCGGAATGTGCCGGATTTGAACATGCAAGCCTTACTTCGAGAAGTTGAACAGTTGTTTGATCAAAAGTTGGAACCGATACAAGATCGACTCGATCAAGTGGAGGGAAGAGGCTGACGAGCAAGGACCCCAATAAGTCCACCTCGAGACCGAGACTGAAGGCATGTTCGAGATGACGAGGTTTTCGATCCAAGTGAAGCTGAAAGCGAGGCTGGGTCGAATGTTAGTGCCCGGCGGAGAGGCCAGTGTCATCGTGGCCAACGAGAGCGAGAAAGGTTTGATGATGACTTGAAAAGTATTAAGTTATCAATTCCCCCGTTCCAAGGCCGTTCGGATCCCGAAGCATATTTGGAGTGGGAGAAAAAGATCGAACTCATTTTCAAGTGCCATAACTACTCGAAGGTAAAGAAAGTTAAGTTGGTTGCCATAGAATTCACCGACTATGCCATGATTTGGTGGGACCAACTCACGACAACCCGAAGGCAAAATGGCGAGCGACCCATTAACACTTGGGCCGAAATGAAGGCTGTCATGCGCCGGAGGTTCATTCCAACGCACTACCACTGAGAGCTTTACCAAAAGCTCCAAAACCTTTCCCAAGGTATGAGGAGTGTCGAGGACTATTACAAAGAAATGGAAGTTGCTATGATCCGTGCGAATGTGGATGAGGATCGAGAAGTAACTATGGCTAGATTTCTGTCCGGACTTAACTGTGAGATCGCCAACGTTGTGGAGCTACAACACTATGTGGAGATAGTTGATATGGTCCACATGGCCATCAAAATCGAGAAGCAACTCAAGAAGAAAGATGCTGCCCGAGGCTATTCAACCACTAATGTGTCTCGATGGAACCAAGGCACTAGCAAGAGTGCTACGGCGAGCCAAACGAAAGATCCTATGGCACCTATCAAAGCTACCAAGCCTACGGGTGAAAATAGCAAAGGCAAGGCTGTTGAAGGTACCCAAAACCGGATGAGATACATAAAATGTTTCAAGTGCCTTGGAAGAGGGCATATTGCAAGTCAATGTCTGAATCGGAGCGCCATGGTGATTCAACCAAATGGCGATATTGAATCGGAGGAGGAGGAAGATGAAAAAGTTGAAAACAATAACGAAACACTTTCCGATGTCGAGGAAGAAATGGAGTATGCGGTCGAAGGTGAGATGCTTGTTGTTAAGAAGAGCTTAGGTACGCAAGGTACCGAACTCGAACCGCAACGAGAGAACCTTTTTCATACCCATTGTTTTGTCCGTGGAAAGGTTTGTAGCGTAGTGATTGATGGAGGAAGTTGTACAAATGTTGCGAGTACCCTCCTAGTTGAAAGACTTGGTCTGCCGACAAGTGTTCATCCGAGTCCATACAAGCTACAATGGCTTAATGAGGGAGTTGAGCTAAAGGTAACCAAGCAAGTTCTTGTCCCATTTTCAATTGGAAAATATGAAGATGAAGTCCTTTGTGATGTGGTGCCTATGCATGCGGGCCATATACTGCTTGGGAGGCCCTGGTAATTCGACCGAAGAGTGAAGCATGACGGGTTTGCAAATCAATATACCTTCAAGTATCAAGGCCGAAATTTTACTTTGGCACCTTTGACACCGAAACAAGTTGTGGAGGATCAACAATGGTTAAAGCAATTTTTGGATCGAATGCGAGTGGAAAAAGAAAATGAAAAAGAAATAAAAGAAAATGAGAGAGAAAAGAAAAAGAGTGGTGATAAAAATAAGATTAAAGTGAGAGAAAAGGAAATACAAAGAAATATGAGTGAAGAAAAGAAAGGAGTTTCGATTAACCGAAATTCTCTTGTTTCTAAATCTTTTCAGGTTGACTCAAATCATAAGATGCAGTTGCGATACATTTCCGAAGAGTGAAGGTTTATAATGGTAGGAAAAGGTAAAACTAGTCCTTGTTCACCTGCTCAAGGTATGGTTTCTGAAATTTCTATTACATCTTTGTCCAACTTGATTGATGAAGAAAACATTAACGATGAAGATATAACTGTTTTGGTTGATGGACAAAAGACTCTTGGTATGCGTGACATTGTTAATTTTGATGATTATTTGCGATTTTTGAGCTGTTGCATGAATTTTTGTCAAAGTCACTATGCCTTGCAAAAACAATTTGAGCTGTCCGAGCAAACAATGGACATTATGTTTTTAAAATCTTTGTTCGATAATTCTTTAGGCAGTAATGAGACATGTTCAGTTGATAATGAAAATGGGATTTTGTTACTATCTTGTTGCAATTGTTTTAAGATTAAGATGACTTGTCTCTTTGATCATTTGAACAAGTTTGTGAACTATAATGATTATCAATTGGTTGCAAGTCTTGAGACGTTTTTGCAGCAAGGCATGGGATCACAACTAAACACATCCATCCAAGAACGATCAAGTAGGCATCCCTATTTCAAAATTAACTGTCGACTCGACTTGAGGACAAGTCGCTTTGAAGATGGGGGAATGATGTGAGCACACCCGGGGCATCCTTGAATGCACACCGAGAATCCATTGAGCTTCCAAAAGGCCCCATGACTCGAGCTCGAACCAAGCAAATTCAAGAAGCTATATCAGCCTTTGTGTTGCGCATTTGGGATGATAACAAGGTCCATGACGTTGGAGGAGCTAAGGACAACTCCTTGAAGACTCCATGCACCATTTTCCATTCTGATCTTAGCTCCTCTCCAGCTCCCCATGCGCCATTCAGCTCACATCAGCTCACTTGAGCTCATTTTAGCTCGTTTGAGCTTGAATTTAGCTCGTCTCAACTCATTCCTTTTTCATTTTAATAAACTAAGTTTTAATCTAGCTTATAACTAAGTTTGCTACAGCTCATGCCGAATTCCCTAGCTCAACTTAGCTCACTAAGTGTTTTTGACTATTTGAGCTAGCCGAATTTAATATGATAAGTTGACTTATAATTATTATGTCCAAATTTAGTTAGTGTCATTAAGTTATTTAGTTATTATTTTAAATTATAATTATATGAATAGTTGTGTGTTATTTAATCATGTTATTTAATTTTGTAGGTTAGCCGAATTTGGAAGATACATTCATGGCATTTAATGCAAGGTGCATGCCTAGGAAGGTTCAATGGACGGCAATCAAGAGGCACATGCATGTTCATGATGGTTATACATGTATTTGAAGATTCATGAATCAAATTGATGATGGAACATGCATTGGACGGTTCATGTATTGATCATGTGTTCACACATTGTGTTCACACCATGATGACCATTCGGTTGGACATTCACACACAAGTGTCTACTCAAGCTCCTTGTTCACACCAAGTTTGACTCTTCATGAAGCCTCATTTAATTAAGTCACTCATGGTGAAACAACATGAATTCAAGGCTCCATTAAAGGAGTTAGCCGAATCTAGCCATGCATGTATGAAGGTCATTTATCCAACTACATCAATGCATATTCATGAAGCTATCCACTCACCTTCCATTCGGCCGAACATGGACAAGAACACCATTGGACATTTTTCTAGAAGTTTCATGTTTTAATTAGGTACATTACTTAATTGTTAAGTTCATGAATGGACTATTCGGCTAGCATAAGAAACAAGTTTCGAACGACTTATCTGGCTTGTGCTAGTGGCGTCAATCGTCTTGTTTTGAACTTATCACCAATCTTGGTGTGGCGTTCACCTATCCATCTATCCATATTTTTCATCTTAACAATATAGGAATCGGGGTGACACTTCTTAGTGTTGAATCATTCCTGACGTTGAGTTCGTTTTTCCATTCCCATCTTTTAAATTTCTTTCTTGTTAACCCAAACCGAGCCTTCTATCCTTCATCCATCTTTACTACCCTTAACCGAACCTATTACTAAACTTACCCTTCTTGAAACCTTCCGCTTATCCTATTCCATTATTTTACTTTTATTATTAAAATCTGAGGCACGAAGGACTCTCTCGAACTATGATCGGGCAACTACATGAATTCGACTCATCTACCCGGGCCAGATCACATCACATAGAACCATCCTTCTTTTTCACAAATAACACGGGAGCACCCCAAGGTGAAAAACTCGGTCTCACAAAGCCTTTATCAGTCAAGTCTTGCAACTACGACTTTAATTCTTTCAACTTTGCTGGTGCCATTCTATATGGAGCAATCGAGATCAGAGTTGTTCCCGGTATCAAATCAATACCAAATTCTACTTCCCTGACTGGAGGCAAACTCGGCAATTCTTTTGGAAATACGTCCGTAAATTCACACACAACTGACACTGATTCAACTTTCTTTTCAACTTCTTTTGTATTAATTACATACGCCAAATAAGCTTCATAACCCTTTCTCAAATATCTTTGAGCCGACATTGAAGAAATCACACTAGACAATGCCTCTGATTTGTCTGATTCAACCCACAGAATTTCACCACTTTCACACTTTAATTCTATAACCTTTTCTTTGCAATTTATTATAGCATCATGCAATGTCAACCAATCCATACCCAAAATAACATCAAACTCATCAAACGGTAACAACATCAAGTCGGCCGAAAAGTAATGACCCCGAATCATTAAAGGACATTTCTTGAATACTT
The DNA here is from genome assembly GCA_025698465.1 of Gossypium longicalyx. NCBI lineage: Eukaryota > Viridiplantae > Streptophyta > Magnoliopsida > Malvales > Malvaceae > Gossypium > Gossypium longicalyx. The sequence goes on from CM047004.1 coordinate 40,538,144, forward strand.
TATCAACTATCACACATTTGCCTAACGGATTCGACACTCTAATCATAAATTCTGTGTTTTCAACAGGTATATTCATACTAGACACCAGTTTCATGCACACATATGAATGAGTAGAACCGGGATCAATCAAAGCAATAACATTAACATCATAAAGAGAAAATATACCGGTAATCACATCGGGTGAGGAAACATCTTCGCGCACTTTAATAGCATAAGTTCTAGCCAGAGCCCTTCCTTCAGGTCTAACTGCTGCATCTCTGGCTACATTCTTACTGCTTGCTTCACTCCCAGCTTTTCTTGGATACCTTTCCCTTGAATCCGCACCACTTGCTTTTGTATACTGAAATTTTTCTTTCTCAGCTCTCTCTGGGCAGTCTCTAATAAAATGATCTGGAGAACCACATCGAAAACATTCATTTGCTCTGCACGGACCAAAATGATTTCTACCACACACGGCACTCTTGGGTTAACAAATCTCGAGTTCCCTACACTGGCTGCCGAAGTAGTCTGGGACTTAGGACCCACATTTTGCTTCTTAGAATTCCCATATGATTGCCCAGCTGAAACTTGGGAACGAGGATTCATATTTATTGATTTTCTAGATTGCTGTGAGAATGAACTGCTCGTTGGTCTTTTCTTCCAATTTCTAGTCTCAGATTCTACCTTTTTCTTTTCCTTAAGTAGTTCTTCAGCCTTGCAAGCTCGATTGACAAGTACCACCATTTCTTTTAGTTCAAGGATCCCAATAAATACCTTGATGTCTTCGTTGAGCCCGTCTTCAAATCGTCGGCACATCTTGGCCTCTGTAGGAACATATTCTCTGGCATACTTACTCAATCGAACAAACTCTCTTTCATATTCTCAGGATCACATATTACCTTGTTTCAGCTCAAGAAACTCTTTACGTTTCTGATCAATAAATCTTTCACTAATAAATTTCTTCCGAAACTCTTCTTGAAAGAATTCCCAGGTTACCCTCTCTTTCGGTACCACCGAAATCAAAGTCTTCCACCAATGATAAGCTGAATCCCTCAACAATGATATAGCACATTTCAAGCATTCCTCAGGTGTACACGACAATTCATCAAATACTCGAATAGAATTCTCGAGCCAAAACTCTGCTTTCTCGGCATCATCATCAATATTTGCCCTGAATTCTTCGGCCCCTTGCTTGCGGATTTTGTCAACTGGAGTTCTATGAAATTTCATCAAATCCACACCTTGAGGCATCGGGGGTACAGGTTGAGGAATCGGGGGAGGTGGGGGAGGTTGTGCATTCGGGTTCGTACGAACGAACTCTATATACCAAGCATTCATCATTTGGAGAAAGGCTTCCCAAGCTCCTTCTCCTCCTCCTTAACCAACAGTAAGAGGTGGATTTTCAGTTGGCACTGCCCCTTCAGCCGGAGCTGGTGCGTTACTCTCTACATCATCAGCCTCAGCTGGATCGGGATCCATTTACTATAAAAAAAATCATTTAAAAGGTCAGAAGTCGTCACACTATCACAATATATATATAGAATGTATAGCAAAACCCGTATGACAACATCAAATTCTAACTCTATGGCAACATCAAATTCTAACTCTAACATGTACTTATGACTATTAGGTATTTTTTCCGATTAAGCCCTTTTACTCTTTTTCACTCAAAACCAAGTAGCACAAGTTGTCTTACTTAATTTAAAACCTCATATTCTATCATAAAACATCAAAATTCACAAATTTCACCTATGGGTATTTTTCCAAATATGAACTCTAACTCAAAATATTACTATCATAAGCTATACCGAGTTACCGGGATTTCAAAAACGTAAAAATCATTAAAAACGGGGCTTGGAATCACTTACTATGAAGCTTGAAAGTTGAAGAAACCCTAGCTATGGAGAGAGGGAGCATTCGGCAGCAACTAAGGAAGATGATAACCAATTTTGTGTTATTTTTCCCTTTTTATTTCATTTAATATCCAAATGACCAAAATGCCCCTCCTTACTAAACTTTCAAAAATTCCTTCCATGTCCTAATTTTGTCCATGAACTTAAAATTGGTCAAAGTACCATTTAAGACCCCCTAATTAATATTTCAAAGCAATTTCATACTAAAAACTTCTAGAATGCAAGTTTTGCAACTTATTCGATTTAATCCCTAACTTTAAATTAAACTCGTTATGCCAAAAATTTCTTCACGAAATCTTCACACAATTATGCAATCATATCATAAACCTCAAAATAATTATAAAATAATTATTTTTATCTTAGATTTGTGGTCACGAAACCACTATTTCGATTAGGCCTTAATTCGGGATATTACACATAAAGTGCTTCAAGTGTCTTGGTCGTGGACATATAGCGAGTCAGTGCCCGAATAGACGTACCATGGTGTTAAGGGCCGACGGCGAGATTGAAATGGAGGACGAGGAAGAGAACGAGCCTGAATCAAATTCTGAATTCGATGAGGGCTGAGAACAGCCCGTTGAAGGCGAGTTACTCGTCGTCAAGCGAAGCCTAAGTCTTCAAAGTGTGGAAGATGAACAACAACGCGAGAACATTTTTCATTCAAGATGCCAAGTGCAAGGGAAAGTGTGTAGCATCATAATCGATGGAGGGAGTTGCACAAACGTGGCAAGCACCCTCATGGTAGAAAAGTTGGGGCTGTTAACTACCAAGCACCCGAATCCATACAAGCTTCAGTGGCTTAACGATGGTGGGGAGCTCAAAGTGACGAAACAAGTCCTAGTGTCCTTTAGCATTGGGAAATATTCTGATGAAGTATTATGCGATGTAGTGCCGATGCACGCGGGTCACTTACTTTTAAGACGACCATGGCAGTTCGACCGACGAGTGATGCATGATGGTTACACTAATAGATACTCCTTCAAACATCTTGGCAAGAACGTGACACTTGCACCCCTCACTCCGAAGCAAGTGTACGAGGATCAACAAAAACTTAAACTTTCAGTGGAACAAGCGAGAGAAAAAGAAAAGAGTGCAAAAGAGAAAATTAAGGAAAAAGAGAGAGAAAAGGCTAAAAATGTGAGAGAAAATGAAAAAAAAAACAAAAACAAGAAAAAAGTGGAGAGGAAAAAGAAAGTGGAAAAATGAGTGTGTTTGCGAGGGTTAGTGATATCCGGCGAGCGATGTTTTTGAGACAGCCTATGTATGTTTTTATGTACAAAGAGGCACTATTGAATACTAATGAATTACCTGAAAACTTGCCTGCTTCTATACTGTCTTTGATTCAGGAATTTGAAGACATATTTCCGGATGAAATACCAAGTGGGCTGCCTCCTATCCGAGGCATCGAACATCAAATAGATTTGGCACCCGGAGCTGCATTACCCAACCGACCTACTTACCAGAGTAATCCTGAAGAAATGAAGGAATTGCAAAAGCAAATTACTGAACTCCTAGACAAAGGATACATCTGAGAGAGCTTAAGTCCCTGTGCGGTACCGGTGTTGCTTGTACCCAAGAAAGATTGGTCGTGGCGGATGTGCATGGATTGTCGCGCCATCAACAAAATCACGATCAAGTATCGACACCCGATAACTCGTCTTGACAAAATGCTTGACGAATTAAGTGGAGCCCGAATTTTCATGAAAATCGATCTTTAAAGTGGCTATCATCAAATACGAATGCGAGAAGGCAATGAATGGAAAATGACCTTCAAAACGAAATTGGGTTTGTGCGAATGGTTGGTAATGCCATTCGGCCTTACAAATGCTCCCAGTACTTTTATGAGATTGATGAACCATGTATTACGTGCATTTATTGGTAAATTTTGTGTTGTATACTTTGACGATATCTTGGTTTACAGCAAAACTTTAGAGGAGCACGTACCACATTTACGAGCGGTGTTGGAAACCTTACGAAAAGAGGTATTGTATGCTAATCTCAAAAAGTGTTCATTTTGCACTGATAAAGTTGTGTTTTTAGGTTATGTCGTGAGTGCCAATGGTTTGGAGGTGGATCAAGAAAAATTTCGAGCGATTCAGGAATGGCCGCGTCAGACGAGCATTAGCCAAGTTCGAAGCTTCCATGGATTGGCTAGCTTCTACCGTCGATTTGTGCCCAATTTCAGTACCATTGCAGCACCCTTAACAATCGTAATTAAGAAAAACTCTGCATTTCATTGGTCTGAAGATCAAGAACGTTCATTTAATTTGATTAAAGAATGTCTTGTGAAAGCTCCTTTGTTGTCCCTTCCAGATTTTACTAAAACATTTGAAATTGAGTGTGACGCCTCAGGTGTAGGGATCGGAGTTGTGTTGACCCAAGGCGGAAGACTGGTGGCGTACTTCAGCAAGAAATTAAGTGGCACTTCCCTCAATTATCCGGTATACGACAAAGAGATGTATGCCTTGATTCGATCACTTGAAACTTGGTAGCACTATCTAAGACCGAAGGAATTCGTGATTCATTCCGATCACGAAGCACTTAAGTTTATTAAAGGTTAGCATAAACTCAACAAACAACATGCAAAATGGGTCAGGTATTTAGAATCATTTCCCTACATCATTAAATACAAGAAAGGTAAAGAAAATGTAGTGGCTGATGCCTTGTCACGGAGATATACCTTGTTGACTACTCTTGGTTCTAAATTACTTGGTTTTTATCATATGAAAGAGTTGTATGCTAATGATGAGGATTTTGGAAATATATATGCTGCTTGTGAAAATGGGTCTTTTGAGAAATTTTTTAGGCACGAAGGGTTTCTTTTTAAAGAAAATAGGTTGTGTGTACCACAAGGCTCCATTCGCGAGTTACTTGTGTTGAAGGCGCATAGTGGTGGCCTTATGGGACACTTTGGAATAAGCAAGACGATGTCGACCCTCCATGAACATTTTTATTGGCCGCGAATGCGGAGAGACGTGGAGCGGATCTGTGAACACTGCCTAATTTGTAAACGGGCTAAGTCGAAGGTCTAACCTCATGGACTTTACACACCACTTCCTATTCCCGACACCCTATGGACCGATGTTTCTATGGATTTTATTCTTGGATTGCCAAAAACTAAGACAGGGAAGGACTCAATCTTTGTTGTAGTCGATAGATTCTCTAAAATGTCACATTTTATTTCTTGTGCTAAAACTGATGACGCTGTGCATATTGCTAACTTGTTTTTTTAGGGAAATTGTACGACTGCATGGATTACGGAGAACGATCGTTTCCGATAGAGATACAAAGTTCTTGAGTCATTTTTGGCGGATATTATGGGGAAAACTTGGAACGAAAATATTGTTTTCAACCACTTGTTACCCCCAAACAGATGGCCAAATCGAGGTGATAAACCGAGTTTTGTCAACTTTGTTGCGAGCATTGGTACGAAAGAACCTCAAGTCGTGGGAAGAATGCTTACCCCACATCGAGTTTGCTTATAATCGCTCTGTTCACTCGGCAACCAAATTCTCTCCTTTTGAGACTATCTATGGATTTAATCCTCTTACTCCTCTTGATTTATTACCTTTTCCTATTGATCAATTTGTCCATACAGATGCAAGGAAAAAGGCTGAATTTGTCAAGGAACTACATAGGAAAGTCCGGGAGAATATTGAATCTCGAACCGAGCAATACGTCCAGCGAGCCAACAAAGGGCGAAAAAGAGTTGTATTTGAACCCGGAGACTGGGTTTGGGTGCACATGAGAAAAGAAAGGTTTCTGGCTCAACGAAGATCTAAGTTGTTGCCGCGAGGAGACGGTCCCTTCCAAGTCATCGAGCGAATCAATGAAAATTTGTATAAGCTTGACTTACAGGGTGAGTACAATGTTAGTACTAGTTTTAATTTCTCTGACTTGACTCCTTTCGATGTAGATACTGACTTGAGGACAAGTCATTTTCAAGAGGGGGAGGATGATACGATCACGGATTCCCATAAGTCAGTTCCAAGTCAAGATTCGATAGTGCTACCTCAAGGGCCGATCACAAGGGCTCGTGCAAAACAATTTAAAGAAGCTGTCATAGCTTTAGTTCAGCAAATATAGGATGATGTCAACACTAGACCTACCGAACTAGCTGGTGGCAATTTTGGGAATCCATCCCGAACTCTTCTACAAGTTCAGTTCAGCTCACCGAGCTTACCTTCAGCTCAAGTTAGCTCCCATGTAGATCCATACCAACTCATTAGCTCGGATTTAGCTCATTCTCAGTTCCATAGCTCGAGACCAGCTCATTATCAGCTCACGAGTTTAAGCCCAGCTCGGGTTTAACTCTTGAATTAAACATCAGCTCGTGGAGTTCACTTTGAATTCGTTTGACTACTATTGACTTTTTTATTTAATAAGTTCAATAATTCGTTAATTACTATCCTACATATTAAATTTAGTTCACATTAGTTATAATTAAGTATGTCTTAAAAGTGTTTGTTGATGATAATTAAATTTGTCAAAACCGAATTTAATGTTGATATTTGTGTTCACATTAGTTTGAATTATTCTGTTCACATTTCTTGTAGGAACACAATGGACATATGGAGATTAAAAGCAAGCATGAATGTTGAAAGGTGCATGGACAGTTGGGGGAACTTGAATCTCTTAGGTACATGTTCGGCTAAGTGCATGCATGACCATATTCAATGTCTTCAAGGTTCATGAATGTTTCCATTCATGTATGGTGTGCTATCTCTTCATTTTTCAAGGTGACCATTCGACCAAAGGACACTCACACATGCATGAAGATAGCTTGGCTGATTAGCTTCCCCATGACTCTCCTTAATTCGTTCACACCTATGTTCACATGGCAAGACTATTCGGTTCACCTTGTTCACACTAGAAGACTCTTCAACATTCGATTTTCACACACATGATGGCCCTTGGAGTGTCCACAATTAATTCATACTTTTTGGCCAAACATTGCTTCATTTAACAAGGTTGGCTGAACCTCACAAGTGACCATTGGACATCATGCATTCACTTTGTGTTTTCTTAAGCATGAAGATTCATTCATTTCCTATTACCATAGCCGAATCTAGACATGCACATTAAGGGTCATTTTTCTAGAATTTTCTTTAATTAATGTGTAAGTATGAAAGGCCAATCGGCTACCTAGACTTTAGGCCTATAAATACTTGTTCAATTTCCATGTAAAAGGACTTTTGAAGCTTTTGTTAATGTTATGCTACCGAAATTGTGAGGCAAACTTTTCTTATATTTCGTTCAAAGATTCGTTTGGCGTTCCTATCATTCTAGTTGTGTCAATCGTGTTCTTTGTCGATTCTGAACTTATCACTACTCGTAGTGTGGTGTTCAAACATACCGAGGTTCCTATCTTGTTAGATAGTGGGTCGAGGTTTTCCTTTACCAAACCCAAACCGAACTAAAAGAGCCTATAAACAACGGGTCGATACCAAATCGGTATTGGTTCTTGATTGCATTCTTTGTTCGATCCCATTTCTTTCTTACCCAAAACATACCAAAACCGACCAATTTGTTCATATTCCTTTGTCCCTACCCTTATTGTTCCTACCATTCCGTTCGTACCCCTCTTTCTACTTCGGTCATTCCTTCAACTCAACTAAATCTAACGTAACTTCTCGTAGACGATCGAGCAATCTACATACGACTCGACTCTCCCTGAGACAGTTCCTATCACTTACATTCATGTACATGGAGGGTTAATGAATATTGAAAGATACATCTTCCTTGGACGGTACACATGCATGCATGGAGGACAATTAATGCAAGTGCATGTACGGCTAGGTTCAAGCCTCCTTCCAAGTTCCATGTACAGCCAATGCATGTGGGAGGACCCTTGGAGTTTCTAAGCACCTATTCGACCAAGAGACACCTATTGGAAGTTTCATGCACCCCATGGCCGAACCTAGACAACCCATTAAGCTCCCAAAGGTTCACATTCGTCCAAGTGATTAAAGCTCATACATGAAGCTGTCCAAACACATCCCCATCAGCCGAATTAAGACTAGTTAATTAATGTTTTCATTCTAGAACATTCTAATTAGTTCATGACCGAATTTGCTTAGTCTTTAAGCTAGCTAGTTTGTCCATTTGGTTACTACATGATTGCCTATAAATAGTTTGTTTATTTCATTGTAAAAGGACTTTTTCCAATTTGTTTAATGAACATTGTTCTTGTGAGGTTGCTTCCTCTCATATCTCGTACAAGTTTTGAAAGACTTATCTAGCTTGTGCTAGTGGCGTCAATCGTCCTTGTTTGAACTTATCACCAATCTTGGTGTGGCGTTCACCTATCCATCTATCGATATTTTCACCTTAACAATATAGGAACTGGGGTGACACTTTTTAGTGTTGAATCATTCCTGACGTTAAGTTCACTATTCCATCCCCACCTTTGCATTATCTCCTTCTTATTGTTTTAAAATTGAACCATTCCTTTAACATCCTTTCTTGTTTCCTTAGCCGAACCTATCACTACCCTTTTGCAAAACTTTTTGAAAGCCTTCCGCTGATTCAAACCTATTCTTTCAATTCTATCTTTGAGATCAAGGCACGAACGACCCTTTTAGACTACGATCGGGCAACTACGTGAATTCGACTCAACTACCCAGGCCGGATCACATCATTTGGTATTAGAGCTTATAAAACGAGAGGCGTTGACGTTCGTATCAAGATCGAAATAGGTTCGTTGTAAAAAAAGAAAAGAAAAGAAAAAAATTTCGAATTAAAAAAATTCTAGTTGTAATTTTTTGTTTCTCTCTATTGTAATAGTGCTATCTTGAAAAATAATAAAAAAAAGATAAAAATACGAAATTTCAAAAAAAACGAAAAAAATATACGAAATTTAAAAAAAAAGTGAAGTGATCAAGTTCTTTTCTATTGTTTATATTTTATTTAGATCGTCTTATATTCTTTTCATCAATTTTAACCCCCCAAAACGCCACACTATACCAAAAAAAAAACTTTCTTTTAGCCTTCCCGTACACCGTAACATCTTATCCCTTGTAACCATTTTGAAGCCGACCCCAAAGCACCAAGACGAGTCAAGAGAAACAAACTACGAGGTTACGAGAGTAAGCTTGAGTGGTAAAATGCTAGAGAGTGTGAGAGCATTCGAGAGTTGAAAAGCCTAAAACGAGTGCAAACACGAGTGGAGTGCTCATCCATTATTTTCTTTCTGAGTGAAATAGTGAGGTTTGTGGTGAGGATTTAATCATTTGGTTCTATTTTAATCATTTTTTTCTAAATCATGTTGCAAGAAGAATTTTCAGAATTTGAATTTTAGTATTTGTTGAAAGAGATGGAGTGCATGCTCGACCGAAGAATTGAGCCGATCCAAGAAAAACTAGATCATCGAGCCAGAACCCAATGAGAGCAAATTAGTCCAAGTGAAAGGGCAGAAATGAGAGTGCCAAGGAGACGAAGATCCAATGAATGTTCGAGAAGAGATTCTTATCATGAATCCTATTCCTCGAGGAATCTAAGACAAAAAGAAGCAAACTTTGAGTTTGAGATCTTTCAAGATGACGAATGAGAAAGCATAAGTTATTCGACATATGCCTCGAACAAATCATCCGCGAAGGAGTCCTTACGAAGGAGTGAACGTGAATCCAATGTAAATTATTCCATTCACACCCGACAGAAATCATCTCATTTTAATTCTTTCGTTTTATCTTCATCTTGTAATGAAAGGAAGCGAGAAAAAGAAATAAAAAGAAAAGAGAGACAAGAAAAGATTATGAGAGAAAATGAGAGAATCTTGAATGAAATTGAAAAAAAAAACAAAGAAGTGAAAGAAAAAATGAGATTGAAAAAAAAGAGTGAAAAAGAAAAAGAAAAAGAAAAAGAAAGTGAGTTAAAAAAAGAAACGAGTGAAAACGATGAAAGTGAGCAAGAAAAAGCAAGGAGTATTTTAACTAACCGTTCTATAAGTTCTCTTTGCAATGTTTCTTCTCAGGTTTCTCATGATTCCATTAGCCAGCTACAACTTCATTATCTTTCTGATGTGAGAAGATTTCGAATGTTCGAGGAAGATAAGATCGTAGATGACCCTAGTTTCCCAATGCTTAAAGGTGAGCTAGGTAAGGGTTCTTTGTTAATCGAGTCTCGACCATCTCACTTGCACAATAGTGGTAAGTTCATCAAAGACTTAGTTAATAAAAGAACTCCTCATCTTGATTCATCCAAATGTTGCTTTCCAATTATTGAAGATTTCATTTTGAATCATGGTTTGGAAAATTTTTCTGTTGTTAAGAATGGCGTTGGAAATTTTGTTGTTGAAGAAAGAATAATTTTGCACAAACAACATTTGATTTCGTGTACAAAAAAGTTGAGACATCAAACGCCTAATATGTTTGCTTGTGATGTTATTGAATGTCTTTTAAGTTGCGCAACACTCACATGTTTGTGCCAGTCTGTTCTCATGAGATCTAAGAGATTCTATTGTTTGAGTACATGTGTGCTTAATTTCCTTTGGCCTAGCATGAGTGATTTATTGGTGACAACGAATTTTATGCTATGTTTTGGAACGGGTGAACAAAATCATGTGTTCAAACCCGGAGCGTGTTTTCTTAAGTTGATGCCATGTAAGGGTGAGCATTGTGATTGTATGTTGAATAAATATGTTGTCCTTTTCTGTGTGCTCCAAATTTTATCCTTTCGTTCGAAGGTAAAGCACGTGAATGTAGTTGACTTGCAAAGTCAAAATCATGTTCTTGATTCTGGAATTTATTTAAAATTGTGGTTTAAAATATTTGAGCATGTCTTGTTTAATAATGACTTCGAATTACTCCATGATCTTTCTATGATTTTAAATTGTTTCTTGTTATTGATCAAGGGATTTGAGACATGGTTTTCTACTGTCCAAAGTTTTAATTTCCAAATACTTCATGATTTTGGTATTTCACCATTGAAGAAATTCTTGATTCACCACGAAAAGGTAAGGCCTATCTTTGTTTTTGAATCGTGGAGATTAAAGTTAAATGATTGTGATTATATTTCTAATATGGTTATTTGCCCTTCTTTGATCAATGTTGATTCTTTTGTATTCGATAAAGGAAAGGGGAGTTTCTTTAATAAAAATTGTTGCATTGACCAATGTGTGGATGAAGTAAGATTAAATCGTGACAAACACATCTTGAGCCTGTACGATAAAAGGTTTACATGTAAAATGCCTAGTTTGTTTGATTCTGATAGTGATGTGTTGTTTTTGCTTTGTTTCGTAAATCCTGCATGTTTATGTAAGTCTGATCGAGTGAGACTTGGGTTATATGATTACTTGATCTCATCTTCTTTGTTTAGTATGAGAAAGATCAATCCATACTAACTTTGTGAAGATAAGTTTGAGTGCGAACTGTGCCTAATTGATGTTTGGCACTTAGTTAAGAAAACGACACTTGTGCAAGCCGATTTCAAATTGCTTTTTCAGCTTTCATTTTTGCCGAGCTTGAAGGTCCCTTTTGACAAGGTATGTAACGCCCCGTACCCGAGACCGTTGCCAGAGTCGAACACGAGGTGTTAACAGACTTAATTCATTGCTTAAACAACTCAAACAATTTAATTTTAAAATTTTCAGTCAAGCTAGCAATCTGCGTCACAGTCGCTTAAAAATTTATATCTCGAGTTCCGAAACTAAAAATCCAATTCCGTAAATTTTCCCTGAAACTAGATTCATATATATATTTACTAATTTTTTTTCTAGAATTTTTTACTGGGCCAATCAGTACAGTTTATTAGTTAAAGTCTCCCCTATTTTAGGGTTTGACTGCTCTGACCTCTGTGTATTACGAATCAGATATCTCTCTGTACAGAATTTCAATGACTATGACGTTTATTTATCTTAAAACTAGACTCAATAAGAAATCTGTACATATAAAGTATGACTTCTAATTATTTTTATAAAATTTATGGTGAATTTCCAAAGTCAGAACAGGGGATCCAGAAATCAGTCTGACCCTGCTTCACAAAAATTCGAATGTATCATAAATTATAATTCATATACCTATTTTGTTCAATCCATATAAAAATAGACTCATTAAGCTTCAATTTCATAACTTACTAATCATTTAATTTCATTTCTACTATTTTTAGTGATTTTTCAAATTTACATCACTGCTGCTGTCAGATTCTATTTTATGGCAAATTTCACTTTACTAAGGATTTTCATGGACTAAATATCATTTTAAACATACATAACATCAAATATGACTTAGATTGGCCATTCCAATGGCTAATCATTTACAAACCTTTTTCTTGCCAAACCATAGCCATATCATAAGATCAATTACACAAAGTGAGTATTTTGCCATACATGCCACATTCAAAATATAATAGTGTGAACGAGTCTTCGACCTATCCCGATTCTCAAGCCGGCTTGTCAAAACTACAATGAAAGAAAAGGAGGGAGTAAGCATAAATGCTTAGTAAGTTCACATGCAAATAGCAAGTAACATAATCACACAATTCCACATAAAACATCATTTACATTTAATATCTTTCTACGATTTCATCTTACCAAGTTTTCAACCCGAGGGTTTAAGCACATACCACATCAAATTTTCTCATTTACCACACTTACCAACATGTCACCTTCGTTTTAGGCATTCTCCTTATTTTCTTAAGATCCACCCGTTGAACACATCGGAATATAATTCGAATACACGGAAAGTTTGTACATAAGTGCCACATATGTAGCCAAGCTACCATGTAACCTGCCCATAAGCAAACTCGTACTCAACTCAACGAGCTCGGGCGTTCACATCCATAAGTGAACTTGGACTCAACTCAACGAGCTTAGATGCCTAGTTACATCTCACGAACTCGGACTCAACTCAACGGGTTCGGATGCCCAACCATCCTAGTGACATGTCACTCGTATTCTAATCTATTCCCAAGGTTCAAACGGGCTTTTTCCTCGATTACACATCTTTTTCGTCTTCCACGGAACATCGAAACCGATACTCGGTAGCAAATCATAATTTACATATAATTCAATAATAACCATAAAGCATAATATTTCATGATATTAATCATCATATCACATAAATAACATTAAATTACTTAAAATGACAATTATGTTACTACATTTACACATGAACTTACCTCGGTATAAAATTATTATTAAGAATCGAGCCTATTCTTCGTAAACTTTGTTTTTCCCTCGATCGCGACTTGAATCTCGTTTCTCTTGATCTATAATGCCAAATTAATCTTATTTAATACATACATTCATTAAAACAGCATTTAATACGAACTTTGGCAAAATTACATTTTTGCCCCTAAATTTTTGCATAATTACACTTTTGCCCCTAGGCTCGGGAATTAAACTTCATCCTATTTTCTTATGTTTTATGACATGCTGATCATTTTTCCCTTCTATGGAAGCATCAATTTCACACTCTAACATGTACTTATGACTATTAGGTATTTTTACCGATTAAGCCATTTTACTCATTTTCGCTTAAAATCGAGTAGTACAAGTTGTCTGACATAATTTAAAACCTCATATTCTATCATAAAACACCAAAATACACAAATTTTACCTATGGGTATTTTTCCAAATATGAACCCTAGGTTAAATTATTGCTAGCATAAGCTAAATCGAAAGCACGGGATTCCAAAAACGTAAAGAACATTAAAAACGGGCATAGAAATCACTTACAATCAAGGCTTAAAAGTTGAAGAAACCCTAGCTATGGAGAAAGCAAAATTCAGCAACAACTATATGGAGAAGATGACTGTTTTGTGTTATTTTTCTCATTTTATTTCATTTAATATGCAAATGACCAAAATACCCTTAATACCTTTCTTTGAAAATTTTCATGTACAAGCCCATTTTTGTCCAAAATTTTAGAAATTGGTCAAATTGCTATTTAAGACCTTCTCATTAATATTCCAAAGCAATTTCATACTAAAAACTTCTAGAATGCAAGTTTTGCAAATTATTCGATTTAGTCCCTAATTTCAACTTAAGCACTTTATGCACAGAATTTCATCACGAACTTTTCACACAATCATGCAATCATATCATAAACATCAAAATAATTATAAAATAATTATTTCTATCTCAGATTTGTGGTCACGAAACCACTATTCTGATTAGGCCCTAATTGGGGATATTACAACTCTCCCCCCTTTAAGGATTTTCGTCCTCGAAAATCTTACCGATAAACAGGTGTGGGTATTGATTTCTCATAGTTTCCTCAGGTTCCCATGTAGTCTCTTCTACCTCGTGCTTTTGCCATAATACTTTCACGAGAGCGACACTTTTATTTCTTAGTTGCTTGACCTCTCGAGCTAAAATCTTAATCGATTCTTCTTCATAAGTCATATCCGATCGTAGTTCAATTTCTGTCGGTGAAATTATATGTGAAGGATCCAAACGATACTGACGTAACATAGATACGTGGAACACATCATGAATCTTCTCTAATTCAGGTGGTAATGCTAGTCGATATGCTACCGGTCCAACTTTTTGAATTATTTCATACGGCCCAATAAAACGCGGACTTAACTTGCCCTTCCGTCCAAATCTAAGGACTTTCTTCCATGGACACTTTCAAAAATACCTTATCACCAACTTGAAACTCGATTTCTTTTCGTTTCATATCTGTATAAGATTTCTATCTATCCGAAGCAGCTTTCAAACAATCTCGAATCACTTTCACCTTTCCTTCGGTTTCTTTTATTAGATCAACTCCATAAATCTGATTTTCCTTGAGTTCAGTCCAATACAATGGCGTTCGACATTTACGACCATACAATGCTTCATAAGGTGCCATCTTCAAACTCGTCTGATAACTATTATTATAAGCAAATTCTACTAACGGTAAGTACCTTTCCCAACTACCTTGAAATTCCAATACGCAACATCTGAGCATGTCTTCAAGAATCTAAATTACTCTCTCTGATTGTCCATCAGTTTGTGGATGAAAGGCAGTGCTAAAATTTAACTTTGTACCTAATGCCTCTTGCAACTTTTGCCAAAACCGTGAAGTAAATCTTGGATCTCTATCCGAAATGATTGACAAAGGTATTTCATGAAGTCTAACAATCTCAAAGATATACAATTCAGCCAACTTATTAAGAGAATAATCCATACGTACCGGAATAAAATGAGCTGATTTAGTCAGTCTATCAACTATTACCCAGATGGCATCTTTCTTCCCTGGAGTTAACGGCAACCCTGATATAAAATCCATAGTAATCCGATCCCATTTCCATTCAGGAACCATGATAGGCTGGAATAATCCCGAAGGTACTTGGTGTTCAGGTTTCACTTGTTGACAAACTAAGCACTTTGATACAAACTCGGAAATATCTCTTTTCATTCCACTCCACCAGTACATTTTCTTCAAGTTATTATACATTTTCGTACTGCCCGGATGAACCGTCAAACAACCATTATGTGCTTCATGTAAAATTTTTTGAATCAACTCATTATTTTTCGGTACACAAATTCGATTTTTAAACATCAAGCAACAATCATAATCGATTTTGAAATCTGACCCTGTATTAGCTTCACACTGTTTTCTCTTGGCTTGCAAATCTTCATCGCTTTTCTGAGCTTCAGAAATCTCTTGTAAAAACATCGGTCTTGCTCTTAAATCTGCTAGAATCGAACCATCATTTGATATCTTTAACCGAGTGTTCATAGCTCTCAAAGCAAATAGTAATTTTCTGCTTAAAGCATCGACAACCACATTCGCTTTTCCCGGATGGTAATCAATAACAAGCTCGTAATCTTTCAATAACTCCAACCATCTTCGCTGTCTCAAATTCAAGTCTTTTTGTGACATCAAGTACTTAAGACTTTTGTGGTCGGTATATACTCGACACTTTTCACCATACAAATAATATCGCCAAATCTTCAAAGCAAACACTATAGCAACTAATTCCAAATCATGAGTCAGATAATTTCTTTCATGAGATTTTAACTGCCTCGAAGCATAAGCCGCCACTTTTCCTTCTTGCATAAGTACACATCCTAAGCCATTTCGAGAAGCATCACTATACACCACAAATTCTTTACCTGATTCGGGTTGTACCAACACTGGTGCTTTAGTTAATAACTTTTTCAATTCTTCAAAACTCTATTGACATTCTTCCGTCCATTCAAATTTAACATTCTTTCGGAGTAGTCTAGTCATAGGAGCAGCAATTATAGAAAATCCATTTACAAACCGCCGATAATACCCAGCTAGCCCCAAGAAACTTCTAATCTCGGTTACATTTTTCGGTGGTTTCCAATAAACAATGGCTGAAATTTTACTAGGATCAACCCGTATACCATCACCTGAAACAATATGACCCAAAAATCCAACTTCCTAGAGCCAAAATTCACTTTTACTAAACTTAGCATACAGCTGTTTATCTCTCAAAGTTTGCAAAACTATCCTCAAATGCTCAGCATGCTCTGTCTCATCTTTTGAATAAATTAAAATATCATCTATAAACACCACAACAAATTTGTCCAAGTATGGCCGAAATATGCGATTCATTAAATCCATAAACACAGCAGGAGCATTTGTCAACCTGAATGGCATAACTAAAAATTCATAATGACCGTACCTTGTTCTAAAAGCAATTTTAGGCACATCCAACTCTTTTACTCCCAGCTCGTAATACCCAGATCTCAAGTCAATCTTTGAAAACCATGTTGCTCCTTTTAGCTGATCAAATAAATCATCAATTCTCAACAACGTATACTTGTTCTTGATTGTCACCTTATTTAACTGCCGATAGTCAACACAAAATCTCATAGAACCATCCTTCTTTTTCACAAATAACACGGGAGCACCCCAAGGTGAAAAACTCGATCTCACAAAGCCTTTATCAGTCAACTCTTGCAACTGCGACTTTAATTCTTTCAACTCTACTGGTGCCATTCTATATGGAGCAATCGAGATCGGAGCTGTTCCTGATATCAAATCAATACCAAATTCTACTTCCCTGACTGGAGGCAAACCCGGCAATTCTTCTGAAAATACGTCTGCAAATTTACACACAACCGGCACTGATTCAACTTTCTTTTCAACTTACTTTGTATTAATTACATATGCCAAATAAGCTTCATAACCCTTTCTCAAATATCTCTGAGCCGACATTGAAAAAATCATACTAGATAATGCCTCTGATTTGTCTGATTCAACCCGCAGAATTTCACCACTTTCACACTTTAATTCTATAACCTTTTCTTTGCAATTTATTATAGCATCATGCAATGTTAACCAATCCATACCCAAAATAACATCAAATTCATCAAACGGAAACAACATCAAGTCGGCCAGGAAGTAATGACCCCGAATCATTAACGGGCATTTCTTGCATACTTTATCAACTATCACATATTTGCCTAACGGATTCAACACTTTAATCATAAATTCTATGTTCTCAATAGGTATATTCATACTAGACACCAGTTTCATGCATACATATGAATGAGTAGAACTGGGATCAATTAAAGCATTAACATTAACATCATAAAGAGAAAATATACCAGTAATCACGTCGGGTGATGAAGCATCTTCACGTGCCTTTATAGCATAAGTTCTAGCTGGAGCTCTTGCTTCAAATTTAGCTGCTGAATCTCTGGCTACTTTTTTGCTGCTTGCTTCACTTCCAGCTTTTCTCGAATATCTTCCCCTCGAGTCTACACCACTAGCTTTTACATTCTGAAATTTTTCTTTCTCAGCTCTCTCTGGGCAGTCTCTAATAAAATGATCCAGAGAACCACACCGAAAACATTCATTCGCTCTACATGTGCCAAAATGATTTCTGCCACACCGCTGGCACTCAGGCTTAACAAATCTCGTATTTCCCACACTAGCCGCAGAAGTAGTCTGAGATTTAGGACCCACATTTTGCTTCTTAACATTTCTATATGATTGTCCAGCTGAAACCTGTGAACGAGGATTCATATTTCTAGATTTTCTGGATTGCTGTGAGAATGAACTGCTCGTTGGTCTTTTCTTCCAATTTCTAGTCTCAGCCTCTACCTTTTTCTTCTCTTTAAGTAGTTCTTCAGCCTTGCAAGCTCGATCAACCAATACTACCATTTTTTTTAATTCAAGAATCCCAACAAATACTTTGATGTCTTCATTGAGTCCGTCTTCAAATCATCTGCACATTTTAGCTTCTGTAGGAATGTATTCTCTAGCATACTTACTCAACTTTGACGAACTCCCTTTCGTATTCAATGAATCACTATGTTCCCCTACTTTAATTCAAGAAACTCTTTACGCTTCTGATCAATAAATCTTTCACGATATATTTCTTCCGAAGTTCTTCTTGAAAGAACTCCCAAGTTACTTTCTCTTTTGGTACTACTGAAGTCAATGTCTTCCACCAATGATAAGCTAAATCCCTCAACAATGATATAGCACATTTCAAGCATTCCTCAGGTGTACACGACAATTCATCAAATACTCGAATAGAATTCTCGAGCCAAAACTCGCTTTCTCGGCATCATCATCAATATTTGCCTGAATTCTTTGCCCCTTGCTTGCACTCATCAACCGGAGTTCTATGAAATTTCATCAGATCCACACCTTGAGGCATCGGGGGTACAGGTTGAGGAATTGGGGGAGGTGGGAGAGGTTGTGCATTCGGGTTCGTACGAACGAACTCTGTATACCAAGCATTCATCGTTTGGAGAAAGGCTTCCCGAACCCCTTCTCCTCCTCCTTGACCAATAGTAGGAGGTGGATTTTCAGTTGGCACCGCCCCTTCAGCCGGAGCTGGTGCATTACTCTCTACATCATCAGCCGCAACTAGATCGAGATCCATTTACTATAAAAAAAATTATTTAAAAGGTCACAAGTCGTTACACTATCACAATATATATATGGCATGTATAGCAAAACCCGTACATACAACACATTAGTTCGAGAATCGACTAAACCTACTTTGATACCACCAAATGTAACGCCCCGTACCCGAGACCATTGCCGAAGTCGAACACGAGGTGTTAACAGACTTAATTCATTGCTTAAACAACTCAAAC
This sequence comes from Gossypium longicalyx, assembly GCA_025698465.1. Classification (NCBI taxonomy): domain Eukaryota; kingdom Viridiplantae; phylum Streptophyta; class Magnoliopsida; order Malvales; family Malvaceae; genus Gossypium; species Gossypium longicalyx. The sequence continues at coordinate 40,557,053 of CM047004.1, forward strand.
AATTAAATTTTAAAATTTTCAATCAAGCTACCAATCTGCGTCACAGTCGCTTAAAAATTCATATCTCGAGTTCTGAAACTCAAAATCCAATTTCGTAAATTTTTCCTGAAACTAGACTCATATATATATATTTACTAATTGTTTTCTAGAATTTTTGGCTGGGCCAATTAGTACAGTTTATTAGTTAAAATTCTCCCCTATTTTAGGGTTCGATTGCTCTGACCTCTGTGTATTACGAATTAGATATCTCTCTGTACAGAATTTCAATGACTATGACTTTTATTTCATTAAAACTAGACTCAATAATAAATCTGTACATATAAAGTATGACTTGAAATTATTTTTATACAATTTATGGTGAATTTCCAAAGTCAGAACAGGGGATCCAGAAATCACTCTGGCCCTGCTTTAGAAAAATTCAAATGTCTCATAAATTATAATTCATATACCTTTTTTGTTTAATCCATATGAAAATAGACTCATTAAGATTTAATTTCATAACTTACTCATCATTTAATTCCATTTCTACTATTTTTAGTAATTTTTCAAATTTACATCATTGTTCTTTGTCGATTTCTGCTTTTATGAAAAATTTCACTTTACTAAAGATTTTCATGGACTAAATATCATTTTAAACATACATAACATCAAATATGACTTAGATTGGCCATTTCAATGGCTAATCATTTACAAACCCTTTTCTTGCCAAACCATAGCCATATCATAAGATCAATTACACAAAGTGAGTATTTTGCCATACATGCCACATTCAAAATATAATAGTGTGAACGAGTCTTCGACCTATCCCGATTCTCAAGCCGGCTTGTCAAAACTACAATGAAAGAAAATGAGGGAATAAGCATAAATGCTTAGTAAGTTCACATGCAAATAGCAAGTAACATAATCACACAATCCCACATAAAACATCATTTACATTTAATATCTTTCTACGATTTCATCTTACCAAGTTTTCAACCCGAGGGTTTAAGCACATACCTGTCAAATTTTCTCATTTACCACACTTACCAACATGTCACCTTCGTTTTAGGCATTCTCCTTATTTTCTTAAGATCCACCCGTTGAACACATCGGAATATAATTCGAATACACGGAAAGTTTGTACATAAGTGCCACATATGTAGCCAAGCTACCATGTAACCCGCCCATAAGCGAACTTGGACTCAACTCAACGAGCTCAGGCATTCGTATCCATAAGTAAACTCAGACTCAACTCAACGAGTTCGGATGTCTAGTTACATCTAACGAACTCAGACTCAACTCAACGAGTTCAGACATTTGCATCCATAAGTGAACTCAGACTCAACCCAACGAGCTCGGATGCCTAGTTACATCTCACGAACTCAGACTCAACTCAACGAGTTCGGATGCCCAACCATCCTAGTGACATGTCACTTGTATTCTAATCTATTCCCAAGGTTCAAACGGGCTTTTTTGTCGATTACACATCTTTGCCGTCTTCCACGGAACATCAAAACCGATACTCGGTAGCAAATCATAATTTACATATAATTTAATAATAAACATAAAGCATAATATTTCATGATATTAATCATCATATCACATAAATAACATTAAATTACTTAAAATGACAATTATGTTACTACATTTACACATGAACTTACCTCGGTATAAAATTATTAGCAATCGAGCCTATTCTTCGTAAACTTTGTTTTTCCCTCGATCGCGACTTGAATCTCGTTTCTCTTGATCTATAATGCTAAATTAATCTTATTTAATACATACATTCATCAAAACAGCATTTAATACGAACTTTGGCAAAATTACATTTTTTCCCCTAAACTTTTGCATAATTACACTTTTTCCCCTAGGCTCAGGAATTAAACTTCATCCTATTTCCTTATGTTTTATGACATGCTGATCATTTTTTTCTTCTATGGCAGCATCAATTTCACACTCCAACATGTACTTATGACTATTAGGTATTTTTACCGATTAAGCCCTTTTACTCGTTTTCGCTTAAAACCGAGTAGTACAAGTTGTCTGACATAATTTAAAACCTCATATTCTATCATAAAACACCAAAATACACAAATTTCACCTATGGGTATTTTTCCAAATATGAACCCTAGGTTAAATTATTGCTAGCATAAGCTAAATCGAACTCTACCGGATTCCAAAAACGTAAAGAACATTAAAAACGGGCATAGAAATCACTTACAATCAAGGCTTAAAAGTTGAAGAAACCCTAGCTATGGAGAAAGCAAAATTCGGCAGCAACTATATGAAGAAGATGACTATTTTGTGTTATTTTTCTCATTTTATTTCATTTAATATGCAAATGACCAAAATACCCTTAATACCTTTCTTTGAAAATTTTCATGTACAAGCCCATTTTTGTCCAAAAGTTTAGAAATTGGTCAAATTTCTATTTAAGACCTCCTCATTAATATTCCAAAGTAATTTCATACTAAAAACTTCTAGAATGCAAGTTTTGCAAATTATTCGATTTAGTCCCTAATTTCAACTTAAGCATTTTATGCACAGAATTTCGTCACGAAATTTTCACACAATCATGCAATCATATCATAAACATCAAAATAATTATAAAATAATTATTTCTATCTCGGATTTGTGGTCACGAACCACTATTCCGATTAGGCCCTAATTCGGGATATTACAAGGTAAGACCTATTTATACACTTGAATTTGGCAATGGTTTACTTACTCTAGTTTGGATTAAGGATTTGGCGCAGTTCTGTAAGTTCATAATTCGATATACCCGTAATTATTTTCTTTATTATGACAATGTTACTTTAAAATGGCTCACTCTTAAAAGGTGGAGGTTTGTGACTAATATTTTGTCTTTTCGATTCTTGTGTGACTTTTAGGTTATTGTGAGCCATTCTACCCCATTCGACAACCAAGGGCCTAATGATGTCGAACGCTTTTTCACAAGCAAATGGCCCGACTTGAGGACAAGTCACTTTGAAGATGGGGGGAATGATGTGAGCACGCCAGGGGCATCCTCGAATGCAAACCAAGAATCAATTGAGCTTCCAAAAGGCCCCATGACTCGAGCTCAAACCAAGCAAATTCAAGACACTTTATCAGCTTTGGTGTTGTGCATTTGGGATGATAACAAGTACCGTAACGTTGAAGGAGCTAAGGACAACTCCTTGAAGACTCAATGCATTCTTTTGCAATCCGATCTCAGCTCCTCTCCAGCTCCCCATGCGCCATTCAGCTCCAATCAGCTCACTTGAACTCGTTTTAGCTCGTTTGAGCTTGAATTTAGCTCGTTTCAGCTCATTTCTTTTACATTACAAAAAACTAAGTTTAAACTTTACTCTTAATTAAGTTTGCTACAGCTCATGCCGAATTTCCTAGCTCAACTTAGCTCATAAAGTGTTTTTGACTATTTGAGCTAGCCGAATTTAATTTGATAGTTGACTTATAATTAATGTGTCTGAATTTAGTTAGTGTCATTAAGTTGTTTAGTTAATATTTTTAATTATGATTATATGAATAATTATTTTATTTAATTATGTTATTTAATTATGTAGGTTAGCCGAATGTGGAGATTTATTCATGGCAAGGTGCATGTACGAGAATGTTCATTGAACGAGAAGATACATGCATGGTTCGATTCAATGTTTGGAAGCCTTACATTCATGTACATGGAGGGTTAATGAATATTGAAAGATACATCTTCCTTGGACGGTACACATGCATGCATGGAGGACAATTAATGCAAGTGCATGTACAGCTAGGTTCAAGCCTCCTTCCAAGTTCTATGTACAGCCGATGCATGTGGGAGGACCCTTGGAGTTTCTAAGCTCCTATTCGACCAAGAGATACCTATTGGAAGTTTCATGCACCCCATGGCCGAACCTAGACAACTCATTGAGCTCCCAAAGGTTCACATTCATCCAAGTGATTAAAGCTCATACATGAAGCTGTCCAAACACTTCCCCATCAGCCGAATCAAGACTAGTTAATTAATGTTTTCATTCTAGAACATTCTAGTTAGTTCATGATCGAATTTGCTTAGTCTTTAAGCTAGCTAGTTTGTCCATTCGGTTACTACATGATTGCCTATAAATAGTTTGTTTATTTCATTGTAAAAGGACTTTTGCCAATTTGTTTAATGAACATTGTTCTTGTGAGGTTGCTTCCTCTCATATCTCGTACAAGTTTCGAAAGACTTATCTAGCTTGTGCTAGTGGCGTCAATCGTCCTTGTTTGAACTTATCACCAATCTTGGTGTAGCATTCACCTATCCATTTATCCATATTTTCACCTTAACAATATAGGAACCGGGGTGACACTTTTTAGTGTTGAATCATTCTTGACGTTAAGTTCACTATTCCATCCCCACCTTTGTAATATCTCCTTATTGTTTCAAAATCGAACCATTCCTTTAACATCCTTTCTTGTTTCCTTAGCCGGACCTATCACTACCCTTTTGCATAACTTTTTGAAAGCCTTCCGCTGATTCAAACCTATTCTTTCAATTCTATCTTCGAGATCGAGGCACGAACGACCCTTCTCGACTACGATCAGGCAACTACATGAATTCAACTCAACTACCCGGGCTGGATCGCATCATACTATAAACAAGAATGTCATCAAAGTAGACCACGCAAAATTTACCAATGTAAGCACGTAGAACATGGTTCATTAAACGCATAAAGGTACTAGGAGCGTTAGTAAGACCGAATGGCATTACCAACAACTTGTACAAATCGTGTTTAGTTTGAAACATTATTTTCCACTCATCTCCCTCACGCATCCGTATTTGATGGTAACCGCTTTTGAGGTTGATTTTGGAGAACAACTGAGCACCACTTAGTTCATCGAGCATATCATCTAGGCGCGGTATTGGATGGCGATACTTAATCGTGATTTTGTTCACGGTGCAACAGTCAACACACATGCGCCAAGTCCCATCCTTTTTCGGCACCAACAAAACTGGAACAGCGCATGGACTAAGGCTCTCGCGGATGAATCCCTTTTTAAGGAGTTCATTCACTTGTTTTTGCAGCTCCTTGGTCTCCTACGGATAACTACGATAAGCCGGTTGGTTTGGTATAGACGCGCCAGGAATGAAGTCGATTTGATGTTCTATTCCCTGAATAGGTGGTAAGCCACTCGAAACTTCGTCGAGAAATACATCTTCGAATTCCTACAAGAGAGAGACAACAGAAGAAGGTAAAGTAGCATCTAATTCATTAGTATTCAAATATGATTCCTTGTACATGAGTACAAGTATAGGCTGCCTCAGCATGAAAGATTCTCGGATGTCACTTCCTTTTGCATAAACACTCATTTTTGCACTCGTTTTTTCTTCACTCTTTTGTTTTTCTTATTCTTTATTCTTTTCTCTCATTTTTACAACTTGTTTCCCTCGTTTCTTTTCACTCACTTTTTTACACACCTTTTCACTCTTTTCTTTCTTTTCATTCTCTTTAAATTTTTCAATTGAATCACGCAACTTCACTTGATCTTTGTATACTTGTCTCGGTGTCAAAGGTGCTAAAGTGATGTTCTTGCCTAAATGCTTGAAGGTGTATCGGTTGGTGTAGCCATCATGTACCACCTTCTGATCAAATTGCCATGGACGGCCAAGCAAAAGGTGCCCGGCATGCATGGGAACCACGTTGCAGAGAACTTCATCATTGTATTTTTCGATGGAAAATGGCACCAACACTTGTTTTGTCACCTTCAATTCTCCACCATCATTAAACCATTGAAGCTTATACGGACAAGGGTGCTTCGTTGTAGCCAAGCCAAGTTTCTCCACCATTAACATGCTAGCGACATTTGTACAACTTCCGCCATCCACAATAAGGCTACACACCTTGCCTTGCACAAGACAGCGCATATGGAAAATATTCTCGCGTTGTTGTTCATTCTCCGTGCTTTGTAAACTTAGGCTACGTTTGATTACAAGAATTTCATCACTGACAGGGGTGTCGGATTCTTCTTCTTTCTCGTCTTCCGACTCGATTTTGCTGCTGGCGCTCATCACCATTATTCTTCGGTTAAGGCATTGACTAGCAATGTGCCCTCGTCCCAAGCACTTAAAGCACTTGATGTCCCTCGTGTGATTTGGATTGGCAACTTCTTTGCCTTTGCTTGATTCACCAACGGGTTTGTTAAACTTTGCAGGATTGTTTTGTTCCTTCGGGCAATTAGGAAAGTCCTTTTTGCTCATACCTTGTCCCCACCTTGAGTTGTTTGCGGGGTTGGCATAGGTCCGAACGGAGCTTTTCTTCTTGAGTTATTTTTCTACTTTGATTGCAACGTGAACCATGTCAGTCACCTTGACATAGTGCTGAAGCTCCACCAGATTAGCAATCTCTCGATTCACTAAGAACCTAGCCATGGTTGCCTCGCGATCTTCTTCCATGTTCGCACGAATCATTGCTACTTCCATCTCTTTAAAATAATCCTCCATGCTTTGGTGTCCTTGCGTAAGTTTTTGCAACTTTTGGTATAATTCCTGATGGTAATAAGACGGGATAAATCTCTTTCTCATAACCGCCTTCATCTCTTGCCATGTTGAGATTGGTCACTCTCCATTTCATCTTTGACTTGTTGTCAATTGGTCCTACCACACCATGGCGTAGTCGAAGATTTTGATTGCCGCCAACTTGACTTTCTTAGCCTCCGAGTAGTTGTGGCAGTCGAACACCAATTCTATTTTCTTTTCCCACTCCAAGTATGCCTCCGGATCAAACTTGCCTTGGAAGGGTGGTATGGAGAGCTTAATGTTCTTCAAATCATCGTCAACTCGGCCTCGATCCCTTTGACCCTGATTTCGCTGACCTCGACGTCGTTCACTTTGATTTGAACCTTGGTCGCTTTCTAAATCACTTGGGTCATACATCTCATCTTTGAACGGCCTTGCTTGACCTCTTTCACGTCTAGGGCCTTGAGGCGTTCTTTCTCGTCGCTCCCTCTCTTCAACTCGGTCTAGTCTCTCATTTATGGACTCGAGTTCATTGCGAAACATTCGTTGAATTTCCCTTAGGAGGGCTTGCTAGCCTAAATCAGGGACTCCTCCGCCTCCGGGAGCCACGTTCCTTAAAGGTTGTCTTCGTAGTCCTTCATTCATGTTACGTTCTAGACTTCGCGACATGTTGTAACCTCACCACAAACCTCACAGATCTCTCGAAAAGAAAGAATGATGGCACTCACACTCGTGTTTACACTTGTTTGGCTTTTACCTCCCCTCGAATGCACTCACTCACTCGTGCCTTTTTCCACTCCTTTCTTCTCTTATAACCTCATAAAGGATTTACTAGGCTTGATCTTCTAGTTTGGGAGTCAGTTTCAAATGGGGTAAATAATGGGTATGCGTATAGGTTTAGGGTTGATTGAAAGAACAGGAAATTGGGTAGAAAGTGTGGCATGTATATGATTAGGGAGATTAGAACAGAGGTGGATTAGGAACGATATCAAATCAAGGGCTTTGACGTTCAAATAACAATCGAATTGCATACAACACTTTTTTTTATTTTTTTATATACTTTTTTTTATAAATGACTAAAATGATAATTACAATATAATACTTGAATTTCACGAAGTAAATTTTTTTCATTTTTACTCTTTTTTTTTGAACCTACTCCGAGAATGCTCCGCTTCGAACGTCTAAAGTTCTCGTTTTAGGTAGCTCTGATACCAAATGATACGAGCTCACCTCGAATTGAGTTGAGTCGTATGTAGATTGCCCGATCGTCTACGAGAAGTTGTTGATGAGAATGGAATGGAGAAGTGATTTTGGGTTTGAAAGAGACTTGGATGTCAAAGTTTAGGTTCAAAAATGGTGATTAAGTTTAGGAGAAAGAAAGAAGTTAGGATAGTTGGTAGGTTGTTTATGGTTCGGGAAAGAAATGAAATTCGGTTGAATTGGAATATTTGGGAAATGGACAAAATATGGTAAGGTTGGTCCTAAGAACAAGTTGAACCGATATTAGCAAATATCGACCCGAGAGATATTAGTTCTTAATATGGAACAGTTGAATCAAATTAGACCTCGACCCACTATCTAGGCAGATAGGAACCTCGGTATAAAATGGTTTGAACGCCACACTAAAAACTAGTGATAAGTTCGGTTTCGTAAAAGAAATAGGTTGACGCCACTACTAGGTAGATAAGCCAACAAAAATCTTAAACGAGATTTGGAGAAGAAAATTCTCACAAGAATAAAAGTTCGGTTATAAATTTGGCAAAAGTTTTTTTACAAAAAAAATAAACAAACTATTCATAGCCTAACTTGTACTAACCGAATGGACAAAGACTAACTTAAGAATTAAGCAAATTCGGCTATGAAGAGACTAGAATGATCTAGAACAAAAACCATAAGTCTTCCATGTCCATGTACAGCCTTTGGAACGCCACAAGTCAGCTTCTTAATGAAGGAATTCGGCTGAATGTATTTGGGATGCATGAGGAGTTGATTGGACATGTCTAGGTTCGACCATGAGCTTAATGGAGTTATTCAATTTGCAATGCTTGGCTGAATAGGTGTGAGTATTAATGGGGCAGTTTGAAAGCCTTTAAAGGTGTGAACATCATGGTTGAAAGGTCTCTTGAATGTGAATGCATCAAATCGAATGGAAAACAAGTGTGAAAGGAAGCTTGGCTAGTGTGAACACCTTGATGGATGCCTTGAGAAGATATTCGGCCAACTTAGGGAATTAAAGAGGCAACTCTTCCTTGACTGAATAGTTGCTTAGAGAAACTAAACAATCAGCCACCATGCATGTAACAAGACATGCATGAATCCTCTAAGGCCTTGAATCTAGTCGTATATGAATCCTCCTATCCATTGTACCAAACCGTGCATGCACCTACATGAACTAAAATCAATTCATTAAATCCCACGTGAACACCTTAAATTCGGCACAAATGTGAACAAACATTCCAAACATTAATTCTGTTATTACATAATTAAAACATGTAATATAAAACATAACTTAATTACTAATGTGAACTTAATTAAAACATAGTTAATTTATAATAGCTAATAAATGAACTTATTCAAGTAAAGAACACTAATATAGTAAGCTATAAATAACTTCATGAGCTATGATTAAACTTGTGAGCTAAATTCGAGCTAAGTCCGAGCTCGGGAGCTGAAGTTGAGCTAAAAACAAGCTCATGAGCTGAAATTGAGCTGGATGTGAACTGGTTGAGTTGGAACTGAGCTCGCTGAGCTGGTTGTGAGCTGGACGAGCTAGGATTAAGTTACGAGGATGACTCGGTGAGCTAGTCCACGAACTTTTGAGTAAGATGGTGATAGATTCGGCCCAAGCTTGATCATTTAGAGCCGAGATTACATCTTTGAACCTCTTGGCTCGGGCTCAGGTAATTGGTCCTACGGGCAACTCGAGAGAATCTACATTGGCAGCTGGCAACTCGGGAGGTGTGGTCATATCACTGACCACAAACCTCACTAGTTCACTTGGAAAAGAAAATAATAGTGTGCACTCTTCTCGTGTTTTCACTCGTTTAGGCTTTTTCAACTCTTGAATGCATTCACACTCTCTAGCCTTTTTGATGTGAGCACATCCATGCCAATCAAGGAAACTGATGTGAGCACACCCGGGGCATCCTTGAATGCACACCAAGGATCAATCGAGCTTCCAAAAGGTCCCATGACTCGAGCTTGAACCAAGCAACTGCAAGATGCTATATCAGCCTTTGTGTTGCGCATTTGGGATGATAACAAGCTCCATGACGTTGGAGGAGCTAAGGACAACTCCTTGAAGACTCCATGCACTATTTTGCAATCCGATCTCAGCTCCCCCATGAGCCATTTAGCTCACATCAGCTCACTTGAGCTCGTTTTAGCTCGTTTGAGCTCGAATTTAGCTCGTTTTAGCTCATTCCTTTTTCATTTCAATAAACTAAGTTTTAATCTAGCTTATAACTAAGTTTGCTACGGCTCATGTCGAATTCCCTAGCTCAATTTAACTCACTAAGTGTTTTGACTATTTGAGCTAGCTGAATTTATTATGATAAGTTGACTTATAATTATTGTGTCCAAATTTAGTTAGTGTCATTAAGTTATTTAGTTATTATTTTAAATTATCATTATATGAATAGTTGCGTGTTATTTAATTGTGTTATTTAATTTTGTAGGTTAGTCGAATTTGGAAGATTCATGTATGGACTTTAATGCAAGGTGCATGCATAGGAAGGTTCAATGGACAGCAATCAAGAGGCACATGCATGTTCATGGTGGACATTCATGTATTTGAAGATTCATGGATCAAATTAATGATGGAACATGCATTGGAAAGTTCATGCATTGATCATGTGTTCACACATTGTGTTCACACCATGATGACCCCTCGGTTGGACGTTCACACACAAGTGTCTACTCAAGCTCCTTTTTCACACCAAGTTTGACTCTTCATGAAGCCTTATTTAATTAAGACACTCATGGTGAAACAACATCACTTTAAGGCTCCATTAAAGGAGTTAGCCGAATCTAGCCATGCGTGCATGAAGATTATTTATCCAAGTACATCAATGCATGTTCATGAAGCTATCCACTCACCTCCCATTCGGCCGAACATGGACAAGGACACCATTGGTCATTTTTCTAGAAAGTTCATGTTTTAATTAGGTACATTACTTAATCATTAAGTTCATGAATGGACTTTTCGGCTAGCATAAGAAACTAGTATAAATAGTTTGTTGATTTCATTTGTAAAGGACTTTTTCCAAATTTGTTAATGAACATTGTTCTTGTGAGGTTACTTCCTCTCATATCTCGTATAACTTTCGAACGACTTATCTGGCTTGTGCTAGTGGCGTCAACCGTCTTGTTTTGAACTTATCACCAATCTTGGTGTGGCGTTCACCTATCCATCTATTCGTATTTTTCACCTTAACAATATAGGAATCGGGGTGACACTTCTTAGTGTTGAATCATTCCTGATGTTGAGTTCGTTTTTCCATTCCCATCTTTTAAATTTCTTTCTTGTTAACCCAAACCGAACCTTCTATCCTTCATCCATCTTTGCTACCCTCAACTGAACCTATTACTAAACTTACCCTTCTTGAAACCTTCTGCTTATCCTATTCCATTCTTTTACTTTTATTACTAAAATTCGAGGCACGAACGACTCTCTCGAACTACGATCGGGCAACTACATGAATTCGACTCATCTACTCGGGCTGAATCACATCATTTGGTATCAGAGCTTGTAAATCGAGAGGCGCTGACGCTTCTATCAAGATCGAAATAGGTTCGTAGTAAAAAAAAATCAAAAAAAATTTTGTATTTCTTTTATCATTGTAAAAGTGCTATATTGAAAGTTGTAAAAAAAAAGGTACGAAATTAAAAAAAATAAAAAAAAGGAGAAGTGAACAAGTTCTTTCTATTGTTTATATTTTGTTCCGATCAACAAGTGTTCTTTTCATCAACTTTGTACCCCCTATTTCCAAAACGCCACACTACACCAAAGAAAAAAAATTTTCTTTTAGCCTACCCATAACCTATACATCTTATCCCTTGTAACCGTTTGAAGCTGACCCCCAAAGCACCAAGACAAGTCAAAAGAAACAAAATACGAGGTTAAGAGAGTAAGCTTGAGTGGTAAAAGGCTAGAGTGTGTGAGAACATTCGAGAGTTTGAAAAAGCCTAAAAAACAAGTGCAAACACGAGTGGAGTGTTCATCAATTTTCTTTGCGAGTGAATAGTGAGATTTGTGGTGAGGATTCTAATTAGTCTTATTGATCAACATGGCGCAAGCCAAAAAGCTTCTCGTTGTTAAAAGAAGCCTCAGTATTCAAAGTCCTAAAAATGAACAACAACGGGAGAATATCTTCCATTCTCGATGCCAAGTTCAAGGGAAAGTCTGTAGTTTGATCATCGATGGTGGAAGCTGTACCAACGTGGCAAGCACTTTAATGGTGGAGAAATTAGGCTTGACCACCACCAAACATCCGAGCCCTTACAAACTCCAATGGCTCAATGATGGTGGCGAAATCAAGGTAACCAAACAAGTACTTGTTTCTTTTTCAATTGGTAAGTACGAGGACGAGGTACTTTGTGATGTTGTTTCCATGCACGCGGGACATCTGCTGCTTGGGAGGCCGTGGCAATACGATCGAAGAGTCACCCATGACGGGTATACCAATCGGTATACATTCAAATATCAAGGAAGGAATATTACTTTGGTACCATTGACGCCAAAGCAAGTGTTCGAGGATCAAACGAGAATGAAGTCTGTTGTAAATCAGTTGAGAGAAAAAGAAAAGAATGAATGTGAAAAAAGAAAAGAAAAAGAAAAAGAAAATGAGATTGAAAAAGAGAATGAAAAAGAGTTTGAGAGTGAAAAAGAAGATGAAAAAGAAATTGAAACAAAAGGAATGAGTGATTCAGAAGAAAAAGAATCGAGTGAGAAAACAAGTGAGCAAGTGAGGATTATTTCTACTAACCCACCTGTTCGATCTTCTTGTGATTTAACTTTTCAGGTTCCTAAAAGTTTGTGCGACCAATTCCATCTACATTACCTTCTAAACGAGAGGTGTTTTAGGTTGTTCGAAAAAGGTGAGTTCGCGAATGACAACCACCCACTTGCGATCGAAGGTAAGAAAGGTAAGGATTCTTTGTTTATCGAATCAAAGTCACTTGATTTGGTTAATTACTGTTCACATATTAATGTTAACGATGTTGTTTCAAAAGATGCCATGAAGATTCCGTCTTATGACATGTTTTATAACAACGACTCTGTTGATTCTGTTGGATTGGTTCATCCTATGCAAATTATGAATGTGTGTGATAACAATTTTTCATGTTTTGATTTGTTTGATTATAAAAACTCTTTGTTTGGCATCCATGTTAAAAAATCTTCACATGATATGTGCAATTGTGTTCTTCATGAACAATCTTTGAGTTTTTGTGTGAAATTTCCATGTAATGATTTGCATTCCCGATTGATACTCTTGAAGCATGAACCTTTGCATATTGGTATGCTCGGTTTTGTCAATTCAACATGTGTGTTTAAACTAGTGAAATATAATTCGTGTGGTGAGTTGATTATATCTTCTTCTAATATGTTGCTTGTTGGAATTCCTAATCAAGTTCGTGTGTTCAAGCCTGGTATTTGCTACATGAATTCATCTTATGGAAACATTAAGCACTTTGCATCATTTGCATTCAAATTATGTTTGCTTGATGTTCGAACTTTTGATAAGAAGGTGAAATTCAATGATTTGGGTTTCAGTTTTGATTCGTTTACTAATCATCTTGCTTGGCCACATCTGAAATTTTCGTTCCATTTTGAGAAGGTAAGACCAACCTATGTTTTTGGAATTGAATCAAATCTCCATGGTAACTTTTCTTTTCCATTTAAGTCCATAGTTTTCGTTAATACTAACCATTCTCATTTTTGTGAATTCCACCCCTCGAGGAGCAAGACATGTCATGGCGCGTCACCACCTATTCAAATTTATCAGAGTAATAGGTTTGTCTTACGTTATCTATCCAAAGAGAGAAGATTCATTTTGACCGAGAAAGGTAAACACAATCTCAATTGTCTTCTCTTCATATTCGTCAAGGTAAGTCATCTAAAAATTTTCAAATATCTTTGCTCAATTCGATTGAAGTTGAAAATTCCATTGATTTGTTGTTTGAAAATTATTTATACTTTGATGTGATGGATTTTTCCTTTTGGCATTGTAATGATGTGATTATTATGTTGGAATTTGGAGACACCCCTCATGTTGTTCAAAAATGAAAGAAAGAGTTAGTATACCTTTGGCCATGGCATACCTTGCATGAACAAGACAAGGGACCAAATGAGTTGCTATATTCAATTAAAGAAATTAAAATGTTTTGGTTGAGGAATAATGTGTTCAAGTGCCTACCATCATTTACAACCAATTATCCCTTGATCCAACTTAGTTTTCATGTTTGCAACGATGGTCTAATGAAACTATTTGATAAATTTACGTATGCTTGCTTTGTCCAATTGAGATTTTTGGCATATGTTCGATTGAATGAATTTTTAATGAACTATCGAACACATTTGAATTTTACTCCTTTGAGTTTCTTTTTACCGGCTGTGGTAAAGATTTTTCAGGTTTGTGTGACATCTTCCATCCCATTTGATCGAGGAAAACCATGCACGAGTCAAAGTTCTCCCATGGACAAACGGCTTGACTTGAGGACAAGTCGCTTTGAAGACGGGGGGAATGATGTGAGCACACCCGGGGCATCCTCGAATGCACACCAAGGATCAATCGAGCTTTCAAAAGGTCCCATGACTCGAGCTCGAACCAAGCAACTTCAAGATGCTATATCAGCCTTTGTGTTGCACATTTGGGATGATAACAAGCTCCATGACGTTGGAGGAGCTAAGGACAACTCCTTGAAGACTCCATGCACTATTTTGTAATTCAATCTCAGCTCCTCTCCAGCTCCCCCATGAGCCATTCAGCTCACATCAGTCACTTGAGCTCGTTTTATCTCGTTTGAGCTCAAATTTAGCTCGTTTCAGCTCATTCCTTTTTCATTTCAATAAACTAAGTTTTAATCTAGCTTATAACTAAGTTTGCTACAGCTCATGCCGAATTCCCTAGCTCAATTTAGCTCACTAAGTGTTTTTGACTATTTGAGCTAGCCGAATTTATTATGATAAGTTGACTTATAATTATTGTGTCCAAATTTAGTTAGTGTCATTAAGTTATTTAGTTATTATTTTAAATTATCATTATATGAATAGTTGTGTGTTATTTAATTGTGTTATTTAATTTTGTAGGTTAGTCGAATTTGGAAGATTCATGTATGGACTTTAATGCAAGGTGCATGCATGGGAAGGTTCAATGGACGGCAATCAAGAGGCACATGCATGTTCATGGTGGACATTCATGTATTTGAAGATTCATGGATCAAATTAATGATGGAACATGCATTGGACGGTTCATGCATTGATCATGTGTTCACACATTGTGTTCACACCATGATGACCCCTCAGTTGGACGTTCACACACAAGTGTCTACTCAAGCTCCTTTTTCACACCAAGTTTGACTCTTCATGAAGCCTTATTTAATTAAGCCACTCATGGTGAAACAACATCACTTCAAGGCTCCATTAAAGGAGTTAGCCGAATCTAGCCATGCGTGCATGAAGATCATTTATCCAAGTACATCAATGCATGTTCATGAAGCTATCCACTCACCTCCCATTCGGCTGAACATGGACAATGACACCATTGGTCATTTTTCTAGAAAGTTCATGTTTTAATTAGGTACATTACTTAATCATTAAGTTCATGAATGGAATTTTCGGCTAGCATAAGAAACTAGTATAAATAGTTTGTTGATTTCATTTGTAAAGGACTTTTTCTAAATTTGTTAATGAACATTGTTCTTGTGAGGTTACTTCCTCTCATATCTCGTACAAGTTTCGAACGACTTATCTGGCTTGTGCTAGTGGCGTCAATCATCTTGTTTTGAACTTATCACCAATCTTGGTGTGGCGTTCACCTATCCATCTATCCGTATTTTTCACCTTAATAATATAGGAATCAGGGTGACACTTCTTAGTGTTGAATCATTCCTGACATTGAGTTCGTTTTTCCATTCCCATCTTTTAAATTTATTTCTTGTTAACCCAAACCGAACCTTCTATCCTTCATCCATCTTTGCTACCCTTAACTAAACCTATTACTAAACTTACCCTTCTTGAAACCTTCTGCTTATCCTATTCCATTCTTTTACTTTTATTACTAAAATTCGAGGCACGAACAACTCTCTCGAACTACGATCGGGCAACTACGTGAATTCGACTCATCTACCCAGGCCAGATCACATCAGAAACTAATCTAGAGGTCTTACGATTGGGACCTATTACCCGTTCTAAGGCAGAGAAATTCAGGGAAGTTCTTTTCCTTACTTGTGCTACAATTCCAGATTCATTCAATCATGTTTATGCCTTAGAACATAGGCTTTATAATATGTTGCATGCTAATATGTGACATATTTAGGTTATACTATTTCATTCTGTGTGTTTAAGTATGTATACATATTATGCTACGTATGCTTTGGATTGGTTTGATAGTGTTTGTATTGTTTCTAAGTTGTTTGGGTGTTAATAAATAAGAGTGCACTTGTTTACAACTTATTAGACTGTGGCACATTTAGTCTACATAAACTTCGATAAGTATTTGTACCTTTTGGATCAGGTACTCGAAGGGACACTAGCTCAAGAGTGTATATGCAGCTCATCTTCAGCTCAAGTTAGCTCAGAGTACTCTACACCAGCTCATGTCAGCTCACTCCACTTGTAGCTAGCTCGTTCTAGCTCAGTTCAGTTTCCGTCAGCTCAATTTTAGCTCCACTAGCTCAACTTCAGCTGGCAAGTCCAAACGTAGCTGAATAATAATTTACAAGTCGGGGACTGTACCAGTGTACATGTGGCAGCCCAAGTGGCATCCGATCATTCACACATCTGCATGGCAGCTTGGATGAGTGAGTACATTATTGGCCGAATTGGAGCAGCCCTTCTTTTTTCTTACTTGGCGTCAACTTACAAGGAATGTTGTTTTCACTGAGCAACGCCCTTATCATATGGTATGAGAGTAAAGGTTGGATTTTAGCACGTTCTACACTGCAATACCAAGAAAACAAACAAAATTCAATCAGTTTCGAATATTAAAAAAAAAGAAAAAAGAAAAGAAACTTGTGTTGGTGCATGGAAATAAAGAAGGAGGCTTAATTATGTCATGAATTGCTTGGAAATCAACCGAAACAACTTGTTCTTGTTTGTTCGGTGATAGGATCATTGTAAGCATTTCTTTGCAGTAATTTGTGAATTTTCTGTTGCATTTTTTTCTTCTTTCAGCCCTATTTTCATTTTAACCCTTTGCTTTCTTTATCCTTGTTGTTTATCTTATAAGTTTGACATAGTTAACAAGTTTGAACGATTAGTTAGTTCCTTAAAGAATTGAATTGCGAGAGATCGAGTGGAAAAGGCAAATTGAGCGTGTGAGAATAGAAGGGGAGACAAAAAGAGCCATTCAAGCATTCTCCCGAGTGAAACACGAGTGTTGAGTGCAATTAATGAGCGATCTTTCCTTGGAGTGATCTGTGAGGAATTTTGTTGAGTGTGTTGTTGTGAGGTTCTTTTCGTTATTTTACTAACATATATTATTACTTTCTGTTTGTTTCTAGTGTTTATAATGGCAGGTTCGAATGAAAGCAATCCAAATGACCAGCCACCAAACTTGCAAATGCAAGCCATTACACGTGAACTTCAACGTCTTTTAAGACAAGAATTGGAGCCTTTACAGTCTCGAATGGATAGATTAGATGGGGTTGATGCGAGCTCACCCATGAAGACTGAATTGCCACGGGACCAATCACTCGATCCCGTGCCAAGAGGTTCCAAGAAGCCGTAGCAAGTTACATTGCTCGAGTTTGGATGGAAGGCATGGCTGAACATCAAGAGTCTAGCTCAAGTAGCTCATTGTACAATGTGTGTTGCAAGCTAACTTAACCCGTGCTAGCTCAAGGGAGCTCAATTTGACACTTAGCTAAATCATTGAGCTGAATGCCTATTTATTTATTTCATGAATTTATTTTTGAATAAGCTTAAATTAGTTGTGTTAGTTAAATTCAGCTCAAGTAATTAAATTAAATAAATGTGTTTAAATCTGGACATAATCAATTAAATATGTCTTAGTTCATACATACTTATTAAGATAATTTTAATGTGTCTAGTCTTAGGACAAATTTAATTAGTTGCTGGCAATTTGACTTAGTCGAATTTATTGCATGCTGCAATATTAATGCTGCAGCCGAATTCAAGATTATGTTGACTAATGAGTTAAAAAAAATGTGCAGCAAACATGCATTAAAGGAGCAGCATGCGTGGGACAACATTTAAGGGGCTGCCGAATTCTTTTCCCAAGCAATGGGCGGCACAATGAATGAGAACTTTGTGAACAGCAAGCATTTAAGGAATGGTTGGACTTTTCATGCATGAACGCTTTAATGAAGCTAGTTGGATGGACGCCTTAATGAAGCTGCTGGAGCAATAAAGAAGGCTTGCCGCCTGAATTAAATCTGCTGCTATTTTCGGCACTAAAGACAAGTGATGCTTGCTCTTTTTAAGGCTAGCCGATTATGTTCTCCAAGGATCATATTGGAGCATTCGCACTTAAGGCTTTTCAGTTGCTAGAGTGCCTTGGCCGAACATAGACATTTCCATTAAAGAGGTCAGCCAAATCATCTCTTCTAGAGACCAACCATTGAAATTTTCATGACAAGAATATTTTGGAAAGGATCAAGAAGCTTCATGGGAGTTTCCTTCTTGCTTAGCCTTTAAGTTGTCGTCCCCTTTGTAGAGGCTAATGAACATTTTATGAATTTTATCAACTTTGTGAGTTTTTTTTTTCAACTCTCAATCTTCTCCAAAGACAAGTTTGACTTATCAAGAATCCTTGTGGTGTCGTCCTATCTTTGTTTTGAACTTATCACTTTGATTCCAAAGTGTGGCATTCTAAGTTATACCGAGGTTCCTATCATTTTTGATAGTGGGTCAAGGTCTCCATAAACTATCCCATATCTGTCTTTCATTTTTTGAGTTAAGTGTCTCATAAGTAACGGGTTAACACACCATCGTTGTGTTAGTTCTTACTTGACCCTTAATCGAATTCCATCCTAACAACTACCAAACTATCCATTATCCTACCGAACCATTTTGAACCTAATTCTTTTCTTCTAAACCAACAATTCTTGAATGACCCTTAGCTTACTCGATTAACGATCAGGTAAAAATTACGACACAAATCTCAATTGAGGTGAGTGCGTATCAAGTTGGTATCAGAGCTAGTTAAAATTGAGGTTAAGTACTGATATTTGTAACCCCAAATCGTATATAAAAAAAGAGTAAGAAAAAAAAGTCACTTTGTGAAATTCAAGTATTGCATTGAAAATATCCTTTTGTAGTTAAAAAAAATCAAAGTTATAAAAAAATCAAAAAAAATTGAAAAAAATAAAAAAAAGTGTTTGGAAGCTGTTTTTAAATTCTCTCAAGTATTTTCAATCCTCAAAGTTCTATGCTACTTTCGTACACACCAACGCCACACTAAAACAGTATCCTTCTTTTCTTTAGCCTACCTTTAACCTACATTGTTACTCACCTAACCAGATCAATTTTGTAAACCGACCCAAAGGTTTTCTTTGATTTGTTTACATAGTTTACAGAGAATTTTAAGAGACAAAAATTGAGTGGTGAAAGGAAAGAGAGTGGTGAGACCATCTGAGAGGGATAAAAGCCAAAAAAATTAAGTGATTTCTTTCTTTTTGAGTGACGTGTGAGTTCTTTTGTGGTGTGATTAAACTTTCATGTCTAGAAGTCCCGAGAGACATTAATGGAAGGAGTTGGTCCACAGCTAGTTAGAAATGTTGCTCAAGGTGGCGGCATCCCTGGTTTGGGCCAACAAGCTATGATCCGAGAATTTCAGCGTATGCTCCGAGAAGAGTAATTGGATCACTTAAATAAGGAAGTACAACGTGTAAGGGAGCCACAAAACCAACGGTGAGAACATGTACATCCTAGACAAGAACAAGACGATTTATACGAGCCTAGTGAGCCCGAAAGTAATTATTCATCCGTTCAAAGTGTCAGGCAACAAAAACATCGGAACTATGGACAACGAGGTCGAGATCGTCTTGATGACAATCTCAAAAACATTAAGATGTCAATTCCATCGTTTCAAAGAAAAAATGACCCGGAGGCATACCTGGAGTGGGAAAAGAAAGTCGAACTCGTCTTCGAGTGTCACAACTACTCAGAGATTAAAAAGGTTAAACTTGCAACTATCGAGTTTTTGGATTACGCCCTTGTATGGTGGGATCAGCTAGTGACTAGCCGACAAAGAAATGGTGAAAGGCTTATCCCTACTTGGGCCGAAATGAAGGTTGTCATGCGGAAGCACTTTGTTCCCTCCTACTATCACCAGGAGTTGTATCAACGGCTGCAAAATCTCACTCAAGAAAACCGAAGCATCGAAGATTATTATAAGGAGATGGAGATCACTATGATAAGAGCCGACATGAAGGAAGACCGAGAAGCAATGATGGCAAGGTTTTTAGCCTGTTTGAATTGAGATATAGCTCATGCGGTGGAACTTCAACACTACATTGAAGTAATGGATATGGTTCACATGGCGATAAATTTTGAAAAGCAATTGAAGTGAAAAAGTGTCAATCGGACCTATCCAACGTCTTCTACCAACAAATGGACTCAAGGGACGAGCAAAGCTCCTATTCGACCTAAGGAACCATCTGTTGCTGCTAAGCCCAATCAACCAAGCGGTGACTCTGGTAAGGGTAGAAATGAGCCCATTCCTAATAGAGCTCGTGACATAAAGTGTTTTAAGTGTCAAGGCCAAGGCAACATTGCTAGCCAATGCCTTAACCGTCGAGTGATGGTGGTGCAGCCAAATGGCAAGATTGAGTCCGAAGATGAACAAAAGAACGAACCTGAAGTGTCCTCGAAAGAAGATGATGAAATTGAGATGCCGATTGAGGGAGAG
Source organism: Gossypium longicalyx (assembly GCA_025698465.1). NCBI lineage: Eukaryota > Viridiplantae > Streptophyta > Magnoliopsida > Malvales > Malvaceae > Gossypium > Gossypium longicalyx. The sequence continues at coordinate 40,577,606 of CM047004.1, forward strand.
ATACTCGTTGTAAAAGAAGTTTGAATATTCAAGGTGTCGTGGAAGAACAACAATGGGAAAATATTTTTCACACTCGCTGTCACGTTCAAGGCAAGGTGTGCAGCTTGATAATCGATGGAGGTAGTTGCACCAACATCGCGAGTACCATGCTTGTTGAATGACTTGGTTTGGCCATGATGAAGCATCCGAACCCTTATAAGTTGCAGTGGCTAAATGACGGAAGAGAACTCAAAGTTACGAAGCAAGCAAAAGTGGCATTTTCTATAGGAAAATATAAAGATGAGGTGATATGCGATGTTGTGCCGATGCATGTGAGACACCTTCTATTGGGTCGTCCTTGGCAGTTTGACCATTGGGTAGTCCATGATGCTACACGAATCATTATTCATTCAAGCATCTCAGAAGGAATGTCACACTAGCCCATCTCACACCAAAGTAAGTGAATGAAGATCAAATTAAATTGAGGCAATCCATGGAAAAAGAAAAAGAAAATGAGAGTGAGAATGAAAAAACGACAAGAAAGCGAGAGATTCGAAAGTTATTGTTGGCAAAGCAACCCATTCTTGTACTTATATACAAAGAGTGCTTGTTGGAAACTAATGAGATAGAAAAATCATTGCCTTCTCCTATTGTTTATTTATTGTAGGAATTCGGAGACGTGTTCCCCAAAGAAGAGCCGAATGGGTTACCTCCCATTCAAGGTATCGAACACCAAATCGACTTTGTGCCGGGAGCATCTATTCCAAATAGACTAGCCTATCGGAGTAACCCCGAGGAAACAAAGGAACTGCAAAGGCAAGTGGGGGAATTAATGGAAAAGGGCTATATTCGCGAAAGCTTAAGTTTGTGCGGTGCCGGTGTTGCTAGTGCCTAAAAAGGACAGTTCATGGCGAATGTGTGTAGACAGTCACGCCATTAACAAAATAACCATTAAACATCGACACCCTATTCCCCGCCTTGATGACATGCTCAATGAACTTAACGGAGCCCAAATCTTTTCAAAGATAGATCTAAAGAGCGGCTACCATCAAATCCGAATACGGGAGGGCGATGAGTGGAAAACTGCATTCAAGATGAAATACGGTTTGTACGAATGGTTGGTAATGCCATTTGGCCTTACAAATGCCCCTAGTACTTTTATGCGTTTGATGAATCATGTTTTGTGAGCGTTTATTGGAAAATTTTGTGTTGTGTATTTTGACGATATTTTGACCTATAGTAAATCATTGGAAGAACATGTTCAGCATATGCGTGCGGTGTTGGAAGTACTACAAAAAGAGGTACTTTATGCCAACTTAAAGAAATGTTCATTTTGTACTAATGAGGTTGTATTTTTAGGTTTCGTGGTAAGTGCTCATGGCTTGCAAGTTGATCAAGAAAAAGTCAAAGCAATCAACCAGTGGCCACGACCAACAAACATCAGCCAAGTAAGGAGTTTTCACAGGTTGACAAGCTTTTATCGAAGGTTTGTGCCTAATTTTAGCTCTTTAGCCGCCCCCTTGACAGATATAATTAAGAAAAACTCACCCTTTGTTTGGTTATTAATGTACTTAATGTACTTAACACAAAATGTCTCATTAACACAAATGAATATGCATTTATCTAAAATAGTTTCTAGAAAATGCTTAACACAAGCTCGAGTTATGGGGCCTTTTGGAAGCTCGATTGAATTATGAATTACATTCGAGGGAGCCCCGGGCGTGCATACATCACTTAACCACTCTTAAACCGAACTAAAGGTCTTATAAGTAACGGGTAAATACCAAATCGGTATTGGTTCTTGTTTTCACTTTTGTTCAATCCATTTTTCTTTCTTAACCATTTGGTTTCAAAACTAATTTCATTTTTTTCACATTTTTACTAATTCGAACCAAAACAAATTCTTTCTTTCCCACCACACCTTTTTCATACCATATTCTTAAAGTAGCTACTAATTTATCAAAACAACTTCATTCCAAACCAATTTCATTAAACTAAATTATCTTTGCTTCTCATAGACGATTGGGCAATTTACATACAATTCAACTCATCACGAAGTCGGATCGTATCATGAATGGCCTTGATCTTTTCTTGGTCTACCTCGAGACCTTCCGCGCTAACCACAAATCCTAAAAAGACAACTTTATCAGAACAAAAAGAACACTTTTTGAGGTTAGCATATAATGTTTCTTTACGTAAAACTACCAAAACAGATTTAAGGTGCCTTACATGGTCTTCAATCGACTTGCTATATATCAATATATCGTCGAAATAAACAACATAGAACTTACCAATAAAGGACCTTAACACATAATTCATTAACCTCATAAAAGTGCTGGGAGTGTTGGTTAGGCCAAATGGCATGACCAACCATTCGTACAGCCCATGCTTGGTCTTGAATGCTGTTTTCCACTCGCCTCCTTCTCGCATCCTAATCTAGTGGTAGCCACTTTTTAAGTTAATTTTCGAAAACATTTTGGCTCCGCTGAGTTCATCAAGCATGTCATCAAGGCGAGGAATTGGATGACGATATTTGATGGTAATCTTGTTTACGGCTTGGCAATCTACACACATTCTCCATGTTCCATCTTTTTCGGTACTAGCAAAACAGTTACAGCATAAGGACTAAGACTCTCGTGAACGTAGCCTTTTTCCAATAGATCATTGACTTGCTGTTGTAGTTCTTTAGTCTCTTCCGGATTGGCTCAATAAGCAGGACGATTTGGAATAGTAGCTCCCAGCACAAAGTCTATTTGATGTTCAATTCCACGAAGTGGTGGTAGACCATTCGGAACTTCCTCCGGGAAAACATCTTTAAAATCCTGCAACAAAGACAAAATAGAAGAAGGTAGGGTGTTGGGTAATTCGTTAGTAGAAAACAAAGTTTCCTTGTACATGAGTACAAGAACAGGGTGATTCATTACTAACACTTTTCGAATATCACTAACTTTTGCAAAGACACTCATTTTTTCAATTTCCTTCTTTTTTTCTTCTTTTTCTTTGCTGTTTTTCTTTTCACTCTCTTTTGTTTTCTTTTTCTTATTTTTTCTTATTTTATTTTTTTATAGTCTTCTTTTTCTTTCTCTCTCATTTGTTCAACAGATGCCTTCAACTTCAATTGGTCATCATAAACTTGTTTGGGAGTTAATGGTGCCAACGTAACATTCTTTCCCATAAACTTGAAAGTGTATTGATTGGTATACCCGTCATATAGCACTCGCCGATCAAACTGACACAGACGACCAAGGAGTAGATGGCCCGCGTGCATCGGAACAACGTCACATAATACTTTGTCTGAGTACTTTCCAATGGTAAAAGAAATGAGTACTTGCTTGGTCACTTTAAGTTCTCCACCGTCATTGAGCCATTGAAGTTTTTAAGGGCTCAAATTCTTGGTAGTTGGCAAACCAAGCTTTTCAACCATCATCGTACTTGCTACATTTGTACAACTGTCGCCGTCGATGATGACACAACAAAATTTTCCTCCTACTTGACATCGAGTATGAAATATGTTCTCCCATTGTAGCTCGTTATCCATGCCTTGGAGACTAAGACTCCTTTTGACAATGAGTAGTTCACCTTCCACGGGTTGTTCTAAGTCCTCCTCAACTTTAGAAGCCGATTCAGATGCCTCTTCTTCTTCATCCTCTGTCTCAATTTCGCACCGGCACGAATCACTATGGTCCTTCAGTTTGGTCACTGACTGGCTATGTGACCTCTCCCGAGAAATTTAAAACATTTGACATCTCAATTATGATTGAAAGAAACTTTGGGTGCCTTGCCTTTGCTTACTTCGGTGTTAGGCTTGTTGGTTTTTGGAGGTGCTATGGCATCCTTTCCTCAAAATGTTGGAAAACCTTTACTCAAACTTTGGCCCCACTTGGATGTGTTAAAAGTGGTAAAACCTCGGCTTGGGCCTTTATGCTTGAGTTACTTTTCTACCTTGATTGCCATATGAACCATGTCCACCACTTTAAGGTATTGTTGAAGCTCGACGACATTCGCTATGTCTCAGTTTAATCCAGCTAGAAATCGCGCCATTATGGCTTCGGGATCCTCTTGGACATCTGACCGAATCATCGCAATTTCCATCTCCTTATAGTAGTCTTCGACGCTTTTTGTCCCTTGCGTAAGATTTTGAAGTTTTTGGTGCAACTTTCGGTGGTAGTAAGAAGGGATAAATAGTCGCCTCAGAACTGCTTTCATCTCGATCCATGTAGAGATTGGTTGTTCACCGTTACGTCTTCGATTAGTAGTTAATTGATCCCACCAGATCATGGCGTAATCCAAGAATTTGATCGCTGCTAGTTTCACCTTTTTATTTTCAGAGTAGTTATGACAATCAAACACCAACTCAATCTTCTTTTCCCACTCAAGATAGGCCTCCGGATCAGATCTACCTTGGAACGGTGGTATTGAAAGCTTGATGTTCTTAAGATTATCATCTTCACGTCTCCTATCTCGATGTCGTTGTTCCCTCTGGCGATTACTTGCATTTGACTCTTGATCACTTTCAAGATCACTAGGATCGTTTACATTGTCTTCTTGAACTCTTTGTCATTCTCGTTGTTGGTTTGGTCTCCCCGTCTAGGTTGGACTACTTCAGGAGGTCTTTCGACTACTTCAGGGGGTCTTTCATGTTGCTCTCTCGTTTTGCCTTGGAATAGGCGATCTTCGAGGGGATTTAATCTTTGATCCAAGAGTCTTTCCATCTCTAGTAATAGAGCTTGCATGTTCAAATCAGGAACATTACGAATAGGTTGTCGTGCGAGACGATCTTCCATGTTAGGATCGAATTCTTGTGACATTGAGTTTAGTAAAAAAAAACCTCACACAAAACCTCACGATCACTCGGAAAGAAACAAGAATTTCACTCACACTCGTGTTTACGCTTAAGAATAGGCTTTTATCTCCACTCTATTTCGCTCACAACTCTCGTGCCTTTTACCTCTTTTTACCTTTCTCATGATTTCGTAAGCAGATTCGCCAAGGCTTAACCTTAGTCTAGGTGGTCAGTTTCAAATGGGTAACAAAGGATGATGTGATTTAATACAGGGTAGGCTTACAAAAAAAATTTAGGTATAGTGTGGCGAAAAGGTCAAGGATGGAAGTGGATGAGAAAGTAAGAGTTTCAGGATCGAAAAATGGAGAAAAAGTAAAAACAATGTTCTAGTTTCAAATTTTTTTTCAAAATATTTTTTTGAATTTTTTTTTTGAAACTTTTTTTTCACTTACTTGATGAGTAATGAACTATCTCGGGAGTAATTTTGAACACTCCTACTCCTCATTTTATAACTCTGATACCAAATGATACGATCCGACTTCGTGATGAATTGATTTGTATGTAAAATGCCATATCGTCTATTAGAAGCAAAGGTAATTTAGTTTAATGAAATTGGTTTGGAATGAAGTTGTTTTGACAAATTAGTAGCTAGTTTAAGAATATGGTATGAAAAAGGTATGGTGGAAAAGAAGGAATTTGTTTTGGTTCGAATTAGTAAAAATGTGAAAAGAAGGAATTAGTTTTGAAACCAAATGGTGAAGAAAGAAAAATGGATTGAACAAAAGTGCAAACAAGAACCAATACTGATTTTGTAATATCCCGAATTAGGGCCTAATCGGAATAGTAGTTTCGTGACCAAAAATTCGAGATAGAAATAATTATTTTATAATTATTTTGAGCTTTATGATATGATTGCATGATTGTGTGAAAATTTCATGACAAAATTCTATGCATAAAGTGCTTAAGTTGAAATTAGGGACTAAATCGAATAAGTTGCAAAACTTGCATTCTAGAAGTTTTTAGTATGCAATTACTTTGGAATATTAATAAGGAGGTCTTAAATAGCAATTTGTCCAATTTCTAAAATTTTGGACAAAAATGGGCTTGTACATGAAAATTTTCAAAGAAAGGTATTAAGGGTATTTTGGTCATTTGTATATTAAATGAAATAAAATGAGAAAAATAACACAAAATAGTCATCTTCTCCATATAGTTGCTGCCGAATTTTGCTCTCTTCATAGCTAGGGTTTCTTCAACTTTTAAGCCTTGATTGTAAGTGATTTCTATGCCCGTTTTTAATGTTCTTTACATTTTTGAAATCCCGATAGCTCGATTTAGCTTATGCTAGCAATAATTCAACCTAGGGTTCATATTTGGAAAAATATCCATAGGTGAAATTTGTGTATTCTGGTGTTTTATGATAGAATATGAGGTTTTAAATTATGCTAGACAACTTGTGCTACTTAGTTTTAAGTGAAAATGAGAAAAAGGGCTTAATCGGTAAAAATACCTAATAGTTATAAGTACATGTTAGAATGATAATTTGATGTTGCCATAGAAGGGAAAAATGATCAACATGTCATAAAACAAAAGAAAATGGGATGAAGTTTAATTCCTGAGCCTAGGGGCAAAAGTGTAATTTTGCAAAAGTTTAGGGGCAAAATGCTAATTTTGCCAAAGTTCGTATTTGGGGCTGTTTTCATGAATGTATGTATTAAATAAGATTAATTTGGCATTATAGATCAAGATAAACGAGATTCAAGTCGTGATCGAGGGAAAAACAAAGTTTACGAGGAATAGGCTTGATTGCTAATATTTTGTATCGAGGTAAGTTCATGTGTAAATAAGGTAACATAATTTTTATTTTAAGTAATTTAATGTTATTTATGTGATATGATGATTAATATCATGAAATATCATGCTTTATGGTTATTATTGAATAATATGTAAATTATGATTTGCTACCGAGTATCGGTTTCGATGTTCCGTGGAAGACGGCAAAGATGTGTAATCGAGGAAAAAGCCCGTTTGAACCTTGGGAATAGATTAGAATACAACTGACATGTCACTAGGATGGTTGGGCATCCGAACTCGTTGAGTTGAGTCTGAGTTCATGAGATGTAACTAGGCATCCGAGCTTGTTGAGTTGAGTCTGAGTTCATGAGATGTAACTAGGCATCCGAGCTTGTTGAGTTGAGTCTGAGTTCACTTATGGATGCGAACGCCTGAGCTCATTGAGTTGAGTCCGAGTTCGCTTATGGACGGGTTACATGGTAGCTTGGCTACATATGTGGCACTTATGTACAAACTTTCCGTGTATTCGAATTATATTCCGATGTGTTCAACGGGTGAATCTTAAGAGAATAAGGAGAATGCCTAAAACGAAGGTGACATGTTGGTAAGTGTGGTAAATGAGAAAATTTGACAGGTATATGCTTAAATCTTCGGGTTGAGAACTTGGTATGATGAAATCGTGGCATGATATTAAATGCAAATGTAACATGAATGTCTTGGTGTTGTTTATGCAAATGATGTTTTTATGTGGAATTGGATGATTATGTTACTTACTATTTGCATGTGAACTTACTAAGCATTTATGCTTACTCCTTCCTTTTCCTTCATTGTAGTTTTGACAAACTGGCTTGAGAATCGGGATAGGTCGAAGACTCGTTCACACTATCTGAAGGCCTAAATTGGTAAAATGGCTTGTTTATCTTGAATGTGGCATGTATGGCAAAATACTCACTTTGAGTAAATGATCTTATGATATGATTATGCTTTGGCAAGAAAAGAGTTTTGTGAATGATTAGCCATTGGAATGGCCAATCTAAATCGTATTTGATACCATGTATGTTTAAAATGCTATTTAGTCCATGAAAATTTATAGTAAAGTAAAATTTGCTATAAAACAGAATATTACTGCAGCAATGACGTGAATTTGAAAAATCACTAAAAATAGTAGAAATGAAATTAAATGATGAATAAGTTATAGAATCGAAGCTTAATGAGTCTATTTTCAAGCCGAGCATTGACATGTTGGCAAGTTGATCCCAGCTCGTTTCCAGCTCCACGAGCTCCGTCCAGCTCAAATCCAGCTTATTCGAGCTCAATCCAACTTGCCTGAGCTAAACCGAGCTCACTTCTAGCTCATATTTAGCTCACGAGCTAAACCTTAGCTCAACTTTAGCTTAGGAGTTTAGCCTCAGCTCAACTTTAGCTCACGAGCTAAAGCTTAGCTCATTTTAGTTTAAACTCGATTTTGTCTTTAATGCATTAAATAAAAAGTTACACATATTTATTTAAGCATTAAACTTGTCTTATATTAATATTTGTTATTAATATGTCATAGTCATTATATAAATTGATTATGTTCACATAGCCGAATTAATGCATGACATTAATGTGTTCACATCATGCCAAATTTATGAGTGTTCATGAGATGTCTTAATGACTTGTTTATTTCATGTAGGTACATCCCTTTGGACGGCACAATGTATGGATGAAGAAACATCTCTTTTGGGCATTCCACACTCATGAATGAAGAAGTATTAAATGCTGGTGCATGTATGGCTAGATGCAAGGTTTCTACAAATTCATGCATGTGTCGAATGCATGTATGGACATTAAAGGCTAGTCCATGAATGGATCAAATGCATGAGATGATAGAATGCATGAATGGCTTAAGTGCATGTATGGTGGCTGTCTCCTAACTTTCCAAGGCACTTATTCGGCCAAGAAGTAGCTGCTAACTAATTCTATGTTGACCATAGAGCTCCTTGAACATGTTCACATTTTGAATTGACCTATAAGCTACTACACATGCATGGATGGTTTCAAGAACGTCCAAAGGAAGGAATTAACTCAATAATTCAACACATTGATTGAATTAAGTGCATGCACAAAGGGGTGAAGGTGAACGAATTTACTAGGTTCATGCTGCCATTTATGAACCTACATGACATTAAAGTGTTTAATTATGAAGATACATATTCCATACAAGTGCATGAACGTCCCAAGGAGATGAATGCAACCTTTGGTGCACATACAAGTCACTTGAAGCCTTTCTTTATGACTAAGCATTCATGCACACACTTGGGGGAAAGAAAGTGTCCATTCAGCTAGTGCATGAATCTACCGAATTTATGAACTATTTTAATACATTAGTGTGAACATTTTTATTATTGTGTGAACACCTAGATGTCAAATTTGAATGGTCATCTATGTGCCTATAAATATTTGTTTTCTTTCATTTGTAAGGGACTTTTTGCCAAATTTGTTAATGAACATTATTCTTGTGAGGTTGCTTCCTCTCATATCTCGTACAAGTTTCGAACGACTTATCTGGCTTGTGCTAGTGGCGTCAATCGTCTTGTTTTGAACTTATCACCAATCTTGGTGTAGCGTTCACCTATCCATCTATCCATATTTTTCACCTTAATAATATAGGAATCGGGGTGACACTTCTTAGTGTTGAATCATTCCTGACGTTGAGTTCGTTTTCCATTTCCATCTTTTAAATTTTTTTTCTTGTTAACCAAAATCGAGCCTTCTATCCTTCATCCATCTTTGCTACCCTTAACCGAACCTATACTAAACTTACCCTTTTTGAAACCTTCCGCTTATCCTATTCTAATTCTTTTACTACTATTACTAAAAATCTGAGGCACGAACGACTCTCTCCAACTACGATCGGGCAACTACGTGAATTCAACTCATCTACCAAATGATGTGATCCGGCCCGGGTCGTTCGTGCCTCAGATTTTTATCTTGGCATAATGGCTTGTATATTTTGAGTATGGCATGTATAGCATTATAATCATTTTGTATATATGGTCTTATGATATGGTTATTGAGTAGTATAAAAATGCTTGGTAATGATTAGCCATTGGAATGGCTAATTATGATCATATTTGGTGTTATGTATGTCAAATTGCTAGTTAATCCATGGATACCATGAAATAGGTAAAATTTACCATAAAATAGATTCAGACAGCAGTAGTGACGTGAATTTGAAAAATCATTAAAAATAGTAGAGATATAATTAGATGATGAATAAAATATGAAATTGAATAATTATGAGTCTATTTTCATATGGAAGAAACGAAACAGGTATATGAGTTATATTTTATGAGATATTTAAATTTTTGTGAAACAGGGCCAGAGCGATTTCTGGATCCCTTGTTATGATTTTGAAAATTCACCATAAATTGTATAAAAATAATTATAAGTCATAATTTATATGTACAGATTTATTATTGAGTCTAGTTTTATGAGAAACAAACTTCATAGTCATTGAAATTCTGTACAGAGAGATATCTGATTCGTAATACACAGAGATCAGAGCAGTCGAACCCTGAAATAGGGGAGACTTTAACTAATAAACTGTACTAATTGGCCTAGCCAAAAATTCTAGAAAAAAATTAGTAAATATATATATGAGTCTAGTTTCAGGGAAAATTTACGGAATTGGATTTTTAGTTTTATAACTTGAGATATGAATTTTTAAGCGACTGTGACGCAGTTAGCCAACTTGTCTGGAATTTCTAAAATTAAATTGTTTGAGCTGTTTAAGCAATGAATTAAGTCTGTTAACACCTCATGTTCAAGTCCGGCAACGGTCTCGGGTACGAGGCGTTACATATTCGGCCAAGAGACACCCCTTGAGAGTTTCATGCATTCCATGGCCGAACCTAGACAATCCCATTAGCTTCCAAAGCTTGCTCATACATGAAGCTGCCCACTCACCTCCCATTCGGCCGAACATGGACAAGGATACCATTGGTCATTTTTCTAGAAAGTTTCATGTCTTAATTAGGTACATTACTTAATTGTTAATTTCATGAATGGACTATTCGGCTAGCATAAGAAACTAGTATAAATAGTTTGTTGATTTCATTTGTAAAGGACTTTTTGCCAAATTTGTTAATGAACATTGTTCTTGTGAGGTTGTTTCCTCTCATATCTCGTACAAGTTTCGAACGACTTATCTGGCTTGTGCTAGTGGCGTCAATCGTTCTTGTTTGAACTTATCACCAATCTTGGTGTCGCATTCACCTATCCATCTATCCATATTTTTCACCTTAACAATATAGGAATCGGGGTGACACTTCTTAGTGTTGAATCATTCCTGACGTTGAGTTCGATTTCCATTTCCATCTTTTATATCTTTTTCTTGTTAACCAAAATCGAGCCTACTATCCTTCATCCATCTTTGCTACCCTTAACCAAACCTATACTAAACTTACCCTTCTTGAAAACTTCCGCTATCCTATTCTAAATTCTTTTACTACTATTACAAAAATCTGAGGTACGAACGACTCTCTCAAACTACGATCGGGAAACTACGTGAATTCGACTCATTTACCCGGGCCGGATCACATCATTTGGTATCAGAGCTTGTAAATCGAGAGGCACCGACGTCCGTATCAAGATCAAAATAGGTTTGTGGTGAAAAAAATAGAAAAAAATATTCGAACAAAAAAATTGTATTTTCGTTTTTATCATTGTAAAGTGCTATATTGAAAGTTGTAAAAAAAAATACGAAAATTATTAAAAAAAAGAGAAAAAAAAGTTAAGTGATCAAAGTTCAATTCTATTGTTTGATATTTCTTCCGATCATCTTATATTCTTTTCATCAATTTTAACCCCATTTCCAAACGCCACACTACACCAAAGAAAAAAAAATTCTTTTAGCCTACCCATAACCTATACATTTTATCCCTTGTAACCATTTTGAAGCCGACCCCAAAGCACCAAAGACGAGTCAAAAGAAACAAAATCAAGGTTACGAGAGTAAGCTTGAGTGGTAAAAGGCTAGAGTGTGTGAGATCATTCGAGAGTCTGAAAAAGCCTAAAAAAACGAGTGCAAACACGAGTGGAGTGTTCATCAATTTTTCTTTGCGAGTGAATAGTGAGATTTGTGGTGAGGATTTGAAAATTTATTAAAAAAAAATCAACAAGGAACGAAATGTGGAGGAAAGGCAACCCGTTCAGAATGTGCCGGATTTGAACATGCAAGCCTTACTTTGAGATGTTGAACGGTTGTTTGATCGAAAGTTGGAACCGATACAAGATCGACTCAATCAAGTGGAGGGAAGAGGCCGACGAGCAAGGACCCCAATAAGTCCACCTCGAGACCGTGACCGAAGGCATGTTCGAGATGAAGAAGTTTTCGATCCAAGTGAAGCCGAAAGTGAGGCTGGTTCGAATGTTAGTGCCCAGTGGAGAGGCCAATGTCATCGTGGACAACGAGAGCGAGAAAGGTTCGATGATGACTTGAAAAGTATTAGGTTATCAATTCCCCCGTTCCAAGGCCGTTCGGATCCCGAAGCATATTTGGAGTGGGAGAAAAAGATCGAACTCATTTTCGAGTGCCATAACTACTCGGAGGTAAAGAAAGTTAAGTTGGCTGCCATAGAATTCACCGACTATGCCATGATTTGGTGGGACCAACTCACGACAACCCGAAGGCAAAATGGCGAGCGACCCATTAACACTTGGTCCAAAATGAAGGCTGTCATGCGCCGGAGGTTCATTCCAACGCACTACCACCGAGAGCTTTACCAAAAGCTCCAAAATCTTTCTCAAGGAACAAGGAGTGTCGAGGACTATTACAAAGAAATGGAAGTTGCTATGATCCGTGCGAATGTGGATGAGGATCGAGAAGCAACTATGGCTAGATTTCAGTCCGGACTTAACCGAGAGATCGCCAATGTTGTGGAGCTACAACATTATGTGGAGATAGTTGATATGGTCCACATGGCCATCAAAATCGAGAAGCAACTCAAGAAGAAAGGTGCTGCCTGAGGCTATTCAACCACCAATGTGTCTCGATGGAACCAAGGCACTAGCAAGAGTGCTACGGTGAACCAAACGAAAGATCCTATGGCACCTATCAAAGCTACCAAGCCTACGGGTGAAAATAGCAAAGGCAAGGCTGTTGAAGGCCAAAACTGGACGAGAGACATAAAATGTTTCAAGTGCCTTGGAAGAGGGCATATTGCGAGTCAATGTCCAAATCGGAGCGTCATGGTGATTCAACCAAATGGTGATATTGAGTCGGAGGAGGAGGAAGATGAAAAAGTTGAAAACAATAACGAAACCCTTTCCGATGCTGAGGAAGAAATGGAGTATGTGGTCGAAGGTGAGATGCTTGTTGTTAAGAGGGGCTTAGGTACGCAAGGTACTGAACTCAATCCGCAACGAGAGAACCTTTTTCATACCCGTTGTTTTGTCCGTGGAAAGGTTTGTAGCGTAGTGATTGATGGAGGAAGTTGTACAAATGTTGCGAGTACCCTCCTAGTTGAAAGACTTGATTTGTCGACAAGTGTTCATCCGAGTCCATACAAGCTACAATGGCTTAATGATGGAGTTGAGCTAAAGGTAACCAAGCAAGTTCTTGTCCCATTTTCAATTGGAAAGTATGAAGATGAAGTCCTTTGTGATGTGGTGCCCATGCATGCGAGCCATATACTGCTTGGGAGGCCCTGGCAATTCGATCGAAGAGTGAAGCATGATGGATTTGCAAATCAACATACCTTCAAGTATCAAGGCTGAAATTTTACTTTGGCACCTTTGACACCAAAACAAGTTGTGGAGGATCAACAATGGTTAAAGCAATCTTTGGATCGAATGCGAGTGGAAAAAGAAAATGAAAAAGAAAGAAAAGAAAATGAAAAAGAAAGAAAAGAAATTGAAAGAGAAAAGAAAAAGAGTTGTGATAAAAAAATGAGAGAAAAAGGAATTCAAAGAAACATGAGTGAAGAAAAGAAAAGAGTTTTGATTAACCAAAGTTTTCTTCATTCTAATTCTTTTCAGGTTGACTCAAGCCTAATGATGCGGTTACGATACATTTCCGAAGAGAGAAGGTTTGTAATGATCGGAAAAGGTAAAGTTAATTCTTGTTTTTGTGTACAAGGTAAGGTTTTTGGAATTTCTATTACATTTTTGTCCAACTTGATTGATGAAGAAAACATTAACGATAAAGATATAACTGTTTTGGTTGATGGACACAAGATTCTTGATAAGCATGAAGTTGATAAGTTTGATGAATACTTGCTGTCCAAATTGCGTAGTTTAAGAGTACAAAAACATGAGATAGATTTTTCTTTTCCATTGTTTGCTTATGACGGATGTATGCAGGTTTTGAAATGTCAAATGAATTCCTGTCAAAGTTCCAATACTTCGCAAGTACAATTTGAAATACCCAAGCGAAGTACATACATTATATTCTCAAAATCCTTGTTCATTAAGTTTCTAAGTTATAATGAGACATGTTTATTTGATAGTGAACATGGGATATTGATATTGTTCTGTTGTGATTGTCTTAAGTGTAAGAAAACTTGCTTCCATGACCGTTTGAATAAGTTTCTGCTTTGTAATGATTCTCAATTGGTTGCAAGTTATGAAACGTTTTTGCAGCAAGGCTTGATGCGTCAACTAAACACATCCATCCAAGAACGATCAAGTAGGCATCCCTTTTTCAAAATTAACTGTCGGCTCGACTTGAGGACAAGTCGCTTTGAAGATGGGGCGAATGATATGAGCACACTCGGGGCATCCTCGAATGCTCACCAAGAATTCATTGAGCTGCCAAAAGGTCCCATGACTCGAGCTCAAACCAAGCAACTTCAAGATGCTATATCGGCCTTTGTGATGCGCATTTGGGATGAAAACCAGCTCCATAATGTTGGAGGAGCTAAGAACAACTCCTTGATGACTCCATGCACCATTTTGCAATCCGATCTCAGCTCCTCTCCAGCTCCCCCATGCGTCATTCAGCTCACATCAGCTCACTTGAGCTCGTTTTAGCTCGTTTGAGCTCGAACTTAGCTCGATTCAACTCATTCCTTTTTCATTTCAATAAATTAAGTTTTAATCTAGCTTATAACTAAGTTTGTTACAGCTCATGCCGAATTCCCTAGCTCAATGTAGCTCACTAGGTGTTTTTGACTATTTGAGCTAGCCGAATTTATTATAGGTTGACTTATAATTATTGTGTCCAAATTTAGTTAGTGTTATTAAGTTATTTAGTTATTATTTTAATTTATATTTGTATGAATAGTTGTGTGTTATTTAATTTTGTTATTTAATTTTGTAGGTTAGCTAAATTTGGAAGATACATTCATGGCATTTAATGCAAGGTGCATGAACGGGAATGTTCATTGAACGGGAAGATTCATGCATGGTTCGGTTCAATGTTTGGAGGACATACATTCATGTACATGGAAGGTTAATGCATATTGAAAGGTGCATCTCCCTTGGACGGCACACATGCATGAATGAAGGGTAATTAATGCAAGTGCATGTACGGCTAGGTTCAAGCCCCTTCCAAGTTCCATGTACAACCGATGCATGTGGGAGGACCCTTGGAGTTTTCTAAGCACCTATTCGGCCAAGAGACACCCCTTGAGAGTTTCATGCATTCCATGGCTGAACCTAGACAATCCCATTGGCTTCCAAAGCTTGCTCATACATGAAGCTGCCCACTCACCTCCCATTCGGCCGAACATGGACAAGGATACCATTGGTCATTTTTCTAGAAAGTTTCATGTCTTAATTAGGTACATTACTTAATTGTTAAGTTCATGAATGGACTATTCGGCTAGCATAAGAAACTAGTATAAATAGTTTGTTGATTTCATTTGTAAAGGACTTTTTGCCAAATTTGTTAATGAACATTGTTCTTGTGAGGTTGCTTCCTCTCATATCTCGTACAAGTTTCGAACGACTTATCTGGCTTGTGCTAGTGGCGTCAATCGTTCTTGTTTGAACTTATCACCAATCTTGGTGTGGCGTTCACCTATCCATCTATCCATATTTTTCACCTTAACAATATAGGAATCGGGGTGACACTTCTTAGTGTTGAATCATTCCTGACATTGAGTTCGATTTCCATTTCCATCTTTTATATCTTTTTCTTGTTAACCAAAATCGAGCCTACTATCCTTCATCCATCTTTGCTACCCTTAACCGAACCTATACTAAACTTACCATTCTTGAAAACTTCCGCTATCCTATTCTAAATTCTTTTACTACTATTACAAAAATCTGAGGTACGGACGACTCTCTCAAACTACGATCGAGAAACTACGTGAATTCGACTCATCTACCCGGGCCGGATCACATCAATTCATGCATTCTATCATCTCATGCATTTGATCCATTCATGGACTAGCCTTTAATGTCCATACATGCATTCGACACATGCATGAATTTGTAGAAACCTTGCATCTAGCCGTACATGCACCAGCATTTAATACTTCTTCATTCATGAGTGTGGAATGCCCAAAAGAGATGTTTCTTCAACCATACATTGTGCCGTCCAAAGGGATGTACCTACATGAAATAAACAAGTCATTAAGACATCTCATAAACACTCATAAATTCGGCATGATGTGAACACATTAATGTCATGCATTAATTCGGCTATGTGAACATAATCAATTTATATAATGACTATGACATATTAATAACAAATATTAATATAAGTCAAGTTTAATGCTTAAATAAATATGTGCAAATTTTTATTTAATGCATTAAAGACAAAATCAAGTTTAAACTAAAATGAGCTAAGCTTTAGCTCGTGAGCTAAGGTTGAGCTGAGGCTAAACTCCTAAGCTGAAGTTGAGCTAAGGTTTAGCTCGTGAGCTGAATATGAGCTAGGA
The DNA here is from genome assembly GCA_025698465.1 of Gossypium longicalyx. Lineage (NCBI taxonomy): Eukaryota > Viridiplantae > Streptophyta > Magnoliopsida > Malvales > Malvaceae > Gossypium > Gossypium longicalyx. The sequence goes on from CM047004.1 coordinate 40,594,034, forward strand.
GTGAGCTCGGTTTAGCTCAGACAAGTTGGATTGAGCTCGAATAAGCTGGATTTGAGCTAGACAGAGCTCGTGGAGCTGGAAACGAGCTGGAATCAGCTTGCCAACATGTCAACGCTTGGCTTGACAGACTTGTTCGATAAAGTTCGTGGGGCATGCTCATATCGGAGGAGAAGGGGCTCGAGAAGCCATTCTCCAGATAATGAGTGCCTGGTATTCTGAGTTCGTTCGTACGAACCCGAATGTACAACCTCCCCCACCTCCGCCAATTCCTCAACCTATACCCCCGATGCCTCAAGGTGTGAATCTGATGAAATTTCACAGAACTCCAGTTGACAGAATCTGTAAGTAAGGGGCTGAAGAATTCAAGGCAAATGTTGATGATGATGTTGAGAAAGCAGAGTTTTGGCTTGAGAATTCTATTCGGGTATTTGATGAATTGTCTTGTACACCTGAGAAATGCTTGAAATGTGCTATATCATTGTTGAGGGATTCAGCCTATCATTGGTGGAAGACATTGATTTCAGTGGTACCAAAAGAGAAGGTGACATGGGAATTCTTTCAAGAAGGTGACTTGGGAATTCTTTCAAGAAGAATTTCGAAAGAAATACATCAGTGAAAGATTTGTTGATCAAAAGCGTAAAGAGTTTCTTGAGTTGAAGTAGGGGAACATGACAGTTATTGAATACGAAAGGGAGTTCGTCAGGTTGAGTAAGTATGCTAGAGAATACATTCCTACAGAGGCTAAAATGTGCAGACGTTTTGAAGACGGACTCAATGAAGATATCAAAGTATTTGTTGGGATTCTTGAATTAAAAGAAATGGTAGTACTTGTTGATCGAGCTTGCAAGGCTGAAGAACTACTTAAAGAGAAGAAAAAAGTAGAGGCTGAGACTAAAAATTGGAAGAAAAGATCGACGAGTAGTTCATTTTCACAGCAATCTAGAAAATCTAGAAATATGAATCCTCGTTCTCAGGTTTTAGTTAGACAATCATATGAAAATTCTAAGAAGCAAAATGTGGGTCTTAAATCTTAGACTACTTCTGCGGCTAGTGTGGGAAATACAAGATTTGTTAAGCCCGAGTGCCAGCGGTGTGGTAGGAATCATTTTGGCCCATGTAGAGCGAATGAATGTTTTCAGTATGGTTCTCTGGATCATTTTATTAGAGACTACCCAAAGAGAGTTGAGAAAGAAAAATTTCAGAGTGTAAAAGCTAGTGGTGCAGACTCGAGGGGAAGATATTTGAGAAAAGCTGAAAATGAAGCAAGCAGTAAGAATGTAGTCAGAGATTTAGTAGTTAAACCTGAAGCAAGAGCTCCAGCTAGAACTTATGCCATAAAGGCATGTGAAGATGCTTCATCACCCGACGTAATTACTGGTATATTTTCTTTTTATGATGTTAATGTTAATGCTTTGATTGATCCCGGTTTTACTCATTCATATGTGTGCATGAAACTGGTGTCTAGTATGAATATACCTATTGAGAACACAGAATTTATGATTAGAGTGTCAAATCCATTAGGCAAATGTGTGATAGTTAATAAATTATGCAAGAAATGCCCTTTAATGATTCGGGGTCATTACTTTCCGGCCGACTTGATGTTGTTGCAGTTTGATGAATTTGATGTTATTTTGGGTATGGATTGGTTGACATTGCATGATGCTATAGTAAATTGCAAAGAAAAGGTTATAGAATTAAAGTGTGAAAATGGTGAAATTTTACGGGTTGAATCAGGCAAATCAGAGGGACTATCTAGTGTGATTTCTTCGATGTTGGCTCAGAGATATTTGAGGAAGGGTTATGAAGTTTATTTGGCATATGTAATTAATACAAAAGAAATTGAAAAGAAAGTTGAATCAGTGCTGATTGTGTGTGAGTTCACGGATATATTTCCAGAAAAATTGTCAGGTTTGCCTCTAGTCAGGGAAGTAGAATTTGGTATTAATTTGATACCGGGAATAGCTCCGATCTCGATTGCTCTGTATAGAATGGCACCAGTAGAGTTGAAGGAATTAAAGTCGCACTTGCAAGAATTGACTGACAAAGGCTTTGTGAGACTGAGTTTTTCACCTTGGGGTGCTCCCGTGTTATTTGTGAAAAAGAAGGATGGTTCTATGAGATTGTGTATTGACTATCGGCAATTAAACAAGGTGACAATCAAGAGCAAGTATCCGTTGTCGAGAATTGATGATTTGTTTGATCAGCTAAAAGGAGCAACATGGTTTTCAAAGATTGACTTGAGATTTGGGTACTACTAGCTGCGAGTAAAAGAGTTGGATGTGCCTAAAGCTGCTTTTAGAAAAAGGTACGGTCATTATGAATTTTTGGTCATGCCATTCGGATTAACAAATGCTCCTACTGTATTTATGGATTTGATGAATCGTATATGTCGGCCATACTTGGACAAATTTTTTATGGTGTTTATTGATGATATCTTAATTTATTCAAAAGATGAGACAGAGCATGCTGAGCATTTGAGGATAGTTTTGCAAACTTTGAGAGATAAGCAGTTGTATGCAAAGTTTAGTAAAAGTGAATATTGGCTTCGAGAAGTTGGATTTTTGGGTCACATTGTTTCAGGTGATGGTATACGGGTTGATCCTAGTAAAATTTCAGCCATTGTTGATTGGAAACCACCGAAAAATGTAACTGAGGTTAAAAGTTTCTTGGGGCTAGCTGGGTATTATCGGCGGTTTGTAAATGGATTTTCTATAATTGCTGCTCCTATGACTAGATTACTCCGAAAGGATGTTAAGTTTGAGTGGACGGAAGAATGTCAACAGAGTTTTGAAGAATTAAAAAGTTATTAATCAAGCACCAGTTGTTGGTACAACTTTGAATCGAGTAAAGAATTTGTGGTGTATAGTGATGCTTCTCGAAATAGCTTAGGATGTGTACTTATGCAAGAAGGAAAAGTGGTGACTTATGCTTCGAGGCAGTTAAAATCTCACGAAAGAAATTATCCGACTCATGATTTGGAATTGGCTGCTATAGTATTTGCTTTGAAGATTTGGCGACATTATCTGTATGGTGAAAAATGCCGAGTATATACTGACCATAAAAGTATTAAGTATTTGATGTCACAAAAAGACTTGAATTTGAGACAGCAAAGATGGTTGAAGTTATTGAAAGATTACGAGCTTGTTATTGATTACCATCCGAGAAAAGCGAATGTGGTTGCCGATGCTTTGAGTAGAAAGTTGGTATTTGCTTTGAGAGCTATGAATACTCAGTTAAAGGTATCAGATGATGGTTCGATTTTAGTAGAGTTAAGAGCAAGACTGATGTTTTTATAAGAGCTTTGTGAAGCTCAGAAAAGCGATAAAGATTTGCAAGCCAAGAGAAAACAATGTAAAGCTGATATGGGGTCAGATTTCAAAATCGATTCTGGTGGTTGCTTGATGTTTAAAAACCGAACTTGTGTACCAAAAAATGATGAGTTGATACAAAAGATTTTGCATGAAGCACATAATGGTTGTTTGGCGGTTCACCCGGGCAGTACGAAAATGTATAATGATTTGAAGAAAATGTATTGGTGGAACGGAATGAAAAGAGATATCTCCGAGTTTGTATCAAAGTGCTTAGTTTGTCAACAAGTGAAAGCTGAACACCAAGTACCTTCGGGACTACTCCAGCCTGATGTGATCCGGCCCGGGTAGATGAGTCGAATTCACGTAGTTGCCAGATCGTAGTTCGAGAGAGTCATTCGTGCCTCAGATTTTTGTAATAGTAGTAAAAGAATTAGAATAGGATAGCGGAAGGTTTCAAGAAGGGTAAGTTTACTATATGTTCGGTTAAGGGTAGCAAAGATGGATGAAGGATTGAAGGCTCGGTTTGGGTTAACAAGAAAAAAAAGAATTTAAAAGATGGAAATGGAAAACGAACTCAACGTCAGGAATGATTCAACACTAAGAAGTGTCACCCCAATTCCTATATTGTTAAGGTGAAAAATATGGATAGATGGATAGGTGAACGCCACACCAAGATTGGTGATAAGTTCAAAACAAAACGATTAATGCCACTAGCACAAGCCAGATAAGTCGTTCGAAACTTGTACGAGATATGAGAGGAAGCAACCTCACAAGAACAATGTTCATTAACAAATTTGGCAAAAGTCCCTTACAAATGAAATCAACAAACTATTTATACTAGTTTCTTATGCTAGCCGAATAGTCCATTCATGAACTTAACAATTAAGTAATGTACCTAATTAAGACATGAAACTTTCTAGAAAAATGACAAATGGTATCCTTGTCCATGTTCAGCCGAATGGGAGGTGAGTGGGCAGCTTCATGTATGAGCATGCTTTGGAAGCCAATGGGATTGTCTAGGTTCAGCCATGGGATGCATGAAACTCTCAAGGGGTGTCTCTTGGCCGAATAGGTGCTTAGAAAACTCCAAGGGTCCTCCTACATGCATCGGTTGTACATGGAACTTGGAAGGGGGCTTGAACCTAGCCGTACATGCACTTGCATTAATTACCCTCCATTCATGCATGTAAAAGTCCCAAGGAGATGCACCTTTCAATATGCATTAACCTTCCATGTACATGAATGTATGTCCTCCAAACATTGAACCGAACCATGCATGAATCTTCCCGTTCAATGAACATTCCCGTTCATGCACCTTGCATTAAATGCCATGAATGTATCTTCCAAATTCAGCTAACCTACAAAATTAAATAACAAAATTAAATAACACACAACTATTCATATAATTATAAATTAAAATAATAACTAAATAACTTAATAACACTAACTAAATTTGGACACAATAATTATAAGTCAACCTATAATAAATTCGGCTAGCTCAAATAGTCAAAAACACCTAGTGAGCTAAATTGAGCTAGGGAATTTGGCATGAGCTGTAACAGACTTAGTTATAAGCTAGATTAAAACTTAATTTATTGAAATGAAAAAGGAATGAGCTGAATCGAGCTAAGTTCGAGCTCAAACGAGCTCAAGTGAGCTGATGTGAGCTGAATGGCGCATGGGGGAGCTGGAGAGGAGTTGAGATCGGATTGCAAAATGGTGCATGGAGTCTTCAAGGAGTTGTCCTTAGCTCCTCCAACGTCATGGACCTTGTTATCATCCCAAATGCGCAACACAAAGGCTGATATAGCATCTTGAAGTTGCTTGGTTCGAGCTCGAGTCATGGGGCCTTTTGGAAGCTCGATTGATTCTTGGTGTGCATTCGAGGATGCCCCGGGTGTGCTCACATCACAGCCTATCATGGTTCCTGAATGGAAATGGGATCGAATAACTAATGATTTTGTATCAGGATTGCCATTAACTCTGGGGAAGAAAGATGTTATCTGAGTAATAGTTGACAGACTGACTAAATCAGCTCATTTTATTCCGGTACGTACGAATTATTCTCTTAATAAGTTGGCCAAATTGTATATCAGTGAGATTGTTAGACTTCACGGAATACCTTTGTCAATCATTTTGGATAGAGATCCGAGATTTACTTCGCGGTTTTGGCAAAAATTGCAAGAGGCATTAGGTACAAAGTTAAATTTTAGCACTGCTTTTCATCCACAAACTGATGGACAGTTAGAGAGAGTGATTCAGATTCTTAAAGACATGCTCAGATGTTGTGTATTGGAATTTCAAGGTAGTTGGGAAAGATACTTACCGTTGGTAGAATTTGAAGATGGCACCTTATGAAGCATTGTATGGTTGTAAATGTTAGACATCATTGTATTGGACTGAACTCAAGGAAAATCAGATTTATGGAGTTGATCTAATAAAAGAAACTGAAGAAAAACTAAAAGTGATTCGAGATTGTTTGAAAGCTGCTTTGGATAGACAGAAATCTTATGCGGATTTGAAACGAAAGGAAATCGAGTTTCAAGTTGGTGATAAGGTATTTTTAAAAGTGTCTCCATGGAAGAAAGTTCTTAGATTTGGACAGAAGGGCAAGTTGAGTCCGCATTTTATTGGGCCGTATGAAATAATTGAAAGAGTTGGACCAGTAGCTTATCGGTTAGCATTGCCATCTGAATTACAGAAGATGCATGATCTGTTCCACATATTTATGCTATGTCGGTATCGTTCAGATCCCTCACATATAATTTCACTGACAAAAATTGAGCTACGACCGGATATGACTTATGAAGAAGAATCGATTAAGATTTTAGCTCGAGAGGTCAAGCAACTAAGAAATAAAAGTGTCACTTTCGTGAAAGTATTGTGGCAAAAGCACGGGGTAGAAGAGACTACATAGGAACCTGAGGAAACTATGAGAAATCAATACCCACACTTGTTTACTGGTAAGATTTTTGAGGACGAAAATCCTTAAAGGGGGGAGAGTTGTAATATCCCGAATTAGGGCCTAATCAGAATAGTGGTTTTGTGACCACAAATCCGAGATAGAAATAATTATTTTATAATTATTTTGAGCTTTATGATATGATTTCATGATTGTGTGAAAATTTCGTGACGAAATTCTATGCATAAAATGCTTAACTTGAAATTAGGGACTAAATCGAATAAGTTGCAAAACTTGCATTCTAGAAGTTTTTAGTTTGAAATTACTTTGGAATATTAATGAGGAGGTCTTAAATAGCAATTTGACCAATTTCTAAAATTTTGGACTAAAATGGGCTTGTACATGAAAATTTTCAAAGAAAGGTATTAAGGGTATTTTGGTCATTTGTATATTAAATGAAATAAAATGAGAAAAATAACACAAAATAGTCATCTTCTCCATATAGTTGCTGTCGAATTTTGCTCTCTCCATAGCTAGGGTTTCTTCAACTTTTAAGCCTTGATTATAAGTGATTTCTATGCCCGTTTTTAATGTTCTTTACATTTTTGAAATCCCGATAGCTCGATTTAGCTTATGCTAGCAATAATTCAACCTAGGGTTCATATTTGGAAAAATACCCATAGGTGAAATTTGTGTATTTTGGTGTTTTATGATAGAATATGAGGTTTTAAATTATGCTAGACAACTTGTGCTACTCGGTTTTAAGTGAAAACGAGAAAAAGGGCTTAATCGATAAAAATACCTAATAGTTATAAGTACATGTTAGAATGAGAATTTGACGTTGCCATAGAAGGGAAAAATGAACAACATGTCATAAAACATAAGAAAATGGGATGAAGTTTAATTCCCGAGCCTAGGGGCAAAAGTGTAATTTTGCAAAAGTTTAGGGGCAAAATTGTAATTTTCCAAAGCTCGTATTTGGGGCTGTTTTGATGAATGTATGTATTAAATAAGATTAATTTGGCATTATAGATCAAGAGAAGTGAGATTCAAGTTGTGATCGAGGGAAAAACAAAGTTTACGAGGAATAGGCTTGATTGCTAATATTTTATATCGAGGTAAGTTCATGTGTAAATAAGGTAACATAATTTTTATTTTAAGTAATTTGATGTTATTTATGTGATATGATGATTAATATCATGAAATATTATGCTTTATGGTTATTATTGAATAATATGTAAATTATGTTTTGCTACCGAGTATCGATTTCGATGTTCTGTGGAAGACGGCAAAGATGTGTAATCGAGGAAAAAGCCCGTTTGAACCTTGGGAATAGATTAGAATACAAGTGACATGTCACTAGGATGGTTGGGCATCCGAACTCGTTGAGTTGAGTCCGAGTTCACTTATGGATGCAAATGTCCAAACTCGTTGATGATGTGAGCACACCCGGGGCATCCTCGAATGCACACCAAGAATCAATCGAGCTTCCAAAAGGTCCCATGACCTGAGCTCGAACCAAGCAACTTCAAGATGCTATATCAGCCTTTGTGTTGCGCATTTGGGATAATAACAAGGTCCATGACGTTGGAGGAGCTAAGGACAACTCCTTGAAGACTCCATGCACCATTTTGCAATCCGATCTCAGCTCCTCTCCAGCTCCCCCATGTACCATTCAGCTCACATCAGCTCACTTGAGCTCGTTTTAGCTCGTTTGAGCTCAAATTTAGCTCATTTCAGCTTATTCCTTTTTTATTTCAACAGCTTATTCCTTTTTTATTTCAATAAATTAAGTTTTAACTTTGCTTTAAATTAAGTTTGCTACAGCTCATGCCGAATTCCCTAGCTCAACTTAGCTCACTAAGTGTTTTTGACTATTTGAGCTAGCCGAATTTATTATGATAAGTTGACTTATAATTATTTTGTCCAAATTTAGTTAGTGTCATTAAGTTATTTAGTTATTATTTTAAATTATAATTATATGAATAGTTGTGTGTTATTTAATTATGTTATTTTGTAGGTTAGCCGAATTTGGAAGATTCATGTATGGACTTTAATGCAAGGTGCATGCATGGGAAGGTTCAATGGACGGCAATCAAGAGGCACATGCATGTTCATGGTGGACATTCATGTATTTGAAGATTCATGGATCAAATTAATGATGGAACATGCATTGGACGGTTCATGCATTGATCATGTGTTCACACATTGTGTTCACACCATGATGACCCCTCGGTTGGGCGTTCACACACAAGTGTCTACTCAAGCTCCTTGTTCACACCAAGTTTGACTCTTCATGAAGCCTTATTTAATTAAGCCACTCATGGTGAAACAACAAGAATTCAAGGCTCCATTAAAGGAGTTAGCCGAATCTAGCCATGCATGTATGAAGATCATTCATCCAAGTACATCAATGCATATTCATGAAGCTATCCACTCACCTCCCATTCGGCCGAACATGGACAAGGACACCATTGGTCATTTTTCTAAAAAGTTCATATCTTAATTAGGTTCATTACTTAATCGTTAAGATTCATGAATGGTCTATTCGGCTAGCATAAGAAACTAGTATAAATAGTTTGTTGATTTCATTTGTAAAGGACTTTTGCCAAATTTGTTAATGAACATTGTTCTTGTGAGGTTGCTTCCTCTCATATCTCGTACAAGTTTCTAACGACTTATCTAGCTTGTGCTAGTGGCGTCAATCGTCTTGTTTTGAACTTATCACCAATCTTGGTGTGGCATTCACCTATCCATCTATCCATATTTTTTCACCTTAAAAATATAGGAATCGAGGTGACACTACTTAGTGTTGAATCATTCCTGATGTTGAGTTCGATTTCCATTTCCATCTTTTATATCTTTTTCTTGTTAACCAAAACCGAGCCTACTATCCTTCATCCATCTTTCCTACCCTTAACCGAACCTATACTAAACTTACCCTTCTTGAAAACTTTCGCTATCCTATTCTAAATTCTTTTACTACTATTACAAAAATCCGAGGTACGAACGACTCTCTCGAACTACGATTGGGCAACTACGTGAATTTGACTCATCTATTCGGGCCAGATCACATCATTTGGTATCAGAGCTTGTAAATCGAGAGGCGCCGACGTCCGTATCAAGATCAAAATAGGTTCGTGGTGAAAAAAATATATATATTCGAAAAAAATATTCGAACAAAAAAAAATATTTTCACTTTTATCATTGTAAAGTGCTATATTGAAAGTTGTAAAAAAAAAAAAGAGATACGAAATTATAAAAAAAAAGGGTGAAGTGATGAAGTTCTTCTTTTGTTTATATTTTGACCCGAACGACAAAGTGTTCTTTTCATCAACTTTGCACCCCATTTCCAAAATGCCACACTATACCAAAAAAAAAAATTTAGCCTACCCGTACGCCATACGTTTTAACCCTTGTAACCATTTGAAGCCGACCCCAAAGTACCTAGACGAGTCAAAAGAAACAAAATACGAGGTTACGAGAGTAAGCTTGAGTGGTAAAAGGCTAGAGTGTGTGAGAACAATTGAGAGTTTGAAAAAAAGCCTAAAAACGAGTGCAAACACGAGTGGAGTGTTCATCAATTTTTTCTTTGCGAGTGAATAGTGAGATTTGCGGTGAGGATTCTAATTATCCTTATTGTTCAACATGGTGCAAGCCAAAAAGCTTCTCGTTGTTAAAAGAAGCCTCAGTATTCAAAGTCCTGAAAATGAACAACAACGGGAGAATATCTTCCATTCTCGATGCCAAGTTCAAGGGAAAGTCTGTAGTTTGATCATCGATGGTGGAAGCTGTACCAACGTGGCAAGCACTTTAATGGTGGAGAAATTAGGCTTGACCACCACCAAACATTCGAGCCCTTACAAACTCCAATGGCTCAATGATGGTGGCGAAATCAAGGTAACCAAACAAGTACTTGTTTCTTTTTCAGTTGGTAAGTACGAGGATGTGGTACTTTGTGATGTTGTTCCCATGCACGCGGGACATCTATTGCTTGGAAGGCCGTGGCAATACGATTGAAGAGTCACCCACGACGGGTATACCAATCGGTATACATTCAAATATCAAGGAAGGAATATTACTTTGGTACCATTGACGCCAAAGCAAGTGTTCCAGAATCAAACGAGAATAAAGTCTGTTGTAAATCAGTTGAGAGAAAAAGAAAAGAATGAATGTGAAAAAAGAAAAGAAAATGAAAAAGAAAAGAAAATCGAGAAAAAGAATGCAAAAATAGCAAAAGAAAAAAAAGAACAAGTGAGAAAAGAAAAAGAGGAGCAAGAAAAAGAGAATAGAAAAAAAATTCTGTTTGCAAAAAAAAGAGAAGTTAGGAGAGCATTACTATCAAAACAAACCATTCTTGTACTCCTGTACAAGGAAAATCTTTTTAGCACTAACGAACTGCCCGAGGACTTGCCGTCTTCTATTTTGAGTCTTTTGCAGGATTTCCAAGACGTTTTCCCGGAAGAGACTCCTAATAGATTACCACCTTTTCGAGGAATCGAGCACCAATTCGATTTTGTGTCGGGAGCAGTAATTCCAAATTGGCCTGCCTATAGAACGAATCCTAAAGAAACTAAAGAGCTACAACGGCAAGTTAACGAATTGATGGAAAAAGGCTATATTAGAGAAATTCTTAGCCCCTGCGCCGTGCCAGTCCTTTTGATACCGAAAAAGGATGGTACTTAGTGAATGTGTGTCGATTGTCGTGCTATGAATAAAATCACTATCAAATATCGACATCCGATTCCGCGACTAGATGACATGCTAGATGAACTAAGTGGAGCCAAACTATTCTCCAAGATCGATCTAAAAAGTGGATATCACCAGATTCGTATGCGAGAAGGCGACGAGTGGAAAACTGCCTTCAAAACGAAACATGGTTTGTATGAGTGGTTGGTCATGCCATTTGGCTTAACCAACGCTCCTAGTACTTTTATGAGGCTCATGAACCATGTGTTGAGATCCTTCATTGGTAAGTTTTGTGTTGTTTATTTCGATGATATCCTCATATATAGCAAGACTTTGGAAGATCACGTAATACACCTCAAATATGTTCTTGAAACATTGCGTAAGGAAACTCTCTTTGCTAATCTTAAGAAATGTACTTTTTGTTCTGTCAAAGTTATCTTTCTTGGTTTTGTAGTTAGTGCACAAGGTTTGGAAGTCGACCAAGAGAAAATAAAGGCGATTCAAGAGTGGCCGAGGCCTACATCCATTAGCTAAGTTCGAAGCTTCCATGGATTGGCAAGCTTCTATCAGCGATTTGTGCCTAATTTCAGCACATTGGCTGCACCCTTAACAAGCGTGATAAAAAAAGACTCCGCGTTCCATTGGGAAGATGAGCAAGAGAGGTCTTTTATTGAGATTAAAAATTGTCTTACTAATGCACCTTTACTTGCTTTGCCAGATTTTTCAAAAACCTTTGAACTTGAGTGTGATGCATCCGGTGTGGGTATTGGAGCTGTATTAACCCAAGACGGACGACTTATTGCCTATTTTAGTGAGAAGCTTAGTGGAGCCCCACTCAATTATCCGGTCTACGACAAAGAAATGTACGCATTAATACGGGCTCTTGAAACTTGGCAACATTATTTGTGGCCAAAAGAGTTTGTAATCCATTCCGACCACGAATCCTTGAAACATATAAAGGGTCAAAACAAGTTGAACAAGAGGCATGCTAAGTGGGTCGAGTACCTTGAGTCATTTCCCTATGAAATTAAGTACAAGAAAGGTAAAGACAACGTGGTAGCTGATGCCCTATCGCGGAGGTATACCTTACTTTCTACTCTTGAATCAAAACTGCTTGGGTTTTCTTTCTTAAAAGAATTGTATGCTAACGATGTTGATTTTGGAGAAATCTATTCTGCTTGTGAGCATGTTGCATTTGAGAAATTTTATAGGTTTGATGGGTTTCTGTTCAAGGAAGGTAAGCTTTGTGTTCCATAAAGCTCTGTTCGGGATTTGCTTGTGCAAGAAGCACATAGTGTAGGACTCATGGGACATTTTGGAGTTAGCAAGACGTTAGCCACCCTTAACGAACATTTTTATTGGCCTAGGATGAGGCGAGACGTAGAGCGGGTTTGCGAGTAATGTTTGGCGTGCAAACGAGCAAAATCCAAGATTCAACCCCATGGACTTTACTCGCCATTACCAATACCTGAAACTCCTTGGACGAATATATCCATGGATTTCATCCTCGGTTTGCCCCGAACCAAAACGGGAAAGGATTCTATATTTGTAGTTGTAGATCGATTTTCTAAAATGTCACATTTTATTGCTTGTGCAAAAACTGATGATGCTGTACACATTTCTAACCTTTTCTTTAGGGACATTGTTCGTTTACATGGAGTGCCACGAACTATCGTGTCAGATCGAGACGCGAAATTCCTTAGCCATTTTTGGAGATCTCTTTGGGGTAAACTCGGAACCAAATTATTGTTTTCAACTACTTGTCATCCTGAAACGGATGGACAAACCGAAGTGGTCAATCGAGTACTTTCTACTCTCCTGCGGGCTATCATTCGTAAGAATTTGAAATCATGGGAAGACTATTTGCCCCATATTGAGTTTGCCTATAATAGAACAGTCCATTCAGCAACCAAACATACACCTTTTGAAGTGGTCTATGGGTTTAATCCAATAACTCCTTTAGACTTAGTCTCTTTACCTAATAACCAATTGATTCATTCTGATGCTAGGAAAAAGGCCGATTTCGTGAAGAGGCTACATCAACAAGTGCGAACTAATATAGAGGCAAGAACTAAGTCTTACGTGCAGCAAGCAAACAAGGGACGAAAGAGAGTCATATTTGAACCCGGTGATTGGGTTTGGGTCCATATGCGCAAGGAACGATTTCCAGCCCAGCGACATTCCAAGTTACTTCCCCGAGGAGATGGACCCTTCCAAGTGCTTGAACGCATTAATGAGAACTCATATAAACTTGACTTACCGGGTGAATACAACATAAGTGCAAGTTTTAACGTATCAGATTTATCCCCTTTTGATGTAGAAACCGACTTGAGGACAAGTCGCTTTGAAGACGGGGGGAATGATGTGAGCACACCCGGGGCATCCTCGAATGCACACCAAGAATCAATCGAGCTTCCAAAAGGTCCCATGACCCGAGCTCGAACCAAGCAACTTCAAGATGCTATATCAGCCTTTGTGTTGCTCATTTGGGATAATAACAAGGTCCATGACGTTGGAGGAGCTAAGGACAACTCCTTGAAGACTCCATGCACCATTTTGCAATCCGATCTCAGCTCCTCTCCAGCTCCCCCATGCGCCATTCAGCTCACATCAGCTCACTTGAGCTCGTTTTAGCTCGTTTGACCTTGAATTTAGCTCATTTCAACTCATTCCTTTTTCATTTCAATAAATTAAGTTTTAACTTTGCTTTAAATTAAGTTTGCTACAGCTCATGCCGAATTCCCTAGCTCAACTTAGCTCACTAAGTGTTTTTGACTATTTGAGCTAGCCGAATTTATTATGATAAGTTGACTTATAATTATTTTGTCCAAATTTAGTTAGTGTCATTAAGTTATTTAGTTATTATTTTAAATTATAATTATATGAATAGTTGTGTGTTATTTAATTATGTTATTTTGTAGGTTAGCCGAATTTGGAAGATTCATGTATGGACTTTAATGCAAGGTGCATGCATGGGAAGGTTCAATGGACGGCAATCAAGAGGCATGACATTCATGTATTTGAAGATTCATGGATCAAATTAATGATGGAACATGCATTGGACGGTTCATGCATTGATCATGTGTTCACACATTGTGTTCACACCATGATGACCCCTCGGTTGGGCATTCACACACAAGTGTCTACTCAAGCTCCTCGTTCACACCAAGTTTGACTCTTCATGAAGCCTTATTTAATTAAGCCACTCATGGTGAAACAACAAGAATTCAAGGCTCCATTAAAGGAGTTAGCCGAATCTAGCCATGCATGTATGAAGATCATTCATCCAAGTACATCAATGCATATTCATGAAGCTATCCACTCACCTCCCATTCGGCCGAACATGGACAAGGACACCATTGGTCATTTTTTTAGAAAGTTCATGTCTTAATTAGGTTCATTACTTAATCGTTAAGATTCATGAATGGTCTATTCGGCTAGCATAAGAAACTAGTATAAATAGTTTGTTGATTTCATTTGTAAAGGACTTTTGCCAAATTTGTTAATGAACATTGTTCTTGTGAGGTTGCTTCCTCTCATATCTCGTACAAGTTTCGAACGACTTATCTAGCTTGTGCTAGTGGCGTCAATCGTCTTGTTTTGAACTTATCACCAATCTTGGTGTGGCATTCACCTATCCATCTATCCATATTTTTTCACCTTAACAATATAGGAATCGGGGTGACACTACTTAGTGTTGAATCATTCCTGACGTTGAGTTCGATTTCCATTTCCATCTTTTATATCTTTTTCTTGTTAACCAAAATCGAGCCTACTATCCTTCATCCATCTTTGCTGCCCTTAACCGAACCTATACTAAACTTACCCTTCTTGAAAACTTTCGCTATCCTGTTCTAAATTCTTTTACTACTATTACAAAAATCTGAGGTACGAATGACTCTCTCAAACTACGATCGGGCAACTACGTGAATTCGACTCATCTACCGGGGCCGGATCACATCAGTTGAGTTGAGTCCGAGTTCGTGAGATGTAACTAGGAATTTGAGCTCATTGAGTTGAGTCTGAGTTCACTTATGGATGCGAACGCCCTAGCTCGTTGAGTTGAGTTCGAGTTCGCTTATGGGCGGGTTACATTGTAGCTTGGCTACATATGTGGCACTTATGTACAAACTTTTCGTGTATTCGAATTATATTCTGATGTGTTCAACAGGTGAATCTTAAGAGAATAAGGAGAATGCCTAAAACGAAGGTGACATGTTGGTAAGTGTGGTGAATGAGAAAATTTGACAGGTATGTGCTTAAATCTTCGGGTTGAGAACTTGGTATGATGAAATCGTAGCATGATATTAAATGCAAATGTAACATGAATGTCTTGGTGTTGTTTATGCAAATGATGTTTTTATGTGGAATTGCATGATTATGTTACTTACTATTTGCATGTGAACTTACTAAGCATTTATGCTTACTCCTTCCTTTTCCTTCATTGTAGTTTTAACAAACCGGCTTGAGAATCGGGATAGGTCGAAGACTCGTTCACACTATCCGAAGGCCTAAATTGGTAAAATGGCTTGTGTATCTTGAATGTAGCATGTATGGCAAAATACTCATTTTGTGTAAATGATCTTATGATATGATTATGCTTTGGCAAAAAAAGAGTTTTGTGAATGATTAGCCATTGGAATGGCCAATCTAGATCGTATTTGATACCATGTATGTTTAAAATGATATTTAGTCCATAAAAAATTATAGTAAAGTAAAATTTGCTATAAAATAGAATATTGCTGCAGCAATGACGTGAATTTGAAAAATCACTAAAAATAGTAGAAATGGACTTAAACGATGAATAATTTATATAATCTAAGCTTAATGAGTCTATTTTCATATGGATGGAAAAAAATAGGTAAATGAATGATATTCTATGAGATGTTTAAATTTTTGTGAAATAGGGCCAGAGCGATTTCTAGATCCCCTGTTCTGAATTTGGAAATTCACCATAAATTGTATAAAAATAATTAGAAGCCATGCTTTATATGTACAGGTTCCTTATAGAGTCTTGTTTTAATAGAAACAAACGGCATAGTCATTGAAACTCTGTACAGGGAGATATCTGATTCGTAATAGATAGAGGTCAGAGCAGTTGTACCCTGAAATAGGGAAGATTTTAACTAATAAACTGTACTAACTGGCCTGACTAAAAATTCTATAAAAAATTAGTAAATATATATATGAGTCTAGTTTCAAGGAAAATTTAGGGAATTGGATTTTGAGTTTTAGAACTCGAGATATGAATTTTTAAGTGATTGTCACACAGTTAGCCAGCTTGTCTGGAAACTTTTAAGAATAAATTGTTTAAGCTGTTTAATTGATGAAATTAAGTTTAGTAATACCTCGTACACAACTCTGGCGACGGTCTCGAGTACGGGCGTTACAGATTTGGTAATGACCCGTTATTTATAAGCCCTTTATTTCGGTTTAAGAGTGGTTAAGGTGACCTCGACCCACTATCTAGTAAGATAGGAACCTCGGTATGTTTGAATGCCACACTACGAGTAGTGATAAGTTTGGTTTTCGAAAAAGAAAACGGATGACACAACTAGAACACTAGGTAGCCAACGAATCCTTGAACGAAAATAGAGAAAAGTTTTCCTCACAAATTTGGCAGCATAACATTAACAAAATGTCCAAAAGTTGTTTTACAACATGAGATGAGCTAAAATTTATAGCTAAACAAGGGCTAGCCGAATGGTCTTTGAAGGAGCTGAATGGTCACTTTTAATGAAGCTAATAATGAGCTCTAATGAAAACTAAAACTTTTGAAATTCTAACCCAAGTAACTCCAACCTTCAATGTGATTTACTTCATCAATTTAAGTTGCTTTCAAAGTCTTTTGAAGTGATGTGATCCGGCCTGAGTAGATGAGTCGAATTCACGTAGTTGCCCGATCGTAGTTCGAGAGAGTCATTCATGCCTTGGATTTTAGTAATAGTAGTAAAAGAATTAGAATAGGATAAGCGGAAGGTTTCAAGAAGGGTAAGTTTAGTAATAGGTTCGGTTAAGGGTAGCAAAGATGGATGAAGGATAGAAGGCTCGATTTGGGTTAACAAGAAAAAAAATTAAAAGATGGGAATGGAAAAACGAACTCAACGTTAGGAATGATTCAACACTAAGAAGTGTCACCCCGATTCCTATATTGTTAAGGTGAAAAATATGGATAGATGGATAGGTGAACGCCACACCAAGATTGGTGATAAGTTCAAAACAAGACGATTGACGCCACTAGCACAAGCCAGATAAGTCGTTCGAAACTTGTACGAGATATGAGAGGAAGCAACCTCACAAGAACAATGTTCATTAACAAATTTGGCAAAAGTCCCTTACAAATGAAAGAAAACAAATATTTATAGGCACATAGATGACCATTCAAATTCGGCATCTAGGTGTTCACACAATAATAAAAATGTTCACACTAATGTATTAAAATAGTTCATAAATTCGGCAGATTCATGCACTAGCTGAATGGAAACTTTCTTCCCCCTTGGTTTGTGCATGAATGCTTAGTCATAAAGAAAGGCTTCAAGTGACTTGTATGTGTACCAAAAGGTTGCATTCATCTCCTTGGGACGTTCATGCACTTGTATGGAACATGTATCTTCATAATTAAACACTTTAATGACATGTAGGTTCATAAATGGCAGCATGAACCTAGTAAATTCGTTCTCCCCTTTGTGCATGCACTTAATTCAATCAATGTGTTGAATTATTGAGTTAATTCCTTCCCTTGGACGTTCTTGAACCCATCCATGCATGTGTAGTAGCCTATAGGTCAATTCAAAGTGTGAACATGTTCAAGGAGCTCTATGGTCAACATAGAATTAGTTGGCAGCTACTTCTTGGCCGAATAAGTGCCTTGGAAAGTTAGAAGACAGCCATCATACATGCACTTAAGCCATTCATGCATTCTATCATCCCATGCATTTGATCCATTCATGGACTAGCCTTTAATGTTCATTCATGCATTCGACACATGCATGAATTTGTAGAAACATTGCATCTAGCCGTACATGCACCAGCATTTAATACTTCTTCATTCATGAGTGTGGAATGCCCAAAAGAGATGTTTCTTCATGCATACATTGTGTCGTCCTTGATCATTGAATCTACAAAAAAAAATCAAATTATGAGACATCATGTGAACACATTAATGTCATGCATTAAATCGGCTAAAATGTGAACATAATTAAAATATGTAATGACTGTGACATATTAAAACAAATATTAATATAAGTCAAATTTGATGCTTAAATAATTATGTTCAGATTTTATTTAATGCATTAAAGTCTAAAACTGGTTTTGAGCTAAAATGAGCTAAGCTTTGGCCCTTAAGCTAAAGTTGAGCTGAGATTAAACTCCTAAGCTGAAGTTGAGCTAAGGTTTAGCTCGTGAGCTGAATATGAGCTAGGAGTGAGCTCGGTTTAGCTTAGGCAAGTTGGATTGAGCTCGAATAAGTTGGATTTGAGCTGGACGGAGCTCGTGGAGTTGGAAACGAGTTAGGATCAGCTTGCCAACATGTCAATGCTCGGCTTGACAGACTTGTTCGATGAAGTTCGCGGGGCGTGCTCGTATCATTCCCCCCTCTTTTAGGCGACTTGTCCTCAAGTCGAGCTGTTTGTCCATGGGAGAGCTTTAACCCATGCATGGTTTTCTTCGGTCAAATGGGATGGAAGATGTCTCACAAACCTGAAAAAGTCTCACCACTTTTAGAAAAGAAAAACTCAAAGTAGTTAGAGACACATGATAATCAAAATTCAAGGAAAACGCATTCAACTGATCATATGCCCATAATCTTAATTGTGCAAAACAGGCATACGTAAATTTATCAAAAAGTCTTGTTAAGCCATCTTTACACACAAGTGAACTTAGCTGAATCAAGGGGTAATTAGTCATGAACATTTGTAAAGATTCAAATACGTTAATCCACAACCAAAACTTTTCAATATGTTTATTCAAAAATAACAATTCATGAGAATGTACACACAAAGTGTACCATGGCCAATTGGAAACTAACTCACTCTTTCGCTTATTGACAACATGATTTGTGTAATCACTTTTCAACACAAACGGATCACTACTAGGCCAAAGACAACAATCAATCACAACAAGGTACAAAGAATTTCCAAACATCAAACCATCAATAAGATTTTCAACAACATTCGAATAGAGTAAAGATATTTGAAAATTTTCATAAACTTTACCTTATCGATCTTGAAGAGAAGAAAATTTAGGATCGGTTTTACCTTTTTCAAACAAGATGAATCTTTTCTCTTTGGACAGATAATGTAAAACAAACCTTTTACCTCGATCAACTTGGGTGGGTGACAAAGCACCATGACAGCTCGTGCTTTTTAAAGGGTTACATTCACAAAAATGTAAAAGGTTAGTTTCAATAGGAGGGATGGACTGAAAAGAAAAAAATAAATCATCGTTGAAATTTGATTCACGTCCCAAAGCATAAGTCGATCTTACCTTCTCAAAATGGAACGAAAATTTCAGATGTGGCCAAGCAAGGTAATTAGTAAACGAATCAAAATTGAAACCCAAATCATTGAATTTCACCTTCTTATCAAAAGTTCGAACATCAAGCAAACATAATTTGAATGCTAATGATGCAAAGTGCTTAATGTTTCCATAAAATGAATTCATGTAGCAAATACCAGGCTTGAACACACGAACTTGATTAGGAATTCCGACAAGCAACATATTAGAAGAAGATATAATCAACTCACCACACGAATTATATTTCACTAGTTTAAACACACATGTTGAATTGACAAAATCAAGCATACCAATATGCAAAGGTTCATGCTTCAAGAGTATCAATCGGGAATGCAAATCACTACATGGAAATTTCACACAAAAACTCAAAGATTGTTCATGAAGAACACAATTGCACATATCATGTGAAGATCTTTTAACATGGATGCCAAACAAAGAATTTTTAGAGAACATGCAACTTTTTAAACAGGCAGATTTATCACAAATCAATTGAGCAGGCATATTTAAACATAAAGATTTAACACATGAATTCAAAAAGTTTGCATGGTCAAACACATCAGAATTTTTAAGTGACAGACTTTGATCAAACACATTCAAAATTCACTTAGAGAAAACTAATCCAATGCTGTCAACAAATTTGCCAATGTAGTAATCGTCATAAGAAAAGTTGTATATGGCACCTTTTAAAACAAAATCATTAACAACAGTAAGTGAACAAAAATTAGCCAAATCAAGTGACTTTGATTCGATAAACAAAGAATCCTTACCTTTCTTACCTTCGATCGCAAGTGGGTGGTTGTCATTCGCGAACTAACCTTTTTCGAACAACCTAAAACACCTCTCATTTGGAAGGTAATGTAGATGGAATTGGTCGTGCAAACTTCTAGGAACCTGAAAAGTTAAATCACAAGAAGATCAAACATGTGGGTTAGTAGAAATAATCCTCACTTGCTTACTTGTTTTCTCACTTGATTCTTTTTCTTCTGAATCACTCGTTCCTTTTGTTTCAATTTCTTTTTCATCTTCTTTTTCACTCTCAAACTCTTTTTCATTCTCTTTTTCAATCTCATTTTCTTTTTCATTTTCTTTTTGCTTTTCAAAGGCTTTTTCAAGTTCTCTCAAGATTCGCTCATTTTCTCTCTTACTTGCCTTTTGCCTCTCTTTTCTTTTTATTTCATTTTTTTCTTCCTTTGCTTTTTCTTTTCTTTTCTTTGTTTTCTCTTTACAAGAATGTACAGAAGAACGATGAGAATACAAAAAGATGAAGAACTATTTGCATATGATTCACAATTAAAACTTCGTGAAGAATACTCCGAGTAAGATTTCGTTGACGATCTAGTAGGAGTATGTCTTTCTCTCTGAACACCATTTTGGAACGAATCAAAATCGTAATCGGCTTCTCGTCTTCTCGAATTTCTTGATGAAAAGGACTTTCGATCGAAGTCACTTCTCGAATTCGCTGATGAATATGAGTCATAGTATGAATCTCTTTGTCTCGATGTAGATGGCGAAAAAGAATCATGATAGGAACTTTTTCTCAAGTACTAGTCGGGGGTATATCTCCGTGGGGTTCTTGTCTCCATTTTTTGACTCGAAGAAACTCTATCACTTTGATCTTGTTTTTCCAAATGATTTAATCTCTCGTGTATGTTCTTAGTGTTGGACCCCATCATTTTTCGCATTTCTTGTACCAAGTATTGGTATTCCGATTTGGTGAACTCTTCGCGTGACATGATTTTTGTTGTTGAAAAGAAAATGTTAGATCACAACACAAAATAAAAAAAATCAAGTACCTCACCACAAATCTCACTATTTCACTCGCAAAGAAATATTGATGAACACTCCACTCGTGTTTGCACTCATTTTTAGGCTTTTTCAAACTCACAAATGTTCTCACACACTCTAGCCTTTTACCACTCAAGCTTACTCTCGTAACCTCGTATTTTGATTCTTTTGACTCATCTAGGTGCCTTGGGGTCGGCTTCAAAATCGGTTACAAGGGATAAGATGTATAGGTTATGGGTAGGCTAAAAGAAAAAAATTTTCTTTGATGTAGTATGGCGTTTTGGAAATGGGGGGGGTTAAAATTTGATAAAAAGATTATTTTTGAAATTGAAACAATGATAAACAACAGAGAAGAAATTGAGCACTTCACTTTTTTTTTCTTTTTTTTTTATAATTTCGTATTTCTTTCTTCTTCTTTTTTTTACAACTTTCAATATAGCACTTTTACAATGATAAAAACGAAAATACAAGTTAATTTTTTTTCAAATTTTTTTTACTACGAACCTAGTTCGGTCTTGATACGAACATCGGCACCTCTCGATTTACAAGCTCTGATACTAAATGATGTGATTCGACCCGGGTAGATGAGTCGAATTCACGTCGTTGCCCGATCGTAGTTCAAGAGAGTCATTCGTGCCTTGGATTTTAGTAATAGTAGTAAAAGAATTAGAATAGGATAAGCGGAAGGTTTCAAGAAGGGTAAGTTTAGTAATAGGTTCGGTTAAGGGTAGCAAAGATGGATGAAGGATAGAAGGCTCGATTTGGGTTAACAAGAAAAAATTTAAAAGATGGGAATGGGAAAACGAACTCAACGTTAGGAATGATTCAACACTAAGAAGTGTCACCCCGATTCCTATATTGTTAAGGTGAAAAATATGGATAGATAGATAGGTGAATGCCACACCAAGATTGGTGATAAGTTCAAAACAAGACGATTGACGCCATTAGCACAAGCCAGATAAGTCGTTCGAAACTTGTACAAGATATGAGAGGAAGCAACCTCACAAGAACAATGTTCATTAACAAATTTGGCAAAAGTCCCTTACAAATGAAAGAAAACAAATATTTATAGGCACATAGATGACCATTCAAATTCGGCCTCTAGGTGTTCACACAATAATAAAAATGTTCACACTAATGTATTAAAATAGTTCATAAATTCGGCAGATTCATGCACTAGCTGAATGGACACTTTCTTCCCCCTTGGTTTGTGCATGAATGCTTAGTCATAAAGAAAGGCTTCAAGTGACTTGTATGTGCACCAAAAGGTTGCATTCATCTCCTTGGGACGTTCATGCACTTGTATGGAACATGTATCTTCATAATTAAACACTTTAATGACATGTAGGTTCATAAATGGCAGCATGAACCTAGTAAATTCGTTCTCCCCTTTGTGCATGCACTTAATTCAATCAATGTGTTGAATTATTGAGTTAATTCCTTCCCTTGGATGTTCTTGAACCCATCCATGCATGTGTAGTAGCCTATAGGTCAATTCAAAGTGTGAACATGTTCAAGGAGCTCTATGGTCAACATAGAATTAGTTGGCAGCTACTTCTTGGCCGAATAAGTGCCTTGGAAAGTTAGGAGACAGCCACCATACATGCACTTAAGCCATTCATGCATTCTATCATCCCATGCATTTGATACATTCATGGACTAGCCTTTAATGTCCATACATGCATTTGACACATGCATGAATTTGTAGAAACATTGTATCTAGCCGTACATGCACCAGCATTTAATACTTCTTCATTCATGAGTGTGGAATGCCCAAAAGAGATGTTTCTTCATCCATACATTGTGTCGTCCTTGATCATTGAATCTACAAAAAAAAATCAAATTATGAGACATCATGTGAACACATTAATGTCATGAATTAAATCGGCTAAAATGTGAACATAAATAAAATATGTAATGACTGTGACATATTAAAACAAATATTAATATAAGTCAAATTTGATGCTTAAACAATTATGTTCAGATTTTGTTTAATGCATTAAAGTCTAAAATCGGTTTTGAGCTAAAATGAGCTAAGCTTTAGCCCTTAAGCTAAAGTTGAGCTGAGATTAAACTCCTAAGCTGAAGTTGAGCTAAGGTTTAGCTCGTGAGCTGAATATGAGCTAGGAGTGAGCTCGGTTTAGCTCAAAAAAGTTGGATTGAGCTCGAATAAGTTGGATTTGAGCTGGAGGGAGCTCGTGGAGCTGGAAACGAGCTGGCATCAGCTTGCCAACATGTCAATGTTCGGCTTGATAGACTTGTTCGATGAAGTTCGCGGGGCGTGCTCTTATCATGAAGTCTCCATGGCCAACCGAAAAGACACCAGCTTCTTTGATAGAGGATTGAATGCATGTAGTGATTACTCATGAAGCAAACGGTTATGGAAGTTGAAATAAATGATGCTGCCCAATTTAAAGAAGAATAATGCTCTCCTTTAATTGATAAAACAACTTCTTAATGATGTAATAAAACCTCTTTGTAACAGCCCTGATGCAAGCATGCCCCATGCAATAGCTAGCTCGAGCAAAGACTCCATGGTGCTACCTCAAGGTCTTGTCACTCGAGCTCGAGCCAAGGTGTTTAAAAAGTCTATCGCAGCTTTTGAGGCTCAACTTTGGGATGAAACACTATTAGGACATTTTGAGAAAGCTTATCCCAGCTCTTTGAATTCACTGTACAATTGCCTACAAGTCTAGTTCAGCTCACCGAGCTCACCACCAGCTTAAAACCAGCTCACTAGCTTGGAATTCAGCTCACTTCCAGTTCCTCAGCTCGGGTCTAGCTCACTACCAGCTCACGAGTCTAAGCCCAGCTCGGTTTTAGCTCATGAGCTAAACTTCAGCTCATGAAGTCCAACTTTGACTTCATTTATTTTCTATTGACTTAAATTTAATAAGCCTATTACAAGTTATTTAATATGCTATAAAATAAATAGTGTTCATATTAGTAGTTTAATTATGTCTTAAAATGCTTAAATGATGTTAATTAAATTTAGTCACAGCCGAATTTAATTCTTTTGCTTGTGTTCACATTAACCGGAATTTTCACTTGTCTTGTGTGGTGACACTGATGTGAACCGGCCCAGGTAGATGAGTAGAATTCACGTAGTTGTCCGATCGTAGTTCGAGAGGGTCGTTCGTGCCTCAGATTTTAGTAATAAAAGTAAAAGAATTAGAATAGGATAAGCGGAAGGTTTCGAGAAGGGTAAGTTTAGTATAGGTTCGGTTAAGGGTAGCAAAGATGGATGAAGGATAGAAGGCTCAGTTTGGGTTAACAAGAAAAAAATTTTAAAAAAATGGAAAGGAAAACGAACTCAACGTCAGGAATGATTCAACACTAAGAAGTGTCACCCCGATTCCTATATTGTTAAGGTGAAAAATATGGATAGATGGATAGGTGAACGCCACACCAAGATTGGTGATAAGTTCAAAACAAGACGATTGACGCCACTAGCACAAGCCAGATAAGTCGTTCGAAACTTGTATGAGATATGAGAGGAAGCAACCTCACAAGAACAATGTTCATTAACAAATTAGGCAAAAGTCCCTTACAAATGAAAGAAAACAAATATTTATAGGCACATAGATGACCATTCAAATTCGGCATCTAGGTGTTCACACAATAATAAAAATGTTCACACTAATGTATTAAAATAGTTCATAAATTCGGCAGATTCATGCACTAGCTGAATGGAAACTTTCTTCCCCCTTGGTTTGTGCATGAATGCTTAGTCATAAAGAAAGGCTTCAAGTGACTTGTATGTGTACCAAAAGGTTGCATTCATCTCCTTGGGACGTTCATGCACTTGTATGGAACATGTATCTTCATAATTAAACACTTTAATGGCATGTAGGTTCATAAATGGCAGCATGAACCTAGTAAATTCGTTCTCCCCTTTGTGCATGCACTTAATTCAATCAATGTGTTGAATTATTGAGTTAATTCCTTCCCTTGGACGTTCTTGAACCCATCCATGCATGTGTAGTAGCCTATAGGTCAATTCAAAGTGTGAACATGTTCAAGGAGCTCTATGGTCAACATAGAATTAGTTGGCAGCTACTTCTTGGCCGAATAAGTGCCTTGGAAAGTTAGAAGACAGCCACCATACATGCACTTAAGCCATTCATGCATTCTATCATCCCATGCATTTGATCCATTCATGGACTAGCCTTTAATGTTCATTCATGCATTCGACACATGCATGAATTTGTAGAAACATTGCATCTAGCCGTACATGCACCAGCATTTAATACTTCTTCATTCATGAGTGTGGAATGCCCAGAAGAGATGTTTCTTCATCCATACATTGTGCCGTCCTTGATCATTGTATCTACAAAAAAATAAAATCAAATTATGAGACATCATGTGAACACATTAATGTCATGCATTAAATCGGCTAAAATGTGAACATAATTAAAATATGTAATGACTGTGACATATTAAAACAAATATTAATATAAGTCAAATTTGATGCTTAAATAATTATGTTCAGATTTTATTTAATACATTAAAGTCTAAAACCAGTTTTGAGCTCAAATGAGCTAAGCTTTAGCCCTTAATCTAAAGTTGAGCTGAGATTAAACTCCTAAGTTGAAGTTGAGCTAAGGTTTAGCTCGTGAGCTGAATATGATGAGCTAGGAGTGAGCTCGGTTTAGCTCAGGCAAGTTGGATTGAGCTCGAATAAGCTGGATTTGAACTGGACGGAGCTCGTGGAGCTGGAAACGAGCTGGGATCAGCTTTCCAACATGTCAATGCTTGGCTTGACAGACTTGTTCGATGAAGTTCGCGGGGCGTGCTAGTATCATTCCCCCCTCTTTTAGGCGACTTGTCCTCAAGTCGAGCCGTTTTTCCATGGGAGAACTTTGACTCATGCATGGTTTTTCTCGGCCAAATGGGATGGAAGATGTCACACAAACCTGAAAAAGTCTCACCACTTTTGGAAAGGAGAAACTCAAAGAAGTTAGAGACACATGATAATCAAAATTCAAGGAAAACGCATTCAACTGATCATATGCCCATAATCTTAATTGTGCAAAACAGGCATACTTAAATTTATCAAAAAGTCTTGTTAAGCCATCTTTACAAACATGTGAACTTAGCTGAACCAAGGGGTAATCAGTCATGAACATTTGTAAAGATTCAAACACGTTAATCCACAACCAAAACTTTTCAATATGTTTATTCAAAAATAACAACTCATGGGAATGTACACGCAAAGTGTACCATGGCCAATTGGAAACTAACTCACTCTTTCGCTTATTAACAACATGATTTGTGTAATCACTTTCCAACACAAACGGATCACTACTAGGCCAAAGACAACAATTAATCACAACAAGGTACAAACAGTTTCAAAACATCAAACCATCAAAAAGATTTTCAACAACAGTCGATTAGAGTAAAGGTATTTGAAAATTTTCATAAACTTTACCTTGTCGATCTTGAAGAGAAGAAAATTTATAATCGGTTTTACCTTTTTCAAACAAGATAAATCTTCTCTCTTCGGACAGATAATGTAAAATAAACCTTTTATCTCGATCAACTTGGATGGGTGACGAAGCACCATGACAGCTCGTGCCTTTTAAAGGGTTACATTCACAAAAATGTAAAAGGTTAGTTTCAATAGGAGGTATGGACTGAAAAGAAAAAAATAAATCGTCGTTGAAATTTGATTCAAGTCCCAAAGCATAAGTCGATATTACCTTCTCAAAATGAAACAAAAATTTCAGATGTGGCCAAGCAAGTTGACTAGTAAACGAATCAAAATTGAAACCCAAATCATTGAATTTTACCTTTTTATCAAAATTTCGAACATCAAGAAAACATAATTTGAATGCAAATGATGCAAAGTGCTTAATGTTCCCATAAAATGAATTCATGTAGCAAATACCAGGCTTGAACACACGAACTTGGTCATTTGATTTAGCAGGCAACATGTTAAATGAGGAAAATATAATCAACTCATCGCATGATTCAAATTTCACTCGTTTAAACACACATGTTGAATTGACAAAACTGAGCATACCAATATGCAAAGGTTCATGCTTCAAGAGTATCAATCGGGAATGCAAATCATTACATGGAAATTTCACACAAAAACTCAAAGATTGTTCATGAAGAACACAATTGCACATATCATGTGAAGATCTTTTAACATGGATGCCAAAAAAAGAATTTTTATAATCAAACAAATCAAAACGTGAAAAAATGTTATCACACACATTCATAATTTGCACAGGATGAACCAATCCAATAGAATCAACAGAGTTGTCGTTATAAAACATGTCATAAGATGGAATCTTCATGGCATCTTTTGAAACAACATCGTTAACATTAATATGTGAACAGTAATTAACCAAATCAAAATATGGAAGGTTTTCAAAAATAAGGCCATAAAAATCTATATGAGCAACTTTGTATTCAAATGGCCTTGAATCAATAAATAAGGAATCCTTACCTTTCTTACCTTCAATTGCAAGTGGGTGGTTTGATGTAATCCAGCCTGGGTAGATGAGTCGAATTCATGTAGTTGCTCGATCGTAGTTCGAGAGAGTCTTTCCTGCCTTAGATTTTAGTAATAAAAGTAAAAGAATGGAATAGGATAAGCGAAAGGTTTCAAGAAGGGTAAGTTTAGTAATAGGTTCGGTTAAGGGTAGCAAGATGGATGAAGGATAGAAAGCTCGGTTTGGGTTAACAAGAAAGAAATTTAAAAGATGGAAATGGAAAACGAACTCAACATCAGAAATGATTCAACACTAAGAAATGTCACCCCGATTCCTATATGGTTAAGGTGAAAAATATGGATAGATGGATAGGTGAACGCCACACCAAGATTGGTGATAAGTTCAAAACAAGACGATTGACGCCACTAGCACAAGCCAGATAAGTCGTTCGAAACTTGTACGAGATATAAGAGGAAGCAACCTCACAAGAAAAATGTTCATTAACAAATTTGGCAAAAGTTCTTTACAAAATGAAAGAAAACAAATATTTATAAGCACATAGATGACCATTCAAATTCGGCATCTAGGTGTTCACACAATAATAAAAACGTTCACACTAATGTATTAAAATAGTTCATAAATTCGGTGATGTGATCCGGCCTGGGTAGATGAGTCGAATTCACGTAGTTGCCCGATCATAGTTCGAGAGAGTCGTTCATGTCTCAGATTTTTAGTAATAAAAGTAAAAGAATGGAATAGGATAAGCAGAAGGTTTCAAGAAGGGTAAGTTTAGTAATAGGTTCGGTTAAGGGTAGCAAAGATGGATGAAGGATAGAAGGCTCGGTTTGGGTTAACAAGAAAGAAATTTAAAAGATGGGAATGGAAAAACGAACTCAACGTCAGGAATGATTCAACACTAAGAAGTGTCACCCCGATTCCTATATTGTTAAGGTGAAAAATATGGATAGATGGATAGGTGAACGCCACACCAAGATTGGTGATAAGTTCAAAACAAGATGATTGATGCCACTAGCACAAGCTAGATAAAAACTTGTACAAGATATGAGAGGAAGTAACCTCACAAGAATAATGTTCATTAACAAATTTGGCAAAAGTCCTTTTACAATGAAATCAACAAACTATTTAAAGGCAATCATGTAGTAACCGAATGGACAAATTAGCTAGCTTAAAGGCTAAGCAAATTCGGTCATGAACTAGCTAGAATATTCTAGAATGAACACATTAATTGACTAGGTCTTGATTCGGTGATGGAAGTGTATTGAGCAGGCTTCATGTATGAGCATAAACACTTGGATGAATGTGAAGCTTTGGAAGCCAATGGGATTGTCTAGGTTCGGCCATGGGATGCATGAAACTCCCAAGTGGTGTCTCTTGGCCGAATAGGTGCTTAGAAAACTCCAAGGGTCCTCCCACATGCATCGGTTGTACATGGAACTTGGAAGGAGGCTTGAACCTAGCCGTACATGCACTTGCATTAATTATCCCCCATTCATGAATGTGTGCCGTCCAAGGGAGATGCACCTTTCATTATGCATTAACCTTCCATGTACATGAATGTATGTCCTCCAAACATTGAACCGATCCATGCATGAATCTTCCCGTTCAATGAACATTCCCGTTCATGCACCTTGCATTAAATGCCATGAATGTATCTTCCAAATTCGGCTAACCTACATAATTAAATAACATGATTAAATAACACACAACTATTCATATAAGTATGATTTAAAAAAATAACTAAATAACTTAATGACACTAACTAAATTTGGACATAATAATTATAAGTCAACTTATCATATTAAATTCGGCTGGCTCAAATAGTCAAAAACACTTAGTGAGCTAAGTTGAGCTAGGGAATTCGGCATGAGCTGTAGCAAACTAAGTTATAAGCTAGACTAAAACTTAGTTTATTGAAATGAAAAAGGAATGAGCTGAAACGAGCTAAAATCAAGCTCAAACGAGCTAAAACGAGCTCAAGTGAGCTAATGTGAGCTGAATGGCGCATGGGGAGCTGGAGAGGAGCTAAGATCGGATTGCAAAATGGTGCATGGAGTCTTCAAGAAGTTGCCCTTAGCTCCTCCAACGTCATGGACCTTGTTATCATCCCAAATACGCAACACAAAGGCTGATATAGCATCTTCAATTTGCTTGGTTTGAGCTCGAGTCATGGGGCCTTTTGGAAGCTCAATTAATTCTTGGTGTGCATTCGAGGATGCCCCGGGTGTGCTCACATCATTCGGCAGATTCATGCACTAGCTGAATGGACACTTTCTTCCCCCTTGGTTTGTGCATGAATGCTTATTCATAAAGAAAGGCTTCAAGTGACTTGTATGTGCACCAAAAGGTTGCATTCATCTCCTTGGGACGTTCATGCACTTGTATGGAACATGTATCTTCATAATTAAACACTTTAATGGCATGTAGGTTCATAAATGGCAGCATGAACCTAGTAAATTCGTTCTCCCCTTTGTGCATGCACTTAATTCAATCAATGTGTTGAATTATTGAGTTAATTCCTTCCCTTGGACGTTCTTGAACCCATCCATGCATGTGTAGTAGCCTATAGGTCAATTCAAAGTGTGAACATGTTCAAGGAGCTCTATGGTCAACATAGAATTAGCTAGGAGCTACTTCTTGGCTAAATAAGTGCCTTGGAAAGTTAGAGACAGCCACCATACATGCACTTAAGCCATTCATGCATTCTATCATCCCATGCATTTGATCCATTCGTGGACTAGCCTTTAATGTCCATACATGCATTCGACACATGCATGAATTTGTAGAAACATTGCATCTAGCCGTACATGCACCAGCATTTAATACTTCTTCATTCATGAGTGTGGAATGCCCAAAAGAGATGTTTCTTCATCCATACATTGTACCGTCCAAAGGGATGTACCTACATGAAGTAAACAAGTCATTAAGACATCTCATGAACACTCATAAATTCGGCATGATGTGAACACATTAATGTCATGCATTAATTCGACTATGTGAACATAATCAATTTATATAATGACAATGACATATTAATAACAAATATTAATATAAGACAAGTTTAATGCTAAAATGAATATGTGCAAATTTTTATTTAATGTATTAAAGACAAAATCGAGTTTAAACTAAAATGAGCTAAGCTTTAGCTCGTGAGCTAAAGTTGAGCTGAGGCTAAACTCCTAAGTTGAAGTTGAGCTAAGGTTTAGCTCGTGAGCTGAATATGAGCTAGGAGTGAGTTCAGTTTAGCTTAGGCAAGTTAGATTGAGCTCGAATAAGCTATATTTGAGCTGGACGGAGCTCGTGGAGCTGGAAACGAGCTGGGATTAGCTTGCCAACATGTCAATGCTCGGCTTGACAGACTTGTTCGATGAAGTTCGCGAGGCATGCTCGTATCATTCCCCCCTCTTTTAGGTGACTTGTCCTCAAGTCGAGCCGTTTGTCCATGGGAGAACTTTGACTTGTGCATGGTTTTCCTTGATCAAATGGGATGGAAGATGTCACACAAACCTGAAAAATTCTTACCACAGCCAATAAAAAGAAACTCAAAGGAGTCAGATTCAAATGTGTTCGATAGTTCATAAAAAATTCATTCAATCGAACATATGCCAAAAATCTCAATTGGACAAAGCAAGCATACGTAAATTTATCAAAGAGTTTCGTTAGACCATCGTTGCAAACATGAAAACCAAGTTGGATCAAGGGATAATTGGTTGTAAATGATGGCAGGCACTTAAAGACATTATTCCTTATCCAAAACATTTCAGAATGTTTATTCAAAAATAACAATTCATGGGATTGTACACGCAAAGTGTACCATGGCCAATTGGAAACTAAATCACTATTTCGCTTATTAACAACATGATTTGTGTAATCACTTTCCAACACAAACGGATCACTACTAGGCCAAAGACAACAATCAATCATAACGAGGTACAAACAATTTCCAAACATCAAACCATCAAAAAGATTTTCAACAACATTCGAATAGAGTAAAGGTATTTGAAAATTTTCATAAACTTTACCTTGTCGATCTTGAAGAGAAGAAAATTTAGAATCGGTTTTACCTTTTTCAAACAAGATGAATCTTCTCTCTTCGGACAGATAATGTAAAACAAACCTTTTACCTCGATCAACTTGGGTGGGTGACGAAGCACCATGACAGCTAGTGCTTTTTAAAGGGTTACATTCACAAAAAATGTAAAAGGTTAGTTTCAATAGGAGGTATGGACTGAAAAGAAAAAAATAAATCATCGTTGAAATTTGATTCAAGTCCCAAAGCATAAGTCGATATTACCTTCTCAAAATGGAACGAAAATTTTAGATGTGGCCAAACAAGGTGATTAGTAAACGAATCAAAATTAAAACCCAAATCATTGAATTTCACCTTCTTATCAAAAGTTTGAACATCAAGCAAACATAATTTGAATGCAAACGATGCAAAGTGCTTAATGTTTCTATAAAATGAATTCATGTAGCAAATACTAGGCTTGAACACACGAACTTGATTAGGAATTCCAACAAGCAACATATTAGAAGAAGATATAATCAACTCACCACACGAATTATATTTCACTAGTTTAAACACACATGTTGAATTGACAAAACCGAGCATACCAATATGCAAAGGTTCATGCTTCAAGAGTATCAATCAGGAATGCAAATCACTACATGAAAATTTCGCACAAAAACTCAAAGATTATTCATGAAGAACATAATTGCACATATCATGTGAAGATCTTTTAACATGGATGCCAAAAAAAGAATTTTTAGAGAACATGCAACTTTTTAAACAGGCAGATTTATCACAAATCAATTGAGCAGGCATATTTAAACATAAAGATTTAACACATGAATTCAAAAAGTTTGCATGGTCAAACACATCAGAATCTTTAAGTGACAGACTTTGATCAAACACATTCAAAATTCGCTTAGAGAAAACTAATCAAATGTTGTCAACAAATTTGCCAATGTAGTAATTGTCATAAGAAAAGCTGTATATGGCACCTTTTAAAACAAAATCGTTAACAACAGTAAGTGAACAAAAATTAGCCAAATCAAGTGACTTTGATTCGATAAACAAAGAATCCTTACCTTCCTTACCTTCGATCGCAAGTGGGTGGTTGTCATTCGCGAACTTACCTTTTTCGAACAACCTAAAACACCTCTCGTTTGGAAGGTAATCTAGATGGAATTGGTCACACAAACCTCTAGGAACCTGAAAAGTTAGTTCACAAGAAGATCAAACATGTGGGTTAGTAGAGATAATCCTCACTTGCTCACTTGTTTTCTCACTCGATTCTTTTTCTTCTGAATCACTCGTTCCTTTTGTTTCAATTTCTTTTTCATCTTCTTTTTCACTCTCAAACTCTTTTTCATTCTCTTTTTCAATCTCATTTTCTTTTTATTTTTCTTTTTACGTTTCAAAGGCTTTTTCAAAGGCTTTTTCAAGTTCTCTTAAGATTCGCTCATTTTCTCTCTTACTTGCCTTTTGCCACTCTTTTCTTTTTATTTCTTTTTCTTTTTCTTCTTTTGCTTTTTCTTTTCTTTTCTTTTTTTGTTTTCTCTTTACAAGAATGTACAGAAGAACGATGAGAATACAAATCTTATTCGAAAGATGAAGAACTATTTGCATGTGATTCACAATCAAAACTTCGTGAAGAATACTCCGAGTAAGATTTCATTGACGATCTAGTAGGAGTATGTCTTTCTCTCCGAACGCCATCTTGAAACAAATTAAAATCGTAATCGGCTTCTCGTCTTCTCGAATTTCTGGATGAAAAGGACTTTCGATCGAAGTCACTTCTCGAATTCGCTGATGAATATGAGTCATAGTATGAATCTCTTTGTCTCGAAGTAGATGGCGAAAAGGAATCACGATAGGAACTTTTTTTCAAGTAGTAGTCGGGGGTATATCTCCGTGGGGTTCTTGTCTCCATTTTTCGACTCAAAGAAACTCTATCACTTTGATCTTGTTTTTCCAAATGATTTAATCTCTCGTGTATGTTCTTAGTGTTGGACTCCATCATTTTTCACATTTCTTGTACCAAGTATTGGTATTCCGATTCGGTGAACTCTTCACGTGACATGATTTTTGTTGCTGAAAAGAAAATGTTAGATCACAACACAAAATAAAAAAAATCAAGTACCTCACCACAAATCTCACTATTTCACTCGCAAAGAAATATTGATGAACACTCCACTCGTGTTTGCACTCGTTTTTAGGCTTTTTCAAACTCTCGAATATTCTCACACACTCTAACCTTTTTCCACTCAAGCTTACTCTCGTAACCTCGTATTTTGTTTCTTTTGACTCGTCTAGGTACTTTGGGGTCGGCTTCAAAATGATTACAAGGGATAAGATGTATAGGTGTACGGGTAGGCTAAAAGAAATTTTTTTGGTATAGTGTGGCGTTTTTGAAATGTGGGGGGTTAAAATTTGATGAAAAGATTATTTTTTTGATATTGAAACAATGATAAACAATAGAGAAGAAACTGAGCACTTCACTTTTTTTTTCTTTTGTTTTTTTTATAATTTCGTATTTCTTTCTCTTTTTTTTTTACAACTTTCAATATAGCACTTTTACAATGATAAAAAACAAAAATACAACTTAATTTTTTTTCACAACGAACCTAGTTCGGTCTTGATACGAACATCGGCGCCTCTCGATTTACAAGCTCTGATACCAAATGATGTGATTCAGCCTGGGTAGATGAGTCAAATTCACGTAGTTGCCCGATCGTAGTTCGAGAGAGTCGTTCGTGCCTTAGATTTTAGTAATAAAAGTAAAAGAATGGAATAGGGTAAGCGAAAGGTTTCAAGAAGGGTAAGTTTAGTAATAGGTTCGGTTAAGGGTAGCAAGATGGATGAAGGATAGAAAGCTCGATTTGGGTTAACAAGAAAGAAATTTAAAAGATGGAAATGGGAAACGAACTCAATGTCAGGAATGATTCAACACTAAGAAGTGTCACCCCGATTTCTATATGGTTAAGGTAAAACATATGGATAGATGGATAGGTGAACGCCACACCAAGATTGGTGATAAGTTCAAACAAGAACGATTGACGCCACTAGCACAAGCCAGATAAGTCGTTCGAAACTTGTACGAGATTTGAGAGGAAGCAACTTCACAAGAACAATGTTCATTAACAAATTTGGCAAAAGTCCTTTACAAAATGAAAGAAAACAAATATTTATAGGCACATAGATGACCATTCAAATTTGGCATCTAGGTGTTCACACAATAATAAAAACGTTCACACTAATGTATTAAAATAGTTCATAAATTCAAAAAATTCATACACTAGCTGAATGGACACTTTCTTCCCCCTTGGTTTGTGCATGAATGCTTAGTCATAAAGAAAGGCTTCAAGTGACTTGTATGTGCACCAAAAGGTTGCATTTATCTCCTTGGGACGTTCATGCACTTGTATGGAACATGTAGCTCCATAATTAAACACTTTAATGGCATGTAGGTTCATAAATGGCAGCATGAACCTAGTAAATTCGTTCTCCCCTTTGTGCATGCACTTAATTCAATCAATGTGTTGAATTATTGAGTTAATTCCTTCCCTTGGACGTGCTTGAACCCATCCATGCATGTGTAGTAGCCTATAGGTCAATTCAAAGTGTGAACATGTTCAAGGAGCTCTATGGTCAACATAAAATTAGTTAGCAGCTACTTCTTGGCCGAATAAGTGCCTTGGAAAGTTAGGAGACAGCCACCACACATGCACTTAAGCCATTCATGCATTCTATCATCCCATGCATTTGATCCATTCATGGACTAGCCTTTAATGTCCATACATGCATTCGACACATGCATGAATTTGTAGAAACATTGCATCTAGCCGTACATGCACCAGCATTTAATACTTCTTCATTCATGATTGTGGAATGCCTAAAAGAGATGTTTCTTCATCCATACATTGTACCATCCAAAGGGATGTACCTACATGAAATAAACAAGTCATTAAGACATCTCATGAACACTCATAAATTCGGTATGATGTGAACACATTAATGTCATGCATTAATTCGGCTATGTGAACATAATCAATTTATATAATGACAATGACATATTAATAACAAATATTAATATAAGACAACTTTCAATATAGCACTTTTACAACTTTTTCTTGTTTACAAATATTAATAACAAAGTTCTTTATAATTTTGTATTTCTTTCTCTTGTTTTTTACAACTTTCAATATAGCACTTTTACAATGATAAAAAAACGAAAATACAACTTAATTTTTTTTCAAAATTTTTTTCACAATGAACCTAGTTCGATCTTGATACAAACATCGGCACCTCTCGATTTACAAGCTCTGATACCAAATGATGTGATCCGGCCCGGGTAGATGAGTCAAATTTACGTAGTTGCCCAATCGTAGTTCGAGAGAGTCGTTCGTGCCTCAGATTTTAGTAATAGTAGTAAAAGAATTAGAATAGGATAAGCGGAAGGTTTCAAGAAGGGTAAGTTTAGTATTGGTTCGGTTAAGGGTAGCAAAGATGGATGAAGGATAGAAGGCTCGGTTTGGGTTAACAAGAAAAAAATATAAAAAAATGGAAATGGAAAACGAACTCAACGTCAGGAATGATTCAACACTAAGAAGTGTCACCCAGATTCCTATATTGTTAAGGTGAAAAATATGGATAGATGGATAGGTGAACGCCACACCAAGATTGGTGATAAGTTCAAAATAAGACGATTGACGCCACTAGCACAAGCCAGATAAGTCGTTCGAAACTTGTACGAGATATGAGAGGAAGCAACCTCACAAGAACAATGTTCATTAACAAATTTGGCAAAAGTCTCTTACAAATGAAAGAAAACAAATATTTATAGGCACATAGATGACCATTCAAATTCAGCATCTAGGTGTTCACACAATAATAAAAACGTTCACACTAATGTATTAAAATAGTTCATAAATTCGATGGATTCATGCACTAGTTGAATGGACACTTCCTCCCCCCCAACTGTGTGCATGAATGCTTAGTCATAAAGAAAGGCTTCAAGTGACTTGCATGTGCACCAAAAGGTTGCATTCATCTCCTTGGGACGTTCATGCACTTGTATGGAACATGTAACTTCATAATTAAACACTTTAATGGCATGTCGGTTCATAAATGGCAGCATGAACCTAGTAAATTCGTTCTCCCCTTTGTGCATGCACTTAATTCAATCAATGTGTTGAATTATTGAGTTAATTCCTTCCCTTGGACGTTCTTGAACCCATCCATGCATGTGTAGTAGCCTATAGGTCAATTCAAAGTGTGAACATGTTCAAGGAGCTTTATGGTCAACATAGAATTAGTTGGCAGCTACTTCTTGGCCGAATAAGTGCCTTGGAAAGTTAGGAGACAGCCACCATACATGCACTTAAGCCATTCATGCATTCTATCATCCCATGCATTTGATCCATTCATGGACTAGCCTTTAATGTCCATACATGCATGAATTTGTAGAAACATTGCATCTAGCCGTACATGCACCAGCATTTAATACTTCTTCATTCATGAGTGTGGAATGCCCAAAAGAGATGTTTCTTCATCCATACATTGTGCCGTCTTTGATCATTGTATCTACAAAAAAATAAAATCAAATTATGAGACATCATGTGAACACATTAATGTCATGCATTAAATCGGCTAAAATGTAAACATAATTAAAATATGTAATGACTGTGACATATTAAAACAAATATTAATATAAGTCAAATTTGATGCTCAAATAATTATGTTCAGATTTTATTTAATGCATTAAAGTCTAAAACCGGTTTTGAGCTAAAATGAGCTAAGCTTTAGCCCTTAATCTAAAGTTGAGCTGTGATTAAACTCCTAAGCTGAAGTTGAGCTAAGGTTTAGCTCGTGAGCTGAATATGAGCTAGGAGTGAGCTCGGTTTAGCTCAGGCAAGTTGGATTGAGCTCGAATAAGCTGGATTTGAACTGGACGGAGCTCGTGGAGCTGGAAACGAGCTGGGATCAGCTTGCCAACATGTCAATGCTCGGCTTGACAGACTTGTTCGATAAAGTTCGCGGGGTGTGCTCGTATCAGACACCAATGGACACATGAGGTTTGAAGAGACATCACTCTTGGAGGGTGCATGGAAGGCTAAGGTGCATGGACACTCAAGATGCATGAATCAGTTAAATGTATGAATGGCAAGGTGCAATGATTCCAAAGGTTCATGAATGACCAAGGGCATTGAATGTTGTGCTACCTCTTCATCTACACGAGTGACTATTCGGTCAAAGGGACATAATACATGCATGAGATAGTTGGCCAAATGTCTTCCTCTATGAACCTCTACATTCCGTTCACATTGTGTTCACACAACAAGTCCTTTTAGTTCACCATGTTCACACATATGGACTCTTCAGTTTCGACATTCACACCTATTTTGGCCCTTGGAGTTACATCATTTAATTCATCTCTTTTGGCTAAAGGTTGTCACTTAATTGCTTCATTAAACAAGGGAGGCCGAACCTAGCAAGTGTCCCTTGGAGCTTCATTCATTCACTTATTATTTCTTAAGCATGAAGCATTCATAATTCAAGTTCCATAGCCGAATCTAGTCATGCACATTAAGGGTTAATTTTCTAGAATTTTCTTTTACTTAATTTGTAAGTATGAAAGGACATTCGGCTACCTAGACTTTAGGCCTATAAATACTTGTTAATTTTCCATGTAAAAGGACTTTTGACTCTTTTGTTAATGTTATGCTACCAAAATTGTGAGGCAATTTTTTCTCCATTTCGTTCAAAGATTCGATTGGCTTTCCTAGTGTTCTAGTTGTGTCAGTCATTTCCTTTGTTGAACCCGAACTTATCGCTACCCGTAGTGTGGCATTCGAACATACTGAGGTTCCTATCTTGTTAGATAGTGGGTCGAGGTTTCCTTCACCAATCCTAAACTGAACTGAAAGGGTTTAAAAATAATGGGTCGATACAATTTCGATATTGGTTCTTGTAAGCACCTTTATTGATACGAGCACGCCTTGAGAACTTCATCGAACAAGTCTGTCAAGCCGAGTATTGACATGTTGGCAAGCTGATCCCAGCTCGTTTCCAGCTCCACGAGCTTCGTCTAGCTCAAATCTAGCTTATTCGAGCTCAATCCAACTTGCCTGAGATAAACTGAGCTCACTCCTAGCTCATATTCAGCTTACGAGCTAAACCTTAGCTCAACTTCAGCTTAGGAGTTTAGCCTCAACTCAACTTTAGCTCAGGAGCTAAAGCTTAGCTCATTTTAGTTTAAACTCATTTTTGTCTTTAATACATTAAATAAAAATTTGCACATATTCATTTAAGAATTAAACTTATCTTATATTAATATTTGTTTTAATATGTCATAGTTATTACATATTTAATTTATGTTCACATTTTAGCCGATTTAATGCATGACATTAATGTGTTCACATCATGCCGAATTTATGAGTGTTCATGAGATGTCTTAATGACTTGTTTATTTCATGTAGGTACATCCCTTTGGACGGCACAATGTATGGATGAAGAAACATCTCTTTTGGGCATTCCACACTCATGAATGAAGAAGTATTAAATGCTGGTGCATGTATGGCTAGATGCAATGTTTCTACAAATTAATGCATGTGTCGAATGCATGTATGGACATTAAAGGCTAGTCCATGAATGGATCAAATGCATGGGATAATAGAATGCATGAATGGCTTAAGTGCATGTATGGTAGTTGTCTCCTAACTTTCCAAGACACTTATTTGGCCAAGAAGTAGCTGCCAACTAATTCTATGTTGGCCATAGAGCTCCTTGAACATGTTCACACTTTGAATTGACCTATAGGCTACTACACATGCATGGATGGGTTCAAGAACGTCCAAGGGAAGGAATTAACTCAATAATTCAACACATTGATTGAATTATGTGCATGCACAAAGGGGAGAACGAATTTACTAGGTTTATGCTACCATTTATGAACCTACATGCCATTAAAGTGTTTAATTATGAAGATACATGTTCCATACAAGTGCATGAACGTCCCAAGGAGATGAATGCAACCTTTTGGTGCACATACAAGTCACTTGAAGCCTTTCTTTATGACTAAGCATTCATGCACAAACCAAGGGGGAAGAAAGTGTCCATTCAGCTAGTGCATAAATCTACCAAATTTATGAACTATTTTAATACATTAGTGTGAACGCTTTTATTATTGTGTGAACACCTAGATGCCGAATTTGAATGGTCATCTATGTGCCTATAAATATTTGTTTTCTTTCATTTGTAAGGGACTTTTGCCAAATTTGTTAATGAACATTGTTCTTGTGAGGTTGCTTCCTCTCATATCTCGTACAAGTTTCGAACGACTTATCTGGCTTGTGCTAGTGGCATCAATCGTCTTGTTTTGAACTTATCACCAATCTTGGTGTAGCGTTCACCTATCCATCTATCCATATTTTTCACCTTAATAATATAGGAATCGGGGTGACACTTCTTAGTGTTGAATCATTCCTGACGTTGAGTTCGTTTTCCATTTCCATTTTTTTTAAATTATTTTCTTGTTAACCCAAACCGAGCCTTCTATCCTTCATCCATCTTTGCTACCTTTATCCGAACCTATACTAAACTTACCCTTTTCGAAACCTTTCGCTTATCCTATTCTAATTCTTTTACTACTATTACTAAAATCTGAGGCACGAATGACTCTCTCGAATTACGATCGGGCAACTACGTGAATTTGACTCATCTACCCGGGCTAGATCACATCATTTGGTATCAGATATTGTAAATCGAGAGGCGCCGACATTCGTATCAAGATCGAAATAGGTTCATGGTGAAAAAAAATTTGAAAAAAAATTAAGTTGTATTTTCATTTTTTATCATTGTAAAAGTGCTATATTGAAAGTTGTAAAAAAAAAGAGAAAGAAATACGAAATTATAAAGAAAAAAACAAAAAAAAAAAGTGAAGTGCTCAGTTTCTTCTCTGTTGTTTATCATTGTTTCAATATAAAAAAATAAGCTTTTCATCAAATTTTAACCCCCCCATTTCCAAAACGCCACACTATACCAAAAAAATTTCTTTTAGCCTACCCGTACACCTATACATCTTATCCCTTGTAACCATTTTGAAGCCGACCCCAAAGCACCTAGACGAGTCAAAAGAAACAAAATACGAGGTTACGAGAGTAAGCTTGAGTGGTAAAAGGCTAGAGTGTGTGAGAACATTCGAGAGTTTGAAAAAGCCTAAAAATGAGTGCAAACACGAGTGGAGTGTTCATCAATATTTCTTTGCGAGTGAAATAGTGAGATTTGTGGTGAGGTACTTGATTTTTTTTTTATTTTGTGTTGTGATCTAACATTTTCTTTTCAGCAACAAAAATCATGTCACGCGAAGAGTTCACCGAATCGGAATACCAATACTTGGTACAAGAAATGCGAAAAATGATGGAGTCCAACACTAAGAACATACACGAGAGATTAAATCATTTGGAAAAACAAGATCAAAGTGATAGAGTTTCTTTGAGTCAAAAAATGGAGACAAGAACCCCACGGAGATATACCCCCGACTACTACTTGAAAAAAGTTCCTATCATGATTCCTTTTTGCCATCTACTTCGAGACAAAGAGATTCATACTATGACTCATATTCATCAGCGAATTCGAGAAGTGACTTCGATCGAAAGTCCTTTTCATCAAGAAATTCGAGAAGACGAGAAGCTGATTACGATTTTGATTCGTTCCAAGATGGTGTTCAGAGAGAAAGACATACTCCTACTAGATCGTCAACGAAATCTTACTCGGAGTATTCTTCACAAAGTTTTGATTGTGAATCATATGCAAATAGTTTATCTTTCGAACAAGATTTGTATTCTCATTGTTCTTTTTTACATTCTTGTAAAGAGAAAACAAAGAAAAGAAAAGAAAAAGCAAAAGAAGAAAATGAAAATGAAAAAAAAAAAAAAAAGAGAGGCAAAAGGCAAGTAAGAGAGAAAATGAGCGAATCTTGATAGAACTTGAAAAAGCCTTTGAAAAAGCCTTTGAAACACAAAAAGAAAATGAAAAAGAAAATGAGATTGAAAAAGAGAATGAAAAAGAGTTTGAGAGCGAAAAAAAGATGAAAAAGAAATTGAAACAAAAGGAACAAGTGATT
Organism: Gossypium longicalyx; assembly: GCA_025698465.1. NCBI lineage: Eukaryota > Viridiplantae > Streptophyta > Magnoliopsida > Malvales > Malvaceae > Gossypium > Gossypium longicalyx. Next base: position 40,635,825 of record CM047004.1, read on the forward strand.
CAGAAGAAAAAGAACCGAGTGAGAAAACAAGTGAGCAAGTGAGGATTATTTCTACTAACCCACATATTCGATCTTCTTGTGAATTAACTTTTCAGGTTCCTAGAAGTTTGTGCGACCAATTCCATCTACATTACCTTCCAAACGAGAGGTGTTTTAGGTTGTTCGAAAAAGGTGAGTTCACAAATGACAACCACCCACTTGCGGTCGAAGGTAAGGAAGGTAAGGATTCTTTGTTTATGGAATCAAAGTCACTTGATTTGTCTAATTTTTGTTCACTTACTGTTGTTAACGATTTTGTTTTAAAAGGTACCATATACAGCTTTTCTTATGACGATTACTACATTGGAAAATTTGTTAACAACATTGGATTAGTTTTCTCTAAGCGAATTTTGAATGTGTTTGATCAAAGTCTGTCACTTAAAAATTCTGATGTGATAGACCATGCAAACTTTTTGAATTCATGTGTTAAATCTTTATGTTTAAATATGCTTGCTCAATTGATTTGTGATAAATCTGCCTGTTTAAAAAGTTGCATGTTCTCTAAAAATTCTTTGTTTGGCATCCATGTTAAAAGATCTTCACATGATATGTGCAATTGTGTTCTTCATGAGCAATCTTTGAGTTTTTGTGCGAAATTTCCATATAGTGATTTGCATTCCTGATTGATACTCTTGAAGCATGAACCTTTGCATATTGGTATGCTCGGTTTTGTCAATTCAACATGTGTGTTTAAACTTGTGAAATATAATTCGTGTGGTGAGTTGATTATATCTTCTTCTAATATGTTGCTTATTGGAATTCCTAATCAAGTTCGTGTGTTTAAGCCTGGTATTTGCTACATGAATTCATTTTATGGAAACATTAAGCACTTTGCATCATTTGCATTCAAATTATGTTTGCTTGATGTTTGAACTTTTGATAAGAAGGTGAAATTCAATGATTTGGGTTTCAATTTTGATTCGTTTACTAATTACCTTGTTTGGCCACATCTAAAATTTTCGTTCCATTTTGAGAAGGTAAGATCGACTTATGCTTTGGGACTTGAATCAAATTTCAATGATGATTTATTTTTTTCTTTTCAGTCCGTACCTCCTATTGAAACTAACCTTTTACATTTTTGTGAATGTAACCCTTTAAAAAGCACGAGCTGTCATGGTGCTTCGTCACCCACCCAAGTTGATCGAGGTAAAAGGTTTGTTTTACATTATCTGTTCGAAGAGAGAAGATTCATCTTGTTTGAAAAAGGTAAAACCGATCCTAAATTTTCTTCTCTTCAAGATCGACAAGGTAAAGTTTATGAAAATTTTCAAATACCTTTACTCTATTCGAATGTTGTTGAAATTTCTTTTGATGGTTTGATATTTGGAAATTGTTTGTACCTTGTTGTGATTGATTGTTGTCTTTGGCCTAGTAGTGATCCGTTTGTGTTGCAAAGTGATTACACAAATCATGTTGTTAATAAGCGAAAGAGTGGGTTAGTTTCCAATTGGCCATGGTACACTTTGCGTGTACATTCCCATGAATTGTTATTTTTGAATAAACATATTGAAAAGTTTTGGTTGTGGATTAACGTGTTTGAATCTTTACAAATGTTCATGACTAATTATCCCTTGATTCAGCTAAGTTCACATGTTTGTAAAGATGGCTTAACAAGACTTTTTGATAAATTTACGTATGCTTGTTTTGCACAATTAAGATTCTAGGCATATGATCAGTTCAATGCGTTTTCCTTGAATTTTGATTATCATGTGTCTCTAACTTCTTTGAGTTTCTCTTTTCAAAAGTGGTGAGATCTGTTTGAGTTTGTGTGACATCTTCCATCCCATTTGACCGAGGAAAACCATGCATGAGTCAAAGCTCTCCCATGGACAAATGGCTCGACTTGAGGATAAGTCACCTAAAAGAGGGGGAAATGATACGAGCACGCCCCGCGAACTTCATCGAACAAGTCTGTCAAGCCGAGCATTGACATGTTGGCAAGCTGATCCCAGCTCGTTTCCAGCTCCACGAGCTCTGTCCCAGCTCAAATCCAGCTTATTCGAGCTCAATCCAACTTGCTCGAGCTAAACCGAGCTCACTCCTAGCTCATATTCAGCTTACGAGCTAAACCTTAGCTCAACTTTAGCTTAGGAGTTTAGCCTCAGCTCAACTTTAGCTCATGAGCTAAAGCTTAGCTCATTTTAGTTTAAACTCGTTTTTGTCTTTAATACATTAAATAAAAATTTGCACATATTCATTTAAGCATTAAAATTGTCTTATATTAATATTTGTTTTAATATGTCATAGTTATTACATATTTTAATTATGTTCACATTTTAGCCGATTTAATGCATGACATTAATGTGTTCACATCATGCCGAATTTATGAGTGTTCATGAGATGTCTTAATGACTTGTTTATTTCATGTAGGTACATCCCTTTGGACGGCACAATGTATGGATGAAGAAACATCGCTTTTGGGCATTCCACACTCATGAATGAAGAAGTATTAAATGCTGGTGCATGTATGGCTAGATGCAAATTTTCTACAAATTCATGCATGTGTCGAATGCATGTATGGACATTAAAGGCTAGTCCATGAATGGATCAAATGCATGGGATGATAGAATGCATGAATGGCTTAAGTGCATGTATGGTGGCTGTCTCCTAACTTTCCAAGGCACTTATTCGGCCAAGAAGTAGCTGCCAACTAATTCTATGTTGACCATAGAGCTCCTTGAACATGTTCACACTTTGAATTGACCTATAGGCTACTACACATGCATGGATGGGTTCAAGAACGTCCAAGGGAAGGAATTAACTCAATAATTCAACACATTGATTGAATTATGTGCATGCACAAAGGGGAGAACGAATTTACTGGTTTATGCTACCATTTATGAACCTACATGCCATTAAAGTGTTTAATTATGAAGATACATGTTCCATACAAGTGCATGAACGTCCCAAGTAGATGAATGCAACCTTTTGGTGCACATACAAGTCACTTGAAGCCTTTCTTTATGACTAAGCATTCATGCACAAACCAAGGGGGAAGAAAGTGTCCATTCAGCTAGTGCATAAATCTACCAAATTTATGAACTATTTTAATACATTAGTGTGAACGCTTTTTATTGTGTGTGAACACCTAGATGCTGAATTTGAATGGTCATCTATGTGCCTATAAATATTTGTTTTCTTTCATTTGTAAGGGACTTTTGCCAAATTTGTTAATGAACATTGTTCTTGTGAGGTTGCTTCCTCTCATATCTCGTACAAGTTTCGAATGACTTATCTGGCTTGTGCTAGTGGCGTCAATCGTCTTGTTTTGAACTTATCACCAATCTTGGTGTGGCGTTCACCTATCCATCTATCCATATTTTTCACCTTAAGAATATAGGAATCGGGGTGACACTTCTTAGTGTTGAATCATTCCTGACGTTGAGTTCGTTTTCCATTTCCATTTTTTTAAATTTTTTTTCTTGTTAACCCAAACCGAGCCTTCTATCCTTCATCCATCTTTGCTACCCTTATCCGAACCTATACTAAACTTACCATTTTCGAAACCTTCCACTTATCCTATTCTAATTCTTTTACTACTATTACTAAAGTCCAAGGCACGAATGACTCTCTCGAACTACGATCGGGCAACTACGTGAATTTGACTCATCTACCCGGGCTGGATCACATCATTTATTAGTTCAAATCTGTTTCTTCTTTACCAAATCAAACCTAAACCGACCAATTCGTTCATACCCCTTCGTTCATACCATTTCATTCCTACAATTTCGTTCATACCACACTTTCTACTTCGACCATTCCTTCAACTCAACTAAACCTAACGTAACTTCTTGTCGACGATCGGGCAATCACTAATATGACTCGACTCACCCGAGGCGGATCGTATCAAGCCCCCTCTTTTGTAACCAAAATCTCTTGAAAAATCACCTTATTGAATGCATAACAACCCTTAAATGTAATGGATGTGAGCTAAAATGTCACCTACAATTAACACATGTAACTGACACATTTATTCAATTATTAAGTTTAAAAACTAATTAACAACTAACTTAAATAAAATAACTATCACTTATGCATCATTTATTCCAGCAACTAGTTTAATTAAAAGAAGCATTATTAAATGAACTTTAACTCATGCATTAATAAATTATCCTAATAACTAGTTTATTTAAAGAAGCAACTATTGAATCAAGTTCATAAAAACTCAATTAATTAAACTAAGATGAGTTGAATTAATGATCAGCAACTCATTTATTAAACTAAGATGATTAAATGTAAGGATTAAAATGCAACTAAATGCAAAGTTGAAAAATAAAAAAAAGTTTAATTTAGTTGGAACGGGTTCAAAGAGCTGGAATTGAGCTGAAATTGGTTTGTAATATGTTGCAAGGAATCTTTATTGAATTGGTCCCAACTCGTTCTATTTCTCCAACCAAAGCCTCGCCCCACAATTGGTTAACTAAGGCCGAGATGGCCTCTTTGAATTGCTTAGCTCAAGCTCGCGTAATTGGTCCTTGGGGCAGCACCGTTGAATCCTTGCTGGAACTTAGTGCACTCTGGGATGTGATCGTATCAACCAACATTCGTATTCAACTCAGAATAAGTTCGTAGAAAAAAAGTTTCAAATTAAAAAAATAATTCAAGTTGTATTCAAAAGATATCTTGTATTTATGTCATTGTATTTGAAGTTATAAAAAAAAGAAATATGAAATTAAAAAAAAGGTGTGAAGTATTAAAGTTTTTTATTTTTTTATTTTGTTGTTCATATCATTATATCCCCGATCTCCAAGTGTTTGTTCTACCATCTTTTGCCCCCCCAATGGCACACTAAACAGAAATTTCCTTTGTTTCAGCCTACCCTACACCCCTTTACGTTACAACCCTTGAAACCCCTTAAAACCAACCCTCTAAGCAGCAAACAAGCCCAAAGAGACAAACTATGAAACTACGAGAGGGAGTTTGAGTGGTAAAAGGCACGAGTGTGTGAGTGCATTCGAGAGGAGAAAAAGCCTTAGAACGAGTGTAAGCAACTAAAGAACATTCAAAACAACTTAATTAATTAAACTAAGTATTTAAGCAATTAAAATAACTAAATTAATTAAACTAAACATATTAAAAGTTCAATCCAGTAATTATTTCTCTCAAAACACATAAACTAAATAAAACTAAAATTGAGCTGAAACTAAATTAAATATTCCAGCAAATTCATGCACAAGCTAAAACCAAATAATGTTGTCTTAATAAGCTTGAATGAACTATGAACGAGCTAAATGAGCTTGTAGCAAATTGCATGGAACACTTGAATCGAACTTCTTTGATTGTTCGATTATTCCAGCAATGGTTTCCTTCCAAATTCAGTCAATTAAAACCTGCACACAAATTAACAAACTAAAATTAGATTTCATTTTGCACTTGGGCCGTTCATGTTTAGGCCAATCTCGGTGTTGTGGAGTTGGGTCGTAACATGATGCAACTGGGATCGCATCATTGATACGAACCTACCTCGCGAACTACTTTGGTCAAGCTTACCAAGCCGAGCATTGCACTGTTGGCAAGCTAATCCTAGCTTGTTTCTAGCTCCCCAAATTTTATCTTCATTTCTGAAAATAAATCTTGTAGTTAGTTTACAAAGTCAAAATCAAGCCTTTGATTCTAGAAATTTTGTTTTTAATCCTGGAATTGATTCATGCGATCAACTTGCGAATAGCATCTCATCATGTCCTTTTAAGTACATTAACAATGGTGACCTTGACATGTTCCATCTTTGTGGAAATTACATTTTGAAGAGCGTGAGTTACTCCTTTGATTTTTCACCTTTTCAGGTTTATTTAAGTTTGAAATATCGATTACATTACCTTGCTAAGGAGAGAAGGTTTGTTTTGCGCAAATGAGGTAAAATCAAATTTTCATCATGTCACTTCCAAGATAATCAAGGTAAGTCAACAATATCTTTGTTTTGTTTGAAAGATGAAGAAATGGTGTTGTTAATTAATGATGACTTTGTGGAAGGTGGTCATATTATTCATCCTGCTTCTGTAAGTCCATTCAATCGAATACGGTAAGGTGAGGTTGTTCAAATCAAAAAGCCAAGCGAATATGTCATTGGTTTTGATCCATTTGGAATGTTGTGGTTGAAACGAGGAATGCATTCTTGTTGCATGATTAATCATTCCCTATTTTCATTCTATTTAATTGTTCATATTGATGGCATATTGAAATTGTGCGATAATATGAAGCATCCATGTTATGAACGAATAAAATTTTTGCCATATGATCTCTGGACTGGATTTTATATGTGTTATTTGAATTTGAGTTCGTCGCACTTTTCATTGTCAAATTTGGTGAGTAAATGCGAAAAAGTTTGTGTGATAACCTTTATCCCATTTGATCGAGGAAAGCCGTGTGAGAGAAAATATTTTCCAGTGGACAAACGGCTCGACTTGAGGACAAGTCGCCCTCAAGAGGGGGGAATGATACGAACCCGCCTCGCAAACTACTTTGGTCAAGCTTACCAAGCCGAGCATTGCACTGTTGGCAAGCTGATCCTAGCTTGTTTCTAGCTCCCCGAGCTTCGTCCAGCTCAATTCAGCTTGTTACCAATTTAATTTCATTTTGACACAAGCTCATTGAGCTCGATTTGAAATTATTTAATTTCTTGCATTTTAATTTGCTGAAATAATTAAGTTAGTTTATTTAGTTAGCTTAAAATAATTAGCTCATTTTAATTTGTCAAATCAATACATAATTAAATAAAGTTTTTAATGTGTCTTAGTTTAGGACATGAATTTAATATGTCAAGTTGAAGACAAATTAATTAGCTGCTGCTATTTATTTGTCTAAACCAAATTTAATGGTTGTCCTAGCATTAAAACGTGGGTCATAAATATGTCCTTGTTTAGACATGTTATTAATGTGTTTTGTGATTAAAACCATGAATTTAAATTGTCTCAACTTTGCTGCAGGTTTAGTGTTCCGAATTTAATGTGTCTAACATGAATTAATTTGCTTCATTAAATTGGTTTTAGGCACATGAATGAATCAGCATTAAAGAAGCCAAATTCAATGAGTGTTGGAGCTTGGGACGAATTTAATGAGCTGCTGGTTTAATGTCTTGACTGAATTTAATGCATGTTGCTACTTTGTCCAGCCGAATTTATGGTGCATGATGGCTGACTGAATTAAAGAGGTGTTGGAGCAAGCATGGGACGAATTTAAGGACTTGTCCAGCATGCAAGGGGTGTCCATTAAAGAGGCTGTTTGTGGCAAGCATGCATGGCCGAATTAATTACTGTTTACTTGATGCATTAATTTGTTGTAGGTTCATGGCAAGAAACAAATTTAATGTGCAGCATTTAAGTGGGTGTTTTGTGCATGGCCAAGACATGTTCATGGACAACATTTATTAAAGTGTTTACCATGCATGGACGACTTAAATGAGTTGTTGAATTTTCCTTCTTCTCATACACCTTTTTAATCGAACATGATCAAGCTTGGTACTTGCCAATTTAATCGAACATTTTCTACAAAATTGCTAACAACAAACTTGTCATAGTAGCAACTTTTCATGGCACTAGTCGAAACAAAATCATTAACAATAAAAAAATGACAGTTAATCGAATCTAGGTGAGGAGTTCTTTCACAAAATAAGTTTTCAGCCATCTTGTCAATAATAATCAAGTGAGATTGGGAAGATTCAAACTTGGTAGAACCCTTACCTGACTTTCTTTTAAACACTTATGGATTAACATCAACTTCAATCTTACCTTTCTCAAACAATTGAAACCGTCTCTCATTGAGAAGGTAATGGACACATGAGGTTTGAAGAGACATCACTCTTGGAGGGTGCATGGAAGGCTAAGGTGCATGGACACTCAAGATGCATGAATCAGTTAAATGTATGAATGGCAAGGTGCAATGATTCCAAAGGTTCATGAATGACCAAGGGCATTGAATGTTGTGCTACCTCTTCATCTACACGAATGACTATTCGGTCAAAGGGACATAATACATGCATGAGATAGTTGGCCAAATGTCTTCCTCTATGAACCTCTACATTCCGTTCACATTGTGTTCACACAACAAGTCCTTTTGGTTCACCATGTTCACACATATGGACTCTTCAGGTTTCGACATTCACACCTATTTTGGCCCTTGGAGTTACATCATTTAATTCATCTCTTTTGGCTAAAGGTTGTCACTTAATTGCTTCATTAAACAAGGGAGGCCGAACCTAGCAAGTGTCCCTTGGAGCTTCATTCATTCACTTATTATTTCTTAAGCATGAAGCATTCATAATTCAAGTTCCATAGCCGAATCTAGTCATGCACATTAAGGGTTAATTTTCTAGAATTTTCTTTTACTTAATTTGTAAGTATGAAAGGACATTCGGCTACCTAGACTTTAGGCCTATAAATACTTGTTAATTTTCCATGTAAAAGGACTTTTGACTCTTTTGTTAATGTTATGCTACCAAAATTGTGAGGCAATTTTTTCTCCATTTCGTTCAAAGATTCGATTGGCTTTCCTAGTGTTCTAGTTGTGTCAGTCATTTCCTTTGTTGAACCTGAACTTATCGCTACCCGTAGTGTGGCATTCGAACATACTGAGGTTCCTATCTTGTTAGATAGTGGGTCGAGGTTTCCTTCACCAATCCTAAACTGAACTGAAAGGGTTTAAAAATAATGGGTCGATACAATTTCGATATTGGTTCTTGTAAGCACCTTTATTGATACGAGCACGCCTTGAGAACTTCATCGAACAAGTCTGTCAAGCCGAGTATTGACATGTTGGCAAGCTGATCCAGCTCGTTTCCAGCTCCACGAGCCGTCTAGCTCAAATCTAGCTTATTCGAGCTCAATCCAACTTGCCTGAGATAAACTGAGCTCACTCCTAGCTCATATTCAGCTTACGAGCTAAACCTTAGCTCAACTTCAGCTTAGGAGTTTAGCCTCAACTCAACTTTAGCTCAGGAGCTAAAGCTTAGCTCATTTTAGTTTAAACTCATTTTTGTCTTTAATACATTAAATAAAAATTTGCACATATTCATTTAAGAATTAAACTTATCTTATATTAATATTTGTTTTAATATGTCATAGTTATTACATATTTAATTTATGTTCACATTTTAGCCGATTTAATGCATGACATTAATGTGTTCACATCATGCCGAATTTATGAGTGTTCATGAGATGTCTTAATGACTTGTTTATTTCATGTAGGTACATCCCTTTGGACGGCACAATGTATGGATGAAGAAACATCTCTTTTGGGCATTCCACACTCATGAATGAAGAAGTATTAAATGCTGGTGCATGTATGGCTAGATGCAATGTTTCTACAAATTAATGCATGTGTCGAATGCATGTATGGACATTAAAGGCTAGTCCATGAATGGATCAAATGCATGGGATAATAGAATGCATGAATGGCTTAAGTGCATGTATGGTAGCTGTCTCCTAACTTTCCAAGACACTTATTTGGCCAAGAAGTAGCTGCCAACTAATTCTATGTTGGCCATAGAGCTCCTTGAACATGTTCACACTTTGAATTGACCTATAGGCTACTACACATGCATGGATGGGTTCAAGAACGTCCAAGGGAAGGAATTAACTCAATAATTCAACACATTGATTGAATTATGTGCATGCACAAAGGGGAGAACGAATTTACTAGGTTTATGCTACCATTTATGAACCTACATGCCATTAAAGTGTTTAATTATGAAGATACATGTTCCATACAAGTGCATGAACGTCCCAAGGAGATGAATGCAACCTTTTGGTGCACATACAAGTCACTTGAAGCCTTTCTTTATGACTAAGCATTCATGCACAAACCAAGGGGGAAGAAAGTGTCCATTCAGCTAGTGCATAAATCTACCAAATTTATGAACTATTTTAATACATTAGTGTGAACGCTTTTATTATTGTGTGAACACCTAGATGCCGAATTTGAATGGTCATCTATGTGCCTATAAATATTTGTTTTCTTTCATTTGTAAGGGACTTTTGCCAAATTTGTTAATGAACATTGTTCTTGTGAGGTTGCTTCCTCTCATATCTCGTACAAGTTTCAACGACTTATCCGGCTTGTGCTAGTGGCATCAATCGTCTTGTTTTGAACTTATCACCAATCTTGGTGTAGCGTTCACCTATCCATCTATCCATATTTTTCACCTTAATAATATAGGAATCGGGTGACACTTCTTAGTGTTGAATCATTCCCGACGTTGAGTTCGCTTTTCCATTTCCATTTTTTTAAATTATTTTCTTGTTAACCCAAACCGAGCCTTCTATCCTTCATCCATCTTTGCTACCTTTATCCAGAACCTATACTAAACTTACCCTTTTCGAAACCTTTCGCTTATCCTATTCTAATTCTTTTACTACTATTACTAAAATCTGAGGCACGAATGACTCTCTCGAACTACGATCGGGCAACTACGTGAATTTGACTCATCTACCCGGGCTAGATCACATCATTTGGTATCAGATATTGTAAATCGAGAGGCGCCGACATTCGTATCAAGATCGAAATAGGTTCATGGTGAAAAAAAATTTGAAAAAAAATTAAGTTGTATTTTCATTTTTTATCATTGTAAAAGTGCTATATTGAAAGTTGTAAAAAAAAAGAGAAAGAAATACGAAATTATAAAGAAAAAACAAAAAAAAAGTGAAGTGCTCAGTTTCTTCTCTCATTTGTTTATCATTGTTTCAATATCAAAAAAATAAGCTTTTCATCAAATTTTAACCCCCCCATTTCCAAAACGCCACACTATACCAAAAAAATTTCTTTTAGCCTACCCGTACACCTATACATCTTATCCCTTGTAACCATTTTGAAGCCGACCCCAAAGCACCTAGACGAGTCAAAAGAAACAAAATACGAGGTTACGAGAGTAAGCTTGAGTGGTAAAAGGCTAGAGTGTGTGAGAACATTCGAGAGTTTGAAAAAGCCTAAAAATGAGTGCAAACACGAGTGGAGTGTTCATCAATATTTCTTTGCGAGTGAAATAGTGAGATTTGTGGTGAGGTACTTGATTTTTTTTTATTTTATGTTGTGATCTAACATTTTCTTTTCAGCAACAAAAATCATGTCACGCGAAGAGTTCACCGAATCGGAATACCAATACTTGGTACAAGAAATGCGAAAAATGATGGAGTCCAACACTAAGAACATACACGAGAGATTAAATCATTTGGAAAAACAAGATCAAAGTGATAGAGTTTCTTTGAGTCGAAAAATGGAGACAAGAACCCCACGGAGATATACCCCCGACTACTACTTGAAAAAAGTTCCTATCATGATTCCTTTTTGCCATCTACTTCGAGACAAAGAGATTCATACTATGACTCATATTCATCAGCGAATTCGAGAAGTGACTTCGATCGAAAGTCCTTTTCATCAAGAAATTCGAGAAGACGAGAAGCTGATTACGATTTTGATTCGTTCCAAGATGGTGTTCAGAGAGAAAGACATACTCCTACTAGATCGTCAACGAAATCTTACTCGGAGTATTCTTCACAAAGTTTTGATTGTGAATCATATGCAAATAGTTTATCTTTCGAACAAGATTTGTATTCTCATTGTTCTTTTTTACATTCTTGTAAAGAGAAAACAAAGAAAAGAAAAGAAAAAGCAAAAGAAGAAAATGAAAATGAAAAAAAAAAGAAAAGAGAGGCAAAAGGCAAGTAAGAGAGAAAATGAGCGAATCTTGATAGAACTTGAAAAAGCCTTTGAAAAAGCCTTTGAAACACAAAAGAAAATGAAAAGAAAATGAGATTGAAAAAGAGAATGAAAAAGAGTTTGAGAGCGAAAAAAAGATGAAAAGAAATTGAAACAAAAGGAACAAGTGATTCAGAAGAAAAAGAACCGAGTGAGAAAACAAGTGAGCAAGTGAGGATTATTTCTACTAACCCACATATTCGATCTTCTTGTGAATTAACTTTTCAGGTTCCTAGAAGTTTGTGCGACCAATTCCATCTACATTACCTTCCAAACGAGAGGTGTTTTAGGTTGTTCGAAAAAGGTGAGTTCGCAAATGACAACCACCCACTTGCGGTCGAAGGTAAGGAAGGTAAGGATTCTTTGTTTATGGAATCAAAGTCACTTGATTTGTCTAATTTTTGTTCACTTACTGTTGTTAACGATTTTGTTTTAAAAGGTACCATATACAGCTTTTCTTATGACGATTACTACATTGGAAAATTTGTTAACAACATTGGATTAGTTTTCTCTAAGCGAATTTTGAATGTGTTTGATCAAAGTCTGTCACTTAAAAATTCTGATGTGATAGACTATGCAAACTTTTTGAATTCATGTGTTAAATCTTTATGTTTAAATATGCTTGCTCAATTGATTTGTGATAAATCACTTTGTTTAAAAAGTTGCATGTTCTCTAAAAATTCTTTGTTTGGCATCCATGTTAAAAGATCTTCACATGATATGTGCAATTGTGTTCTTCATGAGCAATCTTTGAGTTTTTGTGCAAAATTTCCATATAGTGATTTGCATTCCTGATTGATACTCTTGAAGCATGAACCTTTGCATATTGGTATGCTCGGTTTTGTCAATTCAACATGTGTGTTTAAACTTGTGAAATATAATTCGTGTGGTGAGTTGATTATATCTTCTTCTAATATGTTGCTTATTGGAATTCCTAATCAAGTTCGTGTGTTTAAGCTTGGTATTTGCTACATGAATTCATTTTATGGAAACATTAAGCACTTTGCATCATTTGCATTCAAATTATGTTTGCTTGATGTTTGAACTTTTGATAAGAAGGTGAAATTCAATGATTTGGGTTTCAATTTTGATTCGTTTACTAATTACCTTGTTTGGCCACATCTAAAATTTTCGTTCCATTTTGAGAAGGTAAGATCGACTTATGCTTTGGGACTTGAATCAAATTTCAATGATGATTTATTTTTTTCTTTTCAGTCCGTACCTCCTATTGAAACTAACCTTTTACATTTTTGTGAATGTAACCCTTTAAAAAGCACGAGTAGCTGTCATGGTGCTTCGTCACCCACCCAAGTTGATCGAGGTAAAAGGTTTGTTTTACATTATCTGCTCAAGAGAGAAGATTCATCTTGTTTGAAAAAGGTAAAACCGATCCTAAATTTTCTTCTCTTCAAGATCGACAAGGTAAAGTTTATGAAAATTTTCAAATACCTTTACTCTATTCGAATGTTGTTGAAATTTCTTTTGATGGTTTGATATTTGGAAATTGTTTGTACCTTGTTGTGATTGATTGTTGTCTTTGGCCTAGTAGTGATCCGTTTGTGTTGCAAAGTGATTACACAAATCATGTTGTTAATAAGCGAAAAGAGTGGGTTAGTTTCAATTGGCCATGGTACACTTTATGTACATTCCCATGAATTGTTATTTTTGAATAAACATATTGAAAAGTTTTGGTTGTGGATTAACGTGTTTGAATCTTTACAAATGTTCATGACTAATTATCCCTTGATTCAGCTAAGTTCACATGTTTGTAAAGATGGCTTAACAAGACTTTTTGATAAATTTACGTATGCTTGTTTTGCACAATTAAGATTCTAGGCATATGATCAGTTCAATGCGTTTTCCTTGAATTTTGATAATCATGTGTCTCTAACTTCTTTGAGTTTCTCTTTTCCAAAAGTGGTGAGACTGTTTCAGGTTTGTGTGACATCTTCCATCCCATTTGACCGAGGAAAACCATGCATGAGTCAAAGCTCTCCCATGGACAAATGGCTCGACTTGAGGATAAGTCACCTAAAAGAGGGGGAAATGATACGAGCACGCCCCGCGAACTTCATCGAACAAGTCTGTCAAGCCGAGCATTGACATGTTGGCAAGCTGATCCCAGCTCGTTTCCAGCTCCACGAGCTCCGTCCAGCTCAAATCCAGCTTATTCGAGCTCAATCCAACTTGCCTGAGCTAAACCGAGCTCACTCCTAGCTCATATTCAGCTTACGAGCTAAACCTTAGCTCAACTTTAGCTTAGGAGTTTAGCCTCAGCTCAACTTTAGCTCATGAGCTAAAGCTTAGCTCATTTTAGTTTAAACTCGTTTTTGTCTTTAATACATTAAATAAAAATTTGCACATATTCATTTAAGCATTAAACTTGTCTTATATTAATATTTGTTTTAATATGTCATAGTTATTACATATTTTAATTATGTTCACATTTTAGCCGATTTAATGCATGACATTAATGTGTTCACATCATGCCGAATTTATGAGTGTTCATGAGATGTCTTAATGACTTGTTTATTTCATGTAGGTACATCCCTTTGGACGGCACAATGTATGGATGAAGAAACATCGCTTTTGGGCATTCCACACTCATGAATGAAGAAGTATTAAATGCTGGTGCATGTATGGCTAGATGCAAATTTTCTACAAATTCATGCATGTGTCGAATGCATGTATGGACATTAAAGGCTAGTCCATGAATGGATCAAATGCATGGGATGATAGAATGCATGAATGGCTTAAGTACATGTATGGTGGCTGTCTCCTAACTTTCCAAGGCACTTATTCGGCCAAGAAGTAGCTGCCAACTAATTCTATGTTGACCATAGAGCTCCTTGAACATGTTCACACTTTGAATTGACCTATAGGCTACTACACATGCATGGATGGGTTCAAGAACGTCCAAGGGAAGGAATTAACTCAATAATTCAACACATTGATTGAATTATGTGCATGCACAAAGGGGAGAACGAATTTACTAGGTTTATGCTACCATTTATGAACCTACATGCCATTAAAGTGTTTAATTATGAAGATACATGTTCCATACAAGTGCATGAACGTCCCAAGTAGATGAATGCAACCTTTTGGTGCACATACAAGTCACTTGAAGCCTTTCTTTATGACTAAGCATTCATGCACAAACCAAGGGGGAAGAAAGTGTCCATTCAGCTAGTGCATAAATCACCAAATTTATGAACTATTTTAATACATTAGTGTGAACGCTTTTATTATTGTGTGAACACCTAGATGCTGAATTTGAATGGTCATCTATGTGCCTATAAATATTTGTTTTCTTTCATTTGTAAGGGACTTTTGCCAAATTTGTTAATGAACATTGTTCTTGTAAGGTTGCTTCCTCTCATATCTCGTACAAGTTTCGAATGACTTATCTGGCTTGTGCTAGTGGCGTCAATCGTCTTGTTTTGAACTTATCACCAATCTTGGTGTGGCGTTCACCTATCCATCTATCCATATTTTTCACCTTAAGAATATAGGAATCGGGGTGACACTTCTTAGTGTTGAATCATTCCTGACGTTGAGTTCGTTTTCCATTTCCATTTTTTTAAATTTTTTTTCTTGTTAACCCAAACCGAGCCTTCTATCCTTCATCCATCTTTGCTACCCTTATCCGAACCTATACTAAACTTACCATTTTTGAAACCTTCCACTTATCCTATTCTAATTCTTTTACTACTATTACTAAAGTCCAAGGCACGAATGACTCTCTCGAACTACGATTGGGCAACTACGTGAATTTGACTCATCTACCCGGGCTGGATCACATCATTTATTAGTTCAAATCTGTTTCTTCTTTACCAAATCAAACCTAAACCGACCAATTCGTTCATACCCCTTCGTTCATACCATTTCATTCCTACAATTTCGTTCATACCACACTTTCTACTTCGACCATTCCTTCAACTCAACTAAACCTAACGTAACTTCTTGTCGACGATCGGGCAATCACTAATATGACTCGACTCACCCGAGGCGGATCGTATCAAGCCCCCTCTTTTGTAACCAAAATCTCTTGAAAAGTCACCTTATTGAATGCATAACAACCCTTAAATGTAATGGATGTGAGCTAAAAAGTCACCTACAATTAACACATGTAACTGACACATTTATTCAATTATTAAGTTTAAAAACTAATTAACAACTAACTTAAATAAAATAACTATCACTTATGCATCATTTATTCCAGCAACTAGTTTAATTAAAAGAAGCATTATTAAATGAACTTTAACTCATGCATTAATAAATTATCCTAATAACTAGTTTATTTAAAGAAGCAACTATTGAATCAAGTTCATAAAAACTCAATTAATTAAACTAAGATGAGTTGAATTAATGATCAGCAACTCATTTATTAAACTAAGATGATTAAATGTAAGGATTAAAATGCAACTAAATGCAAAGTTGAAAAATAAAAAAAAGTTTAATTTAGTTGGAACGGGTTCAAAGAGCTGGAATTGAGCTGAAATTGGTTTGTAATATGTTGCAAGGAATCTTTATTGAATTGGTCCCAACTCGTTCTATTTCTCCAACCAAAGCCTCGCCCCACAATTGGTTAACTAAGGCCGAGATGGCCTCTTTGAATTGCTTAGCTCAAGCTCGCGTAATTGGTCCTTGGGGCAGCACCGTTGAATCCTTGCTGGAACTTAGTGCACTCTGGGATGTGATCGTATCAACCAACATTCGTATTCAACTCAGAATAAGTTCGTAGAAAAAAAGTTTCAAATTAAAAAAATAATTCAAGTTGTATTCAAAAGATATCTTGTATTTATGTCATTGTATTTGAAGTTATAAAAAAAAGAAATATGAAATTAAAAAAAAGGTGTGAAGTATTAAAGTTTTTTATTTTTTTATTTTGTTGTTCATATCATTATATCCCCGATCTCCAAGTGTTTGTTCTACCATCTTTTGCCCCCCCAATGGCACACTAAACAGAAATTTCCTTTGTTTCAGCCTACCCTACACCCCTTTACGTTACAACCCTTGAAACCCCTTAAAACCAACCCTCTAAGCAGCAAACAAGCCCAAAGAGACAAACTATGAAACTACGAGAGGGAGTTTGAGTGGTAAAAGGCACGAGTGTGTGAGTGCATTCGAGAGGAGAAAAAGCCTTAGAACGAGTGTAAGCAACTAAAGAACATTCAAAACAACTTAATTAATTAAACTAAGTATTTAAGCAATTAAAATAACTAAATTAATTAAACTAAACATATTAAAAGTTCAATCCAGTAATTATTTCTCTCAAAACACATAAACTAAATAAAACTAAAATTGAGCTGAAACTAAATTAAATATTCCAGCAAATTCATGCACAAGCTAAAACCAAATAATGTTGTCTTAATAAGCTTGAATGAACTATGAACGAGCTAAATGAGCTTGTAGCAAATTGCATGGAACACTTGAATCGAACTTCTTTGATTGTTCGATTATTCCAGCAATGGTTTCCGCCCCAAATTCAGTCAATTAAAACCTGCACACAAATTAACAAACTAAAATTAGATTTCATTTTGCACTTGGGCCGTTCATGTTTAGGCCAATCTCGGTGTTGTGGAGTTGGGTCGTAACATGATGCAACTGGGATCGCATCATTGATACGAACCTACCTCGCGAACTACTTTGGTCAAGCTTACCAAGCCGAGCATTGCACTGTTGGCAAGCTAATCCTAGCTTGTTTCTAGCTCCCCAAATTTTATCTTCATTTCTGAAAATAAATCTTGTAGTTAGTTTACAAAGTCAAAATCAAGCCTTTGATTCTAGAAATTTTGTTTTTAATCCTGGAATTGATTCATGCGATCAACTTGCGAATAGCATCTCATCATGTCCTTTTAAGTACATTAACAATGGTGACCTTGACATGTTCCATCTTTGTGGAAATTACATTTTGAAGAGCGTGAGTTACTCCTTTGATTTTTCACCTTTTCAGGTTTATTTAAGTTTGAAATATCGATTACATTACCTTGCTAAGGAGAGAAGGTTTGTTTTGCGCAAATGAGGTAAAATCAAATTTTCATCATGTCACTTCCAAGATAATCAAGGTAAGTCAACAATATCTTTGTTTTGTTTGAAAGATGAAGAAATCGGTGTTGTTAATGATGACTTTGTGGAAGGTGGTCATATTATTCATCCTGCTTCTGTAAGTCCATTCAATCGAATACGGTAAGGTGAGGTTGTTCAAATCAAAAAGCCAAGCGAATATGTCATTGGTTTTGATCCATTTGGAATGTTGTGGTTGAAACGAGGAATGCATTCTTGTTTGCTAAATTGCATGATTAATCATTCCCTATTTTCATTCTATTTAATTGTTCATATTGATGGCATATTGAAATTGTGCGATAATATGAAGCATCCATGTTATGAACGAATAAAATTTTTGCCATATGATCTTTGGACTGGATTTTATATGTGTTATTTGAATTTGAGTTCGTCGCACTTTTCATTGTCAAATTTGGTGAGTAAATGCGAAAAAGTTTGTGTGATAACCTTTATCCCATTTGATCGAGGAAAGCCGTGTGAGAGAAAATATTTTCCAGTGGACAAACGGCTCGACTTGAGGACAAGTCGCCCTCAAGAGGGGGGAATGATACGAACCCGCCTCGCAAACTACTTTGGTCAAGCTTACCAAGCCGAGCATTGCACTGTTGGCAAGCTGATCCTAGCTTGTTTCTAGCTCCCCGAGCTTCGTCCAGCTCAATTCAGCTTGTTACCAATTTAATTTCATTTTGACACAAGCTCATTGAGCTCGATTTGAAATTATTTAATTTCTTGCATTTTAATTTGCTGAAATAATTAAGTTAGTTTATTTAGTTAGCTTAAAATAATTAGCTCATTTTAATTTGTCAAATCAATACATAATTAAATAAAGTTTTTAATGTGTCTTAGTTTAGGACATGAATTTAATATGTCAAGTTGAAGACAAATTAATTAGCTGCTGTTATTTATTTGTCTAAACCAAATTTAATGGTTGTCCTAGCATTAAAACGTGGGTCATAAATATGTCCTTGTTTAGACATGTTATTAATGTGTTTTGTGATTAAAACCATGAATTTAAATTGTCTCAACTTTGCTGCAGGTTTAGTGTTCCGAATTTAATGTGTCTAACATGAATTAATTTGCTTCATTAAATTGGTTTTAGGCACATGAATGAATCAGCATTAAAGAAGCCAAATTCAATGAGTGTTGGAGCTTGGGACGAATTTAATGAGCTGCTGGTTTAATGTCTTGACCGAATTTAATGCATGTTGCTACTTTGTCCAGCCGAATTTATGGTGCATGATGGCTGACTGAATTAAAGAGGTGTTGGAGCAAGCATGGGACGAATTTAAGGACTTGTCCAGCATGCAAGGGGTGTCCATTAAAGAGGCTGTTTGTGGCAAGCATGCATGGCCGAATTAATTACTGTTTACTTGATGCATTAATTTGTTGTAGGTTCATGGCAAGAAACAAATTTAATGTGCAGCATTTAAGTGGGTGTTTTGTGCATGGCCAAGACATGTTCATGGACAACATTTATTAAAGTGTTTACCATGCATGGACGACTTAAATGAGTTGTTGAATTTTCCTTCTTCCCATACACCTTTTTAATCGAACATGATCAAGCTTGGTACTTGCCAATTTAATCGAACATTTTCTACAAAATTGCTAACAATAAACTTGTCATAGTAGCAACTTTTCATGGCACTAGTCGAAACAAAATCATTAACAATAAAAAAATGACAGTTAATCGAATCTAGGTGAGGAGTTCTTTCACAAAATAAGTTTTCAGCCATCTTGTCAATAATAATCAAGTGAGATTGGGAAGATTCAAACTTGGTAGAACCCTTACCTGACTTTCTTTTAAACACTTGTGGATTAACATCAACTTCAATCTTACCTTTCTCAAACAATTGAAACCGTCTCTCATTGAGAAGGTAATGGAGTTGGAACTTGTCAAATGAACCTTGAGAAACCTGAAAAGAAGACAAACTACAAGGAGAACTAATACGATGGTTAGTAAAAATATTCCTCGCTTTGTTTTGTCCACTTGCATATTTCTCACTCGTTTCTTGTTCTAACTCATTTTCAAACTCTAGTTCTTTTACCAAAGTGTCTTTTATTTTTGAAATCTCATTGACACTCGCTTCTCGCTCATTTTCTTTTCTTTTTCCAAGCTCACTTTCTTTTGAAATCTCACTCTCACTCCTTATTTCACTTTCTTTTTCAATAATATCAATCACTCCACTCACACTGTCGTTTATTTCTTCAATCTTACTCTCCTTTTCAATTTTCTTTTCTTTCTTACAATCTTTCTCTTTTTCATTTTCTTTTTCTTTCATATCTCTTTTTCTTCGTTCAATTTCATTACAAGATGAAAGTAACATGAAAGATTCAGAATGACAAGTTTTTTAACAAAAAGAAGGGAAAGAATCTACATAGGAGTCAAGATCACTTCTTTGTGAATGTCCCTTCATGGGTGGGTACTTTTATGCTTTTGAAACACGTTTTCCTCTTCGTAAGCGATCCTCCTTGGATGAATGACTTGATGCACTTGTAGAGATATATTTACCTTCTCGTTTTTCATCTCAAAAGGACTCAAACTCAAAGTTTTCTTTTCTTCGACCCAAATTCCTTGAGGAATAGGAATCTCGATAAGGATCTCTTTTGACACATTTGTTGGATGTTTGTCTCCTTGGCAATCTCATTTTCATCCTTTCACTTGGAAAAATTTGCTCTCGTTGGGTTCTTGCTCGATGGCCCCGCTCTTTGACATGAACCAATCGTTCTTGTAAGGGTTTTAGTTTCCTATCAAACAATTGATCGATTTCTTTCATCACATATTGAAAATCTAATCCTAAAAGCACTTCTTGATACATGATTTTATTGATGAAAAGAAAAATGATTAAAATAGAAAATGAATTTAATGTGATCCGACTCGGGTGATTGAGTCAAATTCACGTAGTTGCCTGATCGTAGACGAGAAGAATCATTCGTGTCTTGGTCTTGGAAGTAAAACTTAGATGGATAGGTTCAAATAAGCAGAAGGGTTTCAAAAGATAAGTAAAAGGGAAGTGATAGGTTTGGCTAAGGAAACAAAAAGAATGTTGAATGGATGGTTCAGTTTGGAAACAACAAGAAAGAGATAATGTAAGGTGGGGATGGAATAGGGAACTTAATGTCAAGAATGATTCAACACTAAAAAGTGTCACATCGGTTCCTATATTGTTAAGGTGGAAAGGATGGATAGAAGGATATGTGAACGCCATACCAAAAATGGTGATAAGTTCAAACAAGATCGGTAGATGCCACTAGCACAAACTGTCTTTGAAACTTGTACGAGATATGAGAGGAAGCAACCTCACAAAAATAGAGTTTCAATAACGAATTGGCAAAAGTCCTTTTACAAAGAAATGAGTAAACTATTTATAGTTTAACATGTAGTAGCTGAATGAACAAATTGACTAACTTAGAAGCTAAGCAATTCTGTAAAGAAGAGACTAGAATGATCTAGAACAAAGTCATTAATTTGCTAAGTCTTGGTTCGGCTAATAGGAACTCCAATGGGCAGCTTCATGGTTAAGAAAAAATGACTTGGATGAATGTGAAGACTTGGGAGCTCATTGGACTTGTCTAGATTCGGCCATGGAATGAATGGAGCATGCATGAAGTGTCTCTTGGCCGAATAGGCACCTAGGAAAGTTATTTGATCAGCCAACAATTCATGTATCAAGTTATGGATGCATTCTCCCATTCATCTTCTCTTGGACTTCATTCATGAATTGACTTTGGAAATTGATGATGTAGCTACCCCTTGGCCGAATAAGTGCTTAGGAATACCAATGGTTCTTCCACATACATTTGGTCATGCATGAACTTGAAAGGGGCTTGAATCTGGCCGTACATGAACATTGATTAATTACTCTCCATTCATGCATGTGTATCGTCCAAAGGGATTGTATCTTCATAATCTAATGCATGTAATTAACCTCCCATGTACATGAACATAATTCCTTACAAGCATTAAACCGAACCATGCATGAATCTTCTTATGCATTAAACTATCCCGTACATGCACCTAGCCTTAAATGCACCTCCGTATTCGGCTAACCTAAAAGATAATTAAACACATAATTATTTAAAATATATATGTTCATTTTAAACATAATTAAACAGCAATTAGACAACTTAAATGGCACTAACTAAATTGGACACATTTAATTGAAACTAACTAGCAACATCAGCTAGCTCAAACTAAGTGAAAATATTTAATGAACTTATTTGATCTAGGATTTTCATTATTAAGCTGTAGCAAACTAATTAGTATAAAAATAAAACTTAGTTTAATTTATTGAAATAAAGAACAAGATAAAAGTAAGCTCAGTTGAGCTCAAACGAGCTAAAACGAGCTCAAATGAGCTGAGTTGAGCTAGACAGAGCTCGAGAAGCTGAAAATGAGCTAGGATCAGCTTTCCAACAATGCACGGGTTCTTTGGATAGTTGCTTCGAGCTGATTTTATGAGTATTAGCCCTTGCTTCAAACCAAGGTTTTGCATTAGAATCTAGAACAGCTTTTAGGAAATGTTTAGCATGAGCTCAAGTTATGGGTCCTTTAGGCAGCTCGATTGAATCTTGGTTCGCACTTGTGGGAGCCCCGGGCGTGCATACATCATTCCCCCTGATACGATCCGCCTCAGGGTGAGTCGAGTCATATGTGAGTTTGCTCGATCGTCTACGAAGAAGTATCGTTCGATTTGTTCAAAGGATATTTTAAGTGAATAATGGCGGAAGCTATGTAAAAAGGGTTTAAAGATGGATTTATGGTTATGAAGTTTATGTAGGTTCGGTTATAGAAAAATAATAAAATATGGAAATAAATATAGTAATTGGATAACCAACAATGGATATGAAGTGAATTGATGATTCAATTATGATAAAACGAAAATATGGAATGGAATGGAATGAAAATGATCTCAAAAACAAACACAAACCAATATTAGAAAATATTGACCCAAATGCTTATAAGTTTTCAAGGTGGTTGGATGGAGAATAGGAGAACCTCGACCCGCTACTTAGCAAAGTAGGAACCTTGGTATAAGGGTGAACGCCACACTATTTGATAGTGATAAGTTTAGGATAAAGAAGAAGGTAGGTTGACGCCACTAGTGACCTAGATAAGCCAACGAGTTCTTCAACGAAATATGAGAGGAAGAAATCTAAAAAATTTCATATAAGTTCAATAATGTTTTAAACTAAGCAAAAAGATCGCTTTACAAAGGCTAATTTCACCTATTTATAGTGCTAAAATAGGCTAGCTGAATGGTCACAAACATTCAATTTAATGTGCCAATTAAAACATCACACATGATCAAGCTTGGTACTTGCCAATTTAATCGAACATTTTCTACAAAATTGCTAACAACAAACTTGTCATAGTAGTAAGTTTTCATGGCACTAGTTGAAACAAAATCATTAACAATAACTATGACATATTAAAACAAATTGCTAATTTCACCTATTTATAGTGCTAAAATATGTAATAACTATGACATATTACAACAAATATTAATATAAGTCAAATTTGATGCTTAAATAATTATGTTCAGATTTTATTTAATGCATTAAAGTCTAAAATTGGGTTTGAGCTAAAATGAGCTAAGCTTTAGCCCTTAAGCTAAAGTTGAGCTGAGATTAAACTCCTAAGCTGAAGTTAAGCTAAGGTTTAGCTCGTGAGCTGAATATGAGCTAGGAGTGAGCTCGGTTTAGCTCAGGCAAGTTGGATTGAGCTTGAATAAGCTGGATTTGAGCTGGACAGAGTTGGGATCAGCTTGCCAACATGTCAATGCTCGGCTTGAAAAACTTGTTCGATGAAGTTCGCGGGGCGTGCTCGTATCATTCCCCCCTCTTTTAGGTGACTTGTCCTCAAGTTGAGCCGTTTGTCCATGGGAGAACTTTGACTTGTGCATGGTTTTCCTCGATCAAATGGGATGGAAGATGTCACACAAACCTGAAAAATTCTTACCACAGCCAATAAAAAGAAACTCAAAGAAGTCAGATTCAAATGTGTTTGATAGTTCATAAAAAATTCATTCAATCGAACATATGCCAAAAATTTCAATTGGACAAAGCAAGCATACGTAAATTTATCGAAGAGTTTCGTTAGACCATCGTTGCAAACATGAAAACCAAGTTGGATCAAGGGATAATTGGTTGTAAATGATGGCAGGCACTTAAACACATTATTCCTCATGCAAAACATTTTAATTTCTTTAATCGAATATAGCAACTCATTTGGTCCCTTGTCTTGTTCATGCAAGGTGTGCCATGGCCAAAGGTATGCTAACTCTTTCTTTCGTTTCTGAACAACATGAGGGGTGTCTCCAAATTCCAACATAATAATCACATCATTACAATGCCAAAAGGAAAAATCCATCACATCAAAGTATAAATAATTTCCAAACAACAAATCAATGGAATTTTCAACTTCAATCGAATTGAGCAAAGATATTTGAAAATTTTTAGATGACTTACCTTGACAAATATGAAGAGAAGACAATTGAGGACTGGGTTTACCTTTCTCGGTCAAAATGAATCTTCTCTCTTTGGATAGATAACGTAAGACAAACCTATTACTTCGATAAATTTGAATAGGTGGTGACGCACCTGACATGTCTTGCTCCTCTTGCTCCTCGAGGGGTGGAATTCACAAAAATGAGAATGGTTAGTATTAACGAAAACTATGGACTTAAATGGAAAAGGAAAGTTACCCTGGAGATTTGATTCAATTCCAAAAACATAGGTTGGTATTACTTTCTTGAAATGAAACGAAAATTCCAAATGTGGCCAAGCAAGGTGATTAGTAAATGAATCAAAATTGAAACCCAAATCATTGAATTTCACCTTCTTATCAGAAGTTCGAACATCAAGCAAACATAATTTGAATGCAAATGATGCAAAGTGCTTAATGTTTCCATAAAATGAATTCATGTAGCAGATACCAGGCTTGAACACACGAACTTGATTAGGAATTCCAACAAGCAACATATTAGAAGAAGATATAATCAACTCACCACACGAATTATATTTCACTAGTTTAAACACACATGTTGAATTGACAAAACCGAGCATACCAATATGCAAAGGTTCATGCTTCAAGAGTATCAATCGGGGATGCAAATCACTACATGGAAATTTCGTACAAAAACTCAAAGATTGTTCATGAAGAACACAATTGCACATATCATGTGAAGATCTTTTAACATGGATGCCAAACAAAGAATTTTTAGAGAACATGCAACTTTTTAAACAGGCAGATTTATCACAAATCAATTGAGCAGGCATATTTAAACATAAAGATTTAACACATGAATTCAAAAAGTTTGCATGGTCAAACACATCAAAATCTTTAAGTGACAGACTTTGATCAAACACATTCAAAATTCGCTTAGAGAAAACTAATCCAATGTTGTCAACAAATTTGCCAATGTAGTAATCGTCATAAGAAAAGATGTATATGGCACCTTTTAAAACAAATCGTTAACAACAGTAAGTGAACAAAAATTAGCCAAATCAAGTGACTTTGATTCGATAAACAAAGAATCCTTACCTTCCTTACCTTCGATCGCAAGTGGGTGGTTGTCATTCGCGAACTTACCTTTTTCGAACAACCTAAAACACCTCTCGTTTGGAAGGTAATGTAGATGGAATTGGTCGCACAAACCTCTAGGAACCTGAAAAGTTAATTCACAAGAAGATCAAACATGTGGGTTAGTAGAGATAATCCTCACTTGCTCACTTGTTTTCCCACTCGATTCTTTTTCTTCTGAATCACTCGTTCCTTTTGTTTCAATTTCTTTTTCATCTTCTTTTTCACTCTCAAATTCTTTTTCATTCTCTTTTTCAATCTCATTTTCTTTTTCATTTTATTTTTGTGTTTCAAAGGCTTTTTCAAGTTCTCTCAAGATTCGCTCATTTTCTCTCTTACTTGCCTTTTGCCTCTCTTTTCTTTTTATTTTGTTTTCTTTTTCTTCTTTTTCTTTTTCTTTTCTTTTCTTTGTTTTCTCTTTACAAGAATGTACAAAAGAACGATGAGAATACAAATCTTGTTCAAAAGATGAAGAACTCTTTGCATATGATTCACAACCAAAACTTCGTGAAGAATACTCCGAGTAAGATTTCATTGACGATCTAGTAGGAGTATGTCTTTCTCTCCGAACGCCATCTTGGAACGAATCAAAATAGTAATCGGCTTCTCGTCTTCTTGAATTTCTTGATGAAAAGGACTTTCGATCGAAGTCACTTCTCGAATTCGCTGATGAATATGAGTCATAATATGAATCTTTTTGTCTCGAAGTAGATGGCAAAAAGGAATCACGATAGGAACTTTTTTTCAAGTAGTAGTCGGGGGTATATCTCCGTGGGGTTCTTGTCTCCATTTTTTGACTCGAAGAAACTCTATCACTTTGATCTTATTTTTCCAAATGATTTAATCTCTCGTGTATGTTCTTAGTGTTGGACTCCATCATTTTTCGCATTTCTTGTACCCAGTATTGGTATTCCGATTCGGTGAACTCTTTGCGTGACATGATTTTTGTTACTGGAAAGAAAATGTTAGATCACAACACAAAATAAAAAAAATCAAGTACCTCACCACAAATCTCACTATTTCACTTGCAAAGAAATATTGATGAACACTCCACTCATGTTTGCACTCATTTTTAGGCTTTTTCAAACTCTCGAATGTTCTCACACACTCAAGCTTTCTCTTGTAACCTCATATTTTATTTATTTTGACTCGTCTAGGTGCTTTGGGGTCGGCTTCAAAATGGTTACAAGGGATAAGATGTATAGGTCTACGGGTAGGCTAAAAGAAATTTTTTTGGTATAGTGTGGCGTTTTGGAAATGGGGGGTACAAAGTTGATGGTAAGAATAACTGAAGAACGGCACAAAATATAAGTCAAATTTGATGCTTAAATAATTATGTTCAGATTTTATTTAATGCATTAAAGTCTAAAATTGGGTTTGAGCTAAAATGAGCTAAGCTTTAGCCTTTAAGCTAAAGTTGAGCTGAGATTAAACTCCTAAGCTGAAGTTGAGCTAAGGTTTAGCTCGTGAGCTGAATATGAGCTAGGAGTGAGCTCAGTTTAGCTCAGGCAAGTTGGATTGAGCTCGAATAAGCTAGATTTGAGCTGGACAGAGCTCGTGGAGCTAGAAATGAGCTGGGATCAGCTTGCCAACATGTCAATGCTCGGCTTGACAGACTTGTTCGATGAAGTTCACGGGGTGTGCTCGTATCAATGAAGGCTTCCATTCATCCTCTCCTTAGCCGAATATAGACATGGCTGTTAAGCTTCCATGCTTCACATTCATTCAGCTGAATTGCTTCTCCACAAAGCATGCCCATTGGCGTTCCAAGTAGTTGAATTTAGACTTAGTCATTTAATGATTGTCTTCTAGTTTATTCTAGGATTTTCTAGTTGAATTTTACTTAGTCTTTAAGCATTGTTTTATGTCCATTCGGCTACCCCAAGAACTAGGCTATAAATAGTTGTTTACTTTCATTTGTAAAGGTTATTGAACTTTTATTATTGTTTCTTGTTAATGAAACTATTTGGTGAGATACTTTTCTCCCTAATTTCGTTGAAGACTTGTTGGCTTATCTAGGAAGCCTAGTGGCGTCAACCTATTTTTCTTTTATCCCAAACTTATCACTATTTATAGTGTGGCATTCAAAACTATACCAAGGTTCCTACTTTGCTAAGTAGTGGGTCGAGGTTTACCTTCTTTCATTCAATCACCTTAAAAGCCTATAAGCAATTGGGTCAATACTCTTTAGTATTGGTTCGTGCTTGCTTTTGAGTTCCTTCTTTCCATTCTTTTGTTTACTTTAAACCTAACCTTTAATATTCATATTTTAAACCCTACCTTTGAACCCCTTAAATAGCTTCTGTATTATTTACTTAAAAAAATCTTTTTGAACAAATCGAACGATACTTCTTCGTAGACGATCGAGCATTTCACATACGACTCGACTCATCTCCAAGGCGGATCGTATCATAAATGCGTGGTTTAAAATGCAAACTAAATGAACAAATGAGTTACTTAATGCAAGACTTAATTTAATGAAGCTGCCTTAAACTAACATGGGAGTTACATAATGCATGACTTTATTAAATGCAGAACACATAATGCATGTCATAATTAAAATATGTAGATCAATAATGCATGACATTAACTAAAGATGCATTTAATTAAACAAGACATAATTAAAGACTAAAGTATTGAGCTGGAACGAGCTCAAATGGGCTGAATTTGAACTGGTCGAAGCTCGTGGAGCTGGAAATGAACTGGGATCAGCTTGCCAACAATGCAAGGCTAAACTAAAAAGACTTGACTGATGGGGTTCGCTGGGTGCGCTTGCATCACCCCCTTCTTCAAAGTGACTTGTCCTCAAGTCGGGCCACTTGCTCACGAAAAAGCATTCATCGTCATAAGACCCTTGGTTGTCGAATGGGGTAGAATGGCTCACAATAGCCTGAAAGTCACACAATACTCGAAAAGACAATATATTAGTCACAAAGTCCCACCTTTTAATAATGAGCCATTTCAAAATATCATTGCAATAATAAAGAAAAGGATTAGGGTCATATCGAATTATGAACTTACAGACTTGTGCTAAATCTTTAGTCCAAACTACTGCATGTAAACCAATGCCGGGATCAAAAATAAAAGTGGATCTTACCTTGTTCATTGTTGAAAGCAAACTAGATCCATGAAGCATTCCTGACTCAAAATTTTGAACAACAAAAGTCCACGACTCAAATTCTGTGAACAACGATATAAAACCAAAACTTTAATTTAACATTTGCAACTTTTTACAAATCCATAACTTTGTGTTTAGATTTAAAGACAAAACATCAAATAAGCACAAATGGTTTACACATCCATTCACACGAAATTTAGAAGACTTGATTTCAATTAATATTGATCCAGAGTAACAAAGCTTTCGGTAGTTAGAATCTCGAAAATAAAAAATCCTTGAATCAAATCCCTTAATCATCAATAAAGAATAATAATCACCGGGATCAAAAATGAAGTTTTTGCTTACCATTTCACGTTGACTTGAATATTTATTGGCTGTCAACATGGTAGGAACATAAAGCAAACTAAAGTTATGAGTATGCAAATTATGTTCGAATCCCTTGGACCATAGCATTAAACAACCACCATCAAAAATGAACTAGGCATTTTACACGCCAACAAGTTATCAAACATTCGAATCATTTGCAAATTAGACATGCATGCTTTCAAAAATTCATATGCTTCAAATCTCGTCCACACATTTTCTCCTCAATCAAGCAAACAGAAAGGTTTATATGATACGAACTCGCCTCGGGATGATTTGAGTCATAATAGTTGCCTGATCGATAAATTGGGTAAGTTTGAACGGTTTGCAAAATTGGGGATGAAAACAAGGAAGATAAGTTCGAATGGTTAGTTTCGTAATAGATGTGGAAGTGAGTGGATGGTTTGATTTCAAGAAGGCTGAAAGAGAAATAGATAAATGGCTATCAAAAGGAATCAAACAAAGGTTAAAGGAAACTTGGTGATAGGTGGATGAAAATCGGCTAAGGTCAAGATTGAACCAATGTTATAGGAAAAGTTGAAACGAATCTTAGATGACACTTAGGATGAGAAGTTAGTTGAGATATAGATGGAGAAATTGATAGAAAACCTCGACCCGCTATCAAGGATGATAGGGACCTCAGTATAATTTGAACGCCACACCAACAAAGGTGATAAGTTTGAAATAACAAGAAAAGATAGACGCCACGAGACGAAATCCAGATAAGTCAGATCAGTCCTAAAGTGAATAAAGAGAATTGAATTCTCACTAGAACAATTAAGTTCATATAATTAACAAAGTCTAAAATTGTCTAACCTTTACAAATGAAATTTAACACATATTTATAGCTAAAGACTAAGGCTAGCCAAATGGACAATTGGCAGCCAAATGGACACTTAATTTCAACCTTTAAATGAGCTAAAATTTCCAAAAAAATTTAGGAAAATTCTAGGATGCTTCCTCTAGCCTTGAGAACGTATTTGGACAGCTTCCAAGGTGTCTTCATGCAGCTAGAATCATTTAAAATAAAGGTGAGCTGATCAGCCACCTAGAAAACTAAATGGTAAACTTGTAATTCAGCTAGAAGAGTTGAATATTTCTTAGAAGATGCCAAGAAAGTTCCTTGAAGTTTCCTCATTAGCTGGAAATTAAATGAGCTAAAAATTCACTTGTTGTATTCGGCCAAGTGAGTGAACAAGTCCAGGTGTTGCTTTGGTTAGCTGGACGGTCAAAGAGGCATTTAAATAAGCTTAGAAGACTTCAATGGGCAGCAATATTCAGCATCTTAGTGAAGAAGCATGACCATTGAGATGTCCAAGGCATCACTTTAAAAGAGTGTAATTGCTGCAACTGGAAATTAAATCTTCAAGGCTATTACTGTGCATGAAAAAGTCAGCTGAAAAAGGATGTTGATTCAGCTCCCTCCTTTGGCCGATCATGCATGTGTTTACTTGCATTAAATTCATCCATGCATGTTTTCTCCAGCAGCTTTTAATGCCTTTGTTGTTCACAAAAAATGATGTGAGCACGCCCGGTGATGTGAGCACACCCGGGGCATCCTCAAATGCACACCAAGAATCAATCGAGCTTCCAAAAGGCCCCATGACTCGAGCTCGAACCAAGCAAATTCAAGATGCTATATCAGCCTTTGTGTTGCGCATTTGGGATGATAACAAGGTCCATGATGTTGGAGGAGCTAAGGACAACTCCTTGAAGACTCCATGCACCATTTTGCAATCCGATCTCAGCTCCTCTCCAGCTCCCCATGCGCCATTCAGCTCATATCAGCTCACTTGAGCTCGTTTTAGCTCGTTTTAGCTTGAATTTAGCTCGTTTCAGCTCATTCCTTTTTCATTTAATAAACTAAGTTTTAATCTAGCTTATAACTAAGTTTGCTACAGCTCATGCCGAATTCCCTAGCTCAACTTAGCTCACTAAGTGTTTTTGACTATTTGAGCTAGCCGAATTTAATATGATAAGTTGCCTTATAATTATTATGTCCAAATTTAGTTAGTGTCATTAAGTTATTTAGTTATTATTTTAAATTATAATTATATGAATAGTTGTGTGTTATTTAATCATGTTATTTAATTTTGTAGGTTAGCCGAATTTGGAAGATACATTCATGGCATTTAATGTAAGGTGCATGCATAGGAAGGTTCAATGGACGACAATCAAGAGGCACATGCATGTTCATAATGGTCATTCATATATTTGAAGATTCATGAATCAAATTGATGATGGAACATGCATTGGACGGTTCATGTATTGATCATGTGCTCACACATTGTGTTCACACCATGATGACCATTCGGTTGGACGTTCACACACAAGTGTCTACTCAAGCTCCTTGTTCACACCAAGTTTGACTCT
Organism: Gossypium longicalyx; assembly: GCA_025698465.1. Taxonomy (NCBI): domain Eukaryota; kingdom Viridiplantae; phylum Streptophyta; class Magnoliopsida; order Malvales; family Malvaceae; genus Gossypium; species Gossypium longicalyx. Next base: position 40,667,051 of record CM047004.1, read on the forward strand.
TCATGAAGCCTCATTTAATTAAGCCACTCATGGTGAAATAACATGAATTCAAGGCTCCATTAAAGGAGTTAGCCGAATCTAGCCATGCATGTATGAAGGTCATTTATCCAACTACATCAATGCATATTCATGAAGCTATCCACTCACCTCCCATTTGGCCGAACATGGACAAGAACACCATTAGACATTTTTCTAGAAGTTTCATGTTTTAATTAGGTACATTACTTAATTGTTAAGTTCATGAATGGACTATTCAGCTAGTATAAGAAACTAGTATAAATAGTTTGTTGATTTCATTGTAAAAGGACTTTTGCCAAATTTGTTAATGAACATTGTTCTTGTGAGGTTGCTTCCTCTCATATCTCGTACAAGTTTCGAACGACTTATTTGGTTTATGCTAGTGGCGTCAATCGTCTTGTTTTGAACTTATCACCAATCTTGGTGTGGTGTTCACCTATCCATCTATCCATATTTTTCACCTTAACAATATAGGAATCGGGGTGACACTTCTTAGTGTTGAATCATTCTTGACGTTGAGTTCGTTTTCCATTTCCATCTTTTAAATTTCTTTCTTGTTAACCCAAACCGAGCCTTCTATCCTTCATCCATCTTTGCTACCCATAATCGAACCTATACTAAACTTACCCTTCTTGAAACCTTCCGCTATCCTATTCCATTATTTTACTTTTATTATTAAAATTTGAGGTACGAATGACTCTCTCGAACTACGATCAGGCAACTATGTAAATTCGACTCATCTACCCAGGCCGGATCACATTATTTGGTATCAGAGCTTGTAAATCGAGAGGTGTCAACGTTCGTATCAAGATCGAAATAGGTTCGTAGTAAAAAATTTTGAAAAAAAATTAAGTTGTATTTTCATTTTATCTTTGTAAAAGTGATATGTTGAAGTTGTAAAAAAGAAAAAGAAAAAAAAAAGGTACGAAATTATTATAAAAAAAACAAAAGAAAAAAAAGTGAAGTGCTCAGTTTCTTCTCTGTTGTTTATCATTGTTTCAATATCAAAAAAATAATCTTTTCATCAAATTTTAACCCTCCCCATTTCCAAAACGCCATACTACACCAAAGAAAAATTTTTCTTTTAGCCTACCCATAACCTATACATCTTATCCCTTGTAACTGATTTTGAAGCCGACCCCAAAGCACCTAGACGAGTCAAAAGAAACAAAATACGAGGTTATGAGAGTAAGCTTGAGTGGTAAAAGGCTAGAGTGTGTGAGAACATTCGAGAGTTTGAAAAAGCCTAAAAACGAGTGCAAACACGAGTGGAGTGTTTAATAATATTTCTTTGCGAGTGAAATAGTGAGATTTGTGGTGAGGATTCTAATTATTCTTATTGTTCAACATGGCACAAGCCAAAAAGCTTCTCGTTGTTAAAAGAAGCCTCAGTATTCAAAGTCCTGAAAATGAACAACAACGGGAGAATATCTTCCATTCTTGATGCCAAGTTCAAGGGAAAGTCTGTAGTTTGATCATCGATGGTGGAAGCTGTACCAACGTGGCAAGCACTTTAATGGTGGAGAAACTAGGCTTGACCACCACCAAACATCTGAGCCCTTACAAACTCCAATGGCTCAATGATGGTGGCGAAATCAAGGTAACCAAACAAGTACTTGTTTCTTTTTCAATTGGTAAGTACGAGGACGAGGTACTTTGTGATGTTGTTCCCATGCACGTGGGACATCTGTTACTTGGGAGGCCGTGGCAATACGATCGAAGAGTCACCCATGACGGGTATACCAATCGGTATACATTCAAATATTAAGAAAGGAATATTACCTTGGTACCATTGATGCCAAAGCAAGTTTTCGAGGATCAAATGAGAATGAAGTCTGTTGTAAATCAGTTGAGAGAAAAAGAAAAGAATGAATGTGAAAAAAGAAAAGAAAATGAAAAAGAAAAGAAAAATGAGAAAAAGAATGCAAAAATAGCAAAAGAAAAAAAAGAACAAGTGAGAAAAGAAAAAGAAGAACAAGAAAAAGAGTATAGAAAAAAAAGTCTATTTGCAAAAAAAGAGAAGTTCGGAGAGCATTTCTATCAAAACAAACCATTCTTGTACTCCTGTACAAGGAAAATCTTTTTAGCACTAATGAACTGCCCGAGGAATTGCCGTCTTCTATTTTGAGTCTTTTACAGGATTTCCAAGACGTTTTCCCGGAGGAGACTCCTAGTGGATACCACCTCTTCGAGGAATCAAGCACCAAATCGATTTTGCGCCGGGATCAGTAATTCCAAATCGACCTGCCTATAGAATGAATCCTGAAGAAACTAAAGAGCTACAACGACAAGTTAACGAATTGATGGAAAAAGGCTATATTAGAGAAAGCCTTAGCCCCTGCGCCGTGCCAGTCCTCTTGGTGCCAAAAAAGGATGGTACTTGGCGAATGTGTGTCGATTGTCGTGCTGTGAATAAAATCACTATCAAATATCGACATCCGATTCCGCGACTAGATGACATGCTAGACTAACTAAGTGGAGCCAAACTATTTTCCAAGATCGATTTAAAAAGCGGATATCACCAGATTCGTATGCGAGAAGACGACGAGTGGAAAACTGCCTTCAAAACGAAATATGGTTTGTATGAGTGGTTGGTAATGCCATTTGGCTTAACCAACGCTCCTAGTACTTTTATGAGGCTCATGAACCATGTGTTGAGATCCTTCATTGGTAAGTTTTGTGTTGTTTATTTCGATGATATCCTCATATATAGTAAGACTTTGGAAGACACGTAATACACCTCAAATCTGTTCTTGAAACATTGCGTAAGCAAACTCTCTTTGCTAATATTAAGAAATGTACTTTTTGTTCTGACAAAGTTATCTTTCTTGATTTTGTAGTCAATGCACAAGGTTTGGAAGTCGACCAAGAGAAAATAAAGGCAATTCAAGAGTGGCCGAGGCCTACATCTATTAGCCAAGTTTGAAGCTTCCATGGATTGGCAAGCTTCTATCGGCGATTTGGGCCCAATTTCAGCACATTGGCTGCACCCTTAACAAGCGTGATAAAAAAAACTCCGCGTCCCATTGGGAAGATGAGCAAGAGAGGTCTTTTATTGAGATTAAAAATTGTCTTACTAACGCACCTTTACTTGCTTTGCCAGATTTTTTGAAAACCTTTGAACTTGAGTGTGATGCATCCGGTGTGGGAATTGGAGCTGTCTTAACTCAAGACGTACGACTCATTGCCTATTTTAGTGAGAAGCTTAGCGGAGCCCCACTCAATTATCCGGTCTACGACAAAGAAATGTATGCATTAATACGGGCTCTTGAAACTTGGCAACATTATTTGTGGCCAAAAGAGTTTGTAATCCATTCCGACCACGAATCCTTGAAACATATAAAGGGTCAAAACAAGTTGAACAAGAGGCACGTTAAGTGGGTCGAGTACCTTGAGTCATTTCCCTATGTAATTAAGTACAAGAAAGGTAAAGACAACGTGGTAGCTGATGCCCTATCACGGAGGTATACCTTACTTTCTACTCTTGAATCAAAACTGATGTGATCCGGCCCAGGTAGATGAGTTGAATTCACGTAGTTGCCCGATCATAGTTCGAGAGAGTCTTCTGTGCCTCGGATTTTTGTAATAGTAGTAAAAGAATTATAATAGGATAGCGAAAGTTTTCAAGAAGGGTAAGTTTAGTATAGGTTCGGTTAAGGGTAGCAAAGATGGATGAAGGATAGAAGGTTCGGTTTGGGTTAACAAGAAAGAAATTTAAAAGATGGGAATGGAAAAATGAACTCAACATCAGAAATGATTCAACACTAAGAAGTGTCACCCCGATTCCTATATTGTTAAGGTGAAAAATATGGATAGATGGATAGGTGAACGCCACACCAAGATTGGTGATAAGTTCAAAACAAGACGATTGACGACACTAGCACAAGCCAAATAAATCGTTCGAAACTTGTACGAGATATGAGAGGAAGCAATCTCACAAGAACAATGTTCATTAACAAATTTGGCAAAAGTCCTTTACAAATGAAAGAAAACAAATATTTATAGGCACATAGATGACCATTCAAATTCGGCATCTAGGTGTTCACACAATAATAAAAACGTTCACACTAATGTATTAAAATAGTTCATAAATTCGGCAGATTCATGCACTAGCTGAATGGACACTTTCTTCCCCCTTGGTTTGTGCATGAATGCTTAGTCATAAAGAAAGGCTTCAAGTAACTTGTATGTGCACCAAAAGGTTGCATTCATCTCCTTAGGACGTTCATGCACTTGTATGGAGCATGTATCTTCATAATTAAACACTTTAATGGAATGTAGGTTCATAAATGGCAGCATGAACCTAGTAAATTCGTTCTCCCCTTTGTGCATGCACTTAATTCAATCAATGTGTTGAATTATTGAGTTAATTCCTTCCCTTGGACATTCCTGAACCCATCCATGCATGTGTAGTAGCCTATAGGTCAATTCAAAGTGTGAACATGTTCAAGGAGCTCTATGGTCAACATAGAATTAGTTGGCAGCTACTTCTTGCCCGAATAAGTGCCTTGGAAAGTTAGGAGACAGCTACCATACATGCACTTAAGCCATTCATGCATCATCCCATGCATTTGATCCATTCATGGACTAGCCTTTAATGTCCATACATGCATTCGACACATGCATGAATTTGTAGAAACATTGCATCTAGCCGTACATGCACCAGCATTTAATACTTCTTCATTCATGAGTGTGGAATGCCCAAAAGAGATGTTTCTTCATCCATACATTGTGCCGTCCTTGATCATTGTATCTACAAAAAAAATAAAATCAAATTATGAGACATCATGTGAACACATTAATGCCATGCATTAAATCGGCTAAAATGTGAACATGATTAAAATATGTAATGACTATGACATATTAAAACAAATATTAATATAAGTCAAATTTGATGCTTAAATAATTATGTTCAGATTTTATTAAATGCATTAAAGTCTAAAACCAGTTTTGAGCTAAAATGAGCTAAGCTTTAGCCCTTAAGCTAAAGTTGAGCTGAGATTAAACTCCTAAGCTAAAGTTGAGCTAAGGTTTAGCTCGTGAGCTGAATATGAGCTAGAAGTGAGCTCGGTTTAGCTCAAGCAAGTTGGATTGAGCTTGAATAAGCTGGATTTGAGCTAGACGGAGCTCGTGGAGCTGGAAACGAGCTGGGATCAGCTTGCCAACATGTCAATGCTCGGCTTGACAGACTTGTTCGATGAAGTTCGCGAGGCATGCTCGTATCATTCCCCCCTCTTTTAGGCAACTTGTCCTCAAGTCGAGCTGTTTGTCCATGGGAGAGCTTTGACTCATGCATGGTTTTCCTCGGTCAAATGGGATGAAAGTTGTCTCACAAACCTGAAAAAGTCTCACCACTTTTGGAAAAGAGAAACTCAAAGAAGTTAGAGACACATGATAATCAAAATTCAAGAAAAACGCATTCAACTGATCATATGCCCAGAATTTTAATTGTGCAAAACAGGCATACGTAAATTTATCAAAAAGTCTTGTTAAGCCATCTTTACAAACATGTGAACTTAGCTGAATCAAGGGGTAATTAGTCATGAACATTTGTAAAGATTCAAATACGTTAATCCACAACCAAAACTTTTCAATATGTTTATTCAAAAATAACAATTCATGGGAATGTACACGCAAAAGTGTACCATGGCCAATTGGAAACTAACTCACTCTTTAAACTTATTAACAACATGATTTGTGTAATCACTTTTCAACACAAACGGATCACTACTAGGCCAAAGACAACAATCAATCACAACAAGGTACAAACAATTTCCAAACATCAAACCATCAAAAAGATTTTCAACAACATTCGAATAGAGTAAAGGTATTTGAAAATTTTCATAAACTCTACCTTGTTGATCTTGAAGAGAAGAAAATTTAGGATCGGTTTTACCTTTATCAAACAAGATGAATCTTCTCTCTTCGGACAGATAATGTAAAACAAACATTTTACCTCGATCAACTTGGGTGGGTGACGAAGCACCATGACAACTCGTGCTTTTTAAAGGGTTACATTCACAAAAATATAAAAGGTTAGTTTCAATAGGAGGTATGGGCTGAAAAGAAAAAAATAAATCATCGTTGAAATTTGATTCAAGTCCCAAAGCATAAGTCGATCTTACCTTCTCAAAATAGAACGAAAATTTCAGATGTGGCCAAACAAGGTGATTAGTAAACGAATCAAAATTGAAACCCAAATCATTGAATTTTACCTTTTTATCAAAAGTTCAAACATCAAGCAAACATAATTTGAATGCAAATGATGCAAAGTGCTTAATGTTTCCATAAAATGAATTCATGTAGCAAATACCAGGCTTGAACACACGAACTTGATTAGGAATTCCAACAAGCAACATATTAGAAGAAGATATAATCAACTCACCACACGAATTATATTTCACTAGTTTAAACACACATGTTGAATTGACAAAATTGAGCATACCAATATGCAAAGGTTCATGCTTCAAGAGTATCAATCGAGAATGCAAATTATTACATGGAAATTTCGCACAAAAACTCAAAGATTGTTCATGAAGAACACAATTGCACATATCATGTGAAGATCTTTTAACATGGATGCCAAACAAAGAATTTTTATAATCAAACAAATCAAAACGTGAAAAACTGTTATCACACACATTCATAATTTGCACAGGATGAACCAATCCAACAGAATCCCTAGAGTTGTCGTTATAAAACATGTCATAAGACGGAATCTTCATGGCATCTTTTGAAACAACATCATTAACATTAATATGTGAATAGTAATTAACTAAATCAAGTGACTTTGATTCGATAAACAAAGAATCCTTACCTTCCTTGCCTTCGATCGCAAGTGGGTGGTTGTCATTCGCGAACTCACCTTTTTCAAACAACCTAAAATACCTCTCGTTTGGAAGGTAATGTAGATGGAATTGGTCGCACAAACTTCTAGGAACCTGAAAAGTTAAATCACAAGAAGGTCGAATAGGCGGGTTAGTAGAAATAATCCTCACTTGCTCACTTGTTTTCTCACTCGATTCTTTTTCTTCTGAATCACTCGTTTCTTTTGTTTCAATTTCTTTCTCTTTAATCTCTTTTTCAATTTCTTTTTCACTCTCAAATTTCTTTTCATTCTCTTTTTCAATCTCATTTTCTTTTTCATTTTCTTTTTACTTTTCAAAGGCTTTTTTAAAGGCTTTTTCAAGTTCTCTCAAGATTCACTCATTTTCTCTCTTACTTGCCTCTTGCCTCTCTTTTCTTTTTATTTCATTTTCTTTTTCTTCCTTTGCTTTTTCTTTTCTTTTCTTTGTTTTCACTTTACAAGAATGTACAGAAGAACGATGAGAATACAAATCTTGCTCGAAAGATGAAGAACTATTTGCATATGATTCACAATCAAAACTTCGTGAAGAATACTCTGAGTAAGATTTCATTGACGATCTAGTAGGAGTATGTCTTTCTCTCTGAACGCCATCTTGGAATAAATCAAAATCATAATCGACTTCTCGTCTTCTCGAATTTCTTGATGAAAAGGACTTTCGATCGAAGTCACTTCTCAAATTCGCTGATGAATATGAGTCATAGTATGAATCTCTTTGTCTCGAAGTAGATGGCGAAAAGGAATCACGATAGGAACTTTTTCTCAAGTAGTAGTCAGGGGTATATCTCCGTGGGGTTCTTGTCTCCATTTTTTGACTCGAAGAAACTCTATCTCTTTGATCTTGCTTTTCCAAATGATTTAATCTCTCGTGTATGTTCTTAGTGTTGGGTTCCATCATTTTTCGCATTTCTTGTACCAAGTATTGGTATTCCGATTCGGTGAACTCGTCGCGTGACATGATTTTTGTTGCTGAAAAGAAAATGTTAGATTACAACACAAAATAAAAAAAATTAAGTACCTCACCACAAACCTCACAATTTCGCTCAGAAAGAAGAAGGAAAAGGTGTCACTCTCGCTCGTGTTTACACTCGTTTGGCTTTTACCTCCACTCAAATGATCTCACTCGCTCGTGCCTTTTTTCGCTCCTTTCTCCTCTTATAACCTTGTAATAGACTTAGTATGACTTGATCTCTAGTATTGTGGATCAGTTTCAAATGGTTTTTACAAAGGATAACATATGAGGGGTTACGGGTTGGCTGAGAGAAAAGAAAAAAAATTTCTCGGGTTTAAGTGTGGCGATGGGATAGGAAGTGAATGGTAGAAGATCTATGAAACTGACTGGATACAAATGATCACAAAAGAAAGTAATTTTTCACACTTTTTTTTCGAATTTTTTTAATTTTTTTAACTTGTAAAACTTTTTTTTAACTATAACAGTAAACTAAATACAATGGAAGCACTTTTGTACACGAAATTTTTTTTCCCGGCTGCGTAGATTTTTTTTTGTTTTTGTAGCAGCAACAACAAACTAAACAAAATGAGAGAACTTCGATATACGAATTTTTTTCTATACTCTTTTTTTTGGATCCTACTTACTTTCGTTCACTTGTATTAGTCCTGGGATTGATTTCGCCGCACGTACTTCTTGTTAGTAGCTCTAATACCAAATGATGTGATCCGGCCCGGGTAGATGAGTTGAATTCACGTAGTTGCCCGATCGTAGTTCGAGAGAGTCGTTTGTTCCTCGAATTTTTGTAATAGTAGTAAAAGAATTAGAATAGGATGACGGAAGTTTTCAAGAAGGGTAAGTTTAGTATAGGTTCGGTTAAGAGTAGCAAAGATGGATGAAGGATAGAAGGTTCGGTTTGGGTTAACAAGAAAGAAATTTAAAAGATGGGAATGGAAAAACGAACTCAACGTCAGGAATGATTCAACACTAAGAAGTGTCACCCCGATTCCTATATTGTTAAGGTGAAAAATATGGATAGATGGATAGGTGAACGCCACACCAAGATTGGTGATAAGTTCAAAACAAGACGATTGACGCCACTAGCACAAGCCAAATAAATCGTTCGAAACTTGTACGAGATATGAGAGGAAGCAACCTCACAAGAACAATGTTCATTAACAAATTTGGCAAAAATCCTTTACAAATGAAAGAAAACAAATATTTATAGGCACATAGATGACCATTCAAATTCAGCATCTAGGTGTTCACACAATAATGAAAACGTTCACACTAATGTATTAAAATAGTTCATAAATTTGGCAGATTCATGCACTAGCTGAATGGACACTTTCTTCCCCCTTAGTTTGTGCATGAATGCTTAGTCATAAAGAAAGGCTTCAAGTGACTTGTATGTGCACCAAAAGGTTGCATTCATCTCCTTGGGACGTTCATGCACTTGTATGGAACATGTATCTTCATAATTAAACACTTTAATGGCATGTAGGTTCATAAATGGCAGCATGAACCAAGTAAATTCGTTCTCCCCTTTGTGCATGCACTTAATTCAATCAATGTGTTGAATTATTGAGTTAATTCCTTCCCTTGGATGTTCTTGAACCCATCCATGCATGTGTAGTAGCCTATAGGTCAATTCAAAGTGTGAACATGTTCAAGGAGCTCTATGGTCAACATAGAATTAGTTGGCAGCTACTTCTTGGCCGAATAAGTGCCTTGGAAAGTTAGGAGACAACCACCATACATGCACTTAAGCCATTCATGCATTCTATCATCCCATGCATTTGATCTATTCATGGACTAGCCTTTAATGTCCATACATGCATTCGACACATGCATGAATTTGTAGAAACATTGCATCTAGCCGTACATGCACCAGCATTTAATACTTCTTCATTCATGAGTGTGGAATGCCCAAAAGAGATGTTTCTTCATCCATACATTGTGCCGTACTTGATCATTGTATCTACAAAAAAAATAAAATCAAATTATGAGACATCATATGAACACATTAATGTCATGCATTAAATCGGCTAAAATGTGAACATAATTAAAATATGTAATGACTGTGACATATTAAAATAAATATTAATATAAGTCAAATTTGATGCTTAAATAATTATGTTCAGATTTTATTTAATGCATTAAAGTCTAAAACCAGTTTTAAGCTAAAATGAGCTAAGCTTTAGCTCTTAAGCTAAATTTGAGCTGAGATTAAACTCCTAAGCTGAAGTTGAGCTAAGGTTTAGCTCGTGAGCTGAATATGAGCTAGGAGTGAGCTCAGTTTAGCTCAGGCAAGTTGGATTGAGCTTGAATAAGCTGGATTTGAGCTGGACGGAGCTCGTGGAGCTAGAAACGAGCTGGGATCAGCTTGCCAACATGTCAATGCTCGGCTTGACAGACTTGTTCGATGAAGTTCGCGGGGTGTGCTCGTATCAAAAACTGCTTGGGTTTTCTTTCTTAAAAGAATTGCATGCTAACGATGTTGATTTTGGAGAGATCTATTCTGCTTGTGAGCATATTGCATTTGAGAAATTTTATAGGTTTGATGGGTTTCTGTTCAAGGAAGGTAAGCTCTGTTCGGGATTTGCTTGTGCAAGAAGCACATAGTGGAGGGCTCATGGGACATTTTGGAGTTGGCAAGACGTTATCCACCCTTAACGAACATTTTTATTGGCCTAGGATAAGGCGAGACGTGGAGCGGGTTTGCGAGCGATGTTTGGCGTGCAAACGAGCAAAATCTAAGATTCAACCCCATGGACTTTACACGCCATTACCAATACCTGAAACTCCTTGGACGGATATATCCATGGATTTCATCCTTAGTTTTCCCCGAACCAAAACAGGAAAGGATTCTATATTTGTAGTTGTAGATCGATTTTCTAAAATGTCACATTTTATTTCTTGTGCAAAAACTGATGATGCCGTACACATTTCTAACCTTTTCTTTAGGGACATTGTTAGTTTACATGGAGTACCGCGAACTATTGTGTCAGATCAAGACGCAAAATTCCTTAGCCATTTTTGGAGGACTCTTTGGGGTAAACTCGAAACCAAATTATTGTTTTCAACTACTTGTCATCCTCAAACGGATGGACAAACCAAAGTGGTCAATTGAGTACTCTCTACTCTCCTGCGGGCTATCATTCGTAAGAATTTGAAATCATGGGAAGATTGTTTACGCCATATTGAGTTTGCCTATAATAGAACGGTCCATTCAGCAACCAAACATACACCTTTTGAAGTGGTCTATGGGTTTAATCCAATAACTCCTTTAGACTTAGTTTCTTTACCTAACAACCAATTGATTCATTCTGATGCTAGGAAAAAGGCCGATTTCGTGAAGAGGCTACATCAACAAGTGCGAGCTAATATAGAGGCTAGAACTAAGTCTTACGTGCAGCAAGCAAACAAGGGACGAAAAAGAGTCATATTTGAACTCGGTGATTGGGTTTGGGTCCATATGCGCAAGGAACGATTTTTAGCCCAGCGACATTCCAAGCTACTTCCCCGAGGAGATGGACCTTCCAAGTGCTTGAACGCATTAATGAGAACTCATATAAACTTGACTTACCAGGTGGATACAACATAAGTGCTAGTTTTAACGTATCAGATTTATCTCCTTTTGATGCAGAATCCGACTTGAGGACAAGTCGCTTTGAAGACGGGGGGAATGATGTGAGCACACCCCGGGCATCCTCGAATGCACACCAAGAATCAATTGAGCTTCCAAAAGGCCCCATGACTCGAGCTCGAACCAAGCAAATTCAAGATGCTATATCAGCCTTTGTGTTGCACATTTGGGATGATAACAAGGTCCATGACGTTGGAGGAGCTAAGGACAACTCCTTGAAGACTCCATGCACCATTTTGCAATCCGATCTCAACTCCTCTCTAGCTCCCCATGCGCCATTCAGCTCACATCAGCTCACTTGAGCTCGTTTTAGCTCGTTTGAGCTTGAATTTAGCTCGTTTCAGCTCATTCCTTTTTCATTAAATAAACTAAGTTTTAATCTAGCTTATAACTTTATAACTAAGTTTGCTACAGCTCATGCCGAATTCCCTAACTCAACTTAGCTCACTAAGTGTTTTTGACTATTTGAGCTAGCCGAATTTAATATGATAAGTTGACTTATAATTATTATGTCCAAATTTAGTTAGTGTCATTAAGTTATTTAGTTATTATTTTAAATTATAATTATATGAATAGTTGTGTGTTATTTAATCATGTTATTTAATTTTGTAGGTTAGCTGAATTTGGAAGATACATTCATGGCATTTAATGCAAGGTGCATGCATAGGAAGGTTCAATGGACGTGATACGAGCACGCCCCGTGAACTTCATCGAACAAGTCTGTCAAGCCAAGCATTGACATGTTGGCAAGATGATCCCAGCTCGTTTCCAGCTCCACAAGCTCCGTCCAACTCAAATCCAACTTATTCGAGCTCAATCCAACTTGCCTGAGCTAAACCGAGCTCACTCCTAGCTCATATTCAGCTCACGAGCTAAACCTTAGCTCAACTTCAGCTTAGGAGTTTAGCCTCAGCTCAACTTTAACTCACGAGCTAAAGCTTAGCTCATTTTAGTTTAAACTCGGATTTGTCTTTAATACATTAAATAAAAATTTGCACATATTCATTTAAGCATTAAACTTGTCTTATATTAATATTTGTTATTAATATGTCATTGTCATTATATAAATTGATTATGTTCACATAGCCGAATTAATGCATAACATTAATGTGTTCACATCATGCCGAATTTATGAGTGTTCATGAGATGTCTTAATGACTTGTTTATTTCATGTAGGTACATCCCTTTGGACGGTACAATGTATGGATGAAGAAACATCTCTTTTGGGCATTCCACACTCATGAATGAAGAAGTATTAAATGCTGGTGCATGTACGGCTAGATGCAACGTTTCTACAAATTCATGCATGTGTCGAATGCATGTATGGACATTAAAGGCTAGTCCATGAATGGATCAAATGCATGGGATGATGCATGAATGGCTTAAGTGCATGTATGGTAGCTGTCTCCTAACTTTCCAAGGCACTTATTCGGCCAAGAAGTAGCTGCCAACTAATTCTATGTTGACCATAGAGCTCCTTGAACATGTTCACACTTTGAATTGACCTATAGGCTACTACACATGCATGGATGGGTTCAAGAACGTCCAAGGGAAGTAATTAACTTAATAATTCAACACATTGATTGAACTAAGTACATGCACAAAGGGGAGAACAAATTTACTAGGTTCATGCTGCCATTTATGAACCTACATGCCATTAAAGTGTTTAATTATGAAGATACATGTTCCATACAAGTGCATGAACGTCCCAAGGAGATGAATGCAACCTTTTGGTGCACATACAAGTCACTTGAAGCCTTTCTTTATGACTAAGCATTCATGCACAAACCAAGGGGGAAGAAAGTGTCCATTCAGCTAGTGCATGAATCTGCCGAATTTATGAACTATTTTAATACATTAGTGTGAACGTTTTTATTATGGTGTGAACACCTAGATGCCGAATTTGAATGGTCATCTATGTGCCTATAAATATTTGTTTTCTTTCATTTGTAAAGGACTTTTGCCAAATTTGTTAATGAACATTGTTCTTGGAGGTTGCTTCCTCTCATATCTCGTACAAGTTTCGAATGACTTATCTGGCTTATGCTAGTGGCGTCAATCGTTCTTGTTTGAACTTATCACCAATCTTGGTGTGGCGTTCACCTATCCATCTATCCATATTTTTCACCTTAACAATATAGGAATCGGGGTGACACTTCTTAGTGTTGAATCATTCCTGACGTTGAGTTCGTTTTCCATTTCCATCTTTTAAATTTTTTTCTTGTTAACCCAAACTGAGCCTTCCATCCTTCATTCATCTTTGCTACCCTTAACCGAATCTATACTAAACTTACCCTTCTTGAAACCTTCCACTATCCTATTCTAATTCTTTTACTACTATTACAAAAATTCGAGGCACAAACGACTCTCTCGAACTACGATCGAGCAACTACGTGAATTTGACTCATCTACCCGGGCCGAATCACATCATTTGGTATCAGAGCTTATAAATCAAGAGGCACCGACGTTCGTATCAAGATCGAGCTAGCTTCGTAGTAAAAAAATTTGAAAAAAATTAAGTTATATTTTTGTTTTATCTTTGTAAAAGTGATATGTTGAAGTTGTAAAAAAAAAAAGGGATACGAAAATTATTTAAAAAAAGAGAAAAAAAAGGTGAAGTGATCAAGTTCTTCTTTTGTTTATATTTTGACCCGATCGACAAAGTGTTCTTTTCATCAACTTTGCACCCCATTTCCAAAACGCCACACTACACCAAAGAAAAATTTTCTTTTAGCCTACCCATAACCTATACATCTTATCCCTTGTAACCGATTTTGAAGCTGACCCCAAAGCACCTAGACGAGTCAAAAGAAACAAAATATGAGGTTACGAGAGTAAGCTTGAGTGGTAAAAGGCTAGAGTGTGTAAGAACATTCGAGAGTTTGAAAAAGCCTAAAAACGAGTGCAAACACGAGTGGAGTGTTCATCAATATTTCTTTGCGAGTGAAATAGTGAGATTTGTGGTGAGGTACTTGATTTTTTTTTATTTTGTGTTGTGATCTAACGTTTTCTTTTCAGCAACAAAAATCATGTCACGCGAAGAGTTCACCGAATTGGAATACCAATACTTGGTACAAGAAATGCGAAAAATGATGGATTCCAACACTAAGAACATACACGAGAGATTAAATCATTTGGAAAAACAAGATCAAAGTGATAGAGTTTCTTCGAGTTGAAAAATGGAGACAAGAACCCCACGGAGATATACCCCCGACTACTACTTGAGAAAAAGTTCCTATCGTGATTCCTTTTCGCCATCTATTTCGAGACAAAGAGATTCATACTATGACTTTGAGACAAAGAGATTCATACTATGAATTCGAGAAGTGACTTCGATCGAAAGTCCTTTTCATCAAGAAATTCAAGAAGACGAGAAGCCGATTACGATTTTGATTCATTCCAAGATGGTGTTCGGAGAGAAAGACATACACCTACTAGACCGTCAACGAAATCTTACTCGGAGTATTCTTCCCGAAGTTTTGATTGTGAATCATATGCAAATAGTTCTTCATCTTTCGAACAAGATTTGTATTCTCATCATTCTTTTGTACATTCTTGTAAAGAGAAAACAAAGAAAAGAAAAGAAAAAGCAAAAGAAGAAAAAGAAAATGAAATAAAAAGAAAAGAGAGGCAAAAGGCAAGTAAGAGAGAAAATGAGCGAATCTTGAGAGAACTTGAAAAAGCCTTTGAAAAAGCCTTTGAGAAGCAAAAAGAAAATGAAAAAGAAAATGAGATTGAAAAAGAGAATGAAAAAGAGTTTGAGAGTGAAAAAGAAATTGAAACAAAAGAAACGAGTGATTCAGAAGAAAAAGAATCGAGTGAGAAAATAAGTGAGCAAGTGAGGATTATTTATACTAACCCACCTGTTCGATCTTCTTTTGATTTAACTTTTCAGGTTCCTGGAAGTTTGTGCGACCAATTCCATCTACATTACCTTCCAAACGAGAGGTATTTTAGGTTGTTCGAAAAAGGTAAGTTCGCAAATGACAACCACCCACTGGCGATCGAAGGTAAGGAAGGTAAGGATTTTTTGTTTATCGAATCAAAGTCACTTGATTTGGCTAATTTTTGTTCACTTACTGTTGTTAACGATTTTGTTTTAAAAGGTGCCATATACAGCTTTTCTTATGACGATTACTACATTGGCAAATTTGTTGACAACATTGGATTAGTTTTCTCTAAGTAAATTTTGAATGTGTTTGATCAAAGTCTGTCACTTAAAGATTCTGATGTGGTTGACCATGCAAACTTTTTGAATTCATGTGTTAAATCTTTATGTTTAAATATGCCTGCTCAATTGATTTGTGATAAATTTGCCTGTTTGAAAAGTTGCATGTTCTCTAAAAATTCTTTGTTTGGCATCCATGTTAAAAGATCTTCACATGATATGTGCAATTGTGTTCTTCATGAACAATCTTTGAGTTTTTGTGCAAAATTTCCATGTAGTGATTTGCATCCCCGATTGATACTCTTGAAGCATGAACCTTTGCATATTGGTATGCTCGGTTATGTCAATTCAACATGTGTGTTTAAACTAGTGAAATATAATTCGTGTGGTGAGTTGATTATATCTTCTTCTAATATGTTGCTCGTTGGAATTCCTAATCAAGTTCGTGTGTTCAAGCCTGGTATTTGCTACATGAATTCATTTTATGGAAACATTAAGCACTTTGCATCATTTGCATTCAAATTATGTTTGCTTGATGTTCGAACTTTTGATAAGAAGGTGAAATTCAATGATTTGGGTTTCAATTTTGATTCATTTACTAATCACCTTGTTTGGCCACATCTGAAATTTTCGTTCCATTTTGAGAAGGTAAGATCGACTTATGCTTTAGGACTTGAATCAAACTTCAACGATGATTTATTTTTTTCTTTTCAGTCCATACCTCCTATTGAAACTAACCTTTTACATTTTTGTGAATGTAACCCTTTAAAAAGCACGAGCTGTCATGGTGCTTCGTCAGCCACCCAAGTTGATCGAGGTAAAAGATTTGTTTTACATTATCTGTCCGAAGAGAGAAGATTCATCTTGTTTGAAAAAGGTAAAACCGATCCTAAATTTTCTTCTCTTCAAAGATCGACAAGGTAAAGTTTATGAAAATTTTCAAATACCTTTACTCTATTCGAATGTTGTTGAAAATCTTTTTGATGGTTTGATGTTTGGAAATTGTTTGTACCTTGTTGTGATTGATTGTTGTCTTTGGCCTAGTAGTGATCCGTTTGTGTTGAAAAGTGATTACACAAATCATGTTGTTAATAAGCAAAAGAGTGAGCTAGTTTCCAATTGGCCATGGTACAATTTGCGTGTACATTCCCATGAATTGTTATTTTTGAATAAACATATTGAAAAGTTTTGGTTGTGGATTAACGTATTTGAATCTTTACAAATGTTCATGACTAATTACCCCTTGATTCAGCTAAGTTCACATGTTTGTAAAGATGGCTTAACAAGACTTTTTGATAAATTTACGTATGCCTGTTTTGCACAATTAAGATTCTGGGCATATGATCAGTTGAATATGTTTCCCTTGAATTTTGATTATCATGTGTCTCTAACTTCTTTGAGCTTCTCTTTTCCAAAAGTGGTGAGACTTTTTCAGGTTTGTGTGACATCTTCCATCCCATTTGACCGAGGAAAACCATGCATGAGTCAAAGCTCTCCCATGGACAAATGGCTCGACTTGAGGACAAGTCGCCTAAAAGAGGGGGAATGATACGAGCACGCCCCGTGAACTTCATCGAACAAGTCTGTCAAGCCGAGCATTGACATGTTGCCAAGCTGATCCCAGCTCGTTTCCAGCTCCACAAGCTCTGTCCAGCTCAAATCCAGCTTATTCGAGCTCAATCCAAATTGCCTGAGCTAAACTGAGCTCACTCCTAGCTCATATTCAGCTCACGAGCTAAACCTTAGCTCAACTTCAGCTTAGGAGTTTAGCCTCAGCTCAACTTTAGCTCACGAGCTAAAGCTTAGCTCATTTTAGTTTAAACTCGGTTTTGTCTTTAATACATTAAATAAAAATTTGCACATATTCATTTAAGCATTAAACTTGTCTTATATTAATATTTGTTATTAATATGTCATTGTCATTATATAAATTGATTATGTTCACATAGCCGAATTAATTCATGACATTAATCTGTTCAAATCATGCTGAATTTATGAGTGTTCATGAGATGTCTTAATGACTTGTTTATTTCATGTAGGTACATCCCTTTGGATGGTACAATGTATGGATGAAGAAACATCTCTTTTGGGCATTCCACACTCATGAATGAAGAAGTATTAAATGCTGGTGCGTGTATGGCTAGATGCAATGTTTCTACAAATTCATGCATGTGTCGAATGCATGTATGGACATTAAAGGCTAGTCCATGAATGGATCAAATGCATGGGATGATAAAATGCATGACTGGCTTAAGTGCATGTATGGTGGCTGTCTCCTAACTTTCCAAGGCACTTATTCGGCCAAGAAGTAGCTGCCAACTAATTCTATGTTGACTACAGAGCTCCTTGAACATGTTCACACTTTGAATTGACCTATAGGCTACTACACATGCATGGATGGGTTCAAGAACGTCCAAGGGAAGGAATTAACTCAATAATTCAACACATTGATTGAACTAAGTGCATGCACAAAGGGGAGAACGAATTTACTAGGTTCATGCTGCCATTTATGAACCTACATGCCATTAAAGTGTTTAATTATGAAGATACATGTTCCATACAAGTGCATGAACGTCCCAAGGAGATGAATGCAACCTTTTGGTGCACATACAAGTCACTTGAAGCCTTTCTTTATGACTAAGCATTCATGCACAAACCAAGGGGGAAGAAAGTGTCCATTTAGCTAGTGCATGAATCTGCCGAATTTATGAACTATTTTAATACATTAGTGTGAACGTTTTTATTATGGTGTGAACACCTAGATGCCGAATTTGAATGGTCATCTATGTGCCTATAAATATTTGTTTTCTTTCATTTGTAAAGGACTTTTGCCAAATTTGTTAATGAACATTGTTCTTGTGAGGTTGCTTCCTCTCATATCTCGTACAAGTTTCGAATGACTTATTTGGCTTGTGCTAGTGGCGTCAATCGTTCTTGTTTGAACTTATCACCAATCTTGGTGTGGCGTTCACCTATCCATCTATCCATATTTTTCACCTTAACAATATAGGAATCGGGGTGACACTTCTTAGTGTTGAATCATTCCTGACGTTGAGTTCGTTTTCCATTTCCATCTTTTAAATTTTTTTCTTGTTAACCCAAACCGAGCCTTCCATCCTTCATTCATCTTTGCTACCCTTAACCGAACCTATACTAAACTTACCCTTATTGAAACCTTCCGCTATCCTATTCTAATTCTTTTACTACTATTACAAAAATTCGAGGCACGAATGACTCTCTAGAACTATGATCGGGCAACTACGTGAATTCGACTCATCTACTCGGGCCGGATCACATCAGGACGGCAATCAAGAGGCACATGCATGTTCATGATGGTCATTCATGTATTTGAAGATTCATGAATCAAATTGATGATGGAACATGCATTGGACGGTTCATGTATTGATCATGTGTTCACACCATGATGACCATTCGGTTGGACGTTCACACACAAGTGTCTACTCAAGCTCCTTGTTCACACCAAGTTTGACTCTTCATGAAGCCTCATTTAATTAAGCCACTCATGGTGAAACAACATGAATTCAAGGCTCCATTAAAGGAGTTAGACGAATCTAGCCATGCATGTATGAAGGTCATTTATCCAAGTACATCAATGCATATTCATGAAGCTATCCACTCACCTCCCATTCGGCCGAACATGGACAAGAACACCATTGGACATTTTTCTAGAAGTTTCATGTTTCAATTAGGTACATTACTTAATTGTTAAGTTCATGAATGGACTATTCGGCTAGCATAAGAAACTAGTATAAACAGTTTGTTGATTTCATTGTAAAAGGACTTTTGCCAAATTTGTTAATGAACATTGTTCTTGTGAGGTTGCTTCCTCTCATATCTCGTACAAGTTTCGAACGACTTATCTGGCTTGTGCTAGTGGCGTCAATCGTCTTGTTTTGAACTTATCACCAATCTTGGTGTGGCATTCACCTATCCATCTATCCATATTTTTCACCTTAACAATATAGGAATCGGGGTGACACTTCTTAGTGTTGAATCATTCCTGACGTTGAGTTCGTTTTCCATTTCCATCTTTTAAATTTTTTTCTTGTTAACTCAAACCAAGCCTTCTATCCTTCATCCATCTTTGCTACCCATAACCGAACCTATACTAAATTTACCCTTCTTGAAACCTTCCGCTATCCTATTCCATTATTTTACTTTTATTATTAAAATTCGAGGCACGAACAACTCTCTCCAACTACGATCGGGAAACTACGTGAATTTGACTCATCTACTCGGGCTGGATCACATCATCCGGGGCATCCTTGAATGCAAACCAAGAATCAATCGAGCTTCCAAAAGGCCCCATGACTCGAGCTCAAACCAAGCAAATTCAAGACACTTTATCAGCTTTGGTGTTGCATATTTGGGATGATAACAAGGACCATGACGTTGGAGGAGCCAAGGACAACTTCTTGAAGACTCAATGCATTCTTTTGCAATCCGATCTCAGCTCCTCTCCAGCTCCCCATGCGCCATTCAGCTCCAATCAGCTCACTTGAGCTCATTTTAGCTCGTTTGAGCTTGAATTTAGCTCATTTTAGCTCATTTCTTTTACATTACAATAAACTAAGTTTTAAATTTGTTTTTAATTAAGTTTGCTACAGCTCATGCCAAATCCCCTAGCTCAACTTAGCTCACTAAGTGTTTTGATTATTTGAGCTACCCAAATTTAATATGATAGTTGACTTATAATTAATATGTCTGAAATTAGTAGTGTCATTAAGTTGTTTAGTTAATATTTTTAATTATGATTATATGAATAATTATATTATTTAATTGTGTGTTTATTTCATGTAGTTCAGCCGAATATGGAGATTCATTCATGGCAAGGTGCATGTACGGGAATGTTCATTGAACGGGAAGATACATGCATGGTTCAGTTCAATGTTTGGAGGTCTCACATTCATGTATATGGAGGATTCATTGCATGCAATGGATATTGAAGAATACATCTCCCTTGGACGGCACACATGCATGAATGGAGGATAATTAATGCAAGTTCATGTACGGCTAGGTTCAAGCTCCCTTCCAAGTTCCATGTATAGCCAAATGTATGTGGGAGGACCCTTGGAGTTTCTATGCACCTTTTCAGCCAAGAGACACCTATTGGAAGTTTCATGCACCCCATGGCCGAACCTAGACAACCCATTGAGCTCCCAAAGGTTCACATTAATTCAAGTGATTAAAGCTCATACATGAAGCTGTCTAAACACATTCCCATCAGCCGAATCAAGACTAGTTAATTAATGTTTTCATTCTAGAACACTCTAGTTAGTTCATGACCGAATTTGCTTAGTCTTTAAGCTAGCTAGTTTGTCCATTCGGTTACTACATGATAGCTTATAAATAGTTTGCTCATTTCATTGTAAAAGGGCTTTTTGCCAATTTGTTTAATGAACATTGTTCTTGTGAGGTTGCTTCCTCTCATATCTCGTACAAGTTTTGAACGACTTATCTAGCTTGTGCTAGTGGCATCAATCGTCCTTGTTTGAACTTATCACCAATCTTAGTGTGGCGTTCACCTATCAATCTATCCATATTTTCACCTTAACAATATAGGAACCGGGGTGACACTTTTTAGTGTTGAATCATTTCTGACGTTAAGTTCAATATTCCATCCTCACCTTTGCATTATCTCCTTCTTATTGTTTCAAAATCGAACCATTCCTTTAACATCATTTCTTGTTTCCTTAGCTGAACCTATCACTACCCTTTTGCATAACTTTTTGAAAACCTTCCGCTGATTCAAACCTATTCTATCAATTCTATCTCCAAGACCGAGGCACGAACGACCCTTCTCGACTACGATCGAGCAACTACGGGAATTTGACTCAACCACCCGAGCTGGATTGTATCATTTGGTATCAGAGCTTGTAAAATGAGAGGCGCCTACGTTCGTATCAAGATCAAAATAGGTTTGTTGTAAAAAAAATTCGAATTAAAAAAATTTCTAGTTGTAATTTTCATTCTCTCTATTGTAACAGTGGTATTGTGAAGTATTCAAAAAAAATACGAAATTATTAAAAAAAAGAGAGAAAAAAAAGTGAAGTGAGCAAGTTCTTTCTACTGTTTACATTTTCTTCCGATCGTCTTATATTCTTTTCATCAATTTTAACCCCCCTAAAACGCCACACTATACCAAAAAAAACTTTCTTTTAGCCTTCCCGTACACCATAACATCTTATCCCTTGTAACCGATTTTGAAGTCGACCCTAAAGCACCAAGATGAGTCAAAAGAAATAAAATACGAGGTTACGAGAGTAAGCTTGAGTGGTAAAAGGCTAGAGAGTGTGAGAGCATTCGAGAGCTGAAAAGCCTAAAACGAGTGAAAACACGAGTGGAGTGTTCATCAATATTTTTTTGCAAGTGAACTAGTGAGGTTTGTGGTGAGGATTTGAAAATTATTAAAAATCAGCATGGAACAAAATGTGGAGGAAAGGCAACCCGTTCAGAATGTGCTGGATTTGAACATGCAAGCCCTACTTTGAGAAGTTGAACGATTGTTTGACCAAAAGTTGGAACCAATACAAGACCAACTCGATCAAGTGGAGGGAAGAGGCCGACGAGTAAGGACCCCAATAAGTCCACCTAGAGACCGTGGCCGAAGGCGTGTTCGAGATGACGAGGTTTCTGAACCAAGTGAAGCCGAAAGTGAAGCTGGCTTGAATGTTAGTGATCGGCGGAGAGGCCAACGTCATCATGGCCAACGAGAGCGAGAAAGGTTCAATGATGACTTGAAAAGTATTAAGTTATCAATTCCCCCGTTCCAAGGTCGTTCGGATCTCGAAGCATATTTGGAGTGGGAGAAAAAGATCGAACTCATTTTTGAGTGTCATAACTACTCGGAGGCAAAGAAAGTTAAGTTGGCTGCCATAGAATTCACCGACTATGCAATGATTTGGTGGGACCAACTTACGACAACTCGAAGGTGAAATGGCGAGTGACCCATTAACACTTGGGCCGAAATGAAGGCTGTCATGCGCCGGAGGTTCATTCCAACGCACTACCACCGAGAACTTTACCAAAAGCTCCAAAACCTTTCCCAAGGTACGAGGAGTGTCGAGGACTATTACAAAGAGATGGAAGTTGCTATGATCCGTGCGAATGTGGACGAGGATCGAGAAGCAACTATGGCTAGATTTTTATCCGGGCTTAACCGTGAGATCGCCAACATTATGGAGCTACAACACTATGTGGAGATAGTTGATATGGTCCACATGGCCATCAAGATCGAAAAGCAACTCAAGAAGAAAGGTGCTACCTGAGGTTATTCAACCACCAATGTGTCCTGATGGAACCAAGGCACTAGCAAAAGTGCTACGGCGAGCCAAACGAAAGATCCTATGGCACCTGCCAAAGCTACTAAGCCTATGGTTGAAAATAGAAAAGGCAAGGCTGTTGAAGGTACCCAAAACCGGACGAGGGACATAAAATGTTTTAAGTGCCTTGGAAGAGGGCATATTGCAAGTCAATGTCCAAATCGGAGCGCCATGGTAATTTGACCCAATGGCGTTATTGAATCGGGGTGACACTTCTTAGTGTTGAATCATTCCTGACGTTGAGTTCGTTTTTCCATCCCCCATCTTTCAACTTTCCTTCTTGTTAACCAAACCGAACCATTTATCTATCACCCATCTTTGCTACACATAACCGAACCTATTACTTAACTTACCCTTCTTGAAACCTTCCACTTATTCTATTCCATTATTTTACTTTTATTACTAAAATCCGAGGCATGAACGACTCTCTCGAACTACGATTGGGCAACTACGTGAATTCGACTCATCTACCCGGGCCAAATCACATCAGCATGTCATAATTTATGATGCAAACTTAACTTACATGAGAGTTACATAATGCATGACTTTATTAAATGCAGAACACATATTAATGATGTTCAAACTATGACATAATTAAAAACGCAAACTAAAATAACTAAAGTAACTAAAATAAATGAATCAAAGTCCTTATTTTCCAGCATCCAAATTAACAAACTAAAATTAAAAACTTCATTTTGCACTTAGGCCCCTTGAGTTTAGCCCAACTCGGTGTCAACAAGTTGGGTCGTAACATGATGCAACCGAGTTTGCATCAAGTGTCACCCCAGTTCCTATATTGTTTAAGGTGGAAAAAAGTTATGGTAGTTGGATAGGATAATTCCACATCAAGTGTGATGTATGCACGCCCGGGGATCCCACAAGTGCGAACCAAGATTCAATCAAGCTGCCTAAAGGACCCATAACTTGAGCTCTTGCTAAACATTTCCTAGAAGCTGTTCTAGCTTCTAATGCAAAACCTTGGTTTGAAATAAGGGCCAATACTCTCAAAATCATCTCGAAGCAACTATCCAAAGAACCCGTGCATTGTTGGCAAGCTGATCCTAGCTAATGTATGCACGCCCGGGGCTCCCACAAGTGCAAACCAAAATTCAATCGAGCTGCCTAAAGGACCCATAACTCGAGCTCTTGCTAAACATTTCCTAGAAGCTGTTCTAGCTTCTAATGCAAAACCTTGGTTTGAAACAAGGGCCAATACTCTCAAAATCAGCTCGAAGCAACTATCCAAAGAACCTGTGCATTGTTGGCAAGCTGATCCTAGCTCATTTCCAGCTCCTCAAGCTCCGTCTAGCTCAACTCAGCTTATTTGAGCTCGTTTCAGCTCGTTTGAGCTCAACCGAGCTTACTTTTAGCTCATTCTTTATTTCAATGAATTAAACTAATTTTTAGTTTTATACTAATTAGCTTGTTACAGCTCAATAACGAAAATCCTAGCTCAAATAAGTTCATTAAATGTTTTCACTTAGTTTGAGCTAGCCGAACTTAATGCTACTAGCTAGTCTTTAATTAATGTGTTTAGTTTACTTTAATATGATATTTATGATGTCTAGTTCATGCTCTTAACATGTTCAGCCGAATATACATTGGGATTTAATGAGTTCATGTTTCTTGTAGGTTTAGCCGAATGTATTGAGTACATTAAATGAGATTCATGCACGACCAGGTACATGAATTATGAGAGTTCATGCATGAACGAATTTATGCATGGTGAGCTAGCTATTGGTGATCCCTAAGCAACCTTTTGGCCAAGAGTTAAGTTCCACAAAGTGACCGAATACATGAAGGAGCCATTAATGCAAGTACATGCATGGCTTAATACATCGTATGGAAGGATGCATGCACAACTAGTGTTCAATGGATGGCATTTGAAGGAATTCATGTATTGGGGACGTTCATGCAAGTGGGGGCTATTTTATGTACATGTATTTGAGGATTCATGGACCGTAATTAAGGAAGAACATGCATTGGGACGTTTCATGCATGTATCATGCATATCCAAGATGTTCATTCAAGTACTCAAGGTACATGCAAGCCTCATTCGGCCAAGGGAGATGTAGGAGTATTAAAGGGCTGCACTGTAATATCCCGAATTAGGGCCTAGTCGGGATAGTGGTTTCGTGACCACAAAACCTGAGATAGAAATAATTATTTTATAATTTTTTTGATGTTTATGATATGATTTCATGATTGTGTGAAATTTTCGTGATGAAATCCTATGCCTAAAGTGCTTAAATTGAAATTAGGGACTAAATCGAATAATTTGCAAAACTTGCATTCTAGAAGTTTCTAGTATGAAATTGTTTTGAAATATTAATTAGGAGGTCTTAAATAGCAATTTTACCAATTTCTAAGTTTATGGACAAAAATTGGACATGGATGGAATTTTTGGAAAGTTTAGTAGTAAGGGTATTTTGGTCATTTAGGGGTAAAATGAATTAAAATACAAAATTAAAAGCCAAATTTCCTAATCTTCAACCCCATGGCCGAATATAGCAAGGGGAAACCATGTCTAGGGTTTTTCAAGCTTCCAAGCTCGATTGTAAGTCCATTCTAGCCCCGTTTTTCAAGTTTTTTACGTTTTTGGAGTCCCGGTAGCTCGATTTAGCTTATGCTAGCAATAATTTAACCTAGGGTTCATATTTGGAAAAATACCCATAGGTGAAATTTGTGTATTTTGGTGTTTTATGATAGAATATGAGGTTTTAAATTATGTTAGACAACTTGTGCTACTCGGTTTTAAGTGAAAACGAGCAAAAGGGTTTAATCGGTAAAAATACCTAATAGTCATAAGTACATGTTAGAGTGAGAATTTGATGTTGCCATAGAAGGGAAAAATGATCAGCATGTCATAAAAAATAAGAAAATAGGCTGAATTTTAATTTACGAGCTTTGGGGCAAAAGTGTAAATATGTAAAAGTTTAGGGGCAAAATTGTAATTTTTCCAAATTATGATTTTGGGTCAATTTGAATAATGTGAGTCCTAATTAGACTATAATTTAAATGATAGAGCAAGGAAAACTGAAATTCGGGCTAAAATGGGGAAAATACCAAGTTGTGGACGAAATGGTAAAAGTAGCCATTTTCGCATACGAGGTAAGTTCATATGTAAATGTTGGTAATATAGTTATTATTTTAAATGTTTTTATGTTATTTAAATGATATGATAACTATTATGAAATATTATACTCGTGATAATTGTTTGATAATATGTCAAATTATGTGATATACTTGGAAAATGTGAAATACTACCGAGTATCGGTATCGGCATTCCGTAGAAGATGGTTGAGACACATGATTGGGAAAAAGATCCCGTTGAACCTTAGGAATGGATTAGGATACAAGTGACATGTCACTGGGATATTTGGGCATCCGAACTCGTTGAGTTGAGTCCGAGTTCACTTATGGATGCGAATGTCCGAACTCGTTGAGTTGAGTCCGAGTTCGTGAGATGTAACTAGGCATCCGAGCTTGTTGAGTTGAGTCCAAGTTCACTTATGGATGCGAACGCCCGAGCTCATTGAGTTGAGTCCGAGTTCGCTTATGGGCGGGTTACATAGTAGCTTGGCTACATATGTGGCACTTATGTGCAAACTTTCCATGTATCCGAATTATATTCCGATGTGTTCAACGAGTAAAGTTCTACTCAAATGGAGGAATACTCAAGATGAAAGGGACGTATTGGTAAGTGTTGTGAAATGGATACTTTGAACAGGTATGTACTTAACCATCGGGTTGAAAAATCGATATAACAACAATATGGTAAGATGATAAATGAAAATATGATATGAATGTCTTGGTGATGATTATGCAAATGATGTTTTATGTTCGCTTATATGGTTATGTTACTTGCTATTTGCATGTGAACTTACTAAGCATTTATGCTTACTCCCTCCTTTTCATTCCTTGTAGTGTTGACAAGCCAGCTCGGAAATCGGGAACGGTCGGAGGCACGCTCACACTATCCGTATACCATCTTGGCATAATGGCTTGTATATTTTGAGTATGGCATGTATAGCATTATAATCATTTTGTATATATGGTCTTATGATATGGTTATTGAGTAGTATATAATTTCTTGGTAATGATTAGCCATTGGAATGGTTAATTATGATCATATTTGGTGTTACGTATGTCAAATTGCTAGTTAATCCATGGAAACCATGAAATAGGTAAAATTTACCATAAAATAGATTTAGACAGCAGTAGTGACATAGATTTGAAAAATCATTAAAAATAGTAGAGATATAATTAGATGATGAATAAAATATGGAATTGAAGAATTATGAGTCTATTTTCATATGGAAGAAACGAAAATTTTATGAGATGTTTAAATTTTTGTAAAATAGGGCCAGAGCGATTTCTGGATCCCCTGTTCTGATTTTGGAAATTCACCATAAATTGTATAAAAATAATTAGAAGTCATAATTTATATGTACAGATTTCTTATTGAGTCTAGTTTTAAGAGAAACAAACTTCATAGTCATTGAAATTCTGTACAGAGAGATATCTGATTCGAAATACACAGAGGTCAGAGTAGTAGAACCCTGAAACAGGGGACACTTTAACTAATAAACTGTACTAATTGGCCCAGCCAAAAATTCTAGAAAAAAATTAGTAAATAGATATATAAGTCTAGTTTCAGGGAAAATTTACAGAATTGGATTTTGATTTTTGTAACTCGAGATATGAATTTTAAGCGACTGTGACGCAGATTGCCAGCTTGTCTGGAATTTCTAAAATTAAATTGTTTGAGCTGTTTAAGTAATGAATTAAGTCTGTTAACACCTCGTATTCGACCCCAGCGACGGTCTCAGGTACGGGGCGTTACATTTGGTGGTATCAAAGCAGGTTTAGTCGATTCTCGGACTAACCTAGCATGTGTAAAAGTTTAGCTATACATGCCACTGATCTGTGATAGTGTGATGTCTTTCGACGCGTATGAGTACCGTCTTATTTAGACAGGGTACTCTCCAACCGAGCTGTGCCGACCATGTTCAACGTTATGTGAAGGTATTTGAGTAAAATTATGATTATGATAAGTATCGGTTCAGAAAAGTATGAATAAAGATTTATGATACATATGTGATAAATATTCATATTTGCTTAATGCTCATATGATGTAGTGTATATGGCTTACTTGATAAGATGAACGGAATAAATAGAAAGTAGTAGAGGTATGAATAAAAGTCATAATATTATGATACGAATGAAAATGTCCTTGTTTTGATTTAGACGTCGAATGTTGATGAATGCTAATGATATATAATTTTTATGAGATAAGGGATTATAATGAAATGAACTTATCTATGTTAAATTGTTGGACTGAATTATATGATTGTAATGATATGTACATGATGATGCACGAAATGAAAGTTATGATTGTGGTGCAAATATCTATGTTTGTTTGGCCTTATATGATGTCATGAGCATGACTTAATTTAATTAAATGAATGGATAAGTAAAGCTATCTAGAAAACATAGAATGTATGCATAAGTATATTGTCTAAATGGAACAATAGGAAAATTGGTGTAAGCCAACATGAATGAATGACATGATTTTGATGATGTTGTTATGATGATGGAAGTTGTGTCATATGTGTATGTATAAGAAAGTCGAGTCGAGGTCCTACAACCCTCCCCCTTACCGAAATGGTACTTATAATGGAATTTCATGAGATTTGTATTGAATAAGTTTCCGATTGAGAACCCAAAGAGTTCAAAGTGATAGAATAATTATAAGTATGATCGAGAGATTGAAAATGAGCTGATAAGTAAAGTCGAGCCGATGAAGTATCGGATTAACGTAAAGATTATTGGAATTATGCACTCGTCCCGATTAGAAAAGGAATTCTCCTTGGTAAACCGAATTACTCAGTGCAAGGTCGAAAAAAGTGTAAATCGAAATTTATTCGAATCGCCTTCTTTAGTGAATGGTTTAATATGAAATTTGTGACGACAGAACTAGTTGGGGAAATGATATTTGAAATGTGAACTATCTGAGTGTGATAGTTATGACTGGACAGATTTAGCAGTCTCTTTTGAGATGTTCTATGTGTTCACCCGTTCTCAGAAATATTTCTATGGCTATTGATCTTCTGAAGAAATTCTTGTTATATGGGAATGTCTTTTAATCCTGGTGTTGGATGAAAGCATTGGTAGTCTGACTGGTTTATAAATTATATTGCTCTATTTCACCGGGTATTCTATTTCATTTCGTCTGATAAGAATTGATGAGAGAATACATATGATATTATGATTCCGTTTCTTCTACTTGATGCTTCATCTGATATATATGTATGGGAAGATATATTGTTCTTGTTATATTTGATTCCAGTGGGATTAAATGATGTTTTCTTTTGGACTTTCTTTCTTTGAAGAATTATCGGGGTATTCCGTATTTTCTCTACGAGTTTGGTTTTCGATTCTCCGGCTTGGTTTTTGATTCTCCAGCATAGTATCGTATGTTGGGTTTCTTTATTCTGGATTTCTCTATTTTAGATTTCTTTATTCGGCTTTCTTGTTATCTTTGTTCCATAATTTGTCAATTATGACTCGTGTTCGAAGTGCATTCTTCAGCTCGTGATAATCATGTCAAATATGACTATACTTCTAATTTGATCTTGGTAATGTGGTGATTTTAATATTGGGTTTTTTTTTTCTAATTTCTGTGTAAGGATTGACATCAGAAAAGGCATAAGTGATAAAAGCGCGAGTTTCAGTCGGTATGGTGAATTATCTATTTGAAAGATTTCAAGCGACAATTATTTCAGGATTATTTTTCCCAAGTCTGATAATAGAATTTCATTTTGTACGGATAAAAAGAGTAAATAGACTGAATGAGAAGTGTATATTTATTAGAAAGAGTTTGATATTAGTTAAAGTCACTACGAATGATAAGGTTTTCATTTTGTGAAAGCTGAAAAGTTTATTACATGTTGACAAAGTTCGGATAGATGAGAATATTGGTAACCAAGCGCGTCGAACTAGACTAGTCTGCATTGAGTAAAGACTTCCTAACTTTCAAGATATACACTGTATGAATTGTGATGTGTTTCAAGACGGTGAGGTAATGTGATAGTTTAGAGCATTCGATGTTACATAAAATCGGAGTCGTTAAAGGGTTAAAGCCGAGCATTGGGATCTATCAAAATTATCCTTGTCGGTGTTGATATTGGGATGGAAATGAGAAGGATTATTCTTGAGGCCATATCGTAAGTATTTCCATGGCGAAAGAGGAAAATGTGATGTATTCTATTGTTAAATGTTTGGCGAGATCTATAAATCATATCTCAGTATTGAATGAATTCCTACTCATCGATTCATGGAAATTCGTGTCTCTTTGATTGTTGGATTTCTTGGAATTCCGGTCTCCATTAATCAAGTTAAGATCCGGGTTTTATGTCATGATATCATGGGAAACTGAGAAGGCTTGAAAATTTAAGAACAGTTGAGAGTTGAGACTGTAAGCTTTTAGATCATATGAGAAATTAAAGAGATGTATTGGAGGTACATTCTAAGTGAAAGTTCTTTGGCACCGAATATGAGATTAAAAGTGAAGACCACTTTTCTGGTAAGATTTTCGGGGACGAAAATCCCTAAAGGGGGGAGAGTTGTAATATCCCGAATTAGGGCCTAATCGGGATAGTGGTTTCGTGACCACAAAACCTGAGATAGAAATAATTATTTTATAATTATTTTGATGTTTATGATATGATTTCATGATTGTGTGAAATTTTCGTGATGAAATCCTATGCCTAAAGTGCTTAAATTGAAATTAGGGACTAAATCGAATAATTTGCAAAACTTGCATTCTAGAAGTTTCTAGTATGAAATTGTTTTGAAATATTAATTAGGAGGTCTTAATTAGCAATTTTACCAATTTATAAGTTTATGGACAAAAATTGGACATGGATGGAATTTTTGGAAAGTTTAGTAGTAAGGGTATTTTGGTCATTTAGGGGTAAAATGAATTAAAATACAAAATTAAAAGCCAAATTTCCTAATCTTCAACCCCATGGCCGAATATAGCAAGAGGAAACTATGGCTAGGGTTTTTCAAGCTTCCAAGCTCGATTGTAAGTCCATTCTAGCCCCGTTTTTCAAGTTTTTTACGTTTTTGGAGTCCCGGTAGCTCGATTTAGCTATGCTAGCAATAATTTAACCTAGGGTTCATATTTGGAAAAATACCCATAGGTGAAATTTGTGTATTTTGGTGTTTTATGATAGAATATGAGGTTTTAAATTATGTTAGACAACTTGTGCTACTCGGTTTTAAGTGAAAACGAGCAAAAGGGTTTAATCGGTAAAAATACCTAATAGTCATAAGTACATGTTAGAGTGAGAATTTGATGTTGCCATAGAATGGAAAAATGATCAGCATGTCATAAAACATAAGAAAATAGGCTGAAGTTTAATTTACGAGCTTTGGGGAAAAAGTGTAAATATGTAAAAGTTTAGGGGAAAAATTGTAATTTTTCCAAATTATGATTTTGGGTCAATTTGAATAATGTGAGTCCTAATTAGACTATAATTTAAATGATAGAGCAAGGAAAACTGAAATTCGGGCTAAAATGGGGAAAATACCAAGTTGTGGACGAAATGGTAAAAGTAGCCATTTTCGCATACGAGGTAAGTTCATATGTAAATGTTGGTAATATAGTTATTATTTTAAATGTTTTTATGTTATTTAAATGATATGATAATTATTATGAAATATTATACTCGTGATAATTGTTTGATAATATGTCAAATTATGTGATATACTTGGAAAATGTGAAATACTACCGAGTATCGGTATCGATATTCCGTAGAAGATGGTTGAGACACATGATTGGTAAAAAGATCCTGTTGAACCTTAGGAATGGATTAGGATACAAGTGACATGTCACTGGGATATTTGGGCATCCGAACTCGTTGAGTTGAGTCCGAGTTCACTTATGGATGCGAATGTCCGAACTCGTTGAGTTGAGTCTGAGTTCGTGAGATGTAACTAGGCATCCGAGCTCGTTGAGTTGAGTTCGAGTTCACTTATGGATGCGGACGCCCGAGCTCATTGAGTTGAGTCCGAGTTCGCTTATGGGCGGGTTACATAGTAGCTTGGCTACATATGTGGCACTTATGTGCAAACTTTCCATGTATCCGAATTATATTCCGATGTGTTCAACGAGTAAAGTTCTACTCAAATGGAGGAATACTCAAGATGAAAGGGACGTATTGGTAAGTGTTGTGAAATGGATACTTTGAACAGGTATGTACTTAACCCTCGGGTTGAAAAATCGATATAACAACAATATGGTAAGATGATAAATGAAAATATGATATGAATGTCTTGGTGATGGTTATGCAAATGATGTTTTATGTTCGCTTATATGGTTATGTTACTTGCTATTTGTATGTGAACTTATTAAGCATTTATGCTTACTCCCTCTTTTTCATTCCTTGTAGTGTTGACAAGCCAGCTCGAAAATCGGGAACGGTCGGAGGCACGCTCACACTATCCGTATACCATCTTGGCATAATGGCTTGTATATTTTGAGTATGGCATGTATAGCATTATAATCATTTTGTATATATGGTCTTATGATATGGTTATTGAGTAGTATAAAAATGCTTGGTAATGATTAGCCATTGGAATGGCTAATTATGATCATATTTGGTGTTACGTATGTCAAATTGCTAGTTAATCCATGGAAACCATGAAATAGGTAAAATTTACCATAAAATAGATTCAGACAAAGAGAGTGACATGAATTTGAAAAATCATTAAAAATAGTAGAGATATAATTAGATGATGAATAAAATATGGAATTGAAGAATTATGAGTCTATTTTCATATGGAAGAAACGAAAATTTTATGAGATGTTTAAATTTTTGTAAAATAGGGCCAGAGCGATTTCTGGATCCCCTGTTCTGATTTTGGAAATTCACCATAAATTGTATAAAAATAATTAGAAGTCATAATTTATATGTACAGATTTCTTATTGAGTCTAGTTTTAAGAGAAACAAACTTCATAGTTATTGAAATTCTGTGCAGAGAGATACCTGATTCGTAATACACAGAGGTCAGAGTAGTAGAACCCTGAAACAGGGGACACTTTAACTAATAAACTGTACTAATTGGCCCAGCCAAAAATTCTAGAAAAAAATTAGTAAATAGATATATGAGTCTGGTTTCAGGGAATATTTACGGAATTGGATTTCGAGTTTTGTAACTCGAGATATGAATTTTAAGCGACTGTGACGCAGATTTCTAGCTTGTCTGAAATTTCTAAAATTAAATTGTTTGAGCTGTTTAAGTAATGAATTAAGTCTGTTAACACCTCATATTCGACTCCAGCGATGGTCTCAGGTACGGGGCGTTACATGCACATTCATGAACTATGGCTTTTCTTCAAGGCTAAGTATGCATGAATGCATCAGGTGAAGCAACATGATGGTTTGGCCAATTCATGCACCATCTCCAAGCATGAACCAAATTTTAATGCTTTTGAGTGAACATGTTAAATACAAATGTGAACAGAATTTAAGTTAGTGTGAACATCATAGATGCCGAATATCAATAGGCATCTTAGGCTTATAAATAGTTTGCTCATTTCATGTAAAAAGGACTTTTGCCAAATTTGTTAATGAACATTGTTCTTATGAGGTTGCTTCCTCTCATATCTCGTACAAGTTTCGAAAGACTTATCTAGTTTGTGCTAGTGGCGTCAATCGACCTTGTTTGAACTTATCACCATTCTTGGTGTGGCGTTCACCTATCCTACTATCCCATCTATCCACCTTAACAATATAGGAACCGGGGTGACACTTTTTAGTGTTGAATCATTCTTGATGTTAAGTTCGTTTTCCATCCCCATCTTTCGAATTTCTTTCTTGTTATCACTGAACCAAGCCATCCATCCAACATCCATCTTTGCTACCCATAGCCGAACCTATTACTAAACTTACCCTTCTTTGAAACCTTCCGCTTATCCTATTCTATCCATTACTTCTATTACTAAAATTCAAGGCACGAACGACTCTCTCGACTACGATCG
Source organism: Gossypium longicalyx (assembly GCA_025698465.1). Classification (NCBI taxonomy): domain Eukaryota; kingdom Viridiplantae; phylum Streptophyta; class Magnoliopsida; order Malvales; family Malvaceae; genus Gossypium; species Gossypium longicalyx. The sequence goes on from CM047004.1 coordinate 40,701,097, forward strand.
GGCAACTAAGTGAATTCAACTCAATCACCCGAGCTGAATCACATCATTTGGTATCAGAGCTTGTAAAATAAGAGGCGCCAACATTCGTATCAAGATCGAAATAGGTTCGTTGTAAACAAAAAAATTGAATTAAAAAAATTTTTCAAGTTGTATTTTCGTTTATCATTGTAAAAGTGCTATATTAAAGTTAAAAAAAATGAAATTAAAAAAAGAAGAAGTGAAGTGTTCAAATTTCTTCTCTGTTGTTGATATCATTGTTTCAATCTTCAAAATAATCTTTTTATCAAACTTTGTACCCCCTATTCCCAAAACGCTACACTATACCAAAAAAACTTTCTTTTAGCCTAGCTGTACACCATACGTTTTTAACCCTTGTAACCATTTTTGAAGCCGACCCCAAAGCACCAAGACGAGTCAAGAGAAACAAACTACGAGGTTACAAGAGTAAGCTTGAGTGGTAAAAGGCTACAGAGTGTGAGAACATTCGAGTGTTGAAAAAAAGCCTAAAACGAGTGAAAACACGAGTGGAGTGCTCATCCATTATTTTTTTTTTTGAGTGAACTCATGAGTATTTTGTAGTGAGGATTTTATTTCTATTTTACTTAACAATTTTCCTTTGCAGCGATAACAATCATGTCTCACGAAGATTTTACTGAATCAGAATATCAATATTTGGTGCAAGAAATGCAAAGAATGGTGAAAACTAAGTTTGAAAAATTGCACGAGAGATTAGACCGTGTGGAGAAAAGAGACCAATGGGAACGAATGTCATTAAGTCGAAAAGCAAATTCGAGAACATCACAAAGATACACATCCAATGACTACTTGAGAATAGACTTCGATCGAGATTCCTTTTCATTAAGGAATGCAAGATGAAGAGAAGCCAATTTTGATTTTGAATCCTTCTGAGAAGATGTACGAGATGAAAGATACACCTCTTCAAGAACTCTAAAGAAAACATCCACGGAGAGATCTTCACAAAGGATTATTTGTGAATCATATGTAAAAGATTTTTCTTCTTTTGAACAAAATGATTATTCTCCTAACTCTTTTGTATCCTCTTGTAGAAAGAAAACGAGAAAAGAAAAAGATGAAAAAAAAGAGATCAAAAGAAAAGAGAGGTAAGAAAAGATTATGAGAGAAAATGAGAGGATCTTGAATGAAATCGAGAGAAAAAACAAAGAAATGAAAGAAAAAGAGTGTGAACGAAAGCAAGAAGAGAATGAGAAAAAGAAAAAGAAAATTAAAAAAAAGAGAGTATGATGAAGAAATAAAGAAAAATGATCAAGAAATGAGTGTTTTTAAAAAAGAAAGTGAGTTCGAAAAAGAAACGAGTGAAAATGAAGAACGAGAGCAAGAAAAAGCGAGAAGTGTTTCAACTAACCAAACTACAAGTTCTCCTTGTATTGCTTCTTCTTTTTAGGTTTCTGCAGAATTGATTAATAAGTTCCATCTACATTACCTCCCAAAGGAGAGACGGTTCACATTGGTTGGTAAAGGTAATCCTAGTCCACCCATGCCACAAGGTAAGGAAGGTAAGTGTTATAAAGCGTTTCAGTACCGACCTATTTGAATGTTTGTGATTATATTGATGATACGGCCAACTGCTATTCTTTGATTAATGGAGATGTGTTTATTTTAAATGATGGCAATGAGAGCATTATTCATGAAAATTGTGGTGTTGACGAGCTTGTTGGTGAAGTAAGTATAAATCAGCACAAATAATTTTTGAATTTGTGTGTTAAAAAGTTTCCATGTAAAACTCCTAGTCTGATTGTTTGTGATGGTGGCGTAATGTTGCTGCCTTGTGTAAATTTTGCATTCTTGTGTAGATTTGATCGAGTAAGACTTGAGTTTAATAATTATTGTAATGATTGCTTGATCCCAACTTCTTTGATTAACATATGTGGGACGTTGGAAATCAAGAAACTCTTATTGCATATTGAATCGAGTGACCAAGCTCGTGTGTTCAAACCTAGAATTTGTTATTTTGGTTCGATATGTGGGGAACTCAAGCAACCTAAATTTTGTGCGAATAATTTATGTTTACTTGATGCTTGGACTAAGACTAAGGAAACGAAATTTAAAGATTCTGATTATAACTTAAAATTGTTCCTTGTTCATTCTATGTTGCTGGTTATGAAATTCTTGTTTCATCTCAAAAAGGTAAGATCAACTCATGCTTTTGATCCTGGTATAGATTCATACGCTCAATTGGTAAATATCATTTCAGCATGTCCCTTCGAGTTCACCAACCATGAAGACACTATCATCTATCATTTCTGTGAAGGAGACACTTTGAAAAGTGAGAATTGTTTTTGTGTTTATTCTTCATTTCAGGCTTCTCAAGGATCATGTGAAGAGTTTTGGCCTTAATATCTTTCTGAGGAAAGAAGGTTTACATTGGTTGAAAAAGGTAAAACTGATTTTCATCTCCCTAGTCCCAACGGTAAGCAAGGTGAGTTTTCATTAGTACTTAGGCCACTCTATTCAACTCGAATTGATGATTTTGTTCATGACTTGCATCCGGAAAAGGTTCTATCCATTTATGCGGTCAATTGCTATTCTTTGATTGATGAAGCATTACCTTGTAAGACGTTTCGTCCATTTGTTTGTGAAAATGGTGTTTTGAATACGTTCACTTATATGAATCATATTTGTTTTAATACAATTGTGCTTGGACAATTTGTTTGTTCGAAAAATTTATTGACAACTTATGGATATTCCTGTCACATGATTCATATACCATTTCTATTGCCGAAGATGGATAGTCAAATTAGAAAGGTAAGACCCAACCTTTACCTCACCAATGACAATCCCTTATCTGTTCGTGTAACAAAAAGGATTGGCCCGTTTCTAGTTTGTTTTGTATTCAAGTTTTAACTCTTTCATGATGATGAAATTAATAGTTGTCAAATTTTGATTCCTATTCAAATTTCTGACAGCTCTTTTATCTTCCTCCCTAAAGTGATCCAAATGTTCGACTTCAGGACAAGTCTCTTTGAAGATGGGGGGAATGATGTATGCATGCCCGGGGCTCCCACAAGTGCGACTAAGATTCAATCGAGCTACTTAAAGGACCCATAACTTGAGCTCTTACTAAACATTTCCTAGAAGTTGTTCTAGCTTCTAATGCAAAACCTTGGTTTGAAACAAGGGCCAATACTCTTAAAATTAGCTCGAAGCAACTATCCAAAGAACCCTGCATTGTTGGCAAGCTGATCCTAGCTCATTTCCAGCTCCTCGAGCTCCGTCCAGCTCAACTCAGCTCATTTGAGCTCGTTTCAGCTCGTTTGAGCTCAATCGAGCTTACTTTTAGCTCATTCTTTATTTCAATAAATTAAACTAAGTTTTAGTTTTATACTAATTAGCTTGCTACAGCTCAATAACAAAAATCCTAGCTCAAATAAGTTCATTAAATGTTTTCACTTAGTTTGAGCTAGTCGAACTTAATGCTACTAGCTAGTCTTTAATTAATGTGTTTAGTTTAGTTTAATATGATATTTATGATGTCTAGTTCATGCTCTTAACATGTTCAGCCGAATATACATTGGGATTTAATGAGTTCATGTTTCTTGTAGGTTTAGCCGAATGTATTGAGTACATTAAATGAGATTCATGCACGGCCAGGTACATGAATTATGAGAGTTCATGCATGAACGAATTTATGAATGGTGGGCTGGCTATTGGTGATCCCTAAGCAACCTTTTGGCCAAGAGTTAAGTTCCACAAAGTGACCGAATACATGAAGAAGCCATTAATGCAAGTACATGCATGGCTTAATACATCGTATGGAAGGATGCATGCACAACTAGTGTTCAATGGATGGCATATGAAGGAATTCATGTATTGGGGATGTTCATGCAAGTGGGGGCTATTTTATGTACATGTATTTGAGGATTCATGGACCGTAATTAAGGAAGAACATGCATTGGGACGTTTCATGCATGTATCATGCATATCCAAATGTCAATTCAAGTAATCAAGGTACATTCAAGCCTCATTCGGCCAAGGGAGATTGATGCGATCTGGCCCGGATAGTTGAGTCGAATTCACTTAGTTGCCCGATCGTAGTCGAGAGAGTTGTTCGTGCCTCGAATCTTAGAAAGAGAAATGGATGAATAGGGTTGGATGACTGGAAGGTTTTAAGAAATATAGAATTAGCAATAGGTTCGTGATGTGAGCACACCCGGGGCATCCTTGAATGCACACCAAGAATCCATTGAGCTTCCAAAAGGCCCCATGACTCGAGCTCGAACCAAGCAAATTCAAGAAGCTATATCAGCCTTTGTGTTGCGCATTTGGGATGATAACAAGGTCCATGACGTTGGAGGAGCTAAGGACAACTCCTTGAAGACTCCATGCACCATTTTGCATTCCGATCTTAGCTCCTCTCCAGCTCCCCATGCGCCATTCAGCTCACATCAGCTCACTTGAGCTTGTTTTAGCTCGTTTGAGCTTGAATTTAGCTCGCCTCAGCTTATTCCTTTTTCATTTTAATAAACTAAGTTTTAATCTAGCTTATAACTAAGTTTGCTACAGCTCATGCTGAATTCCCTAGCTCAACTTAGCTCACTAAGTGATTTTGACTATTTGAGCTAGCCGAATTTAATATGATAAGTTGACTTATAATTATTATGTCCAAATTTAGTTAGTGTCATTAATTTATTTAGTTATTATTTTAAATTATAATTATATGAATAGTTGTGTGTTATTTAATCATGTTATTTAATTTTGTAGGTTAGCTGAATTTGGAAGATACATTCATGGCATTTAATGCAAGGTGCAGGCATAGGAAGGTTCAATGGACGACAATCAAGAGGCACATGCATGTTCATGATGGTCATACATGTATTTGAAGATTCATGAATTAAATTGATGATGGAACATGCATTGGACGGTTCATGTATTGATCATGTGTTCACACATTGTGTTCACACCATGATGACCATTCAGTTGGACGTTCACACACAAGTGTCTACTCAAGCTCCTTGTTCACACCAAGTTTGACTCTTCATGAAGCCTTATTTAATTAAGCCACTCATGGTGAAACAACATGAATTCAAGGCTCCATTAAAGGAGTTAGCCGAATCTAGCCATGCATGTGTGAAGGTCATTTATCCAAGTACATCAATGCATATTCATGAAGCTATCCACTCACCTCCCATTCGGCCGAACATGGACAAGAACACCGTTGGACATTTTTCTAGAAGTTTCATGTTTTAATTAGGTACATTACTTAATTGTTAAGTTCATGAATGGACTATTCGGCTAGCATAAGAAACTAGTATAAATAGTTTGTTGATTTCATTGTAAAAGGACTTTTGCCAAATTTGTTAATGAACATTGTTCTTGTGAGGTTGCTTCCTCTCATATCTTGTACAAGTTTCGAACGACTTATCTGGCTTGTGCTAGTGGTGTCAATCGTCTTATTTTAAACTTATCACCAATCTTGGTGTGGCGTTCACCTATCCATCTATCCATATTTTTCACCTTAACAATATAGGAATCGGGGTGACACTTCTTAGTGTTGAATCATTATTGACGTTGAGTTCGTTTTCCATTTCCATCTTTTAAATTTCAATCTTGTTAACCCAAACTGAGCCTTCTATCCTTCATCCATCTTTGCTACCCATAACTGAACCTATACTAAACTTACCTTTCTTGAAACCTTTCGCTATCCTATTCCATTATTTTACTTTTATTATTAAAATCCGAGGCACGGATGACTCTCTCGAACTACGATCGGGCAACTACGTGAATTTGACTCATCTACCCGGGCTGGATCACATCATTTGGTATCAGAGCTTGTAAATTGAGAGGTGCCGACATTCGTATCAAGATCGAAATAGGTTCGTAGTAAAAAAATTGAAAAAAAATAAAAAAATTAAGTTGTATTTTCGTTTTATCTTTGTAAAAGTGATATGTTGAAGTTGTAAAAAAAAGAAAAAAAAGGTACGAAATTATTATAAAAAAATAAAAAAAAAGTGAAGTGCTCAGTTTCTTCTCTGTTGTTTATCATTGTTTCAATATCAAAAAAATAATCTTTTCATCAAATTTTAACCCTACCCATTTCCAAAATGCCACACTACACCAAAGAAAAAATTTTCTTTAAGCCTACCCATAACCTATACATCTTATCCCTTATAACCGATTTTGAAGCTGACCCCAAAGCACCTAGACGAGTCAAAAGAAACAAAATACGAGGTTACAAGAGTAAGCTTGAGTGGTAAAAGGCTAGAGTGTGTGAGCACATTTGAGAGTTTGAAAAAAGCCTAAAAACAAGTGCAAACACGAGTGGAGTGTTCATCAATATTTCTTTGCGAGTGAAATAGTGAGATTTGTGGTGAGGATTTAAAAAAAAAATTGACAAATCAACATGGAATGAAATGTGGAGGAAAGGCAACCCGTTCAGAATGTGCCGAATTTGAACAAGCAAGCCTTACTTCGAGAAGTTGAACAGTTGTTTGATCGAAAGTTGGAACCGATACAAGACCAACTCCATCAAGTGGAGGGAAGAGGCCGAAGAGCAAGGACCCCAATAAGTCCACCTCGAGACCGAGACCGAAGGCATGTTCTAGATGACAAGGTTTTCGATCCAAGTGAAGCCGAAAGCGAGGCTGGTGATGTGATCTGGCCTGGGTAGATGAGTCGAATTCACGTAGTTGCCTGATCATAGTTTGAGAGAGTCATTCGTGCCTCGGATTTTAGTAATAATAGTAAAAGAATTAGTATAGGATAAGCAGAAGGTTTCAAGAAGGGTAAGTTTAGTATAGGTTCGGTTAAGGGTAGCAAAGATGGATGAAGGATAAAAGGCTCGGTTTGGGTTAACAAGAAAAGAGATTTAAAAGATAGAAATTGAAAACGAACTCAACGTCAGGAATGATTCAACACTTAGAAGTGTCACCCCGATTCCTATGTTGTTAAGGTGAAAAATACGGATAGATGGATAGGTGAACGCCACACCAAGATTGGTGATAAGTTCAAAACAAGATGATTGACGCCACTAGCACAAGCCAGATAAGTCGTTCGAAACTTGTACGAGATATGAGAGGAAGCAACATCACAAGAACAATGTTCATTAACAAATTTGGCAAAAGTCCTTTACAAATGAAAGAAAACAAATATTTATAGACACATAGATGACCATTCAAATTCGGCATCTAGGTGTTCACAAAATAATAAAAACGTTCACACTAATGTATTAAAATAATTCATAAATTCGGCAGATTCATACACTAGCTGAATGGACACTTTCTTCCCCCTTGGTTTGTGCATGAATGCTTAGTCATAAAGAAAGGCCTCAAATGACTTGTATGTGCACCAAAAGGTTGCATTCATCTCCTTGGGACGTTCATGCACTTGTATGGAACATGTGTCTTCATAATTAAACACTTTAATGGCATGTAGGTTCATAAATGGCAGCATGAACCTAGTAAATTCGTTCTCCCCTTTGTGCATGCACTTAGTTCAATCAATGTGTTAAATTATTGAGTTAATTCCTTCCCTTGGACGTTCTTGAACCCATCCATGCATGTGTAGTAGCCTATAGGTCAATTCAAAGTGTGAACATGTTCAAGGAGCTCTATGGACAACATAGAATTAGTTGGCAGCTACTTCTTGGCCGAATAAGTGCCTTGGAAAGTTAGGAGACAGCCACCATACATGCACTTAAGCCATTCATGCATTCTATCATCCCATGCATTTGATCCATTCATGGACTAGCCTTTAATGTCCATACATGCATTCGACACATGCATGAATTTGTAGAAACATTGCATCTAGCTTTACATGCACCAGCATTTAATACTTCTTCATTCATGAGTGTGGAATGCCCAAAAGAGATGTTTCTTCATCCATACATTGTACCGTCCAAAGGGATGTACCTACATGAAATAAACAAGTCATTAAGACATCTCATGAACACTCATAAATTCGGCATGATGTGAACACTTTAATGTCATGCATTAATTCGGCTATGTGAACATAATCAATTTATATAATGATAATGACATATTAATAACAAATATTAATATAAGACAAGTTTAATGCTTAAATGAATATGTGCAAATTTTTATTTAATGTATTAAAGACAAAACCGAGTTTAAACTAAAATGAGCTAAGCTTTAGCTCGTGAGCTAAAGTTGAGCCGAGGCTAAACTCCTAAGCTGTAGTTGAGCTAAGGTTTAGCTCGTGAGCTGAATATGAGCTAGGAGTGAGCTCGGTTTAGCTTAGGCAAGTTGGATTGAGCTCGAATAAGCTGGATTTGAGCTGGGCGGAGCTCGTGGAGCTGGAAATGAGCTGGGATCAGCTTGCCAACATATCAATGCTCAGCTTGATAGACTTGTTCAATGAAGTTCGTGGGGTGTGCTCATATCATTCCCCCTCCCTTTTCGGCGACTTGTCCTTAAGTCGAGCCATTTGTCCATGGGAGAACTTTGACTCGTGCATGGTTTTCCTTGATCAAATGGGATGGAAGATGTCACACAAACCTGAAAAATTCTTACCACAGCCGATAAAAAGAAACTCAAAGGACTCAAATTCAAATGTGTTCAATAGTTCATTAAAAATTCATTCAATCGAACATATGCAGATATGAGCACGCCCGCGAACTTCATCGAACAAGTCTGTCAAGCCGAGCATTGACATGTTGATCCCAGCTCGTTTCTACCACGAGCTCTGTCCAGCTCAAATCCAGCTTATTCAAGCTCAATCCAACTTGCCTGAGCTAAACCGAGCTCACTCCTAGCTCATATTCAGCTCACGAGCTAAACCTTAGCTCAACTTCAGCTTAGGAGTTTAGCCTCAGCTCAACTTTAGCTCACGAGCTAAAGCTTAGCTCATTTTAGTTTAAACTCAGTTTTGTCTTTAATACATTAAATAAAAAATTTGCACATATTCATTTAAGCATTAAACTTGTCTTATATTAATATTTGTTATTAATATGTCATTGTCATTATATAAATTGATTATGTTCACATAGCCGAATTAATGCATGACATTAATGTGTTCACATCATGCCGAATTTATGAGTGTTCATGAGATGTCTTAATGACTTGTTTATTTCATGTAGGTACATCCCGTTGGACGGTACAATGTATGGATGAAGAAACATCTCTTTTGGGCATTCCACACTCATGAATGAAGAAGTATTAAATGATGGTGCATGTAAAGCTAGATGCAATGTTTCTACAAATTCATGCATGTGTCGAATGCATGTATGGACATTAAAGGCTAGTCCATGAATGGATCAAATGCATGGGATGATAAAATGCATGAATGGCTTAAGTGCATGTATGGTGGCTGTCTCCTAACTTTCCAAGGCACTTATTCGGCCAAGAAGTAGCTGCCAACTAATTCTATGTTGTCCATAGAGCTCCTTGAACATGTTCACACTTTGAATTGACCTATAGGCTACTACACATGCATGGAGGGGTTCAACAACGTCCAAGGGAAGGAATTAACTCAATAATTCAACACATTGATTGAATTAAGTGCATGCACAAAGGGGAGAACGGATTTACTAGGTTCATGCTGCCATTTATGAACCTACATGCCATTAAAGTGTTTAATTATGAAGATACATGTTCCATACAAGTGCATGAACGTCCCAAGGAGACGAATGCAACCTTTGGTGCACATACAAGTCACTTGAAGCCTTTCTTTATGACTAAGCATTCATGCACACACTTGGGGGGGAAGGAAGTGTCCATTCAACTAGTGCATGAATCTGTCGAATTTATGAACTATTTTAATACATTAGTGTGAACGTTTTTATTATTGTGTGAACACCTAGATGCCGAATTTGAATGGTCATCCATGTGCCTATAAATATTTGTTTTCTTTCATTTGTAAGGGACTTTTGCCAAATTTGTTAATGAACATTGTTCTTGTGAGGTTGCTTCCTCTCATATCTCGTGCAAGTTTCGAACGACTTATCTGGCTTGTGCTAGTGGCGTCGATCGTTCTTGTTTGAACTTATCACCAATCTTGGTGTGGCATTCATCTATCCATCTATCGATATTTTTCACCTTAACAATATAGGAATCGGGGTGACACTTCTTAGTGTTGAATCATTCCTGACGTTGAGTTCGTTTTTTTCATTTCCATCTTTTAAATTTCTTTCTTGTTAACCCAAACCGAGCCTTCTATCCTTCATCCATCTTTGCTATCCTTAACCGAACCTATACTAAACTTACCCTTCTTAAAACCTTTCGCTATCCTATTCTAATTCTTTTACTACTATTACAAAAATCTGAGGCACAAACGACTCTCTCGAACTACGATCGGGCAACTACGTGAATTCAACTCATCTATCCAGGCTAGATCACATCATTTGGTATCAGAGCTAGTAAATTGAGAGGCGTCGACGTTCGTATCAAGATCGAAATAGGTTCGTGGTAAAAAAATTTTTGAAAAAAATAAAAAAATTAAGTTGTATTTTTCATTTTATTTTTGTAAAAGTGATAAGTTGAAGTTGTAAAAAAAAGAAAAAAAAGGTACGAAATTATTTAAAAAAAAAGAAAGAACAAAAAAAAGGAGTGAAGTGATCAAGTTTGATTCTACTGTTTTATATTTTGTGTCATTCTTCAGTTATTCTTACCATCAACTTTGTACCCCCCATTTCCAAAATGCCACACTATACCAAAAAAATTTCTTTTAGCCTACCCGTAGACCTATACATCTTATCCCTTGTAACCATTTTGAAGCCGAGCCCAAAGCACCTAGACGAGTCAAAATAAACAAAATATGAGGTTACGAGAGTAAGCTTGAGTGGTAAAAGGCTAGAGTGTGTGAGAACATTCGAGAGTTTGAAAAAGCCTAAAAACGAGTGCAAACATGAGTGGAGTGTTCATCAATTTTTCCTTGCGAGTGAAATAGTGAGATTTGTGGTGAGGTACTTGATTTTTTTTATTTTGTGTTGTGATCTAACATTTTCTTTTCAGCAACAAAAATCATGTCACGCGAAGAGTTCACCGAATCGGAATACCAATACTTGGTACAAGAAATGTGAAAAATGATGGAGTCCAACACTAAGAACATACACGACAGATTAAATCATTTGGAAAAACAAGATCAAAGTGATAGAGTTTCTTCGAGTCGAAAAATGGAGACAAGAACCCCATGGAGATATACCCCAACTACTACTTGAAAAAAAGTTCCTATCATGATTCCTTTTCGCCATCTACTTCGAGACAAAGAGATTCATACTATGACTCATATTCATCAGCGAATTTGAGAAGTGACTTCGATCGAAAGTCCTTTTCATCAAGAAATTCGAGAAGCCGATTACGATTTTGATTCGTTCCAAGATGGCGTTCGGAGAGAAAGACATACTCCTACTAGATCGTCAATGAAATCTTACTCAGAGTATTCTTCACGAAGTTTTGATTGTGAATCATATGCAAATAGTTTTTCATCTTTCGAACAAGATTTGTATTCTCATCGTTCTTTTGTACATTCTTGTAAAGAGAAAACAAAGAAAATAAAAGAAAAAGAAAACGAAATAAAAAGAAAAGAGAGGCAAAAGGCAAGTAAGAGAGAAAATGAGCGAATCTTGAGAGAACTTGAAAAAGCCTTTGAAAAAGCCTTTGAAACGCAAAAAGAAAATGAAAAAGAAAATGAGATTGAAAAAGAGAATGAAAAAGAGTTTGAGAGTGAAAAAGAAGATGAAAAAGAAATTGAAACAAAAGGAACGAGTGATTCAGAAGAAAAAGAATCGAGTGAGAAAACAAGTGAACAAGTGAGGATTATCTCTACTAATCCACATGTTCGATCTTCTTGTGAATTAACTTTTCAGGTTCCTAGAGGTTTGTGCGACCAATTCCATCTACATTACCTTCCAAATGAAAGGTGTTTTAGGTTGTTCAAAAAAGGTAAGTTCGCGAATGACAACCACCCACTTGCGATCGAAAGTAAGGAAGGTAAGGATTTTTTGTTTATCGAATCAAAGTCACTTGATTTGGCTAATTTTTGTTCACTTACTATTGTTAATGATTTTGTTTTAAAATGTGCCATATACAGCTTTTCTTATGATGATTACTACATTGGCAAATTTGTTGACAACATTGGATTAGTTTTCTCTAAGCGAATTTTGAATGTGTTTGATCAAAGTCTGTCACTTAAAGATTCTGATGTGTTTGACCATGCAAACTTTTTGAATTCATGTGTTAAATCTTTATGTTTAAATATGCCTATTCAATTGATTTGTGATAAATCTCCCTGTTTAAAAAGTTGCATGTTCTCTAAAAATTCTTTGTTTGGCATCCATGTTAAAAGATCTTCACATGATATGTGCAATTGTGTTCTTCATGAACAATCTTTGAGTTTTTGTACGAAATTTCCATGTAGTGATTTGCATTCCCGATTGATACTCTTGAAGCATGAACCTTTGCATATTGGTATGCTCGATTTTGTCAATTCAACATGTGTGTTTAAACTAGTGAAATATAATTCGTATGGTGAGTTGATTATATCTTCTTCTAATATGTTGCTTGTTGGAATTCCTAGTCAAGTTCATGTGTTCAAGCCTGGTATTTGCTACATGAATTCATTTTATGGAAACATTAAGCACTTTGCATCATTTGCATTCAAATTATGTTTGCTTGATGTTCAAACTTTTGATAAGAAGGTGAAATTCAATGATTTCAGTTTCAATTTTGATTCATTTACTAATCACCTTGCTTGGCCACATCTGAAATTTTCGTTCCATTTTGAGAAGGTAAGACCAACCTATGTTTTTGGAATTGAATCAAATCTCCATGGTAACTTTCCTTTTCCATTTAAGTCCATAGTTTTCGTTAATACTAACCATTCTCATTTTTGTGAATTCCACCCCTCGAGGAGCAAGACATGTCATGGCACATCACCACCTATTCAAATTTATCGGAGTAATAGGTTTGTCTTACGTTATCTATCCAAAGAGAGAAGATTCATCTTGACCAAGAAAGGTAAACCCAATCCACAATTGTCTTCTCTTCATATTCGTCAAGGTAAGTCATCTGAAAATTTTCAAATATCTTTGCTCAATTCGATTGAAGTTGAAAATTCCATTGATTTGTTGTTTGGAAATTATTTATACTTTGATGTGATGGATTTTTCCTTTTGGCATTGTAATGATGTGATTATTATGTTGGAATTTGGAGACACTCCTCATGTTGTTCAAAAACGAAAGAAAGAGTTAGCATACCTTTGGCCATGGCTTACCTTGCAAGAACAAGACAAGGGACCAAATGAGTTGCTATATTCGATTAAAGAAATTAAAATGTTTTGGATGAGGAATAATGTGTTTAAGTACCTGCCATCATTTACAACTAATTATCCCTTGATCCAACTTATTTTTCATGTTTGCAACGATGGTCTAACGAAAATCTTTGATAAATTTACGTATGCTCGCTTTGTCCAATTGAGATTTTTGGCATATGTTCGATTGAATGAATTTTTAATGAACTATCGAACACATTTGAATTTGACTCTTTTGAGTTTCTTTTTACCGGCTGTGGTAAGAATTTTTCAGGTCTGTGTGACATCTTCCATCCCATTTGATCGAGGAAAACCATGCACGAGTCAAAGTTCTCCCATGGATAAATGGCTTGACTTGAGGACAAGTCGCCTAAAAGGGAGGGGGAATGATACGAGCATGCCCCGCGAACTTCATCGAACAAGTCTATCAAGCCGAGCATTGACATGTTGGCAAGCTGATCCCAGCTCGTTTCTAGCTCCACGAGCTCTGTCCAGCTCAAATCCAGCTTATTCAAGCTCAATCCAACTTGCCTGAGCTAAACCGAGCTCACTCCTAGCTCATATTCAGCTCACGAGCTAAACCTTAGCTCAACTTCAGCTTAAGAGTTTAGCCTCAGCTCAACTTTAGCTCACGAGCTAAAGCTTACTCATTTTAGTTTAAACTAGGTTTTGTCTTTAATACATTAAATAAAAATTTGCACATATTCATTTAAGCATTAAACTTGTCTTATATTAATATTTGTTATTAATATGTCATTGTCATTATATAAATTGATTATGTTCACATAGCCGAATTAATGCATGACATTAATGTGTTCACATCATGCCGAATTTATGAGTGTTCATGAGATGTCTTAATGACTTGTTTATTTCATGTAGGTACATCCCTTTGGACGGTACAATGTATGGATGAAGAAACATCTCTTTTGGGCATTCCACACTCATGAATGAAGAAGTATTAAATGCTGGTGCATGTACGGCTAGATGCAATGTTTCTACAAATTCATGCATGTGTCGAATGCATGTATGGACATTAAAGGCTAGTCCATGAATGGATCAAATGCATGGGAAGATAGAATGCATGAATGGCTTAAGTGCATGTATGGTGGCTGTCTCCTAACTTTCCAAGGCACTTATTCGGCCAAGAAGTAGCTGCCAACTAATTCTATGTTGTCCATAGAGCTCTTTGAACATGTTCACACTTTTAATTGACCTATAGGCTACTACACATGCATGGATGGGTTCAAGAACGTCCAAGGGAAGGAATTAACTCAATAATTCAACACATTGATTGAATTAAGTGCATGCACAAAGGGGAGAACGAATTTACTAGGTTCATGCTGCCGTTTATGAACCTACATGCCATTAAAGTGTTTAATTATGAAGATACATGTTCCATACAAGTGCATGAACGTCCCAAGGAGATGAATGCAACCTTTTGGGGAACATACAAGTCAGTTGAGGCCTTTATTTATGACTAAGCATTCATGCACAAACCAAGGGGGAAGAAAGTGTCCATTCAGCTAGTGCATGAATCTGCCGAATTTATGAACTATTTTAATGCATTAGTGTGAACGTTTTTATTATTGTGTGAACACCTAGATGCCGAATTTGAATGGTCATCTATGTGCCTATAAATATTTGTTTTCTTTCAATTGTAAGGGACTTTTGCCAAATTTGTTAATGAACATTGTTCTTGTGAGGTTGCTTCCTCTCATATCTCGTGCAAGTTTTGAACAACTTATCTGGCTTGTGCTAGTGGCGTCGATCGTTCTTGTTTGAACTTATCACCAATCTTGGTGTGGCGTTCATCTATCCATCTATCCATATTTTTCACCTTAACAATATAGGAATCGGGGTGACCCTTTTTAGTGTTGAATCATTCCTGACGTTGAGTTCATTTTTTTCATTTCCATCTTTTAAATTTCTTTCTTGTTAACCCAAACCGAGCCTTCTATCTTTCATCCATCTTTGCTACCCTTAACCGAACCTATACTAAACTTACCCTTCTTGAAACCTTCCGCTATCCTATTCTAATTCTTTTACTACTATTACAAAAATCCGAGGCACGAACGACTCTCTCGAACTACGATCGGGCAGCTACGTGAATTTGACTCATCTACCCAGGCCGGATCAAATCATATGCCAAAAATCTCAATTGGACAAAGTGAGCATACGTAAATTTATCAAAGAGTTTCGTTAGACCATCATTGCAAACATGAAAACTAAGTTGGATCAAGGGATAATTGGTTGTAAATGATGGCAGGCACTTAAACACATTATTCCTCATCTAAAACATTTTAATTTCTTTAATCGAATATAGCAACTCATTTGGTCCCTTGTCTTGTTCTTGCAAGGTATGCCATGGCCAAAGGTATGCTAACTCTTTCTTTCGTTTTTGAGCAACATGAGGAGTGTCTCCAAATTCCAACATAATAATCACATCATTACAATGCCAAAAGGAAAAATCCATCACATCAAAGTATAAATAATTTCCAAACAACAAATCAATGGAATTTTCAACTTCAATCGAATTGAGCAAAGATATTTGAAAATTTTCAGATGACTTACCTTGACGAATATGAAGAGAAGACAATTGTGAATTGGGTTTACCTTTCTCAGTCAAAATGAATCTTCTCTCTTTGGATAGATAACGTAAGACAAACCTATTACTCCGATAAATTTGAATAGGTGGTGACACACCATGACATGTCTTGCTCCTCGAGGGGTGGAATTCACAAAAATGAGAATGGTTAGTATTAATGAAAACTATGGACCTAAATGGAAAAGGAAAGTTACCATGGAGATTTGATTCAATTCCAAAAACATAGGTTGGTCTTACCTTCTCAAAATGGAACGAAAATTTCAGATGTGGCCAAGCAAGGTGATTAGTAAACGAATCAAAATTGAAACCCAAATCATTGAATTTCACCTTCTTATCAAAATTTCAAACATCAAACAAACATAATTTGAATGCAAATGATGCAAAGTGCTTAATGTTTCCGTAAAATGAATTCATGTAGCAAATACCAGGCTTGAACACACGAACTTGATTAGGAATTCCAACAAGCAACATATTAGAAGAAGATATAATCAACTCACCACACAAATTATATTTCACTAGTTTAAACACACATGTTGAATTGACAAAACCAAGCATACCAATACGCAAAGGTTCATGCTTCAAGAGTATCAATCGGGAATGCAAATCACTACATGGAAATTTCGTACAAAAACTCAAAGATTGTTCATGAAGAACACAATTGCACATATCATGTGAAGATCTTTTAACATGGATGCCAAACAAAAAAAATTTAGAGAACATGCAACTTTTTAAACAGGGAGATTTATCACAAATCAATTGAGCAGGCATATTTAAACATAAAGATTTAACACATGAATTCAAAAAGTTTGCATGGTCAAACACATCAGAATCTTTAAGTGACAGACTTTGATCAAACACATTCAAAATTTGCTTAGAGAAAACTAATCCAATGTTGTCAACAAATTTGCCAATGTAGTAATCGTCATAAGAAAAGCTGTATATGGCACCTTTTAAAACAAAATCGTTAACAACAGTAAGTGAACAAAAATTAGCCAAATCAAGTGACTTTGATTCGATAAACAAAGAATCCTTACCTTCCTTACCTTCGATCGCAAGTGGGTGGTTGTCATTCGCGAACTTACCTTTTTCGAACAACCTAAAACACCTCTCATTTGGAAGGTAATGTAGATGGAATTGGTCGCACAAACCTCTAGGAACCTGAAAGGTTAATTCACAAGAAGATTGAACATGTGGGTTAGTAGAGATAATCCTCACTTGCTCACTTGTTTTCTCACTCGATTCTTTTTCTTCTGAATCACTCGTTCCTTTTGTTTCAATTTCTTTTTCATCTTCTTTTTCACTCTCAAACTCTTTTTCATTCTCTTTTTCAATCTCATTTTCTTTTTCATTTTCTTTTTGCGTTTCAAAGGCTTTTTCAAAGGCTTTTTCAAGTTCTCTCAAGATTCGCTCATTTTCTCTCTTACTTGCCTTTTGCCTCTCTTTTCTTTTTATTTTGTTTTCTTTTTCTTCTTTTACTTTTTCTTTTCTTTTCTTTGTTTTCTGTTTACAAGAATGTACAAAAGAATGATGAGAATACAAATCTTGTTCGAAAGATGAAGAACTATTTGCATATGATTCACAATCAAAACTTCGTGAAGAATACTCCAAGTAAGATTTCGTTGACGAACTAGTAGGAGTATGTCTTTCTCTCTGAACGCCATCTTAGAACTAATCAAAATTGTAATCGGCTTCTCGTCTTCTCAAATTTCTTGATGAAAAGGACTTTCGATCAAAGTCACTTCTTGAATTCGCTGATGAATATGAGTCATAGTATGAATCTCTTTGTCTCGAAGTAGATGGTGAAAAGGAATCACGATAGGAACTTTTTTTCAAGTAGTAGTCGGGGGTATATCTCCATGGGGTTCTTGTCTTCATTTTTTGACTCGAAGAAACTCTATCACTTTGATCTTATTTTTCCAAATGATTTAATCTCTCGTGTATGTTCTTAGTGTTGGACTGCATCATTTTTTGCATTTCTTGTACCAAGTATTGGTATTCCGATTCGATGAACTCTTCGCGTGACATGATTTTTGTTGCTGAAAAGAAAATGTTAGATCACAACACAAAATAAAAAAAATCAAGTACCTCACCACAAATCTCACTATTTCACTCGCAAAGAAATATTGATGAACACTCCACTCGTGTTTGCACTCGTTTTTAGGCTTTTTCAAACTCTCAAATGTTCTCACACACTTTAGCCTTTTTCCAATCAAGCTTACTCTAGTAACCTCGTATTTTGTTTCTTTTAACTCATCTAGGTGCCTTGGGGTCGACTTCAAAATGGTTACAAGAGATAAGATGTATAGGTGTGCGGGTAGGCTAAAAGAAATTTTTTTGGTATAGTGTGGCGTTTTGGAAATGGGGTTAAAATTGATGAAAAGAATATAAGACGATCGGAAGAAATATAAAACAATAGAATCGAACTTGATCACTTCACTTTTTTTTTAATAATTTCGTACCTTTTTTTTTACAACTTCAACAAATCACTTTTACAAGATAAAACGAAAATACAACTTAATAAATCTTTTTTTTGAATTTTTTTACAACGAACCTAGTTCAATCTTGATACCAACATCGGCGCCTCTCGATTTACAAGCTCTGATACCAAATGATGTGATCCAGCCTGGGTAGATGAGTCAAATTCACGTAGTTGCCCGATCATAGTTCGAGAGAGTCGTTCGTGCCTCAGATTATAGTAATAGTAGTAAAAGAATTAGAATAGGATAAGCGGAAGGTTTCAAGAAGGGTAAGTTTAGTATAGGTTCGGCTAAGGGTAGAAAAGATGGATGAAGGATAGAAGACTCAGTTTGGGTTAACAAGAAAAAGATTTAAAAGATGGAAATGGAAAACGAACTCAACGTCAGGAATGATTCAACACTAAGAAGTGTCACCCCGATTCCTATATTATTAAGGTGAAAAATACGGATAGATGGATAGGTGAACGCCACACCAAGACTGGTGATAAGTTCAAAACAAGACAATTGACGCCACTAGCACAAGCCAGATAAGTCGTTCGAAACTTGTATGAGATATGAGAGGAAGCAGCCTCACAAGAACAATGTTCATTAACAAATTTGGCAAAAGTCATTTACAAATGAAAGAAAACAAATATTTATAGGCACATAGATGACCATTCAAATTCGGCATCTAGGTGTTCACACAATAATAAAAACGTTCACACTACTGTATTAAAATAGTTCATAAATTCAGCTGATTCATGCACTAGCTGAATGGATACTTTCTTCCCCCTTGGTTTGTGCATGAATGTTTAGTCATAAAGAAAGGCTTCAAGTGACTTGTATGTGCACCAAAAG
Source organism: Gossypium longicalyx (assembly GCA_025698465.1). Lineage (NCBI taxonomy): Eukaryota > Viridiplantae > Streptophyta > Magnoliopsida > Malvales > Malvaceae > Gossypium > Gossypium longicalyx. The sequence continues at coordinate 40,720,258 of CM047004.1, forward strand.
GTTGCATTCATCTCCTTGGGACGTTCATTCACTTGTATAGAACATGTATCTTTATAATTAAACACTTTAATGGCATGTAGTGATACGAGCACGCCCCGCGAACTTCATCAAACAAGTCTGTCAAGCCGAGCATTGACATGTTGGCAAGCTAATACCAGCTCGTTTCTAGCTCCACGAGCTCCGTCCAGCTCAAATCCAGCTTATTCGAGCTCAATCCAACTTGCCTGAGCTAAACCGAGCTCACTCCTAGCTCATATTCAGCTCATGAGCTAAACCTTAGCTCAACTACAGCTTAGGAGTTTAGCCTCAGCTCAACTTTAGCTCACGAGCTAAAGCTCAACTCATTTTAGTTTAACTCGGTTTTGTCTTTAATACATTAAATAAAAATTTGCACATATTCATTTAAGCATTAAACTTGTCTTATATTAATATTTGTTATTAATATGTCATTGTCATTATATAAATTGATTATGTTCACATAGCCGAATTAATGCATGACATTAATGTGTTCACATCATGCCGAATTTATGAGTGTTCATGAGATGTCTTAATGACTTGTTTATTTCATGTAGGTACATCCCTTTGGACGGTACAATGTATGGATGAAGAAACATCTCTTTTGGGCATTCCACACTCATGAATGAAGAAGTATTAAATGCTGGTGCATGTACGGCTAGATGCAATGTTTCTACAAATTCATGCATGTGTCGAATGCATGTATGGACATTAAAGGCTAGTCCATGAATGGATCAAATGCATGGGATGATAGAATGCATGAATGGCTTAAGTGCATGTATGGTGGCTGTCTCCTAACTTTCCAAGGCACTTATTCTGCCAAGAAGTAGCTGCCAACTAATTCTATGTTGTCCATAGAACTCCTTGAACATGTCCACACTTTGAATTGACCTATAGGCTACTTCACATGCATGGATGGGTTCAATAACGTCCAAGGGAAGGAATTAACTCAATAATTCAACACATTGATTGAATTAAATGCATGCACAAAGCGGAGAACGAATTTACTAGGTTCATGCTACCATTTATGAATCTACATGCCATTAAAGTGTTTAATTATGAAGATACATGTTCCATACAAGTGCATGAACGTCCCAAGGAGATGAATGTAACCTTTGGTGCACATACAAGTCACTTGAAGCCTTTCTTTATGACTAAGCATTCATGCACACACTTGGGGGGAAGGAAGTGTCCATTCAACTAGTGCATGAATCTGCCGAATTTATGAACTATTTTAATACATTAGTGTGAACGTTTTTATTATTGTGAGAACACCTAGATGCCAAATTTGAATGGTCATCTATGTGCTTATAAATATCTGTTTTCTATCATTTGTAAGGGACTTTTGCCAAATTTGTTAATGAACATTGTTCTTGTGAGGTTGCTTCCTCTCATATCTCGTACAAGTTTCGAACGACTTATCTGGCTTGTGCTAGTGGCGTCAATCGTCTTGTTTTGAACTTATCACCAATCATGGTGTGGCATTCACCTATCCATCTATCCATATTTTTCACCTTAACAATATAGGAATCAGGGTGACACTTCTTAGTGTTGAATCATTCCTGACGTTGAGTTCGTTTTCCATTTCCATTTTTTTTAAATTTTTTTCTTGTTAACCCAAACCGAGCCTTCTATCCTTCATCCATCTTTGCTACCCTTAACCTAACCTATACTAAACTTACCCTTCTTGAAACCTTTCGCTTATCCTATTCTAATTCTTTTACTACTATTACTAAAATCCGAGGCACGGACGACTCTCTCGAACTATGATCGGGCAACTACGTGAATTCGACTCATCTACTCGGGCCAGATCACATCATGTAGGTTCATAAATGGCAGCATGAACCTAGTAAATTCGTTCTCCCCTTTGTGCATGCACTTAGTTCAATCAATGTGTTAAATTATTGAGTTAATTCCTTCCTTTGGACGTTCTTGAACCCATCCATGCATGTGTAGTAGCCTATAGGTCAATTCAAAGTGTGAACATGTTCAAGGAGCTCTATGGACAACATAGAATTAATTGGCAGCTACTTCTTGGCTGAATAAGTGCCTTGGAAAGTTAGGAGACAGCCACCGTACATGTACTTAAGCCATTCATGCATTCTATCATCCCATGCATTTGATCCATTCATGGACTAGCCTTTAATGTCCATACATGCATTCGACACATGCATGAATTTGTAGAAACATTGCATCTAGCCGTACATGCACCAGCATTTAATACTTCTTCATTCATGAGTGTGGAATGCCCAAAAGAGATGTTTCTTCATCCATACATTGTGTCGTCTAAAGGGATGTACCTACATGAAATAAACAAGTCATTAAGGCATCTCATGAACACTCATAAATTCGGCATGATGTGAACACATTAATGTCATGTATTAATTCGGCTATGTGAACATAATCAATTTATATAATGACAATGACATATTAATAACAAATATTAATATAAGACAAGTTTAATGCTTAAATGAATATGTGCAAATTTTTATTTAATGTATTAAAGACAAAACTAAGTTTAAACTAAAATGAGTTGAGCTTTAGCTCGTGAGCTAAAGTTGAGCTGAGGCTAAACTCCTAAGCTGTAGTTGAGCTAAGGTTTAGCTCGTGAGCTGAATATGAGCTAGGAGTGAGCTCGGTTTAGCTCAGGCAAGTTGGATTGAGCTCGAATAAGCTGGATTTGAGCTGGACGGAGCTCGTGAAGCTAGAAACGAGCTAGGATCAGCTTACCAACATGTCAATGCTCGACTTGACAGACTTGTTCGATGAAGTTCACGGGGTGATGTGAGCACACCCGGGGCATCCTCGAATGCACACCAAGTATCCATTGAGCTGCCAAAATGTCCCATGACCCGAGCTCAAACTAAGCAACTTCAAGATGCTATATCGGCCTTTGTGATGCGCATTTGGGATGATAACCAGCTCCCTAACGTTGAAGGAGCTAAGAACAACTCCTTGATGACTCCATGCACCATATTGCAATCCGATCTCAGCTCCTCTCCAGCTCCCCCATGCGCCATTCAGCTCACATCAGCTCACTTGAGCTCGTTTTAGCTCGAACTTAGCTCGATTCAGCTCATTCCTTTTTCATTTCAATAAATTAAGTTTTAATTTAGCTTATAACTAAGTTTTCTACAGCTCATGCCGAATTCCCTAGCTCATTTTAGCTCACTAAGTGTTTTTGACTATTTGAGCTAGCCGAATTTATTATAAGTTGACTTATAATTATTGTGTTCAAATTTAGTTAGTGTTATTAAGTTATTTAGTTATTATTTTAATTTATAATTATATGAATAGTTGTGTGTTATTTAATTTTTTATTTAATTTTGTAGGTTAGCCGGATTTGGAAGATTCATGAATGGTAAGCCGAATAGTTGTGTGTTATTTAATTTTGTTATTTAATTTTGTAGGTTAGCCGAATTTGGAAGATTCATGAACGGGAATGTTCATTGAACGGGAAGATTCATGAATGGTTCGGTTCAATGTTTGGAGGGCATACATTCATGAACATGGAAGGTTAATGCATATTGAAGGGTGCATCTCCCTTGGACGGCACACATGCATGAATGGAGGGTCCTTAATGCAAGTGCATGTACGGCTAGGTTCAAGCCCCCTTCCAAGTTCCATGTACAACCAATGCATGTGGGAGGACCCTTGGAGTTTCCTAAGCACCTATTCGGCCAAGAGACACCCTTTGGGAGTTTCATGCATCCCATGGCCGAACCTGGACCAACCCCTTGGCTTCCAAAGCTTGCTCATTCATGAAGCTGCCCACTCACCTCCCCATTCGGCCGAACATGGACAAACGACATCAATGGTCATTTTTCTAGAATATTCATGTCTTAAATTAGGTTCATTGCTTAATAGTTAAGTTCATGAATTGTCTATTCGGTTACCCTAAGAAACTAGTATAAATAGTTTGTTGGTTTCATTTGTAAAGGACTTTTGCCAAACTTGTTAATGAACATTGTTCTTGTGAGTTTGCTTCCTCTCATACTCGTACAAGTTTCGAAGACTTATCTAGTTTGTGCTAGTGGCGTCTACCGATCTTGTTTGAACTTATCACCAATCTTGGTGTGGCGTTCACCTATCCTTCTATCCATCATTTCACCTTAACAATATAGGAATCGGGGTGACACTTTTTAGTGTTGAATCATTCCTAACGTTGATATCATTTTTCCAACCCCCATCTATCCAACATTCTTTCTTGTTTCCTTAGCTGAACCTATCACTACCCTTTTGCTTAACTTTTGAAAACCTTCCACTATCCAAACCTATCCATTTCATTTCTATTTCTAAAATCCGAGGTATGAACGACTCTCTCGAACTACGATCGGGCAACTACGTGACTTCGACTCGACTACCCGGGCCGAATCACATCACGGGGTGTGCTTGTATCAGCTAGCTTGAATGTTAGTGCCCGGCGAAGAGGCCAACATCATCGTGGCCAACGAGAGCGAGAAAGGTTTGATGATGACTTGAAAAGATTAAGTTATCAATTCCCCCGTTCCAAGGCCGTTCGAATCCCGAAGCATATTTAGAGTGGGAGAAAAAAGATCGAACTCATTTTCAAGTGCCATAACTACTCGGAGGTAAAGAAAGTTAAGTTGGCTGCCATAGAATTCACCGACTATGCCATGATTTGGTGGGACCAACTCAAGACAACCCAAAGGCGAAATGGCGAGCGACCTATTAACACTTGGGCCAAAATGAAGGCTGTCATGCACCGGAGGTTCATTCCAACACACTACCACCAAGAGCTTTACCAAAAGCTCCAAAACTTTTCCCAAGGTACGAGGAGTGTCGAGGACTATTACAAAGAAATGGAAGTTGCTATGATCCGTGCGAATGTGGATGAGGATCGAGAAACAACTATGGCTAGATTTCTGTCCGGACTTAACCGTGAGATCCCCAACATTGTGGAGCTACAACACTATGTGGAGATAGTTGATATGGCCCACATGGCCATCAAAATCGAGAAGAAACTCAAGAAGAAAGGTGCTGCCCGAGGCTATTCAACCACCAATGTGTCTCGATTGAACCAAGGCACTAGCAAGAGTGCTACGGTGAGCCAAACGAAAGATCCTATGGCACCTATCAAAGCTACCAAGCCTACGGGTGAAAATAGCAAAGGCAAGGCTGCTGGAGGTACCCAAAACCAGACGAGAGACGTAAAATGTTTCAAGTGCCTTGGAAGAGGGCATATTGCAAGTTAATGTCCGAATCAGAGCACCATGGTGATTCAACCAAATGGCGATATTGAATCGGAGGAGGAGGAAGATGAAAAAGTTGAAAACAATAACGAAACCCTTTCCGATGTTGAGGAAAAAATAGAGTATGCGGTCGAAGGTGAGATGCTTGTTGTTAAGAGGAGCTTAGTTACGCAAGGTACCGAACTCGAACCGCAACGAGAGAACCTTTTTCATACTCATTGCTTTGTCCGTGGAACGGTTTGTAGCATAGTGATTGATGGAGGAAGTTGTACAAATGTTGTGAGTACCCTCCTAGTTGAAAGACTTGGTCTGCCGACAAGTGTTCATCCGAGTCCATACAAGCTACAATGGCTTAATGAGGGAGTTGAGCTAAAGGTAACCAAGCAAGTTCTTGTCCCATTTTCAATTGGAAAATATGAAGATAAAGTCCTTTGTGATGTGGTGCCCATGCGGGCCATATACTGCTTGGGAGGCCCTGGCAATTCGACCGAAGAGTGAAGCATGATGGGTTTGCAAATCAATATACCTTCAAGTATCAAGGCCAAAATTTTACTTTGGCACCTTTGACACCGAAACAAGTTGTAGAGGATCAACAATGGTTAAAGCAATCTTTCAATCGAATGCGAGTGGAAAAAGAAAATGAAAAAGAAATAAAAGAAAATGAGAGAGAAAAGAAAAAGAGTGGTGATAAAAATAAGATTAAAGTGAGAGAAAACGAAATACAAAGAAATATGAGTGAAGAAAAGAAAGGAGTTTCGATTAACCGAAATTTTCTTGTTTCTAAATCTTTTCAGGTTGACTCAAATCATAAGATGCAGTTGCGATACATTTCCGAAGAGCGAAGGTTTATAATGGTAGGAAAAGGTAAAACTAGTCCTTATTCACCTGCTCAAGGTATGGTTTCTAAAATTTCTATTACATCTTTGTCCAACTTGATTGATGAAGAAAACATTAACGATGAAGATATAACTGTTTTGGTTGATGGACAAAAGACTCTTGGTATGCGTGACATTGTTAATTTTGATGATTATTTGCGATTTTTGAGCTGTTGCATGAATTTTTGTCAAAGTCACTATGCCTTGCAAAATCAATTTGAGCTGCCCGAGAAAACAATGGACATTATGTTTTTAAAATCTTTGTTCGATAATTCTTTAGGCAGTAATGAGACATGTTCAGTTGATAATGAAAATGGGATTTTGGTACTATCTTGTTGCAATTGTTTTAAGATTAAGATGACTTGTCTCTTTGATCATTTGAACAAGTTTGTGAACTATAATGATTGTCAATTGGTTGCAAGTCTTGAGACATTTTTGTAGCAAGGCATAGGATCACAACTAAACACATCCATCCAAGAACGATCAAGTAGGCATCCCTGTTTCAAAATTAACCATCGACTCGACTTGAGGACAAGTCACTTTGAAGACGGGGGGAATGATGTGAGCACACCCGGGGCATCCTCGAATGCACACCAAGAATCCACTGAGCTTCCAAAAGGCCCTATGACTTGAGCTCGAACCAAGCAAATTCAAGAAGCTATATCAGCCTTTGTGTTGTGCATTTGGGATGATAACAAGGTCCATGACGTTGGAGGAGCTAAAGACAACTCCTTGAAGACTCCATGCACCATTTTGCATTCCGATCTCAGCTCCTCTCCAGCTCCCCATGCGCCATTCAGCTCACATCAGCTCACTTGAGCTCGTTTTAGCTCGTTTGAGCTTGAATTTAGCTCGTCTCAGCTCATTCCTTTTTCATTTTAATAAACTAAGTTTTAATCTAGCTTATAACTAAGTTTGCTACAGCTCATGCCGAATTCCCTAGCTCAACTTAGCTCACTAAGTGTTTTTGACTATTTGAGCTAGCCGAATTTAATATGATAAGTTGACTTATAATTATTATGTCCAAATTTAGTTAGTGTCATTAAGTTATTTAGTTATTATTTTAAATTATAATTATATGAATAGTTGTGTGTTATTTAATCATGTTATTTAATTTTGTAGGTTAGCTAAATTTGGAAGATACATTCATGGCATTTAATGCAAGGTGCATACATAGGAAGGTTCAATGGATGACAATCAAGAGGCACATGCATGTTCATGATGGTCATTCATGTATTTGAAGATTCATGAATCAAATTAATGATGGAACATGCATTGGACGGTTCATGTATTGATCATGTGTTCACACATTGTGTTCACACCATGATGACCATTCGGTTGGACGTTCACACACAAGTGTCTACTCAAGCTCCTTGTTCACACCAAGTTTGACTCTTCATGAAGCCTCATTTAATTAAGCCACTCATGGTGAAACAACATGAATTCAAGGCTCCATTAAAGGAGTTAGCCGAATCTAGCCATGCATGTATGAAGGTCATTTATCCAAGTACATCAATGCATATTCATGAAGCTTTCCACTCACCTCCCATTTGGTTGAACATGGACAAGAACACCATTGGACATTTTTCTAGAAGTTTCATGTTTTAATTAGGTACATTACTTAATTGTTAAGTTCATGAATGGACTATTCGGCTAGCATAAGAAACTAGTATAAATAGTTTGTTGATTTCATTGTAAAAGGACTTTTGCCAAATTTGTTAATGAACATTGTTCTTATGAGGTTGCTTTCTCTCATATCTCATACAAGTTTCGAACGACTTATCTAGCTTGTGCTAGTGGCATCAATCGTCTTGTTTTGAACTTATCACCAATCTTGGTGTGGCGTTCACCTATCCATCTATCCATATTTTTCACCTTAACAATATAGGAATCAGAGTGACACTTCTTAGTGTTGAATCATTCCTGACGTTGAGTTCATTTTTCATTTCCATCTTTTAAATTTCTTTCTTGTTAACCCAAATCGAGCCTTCTATCCTTTATCCATCTTTGCTACCCATAATCGAACCTATACTAAACTTACCCTTCTTGAAACCTTCTGCTATCCTATTCCATTATTTTACTTTTATTATTAAAACCCGAGGCACGAACGACTCTCTCGAACTATGATCGGGCAACTACGTGAATTCGACTCATCTACACGGGTCGGATCACATCAGTTCGGCTAAGGATAGCAAAAGGTGGGTGAAGGATAGAAGGCTCGGTTTGGTTAACAAGAAAGAAATTTGAAAGATGGGGATGGAAGTTGGTGAACTTAAAAGCAAGTAAGAACCAATATTAGAAAATATTGACCCAAGTACTTATACGCTTTCAAGGTGAAAATGAAAATGATAGAACCTCGACCCACTACTTAACAAAGTAGGAACCTCGATATATGGGTGAACGCCACACTATTTGATAGTGATAAGTTCGGGATAGTGAAGAACAGGGTTGACGCCACTAGGCTTCCTAGATAAGCCAACGAAGTCCTCATCGAAATATGAGAGAAAGAAATCTCGCAAATTCCATGAAAGTTTAACAAAGTTTCATTAAGTGAAAATTCTAACCTCTTACAAATGAAATAACATATATTTATAGCCTAAATAAAAGTAGCCGAATGGACAAGCTTAGAAGCTAAGAAATTCGGCCATAAACACCTAGATAATTCTTGAAGAAAAATCATGAATATCCATGAATGTGCAGCCCTTTGATGTTCCATCATCCCCCTTGGCCGAATGAAGCTTTAATGCACCTTGAATACTTGAATGGTTAGCTTGAAAATGCATGGATCATGCATGAAACGTCCCAATGTATGTTCCTCCATAAATTTGGTCCATGAACCTTTAAAAACATGAACATTAAATAGCCCCTACTTGTATGAACATCTCCAATACATGTTCTCTCTTAAATGCCGTCCATTGAACCTCAATTCTACATGCACCTCTTCATACATTGCGCCAAGCCCTACATGAACTTGCATTAATTTCCTTCCATGCATGAATGTGTGTCATCCAAAGGGTTTGGATCTTCTAGATACATTCATGCATGAATCTTCATCATTCATGTAGCCGAATGTGCATTTGAACCCAAACATTCACGTATTTTGTGCATTCATGTATTTGGCAAATACATGAACTTGTAAACACCTTGAATCTGGTCATGCATGCACCTAATTAAATGTTGTTCATTCATGCATGTGGGATGTCCAAAAGAGATGTTTCTTCAAGCATTCATTGCGCCATCCATGAGCATTGCACCCACAAGAAATAAAACAATTCATAAGACATCATGTGAACACACATAAATTTAGCACAATGTGAACTCATTTAAGATATGTGATATCTATGACATATTAATAACAAATATTAATATAAAATAAATTTAATGCTTAAATAAATATATTCAAATTTTATTTAATCCATTAAAGTCAAAAATCGAGTTTGAGCTAAAATGAGCTAAGCTTAAGCCCTTGAGCTAAAGTTGAGCTGAGGTTAAACTCCTAAGTTGAAGTTGAGCTAAGGTTTAGCTCGTGAGTTGAAAATGAGCTAGGAGTAAGCTCGGTTTAGCTCAGGAAACTAGATTGCACTCGAATGAGCTTGATTTGAGCTGGATGGAGCTCGTGGAGCTGGAAACGAGCTGGGATCAGCTTGCCAACATGTCACAGCTCGACTAGGGAGACTTGTTCGAAGAAGTTCGCTGGGCGCGCTCGCATCATTCACCCCTCTTTTAGGTGACTTGTCCTCAAGTCGAACCGTTTGTCTAAAAGACAATATTTGATTCAAACCGCCTCGAGGTGAGTCGAGTCGTATGCTGAGTTGCCCGATCGTCTACGAGAAAGTGTCATTCAATTCGCTTTTGAAATGAAGTTGATAGGAAAATAGGATGGAAGCTATGTATAATGGTTTAATGATGGAAATGGAAGAAAGGGTTCTTAAAAGCAAGCACGAACCAATATTAGAAAATATCGACCCAAATGCTTATAGGCTTTCAAGGTGGAGGATGAAAGTGATAACCTCGACCCGCTACTTAGCAAAGTAAGAACCTCGGTATAAGGGTGAATGCCACACTCAGTTGAGTGATAAGTTTAAAGGAAGAACAAGGTTGATGCCACTACTAGGTAGATAAGTCAACAAAGTCTCAAACAAAGTTTAGAGAAGAAAATTCTCACAAGATTAAATTCAATAAAAATTTGGCAAAAGTCCCTTACAAATGAAAGAAAACAAATATTTATAGGCACATAGATGACCATTCAAATTTGGCATCTAGGTGTTCACACAATAATAAAAACGTTCACACTAATGTATTAAAATAGTTCATAAATTCGACAAATTCATGCACTAGCTGAATGGACACTTTTTCCCCCTTGGTTTGTGCATGAATGCCTAGCCATGAAGTAAGGCTTCAAGTGACTTGTATGTGTACCAAAAGGTTGCATTCATCTCCTTGGGACGTTCATGCACTTGTATGGAACATGTATCTTCATAATTAAACACTTTAATGGCATGTAGGTTCATAAATGGCAGCATGAACCTAGTAAATTCGTTCTCCCCTTTGTGCATGCACTTAATTCAATCAATGTGTTGAATTATTGAGTTAATTCCTTCCCTTGGGCGTTCTTGAACCCATCCATGCATGTGTAGTAGCCTATAGGTCAATTCAAAGTGTGAACATGTTCAAGGAGCTCTATGGTCAACATAGAATTAGTTGGCAGCTACTTCTTGGCAGAATAAGTGCCTTGGAAAGTTAGGAGACAGCCACCATACATGCACTTAAGCCATTCATGCATTCTATCATCCCATGCATTTGATCCATTCATGGACTAGCCTTTAATGTCCATACATGCATTCGACACATGCATGAATTTGTAGAAACATTGCATCTAGCCGTACATGCACCAGCATTTAATACTTCTTCATTCATGAGTGTGGAATGCCCAAAAGAGATGTTTCTTCATCCATACATTGTGCCGTCCTTGATCATTGTATCTACAAAAAAATAAAATCAAATTATGAGACATCATGTGAACACATTTAATGTCATGCATTAAATCGGCTAAAATGTGAACATAATTAAAATATGTAATAACTATGACATATTAAAACAAATATTAATATAAGTCAAATTTGATGCTTAAATAATTATGTTCAGATTTTATTTAATGCATTAATGATACGATCACGATTTCCCATAAGTCAAGTCCAAGTCGAGATCCGATGGTGCTACCTCAAGGGCCAATCACAAGGGCTCGTGGAAAACAATTTAAAGAAGCTGTCATAACTTTAGTTTAGCAAATGTGGGATGATGTCAATACTAAACCTACCGAACTAGCTGGTGGCAATTTTGGGAGTCCATGCCGAACTCTTCTACAAGTTCAGTTCAGCTCACCGAGCTCACCTTCAGCTCAAGTTAGCTCCCATGTAGCTCCACACCAGCTCATTAGCTTGGATTTAGCTCATTCTCAGTTCCATAGCTCGGGACCAGCTCATTATCAGCTCACGAGTTTAAGCCCAGCTCGGGTTTAGCTCTTGAATTAAACATCAGCTCGTGGAGTTCTCTTTGAATTCATTTGACTACTATTGACTTTTTATTTAATAAGTTCAATAATTAGTTAATTAATATCCTACATATTAAGTTTAGTTCACATTAGTTATAATTAAGTATGTCTTAAAAGTGTTTATTGATGATAATTAAATTTGTCATAACCGAATTTAATGTTGATGTTTGTGTTCACATTAGTTGAATTAATTCTGTTCACATTTCTTGTAGGAACACAATGGGCATATGGAGATTAAAAGCAAGCATGAATGTTGAAAGGTGCATGGACGGTTGGGGGACTTGAATCTCTTAGGTGCATGTTCGGCTAAGTGCATGCATGACCATATTCAATGTCTTCAAGGTTCATGAATGTCTCCATTCATGTATGGTGTACTATCTCTTCATTTCTCAAGGTGACCATTCGGCCAAAAGACACTCACACATGCATGAAGATAGCTTGGCCGATTAGCTTCCCCATGACTCTCCTTAATTTGTTCACACTTATGTTCACATGGTAAGACTATTCGGTTCACTTTGTTCATACTAGAAGGCTCTTCAACATTCAGTTTTCACACACATGATGGCCCTTGGAGTGTCCACAATTAATTCATACTTTTGGCCAAACATTGCTTCATTTAACAAGGTTGGCCGAACCTCACAAGTGACCATTGGACATCATGCATTCACTTTGTGTTTTCTTAAGCATGAATCTAGACATGCACATTAAGGGTCATTTTTCTAGAATTTTCTTTAATTAATGTGTAAGTATGAAAGGCCAATCGGCTACCTAGACTATTAGGCCTATAAATACTTGTTCAATTTCTATGTAAAAGGACTTTTGAAACTTTTGTTAATGTTATGCTGCCGAAATTATGAGGCAAACTTTTCTTATATTTCGTTCAAAGATTCGTTTGGCGTTCCTAGCGTTCTAGTTGTGTCAATTATGTTCTTTGTCGATTCCAAACTTATCACTACTCGTAGTGTGGCGTTCAAACATACCGAGGTTCCTATCTTGTTAGATAGTGGGTCGAGGTTCCCCTTTACCACACCCAAACTGAACTAAAGAGAGCCTATAAACACGGGTCGATACCAAATCGGTATTGGTTCTTGTTTGCACTTTTTGTTCAACCCCATTTCTTCATTTACCAAATTGTACCTAAGCCGGCCTGATACGAGCACGCGCTACGAACTTCATCGAACAAGTCTGTCAAGCCGAGTATTGACATGTTGGCAAGCTGATCCCAGCTCATTTTCAGCTCCACGAGCTCCGTCCAGCTCAAATCCAGCTTATTCGAGCTCAATCCAACGTGCCTGAGCTAAACCAAGCTCACTCCTAGCTCATATTTAGCTCACGAGCTAAAGCTTAGCTCATTTTAGTTTAAACTCGATTTTGTCTTTAATACATTAAATAAAAATTTGCACATATTCATTTAAGCATTAAACTTGTCTTATATTAATATTTGTTATTAATATGTCATTGTCATTATATAAATTGATTATGTTCACATAGCTGAATTAACGCATGACATTATTGTGTTCACATCATGCCGAATTTATGAGTGTTCATGAGATGTCTTAATGACTTGTTTATTTCATGTAGGTACATCCCTTTGGACGGTACAATGTATGGATGAAGAAACATCTCTTTTGGACATTCCACACTCATGAATGAAGAAGTATTAAATGCTGGTGTATGTACGGCTAGATGCAATGTTTCTACAAATTCATGCATGTGTCGAATGCATGTATGGACATTAAAGGCTAGTCCATGAATGGATCAAATGCATGGGATGATAGAATGCATGAATGGCTTAAGTGCATGTATGGTGGCTATCTCCTAACTTTCCAAGGCACTTATTCGGCCAAGAAGTAGCTGCCAACTAATTCTATGTTGACCATAGAACTCCTTGAACATGTTCACACTTTGAATTGACCTATACGCTACTACACATGCATGGATGGGTTCAAGAACGTCCAAGGGAAGGAATTAACTCAATAATTCAACACATTAATTGAATTAAGTGCATGCACAAAGGGGAGAACGAATTTACTAGGTTCATGCTGCCATTTATGAACCTACATGTCATTAAAGTGTTTAATTATGAAGATACATGTTCCATACAAGTGCATGAACGTCCCAAGGAGATGAATGCAACCTTTTGGTGCACATACAAGTCACTTGAAGCCTTTCTTTATGACTAAGCATTCATGCACAAACCAAGGGGGAAGAAAGTGTCCATTCAGCTAGTGTATGAATCTACCGAATTTATGAACTATTTTAATACATTAGTGTGAACGTTTTTATTATTGTGTGAACACCTAGATGTTAAATTTGAATGGTCATCCATGTGCCTATAAATATTTGTTTTCTTTCATTTGTAAATGACTTTTGCCAAATTTGTTAACAAACATTGTTCTTGTGAGGTTGCTTCCTCTCATATCTCGTACAAGTTTCGAACGACTTATCTGGCTTGTGCTAGTGGCGTCAATCGTCTTGTTTTGAACTTATCACCAATCGTGGTGTGGCGTTCACCTATCCATCTATCCATATTTTTCACCTTAACAATATAGGAATCGGGGTGACACTTCTTAGTGTTGAATCATTCCTGACGTTGAGTTCGTTTTTCCATTCCCATCTTTTAAATTTCTTTCTTGTTAACCCAAACCGAGCCTTCTATCCTTCATCCATCTTTGCTACCCTTAACCGAACCTATACTAATCTTACCCTTCTTGAAACCTTCCGCTATCCTATTCTAATTCTTTTACTACTATTACTAAAATCTGAGGCACGAACTACGATCGGGCAACTACGTGAATTCGACTCATCTACTCGGGCCAGATCACATCATTTGGTATCAAAGCTTGTAAATTGAGAGGTGCCGATGTTCATATCAAGATCGAACTAGGTTCGTTGTGAAAAAAATTAAAAAAAATTAAGTTGTATTTTTGTTTTATCTTTGTAAAAGTGATATGTTGAAGTTGTAAAAAAAAAAAGAAAAGAAAAAAAGGTATAAAATTATTTTTTTTAAAAAGGAGTGAAGTGATCAAGTTTGATTCTACTATTTTATATTTTGTGTCGTTCTTCAGTTATTCTTACCATCAACTTTGTACCCATTTCCAAAACGCCACACTACACCAAATGATACGAGCTCGCCTCGACTTGAGTTGAGTCGTATGTAAATTGCCAATCGTCTTCAAGAAAGCTTCGTCAGAAAAAGAAGGGATGGTTAATTCGGATTGAGTTAAGGGAAGTTGAGGAAATGGACGTAATGGTATGAAAGGTAAGAATGAAATGGTATTATGAAATGGTACGAACGGAATGACCGGTTTAGGTACAATTTGGAAAATAAAGAAATGTGTCGAACAAAAGAAGTGCAAACAAGAACCAATACTGATTTGGTATCGACCCGTTGTTTATAGGCTCTCTTTAGTTCGGTTTGGGTATGGTAAGGGAAACCTCGACCCACTATCTAACAAGATAGGAACCTCGGTATAAAGGGTTTTGAACGCCACACTAAAACTAGTGATAAGTTCAGTTTTGTAAAGAAAGAGGTTGACGCCACTACTAGCTAGATAAGTCAAGAAAATCTTAAACGAGACTTAGAGAAGAAGTTCTTATAAGAACAAAAATTCAGTTTTTATAAAATTTGCCAAAAGTCCATTACAAAGTAACACAAGCCAAATTTATAGTGAATACAAGGGATAGCCGAATAGGCTCTTGAGGTAGCTAAATGGTTAGCTGAAAATTCCAAAATTTCTAATGAAGCTTCCTTGAAGTTTCTTGTGCATGGAGAACGGCAAGGGGCAGCTTCTAGATGCCTTGATTTAATAGGAAAACGGAATGGATTGTTTGGGAGCTGAAAATGCAATCAATAGGTTTAGCCAAATGCTTGAATTTGATTTAATGCTGCTGCTTGGTTCATCCGAATGTACATGTGATTAAGGAGTTGTCTTGGGTAGCCAAACGATCCTCTTGAAGAGTTGCTGCATGGGTTGGCCGAATGATCACTTAGGGAACACCAAATGATCAGCACACCATCTTTAAATCATTCATGCACCTATGCCGTCCAAGGGTAATGTACCTACAACAATTAAAGCAGCAAATTAAATCCCTTTTAGACACATTAATTCGGCAACATAAAACAAATAAATCCTGCACCATAAATTAGGCTGGACATAATTAATCTTTGTAATAGTTAAGACATATTTAATTGGTCCTATTTAATGAAGCACTTAATTTAGAACATAATTAAAACATGTCCAGATTATGACAAATTAATTATTAAAACTAAATAACTAATTTAACTAACAACAACTTAAATGATTTATTCCAGGATAATAAACTCAATAATGAAATGAGCTGAAAAGAGCTCGTTGAGCTAAGTTATGTTGAAGTTGAGCTGATTTGAGCTGATATGAGCTTGAAGGAGAATGCATGGGTCGCTCGGCTGGCTGGTCCAAAAGCTTTCGATAAGTCCAGCAACGGTTTCACCCCAAACTCTATCAACTAATGTTGTTGTTGCGTCTTTGAATCTCTTTGCTCGAGCTCGGGTAATCGGTCCTACAGGCAACTCAAGGGGATCTATATTGGCAACTGGCAGCTCGGAAGGTGTGGTCGTATCACCAAAGAAAAATTTTTTTTTAGCCTTCCCGTACACCGTAACATCTTATCCCTTGTAACTGATTTTGAAGCCGACCCCAAAGCACCTAAACGAGTCAAAAGAAGCAAAATACGAGGTTACGAGAGTAATTTTGAGTGGTAAAAGGCTAGAGTGTGTGAGAACATTTGAGAGTTTGAAAAAGCCTAAAAACGAGTGCAAACACGAGTGGAGTGTTCATCAATATTTCTTTGCGAGTGAAATTGTGAGATTTGTGGTGAGGTACTTAATTTTTTTTGTGTGTGTTGTGATCTAACATTTTCTTTTCAGCAACAAAAATCATGTCACGCGAAGAGTTCACCAAATCGGAATACCAATACTTGGTACAAGAAATGCAAAAAATGATGGAGTCCAACACTAAGAACATACACGAGAGATTAAATCATTTGGAAAAACAAGATCAAAGTGATAGAGTTTCTTCGAGTCGAAAAATGGAGACAAGAACCCATGGAGATATATACCCCGACTACTACTTGAGAAAAAGTTCCTATCGTGATTCCTTTTCGCCATCTACTTCGAGACAAAGAGATTCATACTATGACTCATATTCATCAGCGAATTCGAGAAGTGACTTCGATCGAAAGTCCTTTTCATCAAGAAATTCTAGAAGACGAGAAGCCGATTACGATTTTGATTCGTTCCAAGATGGCGTTCAGAGAGAAAGACATACTCCTACTAGATCGTCAACGAAATCTTACTCGGAGTATTCTTCACGAAGTTTTGATTGTGAATCATATGCAAATAGTTCTTCATCTTTCGAACAAGATTTGTATTCTCATCGTTCTTTTGTACATTCTTGTAAAGAGAAAACAAAGAAAAGAAAAGAAAAAGCAAAAGAAGAAAAAGAAAAAGAAAAATGAAATAAAAAGAAAAGAGAGGCAAAAGGCAAGTAAGAGAGAAAATGAGCAAATCTTGAGAGAACTTGAAAAAGCCTTTGAAAAAGCCTTTGAAAAGCAAAAAGAAAATGAAAAAGAAAATGAGATTGAAAAAGAGAATGAAAAAGAGTTTGAGAGTGAAAAAGAAGATGAAAAAGAAATTGAAACAAAAGGAACGAGTGATTCAGAAGAAAAAGAATCGAGTGGGAAAACAAGTGAGCAAGTGAGGATTATCTCTACTAACCCACATGTTCAATCTTCTTGTGAATTAACTTTTCAGGTTCCTAGAGGTTTGTGCGACCAATTCCATCTACATTACCTTCCAAACGAGAGGTGTTTTAGGTTGTTCGAAAAAGGTAAGTTCGCGAATGACAACCACCCACTTGCGATCGAAGGTAAGGAAGGTAAGGATTCTTTGTTTATAGAATCAAAGTCACTTGATTTGGCTAATTTTTGTTCACTTACTGTTGTTAACGATTTTGTTTTAAAAGATGCCATATCTGACTTTTCTTATGACGATTACTACATTGGCAAATTTGTTGACAACATTGGATTAGTTTTCTCTAAGCGAGTTTTGAATGTGTTTGATCAAAGTCTGTCACTTAAAAATTCTGATGTGTTTGACCATGCAAACTTTTTGAATTCATGTGTTAAATCTTTATGTTTAAATATGCTTGCTCAATTGATTTGTGATAAATCTGCCTGTTTAAAAAGTTGCATGTTCTCTAAAAATTCTTTGTTTGGCATCCATGTTAAAAGATCTTCACATGATATGTGCAATTGTGTTCTTCATGAACAATCTTTGAGTTTTTGTGTGAAATTTCCATGTAATGATTTGCATTCCCGATTGATACTCTTGAAGCATGAACCTTTGCATATTGGTATGCTCGGTTTTGTCAATTCAACATGTGTGTTTAAACTAGTGCAATATAATTCGTGTGGTGAGTTGATTATATCTTCTTCTAATATGTTGCTTGTTGGAATTCCTAATCAAGTCCGTGTGTTCAAGCCTGGTATTTTCTACATGAAATCATTTTATGGAAACATTAAGCACTTGGCATCATTTGCATTCAAATTATGTTTGCTTGATGTTTGAACTTTTGATAAGAAGGTGAAATTCAATGATTTGGGTTTCAATTTTGATTCGTTTACTAATCACCTTGCTTGGCCACATCTGAAATTTTCGTTCCATTTTGAGAAGGTAAGATCGACTTATGCTTTGGGACTTGAATCAAATTTCAACGATGATTTATTTTTTTCTTTTCAGTCCATACCTCTTATTGAAACTAACCTTTTAAATTTTTGTGAATGTAACCCTTTAAAAGGCACGAACTGTCATGGTGCTTCGTCACCCATCCAAGTTGATCGAGATAAAAGGTTTGTTTTACATTATCTGTCCGAAGAGAGAAGATTCATCTTGTTTGAAAAAGGTAAAACCAATCATAAATTTTCTTCTCTTCAAGATCGACAAGGTAAAGTTTACGAAAATTTTTGAAATACCTTTACTCTATTCGAATGTTGTTGAAAATCTTTTTGATAGTTGATGTTAGGAAATTATTTGTACCTTGTTGTGATTGATTGTTGTCTTTGGCCTAGTATTGATCCGTTTGTGTTGGAAAATGATTACACAAATCATGTTGTTAATAAGCGAAAGAGTCATTTAGTTTCCAATTGGCCATGGTACACTTTGCGTGTACATTCCCATGAATTGTTATTTTTGAATAAACATATTGAAATGTTTTGGATGAGGAATAATGTGTTTAAGTGCCTACCATCGTTTACAACCAATTATCCCTTGATCCAACTTAGTTTTCATGTTTACAACGATGGTCTAACGAAACTCTTCGATAAATTTATGAATGCTTGCTTTGTCCAATTGAAATTTTTGGCATATGTTCGATTGAATGAATTTTTTATGAACTATCGAACACATTTGAATCTGACTTCTTTGAGTTTCTTTTTATTGGCTGTGGTAAGAATTTTTCAGGTTTGTGTGTCATCTTCCATCCCATTTGATCGAGGAAAACCATGCACAAGTCAAAGTTCTCCCATGGACAAACGGCTCGACTTGAGGACAAGTCGCCTAAAAGAGGGGGGAATGATACGAGCACGCCCCGTGAACTTCATCGAACAAGTCTGTCAAGCCGAGTATTGACATGTTGGCAAGCTGATCCCAGCTCGTTTTCAACTCCACGAGCTCCGTCCAGCTCAAATCCAGCTTATTCGAGCTCAATCCAACGTGCCTGAGCTAAACCGAGCTACTCCTAGCTCATATTCAGCTCACGAGCTAAACCTTA
The DNA here is from genome assembly GCA_025698465.1 of Gossypium longicalyx. Taxonomy (NCBI): domain Eukaryota; kingdom Viridiplantae; phylum Streptophyta; class Magnoliopsida; order Malvales; family Malvaceae; genus Gossypium; species Gossypium longicalyx. The sequence goes on from CM047004.1 coordinate 40,739,723, forward strand.
GCTCAACTTCAGCTTAGGAGTTTAGCCTCAGCTCAACTTTAGCTCATGAGCTAAAGCTTAGCTCATTTTAATTTAAACTCGGTTTTGTCTTTAATACATTAAATAAAATTTTGCACATATTCATTTAAGCATTAAACTTGTCTTATATTAATATTTGTTATTAATATGTCATTGTCATTATATAAATTGATTATGTTCACATAGCCGAATTAATGCATGACATTATTGTGTTGACATCATGCTGAATTTATGAGTGTTCATGAGATGTCTTAATGACTTGTTTATTTCATGTAGGTACATCCCTTTGGATGGTACAATGTATGGATGAAGAAACATCTCTTTTGGGCATTCCACACTCATGAATGAAGAAGTATTAAATGCTGGTGCATGTACGGCTAGATGCAATGTTTCTACAAATTCATGCATGTGTCGAATGCATGTATGGACATTAAAGGCTAGTCCATGAATGGATCAAATGCATGGGATGATAGAATGCATGAATGGCTTAAGTGCATGTATGGTGGCTGTCTCCTAACTTTCCAAGGCACTTATTCGGCCAAGAAGTAGCTGCCAACTAATTCTATGTTGACCATAGAGCTCCTTGAACATGTTCACACTTTGAATTGACCTATAGGCTACTACACATGTTCCATACAAGTGCATGAACGTCCCAAGGAGATGAATGCAACCTTTTGGTGCACATACAAGTCACTTGAAGCCTTTCTTTATGACTAAGCATTCATACACAAACCAAGGGGGAAGAAAGTGTCCATTCAGCTAGTGCATGAATCTACCGAATTTATGAACTATTTTAATACATTAGTGTGAACGTTTTTATTATTGTGTGAACACCTAGATGCCGAATTTGAATGGTCATCTATGTGCCTATAAATATTTGTTTTCTTTCATTTGTAAAGGACTTTTGCCAAATTTGTTAACGAACATTGTTCTTGTGAGGTTGCTTCCTCTCCTATCTCGTACAAGTTTCAAACGACTTATCTGGCTTGTGCTAGTGGCGTCAATCGTCTTGTTTTGAACTTATCACCAATCTTGGTGTGGCGTTTACCTATCCATCTATCCATATTTTTCACCTTAACAATATAGGAATCGGGGTAACACTTCTTAGTGTTGAATCATTCCTGACGTTGAGTTCGTTTTTCCATTCCCATCTTTAAAATTTCTTTCTTGTTAACCCAAACTGAGCCTTCTATCCTTCATCCATCTTTGCTACCCTTAACTGAACCTATACTAATCTTACCCTTCTTGAAACCTTCCGCTATCCTATTCTAATTCTTTTACTACTATTACTAAAATCCGAGGCACGAACGACTCTCTCAAACTACGATCGGGCAACTACGTGAATTCGACTCATCTACCTGGGCCGGATCACATCACGGCCATTCTGTTCGTACCATTTCATAATATCATTTCGTTCTTACCCTTCATACCATTACGTCCATTTCTTAAACTTCCCTTATCTAAATCCGAACTTTCCAATTCTTCTTACCTATTCCAATCCGAACCAAAACCAATACCCATCTTTCTACTTCGGCCATCCCTTCAACTCAACTAAATCTAATGTAACTTCTCGTAGACGATCGGGCAATCTACATACGACTCGACTCTCCCCGAGGCGGTTCGTATCAATTAAAGTCTAAAACTGGATTTGAGCTAAAATGAGCTAAGCTTTAGCCCTTAAGCTAAAGTTGAGCTGAGATTAAACTCCTAAGCTGAAGTTGAGCTAAGGTTTAGCTCGTGAGCTGAATATGAGCTAGGAGTGAGCTCGATTTAGCTCAAGCAAGTTAGATTGAGCTCGAATAAGCTGGATTTGAGCTGGATGGAGCTCGTGGAGCTGGAAACAAGCTGGGATCAGCTTGCCAACATGTCAATGCTCGGCTTGACAGACTTGTTCGATGAAGTTCATGGGGCGTGCTCGTATCAATATTTTTTCTTGCTTGGTTTTCCTTGGTCGAATGGGACAAAGGATATCAAGCAAACCTAAAATTGATTCACCAATGGACAAGTTAACACATCACCTTCATAAATAAGTAGTAGAGGGTTAAGACAATAAAAACCAATAGATAACCCGAATGTTGAACAAAAGACGAATCTTATCTTACCGAATTGACTTACCAATTTTGGCAATGACAAGTGGAAAGTATTTAAATTCGGATGGTACATGTAAAACTTAGCCCAAAGGTCATATGGCAAGAATTTTACTCATTCATAACATGGATACTTCATATTGTCGCACAATTTTGATATGTCATCAATATGATCAATCACACATCTTAACAAACAAGAATGAATTCCTCGTTTCAACCATAACATTCCAAATGGATCAAAACAAACCTCATTTTGCCGTATTCGATTAAATGGAATAATATGGCCTCTATCCATAAAATCATTACTAACAACACCGAGTTCTTCTCTTTTTAAACAAAGTAAAGGCATTTGTGACTTACTTTGTAAGTTACATGACGAAAGTTCAAATTTACCTCGTTCTCACAGATCAAACCTTCGCTCCTTAGCAAGGTCATGCAATCGATAATTTGAACTCGAACAAACCTGTAAAGGTGAAAAGTCAAAAAGACAATTCTTGCTTTTCAAAATATAAGTTCCACATGAATGGAAAATGATAAGGTCACCACGAAAAATGTACTTAAAAGGACAGGATAAAATGTTATTCACAGATGGAACGTCTAATTCAATTCCGGGATTAAAAATAAAATTTTCAGAATCAAAAACTTGGTTTTGATTTTGTAATCCAGCCACATGCTTTATTTCCAAAAATAAAGATAAGACTCGAAGGAGATGAGTAGGTAAAACAAAGTTACTCACAACAAGATCATAATGCTTACCTTTTCTTGGAAACAACTCGAAACGACTTACTCCTGGCTTAAAGACTCGGTTTTGATCACTTATCCCAAATTGCAACAAAAATTTCATTTTCGCAGATAAGTCGCAAAAGTGAATCAAAGAGACTTTAAACTGACAAATACACAAGTATTCATGCTTCACAAATCCTAGTCGAACAAACAGTCTGAAACATGGAAATTTCACATAGAAATTCAAAGATTTCTCTTGAAGAGCAAAATCAAATAGATCAAATATTTCATGCAAAAATCTTTTAATGTATATATCGAGCAAAGAAGTTGGGTTCATACGACCTTTCAAAAATTCAAATCCATCACAAATCATTTGAATAGGCACGTTTAAATAGAAAGATGAATTCAAAGAATTTACATAGCCATACTTATCAAAATGTGAAAACCTTTTATCACATACATTCACAATTTGCACAGGATGAACCAATCCAACAGAATCAACAGAATTACCATTATAAAACATATCATAAGACGGAATCTTCATGGCATCTTTTGAATCAACATCGTTAACAATAATATGTGAACAATAATTAGCCAAATCAAAAGATGGAAGTTTTTCAGAAGTTATGCCATCAAAACCTTTATGAGTAATTTTTAAATCAGAAGGTCTTGATTTGATAAACAAAGATTCTTTACCTTCCTTACCTTCGATTTCCAATGGGTGGCGATCGTCCACGGACTTACCTTTTTCAAACAACTGAAAACGCCTCTCATTTTGAAGGTATCGGAGTTAGATTTGGTCGCACGGACTTTTAGGAACCTAAAAAGAAAGATCACAAATAGATCGAGCAGAAGTGTTAGTAGAAAGAATCCTTGCTTGCTCACTAACATCATTTTCACTCGATTCTATTTCTTTTGAATCACTCGTTTCTTTTATCTCAACTTCTTTTTCCACTCTTTTTTCTTGTTCACATTCTTTTTCTCTCTCAAACTCTTTTTCATTCTCTTTTTCAGTCTCATTTTCTTTTTAATTTTCTTTTTGTTTTTCAAAGGCTTTTTCAAAGGCTTTTTCAAGTTCTCTCAAGATTCGCTCATTTTCTCTCTTACCTGCCTTTTGCCTCTCTTTTCTTTTTATTTTGTTTTCTTTTTCTTCTTTTGCTTTTTCTTTTCTTTTCTTTGTTTTCTCATTACAAGAATGTACAAAAGAATCATGAGAATAGAGATCATGTTCGAAAGGCCAAGAACTATTTGCATGTGATTCACAATCAAAACTTCGTGTAGAACACTCCTTGAATGATTTCTTTGAAGTCGGGAAGAAGTATATCTATCTTTTCGCACATTTTCTTGGAAGGAGTCAAAATCATAGTCGCCTTCTTGTCGTCTCAAACTCCTTGATGAAAAATACTCTCGTTCGAAGTCTCTTCTCGAATAGGAGTCATAGTATGAATCTCTTTGCCTCGAAGTCAATGGCGAGAAAGAATCACGATAGGAACTTTTGTTCAAGTAATATTCGACGGTATATCTCCGTGGTGTTTTTGGTTCCATTTTTTGACTTGAAGAAACTTGATCACTTTGGTCTCATTTTTCCAATCGATCTAGCCTCACTTGCAGTTGGCCAAACTCAGAATTCGCCATTCTTCGCATTTCTTGAACCAAGTATTGGAACTCCGACTCGGTAAATTCTTCACAAGACATCTTAATTACTGAAAGGAAAATATGTTAGATCAAAACAAAAAAAAATTTAAGTACCTCACCACAAACCTCACGATTTCGCTCAGAAAAAAGAAGGAAAAAGTGACACTCTCGCTCGTGTTTTACACTCGATTGGCTTTTACCTCCGCTTGAATAGTCTCACATGCTCGTGCCTTTTACCTCTCAAACTTTCTCTCGTAATTTTGTTTTCGAACTTGCCAAGACCTTATCGTAGGCTTAGGGGTCAGTTTCAAAAATTAGGTTGCAAGGGATGAGATGTTACGGTGTACGGGTAGGCTAAAAAAAAAATTTTTTTGGTATAGTGTGGCGATGGAGTAGGAAGTTAATGGTAGAAAATCAAACATACCTGATCGGGAATACAAAAAAAAATATCAACAAAGACCATAAACTTTCACACACTCTTTTCTTTTTTGATAACTTTGAATATATTTTTTTAACATTTTTTTCGATTTTTTTTAACTTCAATTTTTTTTAACTTTGATTTTTTTTATTTCTTCAAGATAGCACTATTACAATAGAGAGAAAAGAAAAATAAAACTTGAATTTTTTTTATTTTTTTCACCACGAACCTATTTCGATCTTAATACTAACGTCGATGCCTCTCGTTTTACAAGCTCTGATACCAAATGATGTGATCCGGCCTGGGTAGTTGAGTCGAATTCACTTAGTTGCTCGATCATAGTTGAGAGAGTTGTTCGTGCCTCGAATCTTAGAAAGAGAAATGGATGAATAGGGTTGGATGAGCGGAAGGTTTTAAGAAATATACAATTAGCAATAGGTTCGGCTAAGGATAGCAAAAGGTGGGTGAAGGATAAAAGGCTTGGTTTGGTTAACAAGAAAGAAATTTGAAAGATGGGGATGGAAGTTGGTGAACTTAAAAGCAAGTAAGAACCAATATTAGAAAATATTGACCCAAGTACTTATATGCTTTCAAGGTGAAAATGAAAATGATAGAACCTCGACCCACTACTTAACAAAGTAGAAACCTCGGTATATGGGTGAACGCCACACTATTTGATAGTGATAAGTTTGGGATAGTGAAGAACAGGGTTGATGCCACTAGGCTTCCTAGATAAGCCAACGAAGTCCTCATTGAAATATGAGAGAGAAATCTCACAAATTCCATTAAAGTTTAACAGAGTTTCATTAAGTGAAAAGTCTAACCTCTTACAAATGAAATAACATATATTTATAGCCTAAATAAAAGTAGCCGAATGGACAAGCTTAGAAGCTAAGAAATTGGGCTATAAACACCTAGATAATTCTAGAAGAAAAATCATGAATATCCATGAATGTGCAGCCCTTTGATGTCCATCATCCCCCTTGGCCGAATGAAGCTTTAATGCACCTTGAATACTTGAATGGTTAGCTTGAAAATGCATGGATCATGCATGAAACGTCCCAATGTATGTTCCTCCATAAATTCGGTCCATGAACCTTCAAAAACATGAACATTAAATAGCCCCTACTTGCATGAACATCTCCAATACATGTTCTCTCTTAAATGCTGTCCATTGAACCTCAATTCTACATGCACCTCTTCATACATTGCACCAAGCCCTACATGAACTTGCATTAATTTCCTTCCATGCATGAATGTGTGCCGTCCAAAGGGTTTGGATCTTCTAGATACATTCATGCATGAATCTTCATCATTCATGTAACCGAATGTGCATTTGAACCCAAACATTCATGTATTTTGTGCATTCATGTATTTGACAAATACATAAACTTGTAAACACCTTGAGTCTGGTCATGCATGCACCTAATTAAATGTTGTTCATTCGTGCATGTTGGATGTCCAAAAGAGATGTTTCTTCAAGCATTCATTGCACCGTCCATGAGCATTGCACCTACAAGAAATAAAATAATTCATAAGACATCATGTGAACACACATAAATTCAGCACAATGTGAACACATTTAAGATATGTGATATCTATGACATATTAATAACAAATATTAATATAAAATAAATTTAATGCTTAAATAAATATATTCGAATTTTATTTAATCCATTAAAGTCAAAAATCAGGTTTGAGCTAAAATGAGCTAAGCTTAAGCCCTTGAGCTAAAGTTGAGCTGAGGTTAAACTCCTAAGCTGAAGTTGAGCTAAGGTTTAGCTCGTGAGTTGAAAATGAGCTAGGAGTAAGCTTGGTTTAGCTCAGGCAACTAGATTGCGCTCGAATGAGCTGGATTTGAGCTGGATAGAGCTCGTGGAGCTGGAAAGAGCTGGGATCAGCTTCCCAACATGTCACAGCTCAACTAGGGAGACTTGTTCGAACAGGTTCGCTGGGCGCACTCGCATCAAAATATCTCACTAAAATCAGAATCGTTAACATAAGCCTCTTTTAATAATGCAAAACCAAGAATTTTGGAATCCAAATACGATAATAAGGTATACCTTCTTGAGAGCACATCAGCCATTATATTATCTTTACCTTGTTTGTATTTAATGACATACGAAAACGATTCAAGAAATTTGACCCATTTTGCGTGGTGGCGGTTCAATTTATGCTGGCCTTTAATGTGTTTCAAGGCTTCATGATTGGAGTGATTAACAAACTCTTTTGGCCACAAGTAATGTTGCCACGTCTCAAGGGCCCGTATAAGTGCGTACATCTCTTTATCGTACACCAGGTAGTTTGAGTACGGCTCCGCTGATTTTCTCGCTAAAGTAAGCCACAGGGCGACCATCTTGTGTTAAAATAGCCTCGATTCCAATGCCCGAAGCATCGCACTCGATCTCAAAAGTCTTCAAAAAATCTAGAAGGGCAAGCAAAGGTGCGTTAGTAAGACAATTTTTAATTTTAATAAATGAACTCTCTTGCTTGTTATTCCAAATGAAAGAAGAATTTTTCTTAATAACACTCGTAAGTGGAGCAGCAATAGTGCTAAAATTTGGAACAAATCGTTGGTAGAAGCTTGCTAGGCCATGGAAACTTCGGACTTGTGAAATGCTCGTAGGCCTTGGCCAATCTTGTACGGCCTTAATCTTCTCTTGGTATACCTCGAGACCATCCACACTAACTATAAAACCTAGAAAGACAGTTTTGTTAGAACAAAAATAACATTTCTTTAAATTAGCATATAAGGTCTCTTTTCGCAGAACTTCCAAAATAGACTTAAGATGCCTTACATGATCTTCCATGGATTTGCTATAGATTAGAATATCGTCAAAATACACCATGCAAAACTTATAGATGAAAGTCCTTAATACATAGTTCATTAGTCTCATGAACGTACTTGGAGCGTTGGTAAGGCAAAAAGGCATAACCAACCATTCGTATAACCCGTGCTTGGTCTTGAATGCCGTTTTCCATTCATCTCCCTCTCGCATCTGGATTTGGTGGTAGCCACTTTTCAAGTCAATTTTTGAGAATACTTTGGCTCCACTAAGTTCATCTAACATGTCATCTAAGCGAGGGATGGGATGATGGTATTTGATCATTATTTTGTTAATAGCTCGACAATCCACACACATGCACCATGTTCCATCCTTCTTCGGCACCAATAGTACGGGAACAGCACAGGGACTTAGGCTCTTGCGGATGTAGCCTTTTTCCATTAACTTATTGACTTGTCTTTGCAGTTCTTTGGTTTCCTTCGGATTGGCTCAGTAAGCAGGTTGATTTGGAATAACTGCTCCCGGCACAAAATAAATTTGATACTCGATTCCATGAAGTGGTGGAAGTCCACTCGGGACTTCTTCCGGAAAGATGTCTTTAAATTCCTGCAACAAAGACAAAACAAGAGAGGGTAGGGTATCGGGTAGTTCGTTAGTAGAAAATAATATTTCTAATGTGAGCACACCCGGGGCATCCTCGAATGCACACCAAGAATTCATTGAGCTGCCAAAAGGCCCCATGACCCGAGCTCGAACTAAGCAACTTCACGATGCTATATCAGCCTTTGTGATACGCATTTAGGATGATAACCAGCTCCATAACATTGGAGGAGCTAAGAACAACTCCTTGAAGACTCCATGCACCATTTTGCAATCCGATCTCAGCTCCTCTCCAGCTCCCCCATGTGCCATTCAGCTCACATCAGCTCACTTGAGCTCATTTTAGCTTGTTTGAGCTCGAATTTAGCTCGTTTCAGCTCATTCCTTTTTTATTTCAATAAACTAAGTTTTAATCTAGCTTATAACTAAGTTTGCTACAGCTCATGCCGAATTCCCTAGCTCAATTTAGCTCACTAAGTGTTTCTGAATATTTGAGCTAGCCGAATTTATTATGATAAGTTGACTTATAATTATTGTGTCCAAATTTAGTTAGTGTCATTAAGTTATTTAGTTATTATTTTAAATTATAATTATATAAATAGTTGTGTGTTATTTAATTGTGTTATTTAATTTTGTAGGTTAGCCGAATTTGGAAGATTCATGTATGGACTTTAATGCAAGGTGCATGCATGGGAAGGTTCAATGGACGGCAATCAAGAGGCACATGCATGTTCATGATGAACATTCATGTATTTGAAGATTCATGGATCAAATTAATGATGGAACATGCATTGGACGGTTCATGCATTGATCATGTGTTCAAACATTGTGTTCACACCATGATGACCCTTCGGTTGGACGTTCACACACAAGTGTCTACTCAAGCTCCTTGTTCACACCAAGTTTGACTCTTCATGAAGCCTTATTTAATTAAGCCACTCATGGTGAAACAACATGAATTCAAGGCTCCATTTAAGGAGTTAGCCGAATCTAGCCATGCATGTATGAAGATCATTCATCCAAGTACATTAATGCATATTCATGAAGCTATCCACTCACCTCCCATTCGGCCAAACATAGACAAGGACACCATTGTTCATTTTTCTAGAAAGTTCATGTCTTAATTAGGTTCATTACTTAATCGTTAAGTTCATGAATGGTCTATTCGGCTAGCATAAGAAACTAGTATAAATAGTTTGTTGATTTCATTTGTAAAGGACTTTTGCCAAATTTGTTAATGAACATTATTCTTGTGAGGTTGCTTCCTCTCATATCTCGTACAAGTTTCGAACGACTTATCTGGCTTGTGCTAGTGGCGTCAATCATTCTTGTTTGAACTTATCACCAATCTTGGTGTGGCGTTCACCTATCCATCTATCCATATTTTTCACCTTAACAATATAGGAATCGGGGTGACACTACTCAGTGTTGAATCATTCCTGACGTTGAGTTTGATTTCCATTTCCATATTTTATATCTTATTTCTTGTTAACCAAAACTGAGCCTTCTATCCTTCATCCATCTTTGCTATCCTTAACCGAACCTATACTAAACTTACCCTTCTTGAAAACTTCCGCTATCCTATTCTAATTCTTTTTACTACTATTACAAAAATCCGTGGTACGAATGACTCTCTCGAACTACGATTGGGCAACTACATGAATTTGACTCATCTACCCGGGCCGAATCACATCATTTTGGTATCAGAGCTTGTAAATCGAAAGGCACCGACGTTCGTATCAAGATCAAAATAGGTTCGTGGTGAAAGAAAAAATATTCAAAAAAATATTTGAAAAAAAATTGTATTTTTGTTTTTATCATTGTAAAGTGCTATATTGGAAGCTATAAAAAAAAGGAAGAGAAAGAAATACGAAATTATAAAAAAAAAAGGTGAAGTGATCAAAGTTTGATTCTATTGTTTTATATTTCTTCCGATTGTCTTATATTCTTTTCATCAATTTTAACCCCATTTCCAAACGCCACACTACACCAAAGAAAAAAAAAAGAAAAATTCTTTTAGCCTACCCATAACCTATACATTTTATCCCTTGTAACCATTTTGAAGCCGACCCCAAGGCACCTAGATGAGTCAAAAGAAACAAAATACGAGGTTACGAGAGTAAGCTTGAGTGGTAAAAGGCTAGAGTGTGTGAGAACATTTGAGAGTTTGAAAAAGCCTAAAAACGAGTGCAAACATGAGTGGAGTGTTCCTCAATATTTCTTTACGAGTGAACTAGTGAGGTTTGTGGTGAGGATTTAATCATTTGGTTCTATTTTAATCATTTTTTTTCTTTCTCTAAATCATGTTGCAAGAAGAATTTTTAGAATTTGAATTTCAGTATTTGTTGAAAGAGATGGAGTGCATGCTCGATCGAAGAATTGAGTCGATCCAAGAAAAATTAGATCATTGAGCCAGAACACAACGAGAGCAAATTACTCCAAGTAAAATGGCAGAAATGAGAGTGCCAAGGAGACGAACATCCAATGAATGTTCGAGAAGAGATTCTTATCGTGAATCCTATTCCTCGAGGAATCCAAGACAAAAAGTAGCAAACTTTGAGTTTGAGATCTTTCAAGATGACGAACAAGAAAGTATAAGTTATTCGACATATGCCTCAAAGAAATCATCTGCAAAGGAGTCCTTACGAAGGAGTGAACGTGAATCCTATGTAAATCATTCCATTCATACCCAACAAAACTCATCTCATTTTGATTTTTTTGTTTTATCTTCATTTTGTAGAGAAAGGAAGCGAGAAAAAGAAATAAAAAGAAGAGAGAGACAAGAAAATATTATGAGAGAAAATGAGAGAATTTTGAATGAAATCGAGAAAAGAAAAAAAGAAACAAAAGAAAATGAGTGTGAAAGAAAAGAAAATGAGAGGAAAAAGAAAAATGAAATTGAAAAAGAATGTGAGAGGAAAAAGAAAATTGAAAAAGAAATTAAGTCTGAAGAGAGAAAAGATATTGAGCAAGAAACGAGTGTTGTCGATGAAAAAGAAATGAGAAAAAGAGATGCAAGAGAGCAAGAAAAAGTGAGGAGTGTTCCTACTAACCTACATGTGAGATTTCCTCGTGCTGTTCCTTTTTAGGTTTCTGAAGACCTGAGCAAAGAATTTCGACTTCAATACCTATCCGAGGAGAAAAGGTTTACGTTGATTGAAAGAGGTAACATTCTTAACGATCCTCGTTTGCCTTTGCCAAAAGGTAAGCAAGGTATGAGTTTTGAAGTTTTTAAAACACATCAGCCTCATTCGATTGTTGACGAAAACTTTATTAATGTTTTGGGTTTTGAAAAGCACTTGTACCATGACATGGTTGATTATTCTTTCTTGATTAGTAATGATTTGATTGTTTCAAGTGTTTATAATAAAAACATTGCTCATAAAGTATGTGTTGTTGATGAGTATGTTGGTGAAGTAACCATTAATCGGCAATTGCAAGGTTTGGTTATGCAAGATAATGAGCTATATAAACCTTTGTGTTTGCTTGATTGTGGAGAAAATGTGTGGACGAGATTTGAAACATATGAATGTTTAAAAACTTGCATGTCTAATTTTCCTTTGATTCGTTTGTGTGATAAAACGTTGACTTGTAAAATGCCTAGTTCATTTGATTTTGATGATGGTTGTTTAATGCAATGGTCTAAGGGATTTGAACATCATTTGCATACTCATAACTTTAGTTTGTTTCATGTTCCTACCATGTTGACAGCCAATAAATATTCAAGTCAATGTGAAATGGTAAGTAAAAACTTCGTTTTTGATCCCGGTGATTTTTATTCTTTATTGATGATTAACGGACTTGATTCAAGGATTTTTTATTTTTGAGATTCTAACTGTCGAAAGTTTTATTACTCTGGATCAATATCACTTGAAATCAAGCCTTTTGAATTTCGTGTGAATGAATGTGTAAACCATTTGTGCTTATTTGATGTTTTGTCTTTAAATCTAAAAAGTTGTGGATTTGTGAAAAGTTGCAAATGTTAAATCAAAGTTTTAGTTTTATATCGTTGTTCATAGAATTTGAGTCGTGGACTTTTGATGTTCAGAATTTTGAGTCACGAATGCTTCATGGATCTAGTTTGTTTTCAACAAAGAACAAGGTAAGATCCACTTTTACTTTTGATCCCGACATTGGTTTATTTGCCCAAGTTTGGCTTAAGAAGCTGGAGCGAGATTGTATGTTCTTAATTCAGTGTTTCCCTAAACTTTTTCTTTATTTTGTTGTTGAAACTTTGAAATGGCCTATCCAAAAAGAAGAAGGACATGTGACTAATATTTTGTCTTTTCGAGTCCTGTGTGACTTTCAGGTTATTGTGAGCCATTCTACCCCATTTGACAACCAAGGGCCTAGTGACGACGAACGCTTTTTCGCAAGCAAGTGGCCCGATTTGAGGACAAGTCACTTTGAAGACGGGAGGAATGATGTGAGCACACCCGGGGCATCCTCGAATGCACACCAAGAATCCATTGAGCTGCCAAAAGGCCCCATGACTCGAGCTCGAACCAAGCAACTCCAAGATGCTATATCGGCCTTTGTGATGCGCATTTAGGATGATAACCAGCTCCATAACGTTGGAGGAGCTAAGAACAACTCCTTGATGACTCCATGCACCATTTTGTAATCCGATCTCAACTCCTCTCCAGCTCCCCCATGCACCATTCAGCTCACATCAGCTCACTTGAGCTTGTTTTAGCTCGTTTGAGCTCGAATTTAGCTCGTTTCAGCTCATTCCTTTTTCATTCCAATAAACTAAGTTTTAATCTAGCTTATAATTAAGTTTACTACAGTTCATGCTGAATTCCCTAGCTCAATTTAGCTCACTAAGTGTTTTTGACTATTTGAGCTAGCCGAATTTATTATAAGTTGACTTATAATTATTGTGTTCAAATTTAGTTAGTGTTATTAAGTTATTAGTCATTATTTTAAATTATAATTATATGAATAGTTGTGTGTTATTTCATTATGTTATTTAATTATGTAGGTTAGCCGAATTTGGAAGATTCATTCATGGCATTTAATGCAAGGTGCATGCATAGGAAGGTTCAATGGATGGCAATCAAGAGGCACATGCATGTTCATGATGAACATTCATGTATTTGAAGATTCATGGATCAAATTAATGATGGAACATGCATTGTGATACGAGCTCGCCTCGACTTGAGTTGAGTCGTATGTAGATTGTCGATCGTCTTTGAGAAAGCTTCGTCAGAAATAGAAGGGATGGTCAATTCGGATTGAGATAAGGGAAGTTGAGGAAATGGACGTAATGGTATGAAGGGTAAGAATGAAATGGTATTATGGAATGGTACGAATGGAATGGCCGGTTTAGGTACAATTTGGTAAATGAAGAGATTGGGTCGAACAAAAAGAAGTGCAAACAAGAACCAATACCAATTTGGTATCGACCCGTTGTTTATAGGCTCTCTTTAGTTCAGTTTGGGTATGGTAAAGGGAAACCTCGACCCACTATCTAACAAGATAGGAACCTCGGTATAAAGGGTTTTTGAACGCCACACTAAAACTAGTGATAAGTTTGGTTTCATAAAGAAAAAGGTTGACGCCACTACTAGGTAGATAAGCCAACGAAAATCTTAAACGAGACTTAGAGAAGAAGTTCTTACAAGAACAAAAATTTAGTTTTTATAAAATTTGCCAAAAAGTCCTTTACAAAGTAACACAAGCCAAATTTATAGTGAATACAAGGGATAGCTGAATAGGCTCTTGAGGTAGCTAAATGGTTAGCTAAAAAAATTCCAGAATTTCTGATGAAGCTTCCTTGAAGTTTCTTGTGCATGGAGAACAACAAAGGGCAGCTTCTAGATGCCTTGATTTAATAGGAAAATTGAATGGGTTGTTTGGGAGCTGAAATGGAATCAATAGGTTCAGCCAAATGCTTAAATTTGTTTTAATGCTGTTGCTTGGTTCAGCCGAATGTTCATATGATTAAGGAGCTGTCTAGAGCACTTCAATAGTCTTAGAATGTGAACAAACTGATTTGAACAGCCACACATGTGTGAACAAACAAAACCAAACAGCCCTTGGTGTGAAAGAAATAATCGGGTGGGTGTGAACAGCCTTAATTTGCCTTGGGTAGCCAATCGATCTTCTTGAAGAGTTGCAAGGCTTGGCCGAATGGTCACTTAGGGAACACCAAATGATCATCACACCATCTTTAAATCATCCATGCACCTATGCCGTCCAAGGGGTAATGTACCTACAACAATTAATTCAGCAAATTAAATCCCTTCTAGACACATTAATTCGGCAACATAAAACAAATAAATCCTGCACCATAAATTAGGCTGGACATAATTAATCTTTGTAATAGTTAAGACATATTTAATTGGTCCTATTTAATTAAGCACTTAATTTAGAACATAATTAAAACATGTCCAGATTATGACAATTAATTATTAAAACTAAATAACTAATTTAACTAACAGCAACTTAAATGATTTATTCCAGCATAATAAACTCAATAATGAAATGAGCTAAAAAGAGCTTGTTGAGCTAAGTTATGTTGACGTTGAGCTGATTTGAGCTTGAAGGAGAATGCATGGGTCACTCGGCTTGCTGATCCAAAAGCTTTGGATAAGTCCAGCAACGGTTTCACCCCAAACTCTATCAACTAATGCTGTTGTTGTGTCTTTGAATCTCTTTGCTCGAGCTCGGGTAATCTGTCCTACAGGCAACTCGAGAGGATCTATATTGGCAACTGGCAACTTGGGAGGTGTGGTCGTATCACATTGGATGGTTCATGCATTGATCATGTGTTCACACATTGTGTTCACACCATGATGACCCTTCGGTTGGACGTTCGCACACAAGTGTCTACTCAAGCTCCTTGTTCACACCAAGTTTGACTCTTCATGAAGCCTTATTTAATTAAGCCACTCATGGTGAAGCAACATGAATTCAAGGCTCCATTTAAGGAGTTAGCCGAATCTAGCCATGCATGTATGAAGATCATTCATCCAAGTACATCAATGCATATTCATAAAGCTATCCACTCACCTCCCATTCGGCCGAACATAGACAAGGACACCATTGGTCATTTTTCTAGAAAGTTCATGTCTTAATTAGGTTCATTACTTAATCGTTAAGTTCATGAATGGTCTATTCAGCTAGCATAAGAAACTAGTATAAATAGTTTGTTGATTTCATTTGTAAAGGACTTTTGCCAAATTTGTTAATGAACATTGTTCTTGTGAGGTTGCTTCCTCTCATATCTCGTACAAGTTTCGAACGACTTATCTGGCTTGTGCTAGTGGCGTCAATCGTTCTTGTTTGAACTTATCACCAATCTTGGTGTGGCGTTCACCTATCCATCTATCCATATTTTTCACCTTAACAATATAGGAATCGGGGTGACACTACTTAGTGTTGAATCATTCTTGACGTTGAGTTCGATTTCCATTTCCATCTTTTATATCTTGTTTCTTGTTAACCAAAACCGAGCCTTCTATCCTTCATCCATCTTTGCTATCTTTAATCGAACCTATACTAACTTACCCTTCTTGAAAACTTCCGCTATCCTATTCTATTACAAAAATCCATGGTACGAACACTCTCTCGAACTACGATCGGGCAACTATGTGAATTCGACACATCTACCCAGGCCAGATCACATCAAATAGAATCCTTCCCCGTTTTTGTGCGCGAAAGTTCGAGAACAAAGTCCATAGAGATGTCAATCCACGGTGCTTCAGGGATGGGCAATGGTGTGTACAAGCCATGGGGTTGAACCTTTGATTTAGCCTTTTTGCAGGCTATACTCGCTCCACGTCTTTTCGCATTCGCAGCCAATAAAAATGTTCATGGAGAGTTGCAAGTGTCTTATTGACTCCGAAGTGTCCCATAAGCCCGCCACTATGTGCCTCATGCACTAATATGTCTCAAACAGATCCACAAGGAATGCATAATTTACCTTCTCAGAAAAGATAGCCCTCGTACCTATAAAAGTTTTCAAAAGGACCTTTCTCACAAGAAACAAATATCTCACCAAAATCGGAATCGTTTACATAGGAATCTTTTAATAATGCAAAACCAAGAATCTTAGAATCCAAATATGATAACAGAGTATACCTTCTTGAGAGTGCATCAGCCACGATATTTTCTTTACCTTTCTTATATTTGATGACATACGAAAATGACTCAAGGTATTCAACCCACTTCGCGTGGCATCGGTTCAACTTGTGTTGGCCTTTGATGTGCTTCAAGGCTTCGTGATCAGAGTGAATAACGAATTCCTTAGGCCACAAGTAGTGTTGCCATGTCTCAAGGGCTCCTATGAGCATGTGCATTTCTTTATCATACACCGGATAGTTGAGTACGGCTCCATTGAGTTTTTCACTAAAGTAAGCCACAGGACGTCCGTCTTGTGTCAAACGGCCCCGATTCCAATGCTCAAAGCATCACACTCGATCTCAAAAGTCTTTGAGAAATCTAGAAGGGCAAGCAAAGGAGCGTTAGTGAGACAATCTTTGATTTTTATAAATGATTTCTCTTGTTCATTGTTCCAAATAAAAGAATAATTTTTCTTAATAACACTCGTAAGTGGAGCAGCAATAGTGCTAAAATTCGAAACGAATCATCGGTAGAAACTTGCTAGGCCATGGAAACTTCAAACTTGCGTAACGCTCGTAGGCCTTTGCCAATCTTGTATGGCCTTAATCTTCTCTTGGTCTACCTCGAGACCATCCGCACTAACTACAAATCCTAGAAAAACAGTTTTGTTAGAACAAAAAGAACATTTCTTTAAATTAGCATATAAGGTCTCTTTTCGCAAAACTTCTAAAACAGATTTGAGATGACTTACATGTTCTTCCATAGATTTGCTGTAAATCAATATATCGTCGAAATATACCACACAAAACTTACCGATGAAAGGCCTTAAGACATGGTTCATTAGTCTCATGAACGTACTTGGAGCGTTGGTAAGGCCAAAAGGCATAACCAACCATTTGTATAGTCCGTGCTTGGTCTTGAATGCCGTTTTCCATTCGTCTCCTTCTCGCATCCAAATTTGGTGGTAGCCACTCTTCAAATTGATTTTTGAGAACACTTTGGCCCCACTAAGCTCATATAACATGTCATCTAAGCGAGGAATGGGATGACGGTATTTGATCGTTATCTTGTTAACGGCTCGGCAATCCACGCACATGCGCCATGTTCCATCCTTTTTCGGTACCAATAGTACGGGAACAGCACAGGGACTTAGGCTCTCACGGATATAGCCTTTTTCCATCAGTTCATTGACTTTTCTTTGCAACTCTTTGGTCTCCTCCAGATTGGCTCGGTAAGTAGGTTGATTTGGAATAACTGCTCTCGGCACGAAATCAATTTGATGCTCGATTCCACAAAGTGGTGGAAGACCACTCGGGGCTTCTTTCGGAAAAACGTCTTGGAAATCCTGCAGCAAGGACAAAATAGGAGGGGGTAGGGTATCGGGTAAATCCTTAGTAGAAATTAATGCTTCCTTGTACAAAAGTACAAGAACAGTTCGATTCATCACCAAAGCCTTCCTCACATCACTAACTCTTGCAAAAACACTCATTTTCTCGATTTTCTTTTCTTTTTCTTCTTTTTCTTTGATATTTTTCTTGTCACTCTCTTTTGTTTTCTTTTTCTTATTTTTCTCTGCTTTTATTTTTTTACAAATTTCTTTTTTTTTTCTCTCATTTGCTCAACAGAAGCTTTTAGCTTGATTTGGTCTTCATACACTTGTTTGGGAGTCAACGGTGCCAACGTCACATTCTTTCCCATAAATTTGAATGTATACCGGTTGGTATAATCGTCGTGTTGAACTCTCCTATCAAATTGCCACGGTCGGCCAAGTAACAAATGCCCCGTATGCATCGGTATGACGTCATAAAGAACTTCATCCGATTACTTGCCGATGTTGAAAGAGACAAGTACTTACTTCGTTACCTTAAGCTCTCCTCCGTCATTGAGCCATTGAAGTTTGTAAGGACTCAGATGCTTAGTTCTGGGCAGACCAAGCTTTTCAACCATCATCGTACTTGCTACATTGGTGCAACTGCCTCCATCGATGATGACACTACATACTCTGCCTCCGACTTGACATCGGGTGTGGAAGATGTTCTCGCGTTGGAGATCATTGTCCGTACCTTGGAGACTTAGACTTTGCTTTACCACTAGTAGTTCTCCTTCCATGGGTGGTTCTAAGTCCTCCTCAACTTCGGAAGTCAATTCAGACTCCTTCTCTTCCTCGTCCTCCGTTTCGATCTTGCCATCAGCCCTCGACACCATGGTCCTTCGATTAGGACATTGACTTGCTATGTGGCCCCTCCTGAGGCACTTAAAGCACTTGATGTCCCAATTTTGATTGAAGGACAATTCGGGTGCCTTGCCTTTGTTTACTTCGGTGGTAGACTTATTAGTTTTTGGGGGAGCTGTGAACTCCTTTCCTCGGGAATTGGAAACTCCTTTACTCATTCCTTGGCCCCATTTGAGAGTGTTGGAAGTGGTAAATCCTCGACTCGGACCCTTTCGTTTGAGTTGCTTTTCTACCTTGATGGCCATATGGACCATGTCAACCACTTCAAGGTAATGTTGTAATTCGACAACATTGGCAATATCGTGGTTCAAACCAGCCAAGAAACGTGCCATCGTTGCTTCAGGGTCTTCTTCCACGTCCGCGCGAATTATCGTGATTTCCATCTCTTTAAAGTAGTCCTCGACGCTTTTAGTCCCTTGCGTTAGATTTTGGAGTTTTTGGTGTAACTCCCAGTGGTAATATGTGGGAATAAAGCGTCGCCTCATGGTCACCTTCATTTCGACCCATGTGGAAATAGGACGTTCTCCATTACGCCTTCGGTTAGTAGTTACTTGATCCCACCAAATTATGGCGTAGTCTGAGAACTCTATCGCCGCTAGTTTCACCTTCTTTTTCTCAGAATAGTTGTGACATTTGAACACCAACTCTATCTTTTTCTCCCATTCAAGATAGGCCTCCGAATCCGATCTATCTTGAAACGGTGGAATAGATAGTTTAATGTTCTTGAGATCATCATCTTCGCATCTTCGATCTCACTGTCGGTGTTGCCTACGTCGATCACTAGCCTTAGACTCTTGTTCGCTTTCAAGATCACTAAGGTTGTTTGCTTCATTATCTTGGAACCTTCGTCTTCCTCGATTTTGATTTGGCCTCTCCCGCCTTTGTTTAGCCGCCTCGGGAGTTCTTTCACGTTGGCCAATTGTTTCAACTTGGAGTAATCGATCTTCGATTGGGTTGAGCCTTCGATCTAGGAGTCGCTCCATTTCTCGTAATAAGGCTTGCATATTTAAGTCGGGGATGTTGCGAACGGGTTGTCTTGCTGGACGGTATTCCAAATTGTGATCTGACTCTTGTGACATTTAAACTATAATCAAATAAACCTTACCACAAAACCTCATAGTCACTCGGAAAGGAAAAGAAAGATGATTCTCTCACACTCATGTTTACGCTCGAGGATAGGCTTTTACCTCCGCTCTATTGCGCTCACAACTCTCGTGCCTTTTACCTCTCGTAATTTTTCTCGTGATTTCGTAGCAGATTCGTAAGGCTTAGACCTTGGCCTAGTTGGTCGGTTCAAAAGGGTAACAAAGGATTGATGAACTCGATTTAGGGTAGGCTGACAAGTAAATAAAAGTTTGGGTCTTAGTGTGGCTAGTCAAATAGAAGGAAAGAAAAGGGTGGAAGAGCTATTTCAGGATCGGGAATGAATAATGATGAAACAATGTCCACTTTCAACCATTTTTTTTCAGCTGCGTAAATTTTTGTTTTTATAGCAACAGTAACAAACTAATCAAAATGAGAAAACTTCGGTATACAAATTTTTTTATACTTTTTTTCGGATCCTACTTACTTGCGTACACTTGGACTAGCTTGGGGATGATTTTGTCGCATGAACTTCTCATTTTAATAGCTCTAATACCAGTTCATACGATCCACCTCGAAAGAGTCGAGTCATAATAGTGTGCTCGATCATCGACAAGAAGTTACGTTAGGTTTAATTGAAAGGTCAGATAAGATAAAGAAGGGGGAGAAAGAAGTTTAAAGAAGATAGAAGAATTAGATTTGGTTTGGAAGTTGATTTATTGAATTAGTACAGAAAGGAAAGAGGGATATTGGTGTTGGTTCGAATTGGAATAGGTAAGAAGAATTGAAAGTTCAGATTTAGGGTCCGAATAGGTATAGATGAATGAATTGGTTCAATTAGGTAAGGGGAATTGAAGAAATGGACGTAATGGTATGAAGGGTAAGAACGAAATGGTATTATGAAATGGTACGAACGGAATGGTCGATTTAGGTACAATTTGGTAAATGAAGAAATGGGGTTGAACAAAAAGTGCAAACAAGAACCAATACCGGTTTGGTATTGACCTGTTCTTTATAGGCTCTCTTTAGTTTAGTTTGGGTTTGGTAAAGGGAAACCTCGACCCACTATCTAACAAGATAGGAACCTCGGTATGTTTGAATGCTACACTACGAGTAGTGATAAGTTCGGTTTCGACAAAGAACAACGATTGACACAACTAGAACACTAGGAAGCCAATCGAATCTTTGAACGAAATTTGAGAAAAGTTTTGCCTCACAATTTTGGTAGCATAACATTAACAAAAGTCCAAAAAGCTCTTTCACAAAGAAAAATAACAAGTATTTATAGCCTAAAGACTGGCTAGCTGAATGGACACTTTACATACTTAATAATTAAGTAAAAGCCTCATGAATGCATCTTGAAAATTCTAGAAAGAAGTCCTTTGATGTGCATGACCAGATTCGGCTATGGTGGAGATGTCTTGAAGGTTCTTCATGCTTAAGGAAATGAATCATGAGTGAGAGACTCCCTTGGACATTAGCTAGGTTCGGCCAACTTGAGTAATTGAGGCAATCAATTCATGTTACTTAGTGAAGAGTTGGGAATTAATTGAGGAGACTTTATGAACCAGATTAAGTGTGAATGCCAATTCTTGAAGAGTCCATAGGTGTGACCACTTTGAATTGAATGGCCATGCCATGTGAACATAATGTGAACGAAATTTTAGGGTTCATGGAGGGAGATGTTCTGCCACATGTATGAAATAATGGGAAGCCATAGTCACTTGGAAAATGAAGGAGTAGCACACCATACATGAATGGAAACATTCATGAACCTTGAACACATTGAATGTGGCCATACATGCACTTAGCCGAACATGCACCTAGGAGATTCAAAGCTCTTAATCGTCCATGCACCTCCAAAAAGACATGTTGCTTCATGCCCCATATGTCCATTGAGTTTCTACAAGAAAATGTGAACAGAATTAATTCAAGCTAATGTGAACACAAATGTAAACATTAAATTCGGTTATGACAAATTAATTAACATCTATAAACACTTTTAAGACATATTTAATTAAAAATAATATGAACTAAATTTAATATGTGGTTTATTAATTAACTAATTAATGAACTTATTAAATAAAAATTTAATAGTAGTCAAATGAAGTCAGAGTAGTCTTCATGAGCTAGAATTCAACTCATGAGCTAAAACTAAGCTGGGCTTGGACTCATGAGCTGGTAGTGTGCTGGACCCGAGCTGGGAACTGGAAGTGAGCTGATTCCAAGCTAGTGAGCTGGTTTTGAGTTGAATTGAAACTTGCTTACGCTGGTGGTGAGCTCGATGAGCTAAGCTGGACTTGCAGGTAATTGCATGGTGAGTTCAAGGAGCTGGAATCAGCTTTCTCGGAGTATCCTTATAGCGTTTCATTCCAAAGTTGAGCTACAAAAGTTATGATAGACTCTTTAAACTTCTTGGCTCGAGCTCGAGTAACAGGACCTTGTGGTAACACCATAAAATCCTTGCTCGAACTAGCTGAACCATGGGGCACGATTGCATCATTCCCCCTCTTCAAAACGACTTGTCCTCATGATACGATCCGCCTCAGGGATGAGTCGAGTCGTATGTGAAATGCCCGATTGTCTACGAAGAAGTATCGTTCGATTTGTTCAAAAGGATTTTTTTTAAAGTAAATAATGCAGAAGCTATTCAAGGGGTTCAAAGGTAGGGTTTAAAATATGAATATTAAAGGTTCGCTTTAAAGTAAATAAAAGAATGGAAAGAAGGAACTCAAAAGCAAGCACGAACCAATACTAAAGAGTATTGACCTAATTGCTTATAGGCTTTTTAAGGTGATTGAATGAAAGAAGGTAAACCTCGACCCACTACTTAGCAAAGTAGGAACCTTGGTATAGTTTTGAATGCCACACTATAAATAGTGATAAGTTCGGGATAAAAGAAAAACAGGTTGACGCCACTAGGCTTCCTAGATAAGCCAACAAGTCTTCAACGAAATTAGGGAGAAAAGTATCTCACCAAATAGTTTCATTAACAAGAAACAATAATAAAAGTTCAACAACCTTTACAAATGAAAGTAAACAACTATTTATAGCCTAGTTCTTGGGGTAGTCGAATGGACATAAAACAATGCTTAAAGACTAAGTAAAATTCAGCTAGAAAATGCTAGAATAAACTAGAAGACAATCATTAAGTGACTAAGTCTAAATTCAACTACTTGGAACGCCAATGGGCATGCTTTGTGGAGAAGCAATTCGGCTGAATGAATGTGAAGCATGGAAGCTTAACAGCCATGTCTAGATTCAGCTAAGGAGAGGATGAATGGAAGCCTTCATGCATGCTTTTTGGCTGAATGGTCACTTAGAAAATATCAACCTATATATGTCCATTGGTCTCCACGAAAAGGCATATGGGAAGAAGGAAAATTCAGCAAGTCATTTAAGTCGTCTATGCATGGTAAACACTTTAATAAATGCTATCCATGAACATGTCTTGGCCATGCACAAAACACCCACTTAAATGCTGCACATTAAATTCGTTTCTTGCCATGAACCTACAACAAATTAATGCATCAAGTAAACAGCAATTAATTTAGCCATGCATGCTTGCCACAAACAGCCTCTTTAATGGACGCCCCTTGCATGCTGGACAAGTTCTTAAATTTGTCCTATGCTTGCTCCAACACCTCTTTAATTCGGTCAGCCATCATGTACCATAAATTCGGCTGGACAAAGTAGCAACATGCATTGAATTCGGTCAAGACATTAAACCAGCAGCTCATTAAATTCATCCCAAGCTCCAACACTCATTGAATTCGGCTTCTTTAATGCTGATTCATTCATGTGCCTAAAACTAATTTAATGAAGCAAATTAATTCATATTAAACACATTAAATTCGGCACATTAAACCTGCAGCAAAGTTGAGACAATTTAAATTCATGGTTTTAATCACAAAACACATTAATAACATGTCTAAACAAGGACATATTTATGACCCACGTTTTAATGCTAGGACAACCATTAAATTCGGTTTAGACAAATAAATAGCAGCAGCTAATTAATTTGTCTTAAACTTGACATATTAAATTCATGTCCTAAACTAAGACAGATTAAAAAAACTTTATTTAATTATGTATTGATTTGACAAATTAAAATGAGCTAATTATTTTAAGCTAACTAAATAAACTAACTTAATTATTTCAGCAAATTAAAATGCAAGAAATTAAATAATTTTGAATCGAGCTCAATGAGCTTGCGTCAAAATGAAATTAAATTGGTAATAAGCTGAACTGAGCTAGATGAAGCTTGGTGAGCTGGAAACGAGCTAGGATCAGCTTGCCAACAGTCACAGCTCGACTAGAGAGACTTGTTCGAAGAGGTTCGCTGGGAGCGCTCGCATCACCTCAAGTCGAAATCTGCATCAAAAGGGGTTAAATCTGACACATTAAAAGTAGTGCTGACATTATAATCTCCTGGCAAGTCAATTTTATAAGAATTTTCATTTATTCGCTCTAAAACTTGAAAAGGACCTGCAAGGCAGTAGTTTAGATTTCCGTTGGGCCGAAAAACGCTCCTTGCGCATATGAATCCAAACCCATTCTCTGGGTTCAAAAACTACTCGTTTTCGGCCTTTGTTCGCATTATGCACATAGGACTCAGTCCTAGCCTCAATATTGGCCCGCACCTTGCTATGTAAATCCTTGACAAAATCAGCCTTTTTCTTCGCATCTGCATGGACAAACTGATCAGTAGGTAAAGGCAATAAATCTAAAGGAGTCAAGGGATTAAAATCGTAAACAAGTTCAAATGGGGAGAATTTAGTCACAGAATGGATAGAACGATTATACGCAAACTCAATATGGGGTAGACAATCCTCCGACGTCTTCAAATTCTTCTGAACGATGGCCCGCAAAGTAGATAGAACTCTATTAACAACTTTCGTTTGGCCATCAGTTTAGGGGTGGTAGGTGGTCGAAAACAGCAGTTTGGTCCCTAATTTACCCCACAAAGACCTCTAAAAGTGACTTAAAAATTTTGCATCTCGGTCCGACACGATCGTTCGAGGAATACCATGTAGTCTAACGATATCCCTGATAAACAAGTTTGCAACATGAACGGCATCATCAGTCTTAGTACAGGCAATAAAATGAGACATTTTTGAAAATCTATCAACAACGACAAAAATAGAATCCTTCCCCGTTTTTGTGTGCGAAAGTCTGAGAACAAAGTCCATGGAGATGTCAATCCACGGTGCTTCAGGGATGGGCAATGGTGTGTACAAGCCATGGGGTTGAACCTTTGATTTAGCCTTTTTGCAAGCTATACACCTTTCACAAACTCGCTCCACGTCTTTTTGCATCCGCGGCCAATAAAAATGTTCATGGAGAGTGGCAAGCGTCTTATTGACTCTGAAGTGTCCCATAAGCCTGCCACTATGTGCCTCATGCACTAATAGATCTCGAACAGATCCACAAGGAATGCATAATTTACCTTCTCGGAAAAGATAACCCTCGTACCTATAAAAATTTTCAAAAGGACCTTTCTCACAAGAAACAAATATCTCTCCAAAATCAGAATCGTTTACATATGAATCTTTTAATAATGCAAAACCAAGAATCTTAGAATCCAAATATGATAACAGAGTATACCTTCTTGAGAGCGCATCAGCCACGATATTATCTTTACCTTTCTTATATTTGATGACATACGAAAACGACTCAAGGTATTCAACCCACTTCGCGTGGCATCGGTTCAACTTATATTAGCCTTTGATGTGCTTCAAGGCTTCGTGATCGGAGTGAATAATGAATTCCTTAGGCCACAAGTAGTGTTGCCATGTCTCAAGGGCTCGTATGAGCGTGTACATTTCTTTATCATACACCGGATAGTTGAGTACGGCTCTATTGAGTTTTTCACTAAAGTAAGCCACAGGACGTCCGTCTTGTGTCAACACGGCCTCGATTCCAATGCCCGAAGCATTGCACTCTATCTTAAAAGTCTTTGAGAAATCTGGAAGGGCAAGCAAAGGAGCGTTAGTGAGACAATCTTTGATTTTTATAAATGATTTCTCTTGTTCATCGTTCCAAATAAAAGAAGAATTTTTCTTAATAACACTCGTAAGTGGAGCAGCAATAGTGCTAAAATTCGAAACGAATCATTGGTAGAAACTTGCTAGGCCATGGAAACTTCAAACTTGCGTAACGCTCGTAGGCCTTGTGATGTGAACCGGCCCGGGTAGATGAGTCAAATTCACGTAGTTGCCCGATCGTAGTTCGAGAGAGTCGTTCGTGCCTCAGATTTTAATAATAAAAGTAAAATAATAGAATAGGATAAGCGAAAGGTTTCAAGAAGGGTAAGTTTAGTAATAGATTCGGTTAAGGGTAGCAAAGATGGATGAAGGATAGAAGGCTCGGTTTGGATTAACAAGAAAAAAATTTAAAAGATGGGGATGGAAAAACAAACTCAACGTCAGGAATGATTCAACACTAAGAAGTGTCACCCCGATTCCTATATTGTTAAGGTGAAAAATATGGATAGATGGATAGGTGAACGCCATACCAAGATTGGTGATAAGTTCAAAACAAGACGATTGACGCCACTAGCACAAGCTAGATAAGTTGTTCGAAACTTGTATGAGATATGAGAGGAAGCAACCTCACAAGAACAATGTTCATTAACAAATTTGGCAAAAGTCCTTTTACAATGAAATGAGCAAACTATTTATAAGCTATCATGTAGTAACCGAATGGACAAATTAGCTAGCTTAAAGGCTAAGCAAATTCGGTCATGAACTAGCTAGAATATTCTAGAATGAACACATTAATTATCTAATCTTGATTCGGCTGATGGGGATGTGTTTGGACAGCTTCATGCATGAGCTTTAATCACTTGATGAATATACACCTTTGGTAGCTCAACGGGTTGTCTAGGTTCGGCCAAGGTGTGCATGAAACTCCCAAGAGGTGTATCTTGGCCAAATAGGTGCTTAGAAAACTCCAAGGGTCCTCCCACATGCATTGGTTGTACATGGAACTTGGAAGGAGCCTTGAACCTAGCCGTACATGCACTTGCATTAATTATCCTCCATTCATGCATGTGTGCCGTCCAAGGGAGATGCACCTTTCAATATTCATTAACCTTCCATGTACATGAATGTATGGCTTCCAAACATTGAATCGATCCATGCATGTATCTTCCCGTTCAATGAACATTCCCGTTCATGCACCTTGTCATGAATGAATCTTCCACATTCGGCTAACCTACATAATTAAATAAAATAATTAAATAACACACAACTATTCATATAATTATAATTTAAAATAGTAACTAAAAAACTTAATGACACTAACTAAATTTGGACATAATAATTATAAGTCAGCTATCATATTAAATTCGGCTAGCTCAAATAGTCAAAAATACTTAGTGAGCTAAGTTGAGCTAGGGAATTCAGCATGAGCTCTAGCAAACTTAGTTAAAAGCTAAATTAAAACTTAGTTTATTGAAATGAAAAAGGAATAAGCTGAAACGAGCCAAAATTAAGCTCAAACGAGCTAAAACGAGCTCAAGTGAGCTGATGTGAGCTGAATGGCACATGGGGAGCTGGAGAGGAGCTGAGATCGGATTGCAAAATGGTGCATGGAGTCTTCAAGGAGTTGTCCTTAGCTCCTCCAACGTCATGGACCTTGTTATCTTCCCAAATGCGCAACACCAAGGCTGATAAAGCATCTTGAATTTGCTTGGTTCGAGCTCGAGTCATGGGACCTTTTGGAAGCTCGATTAATTCTTGGTGTGCATTCGAGGATGCCCCGGGTGTGCTCACATCATTCCTCCCGTCTTCAAAGTGACTTGTCCTCAAGTCGGGCCATTTGCTTGCAAAAAAGCGTTCGTCGTCACTAGGCCCTTGGTTGTCGAATGGGGTAGAATGGGTCACAATAACTTGAAAGTCACACAAGACTCGAAAAGACAAAATATTAGTCACATGTCCTTCTTCTTTTTGGATAGGCCATTTCAAAGTTTCAACAAAAAAATAAAGAAAAAGTTTAGGGAAACACCGAATTAAGAACATACAATCTTGCTCCAGCTTCTTAAGCCAAACTTGGGCAAATAAACCAATGCCGGGATCAAAAGTAAAAGTGGATCTTACCTTGTTCTTTGTTGAAAACAAACTAGATCCATGAAGCATTCGTGACTCAAAATTTTGAACATCAAAAGTCCACAACTCAAATTCTATGAACAACGATATAAAACCAAAACTTTGATTTAACATTTGCAACTTTTCACAAATCCACAACTTTATGTTTAGATTTAAAGACAAAACATCAAATAAGCACAAACGGTTTACACATCCATTCACACGAAATTCAAAAGGCTTGATTTCAAGTAATATTGATCCAAAGTAACAAAACTTTCGACAGTTAGAATCTCGAAAATAAAAAATCCTTGAACCAAGTCCGTTAATCATCAATAAAGAATAAAAATCACCGGGATCAAAAACGAAGTTTTTGCTTACCATTTCACATTGACTTGAATATTTATTGGCTATCAACATGGTAGGAACATGAAACAAACTAAAGTTATGAGTATGCAAAGGATGTTCGAATCCCTTAGACCATAGCATTAAACAACCATCATCAAAATCAAATGAACTAGGCATTTTACAAGTCAACGTTTTATCACACAAACGAATCAAAGGAAAATTAGACATGCAAGTTTTTAAACATTCATATGTTTCAAATCTCGTCCACACCTTTTCTCCACAATCAAGCAAACACAAAGATTTATATAGCTCATTATCTTGCATAACCAAACCTTGCGATTGCCAATTAATGATTACTTCACCAACATACTCATCAACAACACATACTTTATGAGCAACGTTTTTGTTATCAACACTTGAAACAATCAAATCATTACTAATCAAGAAAGAATAATCAACCATGTCATGGTACAAGTGCTTTTCAAAACCCAAAACATTAATAAAGTTTTCGTCAACAATCGAATGAGGCTGATGTGTTTTAAAAACTTCAAAACTCATACCTTGCTTACCTTTTGGCAAAGGCGAACGAGGATCGTTAAAAATGTTACCTCTTTCAATCAATGTAAACCTTTTCTCCTTGGACAGGTATTGAAGTCGAAAATTATTTTTGCTCGGATCTTCAGAAACCTGAAAAGGAACAGCACGAGGAAATCTCACATGTAGGTTAGTAGGTACACTCCTCACTTTTTCTTGCTCTCTTGCATCTCTTTTTCTCATTTCTTTTTCATCGAAAACACTCATTTCTTGCTCAATATCTTTTCTCTCTTCAGACTCAATTTCTTTTTCAATTTTCTTTTTCTTCTCACATTCTTTTTCACTCTTGATCTCTTTTTCTTTTTCACTTTCTTTTTCAATTTCATTTTTCTTTTTCCTCTCATTTTCTTTTGTTTCATTTTTCTTTTCTCAGTTTCATTCAAAATTCTCTCATTTTCTCTCATAATATTTTCTTGTATCTCTCTTCTTTTTATTTCTTTTTCTCGCTTCCTTTCATTACAAGATGAAGATAAAACAAAAGAATCAAAATGAGATGAGTTTTGTCTGGTATGAATGGAATGATTTACATAGGATTCACGTTCACTTCTTCGTAAGGACTCCTTTGCGGATGATTTCTTTGAGGCATATGTCGAATAACTTATACTTTCTTGTTCATCATCTTAAAAGATCTCAGACTCAAAGTTTGCTACTTTTTGTCTTGGATTCCTCGAGGAATAGGATTCACGATAAGAATCTCTTCTCGAACATTCATTGGATGTTCGTCTTCTTGGCACTCTCATTTCTGCCCTTTCACTTGGACTAATTTGCTCTCGTTGGGTTCTGGCTCGATGATCTAGTTTTTCTTGGATCGGCTCAATTCTTCGGTCGAGCATGCACTCCATCTCTTTCAACAAATACTGAAATTCAAATTCTAAAAATTCTTCTTGCAACATGATTTAGAGAAAAAAATGATTAAAATAGAACCAAATGATTAAATCCTCACCATAAATCTCACTATTTCACTCGCAAAGAAATATTGACGAACACTCCACTCGTGTTTGCACTCGTTATTAGGCTTTTTCAAACTCTCAAATGTTCTCACACACTCTAGCCTTTTACCATTCAAGCTTACTCTCGTAACCTCGTATTTTATTTCTCTTGACTCGTCTTGGTGCTTTGGGGTCAGCTTCAAAATCGGTTACACGGGATAAGATGTATAGGTTATGGGTAGGCTAAAAGAAAATTTTTCTTTGGTGAAGTGTGGTGTTTTGGAATTGGGGCTAAAATTGATGAAAAGAATATAAGACGATCGGAAGAAATATAAAATAATAGAATCAAACTTGTTCACTTCACTTTTTTTTATAATTTCATATTTCTTCTTTTTTTTTACAACTCTCAAAATAGCACTTTTTTTTTACAATGATAAATTGAAAGTACAACTTAAAATTTTTTTGTTCAAATTTTTTTTAACTACGAACCTATTTCGATCTTGATACAAACGTCGGTGCCTCTCGATTTACAAGCTCTGATACCAAATAATGTGAACCGGCCTGGGTAAATGAGTCGAATTCACGTAGTTGGCCGATCGTAGTTCGAGAGAGTCGTTCGTGCCTCAGATTTTAATAATAAAAGTAAAATAATAGAATAGGATAAGCAGAAGGTTTCAAGAAGGGTAAGTTTAGTAATAGGTTCGGTTAAGGGTAGCAAAGAGGGATGAATGATGTGATCCGGCCCGGGTAGATGAGTCAAATTCACGTAGTTACCCGATCGTAGTTCGAGAGAGTCGTTCGTGCCTCGAATTTTAATAATTAAAGTAAAATAATGGAATAGGATAAGCGGAAGGTTTCAAGAAGGGTAAGTTTAGTAATAGGTTTGGTTAAGGGTGGCAAAGATGGATGAAGGATAGAAGGCTCGGTTTGGGTTAACAAGAAAGAAATTTAAAAGATGGGAATGGAAAAACAAACTCAACGTCAGGAATGATTCAACACTAAAAAGTGTCACCCCGATTCCTATATTGTTAAGATGAAAAATATGGATAGATGGATAGGTGTCGCCACACCAAGATTGGTGATAAGTTCAAAACAAGACGATTGATGCCATTAGCATAAGCCAGATAAGTCGTTTGAAACTTGTACGAGATATGAGAGGAAGCAACCTCATAAGAACAATGTTCATTAACAAATTTGGCAAAAGTCCTTTTACAATGAAATCAACAAACTATTTATACTAGTTTCTTATACTAGCCGAATAGTCCCATTCATGAACTTAACAATTAAGTAATGTACCTAATTAAAACATGAAACTTCTCGAAAAATGTCCAATGGTGTTCTTGTCCATGTTCGGCCGAATGGGAGGTGAGTGGATAGCTTCATGAACATGCATTGATGTACTTGGATAAATGACCTTCATACATGCATGGCTAGATTCGGCTAACTCCTTTAATGGAGCCTTGAATTCATGTTGTTTCACCATGAGTGGCTTAATTAAATAAGGCTTCATGAAGAGTCAAACTTGGTGTGAACAAGGAGCTTGAGTAGACACTTGTGTGTGAACGTCCAACTTAATCGTCATCATGGTGTGAACACAATTTGTGAACACATGATCAATACATGAACCGTCCAATGCATGTTCCATCATCAATTTGATTCATGAATCTTCAAATACATGAATGACCATCATGAACATGCATGTGCCTCTTGATTGCCGTCTATTGAACCTTCCTATGCATGCATCTTGCATTAAATGCCATGAATGTATCTTCCAAATTCAGCTAACCTACAAAATTAAAAAAACATGATTAAATAACACACAACTATTCATATAATTATAATTTAAAATAATAACTAAATAACTTAAAGACACTAACTAAATTTGGACATAATAATTATAAGTCAACTTATCATATTAAATTTGGCTAGCTCAAATAGTCAAAAACACTTAGTGAGCTAAGTTGAGCTAGGGAATTCGGCATGAGCTGTAGCAAACTTAGTTATAAGCTAGATTAAAACTTAGTTTATTAAAATGAAAAAGGAATGAGGTGAGACGAGCTAAATTCAAGCTCAAACGAGCTAAAATGAGCTCAAGTGAGCTGATGTGAGCTGAATGGCGCATGGGGAGCTGGAGAGGAGCTGAGATCGGAATGAAAAATGGTGCATGGAGTCTTCAAGGAGTTGTCCTTAGCTCCTCCAACGTCATGGATCTTGTTATCATCCCAAATGCGCAACACAAAGGCTAATATAGCTTCTGGAATTTGCTTGGTTCGAGCTCGAGTCATGGGGCCTTTTGGAAGCTCAATGGATTCTTGGTGTGCATTCGAGAATGCCCCGGGTGTGCTCACATCATTCCCCCCGTCTTCAAAGCGACTTGTCCTCAAGTCAAGTCGACGGTTAATTTTGAAATAGGGATGCCTACTTGATCGTTCTTGGATGAATGTGGTTAGTTGTGATCCCATGCCTTGCTGCAAAAACGTCTCAAGACTTGCAACCAATTGATAATCATTATAGTTCACAAACTTGTTCAAATGATCAAAGAGACAAGTCATCTTAATCTTAAAACAAATGCAACAAGATAGTACCAAAATCCCATTTTCATTATCAACTGAACATGTCTCATTACTGCCTAAAGAATTATCGATCAAAGATTTTAAAAACATAATGTCCATTGTTTGGTCGGGCAGCTCAAATTGTTTTTGCAAGGCATAGTGGCTTTGACAAAAATTCATGCAACAGCTCAAAAATCGCAAATAATCATCAAAATTAACAATGTCACACATACCAAGAGTCTTTTGTCCATCAACCAAAACAGTTATATCTTCATCGTTAATGTTTTCTTCATCAATCAAGTTGGACAAAGATGTAATAGAAATTTCAGAAACCATACCTTGAGCAGGTGAACAAGGACTAGTTTTACCTTTTCCTACCATTATAAACCTTCGCTCTTCAGAAATGTATCACAACTGCATCTTATGATTTGAGTCAACCTGAAAAGATTTAGAAACAAGAAAATTTTGGTTAATCAAAACTCCTTTCTTTTCTTCACTCATATTTCTTTGTATTTCCTTTTTTCTCACTTTAATCTTATTTTTATCACCACTCTTTTTCTTTTCTCTCTCATTTTCTTTTATTTCTTTTTCATTTTCTTTTTCCACTCGCATTTGATCCAAAGATTGCTTTAACCATTGTTGATCCTCCACAACTTGTTTCGGTGTCAAAGGTGCCAAAGTAAAATTTCAGCCTTGATACTTGAAGGTATATTGATTTGCAAACCCATCATGCTTCACTCTTTGGTCAAATTGCCAGGGCCTTCCAAGCAGTATATGGCTCGCATGCATGGGCACCACATCACAAAGGACTTCATCTTCATATTTTCCAATTGAAAATGGGACAAGAACTTGCTTGGTTACCTTTAGCTCAACTCCCTCATTAAGCCATTGTAGCTTGTATGGACTCGGATGAACACTTGTTGGCAGACCAAGTCTTTCAACTAGGAGGGTACTCGCAACATTTGTACAACTTCCTCCATCAATCACTACGCTACAAACCTTTCCACGGATAAAACAATGGGTATGAAAAAGGTTCTCTCGTT
Source organism: Gossypium longicalyx (assembly GCA_025698465.1). Classification (NCBI taxonomy): domain Eukaryota; kingdom Viridiplantae; phylum Streptophyta; class Magnoliopsida; order Malvales; family Malvaceae; genus Gossypium; species Gossypium longicalyx. Next base: position 40,772,929 of record CM047004.1, read on the forward strand.
GCGGTTCGAGTTCGGTACCTTGCGTACCTAAGCTCCTCTTAACAACAAGCATCTCACCTTCGACTGCATACTCCATTTCTTCCTCGACATCGGAAAGGGTTTCGTTATGGTTTTCAACTTTTTCATCTTCCTCCTCCTCCGATTCAATATCGCCATTTGGTTGAATCACCATGGCACTCTGATTCGGACATTGACTTGCAATATGCCCTCTTCCAAGGCACTTGAAACATTTTATGTCTCTCGTCTGATTTTGGGTACCTTCAACAGCCTTGCCTTTGCTATTTTCACTCGTAGGCTTGGTAGCTTTGATAGGTGCCATAGGATCCTTCGTTTAGCTCGCCGTAGCACTCTTCCTAGTGCCTTGGTTCCATCAAGACACATTGGTGGTTGAATAGCCTCCGGTAGCACCTTTCTTCTTGAGTTGCTTCTCGATTTTGATGGCCATGTGGACCATATCAACTATCTCCACATAGTGTTGTAGCTCCACAACGTTGGCGATCTCACGGTTAAGTCTGGATAGAAATCTAGCCATAGTTGCTTCTCGATCCTCATCCACATTCGCACGGATCATAGCAACTTCCGTTTCTTTGTAATAGTCCTCGACACTCCTCGACCTTGGGAAAGGTTTTGGAGCTTTTGGTAAAGCTCTCGGTGGTAGTGTGCTGGAATGAACCTCCGACACATGACAGCCTTCATTTCGGCCCAAGTGTTAATGGGTCGCTCGCCATTTCGCCTTCAGGTTGTCATGAGTTGGTCCCACCAAATCATGGCATAGTCAGTGAATTATATGGCAGCCAACTTAACTTTCTTTACCTCCAAGTAGTTATGGCACTTGAAAATGAGTTCGATCTTTTTTTGCCACTCCAAATATGCTTCGGGATCCGAACGGCCTTGGAACGGGGGAATTGATAACTTAATACTTTTCAAGTCGTCATCAAACCTTTCTCGCTCTCGTTGGCCACGATGACGTTGGCCTCTCCGCCAGGCACTAACATTTGAGCCAGCCTCGCTTTCGGCTTCACTTGGATCGAAAACCTCATCATCTCGAACATGCCTTCGGTCTCAGTCTCGAGGTGGACTTATTGGGGTCCTTGCTCGTCGGCCTCTTCCCTCCACTTGATCGAGTCGGTCTTGTATCGATTCCAACTTTCGATCAAACAACCGTTCAACTTCTCGAAGTAAGGCTTGCATGTTCAAATTCGGCACATTCCGAATGGGTTGCCTTTCCTCCACATTTCGTTCCATGTTGATTTTTCAATTTTTTTTTAAAATCCTCACCACAAATCTCACTATTTCACTCGCAAAGAAATATTGATGAACACTCCACTCGTGTTTGCACTCGTTTTTAGGCTTTTTTTTCAAACTCTCGAATGTGCTCACACACTCTAGCCTTTTACCACTCAAGCTTACTCTCGTAACCTCGTATTTTGTTTCTTTTGACTGTCTAGGTGCTTTGGGGTCGACTTCAAAATCAGTTACAAGGGATAAGATGTATAGGTTATGGGTAGGCTAAAAGAAAAAAAAATTTGGTGTAGTGTGGCGTTTTGGAAATGGGGAGGGTTAAAATTTGATGAAAAGATTATTTTTTTGATATTGAAACAATGATAAACAACAGAGAAGAAACTGAGCACTTCACTTTTTTTCTTTTGTTTTTTTATAATAATTTCGTACTTTTTTTCTTTTCTTTTTTTTACATCTTCAACATATCACTTTTACAAAGATAAAACGAAAATACAACTTTATTTTTTTATTTTTTTCAAATTTTTTTACTACGAACCTATTTCGATCTTCATACGAACGTCGGCACCACTCAATTTACAAGCTTTGATACCAAATGATGTGATCCAGCCCAAGCAGATGAGTCGAATTCACGTAGTTGCCCGATTGTAGTTCGAGAGAGTCGTTCGTGCCTCAGTGATACGAATCGTCTTGGGGAGAGTCGATTCGTATGTAGATTGCTCGATCGTCTACGAGAAGTTACGTTAGATTTAGTTGAGTTGAAGGAATGGCCGATGTAGAAAGAGGGGTACGAATGGAATGGTAGGAATGAAAGGGTAGGAACAAAGGAATATGAACAAATTGGTCGGTTTTGGTATGTTTTGGGTAAGAAAGAAATGGAATCAAACAAAGAAGGCAAACAAGAACCAATACCAATTTGGTATCGACCCATTACGTATAGGCTCTCTTTAGTTCAGTTTGGGTTTGGTAAAGAAAAAACCTCGACCCACTATCTAACAAGATAAGAACCTCGGTATGTAAAGTCCACGGGGTGTCGGGAATAGGAAGTGGTGTGTAAAGTCCATGAGGTTGGACCTTCGACTTAGCTCGTTTACAAATTAGGCAGCGTTCACAGATTCGCTCCACGTCTCTCCTCATACGCGGCCAATAAAAATGTTAATGGAGGGTCGACAATGTCTTGCTTATTCCAAAGTGTCCCATCAGGCCACCACTGTGCGCCTCCAACACAAGTAACTCTCGAATGGAGCCTTGTGGTATGCACAACCTATTTTCTTTAAAAAGAAACCCTTCATGCCTGAAAAATTTCTCAAAAGAACCATTTTCACAAGCAGCATATATAGTTCCAAAATCTTCATCATTAACATACAACTCTTTCATATGGTAAAAACCAAGTAACTTAGAATCAAGAGTAGTCAATAAGGTATACCTCCATGACAAGGCATCAGCCACTACATTTTCTTTACCTTTCTTATATTTGATGACGTAGGGAAATGATTCTAAATACTCGACCCATTTTGCATGTCGTTTGTTGAGTTTATGCTGACCTTTAACAAACTTAAGTGCTTCGTGATCGGAATGAATCACGAACTCCTTCGGTCTCAGATAGTGCTGCCAAGTTTCAAGTGATCGAATCAAGGCATACATCTCTTTGTCGTATACCGGATAATTGAGGGAAGCGCCATTTAATTTCTCAATGAAGTACGCCACCGGTCTTCCTTCTTGGGTCAACACAGCTCCGATCCCTACACCTGAGGCGTCACATTCAATTTCAAATGTTTTAGTAAAATCAGGAAGGGACAATAAAGGAGCTTTCACAAGACATTCTTTAATCAAATTAAATGAACGTTCTTGATCTTCAGACCAGTGAAATGCAAAGTTTTTCTTAATTACGCTTGTTAAGGGTGCTGCAATGGTACTGAAATTGGGCACAAATCGATGGCAGAAGCTAGCCAATCCATGGAAGCTTCGAACTTGGCTAATGCTCGTCGGGCGCGGCCATTCCTGAATCGCTCAAACTTTTTCTTGATCCACCTCCAAACCGTTGGCACTCACGACATAACCTAAAAACACAACTTTATCAGTGCAAAATGAACACTTTTTGAGATTGGCATACAATACCTCTTTTCGTAAAGTTTCCAACACCGCTCGTAAATCTGGTACGTGCTCCTCTAAAGTTTTGCTGTAAACCAAGATATCGTCAAAGTATACAACACAAAATTTACCAATAAATGCACGTAAAACATGGTTCATCAATCTCATAAAAGTACTGGGAGCATTTGTAAGGCCGAATGGCATTACCAGCCATTCGTACAAACCCAATTTCGTTTTGAAGGTCGTTTTCCACTCATCGCCTTCTCACATTCGTATTTGATGATAGCCACTTTTAAGATCGATTTTCGTGAAAATTCGTCAAGCATGTCGTCAAGACGAGGTATCGGGTGTTGATACTTGATCGTGATTTTGTTGATGGCGTGACAATCCACGCACATCCACCACGACCCATCTTTCTTGGGTACAAGCAACACTAGTACCGCACAGGGACTTAAGCTCTCTCGGATGTATCCTTCGTCTAGGAGTTCAGTAATTTGCTTTTGCAATTCTTTTGTTTCTTCAGGATTACTCCGGTAAGCAGGTCGGTTGGGTAATGTAGCTCTGGGTACCAAATCTATTTGATGTTCGATGCCTCAGATAGGAGGCAGCCCACTTGGTATTTTGTCTGGAAATATGTCTTCAAATTCCTGAATCAAAGACAATACAGAAACAGGCAAGTTTTCAGGTAATTCGTTAGTATTCAACAAGGCCTCTTTGTACATAACTACATACATAGGCTGTCTCAAAAACATCGCTCGCCGGATATCAGTAACCCTCGCAAACACACTCATTTTTCCACTTTCTTTTTCCTCTCTACTTTTTTCTTATTTTTGTTTCTTTTCATTTTCTCTCGCATTTTTAGCCTTCTCTCTCTCGTTTTTCTTAATTTTCTCTTTTGCACTCTTTTCTTTTTCTCTCACTTGTTCCACTAAAAGTTTAAGTTTTTGTTGATCCTCGTACACTTGCTTCGGAGTGAGGGGTGCAAGGGTCACGTTCTTGCCAAGATGTTTGAAGGAGTATCTATTAGTGTAACCATCATGTATCAATCGTCGGTCGAACTGCCATGGTCGTCCTAAAAGTAAGTGACCCGCGTGTATTGGCACTACATCGCATAACACTTCATTGGAATATTTCCCGATGCTAAAGGACACTAGGACTTGTTTCGTCACTTTGAGTTCCCTGCCATCGTTAAGCCACTAAAGCTTGTATGGATTCGGGTGCTTGGTGGTTGACAGCCCCAACTTTTCTACCATGAGGGTGCTTGCCACGTTTGTGCAACTCCCTCCATCGATTATGATGCTACACACTTTCCCTTGCACTTGACATCTCGAATGAAAAATGTTCTCGCGTTGTTGTTCGCCTTCCACACTTTGAAGACTTAGGCTTCACTTGACGACGAGTAACTCGCCTTCAACGGGTTATTCTAAGTCCTCCTCGACTTCAGAATTTGATTCAGGCTCGTTCTCTTCCTCGTCCTCCGTTTCAATCTCATCGTCGGCCCTTATCACCATGGTACGTCTATTTGGGCACTGACTCGCTATATGTCCATGACCAAGACACTTGAAGCATTTTATGTCCCTTGAACGGGCGGTGGAACTTTCAGGAGCCTTACCTTTACTTAACTCGGCAGTAGGCTTATTCGCCTTAGATATTGTTGAAGAATCCTTTGTTCGATTTGTTGGAAAACCCTTGCTTGTGCTTTGCCCCCACTTAGAAGGATTGGTATTAGGATAGGCTCGGATGGTACCTTTTCGCTTCAACTGCTTCTCCACTTTGATAGCCATGTGGACCATGTCCACAACCTCAAGGTAATGTTGCAGTTCTACAACATTTGCAATCTCTCGGTTAAGTCCCACTAGAAAACGAGCCATTGTGGCTTCTCGATCTTCTTGTACATCGACACGGATCATAGCCACTTCCATTTCTTTATAATAATCTTCCACACTCTTCGTCCCTTGGATGAGATTTTGGAGTTTTTGATGCAACTCCCGATGATAGTAGGATGGAATGAATTGTTGTCGCATAACCGCCTTCATTTCGATCCAAGTGGAAATGGGATGCTCTCCGTTACGCCTCTGCCTAGTGGTCAACTGATCCCACCATATCATTGCGTAATCTGAGAACTCAATTGCGGTGAGTTTGACTTTCTTATTTTCAGAGTAGTTATGACATTCGAACACTAGTTTGATTTTCTTCTCCCACTCAAGGTACGCCTCGGGATCAGATTTTCCTTGGAAAGGAGGAATGGAGAGTTTGATATTCTTCAAGTCATCATCTTTCTACCTTCGATCTACTTGTCCGCGGTTTCGGGGACGTCTCCTTTCTAGGCCTATGTTAGACCCGTGATCGCTTTCATCTTCACTATGTTCGTTAACATCATCATCTTGAACCCTTGGTTGTCTTCGTCATTGATTGGGTCCTTCATGTCTTTGCCTAGCAACTTCAAGATATTCATCGCGTTGTCTTTGGGCCTCGACTTGGTAGAGTCGATCTTTAAAAGGATTAATCCTTCGATCAAGTAATCGTTTCATCTCACGCAAAAGGATTGTATTTACAAATCTAGAGCGTTTCTGATTGGTTGTTGTCCTTGTTGTTCTTCCATGTTTTGTCCACTATTTTGGGACATCTATTCATTTAAAATATCCTTACAACAAATCCTCTCGATTCGCTCAAAAAGAAAGAAGTTGATGACACTCACACTCGTGTTTACACTCTTAGTTTGGCTTTTACCTCCCCTCGAATGCGCTCACGCTCTCTTGTCTTTTACCTCTCTTAACTTTTCTCTTAATTTCGTAAGCAGATTCGTTAAGGCTTAGTCCTTGGTCTAGGTGGTCGGCTCAAAAGGAATAACAAGTGATTGATGTATTCGGTTTAGGGTAGGCTGAAAGAATAGGGAATTGGGTTAAAAGTGTGGCAAATTAGGGAGAGTAGAATAGAAGAAGGATCGGGGACTATATCAGATCAAAGCTTGACGATCAATAACAATTGAATTGCATAAATCACTTTTTTTGTTTGATTTTTTTTGAATTTTTTATAACTTGTATAACTTTTTTTTGTACTATATCGACAAACTAAATACAATAGAAACACTTCTGTACGCAATTTTTTTCTTCGGCTGCGTAGATTTTTGTTTTTGTAGTAACAGCAACAAACTAATCAAAATGGGAAAACTTCGGTATACGAATTTTTTTCTAGATCCTACCTCGGGAATGCTCCGCTTCAAACGTCTAAGATTCTCGTTTTAGGTAGCTCTAATACCAGATGATACGAACCATTTTGGGGAGAGTCGAGTCATATGTAGATTGCCCGATCGTCTACGAGAAGTTACGTTAGATTTAGTTGAGCTGAAGGAATGGCCGTTGTAGAAAGAGGGGTACGAACGGAATGGTAGGAATGAAAGGGTAGGAACAAAGGAATATGAACAAATTGGTCAGTTTTGGTATGTTTTGGGTAAGAAAGAAATGGGATCGAACAAAGAAGGCAAATAAGAACCAATACTGATTTGGTATCGACCCGTTGCGTATAGGCTCTCTTTAGTTCGGTTTGGGTTTGGTAAAGAAAAAACCTCGACCCACTATCTAACAAGATAGGAACCTCGGTATATTTGAACGCCACACTACGAGTAGTGATAAGTTCAGAATCAACAAAGAACGCGATTGACACAACTAGAACGCTAGGAACGCCAAACGAATCTTTGAATGAAATATAAGAAAAGTTTGCCTCACAATTTCGGTAGCATAACATTAAAAAAAGTTTCAAAAGTCTTTTTACATAGAAATTGAACAAGTATTTATAGGCTTAATAGTCTACGTAGCCGATTGGCCTTTCATACTTACACATTAATTAAAGAAATTCTAGAAAAATGACCCTTAATGTGCATGTCTAGATTCGGCTATGGTAATAGGAAATGAATGAACCTTCATGCTTAAGAAAACACAAAGTGAATGCATGATGTCCAATGGTCACTTGTGACGTTCGGCCAACCTTGTTAAATGAAGCAATGTTTGGCAAAAAGTATGAATTAATTGTGGACACTCCAAGGGCCATCATGTGTGTGAAAACCGAATGTTGAAGAGCCTTCTAGTGTGAACAAAGTGAACCGAATAGTCTTGCCATGTGAACATAGGTATGAACGAATTAAGGAGAGTCATAGGGAAGCTAATCGGCCAAGCTATCTTCATGCATGAGTGAGTGCCCTTTGGCCGAATGGTCACCTTGAGAAATGAAGAGATAGCACACCATACATGAATGGAAACATTCATGAACCTTGAAGACATTGAATATGGTCATGCATGCACTTAGCTGAACATGCACCAGAGATTCAAGTCCCCCAACCGTCCATGCACCTTTCAACATTCATGCTTGCTTTTAATCTCCATATGCCTATTGTGTTCCTACAAGAAATGTGAACAGAATTAATTCAAACTAATGTGAACACAAACATCAACATTAAATTTGGTTATGACAAATTTAATTATCATCAATAAACACTTTTAAGACATACTTAATTATAACTAATGTGAACTAAATTTAATATGTAGGATATTAATTAACTAATTATTGAACTTATTAAATAAAAAGTCAATAGTAGTCAAATGAATTCAAAGGGAACTCCACGAGCTGATGTTTAATTCAAGAGCTAAACCCGAGCTGGGCTTAAACTCGTGAGCTGATAATGAGCTGGTCCCGAGTTGTGGAACTAAGAATGAGCTAAATCCAAGCTAATGAGCTGGTGTGGAGCTACATGGGAGCTAGCTTGAGCTGAAGGTGAGCTCGGTGAGCAGAACTGAACTTGTAGAAGAGTTCGGCAGGGATTCCCAAAATTGCCACCAGCTAGTTCGGTAGGTCTAGTATTGACATCATTTCACATTTGCTGAACTAAAGCTATGAAAGCTTCTTTAAATTGTTTTGCACGAGCCCTTGTGATCGGTCCTTGAGGTAGCACCATCGGATCTCGACTTGGACTTGACTTATGGGAAAGCATGATCGTATCACTCGAATTTTAATAATAAAAGTAAAATAATGGAATAGGATAAGTGGAAGGTTTCAAGAAGGGTAAGTTTAGTAATAGGTTCGGTTAAGGGTAGCAAAGATGGATGAAAGATAGAAGGCTCGGTTTGGGTTAACAAGAAAGAAATTTAAAAGATGGGAATGGAAAAACGAACTCAACGTCAGGAATGATTCAACACTAAGAAGTGTCACCCCGATTCCTATATTGTTAAGGTGAAAAATATGGATAGATGGATAGGTGAACGCCACACCAAGATTGGTGATAAGTTCAAAACAAGATGATTGACGCCACTAGCACAAGCCAGATAAGTCATTTGAAACTTGTACGGATATGAGAGGAAGCAACCTCACAAGAACAATGTTCATTAACAAATTTGGCAAAAGTCCTTTTACAATGAAATCAACAAACTATTTATACTAGTTTCTTATGCTAGCCGAATAGTCCATTCATGAACTTAACAATTAAGTAATGTACCTAATTAAAACATGAAACTTCTAGAAAAATGTCCAATGGTGTTCTTGTCCATGTTCGGCCGAATGGGAGGTGAGTGGATAGCTTCATGAATATGCATTGATGTACTTGGATAAATGACCTTCATACATGCATGGCTAGATTCGGCTAACTCCTTTAATGGAGCCTTGAATTCATGTTGTTTCACCATGAGTGCCTTAATTAAATGAGGCTTCATGAAGAGTTAAACTTGGTGTGAACAAGGAGCTTAAGTAGACACTTGTGTGTGAACGTCCAACCGAATGGTCATCATGGTGTGAACACAATGTGTGAACACATGATCAATACATGAACCGTCCAATGCATGTTCCATCATCAATTTGATTCATGAATCTTCAAATACATGAATGACCATCATGAACGCATGTGCCTCTTGATTGCCATCCATTGAACCTTCCTATGCATGCACCTTGCATTAAATGCCATGAATGTATCTTCCAAATTCGGCTAACCTACAAAATTAAATAACATGATTAAATAACACACAACTATTCATATAATTATAATTTAAAATAATAACTAAATAACTTAATGACACTAACTAAATTTAGACATAATAATTATAAGTCAACTTATCATATTAAATTCGGCCAGCTCAAATAGTCAAAAACACTTAGTGAGCTAAGTTGAGCTAGGGAATTTGGCATGAGCTGTAGCAAACTTAGTTATAAGCTAGATTAAAACTTAGTTTATTAAAATGAAAAAGGAATGAGCTGAGACGAGCTAAATTCAAGCTCAAACGAGCTAAAATGAGCTCAAGTGAGCTGATGTGAGCTGAATGGCGCATGGGGAGCTGGAGAGGAGCTGAGATCGGAATGCAAAATGGTGCATGGAGTCTTCAAGGAGTTGTCCTTAGCTCCTCCAACGTCATGGACCTTGTTATCATCCCAAATGTGCAACACGAAGGCTGATATAGCTTCTTGAATTTGCTTGGTTTGAGCTCGAGTCATGGGGCCTTTTGGAAGCTCAATGGATTCTTGGTGTGCATTCGAGGATGCCCCGGGTGTGCTCACATCAATGAAGGATAGAAGGCTCGGTTTGGGTTAACAAGAAAGAAATTTAAAAGATGGGAATGGAAAAACAAACTCAACATCAGGAATGATTCAACACTAAGAAGTGTCACCCTGATTCCTATATTGTTAAGGTGAAAAATATGGATAGATGGACAGGTGAACGCCATACCAAGATTGGTGATAAGTTCAAAACAAGACGATTGATGCCACTAGCACAAGCTAGATAAGTCGTTTGAAACTTGTACGAGATATGAGAGGAAGCAACCTCACAAGAACAATGTTCATTAACAAATTTGGCAAAAGTCCTTTTACAATGAAATGAGCAAACTATTTATAAGCTATCATGTAGTAACCGAATGGACAAATTAGCTAGCTTAAAGGCTAAGCAAATTCGGTCATGAACTAGCTAGAATATTCTAGAATGAACACATTAATTATCTAGTCTTGATTCGGCTGATGGGGATGTGTTTGGACAGCTTCATGCATGAGCTTTAATCACTTGATGAATATACACCTTTGGTAGCTCAACGGGTTGTCTAGGTTCGGCCAAGGTGTGCATGAAACTCCCAAGAGGTGTCTATTGGCTGAATAGGTGCTTAGAAAACTCCAAGGGTCCTCCCACATGCATCGGTTGTACATGGAACTTGGAAGGAGCCTTGAACCTAGCCGTACATGCACTTGCATTAATTATCCTCCATTCATGCATGTGTGCCGTCCAAGGGAGATGCACCTTTCAATATTCATTAACCTTCCATGTACATGAATGTATGGCTTCCAAACATTGAATCGATCCATGCATGTATCTTCCCGTTCAATGAACATTCCCGTTCATGCACCTTGTCATGAATGAATCTTCCACATTCGGCTAACCTACATAATTAAATAAAATAATTAAATAACACACAACTATTCATATAATTATAATTTAAAATAGTAACTAAACAACTTAATGACACTAACTAAATTTGGACATAATAATTATAAGTCAGCTATCATATTAAATTCGGCTAGCTCAAATAGTCAAAAACACTTAGTGAGCTAAGTTGAGCTGGGGAATTTGACATGAGCTGTAGCAAACTTAGTTAAAAGCTAAATTAAAACTTAGTTTATTGAAATGAAAAAGGAATGAGCTGAAACGAGCTAAAATTAAGCTCAAACGAGCTAAAACGAGCTCAAGTGAGCTGATGTGAGCTGAATGGCGCATGGAGAGCTGGAGAGGAGCTAAGATCAGATTGCAAAATGGTGCATGGAGTCTTCAAGGAGTTGTCCTTAGCTCCTCCAACGTCATGGACCTTGTTATCTTCCCAAATACGCAACACCAAAGCTGATAAAACATCTTGAATTTGCTTGGTTCGAGCTCGAGTCATGGGACCTTTTGGAAGCTCGATTGATTCTTGGTGTGCATTCGAGGATGCCCCGGGTGTGCTCACATCACCTTGACTAATCTTGTATGGCCTTAATCTTCTCTTGGTCTACCTCGAGACCATCCGCACTAACTACAAATCCTAAAAAAATAGTTTTGTTAGAACAAAAAGAACATTTCTTTAAGTTAGCATATAAGGTCTCTTTTCGCAAAACTTCTAAAATAGATTTGAGATGACTTACATGTTCTTCCATAGATTTGCTGTAAATCAATATATCGTCGAAATATACCACACAAAACTTACAGATGAAAGGCCTTAAGACATGGTTCATTAGTCTCATGAACGTACTTGGAGCGTTGGTAAGGCCAAAAGTCATAACCAACCATTCGTATAGTCCGTGCTTGGTCTTGAATGCAGTTTTCCATTCGTCTCCTTCTCGCATCCGAATTTGGTGGTAGCCACTCTTCAAATCGATTTTTGAAAACACCTTGGCCCCACTAAGCTCATCTAACATGTCATCTAAGTGAGGAATGGGATGACGGTATTTGATCGTTATCTTGTTAACGGCTCGGCAATCCACGCACATGCTCCATGTTCCGTCCTTTTTCGGTACCAAAAGTACAGGAACAGCACAGGGACTTAGACTCTCGCGAATGTAGCCTTTTTCCATCAGTTCATTGACTTGTCTTTGCAACTCTTTGGTCTCCTCGGGATTGGCTTGGTAAGCAGGTCGATTTGGAATAACCGCTCCCGGCACGAAATCAATTTGATGATCGATTCCACGAAGTGGTGGAAGACCACTCGAGGCTTCTTCCGGAAAAACGTCTTGGAAATCCTGCAACAAAGACAAAATAGGAGGGGTAGGGTATCGGGTAAATCGTTAGTAGAAATTAATGTTTCCTTGTACAAAAGTACAAGAACAATTCGATTCATCTCCAAAGCCTTCCTCACATCACTAACTCTTGCAAAAACACTCATTTTCTCAATTTTCTTTTCTTTTTCTTCTTTTTCTTGGATATTTTTCTCATCACTCTCTTTTGTTTTCTTTTTCTTATTTTTCTCTTCTTTTATTTTCTTACAACTTTCTTTTTCTTTTTCTCTCATTTGCTCAACAGAAGCTTTTAGCTTGATTTGGTCTTTATACACTTGTTTGGGAGTCAACGGCACCAACGTCACATTCTTTCCCATAAATTTGAATGTATACCGATTGGTATAACCATCATGTTGAACTCACCTATCAAATTGCCATGGTCGACCAAGTAACAAATGCCCCGCATGCATCGGTACGACGTCACAAAAAACTTCATCTGAATACTTGCTGATGTTGAAAGAGACAAGTACTTGCTTCGTTACCTTAAGCTCTCCTCCGTCATTGAGCCATTGAAGTTTGTAAGGACTCGGATGCTTAGTTGTGGGTAGACCAAGCTTTTCAACCATCATCGTACTTGCTACGTTGGTACAACTACCTCCATCGATGATGACACTACATACTTTGCCTCCGACTTGACATCGAGTGTGGAAGATGTTCTCTCATTGGAGATCATTGTCCGTGCCTTGGAGACTTAGACTTCGCTTTACCACTAGTAGTGATACGAGCTCGCCTCGACTTGAGTTGAGTCGTATGTAGATTGCCGATCATCTTCGAGAAAGCTTCGTCGGAAATAGAAGGGATGGTTAATTCGGATTGAGATAAGGGAAGTTGAGGAAATGGATGTAATGGTATGAAGGGTAAGAATGAAATGGTATTATGAAATGGTACGAACGGAATGGCCGGTTTAGGTACAAATTGGTAAATGAAGAGATGGGGTTGAACAAAAAGAAGTGCAAACAAGAACCAATACCGATTTGGTATCGACCCATTGTTTATAGGCTCTCTTTAGTTCGGTTTGGGTATGGTAAAGGGAAACCTCGACCCACTATCTAACAAGATAGGAACCTCGGTATAAAGGGTTTTTGAATGCCACACTAAAACTAGTGATAAGTTTGGTTTCGTAAAGAAAGAGGTTGACGCCTCTACTAGGTAGATAAGCCAACGAAAATCTTAAACGAGACTTAGAGAAGAAGTTCTTACAAGAACAAAAATTCAGTTTTTTTTATAAAATTTGCCAAAAGTCCTTTAAAAAGTAACACAAGCCAAATTTATAGTGAATACAAGGGATAGCCGAATAGGCTCTTGAGGTAGCTAAATGGTTAGCTAAAAATTCCAAAATTTCTGATGAAGCTTCCTTGAAGTTTCTTGTGCATGGAGAACGGAAAAGGACAACTTCTAGATGCCTTGATTTAATAGGAAAATTGAATGGGTTGTTTGGGAGCTGAAATGCAATCAATAGGTTCAGCCAAATGCTTGAATTTGATTTAATGCTACTGCTTGGTTCAGCCGAATGTTCATGTGATTAAGGAGCTGTCTAGAGCACTTCAATAGTCTCAGAATGTGAATAAACTGATTTGAACAGCCACACATGTGTGAACAAACAAAATCAAACAGACCTTGGTGTGAAAGGAATAATCGGGTGGGTGTGAACAGCCTTAATTTGCCTTGGGTAGCCAATCGATCTTCTTGAAGAGTTGCAAGGGTTGGCCAAATGGTCACTTAGGGAACACCAAATGATCAGCACACCATCTTTAAGTCATCCATGCACCTATGCCGTCCAAGGGGTAATGTACCTACAACAATTAATTCAGCAAATTAAATCCCTTCTAGACACATTAATTCGGCAACATAAAACAAATAAATCCTGCACCATAAATTAGGTTGGACATAATTAATCTTTGTAATAGTTAAGACATGTTTAATTGGTCCTATTTAATTAAGCACTTAATTTAGAACATAATTAAAACATGTCCAGATTATGACAATTAATTATTAAAACTAAATAACTAATTTAACTAACAGCAACTTAAATGATTTATTCCAGCATAATAAACTCAATAATGAAATGAGCTAAAAAAGAGCTCGTTGAGCTAAGTTATGTTGACGTTGAGCTGATTTGAGCTTATTTGAGCTTGAAGGAGAATGCATGGGTCGCTCGGCTTGCTGATCCAAAAGCTTTCGATAAGTCCAGCAACGGTTTCACCACAAACTCTATCAACTAATGCTGTTGTTGCGTCTTTGAATCTCTTTGCTCGAGCTCAGGTAATCGGTCCTACAGGCAACTCGAGAGGATCTATATTGGCAACTGGTAGCTCGGGAGGTGTGGTCGTATCATTCCCCTTCTCTTCGAAGCGATTTGCCCCCAAATCGTCACCTATATCATAAAAAGAAAGATTAGCTACATTAAAGGTAGCACTTACATTGTACTCACCTGGGAGATCAAGTTTATAAGAATTATCATTTATTCGTTCCAAAACTTGAAACGGCCCATCTCCTCTCTCTAACAATGGCTTCGACTTTATTTGGGCGAAAATCTTTCCTTTCGCATATGAACCCACACCCAATCTCCGGGTTCAAATATGACTTGTTTTTGCCCTTTGTTGGCCTTGCGCACATATTGCTCCATCCTAGCCTCGATATTAGCTTTGACCTTTTGATGCAATTATTTCACATAGTCCGCTTTCGTCTTGGCATCTACATTAACAATTTGATCGTTAGGTAATGGAATTAAATCAAGAGGAGATAAAGGATTAAAATCGTAAACTATTTCAAATGGAGAGAATTTAATAGCAGAATGAATAGTTCGGTTATAAGCAAACTCTATATGAGGCAGGCAATCCTCCCACGATTTGAGATTTTTGCGGATGATGGCCCATAGTAGAGTGGATATTACACGGTTGACCACCTCGGTTTGTCCATCCGTTTGAGGATGACATGTCGTGGAGAATAAGAGCTTCGTGCCTAGCTTGCTCCAAAGTGTCCTCCAAAAATGGCTAAGAAATTTTGCATCACGGTCGGACACTATTGTCTTTGGAATTCCATGCAACCTGACAACTTCTTTAAAGAAAACGTTAGCAATATTAACAGCATCATCAGTTTTCGAGCAAGCAATAAAATGTGACATTTTTGAAAATCAATCTACTACAACAAAAATGGAATCTTTTCCGGTTCAAGTTTGCGGTAGACCTAAGATAAAATCCATTGAAAGATCGACCCAAGGCCTTTCGGGAATAGGCAAAGGCATGTACAGCCCATGTGGGTTAACCTTTGATTTTGCCTTCTTACAAACCAAGCATCGCGAACATATTTTCTCGACATCCCGTTTCATCCGTGGCCAAAAGAAGTGTTCTTGCAGCATGGCCAAGGTCTTTGCAATGCCAAAATGGCCCATGAGACCACCACCATGTGCCTCGAGTACTAGCAACTCTCGCACGGAGCTTTGTGGAATACAGAGCTTACCTTCTCGAAAAAGAAAGTCATCGAACCTGAAAAACTTATCAACAGCAGCATGTTCACACAATTTATACACATCTCCAAAATCAGCATCAAAGTTATACAAATCTTTCAAAAATGCAAACCTAAGCAGTTTTGAATCCAAATGATTTAACAAGGTATATCGACGAGATAGTGCATCAGCCACAATATTTTCCTTACCTTTTTTGTACCGTATAACATAAGGAAAGGATTCAAGAAATTCTACCCACTTTGTGTGCCTTTTGTTGAGCTTGTGTTGGCCTTTGATGTGCTTGAGCGATTCATGGTCCGAATGGATGACAAACTCCTTCGGCCACAAATAATGTTGCCACGTTTCCAATGCCCAGATCAAAGCGTACATTTCCTTATCGTATGTGAGATAATTCAATGGTGTGCCACTTAGCTCTTCACTAAAATACGCCACGGGCTTCCCTTCTTGGGTCAACACAGCACCAATCCCGATACCTGAGGCATCACACTCAATTTCAAATGTTTTATCAAAATTAGGTAATATGAGTAATGGAGCATTAGTTAAATGATCTTTAAGTGAAATGAAAGATTTTTCTTGCTCCTCGCTCCAATAGAAAGCAGAATTCTTTTTGATCACGCTCATGAGAGGTGCGGCCAATGTGCTGAAATTTGGGACGAATCGACGGTAGAAACTCACCAAGCCATGGAAACTTTGCACTTGGCTTATGCTGGTCGGTCTAGGCCACTCTCGGATGGCTTTCACCTTTTCTTGGTCAACTTGAAGTCCTTGCGAGCTGACAACAAATTTTAGAAAAACAACTTGGTCAGAACAAAACGTGCATTTCTTAAGATTGGCATATAAATTTTCCTTTCGCAACACATCAAGAACAGCTCGTAAATGCTTCAAGTGATCATCTAAGGATCTACTATAAAAAAGAATATCATCAAAGTAAACCACACAAAATTTACCAATGAAAGCTCGTAGAACATGGTTCATTAAACGCATAAAGGTACTAAAAGCGCTAGTAAGACCGAATGGCATTACCAACCACTCATACAAACTGTGTTTAGTTTTAAATGCTGTTTTCCACTCATCTCCCTCGCGCATCCGTATTTGATGGTAACCGCTTTTGAGGTCAATTTTGGAGAACAACTGAGCACCACTTAGTTCGTCGAGCATATCATCTAGGTGCGGTATTGGATGACAATACTTAATCATGATTTTGTTCACAGTGCGACAGTCAACGCACATGTGCCACGTCCTATCCTTTTTCAGAACCAGCAAAATAGGAACAGTGCATAGACTAAGACTCTCACGGATGAATCCCTTTTCAAGGAGTTCATTCACTTGTTTTTGCAGCTCCTTGGTCTCCTCGGGATTACTACGATAAGCCGGTCGATTTGGTATAGACGCGTCAGGAATGAAGTCAATTTGATGTTCTATTCCCCGAATAGGTGGTAAGCCACTCGAAACTTCATCGGGAAATACATCTTCGAATTCCTGCAAAAGAGAGACAACAGAAGAAGGTAAAGCAGCATCTAATTCATTAGTATTCAAATATGATTCCTTGTACATGAGTACAAGTATAGGCTGCCTCAACATAAAGGATATAGGCTGCCTCAACATAAAGGATTTTCGAATGTCGCTCCCTTTCACATAAACACTCATTTTTGCACTTAGTTTTTCTTCACTCTTTTGTTTTTCTTGTTCCTTATTCTTTTCTCTCATTTTTACAACTTGCTTCCCTCGTTTCTTTTCACTCACTTTTTCATACACCTTTTCACTCTTTTCTTTTTTTTTCAATCTCTTTAAATTTTTCAATTGAATCACGCAGCTTCACTTGATCTTCGTATACTTGTCTCGGTGCCAAAGGCGCTAAAGTGATGCTCTTGCCTAAATGCTTGAAGGTGTATCGGTTGGTGTAGCCATCATGTATCACCTTTCGATCAAATTGCCATGGACGGCCTAACAAAAGGTGCCCGGCAAGCATGGGAACCACGTCGCAAAGAACTTCATCGTTGTATTTTCCGATGGAAAACGACACCAATACCTGTTTTGTCACCTTCAACTCCCCACCATCATTAAGCCATTGAAGCTTATACGGACAAGGGTGCTTCATTGTGGCCAAGCTGAGTTTCTCCACCATTAACGTACTAGTGACGTTTGTACAACTCCCGCCATCCACAATAAGGCTACACACCTTGCCTTGCACAAGGCAGCGCGTATGGAAAATATTCTCGCGTTGTTGTTCATTCTTCGCGCTTTGTACACTTAAGCTACGTTTGATTACAAGGATTTCACCTTCGACGACATATTCAAGATCGCCTTCTTCATCACTGACAGGGGTGTCGGATTCTTCTTCTTTCTCATCTTTCGACTCGATTTCTCCGTCGGTGCTCATCACCATCGTTCTTCGGTTAGGGCATTGACTAGCGATGTGCCCTCGCCTCAAGCACTTAAAGCACTTGATGTCCCTCATGTGATTCGGGTTGGCAACTTCTTTGCCTTTGCTTGATTCACCAACGGGCTTGTTAAACTTTGCAGGATGGTTTTGTTCCTTCGGGCGATTAGGGAAGTCCTTTTTGCTCGTACCTTGCCCCCACTTTGAGTTGTTTGCAGGGTTGGCATAGGCCCGAAATAGAGCTTTTCTTCTTGAGTTGTTTTTCAACTTTAATCGCAACATGAATCATGTCGATCACCTCGACATAGTGTTGAAGCTCCACCACGTTAGCAATCTCTCGATTTAGCCCGGCTAAGAACCTAGCCATGGTTGCCTCGTGATCTTCTTCCACATTCGCACAAATCATTGCTATTTCCATCTCTTTAAAATAATCCTCCACGCTCCGGTGGCCTTGCGTAAGGTTTTGCAACTTTTGGTATAATTCCCGATGGTAATAAGACGGGATAAATCTCTTTCTCATCACCGCCTTCATCTCTTGCCATGTTGAGATTGGTCTCTCTCCATTTCATCTTCGACTTGTTGTTAATTGGTCCCACCACACCATGGCGTAGTCGAAGAATTCGATGGCCGCCAACTTGACTTTCTTGGCCTCCGAGTAGTTATGGTAGTTGAACACCAATTCTATTTTCTTTTCCCACTCCAAATACACCTCCGGATCAGACTTGCCTTGGAAGGCCGGTATGGAGAGCTTAATGTTCTTCAAATCATCATCTACTCGGCCTCGATCCCTTTGACCCCAGTTTCGCTGACCTCGGTGTCGCTCACTTTGATTTGAACCTTGGTCACTTTCTAAATCACTTGGGTCATACATCTCGTCTTCAACTGGCCTTGCTCATCCTCTATCACGTCTAGGGCCTTGAGGCGTTCTTTCTCGTCGCCCCCTCTCTTCGACTCAGTCTAGTCTCACATTTATGGACTCAAGTTTGTTGCGGAACATACGTTGGATTTCCCTTAGGAGTGCTTGCTGGCCTAGATCAAGGACTCCTCCGCCTCCGGAAGCCACGTTCCTTATAGGTTGTCTTGGTAGTCCTTCATTCATGTTACGTTCTAGACTTCGTGACATGTTGTAACCTCACTACAAACCTCACAAGATCTCTCGGAAAGAAAGAATGTTGGCACTCACACTCGTGTTTACGCTCGTTTGGCTTTTAACTCCTCTCGAATGCGCTCACTCACTCGTGCCTTTTTCCACTCCTTTCTTCTCTTATAACCTCGTAAAGGATTTACTAGGCTTGATCTTCTAGTTTGTGAGTCAGTTTTAAAAAGGGTAACAATGGAGATGCGTATAGGTTTAAGGTTGGCTGAAAGAACAGGAAATTGGGTAAGAAAGTGTGGCGTGCATATGATTAGGGGGTTTAGAACAGAAGCTGGATCGGGAAACTATATCAAATCAAGTCTTGACGTTCAAATAGCAAACAAATTGCATAAAACACTTTTTTTTCCTCTTTTTTTTGTTCGAATTTTTTTCAAAATTTTTTTTTGAATTTTTTTAACTTGTATAACTTTTTTTTGCACTATATCGACAAACTAAATACAATAAAAACACTTCTGTACGTGATTTTTTTCTTCGGCTGCGTAGATTTTTGTTTTTGTAGTAACATCAACAAACTAATCAAAATGGGAAAACTTTAGTATACAAAATTTTTTTCTATACTCTTTTTTTTCTGAATCCTACCTCGAGAATGCTCCGCTTTGAACGTCTAAGCTTCTCATTTTAGTAGCTCTGATACCAAAATGATACGAGCTTGCCTCGACTTGAGTTGAGTCATATGTAGATTGCCGATTGTCTTCGAGAAAGCTTCGTCGGAAATAGAAGAGATGGTTAATTCGGATTGAGATAAGGGAAGTTGAGGAAATGGACGTAATGGTATGAAGGGTAAGAATGAAATGGTATTATGAAATGGTACGAACGGAATGGCTGGTTTAGGTACAAATTGGTAAATAAAGAGATGGGGTCGAACAAAAAAAAGTGCAAACAAGAACCAATACCGATTTGGTATCGACCCGTTGTTTATAGGCTCTCTTTAGTTCGGTTTGGGTATGGTAAAGGGAAACCTCGACCCACTATCTAACAAGATAGGAACCTCGGTATAAAGGGTTTTGAATGCCACACTAAAACTAGTGATAAGTTCGATTTCGTAAAGAAAGAGGTTGACGCCACTACTAGGTAGATAAGCCAATGAAAATCTTAAACGAGACTTAGAGAAGAAGTTCTTACAAGAATAAAAATTTAGTTTTTTTTATAAAATTTGCCAAAAGTCCTTTACAAAGTAACACAAGCCAAATTTATAGTGAATACAAGGGATAGCCGAATAGGCTCTTGAGGTAGCTAAATGGTTAGCTGAAAATTCCAGAATTTCTGATGAAGCTTCCTTAAAGTTTCTTGTGCATGGAGAATGGCAAAGGGCAGCTTCTAGATGCCTTGATTTAATAGGAAAATTGAATGGGTTATTTGGGAGCTGAAATGCAATCAATAGGTTCAGCCAAATGCTTGAATTTGATTTAATGCTGCTGCTTGGTTCAGCCGAATGTTCATGTGATTAAGGAGCTGTCTAGAGCACTTCAATAGTCTTAGAATGTGAACAAACTGATTTGAATAGCCACACATGTGTGAACAAACAAAACTGAACAGCCCTTGGTGTGAAAGGAATAATCGGGTGGGTGTGAACAGCCTTAATTTGCCTTGGGTAGCCAATCGATCTTCTTGAAGAGTTGCAAGGGTTGGTCGAATGGTCACTTAGGGAACACCAAATGATCAGCACACCATCTTTAAATCATCCATGCACCTATGCCGTCCAAGGGGTAATGTACCTACAACAATTAATTCAGCAAATTAAATCCCTTCTAGACACATTAATTCGACAACATAAAACAAATAAATCCTGCACCATAAATTAGGCTGGACATAATTAATCTTTGTAATAGTTAAGACATATTTAATTGGTCCTATTTAATTAACACTTAATTTAGAACATAATTAAAACATGTCCAGATTATGACAATTAATTATTAAAACTAAATAACTAATTTAACTAACAGCAACTTAAATGATTTATTCCAGCATAATAAACTCAATAATGAAATGAGCTAAAAAAGAGCTCGTTGAGCTAAGTTATGTTGATGTTGAGCTGATTTGAGCTTATTTGAGCTTAAAGGAGAATGCATGGGTCGCTCGGCTTGCTGATCCAAAGGCTTTCGATAAGTCCAGCAACGGTTTCACCCCAAACTCTATCAACTAATGCTGTTGTTGCGTCTTTCAATCTCTTTGCTCGAGCTCGGGTAATCGATCCTACAGGCAACTCGAGAGGATCTATATTGGCAACTGGCAGCTCGGGAGGTGTGGTCGTATCAAGTAGTTCTCCTTCCATAGGTTGTTCTAAGTCCTCCTCGACTTCAGAAGTCGATTCAGACTCTTTCTCCTCCTCATCCTCCGTTTCGATCTCGCCATTAGCCCTCAACACCATGGTCCTTCGATTAGGACATTGACTTGCTATGTGGCCCCTCCCGAGGCACTTAAAGCACTTGATGTCCCGATTTGGATTGAAGGATGATTCGGGTGCCTTGCCTTTGTTCACTTCGGTGGTAGATTATTGGTTTTCGGAGAAGCCGTGAACTCCTTTCCTCGGGGATTGGAAACACCTTTACTTTGGCCCCATTTAAGAGTGTTGGAAGTGGTAAATCCTCGACTCGGTCCCTTTCGTTTGAGTTGCTTTTCTACCTTGAAGGCCATATGGACCATGTCAACCACTTCAAGGTTGTGTTGTAATTTGACAACATTGGCAATATTACGGTTCAAACCAGCCAAGAATCGTGCCATCATTGCTTCAGGGTCTTCTTGCACGTCCACGCGAATCATCGCGATTTCCATCTCTTTAAAGTAGTCCTCAACACTTTTGGTCCCTTGCGTTAGATTTTGGAGTTTTTGGTGTAACTCCCGGTGGTAATATGTGGGAATAAAGCGTCGCCTCATGGTCGCCTTCATTTCGGCCCATGTGGAAATAGGACGTTCTCCGTTACGCCTTCGGTTAGTAGTTAACTGATCCCACCAAATCATGGCGTAGTCTGAGAACTCTATCGCCGTGAGTTTCACCTTCTTTTTCTCAGAATAGTTGTGACATTCGAACACCAACTCTATCTTTTTCTCCCATTCAAGATAGGCCTCCAGATCCGATCTACCTTGAAACGGTGGAATAGACAGTTTAATGTTCTTGAGATCATCATCTTCGCTTCTTCAATCTCATTGTCGGTGCTACCTACGTCGATCATCAGCATTAGACTCTTGTTCACTTTCAAGATCACTAAGGTCGTTTGCTTCATCATCTTGGAACCTTAGTCTTCCCCGATTTTGATTTGGCCTCTCCCGTCTTTGTCTAGCCGCCTCGGGAGTTCTTTCACGTTGGCCAATTATTTCAACTTGGAATAATCAATCTTCGATTGGGTTGAGCCTTCGATCTAGGAGTCGCTCCATTTCTCGTAATAAGGCTTGCATATTTAAGTCGGGGATGTTGCGAACGGGTTGTCTTGCTGGACAATCTTCCATATTGTGATTTGACTCTTGTGACATTTGAACTATAGTCAAATAAATCTCACCACAAAACCTCACAATCACTCGGAAAGGAAAAGAAAAATGATCCACTCGCACTCGTGTTTACGCTCGACGATAGGCTTTTACCTCTGCTCTATTGCACTTACAACTCTCGTGCCTTTTACCTTTCGTAACTTTTCTCGTGATTTCGTAGCAGATTCGTAAGGCTTAAACCTTGGCCTAGTTGGTCGGTTCAAAAGGGTAACAAAAGGATTGATGAACTCGGTTTAGGGTAGGCTAACAAGTAAATAAAAGTTTGGGTCTTAGTGTGGCTAATCAAATAGAGGAAAGAAAAGGGTGGAAGAGCTATTTCAGGATCGGGAATGAATAGTGATGAAACAATTTCCACTTTCAACTTGTATAACCCTTTTTTTGTACTATTTCAGCAAACTAAATACAATAAGAACACCTTTGTACACGTTTTTTTCTTCGGCTGCGAAGATTTTTGTTTTTATAGCAACAGTAACAAACTAATCAAAATGAGAAAACTTTGGTGATGTGATCCGGCCTGGGTAGACGAGTCGAATTCACGTAGTTGCCCGATCGTAGTTCGAGAGAGTCATTCGTGCCTCAGACTTTAATAATAAAAGTAAAAAAATGTATTAAGTTAAGCGGAAGGTTTCAAGTAGGGTAGATTTAGTAATAGGTTCGGTTATATGCAACAAAGATGGGTGATGGATAAATGGTTCGGTTTGGTTAACAAGAAAGAAAGTTGAAAGATGGGGGATGGAAAAACAATCTCAACGTCAGGAATGATTCAACACTAAGAAGTGTCACCCCGATTCCTATATTGTTAAGGTGAAAAGATGGATAGAAGGATAGGTGAACGCCACACCAAGATTGGTGATAAGTTCAACAAGATCGGTAGACGCCACTAGCACAAACTAGATAAGTCTTCGAAACTTGTACGAGATATGAGAGGAAGCAACCTCACAAAAACAAAAGTTCATTAACAAATTTGGCAAAAGTCCTTTACAAATGAAATCAACAAACTATTTATACTAGTTTCTTATGCTAGCCAAATAGACTATTCATGAACTTAACGATTAAGTAATGAACCTAATTTAAGACATGAGGATCAAGGGATAATTGGTTGTAAACAATGGCAGGCACTTAAACACATTATTCCTTATCCAAAACATTTCAATATGTTTATTCAAAAATAACAATTCATGGGAATGTACACGCAAAGTGTACCATGGCCAACACAAACGGATCACGACTAGGCCAAAGACAACAATCAATCACAACAAGGTACAAACAATTTCCAAACATCAAACCATCAAAAAGATTTTCAACAACATTCAAATAGAGTAAAGGTATTTGAAAATTTTCATAAACTTTACCTTGTCGATCTTGAAGAGAAGAAAATTTAGGATCGGTTTTACCTTTTTCAAACAAGATAAATCTTCTCTCTTCAGACAGATAATGTAAAACAAACCTTTTACCTCGATCAACTTGGGTTGGTGACGAAGCACCATGACAGCTCGTGCTTTTTAAAGGGTTACATTCACAAAAATGTAAAATGTTAGTTTCAATAGGAGGTATGGACTGAAAAGAAAAAAATAAATCATCGTTGAAATTTGATTCAAGTCCCAAAGCATAAGTCAATCTTACTTTCTCAAAATGGAACGAAAATTTCAGATGTGGCCAAACAAGGTGATTAGTAAACGAATCAAAATTGAAACCCAAATCATTGAATTTTACCTTTTTATCAAAAGTTCAAACATCAAGCAAACATAATTTGAATGCATGCCAAGTGCTTAATGTTTCCATAAAATGAATTCATGTAGCAAATACCAGGCTTGAACACACGAACTTGATTAGGAATTCCAACAAGCAACATATTAGAAGAAGATATAATCAACTCACCACACGAATTATATTTCACTAGTTTAAACACACATGTTGAATTGACAAAACTGAGCATACCAATATGCAAAGGTTTATGCTTCAAGAGTATCAATCGGGAATGCAAATCATTACATGGAAATTTCGCACAAAAACTTAAAGATTGTTCATGAAGAACACAATTGCACATATCATGTGAAGATCTTTTAACATGGATGCCAAAAAAAGAATTTTTATAATCAAACAAATCAAAACGTGAAAAACTATTATCACACACATTCATAATTTGCACAGGATGAACCAATCCAACAGAATCAACAGAGTTGTCGTTATAAAACATGTCATAAGACGGAATCTTCATGGCATCTTTTGAAACAACATCGTTAACATTAATATGTGAATAGTAATTAACCAAATCAAGTGACTTTGATTCGATAAACAAAGAATCCTTATCTTCCTTACCTTCGATCGCAAGTGGGTGGTTGTCATTCGCGAACTCACCTTTTTCGAACAACCTAAAACACCTCTCGTTTGGAAGGTAATGTAGATGAATTGGTCGCACAAACTTCTAGGAACCTGAAAAGTTAAATCACAAGAAGATCGAACAGGTGGGTTAGTAGAAATAATCCTCACTTGCTCACTTGTTTTCTCACTCGATTCTTTTTCTTCTGAATTACTCGTTTCTTTTGTTTCAATTTCTTTCTCTTTAATCTCTTTTTCAATTTCTTTTTCAACTTCTTTTTCACTCTCAAATTTCTTTTCATTCTCTTTTTCAATCTCATTTTCTTTTTCTTTTTCCTTTTGCTTTTCAAAGGCTTTTTCAAAGGCTTTTTCAAGTTCTCTCAAGATTCACTCATTTTCTCTCTTACTTGCCTCTTGCCTCTCTTTTCTTTTTATTTCGTTTTCTTTTTCTTCCTTTGCTTTTTCTTTTCTTTTCTTTGTTTTTTCTTTACAAGAATGTACAGAAGAATGATGAGAATACAAATCTTGCTCGAAAGATGAAAAACTATTTGCATATGATTCACAATCAAAACTTCGTGAAGAATACTCTGAGTAAGATTTCGTTGACGATCTAGTAGGAGTATGTCTTTCTCTCCGAACGCCATCTTGGAACGAATCAAAATCGTAATCGGCTTCTCGTCTTCTCGAATTTCTTGACGAAAAGGACTTTTGATCGAAGTCACTTCTCAAATTCGCTGATGAATATTCATAGTATGAATCTCTTTGTCTCAAAGTAGATGGCGAAAAGGAATCACGATAGGAACTTTTTCTCAAGTAGTAGTCGGGGGTATATCTCCGTGGGGTTGTTGTCTCTATTTTTCGACTCGAAGAAACTCTATCACTTTGATCTTGTTTTTCCAATTGATTTAATCCCTCGTGTATGTTCTTAGTGTTGGACCCCATCATTTTTCGCATTTCTTGTACCAAGTATTGGTATTCCGATTCGGTGAACTCTTCGCATGACATGATTTTTTTTGCTGAAAAGAAAATGTTAGATCACAAAACAAAACAAAATAAAAAAAATTAAGTACCTCACCACAAACCTCACAATTTCGCTCGCAAAGAAATATTGATGAACACT
The DNA here is from genome assembly GCA_025698465.1 of Gossypium longicalyx. NCBI lineage: Eukaryota > Viridiplantae > Streptophyta > Magnoliopsida > Malvales > Malvaceae > Gossypium > Gossypium longicalyx. The sequence continues at coordinate 40,798,952 of CM047004.1, forward strand.
CCACTCGTGTTTGCACTCGTTTTTAGGCTTTTTTCAAACTCTCAAATGTTCTCACACACTCTAGCCTTTTACCACTCAAGCTTACTCTTGTAACCTCGTATTTTGTTTCTTTTGACTCGTCTAGGTGCTTTGGGATCGGCTTCAAAATCGGTTACAAGGGATAAGATGTATAGGTTATGGGTAGGCTAAAAGAAAATTCTTCTTTGGTGTAGTGTGGCGTTTTGGAAATGGGGGGTACAAAGTTGATGAAAAGAACACTTGTTGATCAGAACAAAATAATAGAAAGAACTTGTTCACTTCACTTTTTTTTTTATAATTTCGTATCCTTTTTTTTACAACTTTCAATATAGCACTTTTATAATGTTAAAATAAAAATACAACTTAATTTTTTTTCCAAATTTTTTTTTGATTTTTTTTCACCACGAACCTATTTCAATCTTGATACGAATGTCGACGCCACTCGATTTACAAGCTCTGATACCAAATGATGTGATTCGGCCCGGGTAGATGAGTCAAATTCACGTAGTTGCCCTATCGTAGTTTGAGAGAGTCGTTCGTGCCTCAGATTTTTGTAATAGTAGTAAAAGAATTAGAATAGGATAGCGGAAGGTTTCAAGAAGGGTAATTTTAGTATAGGTTCAGTTAAGGGTAGCAAAAAGATGGAAATGGAAATCGAACTCAACGTCAGGAATGATTTAACACTAAGATGTGTCACCCCGATTCCTATATTGTTAAGGTGAAAGATATGGATAGATGGATAGGTGAACACCACACCAAGATTGGTGATAAGTTCAAACAAGAACGATTGACGCCACTAGCACAAGCCAGATAAGTCGTTCGAAACTTGTACGAGATATGAGAGGAAGCAACCTCACAAGAACAATGTTCATTAACAAATTTGGAAAAAGTCCTTTACAAATGAAAGAAAACAAATATTTATAGGCACATAGATGACCATTCAAATTCGGCATCTAGGTGTTCACACAATAATAAAAACGTTCACACTAATGTATTAAAATAGTTCATAAATTCGTGATTCATGCACTAGCTGAATGGACACTTTCTTCCCTCTTGGTTTGTGCATGAATGCTTAGTCATAAAGAAAGGCTTCAAGTGACTTGTATGTGCACCAAAAGGTTGCATTCATCTCCTTGGGACGTTCATGCACTTGTATGGAACATGTATCTTCATAATTAAACACTTTAATGGCATGTAGGTTCATAAATGGCAGCATGAACCTAGTAAATTCGTTCTCCCCTTTGTGCATGCACTTAATTCAATCAATGTGTTAAATTATTGAGTTAATTCCTTCCCTTGGACGTTCTTGAACCCATCCATGCATGTGTAGTAGCCTATAGGTCAATTCAAAGTGTGAACATGTTCAAGGAGCTCTATGGTCAACATAGAATTAGTTAGCAGCTACTTCTTGGCTGAATAAGTGCCTTGGAAAGTTAGGAGACAGCCACCATACATGCACTTAGGCCATTCATGCATTCTATCATCCCATGCATTTGATCCATTCATGGACTAGCCTTTAATGTCCATACATGCATTCGACACATGCATGAATTTGTAGAAACATTGCATCTAGCCGTACATGCACCAGCATTTAATACTTCTTCATTCATGAGTGTGGAATGCCCAAAAGAGATGTTTCTTCATCCATACATTGTACCATCCAAAGGGATGTACCTACATGAAATAAACAAGTCATTAAGACATCTCATGAACACTCATAAATTCGGCATGATGTGAACACATTAATGTCATGCATTAATTCAGCTATGTGAACATAATCAATTTATATAATGACAATGACATATTGATAACAAATATTAATATAAGACAAGTTTAATGCTTAAATGAATATGTGCAAATTTTTATTTAATGTATTAAAGACAAAACCGAGTTTAAACTAAAATGAGCTAAGCTTTAGCTCGTGAGCTAAAGTTGAGTTGAGGCTAAACTCTTAAGCTGAAGTTGAGCTAAGGTTTAGCTCGTGAGCTGAATATGAGCTAGGAGTGAGCTCGGTTTAGCTCAGGCAAGTTGGATTGAGCTCAAATAAGCTGGATTTGAGCTGGACGGAGCTCGTGGAGCTGGAAACGAGCTGGGATCAACTTGCCAACATGTCAATGCTCTGCTTGACAGACTTGTTCGATGAAGTTCGCGGGGCGTGCTCGTATCACTATCAACTAGGCAAGCTTTGGTATAAAGACATTTCTATTTTGTCCAATGGCATGTATAGGATTTTTGAGTATTTTGTTACATATGTCATTTTATTTGCCTAGTAAAGGCATGTAAAAATATATTTATCTTTTTTTGTATATGGCCATGGGAATTGGCTCATTTTGAAGTAGGTTATGCCTACAAATCTATGCATGTTTATATTCATATGTGATGGCTTAGTTATAATTGGCGATGAGTTATAATAACGAGCCAATCTTAATATGTCAAGCAGACATATAAATCATTAAATGCAAGATAAGAATTAACTTAGCATGTATGAAACCAATGACATGAGGTTCACATGCAATGAGGTTAATCAAAGTTCCATATTTACAAATGGATAATTTAGCTCAAATATGCACTATAGTATTCTATAAGTGTAATTGGCTAGTAGAGGGTGACTTAAGGCTAGGAAAATAGCCTAACAAGGTCCACATGGGTAGACACACGGGCGTGTGTCTAGGCCGTGTGTGACACACAGGCTACTCCCAATGGGTGTGTGCTATGACCGTGTGTCCCCTACACCTGAAATTTTAAGTCAGCATAGAGCACGGGCTAAGCACACGGGAGTGTGCCTTGGCCGTGTTGCATACTGAAAAAAGGACACGGGCGTGTTCTAAACCCCACGAGCGTGTTACACTTCAACTAAGGCAGAAATTTCCTAGAGTGCCCCAAGTCTATCGAACAATTTTGATTTTTTTCGTACTACCCCTAGGAGTGTTTTTAGGCCTCAGAGGCCTGTATAAGAGACAAAGTGCACACGTTTGAAAAGTGTTAAATCACTAGTGAAATTCAGTAACCCGATTGAGTAAGTTGTAAAGGTGAATTACCGGTAATGCCTCAAACCCTATCTCGGCGTCGGATACGTGCGAGGGGTGTTACAAATATTGCAAATTGAGCTACTTGAGCTGGTCACTTGATGTTTGGCCATTCCTTCTATTCCAAATCGAGCAATGTTACTTGACAAAGCTTCTTGAAACCTCTTAGCACAAGTTCGAGTGATTGGTCCCAATGGCAACTCCTTAGTTGAGCTCGCATCAGTTACTTGATAAGTCAGACAAGTATTTTGAGAACAATGAGAGTTGAAAACAAACTCACAAAATAAGCAAAGCTCATAAAATGTTCATTAGCCTTTTACAATAGACAAACTACTCATATTAATAATGATGTAAGCATGCCCGAGAGCTCACCTAGCGTGAGCCAAGAATTTCTTGAGCTACCTAAAGGCCCAATGACTCGAGCTCGAGCTAGATGATTCCAAGAAGCTGGTTTAGTTTTCTTTGCTCAAATTTGGAACGTCAATGAGTGATGCGACCATAGCTCGGGAGATCACTTCTGAATCCATTGAGCTGCCACGAGGGCCTATAGCTCGATCATAAGTTAAGAGATTTCAAGATGCATTAGCAAGCTATGTGAATTGAGCTTGGGGAGAGCAAGAGGCCAAATTCAACATTCATGCATGGGATGGTCCAATTGATGTTACTTGCAATTTATTACAAGTTGAACTTAATTTTTAATATTTTTAATAAACTCATCTTACTTTAATAAATGAGTTGTTGGACTTTATCCAACTCATCTTAGTTTAATTAATTAAGTGTTTTTGTTTAACTTAATTTAATAAGTGTTGCTCTTAATTAATCTAGTTCCTAGGATTATTTATTGTTGCATGAGTTAAGTTTATTTAATGATGCTTCTTTAATTAACTAGTTGCTGGAATAATTGATGCATAGTACATTTACCTAAGTTAAGTATTAATGTGTGTTATGTTTAATAAGTGTTTACATGTGTTTAATAAGCTCATTTTAATTTGTTTATTGTAGGAGTCTTTTCAAGTCATAATCGTTACAATCAAAGGCCGTTACAAATTAAATAAAGTGGCTTTTCAAGTCATTTTCGGTTACAAAGCAAGGGGGCTGTTAGAAGAAGGGTTATACATCATTTAAAGGAGTTTTAAGAAGCATTATATCATCCAAATTAATTTTAGCAGCAACCTTTTTCCACTACCAGCCATTTTTTGCCACTTCAAAGGTCATTTTAAGCATTTAAACACCAATTAAAAAGCTAGTTAAGAGTTGGTGTCCATTTGGCTGACGAAGGGCTAACTCAAGAGTCATTTTTCAAGCAATTAAAGTCATTCATTTAACTGAATTGAAGTGAATTCAAGGATGGAGTTATTTGGCTCAAGAATGTAAAAAAACTTGAGTTTAATTTTAGCTTTTAATTGTCACATTAAGTTGACTATTTGTGACCATTCGGCTAGCCTATTCTTACATTATAAATAGATGAAATCAGCCTTTGTAAAGGGACTTTTGCTGAATATATATGAAATGAATTGTGAGTTATCCAATTCTCCTTGTTCTTACAGAATTGATTTGACTTATCAAACTTAGCTTGTGGCATCTATCCTTTCCTTGTTATTGAACTTATCACTTTCAAAGTGTGGCATTCATTTATACCGAGGTTCCTATCATCCTTGATAGTGGGTCGAGGTTCATCATATACCAAGGTTCCTATCATTCTTGATAGTGGGTCGAGGTCTTTTTCTTTGCTGTTTGTTTTAAAACATTTTTCCCTTCTTTCTTCAAGCCTTTTATTTGTTTAAACCTTGTTTGTTTTGAAATGTTCAACTCTTACTCAAATTTATGATTGGGCAATATTACGACTCGAATCATCCTGAGGCAAGTTCGTATCAAATTGGTATCAGAGCTAGCAAATTTAGAGTGAGAATTGATGTGTTCGGCATCCCGGTATAGTATTTTACATTCAAAAAAATTTGAAAAAAGGAATTATATATATTCAATGAGTGAATATTAAATTTATTTTCAAAAAAAATCAGGAAAAAAATTCAAGTGCTTTGTTTTGATTTATCCATTTGCTGCTCAAAGACACCCAATCAATCTTCTTACCATTTAGCCACACTTAATTTTTTTTCTTTCAATATTATCCTTTGTAACTCGAACATCAAGTTTGTAACCCGACCCACAACAACAGCTTTGAAGTTCAAGTAATTTCTTAAGAACTTAGAGAAGTGGAGTGAGTGGAAAAAGGCAAGAGAGTAGTGAGACTATTCGAGAGGTATAATAGCCAAGTTTGTGTGTGATTTCTTTTTGAGTGAATAGTGAGGTATTTGTTGTGAGTTTTTTTTTAAAAGAAATGTCACAAAGTCCGGTGAGAAATCCAAATGAGGGAATTATTTTACATCTTGTAAGAAATGTTGGAGGAGGTGTGCCAAATCTTACTCTTCAAGCATTGATGAGAGAGATGGAGCAATTGTTTGATAAAAAACTTGAACCAATCGAAGATCGTTTATTTCGAGTGGAGACACATGAGCAACGAGAAGCAACTTTGGAAGATGCAAGACAAGGGCGTAATGAAGTGAGTGAGCAAGAAAGTGATTCATCTGTTTGAAGTGTACGTGATGTGATCCAACTTAGGTGATTGAGTCGAATTCACATAGTTGCTCGATCATAGACGAGAAGAATCGTTCGTGTCTTGGTCTTGGAAGTAAAAGTTAGATGGATAGGTTCAAATAAGCAGAAGGGTTTCAAAAGATAAGTAAAAGGGAAGTGATAGGTTCGGCTAAGGAAACAAGAAGAATGTTGAATGGATTGTTCGGTTTGGAAACAACAAGAAAGAGATAATGTAAGGTGGGGATGGAACAGGGAACTTAACGTTAGGAATGATTCAACATTAAAAAGTGTCACCCCGATTCCTATATTGTTAAGGTGGAAAGGATGGATAGAAGGATAAGTGAATGCCACACCAAAATGGTGATAAGTTCAAACAAGATCAGTAGATGCCACTAGCACAAACTAGATAAGTCTTTGAAACTTGTAGGAGATATGACAGGAAGCTATCTCACAGAAACAGAGTTTCAATAACAAATTGGCAAAAGTCCTTTTACAAAGAAATGAGTAAACTATTTATAGTTTAACATGTAGTAGCCAAATGTACAAATTGACTAACTTGGAAGCTAAGCAATTCGGCAAAGAAGAGACTAGAATGATCTAGAACAAAGTCATTAATTTGCTAAGTCTTGGTTCAGCTGATGGGAACTCCAATGGGCAGATTCATGGTTAAGCAAAAATGACTTGGATAAATATGAAGACTTGGGAGCTCATTGGACTTGTCTAGATTCAGCCATGGAATGACTGGAGCATGCATGAAGTGTCTCTTGGTCGAATAGGCACCTAGGAAAGTCATTTGATCAGCCAACAATTCATGTATCAAGTTATGGATGCATTCTCCCATTCAATGTAGCTTGCTGTCCATACATCTTCTCTTGGACTTCATTCATGAATTGACTTTGGAAATTGATGATGTAGCTACCCCTTGGCCGAATAAGTGCTTAGGAACACCAATGGTTCTTCCACATACATTCGGTCATGCATGAACTTGAAAGGGGCTTGAATCTAGCCATACATGAACATTTATTAATTACTCTCCATTCATGCATGTGTGCCATCCAAAGGGGTTGTATCTTCATAATCCAATGCATGTAATTAACCTCCCATGTACTCAACATAATTCCTTACAAGCATTGAACCGAACCGTGCATGAATCTTCTTATGCATTGAATTAGCCCGTACATGCACCTAGCCTTAAATGCACCTCCATATTCGGCTAACCTACAAAAGAATTAAACACATAATTATTTAAAATATATATATTAATTTTAAACATAATTAAATAGCAATTAGACAACTTAAATGACACTAACTAAATTGGACACATTTAATTGAACCTAACTAGCAACATTAAGTTCGGCTAGCTCAAACTAAGTGAAAACATTTAATGAACTTATTTGAGCTAGGATTTTTGTTATTGAGCTGTAGCAAACTAATTAGTATAAAACTAAAACTTAGTTTAATTTATTGAAATAAAGAACAAGCTAAAAGTAAGCTCGGTTGAGCTAAAACGAGCTAAAACAAGCTCAAATGAGCTGAGTTGAGCTGGACGGAGCTCGAGGAGCTGGAAATGAGCTAGGATCAGCTTGCCAACAATGCACGGGTTCTTTGGATAGTTGCTTCGAGATGATTTTGTGAGTATTGGCCCTTGTTTCAAACCAAGGTTTTGCATTAGAAGCTAGAACAACTTCTAGGAAATGTTTAGCATGAGTTCGAGTTATGGGTCCTTTAGGCAGCTTGATTGAATCTTGGTTTGCACTTGTGGGAGCCCCGGGCGTGCATACATCATTCCCGCCTTCTTCAAAGTGACTTGTCCTCAAGTCAGGCAACTTGCTCGTGAAAAAGCATTCGTCGTCATCTTGGTTTTGAATGGGGTAGAATGGCTCATAATAGCCTGAAAGTCACACAAGACTCGAAAAGACAAGATATTAGTCACAAAGTCCCACCTTTTAATAATGAACCATTTCAAAATATCATTGCAATAATAAAGAAAAGGATTAGGGACATATCAAATTATGAACTTACAGACTCGCGCTAAATCCTTAGTCCAAACTAGAGCACGTAAACTAATGTCAGGATCAAAAATAAAAGTGGATCTTACCTTATTCATTGTTGAAAGCAAACTAGATCCATGAAGCATTCCTGACTCAAAATTTTGAACAACAAAAGTCCACGACTCAAATTCTGTGAACAACGATATAAAACCAAAAATTTGATTTAACATTTGCAACTTTTTACAAATCCACAACTTTGTGTTTAGATTTAAAGACAAAACATCAAATAAGCACAAATGGTTTACACATCCATTCACATGAAATTTAGAAGGCTTGATTTCAATTAATATTGATCTAGAGTAATAAAGCTTTTGACAGTTAGAATCTTGAAAATAAAAAATCCTTGAATCAAATCCCTTAATCATCAATAAAGAATAATAATCACCAGGATCAAAAATGAAGTTTTTGCTTACCATTTCATGTTGACTTGAATATTTATTGGCTGTCAACATGGTAGGAATATGAAGCAAACTAAAGTTATGACTATGCAAATTAAGCTCGAATCCCTTGGACCATAGCATTAAACAACCACCATCAAAATCAAATGAACTAGACATTTTACACGTCAACAAGTTATCAAACATTCGAATCATTTGCAAATTAGACATGCATGCTTTCAAAAATTCATATGCTTCAAATCTCGTCCACATATTTTCTCCACAATCAAGCAAACAGAAAGGTTCATATACCTCATTATCTTACATAACCAAACCTTGTGATTGCCGATTAATGGTTACTTCACCAACACACTCATCAACAACACATTCTTTATGAGTAACACTTTTGTTATTAGCACTTGAAACAAACAAATCATTTCTAATCAAGAAAGAATAATCAAACATGCCATGGTTCAAGTGCTTTTCAAAACCCAAAACATTAACAAAGTTTTCGTCAAAAATCAAATGAGGCTGATGTGTTTTAAAAACTTCAAAACTCATACCTTGCTGATATGTTTTAAAAACTTCAAAACTCATACCTTGCTTACCTTTTGGCAAAGGCGAACAAGGATCATTGAAAATGTTACCTCTTTCAATCAACGTAAATCTTTTCTCCTCAGAAAGGTATTGAAGTCAAAATTCTTGGCTAAGTCTTGGTTCGGCTTATGGGAAATCCAATGGGCAGCTTCATGGTTAAGCAAAAATGACTTGGATGAATGTGAAGATTTGGGAGCTCATTGGACTTGTCTATATTCGGCCATGGAATGACTGGAGCATGCATGAAGTGTCTCTTGGCCGATGATACGAACTTGCCTCGGGATGATTTGAGTCGTAATAGTTGCCCGATCGTAAATTGGGTAAGTTTTGGCTCGTTTGAAAAGAAGGTGAAAATCAATTATGAAATAGGCTCAAAAGGGTTACAAAGAAAGGATTTAGGATAGTTGGATGATAGATTGGGAGAAATGGCCAAGGTCAGAGAATGAACCAACAATATTAAGATTGTTGACTCGAGTCTTAAAAATGGCACCTAGGTTATGGATGACGGTAGAAACGATGGAATAGTTGAAATGGACCTTGTCCCGCTAACTATAGGGAGTTAGGAACCAAAGGTATAGTCTTTTTGAAGGGATGAACACCACACCAAGTTGGTGATAAGTTCAGGATAAAATGAAGGAAAGATAGATGCCACGAGATGAAATCTCGATAAGTCAAATCAGTCCAAAAGTGAATAAAGAGAATTGAATTCTCACTAGAACAATGAAGTTCATAAAATGAAAAAGTATAAAATTCATTAACCTCTACTGTAATGCCCAAATTTTTAGGATTTTTGGGATTTCTGTGATTTTTGATGAATTTTAGAATTTTCGTGTTTTGACTGTACAATGTAGGTCTGAGTATGTTAGTGGGCCTTTGGAAGGCCCAAGAGTAAATTTAACCCAAGGTAATTTCAGAATTTTCAATTTTAGAGAGAGAGGGTTTTGGCGTTATGGGCTTTTAAAATAAAGGTGGTAAAGTGATGTGAGCACACCCGGGGCATCCTCGAATGCACACCAAGAATCAATCAAGCTTCCAAAAGGCCCCATGACTCGAGCTCGAACCAAGCAAATTCAAGATATTATATCAGCCTTTGTGTTGTACATTTGGGATGATAACAAGGTCCATGACGTTGGAGGAGCTAAGGACAACTCCTTGAAGACTCCATGCACCATTTTGCAATCCGATCTCAACTCCTCTCCGGCTCCCCATGCGCCATTCAGCTCACATCAGCTCACTTGAGCTTATTTTAGCTCGTTTGAGCTTGAATTTAGCTTATTTCAGCTCATTCCTTTTTCATTTCAATAAACTAAGTTTCATTTTAGCTTTTAATTAAGTTTGCTACAGCTCATGCCGAATTCCCTAGCTCAACTTAGCTAACTAAGTGTTTTTGACTATTTGAGCTAGCCGAATTTAATATGATAGTTGACTTATAATTATTATGTCCAAATTTAGTTAGTGTCATTAAGTTGTTTAGTTACTGTTTTAAATTATAATTATATGAATAGTTGTGTGTTATTTAATTATTTTATTTAATTATGTAGGTTAGCCAAATGTGGAAGATTCATTCATGACAAGGTGCATGAACGGAAATGTTCATTGAACGGGAAGATACATGCATGGATCTGTTCAATGTTTGGAAGCCATACATTCATGTACATGGAAGGTTAATGCATATTGAAAGGTGCATCTCCCTTGGACGGCACACATGCATGAATGGAGGATAATTAATGCAAGTGCATGAACGGCTAGGTTCAAGCCTCCTTCCAAGTTCCATGTACAACCGATGCATGTGGAGGACCCTTGGGGTTTTCTAAGCACCTATTCAGCCAAGAGACACCTCTTGGGAGTTTCATGCACACCTTGGCCGAACCTAGACAACCTGTTGAGCTACCAACGGTGTACATTCATCAAGTGATTAAAGCTCATGCATGAAGCTGTCAAAACACATCCCCATCAGCTGAATCAAGACTAGATAATTAATGTGTTCATTCTAGAATATTCTAGCTAGTTCATGATCGAATTTTCTTAGCCTTTAAGCTAGTTAATTTGTCCATTCGGTTACTACATAATTGCCTTTAAATAGTTTGTTGATTTCATTGTAAAAGGACTTTTGTCAAATTTGTTAATGAACATTGTTCTTGTGAGGTTGCTTCCTCTCATATCTCGTACAAGTTTCGAACGACTTATCTGGCTTGTGCTAATGGCGTCAATCGTCTTGTTTTGAACTTATCACCAATTTTGGTATGGCGTTCACCTATCCATCTATCCATATTTTTCACCTTAACAATATAGGAATCGGGGTGACACTTCTTAGTGTTGAATCATTCCTGACGTTGAGTTCATTTTTCCATTCCCATCTTTTAAATTTCTTTCTTGTTAACCCAAGCTAAGCCTTCTATCCTTCATCAAACTTTGCTACCCTTAACCGAACCTATTACTAAAATTACCCTTCTTGAAACCTTCCGCTATCCTATTCTAATTCTTTTACTACTATTGCTAAAATTCAAGGCATGAATGACTCTCTCAAACTACGATCGGGCAACTACGTGAATTCGACTCATCTACCCAAGCTGGATCATATCATTTGGTATCAGAGCTTGTAAATCGAAAGGCACCGATGTTCGTATTAGGATCGAACTAGGTTCGTTGTAAAAAAATTGAAAAAAAATTAAGTTGTATTTTCATTTTTATCATTGTAAAAGTGCTATATTAAAAGTTGTAAAAAAAAAGAAATACGAAATTATAAAAAGAAAAAAAAAAGGTGAAGTGCTCAGTTTCTTCTCTGTTGTTTATCATTGTTTCAATATAAAAAATAATCTTTTCATCAAATTTTAACCCCCATTTCCAAAACGCCACACTATACCAAAAAAAAGTTTTCTTTTAGCCTACCCGTACACCACACGTTTTTAACCCTTGTAACTATTTTGAAGCCGACCCCAAAGCACCAAGACGAGTCAAGAGAAACAAACTACGAGGTTATGAGAGTAAGCTTGAGTGGTAAAAAGGCTAGAGAGTATGAGAGCATTCGAGAGTTGAAAAGCCTAAAACGAGTGCAAACACGAGTGGAGTGCTCATCCATTATTTTCTTTCCGAGTGAAATAGTGAGGTTTGTGGTGAGGATTTAATCATTTGGTTCTATTTTAATCATTTTTTTCTCTAAATCATGTTGCAAGAAGAATTTTCAGAATTTGAATTCAGTATTTGTTGAAAGAGATGGAGTGCATGCTCGATCGAAGAATTGAGCTGATCCAAGAAAAACTAGATCATCGAGCTAGAACCCAACGAGAGCAAATTAGTCCAAGTGAAAGGACAAAAATGAGAGTGCCAAGGAGACAAACATCCAATGAATGTTCAAGAAGAGATTCTTATCGTGAATCCTATTCCTCGAGGAATCCAAGACAAAAAGTAGCAAACTTTGAGTCTGAGATCTTTCAAGATGACGAACAAGAAAGTATAAGTTATTCGACATATGCCTCAAAGAAATCATCTGCAAAGGAGTCCTTACGAAGGAGTGAACGTGAATCCTATGTAAATCATTCCATTCATACCCGACAAAGCTTATTTCATTTTGATTCTTTTGTTTTATCTTTATTTTGTAGAGAAAGGAAGCGAGAAAAAGAAATAAAAAAAAGAGAGAGACAAGAAAATATTATGAGAGAAAATGAGAGAATTTTGAATGAAATCAAGAAAAGAAAAAAAGAAACAAAAGAAAATGAGTGTGAAAGAACAGAAAATGAGAGGAAAAAGAAAAATGAAATTTAAAAAGAATGTGAGAAGAAAAAGAAATTGAGTCTGAAGAGAGAAAAGATATTGAGCAAGAAACGAGTGTTGTCGATGAAAAAGAAATGAGAAAAAGAGATGCAAGAGAGCAAGAAAAAGTGAGGAGTGTTCCTACTAACCTACATGTGAGATTTCCTCGTGCTACTCCTTTTCAGGTTTCTGAAGATCCGAGCAAAGAATTTCGACTTCAATACCTGTCCGAGGAGAAAAGGTTTACGTTGATTGAAAGAGGTAACACTCTTAGCAATCCTCGTTCGCCTTTGCCAAAAGGTAAGCAAGGTATGAGTTTTAAAGTTTTTAAAACACATCAGCCTCATTTGATTGTTGACAGAAACTTTATTAATGTTTTGGGTTTTGAAAAGCACTTGTACCATGACATGGTTGATTATTCTTTCTTGATTAGTAATGATTTGATTGTTTCAAGTGTTGATAACAAAAATGTTGCTCATAAAGTATGTGTTGTTGACGAGTATGTCGGTGAAGTAATCATTAATCGGCAATCGCAAGGTTTGGTTATGCAAGATAATGAGTTATATAAACCTTTGTGTTTGCTTGATTGTGGAGAAAATGTGTGGACGAGATTTGAAACATATGAATGTTTAAAAACTTGCATGTCTAATTTTCCTTTGATTCGTTTGTGTGATAAAACGTTGACTTGTAAAATGCCTAGTTCATTTGATTTTGATGATGGTTGTTTAATGCTATGGTCTAAGGGATTCGAACATCATTTGCATACTCATAACTTTAGTTTGTTTCATTTTCCTACCATGTTGACAGCCAATAAATATTCAAGTCAATGTGAATGGTAAGCAAAAACTTCGTTTTTGATCCCTGATTTTTATTCTTTATTGATGATTAACGGACTTGATTCAAGGATTTTTATTTTGAGATTCTAACTCATCGAAAGTTTTGTTACTCTGGATCAATATTACTTGAAATCAAGCCTTTTGAATTTCGTGTGAATGGATGTGTAAACCATTTGTGCTTATTTGATGTTTTGTCTTTAAATCTAAACATGAAGTTGTGGATTTGTGAAAAGTTGCAAATGTTAAATCAAAGTTTTGGTTTTATATCGTTGTTCATAGAATTTGAGTCGTGGACTTTTGATGTTCAAAATTTTGAGTCACGAATGCTTCATGGATCTAGTTTGTTTTCAACAAAGAACAAGGTAAGATTCACTTTTACTTTTGATCCCGGCATTGGTTTATTTGCCCAAGTTTGGCTTAAGAAGCTGGAGCGAGATTGTATGTTCTTAATTTAGTGTTTCCCTAAAATTCTTCTTTATTTTGTTGTTAAAACTTTGAAATGGCCTATCCAAAAAGAAGAAGGACATGTGACTAATATTTTGTCTTTTCGAGTCTTGTGTGACTTTCAGGTTATTGTGAGCCATTCTACCCCATTTGACAACCAAGGGCCTAGTGACGACGAACGCTTTTTCGCAAGCAAATGGCCCGACTTGAGGACAAGTCACTTTGAAGATGGGGGGAATGATGTGAGCACACCCGGGGCATCCTCGAATGCACACCAAGAATCAATCAAGCTTCCAAAAGGCCCCATGACTCGAGCTCGAACCAAGCAAATTCAAGATGTTATATCAGCCTTTGTGTTGCACATTTGGGATGATAACAAGGTCCATGACATTGGAGGAGCTAAGGACAACTCCTTGAAGACTCCATGCACCATTTTGCAATCTGATCTCAGCTCCTCTCCAGCTCCCTATGCGCCATTCAGCTCACATTAGCTCACATCAGCTCACTTGAGCTCATTTTAGCTCGTTTGAGCTTGAATTTAGCTCGTTTCAGCTCATTCCTTTTTCATTTCAATAAACTAAGTTTTATTTTAGCTTTTAATTAAGTTTGCTATAGCTCATGTCGAATTCCCTAGCTCAACTTAGCTCACTAAGTGTTTTTGACTATTTGAGCTAGCCGAATTTAATATGATAGTTGACTTATAATTATTATGTCCAAATTTAGTTAGTGTCATTAAGTTGTTTAGTTACTGTTTTAAATTATAATTATATGAATAGTTGTGTGTTATTTAATTATTTTATTTAATTATGTAGGTTAGCCGAATTTGGAAGATTCATTCATGACAAGGTGCATGAACGGAAATGTTCATTGAACAAGAAGATACATGCATGGATCGGTTCAATGTTTGGAAGCCATACATTCATGTACATGGAAGGTTAATGCATATTGAAAGGTGCACCTCCCTTGGACGGCACACATGCATGAATGGAGGATAATTAATGCAAGTGCATGAACAGCTAGGTTCAAGCCTCCTTCGAAGTTCCATGTACAACCGATGCATGTGGGAGGACCCTTGGGGTTTTCTAAGCACCTATTCGGCCAAGAGACACCTCTTGGGAGTTTCATGCACACCTTGGCCGAACCTAGACAACCCGTTAAGCTACCAAAGGTGTACATTCATCAAGTGATTAAAGCTCATGCATGAAGCTGTCCAAACACATCCCCATCAGCTGAATCAAGACTAGATAATTAATGTGTTCATTCTAGAATATTCTAGCTAGTTCATGACCGAATTTGCTTAGCCTTTAAGCTAGCTAATTTGTCCATTCGGTTACTACATGATTGCCTTTAAATAGTTTGTTGATTTCATTGTAAAAGGACTTTTGTCAAATTTGTTAATGAGCATTGTTCTTATGAGGTTGCTTCCTCTCATATCTCGTACAAGTTTCAAACGACTTATCTGGCTTGTGCTAATGGCATCAATCGTCTTGTTTTGAACTTATCACCAATCTTGGTGTGGCGTTCACCTATCCATCTATCCATATTTTTCACCTTAACAATATAGGAATCGGGGTGACACTTCTTAGTGTTGAATCATTCCTGACGTTGAGTTCATTTTTCCATTCCCATCTTTTAAATTTCTTTCTTGTTAACCCAAACTGAGCCTTCTATCCTTCATCCAACTTTGCTACCCTTAACCGAACCTATTACTAAAATTACCCTTCTTGAAACCTTCCGCTATCCTATTCTAATTCTTTTACTACTATTGCTAAAATTCGAGGCATGAACGACTCTCTCGAACTACGATCAGGCAACTACGTGAATTTGACTCATCTACCAGGGAGAGATCACATCAATAAGCCACAAGAAGATTTGTGGTAAAGTGGCATGTGACATCACATAGGTGTTTGGCGACTGTGTGTGGATGTTTAGGGGGAGCTAAGGTTCAAGTCGCAAGGTAAGTTAATTAGGGTATTTATTTTTGTGAACAGGAAAGGTAGGTAGTGGAACATAGTGGAACTTTGTTAGGAGGAATTTGAGCTGTTCAGGGGATTGAGTAAGGGAGAGATAAGAGAGGAAATTTAGGAGCTGATCAAGGAGCTTGGTGTTGGCTGAATGTTGGACTCTTGAGGAGCAAGAGTTGGTCGGCCAAGGGTCTCTAGTATAGGCAAATTTGGCTAGGTCTCTGAAGTAGCAATTTCAGCATTATGGAAGTTTTGTGCCATTTCTTTGTAGCTTTTCCTTTAGGGTTTCGGTTTAGTCTTCTTTTGGCTTGCCGAAATAAGGTATTGTGCTTAGGGTTTTTCTCTTTTCCCTTCCATTTTGCTAGTATCCGAAACTTGGAACACCTCATAACTCTCTGTGCCGTTTTCCCTTCCCATAACCGAATACTAAAGCCCTTCTCACCTTTCTTTCTTCCATCTTTTCCTTTTCCCTATAGCCGAACCTATACTCCCCTCTCTTTTGTCACTTTCAACAATTTCTTTTCTCCATTGTTCCTCAATTGGCCGAATCTATCATCCTTTTCCTTCTCTTCTTCTCTTCATTTATTCCCTTCACATCTAGGAGGCCAAATCTTACTATAGCCAAACCTCTTTCCCTTTTTCTTTAAGAAGCCGAAACCTTCTTACTTGTGGTATTGGAAGCCGAATGTTTGGCTACTTGAACCTGTTTCTTCTTATAACCACGGTAGATCGGGATTAATGTCATAGATAGGAACACTCTTTTGGGCAGAACAATGATTGGTAAGTATTCGAACAACTTTCATTAGTTACTTATGCTTTAAGGTAAAGCCAAAACCCCTTAAGGGTGGCTAACATTTGGACTAAGGGCATATTGGCCTCTTTCTTTTGGTTTTGTGTGCGCTAGAGTGGACAAGGGGGACATTCAGAAAAGGGCTTTGAAGGCTAACACTGTTGGACATCTAGATCTAGTCCATATTTCGGCAGTAAGAACTTTAGGAACTAAGGCAATGTTGGCCGAGTATGGTAAAGAGATTAGTACGTATTTTGTTTTTCATATGTAGTCTGACATATTAGTAACTCAATTGTAGGCAGATCGTGTATGGATCTCACCAATGTATCGTTACAGATCAGGTGTGTAAACGACACCCACTTATAGACTAGATCGGCAAAAGCCAAAAAGCCAAAATGCCGAAGAGCCGGTATTTTGTGGACTTATGAGCGTGCGAGTGCTCGTGAGATAGTTGTTTGTTAATCTCGGTAATCTCAAGAGGTAAGCTTGCAGAGTGCACAATTTTGTGCACTTCGGTATATTTGGGATTAATAGGCCGAAATTGGGTTAATGGGCCAACGGGCCCAATTCAGTAAAAACACTCGGTAAGTGTTTCTGTTAATATGGTAATGGCTGTAATATGCATGAAAATCCTAAAATAGTAAATTTACTAAAATACCCTAAAGTATGAAAATTACCATTATACCCCTAGGTGCAAAGTGACCGTTATACCCCTAGGGTTAATTTTGACTGGAATGCATGATATTCTGATTCTGTATGTTGTATGCCATGACATGTATATCTGTTGCATGGGATATGGGTTATATTGATGGAGGAAGCGTTCTGGTGGCTATGCCACAAATATCTATTCTGGTGGCTCTGCCACAATATCTGTATCTGGTGACTCTGTCACAATATCTATTCTGGCAGCCATGCTGCAAATTCTGTAGTGTGTAGCAGATGGGTGGGTCGAGTTGTCTCCCCACATGGTGTAAGGTTGGTACGGGGGTGTATACGGATGGATATGGGTTGGGTTTTCTGCATGCATGATATTTTTGTTCTGTACCTGTTGATACGAGCTCACCTCGACTTGAGTTGAGTCGTTTGTAGATTGCCGATCGTCTACAAGAAAGCTTCGTCAGAAATAAAAGGGAAGGTTAATTCGGATTGAGTTAAGGGAAGTTGAGGAAATGGACGTAATGGTATGAAAGGTAAGAATGAAATGGTATTATGAAATGGTACAAACGGAATGAACGGTTTAGGTACAATTTGGAAAATGAAAAAAAAATGTGTCGAACAAAAGAAGGGCAAACAAGAACCAATACCGATTTGGTATCGACCCGTTGTTTATAGGCTCTCTTTAGTTCGGTTTGGGTATGGTAAGGGAAACCTCGACCCACTATCTAACAAGATAGGAACCTCAGTATAAAGGGTTTTGAATGCCACACTAAAACTAGTGATAAGTTCGGTTTCGTAAAGAAAGAGGTTGACGCCACTACTAGGTAGATAAGCCAACGAAAATCTTAAACGAGACTTAGAGAAGAAGTTCTTACCAGAAAAAAAATTCAGTTTTTATAAAATTTGCCAAAAGTCCTTTACAAAGTAACACAAGCCAAATTTATAGTGAATACAAGGGATAGCCGAATAGGCTCTTGAGGTAGCTAAATGGTTAGCTGAAAATTCCAGAATTTCTAATAAAGCTTCCTTGAAGTTTCTTGTGCATGGAGAACGGCAAGGGGCAGCTTCTAGATACCTTGATTTAATAGGAAAATAGAATGGATTGTTTGGGAGCTGAAAATGCAATCAATAGGTTCAGCCAAATGCTTGAATTGGATTTAATGCTGCTGCTTGGTTCATCCGAATGTACATGCGATTAAGGAGTTGTCTTGGGTAGCCAAACGATCTTCTTGAAGAGTTGCTGCATGGGTTGGCCGAATGGTCACTTAGGGAACACCAAATGATCAGCACACCATCTTTAAATCATTCATGCACCTATGCCGTCCAAGGGTAATGTACCTACAACAATTAAAGCAGCAAATTAAATCCCTTTTAGACACATTAATTCGGCAACATAAAACAAACAAATCCTGCACCATAAATTAGGCTGGACATAATTAATCTTTGTAATAGTTAAGACATATTTAATTGGTCCTATTTAATGAAGCACTTAATTTAGAACATAATTAAAACATGTCCAGATTATGACAAATTAATTATTAAAACTAAATAACTAATTTAACTAACAGCAACTTAAATGATTTATTCCAGCATAAGAAACTCAATAATGAAATGAGCTGATTTGAGCTGATTTGAGCTTGAAGGAGAATGCATGGGTCGCTCGACTTGTTGGTCCAAAAGCTTTCGATAAGTCCAGCAACGGTTTCACCCCAAACTCTATCAACTAATGCTGTTGTTGTGTCTTTGAATCTCTTTGCTCGAGCTCAAGTAATCGGTCCTACAGGCAACTCAAGGGGATCTATATTGGCAACTGGCAGCTCGAAAGGTGTGGTCGTATCATCCCCCCTCTCTTCGAAGCGATTTGCCCCCAAATTGTCACCTATATCATAAAAAGAAAGATCAGCTACATTAAAGGTAGCACTTACATTGTACTCACCTGGGAGATCAAGTTTATAAGAATTATCATTTATTCGTTCCAAAACTTGAAATAGCCCATCTCCTCTAGGCAACAACTTCGACTTTCGCTGAGCCGGAAATCTTTCCTTTCGCATATGAACCCACACCCGATCTCCGGGTTCAAATATGACTTGTTTTCGCCCTTTGTTGGCCATGCGCACATATTGCTCCGTCCTAGCCTCGATATTAGCTTTGACCTTTTGATGCAATTGTTTCACATAGTCCGCTTTCCTCTTGGCATCTACATTAACAATTTGATCGTTAGGTAATGGAATTAAATCAAGAGGAGATAAAGGATTAAAACCGTAAACTATTTCAAATGGAGAGAATTTCGTAGCAGAGTGAATGGTTCGGTTATAGGCAACTCTATATGAGGCAGGCATTCCTCCCACGATTTGAGATTTTTATGGACGATGGCCCGTAGTAAAGTGGATATTACACGGTTCACCACCTCGATTTGTCCATCCGTTTGAGGATGACATGTCGTAGAGAATAAGAGCTCCGTGCTTAGCTTGCTCCAAAGTGTCCTCCAAAAATGGCTAAGAAATTTTACATCACGGTCGGACACTATCGTCTTCGGAATTCCATGCAACCTGACAACTTCTTTAAAGAAAAGGTTAGCAATATTAACAAAGATCATCGGTTTCGAACAAGCAATAAAATGTGACATTTTTGAAAATCGATCTACTACAACAAATATGGAATCTTTTCCGGTTTGAGTTCGCGGTAGACCTAATATAAAATCCATTGAAAGATCAACCCAAGGCCCTTCGGGAATAGGAAAAGGCATGTACAGCCCATGTGGGTTAACCTTTGATTTTGCCTTCTTACAGACCAAGCATCGCGAACATATTTTCTCGACATCCCGTTTCATCCGTGGCCAAAAGAAGTGTTCTTGCAGCATGGCCAAGGTCTTTGCAATGCCAAAATGACCCATGAGACCACCACCATGTGCCTTGAGTACTAGCAACTCTCACACATAGCTTTGTGGAATACAGAGCTTACCTTCTCGAAAAAGGAAGTCATCGAACCTGAAAAACTTATCAACAGCAGCATGTTCACACAATTTATAAACATCTCCAAAATCAGCATCAGAGTTATACAAATCTTTCAAAAATGCAAACCCAAGCAGTTTTGAATCCAAATGATTTAACAGGGTATATCAACGAGATAGTGCATCGGCCACAATATTTTCCTTACCGTTTTTGTACCGTATATCATAAGGAAAGAATTCAAGAAACTCTACCCACTTTGCGTGCCTTTTGTTGAGCTTGTGTTGGCCTTTGATGTGCTTGAGCGATTCATGGTCCGAATGGATGACAAACTCCTTCGGCCACGAATAATGTTGCCACGTTTCCAATGCCCGGATCAAAGCGTACATTTCCTTATCATATGTGGGATAATTCAATGGTGTACCACTTAGCTTTTCACTAAAATATGCCACGAGCTTCCCTTCTTGGGTCAACACAGCACCAATCCCGATACCTGAGGCATCACACTCAATTTCAAATGTTTTATCAAAATTAGGTAATATGAGTAATGGAGCATTAGTTAAATGATCTTTAAGTGAAATGAAAGATTTTTCTTGCTCCTCGCTCCAATAGAAAGCAGAATTCTTTTTAATCACGCTCGTGAGAGGTGCGGCCAATGTGTTGAAATTTGGGACGAACCGACGATAGAAACTCGCCAAGCCATGGAAACTTCGCACTTGGCTTATGCTGGTCGGTCTAGGCCACTCTCGGATGGCTTTCACCTTTTCTTGTTAAACTTGAAGTCCTTGCGAGTTGACAACAAATCCTAGAAAAACAACTTGGTCAGAACAAAACGTGCATTTCTTAAGATTGGCATATAAAGTTTCCTTTCGCAACACATCAAGAACAGCTCGTAAATGCTTCAAGTGATCATCTAAGGATCTACTATATACAAGAATATCGTCAAAGTAAACCACACAAAATTTACCAATGAAAGCTCAGAGAACATGGTTCATTAAACGCATAAAGGTACTAGGAGCATTAGTAAGACCGAATGGCATTACCAACCACTCGTACAAACCGTGTTTAGTTTTAAATGCTATTTTCCACTCATCTCCCTCGCGCATCCGTATTTGATGGTAACCGCTTTTGAGGTCAATTTTGGAGAACAACTGAGCGCCACTTAGTTCGTCGAGCATATCATCTAGGTGCGGTATTGGATGACGATACTTAATCGTGATTTTGTTCACGGCGCGACAGTCAACGCACATGCGCCACGTCCCATCCTTTTTTGGCACCAACAAAACAGGAACAGCGCATGGACTAAGGCTCTCGCGGATGAATCCCTTTTCAAGGAGTTCATTCACTTATTTTTGCAGCTCCTCGGTTTCCTCGAGATTACTACGATAAGCCGGTCGGTTTGGTATAGACGCACCAGGAATGAAGTCGTTTTGATGTTCTATTCCCCGAATAGGTGGTAAGCCACTCGGAACTTCGTCGAGAAATACATCTTCGAATTCCTGCAAAAGAGAGACAACAGAAGAAGGCAAAGCAGCATCTAATTCATTAGTATTCAAATATGATTCCTTGTACATGAGTACAAGTATAGGCTGCCTCAACATAAAGGATTTTCGAATGTCGCTCCCTTTCGCATAAACACTCATTTTTGCACTCATATTTTCCTCACTCTTTTGTTTTTCTTGTTCCTTACTCTTTTCTCTCATTTTTACAACTTGTTTCCCTCGTTTCTTTTCACTCACTTTTTCACACACCTTTTCACTCTTTTCTTTTTTTTCAATCTCTTTAAATTTTTCAATTGAATCACGCAGCCTCACTTGATCTTCGTATACTTGTCTCGGTGTCAAAGGCGCTAAAGTGATGTTCTTGTCTAAATGCTTGAAGGTGTATCGGTTGGTGTAGCCACCATGTACCACCTTTCGATCAAATTGCCATGGACAGCCTAACAAAAGGTGCCCGACATGCATGGGAACCAAGTCGCAAAGAACTTCATCGTTGTATTTTCTGATGGAAAACGGCACCAATACTTGTTTTGTCACCTTCAACTCCCCACCATCATTAAGCCATTGAAGCTTATACGGACAAGGGTGCTTTGTTGTGGCCAAGCCGAGTTTCTCCACCATTAACGTACTAGCAACGTTTGTACAACTCCCGCCATCCACGATAAGGCTACACACCTTGCCTTGCACAAGGCAGCACGTATGGAAGATATTCTCGCATTGTTGTTCATTCTCCGCGCTTTGTACACTTAGGCTACGTTTGATTACAAGGATTTCACCTTCGACGGCATATTCAAGATCGCCTTCTTCATCACTGACAGGGGTGTCAGATTCTTCTTCTTTCTCATCTTCCGACTTGATTTCTCCGCCAGCGCTCATCACCATCGTTCTTCGGTTAGGGCATTGACTAGCGATGTGCCCTCGCCCCAAACACTTAAAGCACTTGATGTCCCTCGTGTGATTCGGGTTGGCAACTTCTTTTCCTTTGCTTGATTCACCAATGGGCTTGTTAAACTTTGCAGGATGGTGTTGTTCCTTCGGGCGATTAGGAAAGTCCTTTTTGCTCGTACCTTGTCCCCACTTTGAGTTGTTTGCAGGGTTGACATAGGCCCGAACAGAACTTTTCTTCTTGAGTTGTTTTTCAACTTTAATCGCAACATGAACCATGTCGGTCACCTCGACATAGTGTTGAAGCTCCACCACGTTAGCAATCTCTCGATTTAGTCCGGCTAAGAACCTAGCCATGGTTACCTCGTGATCTTTTTCCACATTCACACGAATCATTGCTATTTCCATCTCTTTAAAATAATCCTCCACGCTCCGATGGCCTTGCGTAAGGTTTTGCAACTTTTGGTATAATTCCCGATGGTAATAAGACGGGATAAATCTCTTTCTCATCACTGCCTTCATCTCTTACCATGTTGAGATTGGTCTCTCTCCATTTTGTCTTTGACTTGTTGTTAATTGGTCCCACCACACCATGGCGTAGTCGGAGAATTCGATGGCCACCAACTTGACTTTCTTGGCCTCCGAGTAGTTATGGCAGTCGAACACCAATTCTATTTTCTTTTCCCACTCCAAATACACCTCCGGATTAGATTTGCCTTGGAAGGGCGGTATGGAGAGCTTAATGTTCTTCAAATCATCATCTACTCGGCCTCGATCCCTTTGACCCCGGTTCCGCTGACCTCGGCATCGCTCACTTTGGTTTGATCCTTGGTCACTTTCTAAATCACTTGGGTCATACATCTCGTCTTCAACTGGCCTTGCTCGTCCTCTATCACGTCTAGGGCCTTGAGGCGTTCTTTCTCGTCGCCCCCTCTCTTCTACTCGGTCTAGTCTCTCATTTATGGACTCAAGTTCGATGCGGAACATATGTTGGATTTCCCTTAGGAGTGCTTGCTGGCCAAGATCAGGAACTCCTCCGCCACCTGGAGCCACGTTCCTTAAAGGTTGTCTTGGTAGTCCTTTATTCATGTTACGTTCCGGACTTCGCAACATGTTGTAACCTCACTACAAACCTCACAAGATCTCTCGGAAAGAAAAAATGTTGGCACGCTCATTTGGCTTTTACCTCCTCTCGAATGCGCTCACTCACTCGTGCCTTTTTCCACTCCTTTCTTCTCTTATAACCTCGTAAAGGATTTACTAAACTTGATTTTCTAGTTTGTGAGTCGGTTTAAAAAGGGTAACAATGGGGGGTGCGTATAGGTTTAAGGTTGGCTGAAAGAACAGAAAATTGGGTAAGAAGGTGTGGCGCGCATATGGGGTTTAGAACAGAAGCTGGATCGGGAAACTATATCAAATCAAGGCTTGACATTCAAATAGCAAACGAATTGCATAAACACACTTTTTTTTTGTTCGAATTTTTTTCGAATTTTTTTTGAATTTTTTTAACTTGTATAACTTTTTTTTGCACTATATCGACAAACTAAATACAATAGAAACACTTCTGTATGCGATTTTTTTTTCTCCGGCTGCGTAGATTTTTGTTTTTGTAGTAACATCAACAAACTAATCAAAATGGGAAAACTTTGGTATACGAAATTTTTTTTCTATACTTTTTTTTCCGGATCCTACCTCGGGAATGCTCCGCTTCGAACGTCTAAGCTTCTCATTTTAAGTAGCTCTGATACCAAATGATATGAGCTCGCCTCGACTTGAGTTGAGTCGTTTGTAGATTGCCGATCGTCTACGAGAAAGCTTCGTCGAAAATAGAAGGGAAGGTTAATTCAAATTGAGTTAAGGGAAGTTGAGGAAATGGACGTAATGGTATGAAAGGTAAGAATGAAATGGTATTATGAAATGGTACGAACGGAATGAACGGTTTAGGTACTTTTGGCAAATTTTATAAAAACCAAATTTTTGTTCTGGTAAGAACTTCTTCTCTAAGTCTCGTTTAAGATTTTCGTTGGCTTATCTACCTAGTAGTGGCGTCAACCTCTTTCTTTACGAAACTGAACTTATCACTAGTTTTAGTGTGGCATTCAAAACCCTTTATACCGAGGTTCCTATCTTGTTAGATAGTGGGTCGAGGTTTCCCTTACCATACCCAAATCGAACTAAAGAGAGCCTATAAACAACGGGTCAATACCAAATCGGTATTGGTTCTTGTTTGCCCTTCTTTTGTTCGACACATTTTTTTTTCATTTTCCAAATTGTACCTAAACCATTCATTCCGTTCGTACCATTTCATAATACCATTTCATTCTTACCTTTCATACCATTACGTCCATTTTCTCAACTTCCCTTAACTCAATCCGAATTAACCTTCCCTTCTATTTCTGACGACGCTTTCTCGTAGACGATCGGTAATCTACAAACGACTCAACTCAAGTCGAGGCGAGCTCGTATCACCTGTTATGGGCCTATGGACTTCATTCTGAATTTTGTATAGGGCTAAGGCCCAACTTAATCTGTTTCTGTGGTTTGAACTGATTTGGACTATGGTTGAGTTATTTTACACACTGAGTTTTCCAAACTCTCCCCCTCTTAATTTCATCCATGCAGGAAATCCCCAATCATAGTGGACTTGAAGCTGTGAGGGATTCAGAGTGGCCACATGTTCTGCAAATTTGGTTCTCTTCAGGTGTTTTGACCAGCCTTTACTTACTTTAATTGTTTAAGGTTTTTAAGTTGTAATAAGGCCACTCGTAAATTTTATGGTTTTCTTAATTACTTTACTTATACTCGATTTAAACTGTTAGATTCAGGCTGTGTGGGTTTTGTTCAAAATTCATAAACGATTTCAAAACACAACGAGCGTAACAAATGGATAACCTAAAGACTTAATTAATCAGTATTCTTTTCTTAGTCAACAATTAACCATTATTTTACAAAATCACCCTGATTACCATAAACAAAGAACACAATCAACCGTAAGTCAATGTGACACGTCAGACTTGGCCGTAATGTTTGGGCCGAGTTTGGGGTGTTACATCTACAAAGTGAATAACATCATATATTTATAGCCTAAAGTGAATAACATCACCCTTGGCAGCTCATTGGACTTTTAGAATCGGCTAGAACATGCTAGAATAGGCCATAGAGATTTCCTTGAAGCTTCCCTTTTGCTAATACTTGAAAGAACTTATCCATCTGATGCGATCACGCCCCATGGTTTAGCTAGCTCGAGCAAGGATTCTATAGTGCTACCACAAGGTCCTATTACTCGAGCTTGAGCCAAGAACTTTAAGGAGTCTATCACAGCTTTTGTAGCTCAACTTTGGAATGAAATGCTAATAGGATACTCCGAGAAAGTTGATTCCAGCTCCTTGAACTCACCTTGCAATTACCTGCAAGTCCAGCTTAGCTCATCGAGCTCACCACCAGCTCAAGCAAGTTTCCATTCAACTCAAAACCAGCTCACTAGCTTGGAATCAGCTCACTTCCAGTTCCCTAGCTCGGGTCCAGCTCACTACCAGCTCATGAGTCCAAAGCCCAGCTTGGTTTTAGCTCATGAGTTGAATTCTAGCTCATGAAGACTACTCTGACTTCATTTGACTACTATTAAATTTTTATTTAATAAGTTCATTAATTAGTTAATTAATAAACCACATATTAAATTTAGTTCATATTAGTTTTATTAAATATGTCTTAAAAGTGTTTATAGATGTTAATTAATTTGTCATAACCGAATATAATGTTTACATTGTGTTCACATTAGCTTGAATTAATTCTGTTCACATTTTCTTGTAGTAACTCAATGGACTTATGGAGCATGAAGCAGCATGTCTTTCTTGGAGGTGCATGAACGGTTAAGAGCTTTGAATCTCCTAGGTGCATGTTCGGCTAAGTGCATGTATGGCCACATTCAATGTGTTCAAGGTTCATGAATGTTTCCATTCATGTATGGTGTGCTACTCCTTCATTTTCCAAGTGACTATTCGGCTAAAAGGAGGCTTCCCATTACTTCATACATGTGGCCGAACATCTCCCTCCATGAACCTTAAAATTCCGTTCACATTATGTTCACATGGCATGGCCTTTCAATTCAAAGTGTTCACACCTATGGACTCTTTAAGAGTTGGCATTCACACAATTAATTCCCAACTCTTCACCAAGTAACATGAATTGATTGCCTCAATTATTCAAGTTGGCCGAACCTAGCTAATGTCCAAGGGAGTCTCTCATTCATGATTCATTTCCTTAAGCATGAAGAACCTTCAAGACATCTCCACCATAGTCGAATCTGGTCATGAACATCAAAGGACTTCTTTCTAGAATTTTCAAGATGCATTCATGAGACTTTTACTTAATTATTAAGTATGTAAAGTGTCCATTCGGCTAGCTAGTCTTTAGGCTATAAATACTTGTTATTTTTCTTTGTGAACGAACTTTTTGGACTTTTGTTAATGTTATGCTGCCAAAATTGTGAGGCAAAAATTTTCTCAAATTTCGTTCAAAGATTCGATTGGCTTCCTAGTGCTTTAGTTGTGTCAACCGTTGTTCTTTGTCGAAACTGAACTTATCACTACTCGTAGTGTGGTGTTCAAACATACCGAGGTTCCTATCTTGTTAGATAGTGGGTCAAGGTTTCCCTTTACCAAACCCAAACCAAACTAAAGAGATCCTATAAACAATGGGTTGATACCAAATCGATATTGGTTCTTGTTTGCACTTTTTGTTCAACCCCATTTCTTCATTTACCAAATTGTACCTAAACTAGCCATTCCGTTCATACCATTTCGTTCTTACCCTTCATACCATTACGTCCATTTCTTCAATTTCCCTTACCTAAATCCGAACTTTCAATTCTTCTTACCTATCCCAATCCGAACCAAAACCAATATCCCTCTTTCCTTTTTCGTACTAATTCAATAAACCAACTTCCAAACCCAATCTAATTCTTCCATCTTCTTTAAACTTCTTTCTCGCCCTTCTTTCTCTTATCCGACCTTTTAATTAAACCTAACGTAACTTCTTGTCAATGATCGGGCACACTATTACGACTCGACTCTTTCGAGGCAGATCGTATCACCACCTTCTTTAACTAGATTCGACCGAATACTTGAAGAGAGAGGGAAGAGTGCTTCGTGAGCTGAACAGTCATGTAGTATTTAAATAAAGCTTGGAAAAAGTCAATGGACAACTCCCTTGGTTCAGCCGAATACTTAATGAAGAAGCATGCCCATTTATCTTCACTAGGCGTCACTTTTAATGGTGGCTGCTGGAATTAAATCCTAATGGCTTTTGCTTTCAACGAAAAGGTAGCTTCTTTATTGTTCCAACAGCTTCTTAAATTCTTTGCTAATCACGAGTTACATTCATTGTGCCGCCCATTGCTTGGGAAAAGAATTCGGCAGCCACTTGAATGATGTCCCACGCATGCTACTACTTTAATTCGGTAGCAACCATGCATCATAAATTCGGCTGGGCAAAGTAGCAACATGAATTAAATTCATGTTAAACACATTAAATTCGGCACATTAAACCTGCAGCAATGTTAAGACAATTTAAGTTCATGTTTTAATCACAAATACATTAATAACATGTCTAAACAAGGACACATTTATGACTCACGTTTAATGCTAGGACAACCATTAAATTCGGCCTAGACAAATAAGCAGTAGCTAATTAATTTGTCCTAAACTAAGACACATTAAACTTTATTTAGTATATGACATATTTAATATTTTAAATTAATATGTTCAGATTTAAGACACCTTAAATTAACTAATTGTTGAAGCTGAATTTTAACTAATTAACTAACACATTAATTAAATTTATTCCAGCCACATAAAAAAATTAAAAATATGGAAATGAGATCAAACGAGCTTGTTTAAGCTGAATCAAGCTCGTTGAATTGAGCACACGAACTCATTGAGCTGTAGTTGAGCAAAAATTGAGCTGATCGAGCTGAGGTTAGGCCTCATTTTGCACTTAGGCCCCTCGAGCTTAGGCCATGCTCGATGTTGTCCAGTTGTGTCAAACCATGATACGATTGGGTTCGTGTAACGCCCCATACCCGAGACCATTTTCGGAGTCGAACACGAGGTGTTAACGGACTTAATTCATTGCTTAAACAGCTCAAACAATTTAATTTTAAAATTTTCAGTCAAGCTAGCAATCTGCGTCATAGTCGCTTAAAAATTCATATCTCGAGTTCCAAAACTAAAAATCCAATTTCGTAAATTTTCCCTGAAACTAGACTCATATATCTATTTACTAATTTTTTCTAGAATTTTTGGCTAGGCCAATTAGTACAGTTTATTAGTTAATTCTCCCCTGTTTCAGGGTTTGACTGCTCTGACCTCTGTGTATTGCGAATCAGATATCTCTCTGTACAGAATTTCAATGACTATGAAGTTTGTTTTTATTAAAACTAGACTCAATAAGAAATCTGTACATATAAAGTATGACTTATAATTATTTTTATACAATTTATGGTGAATTTCCAAAGTCATAACAGGGGATCCAGAAATCACTCTGGCAATGTTTCACAAAAATTCAAATGTCTCATAAATTATAATTCATATACCTGTTTTGTTCAATCCATATGAAAATAGACTCATTAAGATTCAATTTCATAACTTACTCATCATTTAATTCCATTTCTACTATTTTTAGTGAATTTTCAAATTTACATCACTCTTTGTTTGTCGATTCTGTTTTATGGCAAATTTCACTTTACTAAGGATTTTCATGGACTAAATATCATTTTAAACATACATAACATCAAATATGACTTAGATTGGCCATTCCAATGGCTAATCATTTACAAACCCTTTTCTTTCCAAACCATAGCCATATCGTAAGATTAATTACACAAAGTGAGTATTTTGCTATACATGCCACATTCAAAATATACAAGCCATTTTACCGATTTAAGCCTTCGGATAGTGTGAACGAGTCTTCGACCTATCCCGATTCTCAAGCTGGCTTGTCAAAACTACAATGAAAGAAAAGAAGGGAGTAAGCATAAATGCTTAGTAAGTTCACATGCAAATAGCAAGTAACATAATCACACAATCCCACATAAAACATCATTTACATTTAATATCTTTCTACGATTTCATCTTACCAAGTTTTCAACCCGAGGGTTTAAGCACATACCTGTCAAATTTTCTCATTTACCACACTTACCAACATGTCACCTTCGTTTTAGGCATTCTCCTTATTTTCTTAAGATCCACCCATTGAACACATCGAAATATAATTCGAATACACGAAAAGTTTGTACATAAGTGCCACATACGTAGCCAAGCTATCATGTAACCCGCCCATAAGCGAACTCGGACTCAACTCAATGAGCTCGGGCGTTCGCATCCTTAAGTGAACTTGGACTCAACTCAAAGAGTTCGGATGCCTAGTTACATCTCACGAACTCGGTCTCAACTCAACGAGTTTGGACATTTGCATCCATAAGTGAACTCGGACTCAACTCAATGAGTTCGGATGCCCAACCATCCTAGTGACATGTCACTTGTATTCTAATCTATTCCCAAGGTTCAAACGGGCTTTTTCCTCGATTACACATCTTTACCGTCTTCCACAGAACATCGAAATCGATACTCGGTAGCAAATTATAATTTACATATAATTCAATAATAACCATAAAGCATAATATTTCATGATATTAATCATCATATCACAAAAATAACATTAAATTACTTAAAATGACAATTATGTTACTACATTTACACATGAACTTACCTCGGTATAAAATTATTAGCAATCGAGCCTATTCTTCGTAAACTTTGTTTTTCCCTCGACCGCGACTTGAATCTCGTTTCTCTTGATCTATAATGCCACATTAATCTTATTTAATACATACATTCATCAAAATAGCATTTAATACGAACTTTGGCAAAATTACATTTTTGCCCCTAAACTTTTGCATAAATACACTTTTGCCCCTAGGCTCGGGAATTAAACTTCATCCTATTTTCTTATGTTTTATGACATGCTGGTCATTTTTTCCTTCTATGGCAGCATCAATTTCACACTCTAACATGTACTTTTGACTATTAGGTATTTTTACCGATTAAGCCCTTTTACTCGTTTTCGCTTAAAACCGAGTAGTACAAGTTGTCTGACATAATTTAAAACCTCATATTCTATCATAAAACACCAAAATACACAAATTTCATCTATGGGTATTTTTTTAAATATGAACCCTAGGTTAAATCATTGCTAGCATAAGCTAAATTGAGCTACCGAAGATTCTAAAAACGTAAAGAACATTAAAAACAGGCATAGAAATCACTTACAATCAAGGCTTAAAAGTTGAAGAAACCCTAGCTATGGAGAGAGCAAAATTCGGTAGCAACTATATGGAGAAGATGACTATTTTGTGTTATTTTTCTCATTTTATTTCATTTAATATGCAAATGACCAAAATACCCTTAATACAGCTCGGCAATCTACGCACATTCGCCATGTTCTGTCTTTTTTCTGTACTAACAAAACAGGTATAGCACAAGGACTAAGACTCTCGCGAATGTAGCCTTTTTCCAACAGATTACTGACTTGCTGTTGCAATTATTTAGTCTCTTCCGGATTGGCTTGGTAAGCAGAATGATTTGGAATAGCAGCTCCCGACACAAAGTCTATTTGATGTTCAAATCCACGAAGTGGTGGTAATCCATTCGGGACTTCCTCCGAAAAAATATCTTTAAAATCCTGCAATAAAGACAAAACAGAAGAAGGTAGGGTGTTGGGTAATTTGTTAGTAGAAAACAAGGTTTCCTTGTACATGAGCACAAGAACAGGGCATTTCATCATTAACGCTTTTCGAATATCACTAATTTTTGCAAAGACACTCATTTTTTCAATTTTCTTCTCTTTTTCTTCTTTTTCTTTGCTGATTTTCTTTTCGCTCTCTTTTGTTTTCTTTTTCTTATTTTTTTTCTTATTTTATTTTTTTACAATCTTCTTTTTCTTTCTCTCTCATCTGTTCAACGAATGCCTTCAACTTCAATTGGTCATCGTAAACTTGTTTGGGAGTTAACGGCGCCAATGTAATATTTTTTCCCATAAACTTAAAAGTATACCGATTGGTATACCTGTCATGTAGCACTCGTCAATCAAACTGCCATGGACGACCAAGAAGTAGATGGCCCATGTGCATCAGAACAACATCACATAATACTTCGTCCGAGTACTTTCCAATGGTGAAAGAAATGAGTACTTGCTTGGTCACTTTAAGTTCTCCGCCGTCATTGAGCCACTAAAGTTTATAAGAGCTCTGATGCTTGGTAGTTGGCAAACCAAGTTTTTCAACCATCATCGTACTTGCTACATTTGTACAACTGCCGCCGTCGATGATGACACAACAAAATTTTCCTCCTACTTGACATCGGGTATGAAATATGTTCTCCCGTTGTAGCTCATTATCCATGCTTTAGAGACTAAGACTCCTTTTGACAACGAGTAGTTCACCTTCTACTGGTTGTTCCAAGTCCTCCTCAGCTTTAGAAGCCGATTCAGTCTCCTTTTCTTCTTCATCTTCCGTCTCAATTTCACCATCGACTCGAATCACCATGGCCCTTCGATTTGGGCACTGGCTGGCTATGTGACCTCTCCCAAGACATTTGAAACATTTGATGTCTCGATTACGATTGAAAGTAACCTTGGGTGCCTTGCCTTTGTTCACTTCAGTATTAGGCTTGTTGGTTTTAGGAAGTGCTATGGTATCCTTTCCTCGAAATGTTGGAGAACCTTTACTCAAACTTTGGCCCCACTTGGATGTGTTAGAAGTGGAAAACCCTCGGCTTGGGCCTTTACGCTTGAGTTGCTTTTCTACCTTGATGGCCATATGAACCATGTCCACCACTTCAAGGTAGTGTTGAAGCTCTACAACATTTACTATGTCTCGATTTAATCCGGCAAGAAATCGTGCCATTGTTGCTTCAGAATCCTCTTGGACATCTGCCCGAATCATCGCAATTTCCATTTCCTTGTAATAATCTTCGACGCTTTTGGACCCTTGTGTAAGAGTTTGAAGTTTTTGGTGCAACTCCCGATGATAGTAAGAAGGGATAAATCGTCGCCTCAGAACTGCCTTCATCTCGGTCCATGTAGAGATTGGTCGTTCTCCGTTGCGTCTTCGACTAGTAGTTAGTTGATCCCACTAGATCATGGCGTAATCTGAGAATTCAATTGCTGCTAATTTCACCTTTTTGTTTTCAGAGTAGTTGTGACAATCAAACACCAACTCGATCTTCTTTTCCCACTTAAGATAGGCTTCCAGATCTGATCTACCTTGGAACGGTGGTATTGAAAGCTTGATGTTCTTAAGATCATCATCTTCACGTCTCTGATGTTGATGTCGTGGTTCCCTCTGGCGATTACTTGCATTTGACTCTTGATCGCTTTCAAGATCACTAGGATCATTTACATCATCATCTTGAGCTCTTTGTCTTTCCCGTTATTGGTTTAGTCACTCCCGTCTAGGTTGGACTACTTCAGGAGGTCCTTCACGTTGCTCTCTCACTTTGACTTGGAATAGGCGATCTTCGAGAGGATTTAATCTTCGATCTAAGAGTCTTTCCATCTCTCGTAATAGAGCTTGCATGTTCAAATCAGGAACGTTGCGAACAGGTTGTCGTGCAGGATGATCTTCCATGTTAGGATCAGCTTCTTGTGACATTGAATTTAGTAAGGAACCTCACACAAAACCTCACGATCACTCGAAAAGAAAGAAGAATTTCACTCACGCTCATGTTTACGCTCGAGAATAGGCTTTTATTTCCACTCTATTGTGCTCACAACTCTCGTGCCTTTTACCTCTCTATACCTTTCTTGTGATTTCGTAAGCAGATTCGCCAAGGCTTAACCTTAGTCTAGGTGGTTAGTTTCAAATGGGTAATAAGGGATGATGTGATTTAATACAGGGTAGGCTTACAAGAAGAAGAAAAAATTTTCGGGCGTAGTGTGGCGAAAAGGTCAAAGATGGAAGTGGATGAGAGGGTAAAAGTTTCAGGATCGAAAAATGTAGAAGAAGTAAAAAAAATTTTCCTTTTTTTTTCAAGGTTTTTTTCTCTTTTTTTACCTTTTTTTTGAATTTTTTTCGTATTTTTTTGAAACTTTTTTTTTCAAAATTTTTTTAAAACTTACTTGATGAGTCACAGACTATCTCGGGAGTAATTTCAAATGCTCATACTCTTCGTTTTTGTAGCTTTGATACCAAATGATACGATCCGCCTCAGGGTGAGTCAAGTCGTATGAAAAAAATGCCCCATCGTCTACGAGAAGTAATTGACAATTTAGTTTAGTGAAATTGGTATGGAATGAAGTTGTTTGACAAATTAGTAGTTGGTTTAAGAATATGTATGAAAAAGGGTAAGATGTGAAAGAAGGAATTTATTTTAGTTCGAAATGGTAAGAAAAGAAAATTGATTGAACCAAAAGTGCAAACAAGAACCAATACCGATTTGGTAATGACCCGTTGCTTATAAGCCCTTTAGTTTGGTTTAAGAATGGTTAAGGTGACCTCGACCCACTATCTAGCAAGATAGGAACCTCGGTATGTTTGAACGCCACACTACGAGTAGTGATAAGTTCGATTTTCAACAAAGAAAATGGATGACACAACTAGAACACTAGGTAGCCAACAAATCTTTGAACAAAAATAGAGAAAAGTTTGCCTCACTAATTTGGCAGTATATCATTAACAAAAATATTCCAAAAAGTGTCCCCATAAAAAGGCTGGTTACATGAATTTATAGTGACCAAAGGAAGGCTAGCTGAATGGTCACTTTTAATGAAGCTAATAATGAGCTCTAATGAGTTGAATAAATTTAGTTTTAATGCTTGATCATTTAAAAGGTCATAACAGCCCTTTTAATTCTCCTTTGGACAGCCGAATGGTCATCAGCCTAGAATGAGTATCTTTTGGCACATGAACGGTCCTCCTTGTGTAAATGCTGAATTTTAAACAACCAAAAGCGTAAATGAATAGCCACCGTTATGAAGAAAACGTTTGGAAGCTTATTGGTTTGTGAAAATAACTCCTTGTAACTCTTTTTGTCCATTAAATTCAGCTGCTAGCCTTCAATATGATTTACTTCTTCAATTAAATGGCTTGCAAAGTCTTTTGAAGTCTTCATGATCAACCGAAAAGACACCAACTTCATTAATTGATTAAAACAACTTCTTAATGATGTATAAAGCCTCTTTGTAACAGCCTTCATCCCATGACCCGAGCTCGAACCAAGTAACTTCCAGATGCTATATCGGCCCTTGTGACACACATTTGGGATGATAACCAGCTCCCTAACGTTGAAGGAGCTAAGAACAACTCCTTGATGACTCCATGCACCATATTGCAATCCGATCTCAGCTCCTCTCCAGCTCCCCCATGCGCCATTCAGCTCACATCAGCTCACTTGAGCTCGTTTTAGCTCGTTTGAGCTCGAACTTAGCTCGATTCAGCTCATTCCTTTTTCATTTCAATAAATTAAGTTTTAATCTAGCTTATAACTAAGTTTTCTACAGCTCATGCCGAATTCCCTAGCTCATTTTAGCTCACTAAGTGTTTTTGACTATTTGAGCTAGCCGAATTTATTATAAGTTGACTTATAATTATTGTGTTCAAATTTAGTTAGTGTTATTAAGTTATTTAGTTATTATTTTAATTTATAATTATATGAATAGTTGTGTGTTATTTAATTTTGTTATTTAATTTTGTAGGTTAGCCGAATTTGGAAGATACATTC
Source organism: Gossypium longicalyx (assembly GCA_025698465.1). NCBI lineage: Eukaryota > Viridiplantae > Streptophyta > Magnoliopsida > Malvales > Malvaceae > Gossypium > Gossypium longicalyx. The sequence continues at coordinate 40,834,159 of CM047004.1, forward strand.
ATGGCATTTAATGCAAGGTGCATGAACGGGAATGTTCATTGAACGGGAAGATTCATGAATGGTTCGGTTCAATGTTTGGAGGACATACATTCATGTACATGGAAGGTTAATGCATATTGAAGGGTGCATCTCCCTTGGACGGCACACATGCATGAATGGAGGGTCATTAATGCAAGTGCATGTACGGCTAGGTTCAAGCCCCCTTCCAAGTTCCATGTACAACCAATGCATGTGGGAGGACCCTTGGAGTTTCCTAAGCACCTATTCGGCCAAGAGACACCCTTTGGGAGTTTCATGCATCTCATGGCCAAACCTAGACCATTCCCTTGGCTTCCAAAGCTTGCTTATACATGAAGCTGCCCACTCACCTCCCCATTCGGCCGAACATGGACAAAGGACATCAATGGTCATTTTTCTAAAATATTCATGTCTTAAATTAGGTTCATTTCTTAATAGTTAAGTTCATGAATTGTCTATTCGGTTACCTTAAGAAACTAGTATAAATAGTTTGTTGATTTCATTTGTAAAGGACTTTTTGCCAAATTTGTTAATGAACTTTGTTCTTGTGAGGTTGCTTCCTCTCATATCTCGTACAAGTTTCGAAGACTTATCTAGCTTGTGCTAGTGGCGTCAACCGACTTGTTTTGAACTTATCACCAATCTTGGTGTGGCGTTCACCTATCCTTCTATCCATCTTTTCAACTTAACAATATAGGAATTGGGGTGACACTTTTTAGTGTTGAATTATTCCTGACGTTGAGAACGTTTTTCCATCCCCCATCTATCCAACATCCTTTCTTGTTTCCTTAGCCGAACCTATCACTACCCCTTTTGCATATCTTTTAAAAACCTTCTGCTATCCAAACCTATCCATTCACTTTTATTATTAAAATTCGAGGTACGAACGACTCTCTCGAACTACGATCGGGCAACTACGTGAATTTGACTCCACTACCCGGGTTGGATCACATCATTTGGTATCAGAGCTTGTAAATCGAGAGGTGCCGACGTCCGTATCAAGATCAAAATAGGTTCATGGTGAAAAAAATTTGAAAAAAAAAGAAATTTTTTTTTGTATTTTCATTTTTATCATTGTAAAGTGCTATATTGAAAGTTGTAAAAAAAAAAAGAGATTCGAAATTAAAAAAAAAGGTGAAGTGATCAAGTTCTTCTTTTGTTTATATTTTGATCCGATCGACAAAGTGTTCTTTTCATCAACTTTGCACCCCATTTCCAAAACACCACACTATTTTTAAAAAAATTATTTTTTTTAGCCTACCCGTACACCATACGTTTTAACCCTTGTAACCATTTGAAGCCGACCCCAAAGCACCTAGTCAAGTCAAAGAAAACAAAATACGAGGTTACGAGAGTAAGCTTGAGTGGTAAAAGGCTAGAGTGTGTGAGATCATTTGAGAGTTTGAAAAAGCCTAAAAACGAGTGCAAACACGAGTGGAGTGTTCATCAATTTTTTTCTTTGCGAGTGAAATAGTGAGATTTGTGGTGAGGATTCTAATTATCCTTATTGTTCAACATGGCGCAAGCCAAAAAGCTTTTCGTTGTTAAAAGAAGCCTCAGTATTCAAAGTCCTGAAAATGATCAACAACGGGAAAATATCTTCCATTCTCGATGCCAAGTTCAAGGGAAAGTCTGTAGTTTGATCATCGATGGTGGAAGCTATACCAACGTGGCAAGCACTTTAATGGTGGAGAAATTAGGCTTGACCACCACCAAACATCTGAGCCCTTACAAACTCCAATGGCTCAATGATGGTGGCAAAATCAAGGTAACCAAACAAGTACTTGTTTCTTTTTCAATTGGTAAGTACGAGGACGAGGTACTTTGTGATGTTGTTCCCATGCACGCGGGACATCTGTTGCTTGGGAGGCCGTGGCAATATGATCGAAGAGTCACCCATGACAGTTATACCAATCGGTATACATTCAAATATCAAGGAAGGAGTATTACTTTGGTACCATTGACGCCAACGCAAGTTTTCGAGGATCAAACGAGAATGAAGTCTGTTGTAAATCAGTTGAGAGAAGAAGAAAAGAATGAATGTGAAAAAAAGAAAGAAAATGAAAAAGAAAAGAAAATCGAAAAAAATGCAAAAATAGTAAAAGAAAAAAAAGAACAAGTGAGAAAAGAAAAAGAGAATAGAAAAAAAATTTATTTGCAAAAAAAAGAGAAGTTAGGAGGGCGTTACTATCAAAACAAACCGTTCTTGTACTTTTGTACAAGGAAAATCTTTTTAGCACTAACGAACTGCCCGAGGACTTGCCGTCTTCTATTTTGAGTCTTTTACAGGATTTCCAAGACGTTTTCCCGGAAGAGACTCCTAATGGATTACCACCTTTTCAAGGAATTGAGCACCAAATTGATTTTGTGCCAGGAGCCGTAATTCCAAATCGGTCTACCTATAGAACGAATCCCGAAGAAACTAAAGAGCTACAACGGCAAGTTAACGACTTGATGGAAAAAGGCTATATTAGAGAAAGTCTTAGCCCCTGCACCGTGCCAGTCCTCTTGGTACCGAAAAAGGATGGTACTTGGCGAATATGTGTCGATTGTCGTGCTGTGAATAAAATCACTATCAAATATCGACATCCTATTCCGCGACTAGATGACATGCTAGATGAACTAAGTGGAGCCAAACTATTCTCTAAGATCAATCTAAAAAGCGGATATCACCAGATTCGAATGCGAGAAGGCGACGAGTGGAAAACTGCCTTCAAAACGAAACATGGTTTGTATGAATGGTTGGTCATGCCATTTGGCTTAACCAACGCTCCTAGTACTTTTATGAGACTTATGAACCATGTGTTGAGATCCTTCATTGGTAAGTTTTGTGTTGTTTACTTCGATGATATCCTCATATATAGCAAGACTTTGGAAGATCACGTAATACACCTCAAATCTGTTCTTGAAACATTGCGTAAGGAAACTCTTTTTGCTAATCTTAAGAAATGTACTTTTTGTTCTGACAAAGTTATCTTTCTTGGTTTTGTAGTTAGTGCACAAGGTTTGGAAGTCGACCAAGAGAAAATAAAGGCGATTCAAGAGTGGCCGAGGCCTACAACTATTAGCCAAGTTTGAAGCTTCCATGGATTGGCAAGCTTCTATCGACGATTTGTGCCCAATTTCAGCACATTGGCTGCACCCTTAACGAGCGTGATAAAAAAAGACTCTGTGTTCCATTGGGAAGATGAGCAAGAGAGGTCTTTTATTGAGATTAAAAATTGTCTTACTAATGCACCTTTACTTGCTTTGCTAGATTTTTCGAAAACCTTTGAACTTTGAGTGTGATGCATCCGGTGTGGGTATTGGAGTTGTATTAACCCAAGACGGAAGACCCATTGCTTATTTTAGTGAGAAGCTTAGTGGAGCCCCACTCAATTATCCGGTCTACGACAAAGAAATATATGCGTTGATACGGGCTCTTGAAACTTGGCAACATTATTTGTGGCCAAAAGAGTTTGTAATCCATTCCGACCACGAATCCTTGAAACATATAAAGGGTCAAAACAAGTTGAACAAGAGGCATGCTGCTAAGTGGGTCGAGTACCTTGAGTCATTTCCTTACGTAATTAAGTACAAGAAAGGTAAAGACAACGTGGTAGCTGATGCCCTATCCCGGAGGTATACCTTACTTTCTACTCTTGAATCAAAATTGCTTGGGTTTTCTTTCTTGAAAGAATTGTATGCTAATGATGTTGATTTTGGAGAAATCTATTCTGCTTGTGAGCATGTTGCATTTGAGAAATTTTATAGGTTTGACGGGTTTTTGTTCAAGGAAGGTAAGCTCTGTGTTCCACAAAGCTCTGTTCGGGATTTGCTTGTGCAAGAAGCACATAGTGGAGGACTCATGGGTCATTTTGGAGTTAGCAAGACGTTAGCTACCCTTAACGAACATTTTTATTGGCCTAGGATGAGGCGAGACGTGGAGCGGGTTTGCGAGCGATGTTTGGCGTGCAAACGAGCAAAATCCAAGATTCAACCCCATGGACTTTACTCGCCATTACCAATACCTGAAACTCCTTGGATGGATATATCCATGGATTTCATCCTGGGTTTGCCCCGAGCCAAAACGGGAAAGGATTCTATATTTGTAGTTGTAGATCGATTTTCTAAAATGTCACATTTTATTGCCTGTGCGAAAACTGATGATGCCGTACATATTTCTAACCTTTTCTTTAGGGACATTGTTCGTTTAGATGGAGTGCCGCGAACTATTGTGTCAGATCGAGACGCGAAATTCCTTAACCATTTTTGGAGGTCTCTTTGGGGTAAACTCGGAACCAAATTATTGTTCTCAACTACTTGTCATCCTCAAACGGATGGACAAACCGAAATGGTCAATCGAGTTCTTTCTACTCTCCTGCGGGCTATCATTCGTAAGAATTTGAAATCATGGGAAGATTGTTTGCCCCATATTGAGTTTGCCTATAATAGAACGGTCCATTCCGCAACCAAACATACACCTTTTGAAGTGGTTTATGGATTTAATCCAATAACTCCTTTAGATTTAGTCTCTTTACCTAATAACCAATTGATTCATTCTGATGCTAGGAAAAAGGCCGATTTCGTGAAAAGGCTACATCAACAAGTGCGAGCTAATATAGAGGTAAGAACTAAGTCTTACGTGCAGCAAGCAAATAAGGGGTGAAAGAGAGTCATATTTGAACCCGGTGATTGGGTGTGGGTCCATATGCGCAAGGAACGATTTCCAGCCCAAATGACGACGCCCAAGTTACTTCCCGAGGAGATGGACCCTTCCAAGTGCTTGAACGCATTAATGAGAATTCATATAAACTTGACTTACCGGGTGAATACAACATAAGTGCTAGTTTTAACGTATCCGATTTATCCCCTTTTGATGCAGAATCCGACTTGAGGACAAGTCGCTTTGAAGACGGGGGGAATGATGTGAGCACACCTGGGGCATCCTCGACTGCACACCAAGTATCCATTGAGCTGCCAAAAGGTCCCATGACTCGAGCTCGAACCAAGCAACTTCAAGATGCTATATCGGCCCTTGTGACGCACATTTGGGATGATAACCAGCTCCCTAACGTTGAAGGAGCTAAGAACAACTCCTTGATAACTCCATGCACCATATTGCAATCTGATCTCAGCTCCTCTCCAGCTCCTCCATGTGCCATTCAGCTCACATCAGCTCACTTGAGCTCGTTTTAGCTCGTTTGAGCTCGAACTTAGCTCGATTCAGCTCATTTCTTTTTCATTTCAATAAATTAAGTTTTAATCTAGCTTATAACTAAGTTTGCTACAGCTCATGCTGAATTCCCTAGCTCATTTTAGCTCACTAAGTGTTTTTAACTATTTGAGCTAGCCGAATTTATTATAAGTTGACTTATAATTATTGTGTTCAAATTTAGTTAGTGTTATTAAGTTATTTAGTTATTATTTTAATTTATAATTATATGAATAGTTGTGTGTTATTTAATTTTGTTATTTAATTTTGTAGGTTAGCCGAATTTAGAAGATACATTCATGGCATTTAATGCAAGGTGTATGAACAGGAATGTTCATTGAATGGGAAGATTCATGAATGGTTCGGTTCAATGTTTGGAGGACATACATTCATGTACATGGAAGGTTAATGCATATTGAAGGGTGCATCTCCCTTGGACGGCACACATGCATGAATGGAGGGTCATTAATGCAAGTGCATGTACGGCTAGGTTCAAGCCCCCTTCCAAGTTCCATGTACAACCAATGCATGTGGGAGGACCCTTGGAGTTTCCTAAGCACCTATTCAGCCAAGAGACACCCTTTGGGAGTTTTATGCATCCCATGGCCGAACCTAGACCATTCCCTTGGCTTCCAAAGCTTGCTCATACATGAAGCTGCCCACTCACCTCCCCATTCGGCCGAACATGGACAAAGGACATCAATGGTCATTTTTCTAGAATATTCATGTCTTAAATTAGGTTCATTGCTTAATAGTTAAGTTCATGAATTGTCTATTCGGTTACCCTAAGAAACTAGTATAAATAGTTTGTTGATTTCATTGTAAAAGGACTTTTGCCAAATTTGTTAATGAACATTGTTCTTGTGAGGTTGCTTCCTCTCATATCTCGTACAAGTTTCGAAGACTTATCTAGCTTGTGCTAGTGGCGTCAACCGACTTGTTTTGAACTTATCACCAATCTTGGTGTGGCGTTCACCTATCCTTCTATCCATCTTTTCACCTTAACAATATAGGAATCGGGGTGATGCTTTTTAGTGTTGAATCATTCCTGACGTTGAGAATGTTTTTCCATCCCCCATCTATCCAACATCCTTTCTTGTTTCCTTAGCCGAACCTATCACTACCCCTTTTGCATAACTTTTGAAAACCTTCCGCTATCCAAACCTATCCATTCACTTTTATTATTAAAATTCGAGGTACGAACGACTCTCTCAAACTACGATCGGGCAACTACGTGAATTCGACTCGACTACCCGGGCCGGATCACATCATGCTCACATCATTCCCCCCGTCTTCAAAGCGACTTGTCCTCAAGTCGAGCCGACGGTTAATTTTGAAACAAGGATGCCTACTTGATCGTTTTTGGATGGATGTGTTTAGTTGACGTATCATGCCTTGCTGCAAAAATGTTTCATAACTTGCAACCAATTGAGAATCATTACAAAGTAGAAACTTATTCAAACGGTCATGGAAGCAAGTTTTCTTACACTTAAGACCATCACAACAGAACAATATCAATATCCCATATTCACTATCAAATAAACATGTCTCATTATAACTTAAAAACTTAATGAACAAGGATTTTGAGAATATAATGTCTGTATTTCACTTGGGCATTTCAAATTGTACTTGTGAAGTATTGGAACTTCGACAGGAATTCATTTGACATTTCAAGACCTGCATACATCCGTCATAAGCAAACAATGGAAAAGAAAAATTTATCTCATGTTTTTGTGATCTTAAACAACGCAATTTAGACAGCAAGTATTCATCAAACTTAACAACTTCACGCTTATCAAGAATCTTGTGTCCATCAACCAAAACAGTTTTATTTTCATCGTTAATGTTTTCTTCATCAATCAAGTTGGACAAAAATGTAATAGAAATTCCAGAAATCTTACCTTGTACACAAAAATAAGAATTAACTTTACCTTTTCTGACCATTACAAACCTTCTTTCTTTGGGAATGTATCGTAACTGCATCATAGGGCTTGAGTCAACCTGAAAAGAATTAGAATAAAGAAAACTTTGGTTAATCAAAACTCTTTTCTTTTCTTCACTCATGTTTCTTTGAATTTCTTTTTCTCTTATTTTTTTATCACAACTCTTTTTCTTTTCTCTTTCAATTTCTTTTCTTTCTTTTTCATTTTCTTTTCTTTCTTTTTCATTTTCTTTTTCCACTCGCGTTCGATCCAAAGATTGCTTTAACCATTGTTGATCCTCCACAACTTGTTTTGGTGTCAAAGGTGCCAAAATAAAATTTTGACCTTGATACTTAAAAGTATATTGATTTGCAAATCCATCATGCTTTACTCTTCGGTCAAATTGCCAGGGCCTCCCAAGCAGTATATGGCCCGCATGCATGGGCACCACATCACAAAGAACTTCATCTTCATACTTTCCAATTGAAAATGGAACAAGAACTTGCTTGGTTACCTTTAGCTCAACTCCATCATTAAGCCATTGTAGCTTGTATGGACTCGGATGAACACTTGTCGGCAAATCAAGTCTTTCAACTAGGAGGGTACTCGCAACATTTGTACAACTTCCTCCATCAATCACTATGCTACAAACCTTTCCACGGACAAAACAACGGGTATGAAAAAGGTTCTCTCGTTGCAGATCGAGTTCGGTACCTTGCGAACCTAAGCTCCTTTTAACAACAAGCATCTCACCTTCGACCGCGTACTCCATTTCTTCCTCGGCATCGGAAAGGATTTCGTTATTGTTTTCAACTTTTTCATCCTTCTCCTCCTCTGATTCAATATCGCCATTTGGTTGAATCACCATGACGCTCCGATTCGGACATTGACTCGCAATATGCCCTCTTCCAAGGCACTTGAAACATTTTATGTCTCTCGTCCAATTTTGGGTACCTTCAACAGCCTTGCCTTTGCTATTTTCACCCGTAGGCTTGGTAGCTTTGATAGGTGCCATAGGATCTTTCGTTTGGCTTGCCGTAGCACTCTTGCTAGTGCCTTGGTTCCATCGAGACACATTGGTGGATGAATAGCCTCGGGCAACACCTTTCTTTTTGAGTTGCTTTTCGATTTTGATGGCCATGTGGACCATATCAACTATCTCCACATAATGTTGTAGCTCCACAACATTGGCAATCTCACGGTTAAGTCCGAATAGAAATCTAGCCATAGTTGCTTCTTGATCCTCATCCACATATGCACGGATCATAGCAACTTCCATTTCTTTGTAATAGTCCTCGACACTCCTCGTACCTTTAGAAAGATTTTGGAGCTTTTGGTAAAGCTCTCGGTGGTAGTGCGTTGGAATGAACCTCTGGCGCATGACAGCCTTCATTTCAGCCCAAGTGTTAATAGGTCGCTCGCCATTTCGCCTTCGGGTTGTCGTGAGTTGGTCCCACCAAATCATGGCATAGTCGGTGAATTCTATGGCAGCCAACTTAACTTTCTTTACTTTCGAGTAGTTATGGCACTCAAAAATAAGCTCGATCTTTTTCTCCCACTCCAAATATGCTTCGGGATCCGAACGGCCTTGGAACGGGGGAATTGATAGCCTAATACTTTTCAAGTCATCATCAAACCTTTCTCGCTCTCGTTGGCCACGATGACGTTGGCCTCTCCGCCGGGCACTAACATTCAAACCAGCCTTACTTTCGGCTTCACTTGGATCAGAAACTTCGTCATCTCGAACATGCCTTCGGTCACGGTCTCGAGGTGGACTTATTGGGGTCCTTGCTCATCGGCCTCTTCCCTCCACTTGATCGAGTCGGTCTTGTATCAGTTCCAACTTTCGATCAAACAACCGTTCAACTTCTCGAAGTAAGGCTTGCATGTTCAAATCCGGCACATTACGAACGGGTTGCCTTTCCTCCACATTTCATTCCATGTTGATTTTTTTTTCAATAGATTTTCAAATCCTCACCACAAATCTCACTATTCACTCGTAAAGAAAAATTGATAAACACTCCACTAGTGTTTACACTTGTTTTTAGGCCTTTTTTTTTCAAACTCTCAAATGATCTCACCACTCTAGCCTTTTACCACTCAAGCTTACTCTCGTAATCTCGTATTTTGTTTCTTTTAACTTGACTAGGTGCTTTGGGGTCGGCTTCAAATAGTTACAAGGGTTAAAACGTATGGTGTACGGGTAGGCTAAAAGAAAAAAAATAATTTTTAAAGTAGTGTGGCGTTTTGGGGGGTTAAAATTGGTGAAAAGAATATAAGACGATCGGAAGAAATATAAAACAATAGAATCGAACTTTTGATCACTTCACTTTTTTTTAATAATTTCGTTTTTTTACAACTTTCAATATATCACCTTTTCAAAGATAAAAACAAAAATACAAATTTTTTTTCACCACGAACCTATTTTGATCTTGATACGGACGTCGGCGCCTCTCGATTTACAAGCTCTGATACCAAATGATGTGATCCGGCCTGGGTAGACGAGTCAAATTTACGTAGTTGCCCGATCGTAGTTCGAGAGAGTCATTCGTACCTTGGATTTTAGAAATAGAAGTGAATGGATAGGTTTGGATAGCGGAAGGTTTTCAAAAGTTATGCAAAAGGGTAGTGATAGGTTCGGCTAAGGAAACAAGAAAGAATGTTGGATAGATGGCTCGGTTTGGTTAACAAGAAGGAAAGTTGAAAGATGGGGGATGGAAAAAATGAACTCAACGTCAGGAATGATTCAACACTAAAAAGTGTCACCCTTATTCCTATATTGTTAAGGTGAAAAGATGGATAGAAGGATAGGTGAACGCCACACCAAGATTGGTGATAAGTTCAACAAGATCGGTAGACGCCACTAGCACAAACTAGATAAGTCTTCGAAACTTGTACGAGATATGAGAGGAAACAACCTCACAAGAACAAAGTTCATTAATAAATTTGGCAAAAGTCCTTTACAAATGAAATCAACAAACTATTTATACTAGTTTCGTATGCTAGCCGAATAGACTATTCATGAACTTAACTATTAAGCAATGAACCTAATTTAAGACATGAACATTCTAGAAAAATGACCATTAGTGTCCTTGTCCATGTTCAGCCGAATGGGAGGTGAGTGGTTAGCTTCATGAATATACATTGATGTACTTGAATGAATGATCTTTATACATGCATGGCTAGATTCGGCTAACACCTTAATGGAGCCTTGAATTCATGTTGTTTCACCTTGAGTGGCTTAATTAATTAGGGATTCATGAAGAGTCAAACTTAGTGTGAACAAGGAGCTTGAGTAGACACTTGGGTGTGAACGTCCAACCGAAGGGTCATCATGGTGTGAACACAATGTGTGAACACATGATCAATGCATGAACTGTCCAATGCATGTTCCATCATTAATTTGATCCATGAATCTTCAAATACATGAATGTTCATCATGAACATTCATGTGCCTCTTGATTGCCGTCCATTGAACCCTCCCATGCATGCACCTTGCATTAAAGTCCATACATGAATCTTCCAAATTCGGCTAACTTATAAAATTAAATAACATAATTAAATAACACATAACTATTCATATAATTATAGATTAAAATAACTAAATAACTTAATAACAATAACTAAATTGAACACAATAATTATAAGTCAACCTATATTAAATTCAGCTAGCTCAAATAGTCAAAAACACTTAGTGAGCTAAATTGAGCTAGGGAATTCGGCATGAGCTGTAACAAACTTAGTTATAAGCTAGCTTAAAACTTAATTTATTGAAATGAAAAAGAAATGAGCTGAAACGAGCTAAATTCGAGCTCAAATGAGCTAAAACGAGCTCAAGTGAGCTGATGTGAGCTGAATGGTGCATGGGGGAGCTGGAGGGAAGCTGAGATCGGATTGCAAAATGGTGCATGGAGTCATCAAGGAGTTGCTCTTAGCTCCTCCAACGTTATGGAGCTGGTTATCATCCCAAATGCGCATCACAAAGGCCGATATAGCATCTTGAAGTTGCTTGGTTCGAGCTCGGGTCATGGGACCTTTTGGCAGCTCAATGGATACTTGGTGTGCATTCGAGGATGCCCCGGGTGTGCTCACATCATGTTGTCGATCATTTTTCAAAAATGTCTCATTTTATTGCTTGCACTAAAACTGATGATGCTGTTCATGTTGCAAATTTGTTTTTCAGAGACATCGTTCGATTTCATGGCATTCCTCGGACTATTGTATCGGATCGTGACGCAAAATTTTTGAGCCACTTTTGGAGATCTTTATGGGGAAAATTAGGAACCAAACTATTATTCTCGACCACCAGCCATCCGCAAACCGATAGCCAAACAGAAGTCATCAATAGGGTATTGTCCACATTACTTCGGGCCATCATCCGTAAAAACTTGAAGTCTTGGGAATATTGCTTACCACATATCGAATTTGCCTACAATCGCTCTGTTCATTCTGCTACCAAATATTCACCTTTTGAAATTGTATATGATTTCAATCCATTGACACCTTTAGATTTAATATCTTTGCCTACTGATGGATTGATTCATGCAGATGCAAAGAAAAAGGCTGACTTTGTTAAAGAATTACATCAAAAGGTGCGAGCTAACATTGAGGCAAAAACTGAGTCTTACGTGCGTAATGCTAACAAAGGACGAAAACGAATGGTCTTTGAACCCGGAGAGTGGGTTTGGGTTCACATGCGTAAGGAGCATTTTTCGGCTCAACGAAAATTAAAATTGTTACCTCGTGGAGACGGTCCTTTTCAAATACTTGAGCGTATAAATGAAAATTCTTATAAACTCGATTTTCCTGGTGAATTTAATGTTAGTGCAACTTTTAACGTGTTGAATTTAACCCCATTTGACGCAGATTTTAACTTGAGGACAAGTCATTTTGAAGAGGGGGAATGATACGATCGCGTCTCAGAGTGCATCAAGTTCGAGCAAGGATCCAACGGTGCTGCCCCAAGTACCAATCACGCGAGCTCAAGCTAAACAATTCAAAGAGGCCATTTCGGCCTTAATTTTTCAGTTGTGGGACAAGACTTTGGTTGAAGGAATAGAACGAGTTGGGACCAATTCAATAAAGTTTCCTTGCAACATATTGCAAACCGATTTCAGCTCAATTTCAACTCTTTGAACCGTTCCAAATAAATTGAATTTTTTTTATTTTTTTTATTTTATCAGCATTGCATTTAGTTGCATTTAAATCCTTACATTTAAGCATCTTAGTTTAATAATGAGTTGATGGTCATTAATTCAATTCATCTTAGTTTAATTAATTGAGTTTTTTATGAACTTGATTTAATAGATGCTTTTTTAAATAAACTAGTTACTAGGATAATTTAGTGATGCATGAGTTAAAGTTCATTTAATAATGCTTCTATTAATTAAACTAGTTGCTGGATTAAATGATGCATAAGTGTTAGTTCATTCATTTAAGTTAGTTGTTAATTTGTTTTAAGTTTTAATAAATGAATAAATGTGACGGTTACATGTGTTAATTGCAGGTGACTTTTTAGCTCCCATTTATTATTATTATTGGCTGTTAAGCATTCAATAAGGTGACTTTTGAAGAGATTTCAGTTACAAAGGAGAGGGCTATTACAAAGAGGCTTTATACATCATTAAGAAGTTGTTTTAATCAATTAATGAAGTTGGTGTCTTTTTGGTTGATCATGGAGACTTCAAAAGACTTTGCAAGCCATTTAATTGAAGAAGTAAATCATATTGAAGGCCAGCAGCTGAATTTAATGGACAAAAAGAGTTACAAGGAGTTATTTTCACAAACCAATAAGCTTCCAAACGTTTTCTTCATAATGGTGGCTATTCATTTACACTTTTGATTGTTTAAATTTAGCATTTACACAAGGAGGACCGTTCATGTGCCAAAAGATACTCATTCTAGGCTGATGACCATTCAGCTGTCCAAAGGGGAATTAAAAGGGCTGTTACGACCTTTTAAATGATCAAGCATTAAAACTAAATTTATTCAGCTCATTAGAGCTCATTATTAGCTTCATTAAAAGTGACCATTCAGCTAGCCTTCCTTTGGTCACTATAAATTCATGTAACCAGCCTTTTTTATGGAGACTTTTTGGAATATTTTTGTTAATGATATACTGCCAAATTAGTGAGGCAAACTTTTCTCTATTTTTGTTCAAAGATATGTTGGCTACCTAGTGTTCTAGTTGTGTCATCCATTTTCTTTGTTGAAAACTGAACTTATCACTACTCGTAGTGTGGCGTTCAAACATACCGAGGTTCCTATCTTGCTAGATAGTGGGTCGAGGTCACCTTAACCATTCTTAAACTGAACTAAAGGGTTTATAAGCAACGGGTCATTACAAAATCGGTATTGGTTCTTGTTTGCACTTTTGGTTCAATCCATTTTCTTTTCTTACCATTTCGAACTAAAATAAATTCCTTCTTTCACATCTTACCCTTTTTCATACATATTCTTAAACCAACTACTAATTTGTCAAACAACTTCATTCCATACCAATTTCACTAAACTAAATTGTCAATTACTTCTCGTAGATGATCGGGCATTTTTTTTCATACGACTCGACTCACCCTGAGACGGATCGTATCAAGCTTAGTGGAGCAAAATTTTTTTCTAAGATCGATTTGAAAAGTGGCTATCATCAGATTCGCATGCGGGAGGGGGATGAGGGGAAGACTGCGTTCAAAACCAAATACAGTTTGTATGAGTGGCTAGTGATGCCATTTGGCCTCACTAATGCTCCGAGTACCTTTATGAGGTTGATGAACCACGTTTTGAGGTCTTTCATTGGTCATTTTTGTGTAGTTTATTTTGATGATATTTTGGTTTATAGTAAGTCTTTATCTGATCATATTGAACATCTACGATCTATTTTGGAAGTTCTAAGAAAGGAATTTTTATATGCAAACCTTAAGAAATGTAACTTTTGTACTAACAAAGTTGTTTTTCTAGGTTTTGTTGTAAGCAAAAGTGGTCTCAAGGTGGATCAAGAGAAAATCAAGGCAATACAAGGGTGGCCACGTCCGATCAACATCAGTCAAGTTAGAAGTTTTCATGGCCTTGTAAGTTTCTATAGGAGATTTGTGCCAAACTTTAGCACACTTGTTGCCCCATTGAATGGTATTATAAAAAAGATTACACCTTTTTTTTGGTCTGATGAACAAGAATCTTCTTTTGTTAAAATTAAAAAGTGTTTAACTAATGCTCCCCTTTTATGTTTGCCTGATTTTAACAAAATTTTTGAGGTGGAATGTGATGTGTCAGGAATAGGTATAGGTGCGGTTTTAACTCAAGATGGGAGACCGGTGGCTTATTTTAGCGAGAAGCTTAATGGAGCTATGCTAAACTATCCTACCTATGACAAGTAAATGTACACGTTGATATGTGCATTAGAAACATGGCAACATTATCTTTGGCCTAAAGAGTTCGTAATACATACGGATCATGAGGCTTTGAAGCATTTGAGAGGACAAACCAAGTTAAACAAACATCACCCAAAATGGGTTGAGTTCTTGGAATCCTTCCCATATGTCATTAAATACAAACAAGGTAAAAAAAATATCGTTGCGGATGCTCTTTTGCGAAGGTATGCTCTTTTAAATTGTTTAGATGTTAAATCACTTGGTTTTGCTTATTTGAAGGAATTATATGTTGACGATTCTTATTTTGGAGAAATTTATAAGTTGTGTGTGCAAGGTGTGTATGATAGGTACTATCGGCAAGATGGATTCCTATTTCGAGAAAGTAAGTTATGAGTACCCCAACGATCAACAAGAAGTGTGCTGGTTCATGAAGCACGTAGTGGAGGTTTAATGGGTCATTTCAGCATAGCCAAAACTTTAGCTATTCTACAACATTTCTATTGGCCGAAGATGAAATGAGATGTGGCTAAAGTATGTAGTCACTGTATTGCTTGCAAAAGAGTGAAATCAAGAATTTAGCCACATGGGCTTTATAAACCACTACCGATCCTGGAAGCACCATCGATGGATATTTTGATGGACTTTGTTTTAGGCCTTCCTAGAACAAAGAATGGAAAAGATTCAATTTTTGTTATAGTTGATAGGTTTTCAAAAATGACACATTTTATTGCATGTAACAAAACTAACTATGCTCTAAATGTTGCTAATTTGTTTTTTAGGGAGATCGTGCGTTTACATGGTGTTCCCAAAATAATCATTTCAAATCGAGACACCAAGTTTTTGGGTCATTTTTGGAGGACTTTATGGAGAAAACTTGGAACTAAGTTGCTATTTTCAACTAGTCATCCACAAACTGACAGCCAAACGGAGGTTGTTAATCGAGTTTTGTCAATGCTACTTCGACCAATTATACAAAAGAATTTGAAGACTTGGGAGGAGTTTCTACCTCACATTGAATTTGCATACAATCGATCAGTGCACTCAGCTACTAGGTATCCGCCATTTAAGGTAGTGTATGGCTTTAATCCTTTAACTCCCTTGGATTTATTGCATTTGCCTTCTGATAAGTTGATGTATGTAGATGAAAATAAAAAGAGAAATTTTGTTAAACAAATACATCAGCGAGTTAGAGATAATATTGAGAGAAAAACGGAGAAATATGCTCATCAAGTCAACAAAGGTCGTAAACGAGTGATATTTGAACCTGGTGATTGGGTTTGGATTCACATGCGTAAAGAGAGATTTCTCATTCAACGATGATCCAAGCTTTTGCCACGGTGAGATGGACCTTTTCAAGTCTTGGAAAGGATTAATGATAATGCATATAAGTTGGATCTACCTAGTGAGTATGGAGTTAGTGTAACTTTTAATGTTGTTGATTTATCCCTTTTTGATGTAGGTGATGATTTGGGGACAAATCGCCTCGAAGAGGGGGGAATGATGCGACCATAGCTGGGGAGATCACTTCTGAATCCATTGAGCTGCCACGAGGGTCTATAACTTGATCACGAGCTAAGAGATTTCAAGATGCATTAGCAAGCTATGTGAATCGAGCTTGGGGAGAGCAAGAGGATGAATTCAACATTCATGCATGGGATGGTCCAATTGACGTTACTTGCAATTTATTGCAGGTTGAACTTAATTTTTAATATTTTTAATAAACTCATCTTACTTTAATAAATGAGTTGTTGGACTTTATTCAACTCATCTTAGTTTAATTAATTAAGTGTTTTTGTTGAACTTCATTTAATAAGTGTTGCTCTTAATTAATCTAGTTCCTAGGATTATTTATTGATGCATGAGTTAAGTTTATTTAATGATGCTTCTTTAATTAACTAGTTGTTGGAATAACTGATGCATAGTTCATTTACCTAAGTTAAGTATTAATGTGTGTTATGTTTAATAAGTGTTTACATGTGTTTAATAAGCTCATTTTAATGTGTTTATTGCAGGAGTCTTTTCAAGTCATAACCGTTACAATCAAAGGCTGTTACAAATTAAATAAAGTGTCTTTTCAAGTCATTTTCGGTTACAAAGCAAGGGGACTATTATAAGAAGGGTTATACATCATTTAAAGGAGGTTTAAGGAGCATTATATCATCCAAATTAATTTTAGAAGTGACCTTTTCCACTACCAGCCATTTTTTGCCACTTCAAAGGTCATTTTAAGCATTCAAACACCAATTAAGAAGCTGGTTAAGAGTTGGTGTTCATTCGGCTGACCAAGGGCTAACTTAAGAGTCATTTTTCAAGCAATTAAAGTCATTCTTTCAGCTAAATTGAAGTGAATTCAAGGATGGAGTTATTTGGCTCAAGAATGTGAAAATATTGAGTTTAATTTCAGCTTTTAATTGGCACATTAAGTTGATTGTTTGTGACCATTTGGCTAGCCTATTCTTACATTATAAATAGATGAAATCAGCCTTTGTAAAGGGACTTTTGCTGAATATATATGAAATATTTGAATTGTGAGTTATCTAATTCTCCTTGTTCTTATGGAATTGATTTGACTTATCAATCTTAGTTTGTAGCGTCTATCCTTTCTTTGTTATTGAACTTATCACTTTCAAAGTGTGGTGTTCATTTATACTGAGGTTCCTATCATCCTTGATAGTGGGTCGAGGTTCATCATATGCCAAGGTTCCTATCATTCTTGATAGTGGGTCGAGGTCTTTTTCTTTGTTGTTTGTTTTAAAACATTTTTCCCTTCTTTCTGCAAGCCTTTTATTTGTTTAAACCTTGTTTGTTTTGAAACATTCAACTCTTACTCAAATTCACGATTGGGCAACATTACGACTCGAATCATCCCAAGGCAAGTTCTTATCAATGAGCCCTAAGCCAAAAGGATAGATTGGACCAGCTTATCTCAAGCTCCATGTATTTTAGTTCAAGCTGATTTCAACTCAACTCTGACCTCTGTTCAGCTCAAATCAGCTCACTTGAGCTCATTCCAGCTCGTTTGAGCTCAATTCCATTTATTTCCAGCTCACTTAATTTATCCTTCAAATAAATTCAACCTTAGTTTTAATTTACTTAACTTGGTTCAGTTCAAACAATTATTGTTTGCTTGTGTTTAAAATCTGAACATCTTTAATGTGTTCTCATTTTGTTTAAATGTGATTTACTTAATGCATGATCTTAATGTGTTTGGTTTAGAACAAATTAAATAGCTGCTGCTATTTAACTTGTCCAGCCGATTACAAGCTTTAAATATGTCTAGCTACAGCCGAACTTTAATGTGTCTTGGTTTATACATGTTTTTAATTTTTCCTATTTTATTGCATGATTTAAATATGTTTTTGAGATAAATTCATGAGTATTGTTAATCATAGTTGCTGCCAATTAACGTGTCCTAAAATAATTAAATTTGCTTATTTATTTGGTGCAGCTAGGTGCATGAGACAGAATTAAACATGGTGTGCTGATGGTTTAGTTCTCCAAGCACCCCTTTGTGGACACAATAGCCAAAGGAGATGTTGTTTCCTTTCTTCCAAGCTGCTCCTTCATGTCCCCAAGATGGTCGGTCAACTCTCCAAAGCAATTTGAATGTTTTCACACCTATAGGCTATTCAGTTCAATTTGTTCACATTTTATGTCTATTGAAGTGCCCCAAAATAGCTCATTAAACTCATGAATATTTGACTAAACCAAGCAGCCTAATTAAGGCTCATTCAAGCACAAGGCTGAACCAACTTCAATCAATTCAGCTTCTTGTCATTCCTTATGAATTACTAGCTGGAGTAAGGCATCTAGAAGTAGCCATTGACGTTCTCCATGCCTAAGAAACTTCAAGGAAGCTTCCTTTAAAATTTTGGAATTTTTAGCTGTCCATTGAGCTATCTTAAGAGCCTATTCGGCTACCCTTGTAATGCTTATAAATTCTGGCTCATTTTGATGTGATTTGGCCAGGGTAGTTGGGTCGAATTCACTTAGTTGCCCGATCGTAGTCAAGAGAATTATTCGTGCCTCGAATTTCAGAATTAGAAGTGGATGAATAGGGATGGATAAGCAGAAGGTTTCAAGAAATATAAAATTAGCAATAGGTTCGGTTATGGGTAGCAAAGATGGATGAAGGATAGAAGGCTCGGTTTGGTTAACAATAAAGAAATTTGAATTGGGAATGGAAAACGAACTCAACATTAGGAATGATTCAACACTAAAAAGTGTCACCCCGATTCCTATATTGTTAAGGTGAAAATATGGATAGATGGATATGTGAACGCCACACCAAGATTGGTGATAAGTTCAAACAAGGACGATTGACGCTACTAGCACAAGCTAGATAAGTCTTTTGATACTTGTACAAGATATGAGAGGAAGCAACCTCACAAGAATAATGTTCATTAACAAATTTGGCAAAAATTTCTTTTTACATGAAATGAGCAAACTATTTATAAGCCTAAGATGCCTATTGATATTCGGCATCTATGATGTTCACATTGACTTAAATTTTGTTTACATTTGTATTTAACATGTTCACTCAAAAGCATTAAAATTCGGTTCATGCTTGGAGATGGTATATGAATTGGCCGAACCATCATGTTGCTTCACTTGATGCATTCATGCATACTTAGCCTTGAAGAAAAGCCATAGTTCATGAATGGGCAGCCCTTTAATACTCCTACATCTCTCTTGGCTGAATGAGGCTTTAATGTACCTTGAGTACTTGAATGGACATCTTGTATATGCATGATACATGCATGAAACGTCCCAATGCATGTTCTTCCTTAATTACGGTCCATGAATCCTCAAATACATGTACATAAAATAGCCCCCACTTGGATGAACGTCCCCAATACATGAATTCCTTCAAATGCCATCCATTGAACACTAGTCGTGCATGCATCCTTCCATACGATGTATTAAGCCATGCATGTACTTGCATTAATGGCTCCTTCATGCATTCGGTCACTTTGTGGAACTTAACTCTTGGCCAAAAGGTTGCTTAGGGATCACCAGTAGCCAGCCCACCATGCATAAATTCGTTCATGCATGAACTCTCATAATTCATGTACCTGGCCGTGCATGAATCTCATTTAATGTACTCAATGCATTCGGCTGAACCTACAAGAAATATGAACTCATTAAATCCCATTGTATATTCGGCTGAACATGTTAAGAGCATGAACTAGACATCATAAATATCATATTAAACTAAACTAAACACATTAATTAAAGACTAGCTAGTAGCATTAAGTTCGGCTAGCTCAAACTAAGTGAAAACATTTAATGAACTTATTTGAGCTAGGATTTTAGTTATTGAGCTGTAACAAGCTAATTAGTATAAAACTAAAACTTAGTTTAATTTATTGAAATGAAGAATGAGCTAAAAGTAAGCTCAGTTGAGCTCAAACGAGCTGAAACGAGCTCAAATGAGCTGAGTTGAGCTGGACGGAGCTCGAGGAGCTGGAAATGAGCTAGGATCAGCTTGCCAACAATGCACAGGTTCTTTGGATAGTTGCTTCGAGCTGATTTTGTGAGCATTGTCCCTTGTTTCAAACCAAGGTTTTGCATTAGAAGCTAAAACAGCTTCTAGAAAATGCTTAACACAAGCTCGAATTATGGGGCCTTTTGAAAGCTCGATTGAATTATGAATTGCATTCGAGGATGCCCCGTGCGTGCTTACATCATTTCCCCCATCTTCAAAACGACTTGTCCTCAAGTTGAATGTTTGGATCACTCTATGGCGAAAGATAAAATAGCTGTCAGAAATTTGAATAGGAATCAAAATTTGACAACTATTAATTTCATCATCATGAAAGAGTAAAAACTTGAATGCAAAACAAACTAGAAATGGGCCAAACCTTTTTGTTACACGAACAGATAAGGGTTTGTCGTTGGTGAGGTAAAGGTTGGGTCTTACCTTTCCAATTTGACTATCCATCTTCGGCAATAGAAATGATATATGAATCATGTGACAGGAATATCCATAAGTTGTCAATAAATTTTTCGAACAAATAAATTGTCCAAGCACAATTGTATCAAAACAAATATGATTCGTATAAGCGAATGTATTCAAAACACCATTTTCACAAGCGAATGGACGGAACGTCTTACAAGGTAATGCATCAATCAAAGAATAGCAATTGACTGCATAAATTGATGGAACCTTTTTCAGATGCAAGTCATGAACAAAATCATCAATTCGAGTCAAATAGAGCGACCTAAGAACTAATGAAAACTCACCTTACTTACCGTTGGGACTAGGGAGATGAAAATCAGTTTTACCTTTTTCAACCAACGTAAACCTTCTTTCCTCGGAAAGGTATTGAAGCCAAAGCTCTTCACATGATCCTTGAGAAACCTAAAATGAAGAATAAACACAAAAACAATTCTCACTTTTCAAAGTGTCTCCTTCACAAAAATGATAGATGATAGTGTCTCCATGGTTGGTGAACTCGAAGGGACATGCTGAAATGATATTCACCAATTGAGCGTATGAATCTATACCAGGATCAAAAGCATGAGTTGATCTTACCTTTTCGAGATGAAAAGAATTTCATAACCAGCAACATAGAATGAACAAGGAACAATTTTAAGTTATAATCAGAATCTTTAAATTTCATTTCCTTAGTCATAGTCCAAGCATCAAGTAAACATAAATTATTTGCACAAAATTTAGGATGCTTGAGATCCCCACATATCGAACCAAAATAACAAATTCCAGGTTTGAACACACAAGCTTGGTCACTCGATTCAATATGCAATAAGAGTTTCTTGATTTCCAATGTCCCACGTATGTTAATCAAAGAAGATGTGATCAAGCAATCATTCAAACAATCATAAAACTCAAGTCTCACTCGATCAAACCTACACAAGCATGCAAAATTTACACAACAAGGCAGCAACATTACACCACCATCACAAACAATCGGACTAGGAGTTTTACATGGCAACTTTTTAACACACAAATTCAAAAATTGTTTGTGCTGATTTATACTTACTTCACCAACAAGCTTGTCAACACCACAATTTTCATGAGTAATGCTCTCCTTGCCATCATTTAAAATAAACACATCTCCATTAATCAAAGAATGGCAGTTGGCCATATCATCAATATAATCACAAACATTCAAATAGGTCGGTGGAGACTGAAATGCTTTATAACACTTACCTTCCTTACCTTGTGGCATGGATGGACTAGGATTACCTTTACCAACCAATGTGAACCGTCTCTCCTTTGGAAGGTAATGTAGATGGAACTTATTAATCAATTCTTTAAAAACCTGAAAAGAAGCAATACAAGGAGAACTTGTAGTTCGATTAGTTGAAACACTCCTCGCTTTTTCTTGTTCTCGTTCTTCATTTTCACTCGCTTTTTTTTAACTCACTTTCTTTTTTAAAAACACTCATTTCTTGATCATTTTTATTTCTTTCTTCATCATACTCACTCTCTTTTTCAATTTTCTTTTTCTTCTCACATTCTTTTTCACTCTCAATCTCGATCTCGATCTCTTTTTCCTTCTCTTTTTCTTTCATTTCTTTGTTTTTTCTCTCAATTTCATTCAAGATCCTCTCATTTTCTCTCATAATTTTTTCTTGCCTCTCTTTTCTTTTGATCTCTTTTTTTTCATCTTTTTCTTTTCTCGTTTTCTTTCTACAAGAGGACACAAAAGAGTTAGGAGAATAATCATTTTGTTCAAAAGAAGAAAAATCATTTACATATGATTCACGAACAATCCTTCGTAAAGATCTCTCTGTGGATGTTTTCTTTAGAGTTCTTGAAGAGGTGTATCTTTCATCTCGCACGTCTTCTCGGAAGGATTCAAAATCAAAAATGGCTTCTCTTTGTCTCGAATTCTTTAATGAAAAGGAATCTCGATCGGAGTCTATTCTCGAGTAGTAGTTAGATGTGTATCTCTGTGATGTTCTCGAATCCGCTTTTTGACTTGATGACATTCGTTACCATTGGTCTCTTTTCTCCACACAATCTAATCTCTCGTGCAATTTGTCAAACTTAGTTTTCACCATTCTTCGCATTTCTTGCACCAAATATTGATATTCCGATTCGGTAAAATCTTCGCGAGACATGATTGTTATTGCTGTAAAGGAAAATTGTTAAGTAAAATAAAAATAAAATCCTCATTATAAAATCCTCACGAGTTCACTCGGAAAGAAAAAAATTAATGGATTTCACTCATGCTCGTGTTTTCACTTGTTTTAGGCTTTTTCAACACTCGAATGCTCTCACACCCTCTAGCGTTTTACCACTCAAGCTTACTCTCATAACCTTGTAGTTTGTTTCTCTTAACTCGTCTTGGTGCTTTGGGGTCAGCTTCAAAAGGTTACAAGGGATAAGATGTATAGGTTACGGGTAGGCTAAAAGAATTTTTTTTTAAATGTAGTGTGGCGTTTTGGGAATGGGGGGCTAAAGTTAAAGAAAAGACACGAGATGATCAGAATAAGATATAAACAATAGAATCGAACTTGATCACTTCACTTTTTTTTAGTTTCGTATATATTTTTTTCATTTTTTTTTAAATTTCGTATTTCTATCTTTTTTTATTATTTCTTCAAGATAGCACTATTACAATAGAGAGAAACGAAAAATACAACTTGAATTTTTTTCAATTTTTTTCTTTTCACCACGAACCTATTTTGATCTTGATACGAACGTCGACGCCTCACATTTTACCAGCTCTGATACCAAATGATGTGATTTAGCCCGAGTAGTTGAGTCGAATTCACTTAGTTGCCCGATCATAGTTGAGAGAATTGTTCGTGCCTCAAATTTCAGAATTAGAAGTGGATGAATAGGGATGGATAAGCGGAAGGTTTCAAGAAATATAAAATTAGCAATAGGTTCAGCTATGGGTAGCAAAGATGGATGAAGGATAGAAGGATAGATTTGGTTAACAAGAAAGAAATTTGAATTGGGAATGGAAAATGAACTCAACGTCAGGAATGATTCAACACTAAAAAGTGTCACCCCGATTCCTATATTGTTAAGGTGAAAATATGGATAGATATATAGGTGAACACCATACCAAGATTGGTGATAAGTTCAAACAAGGATGATTGACGCCACTAGCACAAGCTAGATAAGTCTTTCGAAACTTGTACGAGATATGAGAGGAAGTGATGTGAGCACACTCGGGGCATCCTCAAATGCACACTAAGAATCCATTGAGCTTCCAAAAGGCCCCATGACTCGAGCTCAAACCAAGCAAATTCAAGAAGCTATATCAGCCTTTGTGTTGCGCATTTGGGATGATAACAAGGTCCATGACGTTGGAGGAGCTAAGGACAACTCCTTGAAGACTCCATGCACCATTTTGCATTCTGATCTCAGCTCCTCTCCAGCTGCCCATGCGCCATTCATCTCACATCAGCTCACTTGAGCTCGTTTTAGCTCGTTTGAGCTTGAATTTAGCTCGTCTCAGCTTATTCCTTTTGCATTTTAATAAACTAAGTTTTAATCTAGCTTATAACTAAGTTGGCTACAGCTCATGCTAAATTCCCTAGATCAACTTAGCTCACTAAGTGTTTTTGACTATTTGAGCTAGTCGAATTTAATATGATAAGTTGACTTATAATTATTATGTCCAAATTTAGTTAGTGTTATTAAGTTATTTAGTTATTATTTTAAATTATAATTATATGAATAGTTGTGTGTTATTTAATCATGTTATTTAATTTTGTAGGTTAGTCGAATTTGGAAGATACATTCATGGCATTTAATGCAAGGTGCATGCATAGGAAGGTTCAATGGACGGCAATCAAGAGGCACATGCATGTTCATGATGGTCATTCATGTATTTGAAGATTCATGAATCAAATTAATGATGAAACATGCATTGGACGGTTCATGTATTGATCATGTGTTCACACATTGTGTTCACACCATGATGACCATTCGGTTGTACGTTCACACACAAGTGTCTACTCAAGCTCCTTGTTCACACCAAGTTTGACTCTTCATGAAGCCTCATTTAATTAAGCCACTCATGGTGAAACAACATGAATTCAAGGCTCTATTAAAGGAGTTAGCTGAATCTAGCCATGCATGTATGAAGGTCATTTATCCAAGTACATCAATGCATATTCATGAAGCTACCCACTCACCTCCCATTCGGCCGAACATGGACAAGAACACCATTGGACATTTTTCTAGAAGTTTTCATGTTTTAATTAGGTACATTACTTAATTGTTAAGTTCATGAATGGACTATTCGGCTAGCATAAGAAACTAGTATAAATAGTTTGTTGATTTCATTGTAAAAGGACTTTTGCCAAATTTGTTAATGAACATTGTTCTTGTGAGGTTGCTTCCTCTCATATCTCGTACAAGTTTCGAATGACTTATCTAGCTTGTGCTAGTGGCGTCAATCGTCTTGTTTTGAACTTATCACCAATCTTGGTGTGGCGTTCACCTATCCATCTATCCATATTTTTCACCTTAACAATATAGGAATCGGGGTGACACTTCTTAGTGTTGAATCATTCCTGACGTTGAGTTTGTTTTCCATTTCTATCTTTTAAATTTCTTTCTTGTTAACCCAAACCGAGCCTTCTGTCCTTCATCCATCTTTGCTACCCATAACTGAACCTATACTAAACTTACCCTTCTTGAAACCTTCCGCTATCCTATTCCATTATTTTACTTTTATTATTAAAATCTGAGGCACGGACGACTCTCTCAAACTACGATCGGGCAACTACGTGAATTTGAATCATCTACCCGGGCCGGATCACATCAGGAAGCAACCTCACAAGAACAATGTTCATTAACAAATTTGGCAAAAAGTCCTTTTTACATGAAATGAGCAAACTATTTATAAGCCTAAGATGCCTATTGATATTCGGCATCTATGATGTTCACACTGACTTAAATTCTATTCACATTTGTATTTAACATGTTCACACAAAAGCATTAAAATTCGGTTCATGCTTGGAGATGGTGCATGAATTGGCAAAACCATCATGTTGCTTCACTTGATGCATTCATGCATACTTAGCCTTGAAGAAAAGCCATAGTTCATGAATGTGCAGCCCTTTAATACTCCTACATCTCCCTTGGTTGAATGAGGCTTGACTGTACCTTGAGTACTTGAATGGACATCTTGGATATGCATGATACATGCATGAAACGTCCCAATGCATGTTCTTCCTTAATTACGGTCCATGAATCCTTAAATACATGTACATAAAATAGCCCCCACTTGCATGAACGTCCCCAATACATGAATTCCTTCAAATGCCATCCATTGAACACTAGTTATGCATGCATCCTTCCATACGATGTATTAAGCCATGCATGTACTTGCATTAATGGCTCCTTCATGTATTCAGTCACTTTGTGGAACTTAACTCTTGGCCAAAAGGTTGCTTAGGGATCACCAATAGCCAACCCACCATGCATAAATTCGTTCATGCATGAACTCTCATAATTCATGTACCTGGCCGTGCATGAATCTCATTTAATGTACTCAATGCATTCGGCTGAACCTACAAGAAACATGAACTCATTAAATCCCAATGTATATTCGGCTGAACATGTTAAGAGCATGAACTAGACATCATAAATATCATATTAAACTAAACTAAACACATTAATTAAAGACTAGCTAGTAGCATTAAGTTCGACTAGCTCAAACTAAGTGAAAACATTTAATGAACTTATTTGAGCTAGGATTTTTGTTATTGAGCTGTAACAAGCTAATTAGTATAAAATTAAAACTTAGTTTAATTTATTGAAATAAAGAATGAGCTAAAAGTAAGCCCGGTTGAGCTCAAACGAGCTGAAACGAGCTCACATGAGCTGAGTTGAGCTAGACAGAGCTCGAGGACCTGGAAATGAGCTAGGATCAGCTTGCCAACAATGCATGGGTTCTTTGGATAGTTGCTTCGAGCTGATTTTTGTGAGCATTGTTCCTTGTTTCAAACCAAGGTTTTGCATTAGAAGCTAAAACAGCTTCTAGAAAATGCTTAACACAAGCTCGAGTTATGGGGCCTTTTGGAAGCTCGATTGAATTATGAATTGCATTCGAGGATGCCTCGGGCGTGCTTGCATCACATTTTACTTTGTAAAAAAAAACTTTTGACATTTTTATGAATGAAACTTTATTTCTATGAGGTTTACTTCCTCTCATATCTCGTACAAGTTTTGAAGACTTATCTAGTTGTGCTAGTGCGTCTACCGAGCTTGTTTTAGAACTTATCACCGTATTGGTGTGGCGTTCTCCTATCTATCTATTCCATCCTTTACCTTAAACAATATAGGAATGGGGTGACACTCTTTAGTGTTGAATCGCTCCTGAAGTTTGAGTTTGCATTCCATCTCCATCTCCTTTCATTATTTGACTTCATATTCTAAAATGAGTAGTCCATATATCTTCTATCTTTGTTTCTCCATAGCCAAACCTACCATCATATACATAGCCCACTTTGAACCCATTTCATTAACATTTAGCCTCTTAAGCCGACTCAAACAAATTGACAATTTTGTGAATGACTCTTCTCGTCGACGATCGGGTAACTTACGTGAACTCGACTCAAACACCCAAGCTGGATCAAATCATTTGGTATCATAGCTACCAAAACGAGAAGTATCAATGTTCGTATCAAGTCTGTAGTAGGTTCGTTGTAAAAAAAATTTGAATTAAAAAAAATTATATCAAGTTGTATTTCAAATTCTCTATTGTATTAGCATTATTTTTAGGTAAAAAATAATAACAAAAAAAAATAAATTCAAAATTAAAAAAAATCGAGAATATAAAAAAAGGTGAGAGTATTGAAGTTCTTCATTTTTCTTTCATAACAATTTATTCCTGATCTCAAGTGTTCATTCTATCATCTTTGCACCCCTCAATGCCACACTCAACCAACTTTTTCTTTGTCTTAGCCTGATACGAGCTCGCCTCGACTTGAGTTGAGTCGTATGTAGATTGTCGATTGTCTACGAGAAAGTATCGATGAGAATGGAATGAAAATGTAGTTTCGGTTTTTTTTGAAAGAGACTTGGATGTCAATGTTTAGGTTCGAGGATAGTAATTAAATTTAAGTTCAAGAAAGAAAGAGGTTAGGATAATTTGGTAGGTTCGGGAAAAGAACTAAATTTGGCTAATTGGGGTACTTGGGTAATGGATGGAAATGGGAAAAGAATTGGTCCTAAGAACAAGTTGAACCGATATTAGCAAATATTAACCCGAGACTTATTAGTTCTTAAGATGGGATGGTTGAAACAAAATGGACCTCGACCCACTATCTAGACAAATAGGAACCTCAGTATGGGTGCTTTGAATGCCACACTAAAACTAGTGATAAGTTCGGTTTCGTAAAAGAAATAGGTTGACGCCACTACTAGGTAGATAAGCCAACAAAATATTAAACGAGACTTAGAGAAGAAAATTCTCACAAGAACAAAAGTTTGACTATAAATTTGGCAAAAGTCCTTTACACAATGCAAATGGCCTAATTTATAGGCCTTACAAGTCCAGCAGAAAAGGCAAATTCATAGCTTATGAACTAAGTAAGATAAGCCTTGAATGTTTTGGAAAATTCTAGAAAAATCAACACGTAATAAGCTTGTCCATATTCGGCTGCACCTTCATCCAAATAGTCACCTTCATGACTAAGGAATGGGAGATGAATGAACAAGGTGAACAAGACCTTTGGAGCTAAGGCTAGATTCAGCCAAGGCTAATAAGTGAGCCATAAATTGGTGATGCTTGGCCAAAAGTGTTGTATTTAATGTGGAGAGCTCATTAGCCTTTTTGGGTGTGAGCACCGTCCATTGAAGAGCCATCTAATGTGAATAAAGCTAGCCGAATGGTCCATGGAATGTGAACACAAATTCAGCCAAGTGTGAAAGCTTTAAGAGCAACAAAGCTAGCCGAATGGTCCATGGAATGTGAACACAAATTCAGCCAAGTGTGAAAGCTTTAAGAGCACTTAATGGCCATCTTGGTTATTTGGAGAGCCATGGCCGAATAGTCACATGGGAAACACTAATGGGCAGCACACCATAATTACTTCATCCATGCACCATGCGTCCGAAGCAATGTACCTACATGAATTAAAAATCAATTCATTAAATCCCATGTGAACACTTTTAAATTTGGCACAAATGTGAACAACATTAATTTGGTTACTACATAATTAAAACATGTAATATAAAACATAATTTAATTACGAATGTGAACTTAAAAACGTAATTAATTTATAATAACTAACTAATGAACTTATTCAAGTAAAAAGTCAACACTATGACAGTAAGCTAAAAATAACTTCATAAGATATGATTTAAGCTCGTGAGCTATATTTGAGCTAAGTCTGAGCTCGTGAACTGAAGTTGAGCTAAGTCCGAGCTCGTGAGCTGAAGTTGAGCTGCGAGCAAGCTCATGAGCTGAAATTGAGCTAGATGTGAAATTGTTGAGCTGGAACTGAGCTTGTTGAGCTGGTTATGAGCTGGACGAGCTAGAACTAAGTTACGAAGATGACTCGGTGAGCTAGTCCACAAACTCTCGAGTAAGCTGGTGATAGATTTGGCCCAAGCTCGATCAACTAGAGTTGAGATTGAGTCCTTGAACCTCTTGGCACGGGCTCGGGTAACCGGTCCTACGGGCAACTCGAGAGGATCTACATTGGCAGCTGGCAACTCGGGAGGTGTAGCCGTATCATTCCCCCTCTCTTCGAGGCTATTCATCCCCAAATCGTCACCTATATCATAGAAAGAAAGATCAGCCACATTAAAGGTAGCACTAACATTGTACTCACCTGGGAGGTCAAGTTTATAGGAATTGTCATTTATTCATTCCAAAACTTGAAATGGCCCATCTCCTCTCGGTAACAACTTTGACTTTCGCTGAGCCGAAAATCTTTCTTTTCGCATATGAACCCACACCCAATCTCTGAGTTCAAATATGACTTGTCTTCGCCCTTTGTTTGTCTTGCACACATATTGCTTCATCCTAGCCTCGATGTTAGCTTTAACCTTTTGATGCAATTGTTTCACATAGTCCACTTTCCTCTTGGCATCTACATTAACTATTTGTTCGTTATGTAATGGAATTAAGTCAAGAGGAGATAAAGGGTTAAAATCGTAAACTATTTCAAATGGAGAGAATTTAGTAGCAGAGTGAACGGTTCGGTTATAACCAAACTCTATGTGAGGCAGACACTCCTCCCACGACTTGAGATTTTTGTGGATAATGGCCCGCAATAGAGTGGATATTACGCGGTTCACCACCTTGATTTTTCCATCCATTTGGGGATGACATGTCGTGGAGAATAAGAGCTTCGTGCCCAACTTAGTCAAAAGTGTCCTCCAAAAATGGCTAAGAAATTTTGCATCACCGTCGGACACTATCGTCTTCAGAATTCCATGCAACCTGACAACTTCTTTAAAGAAGAGGTTAGCAATATTAGTAGCATCATCAGTTTTCGAGCATGTAATAAAATGTGACATTTTTTAAAATCGATCTACTATGACAAAAATGGAATCTTTTTCGGTACGAGTTCACGGTAGACCTAAGATAAAATCCATTGAAAGATCAACCCAAGGCCCTTCGAGAATAGGCAAAGGCATGTACAACCATGTGGGTTAACCTTAGATTTTGTCTTTTTACAAACCAAGCATCGCGAACATATTTTCTCGACATCCCATTTCATCCGTGGCCAAAAGAAGTGTTCTTATAGCATGGCCAAGGTCTTTGCAATGCCAAAATGTCCCATGAGGCCACCACCATGTGCCTCGAGTACGAGCAACTCTAGTACGGAACTTTGCGAGATACAGAGCTTACCTTCTCGAAAAAGGAAGCCATCGAACCTGAAAAACTTATCAACAGCAGCATGTTCACACAATTTATATACATCCCCAAAATCAACATCAGAGTTATACAAATCTTTCAAAAATGCAAAACCAAGCAATTTTGAATCCAAATGATTTAAAAAGGCATATCGACGAGATAGTGCATCAGCCACAATATTTTCCTTACCTTTTTTATACCGTATAACATAAGGGAAGGATTTAAGAAATTCTACCCATTTTGCATGCCTTTTGTTGAGCTTGTGCTGGCCTTTGATGTACTTGACCGATTCATGGTCCAAATGGATGACAAACTCCTTCGGCCACAAATAATGTTGCCACGTTTCTAATGCCCAGATCAAAGCGTACATTTCCTTATCATATGTTGGGTAATTCAATGGTGTGCCACTTAGCTTTTCACTAAAATATGCCACGGGCTTCCCTTCTTGGGCCAACACAGCACCAATCTCGATACCTGAGGCATCACATTCAATTTCAAATGTTTTATCAAAATCAGGTAATACGAGTAATGGGGTGTTAGTTAAACGTTCTTTAAGTGAAATAAAAGACTTTTCTTGCTCCTCACTCCAAAAGAAGAAAAAATTCTTTTTAATCACGCTAGTGAGAGGTACGGCCAATGTGTTGAAATTTGGAACGAACCGATGGTAGAAACTCGCCAAGCCATGGAAACTTTGCACTTGGCTTATGCTGGTCGATCTAGGCCACTCTCGAATGGCTTTCACCTTTTCTTGATCGACTTCGAGTCCTTGCAAGCTGACAACAAATCCTAAGAAAACGACTTTGTTAGTACAAAATGTGCATTTCTTGAGATTGGCATATAAAGTTTCCTTTCACAATACATAAAGAACAGCTCATAGATGCCTCAAATGATCATCTAAAGATCTACTATAAACAAGAATGTCATCAAAGTAAACCACGCAAAATTTACCAACGTAAGCACGAAGAACATGGTTCATTAAACGCATAAAGGTACTAGGAGCGTTAGTAAGACCGAATGGCATTACCAATCACTCGTACAAATCGTGTTTAGTTTTAAACGCTTTTTTCCACTCATCTCCCTCACGCATTCGTATTTGATGGTAACTGCTTTTAAGGTCGATTTTGGAGAACAACTGAGCACCACTTAGTTCATCGAGCATATCATCTAGGCGCGATATTGGATGACGATATTTAATCATGATTTTGTTCACGGTGCGATAGTCAACGCACATGTACCAAGTCCCATCCTTTTTCGGCACCAATAAAATCAGAACAGTGCACGAACTAAGGCTCTCGCAGATGAATCCCTTTTCAAGGAGTTCATTCACTTGCTTTTGTAGCTCCTTGGTCTCCTCAGGATTACTACAATAAGCCAGTCGATTTGGTACAGACGCACCAGGAATGAAGTCAATTTGATGTTCTATTCCCCAAATAGGTGGTAAGCCACTCGGAACTTCGACGGGGAATACGTCTTCAAATTCTTCCAAGAGAGAAACAATAGAAGAAGGTAAAGCAGCATCTAATTCGTTAGTATTCAAATATGATTCCTTGTACATGAGTACAAGTATGGGCTGCCTCAACATGAAGGATTTCTGAATGTCACTCTCTTTTGCATACACATTCATTTTTGCACTCGTTTTTTCTTCACTCTCTTGTTTTTCTTGATCTTTATTCTTTTCTCTCATTTTTACAACATGTTTCCCTCGTTTCTTTTCACTCACTTTTTCACACAGCTTTTCACTCTTTTCTTTCTTCTCACTCTCTTTAAAATTTTCAATTGAGTCACGCAATTTCACTTGATCTTCGTACACTTGTCTCGGTGTCAAAGGTGCTAAAGTGATGTTCTTGCCTAAATACTTGAAGGTGTATCGGTTGGTGTAGTAATCATGCACCACTTTTTGATCAAATTACCATGGATGAATAAGCAAAAGGTATCCGGCATGCATGGGAACCACGTCACAGTGAACTTCATCGTTGTATTTGCCGATGGAAAATGGCACCAACACTTGTTTTGTCACCTTCAATTCTCCACCATCATTAAGCCATTGAAGCTTATACGAACAAGGGTGTTTCATTGTGGCCAAGCCAAGTTTCTCCACCATTAACGTACTAGCGATGTTTGTACAACTTTCGCCATCCACAATGGTGTGATCTGGCCCGGGTAGATGAGTCGAATTCACGTAGTTGCCAGATCGTAGTTCGAGAGAGTCGTTCGTGCCTCGAATTTTAATAATAAAAATAACATAATGGAATAGATTAAGCGGAAGGTTTCTAGAAGGATAAGTTTAGTAACAGGTTCGGTTATGTGTAACAAAGATGAGTGATGGATAATGGTTCGGTTTGGTTAACAAGGAAGAAAGTTGAAAGATGGGGGAATGGAAAAATGAACTCAACGTCAGGAATGATTCAACACTAAGAAGTGTCACCTCGATTCCTATATTGTTAAGGTGAAAAGATGGATAAAAGGATAGGTGAACGCCACACCAAGATTGGTGATAAGTTCAAACAAGATCGGTAGACGCCACTAGCACAAACTAGATAAGTCTTCGAAACTTGTACGAGATATGAGAGGAAACAACCTCACAAGAACAAAATTTCATTAACAAATTTGGCAAAAAAGTCCTTTACAAATGAAATCAACAAACTATTTATACTAGTTTCTTATGCTAGCCGAATAGACTATTCATGAACTTAACGATTAAGTAATGAACCTAATTTAAGACATGAACATTCTAGAAAAATGACCAATGGTGTCCTTGTCCATGTTCGGCCGAATGGGAGGTGAGTGGGCAGCTTCATGAATATGCATTGATGTACTTGGATGAATGATCTTCATACATGCATGGCTAGATTCGGCTAACACCTTAAATGGAGCCTTGAATTCATGTTGTTTCACCATGAGTGGCTTAATTAATTAAGGCTTCATGAAGAGTCAAACTTGCTGTGAACAAGGAGCTTGAGTAGACACTTGGGTGTGAACGTCCAACCGAAGGGTCATCATGGTGTGAACACAATGTGTGAACAAATGATCAATGCATGAACCGTCCAATGCATGTTCCATCATTAATTTGATCCATGATTCTTCAAATACATGAATGTCCAGCATGAACATGCATGTGCCTCTTGATTGCCGTCCATTGAACCTTCCTATGCATGCACCTTGCATTAAAGTCCATACATGAATCTTCCAAATTCGGCTAACCTACAAAATTAAATAACACACAACTATTCATATAATTATAAATTAAAATAATAACTAAATAACTTAATAACAATAACTAAATTTGAACACAATACTTATAAGTCAACCTATAATAAATTCGGCTAGCTCAAATAGTCAAAAACACCTAGTGAACTAAATTGAGCTAGGGAATTCGGCATGAGCTGTAACAAACTTAGTTATAAGCTAGATTAAAACTCAATTTATTGAAATGAAAAAGGAATGAGCTGAATCAAGCTAAGTTCGAGCTCAAACGAGCTAAAACGAGCTCAAGTGCGCATGGGGGAGCTGGAGAGGAGCTGAGATCGGATTGTAAAATGGTGCATGGAGTCATCAAGGAGTTGTTCTTAGCTTCTCCAACATTATGGAGCTGGTTATCATCCCAAATGCGCATCACAAAGGCTGATATAGCATCTTGAAGTTGCTTGGTTCGAGCTCGGATCATGGGACCTTTTAGAAGCTCGATTGATCCTTGGTGTGCATTCGAGGATGCACCGGGTGTGCTCACATCACACAATAAGGCTACACACTTTGCCTTGCACAAGACAGCGCGTATGGAAGATATTCTCATGTTGTTGTTCATTCTCCACACTTTGTACACTTAGGCTACGTTTGATTACAAGGATTTCACCTTCAACAGCATATTCAAGATCGCCTTCTTCATCACTAATAGGGGTGTCGGATTCCTCTTCTTTCTCATCTTTTGACTCGATTTTGCTGCTAGCGCTCATCACCATTTGATGTGATCCAGCCCGGGTAGATGAGTTGAATTCACGTAGTTGCCCGATCGTAGTTCGAGAGAGTCATTCGTGCCTTGGATTTTTGTAATAGTAGTAAAAGAATTAGAATAGGATAGCGGAAGGTTTCAAGAAGGGTAAGTTTAGTATAGGTTCGGTTAAGGGTAGCAAAAGATGGATGAAGGATAGAAGGCTCGGTTTGGGTTAACAAGAAAAAAGATTTAAAAGATGGAAATGGAAAACGAACTCAACGTCAGGAATGATTCAACACTAAAAAGTGTCACCCCGATTCCTATATTGTTAAGGTGAAAAATATGGATAGATGGATAGGTGAACGCCACACCAAGATTGGTGATAAGTTCAAAATAAGACGATTGACGCCACTAGCACAAGCTAGATAAGTCGTTCGAAACTTGTATGAGATATGAGAAGAAGCAACCTCACAAGAACAATGTTCATTAATAAATTTGGCAAAAGTCCCTTACAAATGAAAGAAAACAAATATTTATAGGCACATAGATGACCATTCAAATTCGGCATCTAGGTGGTCACACAATAATAAAAACGTTCACACTAATGTATTAAAATAGTTCATAAATTCGGCAGATTCATGCACTAGTTGAATGGACACTTCCTTCCCGCCCCAAGTGTGTGCATGAATGCTTAGTCATAAAGAAAGGCTTCAAGTGACTTGTATGTGCACCAAAGGTTGCATTCATCTCCTTGGGACGTTCATGCACTTGTATGGAACATGTATCTTCATAATTAAACACTTTAATGGCATGTAGGTTCATAAATGGCAGCATGAACCTAGTAAATTCGTTCTCCCCTTTGTGTATGCACTTAATTCAATCAATGTGTTGAATTTTTTAGTTAATTCCTTCCCTTGGACGTTCTTGAACCCACCCATGCATGTGTAGTAGCCTATAGGTCAATTCAAAGTGTGAATATGTTCAAAGAGCTCTATGGACAACATAGAATTAGTTGGCAGCTACTTCTTGGCTGAATAAGTGCCTTGGAAAGTTAGGAGACAGCCACCATACATGCACTTAAGCCATTCATGCATTCTATCATCCCATGCATTTGATCCATTCATGGACTAGCCTTTAATGTCCATACATGCATTCGACACATGCATGAATTTGTAGAAACATTGCATCTAGCCGTACATGCACCAGCATTTAATACTTCTTCATTCATGAGTGTGGAATGCCCAAAAGAGATGTTTCTTCATCCATACATTGTACCATCCAAAGGGATGTACCTACATGAAATAAACAAGTCATTAAGACATCTCATGAACACTCATAAATTCGGCATGATGTGAACACATTAATGTCATGCATTAATTCGGCTATGTGAACATAATCAATTTATATAATGACAATGACATATTAATAACAAATATTAATATAAGACAAGTTTAATGCTTAAATGAATATATGCAATTTTTTTATTTAATGTATTAAAGACAAAACCGAGTTTAAACTAAAATGAGCTAAGCTTTAGCTCGTGAGCTAAAGTTGAGCTGAGGCTAAACTCCTAAGCTGAAGTTGAGCTAAGGTTTAGCTCGTGAGCTGAATATGAGCTAGGAGTGAGCTCGGTTTAGCTCAGGCAAGTTGGATTGAGCTTGAATAAGCTGGATTTGAGCTAGACGGAGCTCGTGGAGCTGGAAACGAGCTGGGATCAGCTTGCCAACATGTCAATGCTTGGCTTGACAGACTTGTTCAATGAAGTTCGCGGGGCATGCTCGTATCATTCCCCCTCCCTTTTAGGCGACTTGTCTTCAAGTCGAGCCATTTGTCCATGGGAGAACTTTGACTCGTGCATGGTTTTCCTTGATCAAATGGGATGGAAGATGTCACACAAACCTGAAAAATTCTTACCACAGCCGGTAAAAAGAAACTGAAAGGAGTCAAATTCAAATGTGTTCGATAGTTCATTAAAAATTCATTCAATCGAACATATGCCAAAAATCTCAATTGGACAAAGCGAGCATACGTAAATTTATCAAAGAGTTTCGTTAGACCATCGTTGCAAACATGAAAAATAAGTTGGATCAAGGGATAATTGGTTGTAAATGATGGCAAGCACTTAAACACATTATTCCTCATCCAAAACATTTTAATTTCTTTAATCGAATATAGCAACTCATTTGGTCCCTTGTCTTGTTCTTGCAAGGTATGCCATTGCCAAAGGTATGCTAACTCTTTCTTTCGTTTTTGAACAACATGAGGAGTGTCTCCAAATTCCAACATAATAATCACATCATTACAATGCCAAAAGGAAAAATCCATCACATCAAAGTATAAATAATTTCCAAACAACAAATCAATGGAATTTTCAACTTCAATCGAATTGAGCAAAGATATTTGAAAATTTTCAGATGACTTACCTTGACGAATATGAAGAGAAGTGATGTGAGCACACTCTGGGCACCCTCGAATGCACACCAAGAATCAATCGAGCTTCCAAAAGGCCCCATGACTCGAGCTCGAACCAAGCAAATTTAAGATGCTATATCAGCCTTTGTGATGTGCATTTGGGATGATAACCAACTCCATGACGTTGGAGGAGCTAAGGAAAACTCCTTGAAGACTCCATGCACTATTTTGCAATCCGATCTCAGCTCCTCTCCAGCTCCCCTATCCGCCATTCAACTCACATCAACTCACTTGAGCTCGTTTTAGCTCGTTTGAGCTCGAATTTAGCTCGTTTCAGCTTATTCCTTTTTCATTTAAATAAACTAAATTTTAATCTAGCTTAACTAAGTTTGCTACAGCTCATGCCGAATTCCCTAGCTCAATTTAGCTCACTAGGTGGTTTTGACTATTTGAGCTAGCCGAATTTATTATAGGTTGACTTATAATTATTGTGTCCAAATTTAGTTAGTGTTATTAAGTTATTTAGTTATTTTAATTTATAGTTATATGAATAGTTGTGTGTTATTTAATTTTGTTATTTAATTTTGTAGGTTAGCCGAATTTGAAAGATACATTCATGGCATTTAATGCAAGGTGCATGAACGGGAATGTTCATTGAACGGGAAGATTCATGAATGGTTCGGTTCAATTTTTAGAGGACATACATTCATGTACATGGAAGGTTAATGCATATTGAAAGGTGCATCTCCCTTGGACGGCACACATGCATGAATGGAGGGTAATTAATGCATGTGCATGTACGGCTAGGTTCAAGCCCCCTTCCAAGTTCCATTACAACCAATGCATGTGGGAGGACCCTTGGAGTTTTCTAAGCACCTATTCGGCCAAGAGACACCCCTTGAGAGTTTCATGCATCCCATGGCCGAACCTAGACAATCCCATTGGCTTCCAAAGCTTGCTCATACATGAAGCTGCCCACTCACCTCCCATTCGGCCGAACATAGACAAGGACACCATTGGTCATTTTTCTAGAAGGTTCATGTCTTAATTAGGTTTATTACTTAATCGTTAAGTTCATGAATAGTCTATTCGGTTAGCATAAGAAACTAGTATAAATAGTTTGTTGATTTCATTTGTAAGGGACTTTTGCCAAATTTGTTAATGAACTTTGTTCTTGTGAGGTTGCTTCCTCTCATATCTCGTACAAGTTTCGAAGACTTATCTAGTTTGTGCTAGTGGCGTCTACCGATCTTGTTGAACTTATCACCAATCTTGGTGTGGCATTCACCTATCCTTCTATCCATCTTTTCACCTTAACAATATAGGAATCGGGGTGACACTTCTTAGTGTTGAATCATTCCTGACGTTGAGTTCATTTTTTCCATCCCCCATCTTTCAACTTTCTTCCTTGTTAACCAAACCGAACCATTATCCATCACTCATCTTTGTTACACATAACCGAACCTATTACTAAACTTACCCTTCTTGAAACCTTTCGCTTAATCTATTCCATTATTTTATTTTTATTATTAAAATCTGAGGCACGAATGACTCTCTCGAACTACGATCGGGCAACTACGTGAATTTGACTCATCTACCCGGGCCGAATCTCATCAAGAAGATAATTGAGGATTGGGTTTACCTTTCTCGGTCAAAATGAATCTTCTCTCTTTGGATAGATGACGTAAGACAAACCTATTACTCCGATAAATTTGAATAGGTGGTGACGCGCGATGACATGTCTTGCTCCTCGAGGGGTGGAATTCACAAAAATGAGAATGGTTAGTATTAACGAAAACTATGGACTTAAATGGAAAAGGAAAGTTACCATGGAGATTTGATTCAATTCCAAAAACATAGGTTGGTCTTACCTTCTCAAAATGGAATGAAAATTTTAGATGTGGCCAAGCAAGGTGATTAGTAAACGAATCAAAATTGAAACCCAAATCATTGAATTTCACCTTCTTATCAAAAGTTTGAACATCAAGCAAACATAATTTGAATGCAAATGATGCAAAGTGCTTAATGTTTTCATAAAATGAATTCATGTAGCAAATACCAGGCTTGAACACATGAACTTGATTAGGAATTCCAACAAGCAACATATTAGAAGAAGATATAATCAACTCACCACACGAATTATATTTCACTAGTTTAAACACACATGTTGAATTGACAAAACCGAGCATACCAATATGCAAAGGTTCATGCTTCAAGAGTATCAATCGGGAATGCAAATCACTACATGGAAATTTCATACAAAAACTCAAAGATTGTTCATGAAGAACACAATTGCACGTATCATGTGAAGATCTTTTAACATGGATGCCAAACAAAGAATTTTT
The DNA here is from genome assembly GCA_025698465.1 of Gossypium longicalyx. Classification (NCBI taxonomy): domain Eukaryota; kingdom Viridiplantae; phylum Streptophyta; class Magnoliopsida; order Malvales; family Malvaceae; genus Gossypium; species Gossypium longicalyx. The sequence goes on from CM047004.1 coordinate 40,873,151, forward strand.
AGAGAATATGCAACTTTTTAAACAGGGAGATTTATCACAAATCAATTGAGCAGGCATATTTAAACATAAAGATTTAACACATGAATTCAAAAAGTTTGCATGGTCAAACACATCAGAATCTTTAAGTGACAGACTTTGATCAAACACATTCAAAATTCGTTTAGAGAAAACTAATCCAATATTATCAACAAATTTGCCAATGTAGTAATCGTCATAAGAAAAGCTGTATATGGCACCTTTTAAAACAAAATCGTTAACAACAGTAAGTGAAAAAAAATTAGCCAAATCAAGTGACTTTGATTCGATAAACAAAGAATCCTTACCTTCCTTACCTTCGATCGCAAGTGGGTGGTTGTCATTCGCGAACTTACCTTTTTCGAACAACCTAAAACACCTCTCATTTGGAAGGTAATGAGATGGAATTGGTCGCACAAACCTCTAGGAACCTGAAAAGTTAATTCACAAGAAGATCGAACATGTGGGTTAGTAGAGATAATCCTCACTTGCTCACTTGTTTTCTCACTCGATTCTTTTTCTTCTGAATCACTCGTTCCTTTGGTTTCAATTTCTTTTTCATCTTCTTTTTCACTCTCAAACTCTTTTTCATTCTCTTTTTCAATCTCATTTTATTTTTCATTTTTTTTTGCGTTTCAAAGGCTTTTTCAAAGGCTTTTTCAAGTTCTCTCAAGATTTGCTCATTTTTTCTCTTACTTGCCTTTTGCCTCTCTTATCTTTTTATTTCGTTTTCTTTTTCTTCTTTTTCTTTTTCTTTTCTTTTCTTTGTTTTCTCTTTACAAGAATGTACAAAAGAACGATGAGAATACAAATCTTGTTCGAAAGATGAAGAACTATTTGCATATGATTCACAATCAAAACTTCGTGAAGAATACTCCGAGTAAGATTTCGTTGACGATCTAGTAGGAATATGTCTTTCTTTCTGAACGCCATCTTGGAATGAATCAAAATCGTAATCGGCTTCTCGTCTTCTTGAATTTCTTGATGAAAAGGACTTTCGATCGAAGTCACTTCTTGAATTCGCTGATGAATATGAGTCATAGTATGAATCTCTTTGTCTCGAAGTAGATGGCGAAAAGGAATCACGATAGGAACTTTTTTTCAAGTAGTAGTCGTGGGTATATCTCCGTGGGGTTCTTGTCTCCATTTTTCGACTCGAAGAAACTCTATCACTTTGATCTTGTTTTTCCAAATGATTTAATCTCTCGTGTATGTTCTTAGTGTTGGACTTCATTATTTTTTGCATTTCTTATACCAAGTATTGGTATTCCGATTCAGTGAACTCTTCGCGTGGCATGATTTTTGTTGCTGAAAAGAAAATGTTAGATCACAAAACAAAATAAAAAATTAAGTACCTCACCACAAACCTCACAATTTCACTCGCAAAGAAATATTGATGAACACTCCACTCGTGTTTGCACTTGTTTTTAGGCTTTTTCAAACTCTCAAATGCTCTCACACACTCTAGCCTTTTACCACTCAAGCTTACTCTCGTAACCTCGTATTTTGTTTCTTTTGACTCGTCTTGGTGCTTTGGGGTCGGCTTCAAATGGTTACAAGGGATAAGATGTATAGGTTATGGGTAGGCTAAAAGAAAATTTTTTCTTTGGTGTAGTGTGGCGTTTTGGAAATGGGGGTACAAAGTTGATGAAAAGAACACTTGTTGATCGAAAAATATAAACAATAGAAAGAACTTGTTCACTTCTTTTTTTTGTTTTTTTTTAATTTCGTACCTTTTTTTTACAACTTTCAATATAGTACTTTTACAATGATAAAAAAAATACAACTTAAATTTTTTTTTGAATTTTTTTATTTTTTACTACGAACCTATTTTGATCTTGATAAGAGCGTCGGCGCCTCTCAATTTACAAGCTCTGATACCAAATGATGTGATCTGACCTGGGTAGATGAGTTGAATTCACGTAGTTGCTCGATCGTAGTTCGAGAGAGTCGTTCGTGCCTTAAATTTTTGTAATAGTAGTAAAAGAATTAGAATAGGATAGCGGAAGGTTTCAAGAAGGGTAAGTTTAGTATAGGTTCGGTTAAGGGTAGCAAAAGATGGATGAAGGATAGAAGGCTCAGTTTGGGTTAACAAGAAAAAAGATTTAAAAGATGGAAATGGAAAACAAAATCAACATCAGGAATGATTCAACACTAACAAGTGTCACCCCGATTCCTATATTGTTAAGGTGAAAAATATGGATAGATGGATAGGTGAACGCCACACCAAGATTGGTGATAAGTTCAAAACAAGACGATTGACGCCACTAGCACAAGCTAGATAAGTCATTTGAAACTTGTACGAGATATGAGAGGAAGCAACCTCACAAGAACAATGTTCATTAACAAATTTGGCAAAAGTCCCTTACAAATGAAAGAAAACAAATATTTATAGGCACATAGATAACCATTCAAATTTGGCATCTAGGTGTTCACACAATAATAAAAACGTTCACACTAATGTATTAAAATAGTTCATAAATTCGGCAGATTCATGCACTAGTTGAATGGACACTTCCTCCCCCCCAAGTGTGTGCATGAATGCTTAGTCATAAAGAAAGGTTTCAAGTGACTTGTATAGAACATGTATCTTCATAATTAAACACTTTAATGGCATGTAGGTTCATAAATGGCAGGATGAACCTAGTAAATTCGTTCTCCCCTTTGTGTATGCACTTAATTCAATCAATGTATTGAATTATTGAGTTAATTCCTTCCCTTGGACGTTCTTGAACCCATCCATGCATGTGTAGTAGCCTATAGGTCAATTCAAAGTGTGAACATGTTCAAGGAGCTCTATAGACAACATAGAATTAGTTGGCAGCTACTTCTTGGCCGAATAAGTGCCTTGGAAAGTTAGGAGACAGCCACCATACATGCACTTAAGCCATTCATGCATTCTATCATCCCATGCATTTGATCCATTCATGGACTAGCCTTTAATGTCCATACATGCATTCGACACATGCATGAATTTGTAGAAACATTGCATCTAGCCGTACATGCACCAGCATTTAATACTTCTTCATTCATGAGTGTGGAATGCCCAAAAGAGATGTTTCTTCATCCATACATTGTACCATCTAAAGGGATGTACCTACATGAAATAAACAAGTCATTAAGACATCTCATGAACACTCATAAATTCGGCATGATGTGAACACAATAATGTCATGCATTAATTCGGCTATGTGAACATAATCAATTTATATAATGACAATGACATATTAATAACAAATATTAATATAAGACAAGTTTAATGCTTAAATGAATATGTGCAAAATTTTATTTAATGTATTAAATACAAAACCGAGTTTAAATTAAAATGAGCTAAGCTTTAGCTCATGAGCTAAAGTTGAGCTGAGGCTAAACTCCTAAGCTGAAGTTGAGCTATGGTTTAGCTCGTGAGCTGAATATGAGCTAGGAGTGAGCTCGGTTTAGCTCAGGCACGTTGGATTGAGCTCGAATAAGTTGGATTTGAGCTGGACGGAGCTCGTGGAGTTGAAAACGAGCTGGGATCAGCTTGCCAACATGTCAATACTCGGCTTGACAGACTTGTTCGATGAAGTTTGCGGGGCGTGCTCGTATCATTCCCCCCTCTTTTAGGCGACTTGTCCTCAAGTCGAGCTGTTTGTCCATGGGAGAACTTTGACTTGTGCATGGTTTTCCTCGATCAAATGGGATGGAAGATGTCACACAAACCTGAAAAATTCTTACCACAGCCAATAAAAAGAAACTCAAAGAAGTCAGATTCAAATGTGTTCGATAGTTCATAAAAAATTCATTCAATCGAACATATGCCAAAAATTTCAATTGGACAAAGCAAGCATTCGTAAATTTATCGAAGAGTTTCGTTAGACCATCGTTGTAAACATGAAAACTAAGTTGGATCAAGGGATAATTGGTTGTAAACGATGGTAGGCACTTAAACACATTATTCCTCATCCAAAACATTTCAATATGTTTATTCAAAAATAACAATTCATGGGAATGTACATGCAAAGTGTACCATGGCCAATTGGAAACTAAATGACTCTTTCGCTTATTAACAACATGATTTGTGTGATCATTTTCCAACACAAACGGATCAATACTAGGCCAAAGACAACAATCAATCACAACAAGGTACAAATAATTTCCTAACATCAAACTATCAAAAAGATTTTCAACAACATTCGAATAGAGTAAAGGTATTTCAAAAATTTTCGTAAACTTTACCTTATCGATCTTGAAGAGAAGAAAATTTATGATTGGTTTTACCTTTTTCAAACAAGATGAATCTTCTCTCTTCAGACAGATAAACAAAGAATCCTTATCTTCCTTACCTTCGATCGCAAGTGGGTGGTTGTCATTCGCGAACTCACCTTTTTCGAACAACCTAAAACACCTCTCGTTTGGAAGGTAATGTAGATGGAATTGGTCGCACAAACTTCTAGGAACCTGAAAAGTTAAATCACAAGAAGATCGAACAGGTGGGTTAGTAGAAATAATCCTCACTTGCTCACTTGTTTTCTCACTCGATTCTTTTTCTTCTGAATCACTCGTTTCTTTTGTTTCAATTTCTTTCTCTTTAATCTCTTTTTCAATTTCTTTTTCAACTTCTTTTTCACTCTCAAATTTCTTTTCATTCTCTTTTTCAATCTCATTTTCTTTTTCATTTTCCTTTTGCTTTTCAAAGGCTTTTTCAAAGGCTTTTTCAAGTTCTCTCAAGATTCACTCATTTTCTCTCTTACTTGCCTCTTGCCTCTCTTTTCTTTTTATTTTATTTTCTTTTTCTTCCTTTGCTTTTTCTTTTCTTTTCTTTGTTTTCTCTTTACAAGAATGTACAGAAGAACGATGAGAATACAAATCTTGCTCGAAAGATGAAGAACTATTTGCATATGATTCACAATCAAAACTTCGTGAAGAATACTCTGAGTAAGATTTCGTTGACGATCTAGTAGGAGTATGTCTTTCTCTCCGAACGCCATCTTGGAACGAATCAAAATCGTAATCGGCTTCTCGTCTTCTCGAATTTCTTGATGAAAAGGACTTTCGATCGTAGTCACTTCTCAAATTCGCTGATGAATATTCATAGTATGAATCTCTTTGTCTCGAAGTAGATGGAGAAAAGGAATCACGATAGGAACTTTTTCTCAAGTAGTAGTCGGGGGTATATCTCCGTGGGGTTGTTGTCTCTATTTTTCGACTCGAAGAAACTCTATCACTTTGATCTTGTTTTTCCAATTGATTTAATCTCTCGTGTATGTTCTTAGTGTTAGACCCCATCATTTTTCGCATTTCTTGTACCAAGTATTGGTATTTCGATTCCTTGAACTCTTCGCATGACATATTTTTTTTGCTGAAAAGAAAATGTTAGATCACAAAACAAAACAAAATAAAAAAATTAAGTACCTCACCACAAACCTCACAATTTCACTCGCAAAGAAATATTCATGAACACTCCACTCGTGTTTGCACTCGTTTTTAGGCTTTTTTTCAAACTCTCGAATGTTCTCACACACTCTAGCCTTTTACCACTCAAGCTTACTCTCGTAACCTCGTATTTTGTTTCTTTTGACTCGTCTAGGTGCTTTGGGATCGGCTTCAAAATCGGTTACAAGGGATAAGATGTATAGGTTATGGGTAGGCTAAAAGAAAATTCTTCTTTGGTGTAGTGTGGCGTTTTGGAAATGGGGGGTACAAAGTTGATGAAAAGAACACTTGTTGATCGGAACAAAATAATAGAAAGAACTTGTTCACTTCACTTTTTTTTTTATAATTTCGTATCCTTTTTTTTACAACTTTCAATATAGCACTTTTATAATGTTAAAATAAAAATACAACTTAATTTTTTTTCCAAATTTTTTTTTGATTTTTTTACCATGAACCTATTTCGATCTTGATACGAATGTCAATGCCTCTCGATTTACAAGCCCTGATACCAAATGATGTGATTCGGCCCGGGTAGATGAGTCAAATTCACGTAGTTGCCCGATCGTAGTTTGAGAGAGTCATTCGTGCCTCAGATTTTTGTAATAGTAGTAAAATAATTAGAATAGGATAGCGGAAGGTTTCAAGAAGGGTAATTTTAGTATAGGTTCGGTTAAGGGTAGCAAAAAGATGGAAATGGAAATCGAACTCAACGTCAGGAATGATTTAACACTAAGAAGTGTCACCCCAATTCCTATATTGTTAAGGTGAAAGATATGGATAAATGGATAGGTGAACACCACACCAAGATTGGTGATAAGTTCAAACAAGAACGATTGACGCCACTAGCACAAGCCAGATAAGTCATTCGAAACTTGTACGAGATATGAGAGGAAGCAACCTCACAAGAATAATGTTCATTAACAAATTTGGCAAAAGTCCTTTACAAATGAAAGAAAACAAATATTTATAGGCACATAGATGACCATTCAAATTCGGCATCTAGGTGTTCACACAATAATAAAAACGTTCACACTAATGTATTAAAATAGTTCATAAATTCGGTAGATTCATGCACTAGCTGAATGGACACTTTCTTCCCTCTTGATTTGTGCATGAATGCTTAGTCATAAAGAAAGGCTTCAAGTGACTTGTATATGCACCAAAAGGTTGCATTCATCTCCTTGGGACGTTCATGCACTTGTATGGAACATGTATCTTCATAATTAAACACTTTAATGGCATGTAGGTTCATAAATGGCAGCATGAACCTAGTAAATTCGTTCTCCCCTTTGTGCATGCACTTAATTCAATCAATGTGTTGAATTATTGAGTTAATTCCTTCCCTTGGACGTTCTTGAACCCATCCATGCATGTGTAGTAGCCTATAGGTCAATTCAAAGTGTGAACATGTTCAAGGAGCTCTATGGTCAACATAGAATTAGTTAGCAGCTACTTCTTGGCTGAATAAGTGCCTTGGAAAGTTAGGAGACAGCCACCATACATGCACTTAGGCCATTCATGCATTCTATCATCCCATGCATTTGATCCATTCATGGACTAGCCTTTAATGTCCATACATGCATTCGACACATGCATGAATTTGTAGAAACATTGCATCTAGCCGTACATGCACTAGCATTTAATACTTCTTCATTCATGAGTGTGGAATGCCCAAAAGAGATGTTTCTTCATCCATACATTGTACCATCCAAAGGGATGTACCTACATGAAATAAACAAGTCATTAAGACATCTCATGAACACTCATAAATTCGGCATGATGTGAACACATTAATGTCATGCATTAATTCGGCTATGTGAACATAATCAATTTATATAATGACAATGACATATTAATAACAAATATTAATATAAGACAAGTTTAATGCTTAAATGAATATGTGCAAATTTTTATTTAATGTATTAAAGACAAAACCGAGTTTAAACTAAAATGAGCTAAGCTTTAGCTCGTGAGCTAAAGTTGAGTTGAGGCTAAACTCTTAAGCTGAAGTTGAGCTAAGGTTTAGCTCGTGAGCTGAATATGAGCTAGCAGTGAGCTCGGTTTAGCTCAGGCAAGTTGGATTGAGCTCGAATAAGCTGGATTTGAGCTGGACGGAGCTCGTGGAGCTGGAAACGAGCTGGGATCAGCTTGCCAACATGTCAATGCTCAGCTTGACAGACTTGTTCGATGAAGTTCGCGGGGCGTGCTCGTATCACCATTGTTCTTCGGTTAGGGCATTGACTAGCAATGTGCCCTCATCCCAAGCATTTAAAGCACTTGATGTTCCCTCGTGTGATTTAGATTGGCAACTTTTGCCTTTGCTTGATTCCCCAACGGGTTTGTTAAATTTGGCAGAATTGTTTTGATCCTTCGGGCGATTAGGGAAGTCCTTTTTGCTGGTACCTTGTCCCCACTTTGAGTTGTTTGTGGGGTTGGCATAAGCCTGAATGGAGCTTTTCTTCTTGAGTTGTTTTTTTTTACTTTGATTGCAATGTGAACCATGTCAGTCACCTCGACATAGTGCTGAAGCTCCACCACGTTAGCAATCTCTCGATTTAGCCCGGCTAAGAACCTAGCCATTGTTGCCTCGCGGTCCTCTTCCATATTCGCATGAATCATTGCTATTTCCATCTCTTTGAAATAATCCTCCACACTTCGGTGACCTTGCGTAAGGTTTTGCAACTTTTGGTATAATTCCTGATGGTAATAAGACGAGATAAATCTCTTTCTCATCACCACTTTCATCTCTTGCCATGTAGAGATTGGTCTCTCTCCGTTACCTCTTCGATTGGTTGTTAATTGATCCCACCACACCATGGCATAGTCAGAGAATTCGATTGCTGCCAACTTGACTTTCTTGGCCTCCGAGTAGTTATGGCAGTCAAACACCAATTTTATTTTCTTCTCTCACTCCAATTATGCCTCTGGATCAGACTTGCCTTGGAAATGTGGTATAGAGAGCTTAATATTCTTCAAATCATCATCAATTTGGCCTCGATCCCTTTGACCTCGATTCCTTTGACCTCTTTCTAAATCACTTGGGTCATACAACTTGTCTTTGAGTGTTCTTGCTTGACCTCTTTCACATCTAGGGCCTTGAGGCATCCTTTCTCGTTGCCCCCTCTCTTTGACTCGATCTAGTCTCTCATTTATGGACTCGAGCTCATTGTGAAACATCCGTTGGATTTCCCTTAGGTGGGTTTGCTGGCCTAAATCAGGGACTCCTCTGCCTTCGGGAGCCACGTTCCTTATAGGTTGTCTTGGTAGTCTTTTATTCATGTTACGCTTCGGACTTCGCGACATGTTGCAACCTCACCACAAACCTCACAAGATCTCTCAAAAAGAAAGAATGATGTCACTCGCACTCGTGTTTACGCTCTTTTGGCTTTTACCTCCCCTCAATTGCGCTCACTCACTCGTGCCTTTTTCAAATCCTTTCTTCTCTTATAACCTCGTAAAGGATTTACTAGGCTTGATCTTCTAGTTTGGGAGCCGGTTTCAAAAGGGTGAACAATGGATATGAGTATAGGTTTAGGGTTGGCTGAAAGAATAGGGAATTGGGTAGAAAGTGTGGTGTGTGTATATGGTTAGGAATATTAGAAAAGAAGATGGATCGAGAACTATACCGAATCAAAGGCTTTGACATTCAAATAACAAATAAATTGCATAAACACCTTTTTTTCGATTTATATATATATATATTTTATAAACTACTAAAATTTAATTACAATATAATACTTAAATTTCACCAAGTAAATTTTTTTTACAAACCTACTCTGAAAATGCTCTGAACTTCTGAACTTCTCATTTTAGGAAGCTCTGATACCAAATGATATGAGCTCGCCTCGACTTGAGTTGAGTCGTATGTAGATTGCCCGATCGTCTACAAGAAAGTATCGATGAGAATGGAACGAAAAAGTAGTTTCAGTTTTTTTGAAAGAGACTTGGATGTCAATGTTTAGGTTCGAGGATAATAATTAAATTTAAGTTTAAGAAAGAAAGAGGATAGGATAATTTGGTAGGTTCAGGAAAAGAACGAAATTTGGCTAATTGGGGTACTTGGGTAATGGATGAAAATGGGAAAAGAATTGGTCCTAAGAACAAGTTGAACCGATATTAGAAAATATCGACCCAAGACTTAATAGTTCTTAAGATGGGATGGTTGAAACAAAATGGACCTCAACCCACTGTCTAGACAGATAGGAACCTCGGTATGGGTGTTTTTGAATGCCACACTAAAACTAGTGATAACTTCAGTTTCGTAAAAGAAATAGGTTGACACCACTACTAGGTAGCTAAGCCAACAAAATCTTAAACGAGACTTACAGAAGAAAATTCTCACAAGAACAAAAGTTTGACTATAAATTTGGCAAAAGTCCTTTACACAATGCAAATGGCCGAATTTATAGGCCTTATAAGTCCATCCAAAAAGGCAAATTCATAGCTTATGAACTAAGTAAGATAAGCCTTGAATGTTTTGGAAAATTCTAGAAAAATCAACACTTAATAAGCTTGTCATATTCGGCTGCACCTTCATCCAAATAGCCACCTTCATGACTAAGGAATGGGAGATGAATGAACAAGGTGTGAACAAGACCTTTGGAGCTAAGGCTAGATTCAGCCAAGGCTAATAAGTGAGCCATAAATTGGTGATGCTTGGCCAAAAGTGCTGTATTTAATGTGGAGAGCTCATTAGCCTTTTTGGGTGTGAACACCATCCATTGAAGAGCCATCTAATGTGAACAAATCTAGCCAAATGGTCCATGGAATGTGAACACAAATTCAGCCAAGTGTGAAAGCTTTAAGAGCACTTAATGGCCACCTTGGTTATTTGGAGAGCCATGGCCAAATAGTCACATGGGAAACACTAATGGGCAGCACACCATAATTACTTCATCCATGCACCATGCGTCCCAAGCAATGCACCTACATGAATTAAAAATCAATTCATTAAATCCCATGTTAACACTTTTAAATTCGGCACAAATGTGAACAACATTAATTTGGTTACTACATAATTAAAACATCTAATATAAAACATAATTTATTTACGAATGTGAACTTAAAATTTAATTAATTTATAACAACTAACTAATGAACTTATTCAAGTAAAAAGTCAACACTACGATAGTAAGCTATAAATAACTTCATGAGCTACGATTTAAGCTTGTGAGATATATTTGAGCTAAGTCTGAGCTTGTGAATTGAAGTTGAGCTAAGTCCGAGCTCGTGAGCTGAAGTTGAGCTGAGAACAAGCTCATGAGCTGAAATTGAGCTGGATGTGAACTTGTTGAGCTGGAACTGAGCTTGTTGAGCTGGATGAGCTAGAACTAAGTTACGAAGATGACTTGGTGAGCTAGTCCATGAACTTTCGAGTAAGCTGGTGATAGATTCAGCCCAAGCTCTATCAACTAGAGTTGAGATTGAGTCCTTGAACCTCTTGGCATGGGATAGGGTAACCGGTCCTATGGGCAACTCGAGAGGATCTACATTGGCAGCTGGCAACTCAAGAGGTGTGGCTGTATCACAGCCTACCCAACCCATTACATCTTATCCCTTGTAACAAATTTGAAGCTGGCCCCAACCACCAAGACAAGTCCTAAGAAATGAAATATGAGGTTACGAGAGCAAGTACGAGTGGTAAAAGGCATAGAGTGTGGGAGAGCATTAGAGTGCCAGAAAAAACCTTAAAATGAGTGAAACACAAGTGAGAGTGAAAATCAATTTCTTTTCTTTTCGAGTGAATTAGTGAGGCTTGTAGTGAGGTTTCCAAATCCTATATCACAAAGTCCTAAAAGAAACATTATGAAAAGACAACCTGTTCAGAATGTGCCAGATTTGAACTTGTAAGCTCTTCTTCGTGAAGTTGAACGATTGTTTGATCGAAAGTTGGAACCGATACAAGAATGACTCGATCAAGCAGAAGGAAGAGGCTGACGAACAAGGACTCCTATAAGTCCACCTAGAGACCGCGGTCGGAGGCAAGTTCAAGACGATAAACCTTCCGAACCAAGCGTGGCCAAAAGTGATCAAGGCTCAAACATAAGTGAACGACGGAGGGGCCAATGTTATCATGGCTAACGAGAGTGAGAAAGGTTCAATGATGATTTAAAGAGTATTAAATTATCAATTCCCTAGTGATCAGATCTTGAAGCCTATTTAGAGTGGGAGAAAAAGATTGACCTTATATTCGAATGTCATAATTATTCAGAAGCCAAGAAAGTTAAGTTGGCTACCATAGAGTTCATCGACTACTCAATGATTTGGTGGGACTAACTTACCTCGAGCCGGAGGCAAAATGGCCAGCGTCCTTGATGTGATCCGGCCCGGGTAGATGAGTCGAATTCACGTAGTTGCCCGATCGTAGTTCGAGAGAGTCATTTGTGCCTCAGATTTTAATAATAAAAGTAAAATAATGGAATAAAATAAGTGGAAGGTTTCAAGAAGGGTAAGTTTAGTAATAGGTTCGGTTAGGGGTAGCAAAGATGGATGAAGGATAGAAGGTTCGGTTTTGGTTAATAAGAAAAAAAATATAAAAGATGGAAATGGAAATCGAACTCAACGTCAGGAATGATTCAACACTAAGAAGTGTCACCCCGATTCCTATATTGTTAAGGTGAAAATATGGATAGATGGATAGGTGAACGCCACAACAAGATTGGTGATAAGTTCAAACAAGAACGATTGACGCCACTAGCACAAGCCAGGTAAGTCGTTCGAAACTTGTACGAGATATGAGAGGAAGCAACCTCACAAGAACAATGTTCATTAACAAATTTGGCAAAAGTCCTTTTACAATGAAATCAACAAACTATTTATACTAGTATCTTATGCTAGCCGAATAGTCCATTCATGAACTTAACAATTAAGTAATGTACCTAATTAAAACATGAAACTTCTATAAAAATGTCCAATGGTGTTCTTGTCCATGTTCGGCCGAATAGGAGGTGAGTGGATAGCTTCATGAATATGCATTGATGTACTTGGACAAATGATCTTCATACAGGCATGGCTAGATTCGGCTAACTCCTTTAATGGAGCCTTGAATTCATGTTGTTTCACTATGAGTGGCTTAATTAAATAAGGCTTCATGAAGAGTCAAACTTGGTGTGAACAAGGAGCTTGAGTAGACACTTGTGTGTGAACGTCCAACCGAAGGGTCATCATGGTGTGAACACAATGTGTGAACACATGATCAATGCATGAACCGTCCAATGCATGTTCCATCATTAATTTGATCCATGAATCTTCAAATACATGAATGTCCACCATGAACATGCATGTGCCTCTTGATTGTCGTCCATTAAACCCTCCCATGCATGCACCTAGCATTAAAGTCCATACATGAATCTTCCAAATTCGGCTAACCTACAAAATAACATAATTAAATAACACACAACTATTCATATAATTATAATTTAAAATAATAACTAAATAACTTAATATCACTAACTAAATTTGGACACAATAATTATAAGTCAACTTATAATAAATTCGGCTAGCTCAAATAGTCAAAAACACTTAGTGAGCTAAAATGAGCTAGGGAATTCGGCATGAGCTGTAACAAACTTAGTTATAAGCTAGATTAAAACTTAATTTATTGAAATGAAAAAGGAATGAGCTGAAACGAGCTAAATTCGAGCTCAAACGAGCTAAAATGAGCTTAAGTGAGCTGATGTGAGCTGAATGGCGCACGGGGGAGCTGGAGAGGAGCTGAGATCGGATTGCAAAACGGTGCATGGAGTCTTCAAGGAATTGTCCTTAGCTCCTCCAACGTCATGGACCTTGTTATCATCCCAAATGTGCAACACAAAGGCTGATATAGCATCTTGAAGTTGCTTGGTTTGAGCTCGAGTCATGGGACCTTTTGGCAGCTCAATGGATTCTTGGTGTGCATTCGAGGATGCCCCGGGTGTGCTCACATCATTCCCCCCGTCTTCAAAGCGACTTGTCCTCAAGTCGGATTCTGCATCAAAAGGGGATAAATCTGATACGTTAAAACTAGCACTTATGTTGTATTCACCCGGTAAGTCAAGTTTATATGAGTTCTCATTAATGCGTTCAAGCACTTGGAAGGGTCCACCTCCTCGGGGAAGTAACTTGGAACGTCGCTGGGCTGGAAATCGTTCCTTGCACATATGGACCCAAACCCAATCACCGGGTTCAAATATGACTCTCTTTTATCCCTTGTTTGCTTACTGCACGTAAGACTTAGTTCTTGCCTCTATATTAGCTCGCACTTGTTGCTCTTCACGAAATCGGCCTTTTTCCTAGCATCAGAATGAATCAATTGGTTGTTAGGTAAAGAAACTAAGTCTAAAGGAGTTATTGGATTAAACCCATAGACCACTTCAAAAGGTGTATGTTTGGTTGCTGAATGGACCGTTCTATTATAGGCAAACTCAATATGGGGCAAACAATCTTCCCATGATTTCAAATTCTTACGAATGATAGCCTGCAGGGGAGTAGAAAGTACTCGGTTGACCACTTCGGTTTGTCCATCCGTTTGAGGATGACAAGCAGTTGAAAACAATAATTTGGTTCCGAGTTTACCCCAAAGAGACCTCCAAAAATGACTAAGGAATTTCGCATCTCGATCTGACACAATAGTTCACGGCACTCCATGTAAACGAACAATGTCCCTAAAGAAAAGGTTAGAAATGTGTACAGCATCATCAGTTTTTGCACAAGCAATAAAATGTGACATTTTAGAAAATCGATCTATAACTACAAATATAGAATCCTTTCCCGTTTTGGTTCGGGGCAAACCGAGGATGAAATCCATGGATATATCTGTCCAAAGAGTTTCAGGTATTGGTAATGGCGAGTAAAGTCCATGGGGTTGAATCTTGGATTTTGCTCGTTTGCACGCCAAACATCGCTCGCAAACCCGCTCCACGTCTCGCCTCATCCTAGGCCAATAAAAATGTTCGTTAAGGGTGGCTAACATCTTGCCAACTCCAAAATGTCCCATGAGTCCTCCACTATGTGCTTCTTGCACAAGCAAATCCCGAACAGAGCTTTGTGAAACACAGAGCTTACCTTCCTTGAACAGAAACCCATCAAACCTATAAAATTTCTCAAATGCAAATGCTCACAAGCAGAATAGATTTCTCCAAAATCAACATCGTTAGCATACAATTCTTTTAAGAAAGAAAACCTAAGCAGTTTTGATTCAAGAGTAGAAAGTAAGGTATACCTCCGCGATAGGGCATTAGCTACCACGTTGTCTTTACCTTTCTTGTACTTAATTACATAGGGAAATGACTCAAGGTACTCGACCCACTTAGCGTGCCTCTTGTTCAACTTGTTTTGACCCTTTATATGTTTCAAGGATTCGTGGTCGGAATGGATTACAAACTCTTTTGGCCACAAATAATGTTGCCAAGTTTCAAGAGCCCGTATCAATGCATACATTTCTTTGTCTTAGACCGGATAATTGAGTGGGGCTCCACTAAGCTTCTCACTAAAATAGGCAATGGGTCGTCCGTCTTGGGTTAATACAGCTCTAATACTCACACCGAATGCATCACACTCTAGTTCAAAGGTTTTTGAAAAATCTGGCAAAGCAAGTAAAGGTGCATTAGTAAGACAATTCTTAATCTCAATAAAAGACCTCTCTTGCTCATCTTCCCAATGGAACGCGGAGTCTTTTTTTATCACGCTTGTTAAGGGTGCAGCCAATGTGCTGAAATTAGGCACAAATCACCGATAGAAGCTTGCCAATCCATGTAAGCTTCGAACTTGGCTAATGGATGTAGGCCTCGGCCACTCTTGAATTGCCTTTATTTTCTCTTAGTCGACTTCCAAACCTTGTGCACTAACTACAAAACCAAGAAAGATAACTTTGTCAGAACAAAAAGTACATTTCTTAAGATTAGCAAAGAGAGTTTCCTTGCGCAATGTTTCAAGAACAGATTTGAGGTGTATTACGTGATCTTCCAAAGTCTTGCTATATATGAGGATATCATCGAAATAAACAACACAAAACTTACCAATAAAGGATCTCAACACATGGTTCATGTGCCTCATAAAAGTACTAGGAGCGTTGGTTAAGCCAAATGGCATGACCAACCACTCATACAAACCATGATTCGTTTTGAAGGCAGTTTTCCACTCGTCGCCTTCTCGCATACGAATCTGGTGATATCCGCTCTTTAGATCGATCTTGGAGAATAGTTTGGCTCCACTTAGTTCATCTAGCATGTCATCTAGTCGTGGAACCGGATGTCGATATTTGATAGTGATTTTATTCACAGCACGACAATTGACACACATTCGCCAAGTACCATCCTTTTTCAGCACCAAGAGGACTGGCACGGCGCAGGGGCTAAGAATTTCTCTAATATAGCCTTTTTCCATCAATTCGTTAACTTGCCGTTGTAGCTCTTTAGTTTCTTCGGGATTCGTTCTATAGGCAGGCCGATTTGGAATTACCGCTCCCGGCACAAAATCAATTTGGTGCTCGATTCCTTGAAAAGGTGGTAATCCATTAGGAGTCTCTTCTGGGAAAACGTCTTGGAAATCCTGTAAAAGACTCAAAATAGAAGACGGCAAGTCCTCGGGCAGTTCGTTAGTGCTAAGAAGATTTTCCTTGTACAGGAGTACAAGAATGGTTTGTTTTGATAGAAATGTTCTCCTAACTTCTCTTTTTTTTGCAAACAGAATTTTTTTCTATTCTCTTTTTCTTGTTCCTCTTTTTCTTTTCTCACTTGTTCTTTTTTTTCTTTTGCTATTTTTGTATTCTTTTTCTCGATTTTCTTTTCTTTTTCCACATTCATTCTTTTCTTTTTCTCTCAACTGATTTACAACAGACTTCATTCTTATTTGATCCTCGAACACTTGCTTTGGCGTCAATGGTACCAAAGTAATATTCCTTCCTTGATATTTGAATGTATACCGATTGGTATACCGGTCATGGGTGACTCTTCAATCGTATTGCCATGGCCTCCCAAGAAATAGATGTCCCGCGTGCATGGGAACAACATCACAAAGTACCTCATCCTCGTACTTACCAATTGAAAAAGAAACAAGTACTTGTTTGGTTACCTTGATTTTGCCACCATCATTGAGCCATTGGAGTTTGTAAGGGCTCGGATGTTTGGTGGTGGTCAAGCCTAATTTCTCCACCATTAAAGTGCTTGCCACGTTGGTACAGCTTCCACCATCGATGATCAAACTACAGACTTTCCCTTGAACTTGGCATCGAGAATGGAAGATATTCTCCCGTTGTTGTTCATTTTCAGGACTTTGAATACTGAGGCTTCTTTTAAAAACGAGAAGCTTTTTGGCTTGCTCCATGTTGAACAATAAGGATAATTAGAATCCTCACCACAAATCTCACTATTCACTCGCAAAGAAAAATTGATGAACACTCCACTCGTGTTTGCACTCGTTTTTAGGCTTTTTCAAACTCTTAAATAATCTCACACGCTCTAGCCTTTTACCACTCAAGCTTACTCTCGTAGCCTCGTATTTTGTTTCTTTGACTCGTCTTTGGGTGCTTTGGGGTTGGCTTCAAAATGGTTACAAAGGATAAAATGTATAGGTTATGGGTAGGGTAAAAGAAAATTTTTTTTGGTATAGTGTGGCGTTTTGGGAAATGGGGTGCAAAGTTGATGAAAAGAACACTTTGTCGATCGGGTCAAAATATAAACAAAAGAAGAACTTGATCACTTCACCTTTTTTTCTCTTTATTTTTTAATAATTTTCGTATATTTTTTTTTACAACTTTCAATATAGCACTTTACAATAATAAAAACGAAAATACAAATTTTTTTTGTTTGAATATTTTTTCACCACGAACCTATTTTGATCTTGATACGAACGTCGGCGCCTCTCAATTTACAAGCTCGGATACCAAATGATGTGATCCGGCCCGGGTAGATGAGTCGAATTCATGTAGTTGCCCGATCATAGTTCGAGAGAGTCGTTCATGCCTCGAATTTTAATAATAAAAGTAAAATAATGGAATAGAATAAGCGAAAGGTTTCAAGAAGGGTAAGTTTAGTAATAGGTTCGGTTAGGGGTAGCAAAGATGGATGAAGGATAGAAGGTTCGGTTTTGGTTAATAAGAAAAAAAATATAAAAGATGGAAATGGAAATCGAACTCAACGTCCAGAATGATTCAACACTAAGAAGTGTCACCCCGATTCCTATATTGTTAAGGTGAAAAATATGGATAGATGGATAGGTGAACGCCACACCAAGATTGGTGATAAGTTCAAACAAGAACGATTGACGCCACTAGCACAAGCCAGATAAGTCGTTCGAAACTTGTACGAGATATGAGAGGAAGCAACCTCACAAGAACAATGTTCATTAACAAATTTGGCAAAAGTCCTTTTACAATGAAATCAACAAACTATTTATACTAGTATCTTATGCTAGCCGAATAGTCCATTCATGAACTTGACAATTAAGTAATGTACCTAATTAAAACATGAAACTTCTAGAAAAATGTCCAATGGTGTTCTTGTCCATGTTCGGCCGAATGGGAGGTGAGTGGATAGCTTCATGAATATGCATTGATGTACTTGGACAAATGATCTTCATACATGTATGGCTAGATTCGGCTAACTCCTTTAATGGAGCCTTGAATTCATGTTGTTTCACCATGAGTGGCTTAATTAAATATGGCTTCATGAAGAGTCAAACTTGGTGTGAACAAGGAGCTTGAGTAGACACTTGTGTGTGAACGTCCAACCGAAGGGTCATCATGGTGTGAACACAATGTGTGAACACATGATCAATGCATGAACCATCCAATGCATGTTCCATCATTAATTTGATCCATGAATCTTCAAATAAATGAATGTCCACCATGAACATGCATGTGCCTCTTGATTGCCGTCCATTGAACCCTCCCATGCATGCACCTTGCATTAAAGTCCATACATGAATCTTCCAAATTCGGTTAACCTACAAAATAACATAATTAAATAACACACAATTATTCATATAATTATAATTTAAAATAATAACTAAATAACTTAATATCACTAACTAAATTTGGACACAATAATTATAAGTCAACTTATAATAAATTCGGCTAGCTCAAATAGTCAAAAACACTTAGTGAGCTAAAATGAGCTAGGGAATTCGGCATGAGCTGTAACAAACTTAGTTATAAGCTAGATTAAAACTTAATTATTGAAATGAAAAAGGAATGAGCTGAAACGAGCTAAATTTGAGCTCAAACGAGCTAAAACGAGCTCAAGTGAGCTGATGTGAGCTGAATGGCGCACGGGGGAGCTGGAGAGGAGCTGAGATCAGATTGCAAAACGGTGCATGGAGTCTTCAAGGAATTATTTTTAGCTCCTCCAACATCATGGACCTTGTTATCATCCCAAATGCGCAACACAAAGGCTGATATAGCATCTTGAAGTTGCTTGGTTCGAGCTCGAGTCATGGGACCTTTTGGCAGCTCAATGGATTCTTGGTGTACATTCGAGGATGCCCCGGGTATGCTCACATCAGTCCCATTAGCACTTGGGCCTAAATGAAGGCTGTCATGCGTCGAAGGTTCATTTTGACACACTACCATCGGGAGCTTCATTAAAAGCTTCAAAACTTAACCCAATGAGTGAAGAGTGTAGAGGATTACAACAAAGAGATGGAAGTTGCCATCATTCATGCCAATGTACAAGAAGACTAATGTGATTCGGCCCAGGGAGATGAGTCGACTTCACGTAGTTGCCCGATCGTAGTTCGAGATAGTCGTTCGTGCCTCATATTTTAATAATAAGAGTAAAATAATGAATTAAGATAAGCGAAAGGTTTCAAGAAGGGTAGGTTTAATAATATGTTCAGTTAAGGGTAGCAAAGATGGATAAAGCATAGAAGGCTCAGTTTAGGTTAACAAGAAAGAAGTTTAAAAAGATGGGGATGGAAAAACGAACTCAACGTCAGGAATGATTCAACACTAAGAAGTGTCACCCCGATTCCTATATTGTTAAGGTGAAAAATATGGATAGATGGATACGTGAATGCCACACCAACATTGGTGATAAGTTCAAAGCAAGACGATTGACGCCACTAGCACAAGCCAGATAAGTCGTTCGAAACTTGTACGAGATATGAGAGGAAGCAACCTCACAAGAACAAATGTTCATTAACAAATTTTGCAAAAGTCCCTTACAAATGAAAGAAAACAAATATTTATAGGCACATAGATGACCATTCAAATTTGGCATCTAGGTGTTCACACAATAATAAAAACGTTCACACTAATGTATTAAAATAGTTCCTAAATTCGGCAGATTCATGCACTAGCTGAATGGACACTTTCTTCCCCCTTGGTTTGTGCATGAATTCTTAGTCATAAGGAAAGGCTTCAAGTGACTTGTATGTGCACCAAAGGTTGCATTCATCTCCTTGGGACGTTCATGCACTTGTATGGAACATGTATCTTCATAATTAAACACTTTAATGGCATGTAGGTTCATAAATGGCAGCATGAACCTAGTAAATTCGTTCTCCCCTTTGTGCATGCACTTAATTCAATCAATGTGTTGAATTATTGAGTTAATTCCTTCCCTTGGACGTTCTTGAACCCATCCATGCATGTGTAGTAGCCTATAGGTCAATTCAAAGTGTGAACATGTTCAATGAGCTCTATGGTCAACATAAAATTAGTTGGCAGCTACTTCTTGGCCGAATAAGTTCCTTGGAAAGTTAGGAGACAGCCACCATACATGAACTTAAGCCATTCATGCATTCTATCATCCTATGCATTTGATTCATTCATGGACCAGCCTTTAATGTCCATACATGCATTTGACACATGCATGAATTTGTAGAAACATTGCATCTAGCCGTACATGCACCAGCATTTAATACTTCTTCATTCATGAGTGTGGAATGCCCAAAAGAGATGTTTCTTCATCCATACATTGTACCGTCCAAAGGGATGTACCTACATGAAATAAACAAGTCATTAAGACATCTCATGAACACTCATAAATTCGGCATGATGTGAACACATTAATGTCATGCATTAATTCAGCTATGTGAACATAATCAATTTATATAATGACAATGACATATTAATAACAAATATTAATATAAGACAAGTTTAATGCTTAAATGAATATGTGCAAATTTTTATTTAATGTATTAAAGACAAAACTGAGTTTAAACTAAAATGAGCTAAGCTTTAGCTCGTGAGCTAAAGTTGAGCTGAGATTAAACTCCTAAGCTGAAGTTGAGCTAAGGTTTAGCTCATGAGCTGAATATGAGCTAGGAGTGAGCTTGGTTTAGCTCAGGCAAGTTGGATTGAGCTCGAATAAGCTAGATTTGAGCTGGACGGAGCTCGTGGAGCTGGAAACGAGCTGGGATCAGCTTGCCAACATGTCAATGCTCGGCTTGACAGACTTGTTCGATGAAGTTTGCGGGGCGTGCTCGTATCAAAGACTGCGAGGCAACCATGGCTCAATTTTTGGCTGGCCTTAATCGTGAGATAGCCAATGTGGTAGAGTTACAACATTATGTTGAAATAGTCGGTAGGGTCCACATAGCCATAAAGATTGAGAAGCAACTTAAAAAGAAAGGCCCCATACGTGGCTATTCGACCTCAAATGCACCTAAATAGAGCCAAGGCACGAGTAAGGCCCCTTTTGCAAGTTCACCCAAAGAACCAGTGGTACCGGCAAAATCTACCAAGTCGATGTTTGAATCGAGTAAAGGCAAGGCCATAGAGACTCCTCAAAATTGTTCACGTGACATTAAAAGTTTCAAATGTCTCAAAAAAGGACATATTACAAGCCAGTGCCTGAATCAAAATGTGATGGTGCTTCGACCTAACAGAGACATCGAGTCAAAAAAAGAAGATGAAGAGATTGTTAATGAGGTTGAAAATCCTAATGAAGATGATGAAGAGTTAGAATAGGCTGTCAAGGGTGAAATGTTAGTCGTTAAAAGAGTCTAAGCATGCAAAGCGCTATGAGTGAATCACAACAAGAGAATCTCTTCCATATGCATTGTCTTGTACAATGGAAGGTTTGTAGCCTAGTTGTCGACGGAGGCAGTTGTACTAATGTCGCTAGTACACCCATGGTGGACAAGCTAGCCTTACCAACCACGAAACATCCAATGCCCTACAAGCTCCAATGGCTAAATAAGGGAGTAGAACTCAAGGTAACAAAGTAAGTCTTAGTACCTTTTTCCATTGAAAAATACCATGATGAAGTCCTTTGTGACGTGGTGCTTATGCACGTGGGACATTATTGCTTGGATGACCATGGTAGTTTGACTGAAGAGTCAAACACGATGGATTTACAAATTAGTATACTTTTAAGCATCAAGGCCGATGATGTATGCACACTCGAGGCATCCTCGAATGTAAATCATGATCTAATCGAGCTTCCAAAAGGCCCCTGACTCAAGCTCGAACCAATCAATTTCAAGACGCTTTATCAGCTTTGTTGTTGTGCATTTGGGATGATATCAAGATCCATGACGTTGGAGAAGCTACGAACACTCTTTTGAAGACCCAATGCACTCCCTTGTAATCCGATTCCAGCTCTTCTCTAGCTCCCCAAGCTCCATTCAGCTCCAATCAGCTCACTTGAGCTCATTTTAGCTCATTTGAGCTTGATTTTAGCTCGTTTCAGCTCATTTCTTTTCCATTACAATAAACTAAGCTTAAACTTTGTTTTAATCTAATTTGCTACAGCTCATGCCGAATTCCCTAGCTCAAATTAGTTCATTAATTTTTTTTGATTATTTGACTTAGCCGAATTTATTATGCTAGTTGTGATGTGATCCGGCCCGGGTAGATGAGTCGAATTCACGTAGTTACCCGATCGTAGTTCGAGAGAGTCGTTCATACCTCAGATTTTTGTAATAGTAGTAAAAGAATTTAGAATAGGATAGCGGAAGTTTTCAAGAAGGGTAAGCTTAGTATAGGTTCGGTTAAGGGTAGCAAAGATGGATGAAGGATAGTAGGCTCGGTTTTGGTTAACAAGAAAAAAATATAAAAGATGGAAATGGAAATCAAACTCAACGTCAGGAATGATTCAACACTAAGTAGTGTCACCCCGATTCCTATATTGTTAAGGTGAAAAATATGGATAGATGCATAGGTGAACGCCACACCAAGATTGGTGATAAGTTCAAACAAGAACGATTGATGCCACTAGCACAAGCCAAATAAGTCGTTCGAAACTTGTACGAGATATGAGAGGAAGCAACCTCACAAGAACAATGTTCATTAACAAATTTGGCCAAAAGTCCTTTACAAATGAAATCAACAAACTATTTATACTAGTTTCTTATGCTAGCCGAATAGACCATTCATGAATCTTAATGATTAAGTAATGAACCTAATTAAGACATGGACTCTCTAGAAAAATGACCAATGGTGTCCTTGTCCATGTTCGGCTGAATGGGAGGTGAGTGGATAGCTTCATGAATATGCATGCTTTGGAAGCCAATGGGATTGTCTAGGTTCGGCCATGGGTTGCATGAAACTCTCAAGGGGTGTCTCTTGGCCGAATAGGTGCTTAGAAAACTCCAAGGGTCCTCCTACATGCATCGGTTGTACATGGAACTTGGAAGGGGGCTTGAACCTAGCCGTACATGCACTTGCATTAATTACCCTCCATTCATGCATGTGTGCCATCCAAGGGAGATGCACCTTTCAATATGCATTAACCTTCCATGTACATGAATGTATGTCCTCCAAACATTGAACCGAACCATGCGTGAATCTTCCTATTCAATGAACATTCTCGTTCATGCACCTTGCATTAAATGCCATGAATGTATCTTCCAAATTCAGCTAACCTACAAAATTAACTAACACACAACTATTCATATAATTATAAATTAAAATAATAACTAAATAACTTAATAACACTAACTAAATTTGGACACAATAATTATAAGTCAACCTATAATAAATTCGGCTAGCTCAAATAGTCAAAGACACCTAGTGAGCTAAATTGAGCTAGGAAATTCGGCATGAGCTGTAACAAACTTAGTTATAAGCTAGATTAAAACTTAATTTATTGAAATGAAAAAGGAATGAGCTGAATCGAGCTAAGTTCAAGCTCAAACGAGCTAAAATGAGCTCAAGTGAGCTGATGTGAGCTGAATGGCGCATGGGGAAGCTGGAGAGGAGCTGAGATCGGATTGCAAAATGGTGCATGGAGTCATCAAGGAGTTGTTCTTAGCTCCTCCAACGTTATGGAGATGGTTATCATCCCAAATGCGCATCACAAAGGCCGATATAGCATCTTGAAGTTGCTTGGTTCGGGCTCGAGTCATGGGGCCTTTTGGCAGCTCAATGAATTCTTGGTGAGCATTCGAGGATGCCCCGGGTGTGCTCAAATCAAGTTGACTTTTAATTAATATGTCTAAATTTAGTTAGTGTGATTAAGTTGTCTAGTTGTTGTTTTAAATTATGATTATATGAATAATTATATTTTATTTAATTATGATTTTATTTCTTTGTAGGTTCAGCCGAATGTAGAGGTTCATTAATGGCTAGGTGCATGTACGGGTTTGTTCATTGAATGGGAAGGTTCATGCATGGTTCGGTTTAATGCTTGGAGGACTTATATTCATGTACATGGAGGATTAATTGCATGCAATGGATATGAGGAATACATCTCTTTTGGATGGCACACATGCATGTATGCATGGCAATTAATGCAAGTTCATGTATGGCCAGATTCAAGCTCCCTTCCAAGTTCCATGAATATCCGAATGAATGTGGGAGGACCTTTGGAGTTTCTAAGCACCTATTCAGCCAAGAGACACCTCTTGGAAGCTACATGCATCCCATGACCGAACCTAGACAATCCATTTAGCTTCCAAAGCTTCACATTCATCCAAGTGTTTTTTCTTATACATGAAGCTGTCCAATACACTCCCATCAGCCGAATCAAGACTTAGCTAATTAATGTTTTCATTCTAGAACATTCTAGTTAGTTCATGGCCAAATTTGCTCAGTTTTTAAGCTAGCTAATTTTTCCATTTGGCTACTACATGATAGTTTATAAATACTTTGTTTATTTCATTGTAAAAGGACTTTTGCCAAATTATTAAATGAACATTGTCCTTGTTAGGTTGCTTCCTCTCATATCTCGTACAAGTTTCAAAAGACTTATCTAGTTTATGCTAGTGGCGTCAATCGACCTTGTTTGAACTTATCACCATTCTTGGTGTGGCGTTCACCTATCTTTTATTCCATCTTTCCACCTTAACAATATAGGAACCGAGGTGACACTTTTTAGTGTTGAATCATTCCTGACGTTAAGTTCACTAAACCATTTCCACCTTTGTTATTTCTTCTTTGTTATTTCCAAAAATGAACCACCACGTAAACATCCATCTTTGTTATCCCTAATCGAACTTATCTTTATCAACTTGCTTCCCTTGAACCCCATTCGCTTCCATCAAGCCTATCAATCCAATTTCTTCTACTAAGACCAAAATGCGAACACCCTTCTTGACTACGATCGGGCAACTGTGAATTCGACTCAACCACCCAAGCTGAATCACATCAGCCGAAACATCACCTTGGCACCCCTTTTGCGGCAACAAGTCCTGGAAGATCAGCATTGGTTGAAACGATCAATGGAGGAAATGAGAGAAAAAGAAGAAATTAAAAGTGAAAAATAAAGAAAATAAGAAAAATTGAGAGAAAAGAATGAGAGTTGTGAAGAAAATAATAGCGTTGAACAAGAAAAAGAAAAAGAAAGAAAAATGAGTGAGAAAAAGAAAGGTCTTTTGATTAACTGTTGTCTTTGTGTTTTTTCATCAATTCAGGTTAATCGAAGTAACAAATTTGATCTTCACTACCTTTTCGAGGAGAGAAGGTTTGTGTTGGCTGAAAAAGGTAAAACTGAACTTAATCTCTCTAGTCTCAATGGTAAGAAAGGTAAGTTTTCATTATTTCTTAGCCAGCTCTATTTGATTTGAATTGATGACTTTGCTCATGATCTGAATTTTAAAAAGGTACCATACTTTATTGACAATAATTGCCATTCTTTGAATGTTGATTATATTGTTGACAAGTTTGTCGATCAAATGAAAGTCCATCGGCAACTGGCAAGAATTAAAATGCGAGATCATGAATATTTGCATTACTTGACCTATTACACAAAATCAATTTGTTTAGGCCCTGACTTGTGGATGCAAATGGAGATGCTCGAGTGTTCCAAAACATGTGTGCTTTTGAAGCAATTAGGTGGTAAGGATTTGTTCATATTGTGAAGATAATATTTGGAACTTGCCTTCTTGTATGAACCATGGCTGTATTTATCGAGTGAGATGTGGAGTGAAAGGGATTTGCATATTTTTAACTCCTCATGTTACTAGACCCTTTTCCTATACCAATGATAACATTTTTCCTTGTCAAGTAGTGACTTCTTTTTAGGTTTTCGTGAGTCCATTCATTCATTCCTACCGTAAGGGGCTATTTAAGAACTCATGTTTTGTGGAGAACAAAGGGCTCGACTTGAGGACAAGTTGCTTTGAAGAAGGGCGAATGATGTAAGCACGCCTGGGAGCTCATCTAGCACGAGCCAAGAATTCCCCGAGCTACCTAAAGGCCCAATGACTCGAGCTTGAGCTAGACGATTCCAAGAAGCTGATTCAGTTTTGTTTGCTCAAATTTGGAATGTCAATGAGCCCCAAGCCAAAAGGATAGATTGGGCCAACTTATCTCAAGCTCCGTACATTTTAGTTCAAGCTAATTTCAACTCAACTCCGAGCTTTGTTCAGCTCAAATCAGCTCACTTGAGCTCATTCCAGCTCGTTTGAGCTCAATTCCATTTATTTCCAGCTCACTTAATTTATCCTTCAAATAAATTCAACCTTAGTTGATGTGATTCGGCTTGGGAGATTGAGTCGAATTCACTTAGTTGCCCGATCGTAGTCGAGAGAGTCATTCGTGCCTCAAATTTTAGTAATAGAAGTAATGAATAGAATAGGATAATCGGAAGGTTTCAAAGAAGGGTAAGTTTAGTAATAGGTTCGGCTATGGGTAGCAAAGATGGATGTTGGATAGATGGCTTGATTCGGTGATAACAAGAAAGAAATTCGAAAGATGGGGATGGAAAATGAACTTAACGTCAGGAATGATTCAACACTAAAAAGTGTCACCCCGGTTCCTATATTGTTAAGGTGGATAGATGGATAGGTGAACGCCACACCAAGATTGGTGATAAGTTCAAACAAAGACGATTGACGCCACTAGCACAAGCTAGATAAGTCTTTCGAAACTTGTACGAGATATGAGAGGAAGCAACCTCACAAGAACAATGTTCATGAAACAAATTGGCCCTTTTACAATGAAATGAGCAAACTATTTATAAGCTATCATGTAGTAACCGAATGGACAAACTAGCTAGCTTAAAGACTAAGCAAATTTGATCATGAACTAGCTAGAATGTTCTAGAATGAAAACATTAATTAACTAGTCTTGATTCGGCTGATGGGAATGTGTTTGGACAGCTTCATGTATGAGCTTTAATCACTTGAATGAATGTGCACCTTTGGGAGCTCAACGGGTTGTCTAGGTTCAGCCAAGGTGTGTATGAAACTTCCAAGAGGTGTCTCTTGGCCGAATAGGTGTTTAGAAAACTCCAAGGGTCCTCCCACATGCATCGGCTGTACATGGAACTTGGAAGGAGGCTTGAACCTAGCCGTACATGCACTTGCATTAATTGTCCTCCATGCATGCATGTGTACCGTCCAAGGAAGATGTATCTTTCAATATTCATTAACCCTCCATGTACATGAATGTAAGGCTTCCAAACATTGAATCGAACCATGCATGTATCTTCCCGTTCAATGAACATTCTCATACATGCACCTTGTCTTGAATGAACCTTCACATTCAGCTAACCTACATAATTAAATAAAATAATTATTCATATAATCATAATTAAGAATTTTAACTAAACAACTTAATGACACTAACTAAATTTAGACATATTAATTATAATTCAACTATCAAATTAAATTCGGCTAGCTCAAATAGTCAAAAACACTTCATGAGCTAAGTTGAGCTAGGGAATTCGGCATGAGCTGTAGCAAACTTAATTAAGAATAAAGTTTAAACTTAGTTTATTGTAATGTAAAAGAAATGAGCTGAAACGAGCTAAATTCAAGCTCAAACAAGCTCAAGTGAGCTGATTGGAGCTGAATGGCACATGGGGAGCTGGAGAGGAGCTGAGATCGGATTGCAAAAGAATGCATTAAGTCTTCAAGGAGTTGTCCTTAGCTCCTCCAATGTCATGGTCCTTGTTATCATCCCAAATGCGCAACACCAAGGCTATTAAGGCATCTTGAATTTGCTTGGTTCGAGCTCGAGTCATGGGGCCTTTTGGAAGCTCGATTGAATTATGAATTGCATTCGAGGTTGCCCCAGGTGTGCTTACATCATTAGTTTTAATTTACTTAACTTGGTTCAGTTCAAACAATTATTTTTTGCTTGTGTTTAAAATCTGGACATCTTTAATGTGTTCTCATTTTATTTAAATGTGATTTACTTAATGCATGATCTTAATGTGTTTGGTTTAGGACAAATTAAATAGCTGCTGCTATTTAATTTGTCTAGTCGATTACAAGCTTTAAATATATGTCTAGCTACAATCGAATTTTAATGTGTCTTGGTTTATACATGTTTTTAATTTGTCCTAGTTTATTGCATGATTTAGATATGTTTTTGAGACAAATTCATGAGCATTGTTAATCATAGTTGTTGCCCATTAATGTGTCCTAAAATAATTAAATTTGCTTATTTATTTGGTGCAGCTAGGTGCATGGGATGACATTAAACATGGTGTATTGATGGTTTAGTTCTCCAAGCACCCCTTTGTGGACACCAATAGTGTAACGCCCCCGTACCCGATACCATCACCGGAGTCGAGCATAAGGTGTTAACGGGCTTAATTCATTAATTAAACAACTCAAAGAATTTATTTTAGAAATTCCAGACAAGTTGGGTAACTGCATCACAGTTGCTTAAAAATTCATATCTCGAGTTTTGAAACTTGAAATTAAGATCCGTAAATTTTAATTGAAACTAGACTCATATATCTATTTACTAATTTTTTTCTAGAATTTTTGGTCAAGCCAATTAGTATTGTTTATTAGTTAAAATTTACCCTGTTTTCGCATTCGACTACTTTGACCTCTGTTCACTATGAACCACTTTTCTCTTTGTACAGAACTTAAAAGACTATGAAATTTGTATCCATTAAAACTAGACTCAATAAGGAATATGTACATATAAAGCATAACTTCCAATTATTTTTGTACAATTTTTGGTGAATTTCCAAATTCAAAACAGGAGATTCAGAAATTGCTCTGGCCCTATTTCACAAAAATTTAAATATCTTATAAAATACAACTCTTTTACCTATTTTGTTTCTTCCACATGAAAAAATATTCATTAGGATTCAATTTAATATTTTATTCATCATCTAATTCTATTTCTACTATTTTTAGTGATTTTTCAAATTCACGTCACTGCTGCTGTGTGATTCTGTTTTATAACCAATTTCACCATTTTATGGTTTTCCATGGACTAAGTAACACATTAAACATACATGACATCAAATATGATCTAGATTAGCCATTCCAATGGCTAATCATTTCCAAACCTTTTCTTACCAAACCATAACCATATCATAAGATTATTTACACAAAGTGAGTATAGTGCTGCTATACATACCACACTCAAAATATTCAAGCCATTTTTACCAATTTAGGTCTTCAGATAGAGTGAGCGAGCCTTCGACCTATCCCGATTCTCAAGCCGGCTAGTCAAAACTACAATGAATGAAAAGCAGGGAGTAAGCATAAATGCTTAGTAAGTTCACATGCAAATAACAAGTAACATGATCATGCAATCCAACATAAACATCATTAAGACATTCAGGTCATAAGAATACTTACTATCTTACCACAATTTTGTCTTACCAAATTCTCAACCAAGGGTTAAACTCATACCTGTCCATTTTCACTTCTTCAACACATTCATTGTCAATCACTTTCATTTTAAGTACTCTCCCTTTTCTCTTAGGATTCTCCCGTTGAACACATCGGAATATAATTTCGGATACGCGGATAGTGTGCACGTAAGTGCTATACTCATAACTAAACAAGCTCAATAGCTTTTGAAATCTATGTAGCCAAGCTACCATGTAACCCGCCCATAAACGAACTCAGACTCAACTCAACGAGCTCGGGCGTTTGCATCCATAAGTGAACTCAGACTCAACTCAACGAGCTTGGATGCCTAGTTACATCTTACGAACTCAGACTCAACTCAATGAGTTTGGAACTCAACCATCCTAGTGACATGTCACTTGTATCCTAATCTATTCCCAAGGTTCAAACGGGATTCTTCTCAATTACACATTTTGATCGCCTTCTTCAAAATGTAGAAACCGATACTTGCTAGCATCTCATACTTATCAAGTTATTCACATAATTTGCCTATTACCAAATAATAATTCACAAAGCATAATATTTCATGATAATAAGTATCATATCATATAAATAACATTAAATCACTTAAAATAAAAATTATGTTACCTTATTTACACATGAACTTACCTCGATACAAAATATTAGCAATCGAGCCTATTCCTCGTAAACTTTGTTTTTCCCTCGATCACGACTTGAATCTTGTTTCTCTTGATCTATAATACCAAATTAATTTATTTAATACATACATTCGTCAAAACAGCCCTTAGTACGAACTTTTGTATATTTACACTTTTGTCCCAAGGCTCGTAAATTAAACCTCATCCTATTTTCTTATGTTTTATGACATGCTGATCATTTTTCACTTCTATAGCAACATCAAATTCACACTCTAACATGTACTTATGAATATTAGGTATTTTTACCGATTAAGCCCTTTTACTCGTTTTCACTTAAAACCGAGTAGCACAAGTTGTCTACCATAATTTAAAACCTCATATTCTATCATAAAACACCAAAATACACAAATTTCACCTATGGGAATTTTTCCAAATATGAACCCTAGGTTAAATTATTGCTAGCATAAGCTAAATTAAGTTACCGGGACTCCAAAAACGTAAAGAACATTAAAAACGGGGCTTAGAATCACTTACTATGGAGCTTGGAAGCTTGAAACAAACCCTAGCTATGGAGAACCCTTTAATTTTTGTCCTAATGAAGAAGATGGACATATTTTGCCATCTTTTTCCTTTTTTTAATCTTTTAATTACTAAATGACCAAAATACCCTTAATACATTTCTTTGAAAATTTTCATGTACAAGCCCATTTTTGTCCAAAATTTTAGAAATTGGTCAAATTTCTATTTAAGACCTCCTTATTAATATTCCAAAGTAATTTCATACTAAAACTTCTAGAATGCAAGTTTTGCAAATTATTTGATTTAGTCCCTAATTTCAACTTAAGCACTTTATGTATAGAATTTCGTCACGAAATTTTCACACAATCATACAATCATACATAAACCTCAAAATAATTATAAAATAATTATTTCTATCTTAGATTTGTGGTCACGAAACTACTATTCTGATTAGGCCCTAATTTAGGATATTACAAATAGCTAAAGGAGATGTTGTTTCCTTTCTTCCAAGCTACTCCTTCATGTCCCCAAGATGGTCAGTCAGCTTTCCAAAGCAATTTGAATGTTTTCACATTGTTGAACATTCCTTTCATACCTAGGCTGTTCGATTTAGTTTGTTCACATTTTATGTCTATTGAAGTGCCTTAAAACTGCTCATTAAACTCATGAATATTCGGCTGAACCAAGCAGCTTAATTAAGGCTCATTCAAGCACAAGGCTAAACCAACTTCAATCAATTCAGCTTCTCCTCATTCCCTATGAAATACCAGCTGGAGTAAGGCATCTAGAAGTAGCCATTGACGTTCTCGATGCCGAAGAAACTTCAAGGAAGCTTCCTTTAAAATTTTAGAATTTTTAGTTGTCTATTGAGCTATCTTAAGAGCCTATTCGGATACCCTTGTAATGCCTATAAATTTTGGCTCATTTTACTTTGTAAAAAAAAAACTTTTGACATTTTTATGAATGAAACTTTGTTTCTGTGAGGTTTGCTTCCTCTTATATCTCGTACAAGTTTCGAAGACTTATCTAGTTGTGCTAGAGGTCTACCGAGCTTGTTTTAGAACTTATCATCATATTGGTGTGGCGTTCTCCTATCCATCTATTCCATCCTTCGCCTTACACAGTATAGGAACTGGGGTGACACTCTTTAGTGTTGAAT
Organism: Gossypium longicalyx; assembly: GCA_025698465.1. Taxonomy (NCBI): domain Eukaryota; kingdom Viridiplantae; phylum Streptophyta; class Magnoliopsida; order Malvales; family Malvaceae; genus Gossypium; species Gossypium longicalyx. Next base: position 40,904,828 of record CM047004.1, read on the forward strand.
CGCTCCTGAAGTTTGAGTTCGCATTCATCTCCATCTCCTTTTGTTATTTGACTTCATATTCTAAACCGAGCCATTCACATATCTTTTATCTTTGTTTCTCCATAGCTGAACCTACCATCATATACCTAGCCCACTTTGAACCCATTTCATTAACATTCAGCCTCTTAAGCCGACTCAAACAAATTAACAATTTTGTGAACAACTCTTCTTGTCAACGATCGGACAACTTATGTGAACTTGACTCAAACACCCGAGCCGGATCACATCTTATAGCCTAAAAAAAGAGCAGCCGAATGGCCATATGGGATGCTGAATGGACTGCTTAATTATGCTAGAAAAGGGGTTGGAAGCTTCCTAGTAGCTTCTTGGACGTCCCTAGAACCTTCCTAGCTTGAAAAACATTAATCGACACCTTCTAGATGCTGATTATTCAGCTGAGCATTGATGGAGTTGTCGAGGCTGCTGAATGGTGTTGTCCATGTTCAGCCAAGGTGTTTAAAACCAGCTTGATTGCTCCTGGTGTGATCCGGCCCGGGCAGACGAGTCGAATTCACGTAGTTGCCCGATCGTAGTTCGAGAGAGTCGTTCGTGCCTCGGACTTTAATAATAAAAGTAAAATAATGTATTAAGCTAAGCGGAAGGTTTCAAGTAGGGTAGATTTAGTAATAGGTTCGGTTATATGCAACAAAGATGGGTGATGGATAAATGGTTCGGTTTGGTTAACAAGAAAGAAAGTTGAAAGATGGGGGATGGAAAAACAATCTAAACGTCAGGAATGATTCAACACTAAGAAGTGTCACCCCGATTCCTATATTATTAAGGTGAAAAGATGGATAGAAGGATAGGTGAACGCGACACCAAGATTGGTGATAAGTTCAACAAGATCGGTAGACGCCACTAGCACAAACTAGATAAGTCTTCGAAACTTGTACGAGATATGAGAGGAAGCAACCTCACAAGAACAAAGTTCATTAACAAATTTGGCAAAAGTCCTTTACAAATGAAATCAACAAACTATTTATACTAGTTTCTTATGCTAGCCGAATAGTCCATTCATGAACTTAACAATTAAGTAATGTACCTAATTAAGACATGAAACTTTCTAGAAAAATGACCAATGGTATCCTTGTCCATGTTCGGCCGAATGGGAGGTGAGTGGGCAGCTTCATGTATGAGCAAGCTTTGGAAGCCAATGGGATTGTCTAGGTTCGGCCATGGGATGCATGAAACTCTCAAGGGGTGTCTCTTGGCCGAATAGGTGCTTAGAAAACTCCAAGGGTCCTCCTACATGCATTGGTTGTACATGGAACTTGGAAGGGGGCTTGAACCTAGCCGTACATGCACTTGCATTAATTACCCTCCATTCATGCATGTGTGCCGTCCAAGGGAGATGCACCTTTCAATATGCATTAACCTTCCATGTACATGAATGTATGTCCTCCAAACATTGAACCGAACCATGCATGAATCTTTCCGTTCAATGAACATTCCCGTTCATGCACCTTGCATTAAATGCAATGAATGTATCTTCCAAATTCAGCTAACCTACAAAATTAAATAACAAAATTAAATAACACATAACTATTCATATAATTATAAATTAAAATAATAACTAAATAACTTAATAACACTAACTAAATTTGGACACAATAATTATAAGTCAACCTATAATAAATCCGGCTAGCTCAAATAGTCAAAAACACCTAGTGAGCTAAATTGAGCTAGGGAATTCGGCATGAGCTGTAACAAACTTAGTTATAAGCTAGATTAAAACTTAATTTATTGAAATGAAAAAGGAATGAGCTGAATCGAGCTAAGTTCGAGCTCAAACGAGCTAAAACGAGCTCAAGTGAGCTGATGTAAGCTGAATCGCGCATGGGGGAGCTGGAGAGGAGCTGAGATCGGATTGCAAAATAGTGCATGGAGTCTTCAAGGAGTTGTTCTTAGCTCCTCCAACATCATGGAGCTGGTTATCTTCCCAAATGCGTAACACAAAGGTTGATATAGCATCTTGAATTTGCTTGGTTCGAGCTCGAATCATGGGACCTTTTGGAAGCTCGATTGATCCTTGGTGTGCATTCGAGGATGCCCCAGGTGTGCTCACATCATTCCCCCCGTCTTCAAAGCGACTTGTCCTCAAGTCGAGCCATTTGTCCATGGGAGAACTTTGACTCGTGCATGGTTTTCCTCGATCAAATGGGATGGAAGATGTCACACAAACCTAAAAATTCTTACCACAGTAGTAAAAAGAAACTCAAAGGAGTCAAATTCAAATGTGTTCGATAGTTCATTAAAAATTCATTCAATCGAACATATGCCAAAAATCTCAATTGGACAAAGCAAGCATACGTAAATTTATCAAAGAGTTTCATTAGACCATCGTTGCAAACATGAAAACTAAGTTGGATCAAGGGATAATTGGTTGTAAATGATGGCAGGCACTTAAACACATTATTCCTCATCCAAAACATTTTAATTTCTTTAACCGAATATAGCAACTCATTTGGTCCCTTGTCTTGTTCATGCAAGGTATGCCATGGCCAAAGGTATGCTAACTCTTTCTTTCGTTTTTGAACAACATGAGGGGTGTCTCCAAATTCCAACATAATAATCACATCATTACAATGCCAAAAGGAAAAATCCATCACATCAAAGTATAAATAATTTCCAAACAACAAATCAATGGAATTTTCAACTTCAATCGAATTGAGCAAAGATATTTGAAAATTTTCAGATGACTTACCTTGACGAATATGAAGAGAAGACAATTGAGGATTGGGTTTACCTTTCTCGATCAAAATGAATCTTCTCTCTTTGGATAGATAATGTAAGACAAACCTATTACTCCGATAAATTTGAATAGGTGGTGATGCACCATGACATGTCTTGCTCCTCGAGGGGTGGAATTCACAAAAATGAGAATGGTTAGTATTAACGAAAACTATGGACTTAAATGGAAAAGGAAAGTTACCATGGAAATTTGATTCAATTTCAAAAACATAGGTTGGTCTTACCTTCTCAAAATGGAACGAAAATTTCAGATGTGGCCAAGCAAAGTGATTAGTAAACGAATCAAAATTGAAACCCAAATCATTGAATTTCTCCTTCTTATCAAAAGTTCGAACATCAAGCAAACATAATTTGAATGCAAGTGATGCAAAGTGCTTAATGTTTCCATAAAATGAATTCATGTAGCAAATACCAGGCTTGAACACACGAACTTGATTAGGAATTCCAACAAGCAACATATTAGAAGAAGATATAATCAACTCACCACACGAATTATATTTCACTAGTTTAAACACACATGTTGAATTGACAAAACCGAGCATACCAATATGCAAAGGTTCATGCTTCAAGAGTATCAATCGGGAATGTAAATCACTACATGGAAATTTCATACAAAAACTCAAAGATTGTTCATGAAGAACACAATTGCACATATCATGTGAAGATCTTTTAACATGGATGCCAAACAAAGAATTTTTATAATCAAACAAATCAAAGCGTGAAAAACTGTTATCACATACATTCATAATTTGCACAGGATGAATCAATCCAACAGAATCAACAGAATTGTCATTATAAAACATGTCATAAGACGGAATCTTCATGGCATCTTTTGAAACAACATCGTTAACATTAATATGTGAACAGTAATTAACCAAATCAAAAGATGGAAGATTTTCAAAAATAAGGCCATAAAAATCTTTATGAGCAACTTTGTATTCAAACGGCCTTGAATCAATAAATAAGGAATCCTTACCTTTCTTACCTTCAATTGCAAGTGGGTGGTTGTCATTCGCGAACTCACCTTTTTTGAACAACCTAAAACACCTCTCGTTTGGAAGGTAATGTAGATGGAATTGGTCGCACAAACTTCTAGGAACCTGAAAAGTTAATTCACAAGAAGATCAAACAGGTGAGTTAGTAGAAATAATCCTCACTTGCTCACTTGTTTTCTCACTCGATTCTTTTTCTTCTGAATCACTTGTTCCTTTTGTTTCAATTTCTTTTTCATCTTCTTTTTCACTCTCAAACTCTTTTTCATTCTCTTTTTCAATCTTATTTTCTTTTTCTTTTTCTTTTTGCGTTTCAAAGGCTTTTTCAAAGGCTTTTTCAAGTTCTCTCAAGATTCACTCATTTTCTCTCTTACTTGCCTCTTGCCTCTCTTTTCTTTTTATTTCTTTTTCTTTTTCTTCTTTTGCTTTTTCTTTTCTTTTCTTGGTTTTCTCTTTACAAGAATGTACAAAAGAATGATGAGAATACAAATCTTGTTCGAAAGATGAAGAATTATTTGCATATGATTCACAATCAAAACTTCGTGAAGAATACTCCGAGTAAGATTTCGTTGACGATCTCGTAGGAGTATGTCTTTCTCTCCGAATGCTATCTTGGAACGAATCAAAATCATATTCGGCTTCTCGTCTTCTCGAATTTCTTGATGAAAAGGACTTTCGATCGAAGTCACTTCTCGAATTCGCTGATGAATATGAGTCATAGTATGAATCTCTTTGTCTCGAAGTAGATGGTGAAAAGGAATCACGATAGGAACTTTTTCTCAAGTAGTAGTCAGAGGTATATCTCCGTGGGGTTCTTGTCTCTATTTTTTGACTCGAAGAAACTCTATCACTTTGATCTTGTTTTTCTAAATGATTTAATCTCTCGTGTATGTTCTTAGTGTTGGGCCCCATCATTTTTCTCATTTCTTGTACCAAGTATTGGTATTCCGATTCGGTGAACTCTTCGCATGACATGATTTTTGTTGCTGAAAAGAAAATGTTAGATCACAAAACAAAATAAAAAAAATCAAGTACCTCACCACAAATCTCACTATTTCACTCGCAAAGAAATATTGATGAACACTCCACTCGTGTTTGCACTCGTTTTTAGGCTTTTTTTCAAACTCTCGAATGTTCTCACACACTAGAGCCTTTTACCACTCAAACTTACTCTCGTAACCTCATATTTTGTTTCTTTGACTCGTCTTTGGTGCTTTGGGGTCGGCTTCAAAATGGTTACAAGGGATAAAATGTATAGGTTTACGGGTAGGCTAAAAGAATTTTTTTTTCTTTGGTGTAGTGTGGCGTTTGGAAATGGGGTGCAAAGTTGATGAAAAGAACACTTTGTCGATCGGATCAAAATATAAACAAAAGAAGAACTTGATCACTTCACTTTTTTTTAAATTTCGTATCTCTTTTTTTTTTACAACTTTCAATATAGCACTTTACAATGATAAAAAAACGAAAATACAATTTTTTTTGTTCGAATATTTTTTTTGAATTTTTTTCTACGAACCTAGTTCGATCTTGATACGAATGTCGGTGCCTCTCGATTTACAAGCTTTGATACCAAATGATGTGATCCGGCCTGGGTAGACGAGTCGAATTCACGTAGTTGCCCAATCGTAGTTCGAGAGAGTCATTCGTGCCTCAGACTTTAATAATAAAAGTAAAATAATGTATTAAGTTAAGCGGAAGGTTTCAAGTAGGGTAGATTTAGTAATAGGTTCGGTTATATGCAACAAAGATGGGTGATGGATAAATGGTTCGGTTTGGTTAACAAGAAAGAAAGTTGAAAGATGGGGGATGGAAAAACGATCTCAATGTCAGGAATGATTCAACACTAAGAACTGTCACCCCGATTCCTATATTGTTAAGGTGAAAAGATGGATAGAAGGATAGGTGAACGCCACACCAAGATTGGTGATAAGTTCAACAAGATCGGTAGACGCCACTAGCACACACTAGATAAGTCTTCGAAACTTGTACGAGATATGAGAGGAAGCAACCTCACAAGAACAAAGTTCATTAACAAATTTGGCAAAAGTCCTTTACAAATGAAATCAACAAACTATTTATACTAGTTTCTTATGCTAGCCGAATAGTCCATTCATGAACTTAACAATTAAGTAATGTACCTAATTAAGACATGAAACTTTCTATAAAAATGACAAATGGTATTTGATGTGATTCGGCCCGGGTAGATGAGTCGAATTCACGTAGTTTCCTGATCGTAGTTCGAGAGAGTCGTTCGTGCCTCGAATTTTAATAATAAAAGTAAAATAATGGAATAGAATAAGCGGAAGGTTTCAAGAAGGGTAAGTTTAGTAATAGGTTCGGTTATGTGTAGCAAAGATGGGTGATGGATAAATGGCTCGGTTGGGTTAACAAGAAGGAAAGTTAAAAGATGGGGAATGGAAAAATGAACTCAACGTCAGGAATGATTCAACACTAAAAAGTGTCACCCCGATTCCTATATTGTTAAGGTGAAAAGATGGATAGAAGGATAGGTGAACGCCACACCAAGATTGGTGATAAGTTCAAACAAGATCGGTAGACGCCACTAGCACAAACTAGATAAGTCTTTGAAACTTGTACGAGATATGAGAGGAAGCAACCTCACAAGAACAAAAGTTCATTAACAAATTTGGCAAAAAGTCCCTTACAAATGAAATCAACAAACTATTTATACTAGTTTCTTATGCTAGCCGAATAGACTATTCATGAACTTAACTATTAAGCAATGAACCTAATTTAAGACATGAACATTCTAGAAAAATGACCATTGGTGTCCTTGTCCATGTTCGGCCGAATGGGAGGTGAGTGGTTAGCTTCATGAATATGCATTGATGTACTTGAATGAATGATCTTCATACATGCATGGCTAGATTCGGCTAACACCTTAATGGAGCCTTGAATTCATGTTGTTTCACCATGAGTGGCTTAATTAATTAGGGCTTCATGAAGAGTCAAACTTGGTGTGAACAAGGAGCTTGAGTAGACACTTGGGTGTGAACGTCCAACCAGAAGGGTCATCATGGTGTGAACACAATGTGTGAACACATGATCAATGCATGAACCGTCCCAATGCATGTTCCATCATTAATTTGATCCATGAATCTTCAAATACATGAATGTTCATCATGAACATTCATGTGCCTCTTGATTGCCGTCCCATTGAACCCTCCCATGCATGCACCTTGCATTAAAGTCCATACATGAATCTTCCAAATTCGGCTAACCTATAAAATTAAATAACATAATTAAATAACACACAACTATTCATATAATTATAGATTAAAATAACTAAATAACTTAATAACAATAACTAAATTTGAACACAATAATTATAAGTCAACCTATATTAAATTCGGCTAGCTTAAATAGTCAAAAACACTTAGTGAGCTAAATTGAGCTAGGGAATTCGGCATGAGCTGTAACAGACTTAGTTATAAGCTAGATTAAAACTTAATTTATTGAAATGAAAAAGAAATGAGCTGAATCGAGCTAAGTTCGAGCTCAAACGAGCTAAAACGAGCTCAAGTGAGCTGATGTGAGCTGAATGGCGCATGGGGGAGCTGGAGAGGAGCTGAGATCGGATTGCAAAATGGTGCATGGAGTCATCAAGGAGTTGTTCTTAGCTCTTCCAACGTTGTGGAGCTGGTTATCATCCCAAATGCACATCACAAAGGCCGATATAGCATCTTGAAGTTGCTTGGTTCGAGCTCGGGTCATGGGACCTTTTGGTAGCTCAATGGATACTTGGTGTGCATTCGAGGATGCCCCGGGTGTGCTCACATCATTCCCCCGTCTTCAAAGCGACTTGTCCTCAAGTCGAGCCGACGGTTAATTTTGAAACAGGGATGTCTACTTGATCGTCCTTGGATGGATGTGTTTAGTTGACGCATCATGCCTTGCTGCAAAAACGTTTCATAACTTGCAACCAATTGAGAATCATTACAAAGCAGAAACTTATTTAAACGGTCTTGGAAGCAAGTTTTCTCACACTTAAGACCATCACAATAGAACAATATCAATATCCCATGTTCACTATCAAATAAACATATCTCGTTATAACTTAAAAACTTAGTGAACAAGGATTTTGAGAATATAATGTCCGTACTTCGCTTGAGCATTTCAAATTGTACTTGCGAAGTATTGGAACTTCGACAGGAATTCATTTGACATTTCAAACCCTGCATACATCCGTCATAAGAAAACAATGGAAAAGAAAAATTTATCTCATGGTTTTGTACTCTTTTACTACGCAATTTGGACAACAAGTACTCATCAAACTTATCAACTTCATGCTTATCAAAAATCTTGTGTCCATCAACCAAAACAGTTATATCTTCATCGTTAATGTTTTCTTCATCAATCAAGTTGGATAAAAATGTAATAGAAATTCCAGAAATCTTACCTTGTACACAAAAACAAGATTTAACTTTACCTTTTCCGACCATTACAAACCTTCTTTCTTCGGGAATGTATCGTAACCACATCATAGGGCTTGAGTCAACCTGAAAAGAATTAGAATGGAGAAAATTTTGGTTAATCAAAACTCTTTTCTTTTCTTCACTCATGTTTCTTTGAATTTCTTTTTCTCTCATTTTTTTATCACGACTCTTTTTCTTTTCTCTTTCAATTTCTTTTCTTTCTTTTTCATTTTCTTTTCTTTCTTTTTCATTTTCTTTTTCCACTCGCATTCGATCCAAAGATTGCTTTAACCATTGTTGATCCTTCACAACTTGTTTCGGTGTCAAAGGTGCCAAAATAAAATTTCGGCGTTGATACTTGAAAGTATATTGATTTGCAAATCCATCATGCTTCACTTTTCGGTCGAATTGCCAGGGCCTCGCAAGCAGTATATGGCCCGCATGCATGGGCACCACATCACAAAGAACTTCATCTTCATACTTTCCAATTGAAAATAGAACAAGAACTTGCTTGGTTACCTTTAGCTCAACTCCATCATTAAGCCATTGTAGCTTGTATGGACTCGGATGAACACTTGTCGGCAAATCAAGTCTTTCAACTAGGAGGGTACTCACAACATTTGTACAACTTTCTCCATCAATCACTACGCTACAAACCTTCCCACGGACAAAACAACGGGTATGAAAAAGGTTCTCTCGTTGCGGATCGAGTTCGGTACCTTGCGAACCTAAGCTCCTCTTAACAACAAGCATCTCACTTTCGACCGCGTACTCTATTTCTTCCTCGGCATCGGAAAGGATTTCGTTATTGTTTTCAAAATTTTCATCCTCCTCCTCCTCCGATTCAATATCGCCATTTGGTTGAATCACCATGATGCTCCGATTCAGACATTGACTCGCAATATGCCCTCTTCCAAGGCACTTGAAACATTTTATGTCTCTCGTCCAGTTTTGGGTACCTTCAACAGCCTTGCCTTTGCTATTTTCACCCGTAGGCTTGGTAGCTTTGGTAGGTGCCATAGGATCTTTCGTTTGGCTTGCTGTAGCAATCTTGCTAGTGCCTTGGTTCCATCGAGACACATTGGTGGATGAATAGCCTCAGGCAGCACCTTTCTTCTTGAGTTGCTTCTCGATTTTGATGGCCATGTGGACCATATCAACTATCTCCACATAATGTTGTAGCTCCACAACATTGGCGATCTCACGGTTAAGTCCGGACAGAAATCTAGCCATAGTTGCTTCCCGATCCTCATCCACATTCGCACGGATCATAGCAACTTCCATTTCTTTGTAATAGTCCTCGACACTCCTCGTACCTTGAGAAAGATTTTGGAGCTTTTGGTAAAGCTCTCGATGGTAGTGCGTTGGAATGAACCTCCGGCGCTAGCCTTCATTTCGGCCCAAGTGTTAATGGGTCGCTCACCATTTCGCCTTCGGGTTGTCGTGAGTTGGTCCCACCAAATCATGGCATAGTCGGTGAATTCTATGGCAGCCAACTTAACTTTCTTTACTTCCAAGTAGTTATGGCACTCAAAAATAAGCTCAATCTTTTTCTCCCACTCCAAATATGCTTCAGGATCCGAACGGCCTTGGAACGGGGGAATTGATAACCTAATACTTTTCAAGTCATCATCATACCTTTCTCGCTCTCGTTGGCCACGATGACGTTGGCCTCTCCGCCGGGCACTAACATTCGAACTAGCCTCACTTTCGACTTCACTTGGATCAGAAACTTCGTCATCTCGAACATGCCTTCGGTCACAGTCTCGAGGTGGACTTATTGGGGTCCTTGCTCGTCGGCCTCTTCCCTCCACTTGATCGAGTCGATCTTGTATCTGTTCCAACTTTCGATCAAACAACCATTCAACTTCTCGAAGTAAGGCTTGCATGTTCAAATCCGGCACATTACGAACGGGTTGCCTTTCCTCCACATTTCATTCCATGTTGATTTTTTTTAATAGATTTTCAAATCCTCACCACAAATCTCACTATTCACTCGCAAAGAAAAATTGATGAACACTCCACTAGTGTTTACACTCATTTTTAGGCTTTTTTTTCAAACTCTTGAATGATCTCACCACTCTAGCCTTTTACCACTCAAGCTTACTCTCGTAACCTCATATTTTGTTTCTTTTGACTTGACTAGGTGCTTTAGGGTCGGCTTCAAACGATTACAAGGGTTAAAACGTATGGTGTACGGGTAGGCTAAAAGAAAAAAATAATTTTTAAAGTAGTGTGGCGTTTTGGGGGGTTAAAATTGATGAAAAGAATATAAGACGACCGAAAGAAATATAAAACAATAGAATCAAACTTTTGATCACTTCACTTTTTTTTTAATAATTTCATTTTTTTACAACTTTCAATATATCACCTTTTCAAAGATAAAAACAAAAATACAAAATTTTTTTTTTGTTTGAAATTTTTTTTCACCACGAACCTATTTTGATCTTGTTACGGACGTCAGCGCCTCTCAATTTACAAGCTCTGATATCAAATGATGTGATCTGGCCCAGGTAGATGAGTCGAATTCACATAGTTGCCCGATCGTAGTTCGAGAGAGTCGTTCGTGCCTCAGATTTTAATAATAAAAGTAAAATAATGGAATAGAATAAGCGAAAGGTTTCAAGAAGGGTAAGTTTAGTAATAGCTTCAGTTATGTGTAGCAAATATGGGTGATGGATAAATGGCTCGGTTGGGTTAACAAGAAGGAAAGTTGAAAGATGGGGAATGGAAAAACGAACTCAACGTCAGGAATGATTCAACATTAAAAAGTGTCACCCCGATTTCTATATTGTTAAGGTGAAAAGATGGATAGAAGGATAGGTGAACGCCACACCAAGATTGGTGATAAGTTCAAACAAGATCGGTAGACGCCACTAGCACAAACTAGATAAGTCTTCGAAACTTGTACGAGATATGAGAGGAAGCAACCTCACAAGAACAAAAGTTCATTAACAAATTTGGCAAAAAGTCCCTTACAAATGAAATCAACAAACTATTTATACTAGTTTCTTATGCTAGCCGAATAGACTATTTATGAACTTAACTATTAAGCAATGAACCTAATTTAAGACATGAACATTCTAGAAAAATGACCATTGGTGTCCTTGTCCATGTTCGGCCGAATGGGAGGTGAGTGGTTAGCTTCATGAATATGCATTGATGTACTTGAATGAATGATCTTCATACATGCATGGCTAGATTCGGCTAACACCTTAATGGAGCCTTGAATTCATGTTGTTTCACCATGAGTGGCTTAATTAATTAGGGCTTCATGAAGAGTCAAACTTGGTGTGAACAAGGAGCTTGAGTAGACACTTGGGTGTGAACGTCCAACCGAAGGGTCATCATGGTGTGAACACAATGTGTGAACACATGATCAATGCATGAACCGTCCAATGCATGTTCCATCATTAATTTGATCCATGAATCTTCAAATACATGAATGTTCATCATGAACATTCATGTGCCTCTTGATTGCCGTCCATTGAACCCTCCCATGCATGCACCTTGCATTAAAGTCCATACATGAATCTTCCAAATTCGGCTAACCTATAAAATTAAATAACATAATTAAATAACACACAAATATTCATATAATTATAGATTAAAATAACTAAATAACTTAATAACAATGACTAAATTTGAACACAATAATTATAATTCAACCTATATTAAATTCGGCTAGCTCAAATAGTCAAAAACACTTAGTGAGCTAAATTGAGCTAGGGAATTCGGTAGGAGCTGTAACAGACTTAGTTATAAGCTAGATTAAAACTTAATTTATTGAAATGAAAAAGAAATAAGCTAAATCGAGCTAAGTTCAAGCTCAAACAAGCTAAAACGAGCTCAAGTGAGCTGATGTGAGCTGAATGGTGCATGGGGGAGCTGGAGAGGCGCTGAGATCGGATTGCAAAATGGTGCATGGAGTCATCAAGGAGTTGTTCTTAGCTCCTCCAACGTTATGGAGCTGGTTATCATCCCAAATGCACATCACAAAGGCCGATATAGCATCTTGAAATTGCTTGGTTCGAGCTCGGGTCATGGGACCTTTTGGCAGCTCAATGGATACTTGGTGTGCATTCGAGGATGCCCCGGGTGTGCTCACATCAGTATCCTTGTCCATGTTCGACCGAATGGGAGGTGAGTGGGTAGCTTCATGTATGAGCAAGCTTTGGAAGCCAATGGGATTGTCTCGGTTCGGCCATGGGATGCATGAAACTCTCAAGGGGTGTCTCTTGGCCGAATAGGTGCTTAGAAAACTCCAAGGGTCCTCCTACATGCATCGGTTGTATATGGAACTTGGAAGGGGGCTTGAACCTAGCCGTACATGCACTTGCATTAATTACCCTCCATTCATGCATGTGTGCCGTCCAAGGGAGATACACCTTTCAATATGCATTAACCTTCCATGTACATGAATGTATGTCCTCCAAACATTGAACGGAACCATGCATGAATCTTCCCGTTCAATGAACATTCTCGTTCATGCACCTTGCATTAAATGCCATGAATGTATCTTCCAAATTCGGCTAACCTACAAAATTAAATTACAAAATTAAATAACACACAACTATTCAATAATTATAAATTAAAATAATAACTAAATAACTTAATAACACTAACTAAATTTGGACACAATAATTATAAGTCAACCTATAATAAATTCGGCTAGCTCAAATAGTCAAAAACACCTAGTGAGCTAAATTGAGCCAGGAAATTCAGCATGAGCTGTAACAAACTTAGTTATAAGCTAGATTAAAACTTAATTTATTGAAATGAAAAAGGAATGAGCTGAATCGAGCTAAGTTCGAGCTTAAACGAGCTAAAACGAGCTCAAGTGAGCTGATGTGAGCTGAATGGTGCATGGGGGAGCTGGAGAGGAGCTGAGATCGGATTGCAAAATAGTACATGGAGTCTTCAAGGAGTTGTCCTTAGCTCCTTCAACATCATGGAGCTGGTTATCTTCCCAAATGCACAACACAAAGGTTGATATAGCATCTTGAATTTGCTTGGTTTGAGCTCGAATCATGGGACCTTTTGGAAGCTCGATTGATCCTTGGTGTGCATTCGAGGATGCCCCGGGTGTGCTCACATCAGCTCCTTAAATGTGCTGCTTGGTTGAGCTAAAAGGACTCAGCTTTAATGAGCATTTTTGGGCACTCTAACAGCCCTTAAAGTGTGAAAGGCCGAATATGTATAGTCCTTAGGTGTGAAAACATGGAATCGATCAGCCCTTAGTGTGAAAATAACCTTCAGCAAAAGGTGAACACAAAAGATGCTGCTTAGGGAAGTTGACCGGCCATCCTTGAGGAGATAAATCACCACCACCTTTGGCCCTTGGTGTCCATGAAGAGGTGCATTTGTTGGATGCACATTCCATGTCGTCCCATACATGCTCCTAGACAAATTAAATGGTAGCAAATTAATTGAGTTAGGACACCATTAATTCGACTAAGGTAAAATTAATTAGCAGCAGCTAATTAATTTGTCCCTAAACTAGACACATTAAAACTATGTATAAATATAAGACATATTTAATACATTAAATTAAAATGTCCAGCTTTAAGACACATTAAATTAATTAATTATTTGAGCTGAAATTTAACTACTTAACTAAACACAACTAATTAAATTTATTCCAGCAACATAAATGCATTAAGTAAAATAAATTGAAATCAGCTCAATGAGCTAGCTTTGTGTCGAATTGAGCTCCCTTGAGCTAAAATAAACTAAGTCAGCTTGTAGAACATTGCAAAATGAGCTACTTGAGCTGGTCACTTGATGTTCGACCATTTCTTCTATCTCAAATCGAGCAATGTAACTTGATAAAGCTTCTTGAAACCTCTTGGCACTAGCTCGAATGATTGGTCCCAATGGCAGCTTCATAGGTTCAGCATCTAACTCCTTGGTCGAGCTCACATCACATCTCAACTTGGGCTGAAATGAAAGCAGTCATGACAAAGCGTTTCATACCTTCTTACTATCATCGAGATCTCTACCAATGATTGCAAAATCTTACCCAAGGCAATCGAAGTGTCGAAGACTACTACAAGGAAATGTAGATAGCAATGATTCAAGCCAATATCGAGGAGGATCGGGAGGCGACAATGGCTAGGTTTCTTGTGGGATTAAATCATGACATCGCCAACATAGTCAAATTGCAACAATATGTTGAAGTGATGGACATGGTTCACATGGCCATTAAAGTCGAAAAGAAACTTAAACGAAAGGGAGTTAGTTGTTCCTACTCTAATCCATCTACCACCAAATGGAGTCAAGGAGCCAATAAACTCCCTGTTCAAACCAAGGATCCTATTGTAGCAGCTAAATCCAATCCAACTGTTGGCGATGCAAGTAAAAACAAAATTGGGACTACTCCAAATGATGCAATTCTAGCCGCATCATGTTTTGATACACCTCGACAACATCGAGATTGGCTTAAAATCAAGGGGCCCAAGTGCAAAATGAGGCTTATAATTTAAGTTTGTTAATAATTGAGTTGCTGAACTTTATTTTTAATAGAACTCATCTTAGTTATTAAATTAAGTTGCTGGAATCAATATTCAACTTAGTTAATTGAGTTGTTAGAATAAATGCTTATCTTAGTTAATTTAATTGCTGGAATAATTTTTTGTTAGATGAGTTTTAAGTTTATTAATTAAGTTAATTAAGTTTCATGTGTTTAAAGTATTTAATGTGTTTAATGTGTTTTAATGTGTTTTTGTTAATGCTTGTAGGTGACTATTCAGCTGGAATCGGTTACAAACAAGGGGCGGTTACAAAGTGTTAAATGCAACTTTTTAGTTGGAATCAGTTACATACAAGGGGTTGTTACAACATTTAAAGAAGAGCATTATGCACCAATAAATTTCGGCAGTCTATTCCTCTTCTCCAAGGAATTATTCAAGAATAGCAATAGACAACAATTAAAGGAGAGCATTAACCAAGTTGCTGGTGTATATTCAGCTGCCCAAGCATTCAAATTCAACTAAAATAGCTGAATGATAAGAACCTCCTCGGGATGAGTCGAGTCGTATGTGAGATGCCCGATCATCTATGAAGAAGTATCGTTCGGTTTGTTCAAAAGGATGTTTTTAAGTAAATAATGCGGGAGCTATTCAAGGGGTTCAAAGTTAGGGTTTAAAATATGAATATTAAAGGTTCGGTTTAAAGGAAATAAAATAATGGAAAAGGTGATAGTTTGGTTTGGATAAGATGAAATGTAAGTATGGAAAGAAAGGAACTCAAAAGCAAGCACGAACCAATACTAAAGAGTATTGACCCAATTTCTTATAGGCTTTTAAGGTGATCGGATGAAAGAAGGTAAACCTCGACCCACTACTTAGCAAAATAGGAACCTTGGTATAGTTTCGAACACCACACTATGAATAGTGATAAGTTCGGGATAGATGGAAAACAGGTTGATGCCACTAGGCTTCCTAGATAAGCCAACAAGTCTTCAACGAAATTAGAAAGAAAAGAATCTCACCAAATAGTTTCATTAACAAAGAAACAATAATCAAAGTTCAACCACCTTCTACAAATGAAAATAACAACTATTTATAAGCTAAAGGTAGGTAGCCGAATGGACATAGAACAATGCTTAAAGACTAATTAAAATTCAGTCATGAACATCCTAGAATAATCTAGAACAAAAACCATTAATTGAATAAGTCCAAATTCGGCTGAATGGTTCTTCAAAAGGCAACTTCATAGTTAAGTAAAATGATGTGAATGAATGAACACCAATGGGAGGATGAATGAAGAAAATCCAATGGGCATACAATGTGAAACATGAATATGAGTAGACAACTAAGGGTGAATACTTTGAAAGGCTTCTTGGAGGGTGGGACATTCAACCTTGAAGAAAGAAGGCTTCATGCATGCTTTGGTCGAATGGCCACTTGGGAAATCTTAACCATCATGTCCTTTAATTCTTTGTCCATTAGTCTCCACGAAAAGGCATATGGGAAGAAGGAAAATTTAGCAACTTTTAATGTTATCCATGCATGTTTTCTTTAATGCTTCAGCAGCTCATTTAAGTCGTCCATGCATGGGGAACATGATGTGATCCGGCCCGGGTAGATGTGATGTGATCCGGCCCGGGTTGATGAGTCGAATTCACGTAGTTGCCCGATCGTAGTTTAAGAGAGTCGTTCGTACCTCAGATTTTTGTAATAGTAGTAAAAGAGTTTAGAATAGAATAGCGGAAGGTTTCTAAAAGGATAAGTTTAGTAATAGGTTCGGTTATGTGTAACAAAGATGAGTGATGGATAATGGTTCGGTTTGGTTTGGTTAACAAGGAAGATAGTTGAAAGATGGGGGATGGAAAAAAATGAACTCAACGTCAGGAATGATTCAACACTAAAAAGTGTCACCCCGATTCCTATATTGTTAAGGTGAAAAGATGGATAGAAGGATAGGTGAACGCCACACCAAGAATGGTGATAAGTTCAACAAGATCGGTAGACGCCACTAGCACAAACTAGATAAGTCTTCGAAACTTGTACGAGATATGAGAGGAAGCAACCTCACAAGAACAAAAGTTCATTAACAAATTGGCAAAAGTCCTTTACAAATGAAATCAACAAATTATTTATACTAGTTTCTTAGGCTAACCGAATAGACAATTCATGAACTTAACTATTAAGCAATGAACCTAATTTAAGACATGAATATTCTAGAAAAATGACTATTGATGTCCTTTGTCCATGTTCAGCCGAATGGGGAGGTGAGTGGGCAGCTTTATGTATGAGCAAGCTTTGGAAGCCAAGGGAATGGTCTAGGTTTGGCCTTGGGATGCATGAAACTCCCAAAGGGTGTCTCTTGGCTGAATAGGTGCTTAGGAAACTCCAAGGGTCCTCCCACATGCATTGGTTGTACATGGAATCTAGCTTATAACTAAGTTTGCTACAGCTCATGCCGAATTCCCTAGCTCATTTTAGCTCACTAAGTGTTTTTGACTATTTGAGCTAGCCGAATTTATTATAAGTTGACTTATAATTATTGTGTTCAAATTTAGTTAGTGTTATTAAGTTATTTAGTTATTATTTTAATTTATAATTATATGAATAGTTGTGTGTTATTTAATTTTGTTATTTAATTTTGTAGGTTAGCCGAATTTGGAAGATACATTCATGGCATTTAAAGCAAGGTGCATGAACGGGAATGTTCATTGAACGGGAAGATTCATGAATGGTTCGGTTTAATGTTTGGAGGACATACATTCATGTACATGGAAGGTTAATGCATATTGAAAGGTACATCTCCCTTGGACGGCACACATGCATGAATGTATTAATTTTGTAGGTTAGCCGAATTTGGAAGATACATTCATGCATGTGTGCCGTCCAAGGGAGATGTACCTTTCAATATGCATTAACCTTCCATGTACATGAATGTATGTCCTCCAAACATTAAACCGAACCATTCATGAATCTTCCCGCTCAATGAACATTCCCGTTCATGCACCTTGCTTTAAATGCCATGAATGTATCTTCCAAATTCAACTAACCTACAAAAAAATTAAATAACAAAATTAAATAACACACAACTATTCATATAATTATAAATTAAAATAATAACTAAATAACTTAATAACACTAACTAAATTTGAACACAATAATTATAAGTCAACTTATAATAAATTCGGCTAGCTCAAATAGTCAAAAACACTTAGTGAGCTAAAATGAGCTAGGGAATTCGGCATGAGCTGTAGCAAACTTAGTTATAAGCTAGATTAAAACTTAATTTATTTGAAATGAAAAAGGAATGAGCTGAATCGAGCTAAGTTCAAGCTCAAACGAGCTAAAACGAGCTCAAGTGAGCTGATGTGAGCTGAATGGCGCATGAGGGAGCTGGAGAGGAGCTGAGATCGGATTGCAATATGGTGCATGGAGTCATCAAGGAGTTGTTCTTAGCTCCTTAATCGTTAGGGAGCTAGTTATCATCCCAAATGTGCGTCACAAGGGCCGATATAGCATCTTGAAGTTGCTTGGTTCGAGCTCGGGTCATGGGACCTTTTGGTAGCTCAATGGATACTTAGTGTGCAGTCGAGGATGCCCCGAGTGTGCTCACATCATTCCCCCTGTCTTCAAAGCGACTTGTCCTCAAGTCAGATTCTGCATCAAAAGGGGATAAATCAGATACGTTAAAACTAGCACTTATGTTGTATTCACCCGGTAAGTCAAGTTTATATGAATTCCCATTAATGCGTTCAAGCACTTGGAAGGGTCCATCTCCTCGGGGAAGTAACTTGGAACGTCACTGGGGTGGAAATCGTTCCTTGCGCATATGGACCTAAACCCAATCACCGGGTTCAAATATGACTCTCTTTCGTCCCTTGTTTGCTTGCTGCACGTAAGACTTAGTCCTTGCCTCTATGTTAGCTCGCACTTGTTGATGTAGCCTCCTCACGAAATCGGCCTTTTTCCTAGCATCAGAATGAATCAGTTGGTTATTAGGTAAATAGACTAAGTCTAAAGGAGTTATTGGATTAAATCCATAGACCACTTCAAAAGGTGTATGTTTGGTTGCTGAATGGACCGTTCTATTATAGGCAAACTCAATATGGGGCAAACAATCTTCCCATGATTTCAAATTCTTACGAATGATAGCCCGCAGGAGAGTAGAAAGTACTCGATTGACCACTTCGGTTTGTCCATCCGTTTGAGGATGACAAGTAGTTGAGAACAATAATTTGGTTCCGAGTTTACCCCAAAGAGACCTCCAAAAATGGCTAAGGAATTTCGCGTCTCGATCTGACACAATAGTTCGCGGCACTCCATGTAAACGAACAATGTCCCTAAAGAAAAGGTTAGAAATATGTACGGCATCATCAGTTTTCGCACAAGCAATAAAATGTGACATTTTAGAAAATCGATCTACAACTACAAATATAGAATCCTTTCCCGTTTTGGTTCGGGGCAAACCCAGGATGAAATCCATGGATATATCCGTCCAAGGAGTTTCAGGTATTGGTAATGGAGAGTAAAGTCCATGGGGTTGAATCTTGGATTTTGCTTGTTTGCACGCCAAACACGTCTCGCCTCATCCTAGGCCAATAAAAATGTTCGTTAAGGGTAGCTAACGTCTTGCTAACTCCAAAATGACCCATGAGTCCTCCACTATGTGTTTCTTGCACAAGCAAATCCTGAACAGAGCTTTGTGGAACACAGAGCTTACCTTCCTTGAACAGAAACCCATCAAACCTATAAAATTTCTCAAATGTAACATGCTCACAAGAAGAATAGATTTCTCCAAAATCAACATCGTTAGCATACAATTCTTTCAAGAAAGAAAACCCAAGCAGTTTTGATTCAAGAGTAGAAAGTAAGGTGTACCTCCGGGATAGGGCATCAGCTACCAAGTTGTCTTTACCTTTCTTGTACTTAATTACGTGGGGAAATGACTCAAGGTACTCAACCCACTTAGCATGCCTCTTGTTCAACTTGTTTTGGCCCTTTATATGTTTCAAGGATTCGCGGTCGGAATGGATTACAAACTCTTTTGGCCACAAATAATGTTGCCAAGTTTCAAGAGCCCATATCAATGCGTACATTTCTTTGTCGTAGACTGGATAATTGAGTGGGGCTCCACTAAGCTTCTCACTAAAATAAGCAATGGGTCTTCCATCTTGGGTTAATACAGCTCCAATACCCACACCGGATGCATCACACTCAAGTTCAAAGGTTTTCGAAAAATCTGGCAAAGCAAGTAAAGGTGCATTAGTAAGACAATTTTTAATCTCAATAAAAGACCTCTCTTGCTCATCTTCCCATGGAATGCGGAGTCTTTTTTTATCACGCTCATTAAGGGTGCAGCCAATGTGCTGAAATTGGGCACAAATCGGCGATAGAAGCTTGCCAATCCATGGAAGCTTCGAACTTGGCTAATAGTTGTAGGCCTCGGCCACTCTTGAATTGCCTTTATTTTCTCTTGGTCGACTTCCAACCCTTGTACACTAACTACAAAACCAAGAAAGATAACCTTGTTAGAACAAAAAGTACATTTCTTAAGATTAGCAAAAAGAGTTTCCTTACGCAATGTTTCAAGAACAGATTTGAGGTGTATTACGTGATCTTCCAAAGTCTTGCTATATATGAGGATATCATCGAAGTAAACAACACAAAACTTACCAATGAAGGATCTCAACACATGGTTCATGAGCCTCATAAAAGTACTAGGAGCGTTGGTTAAGCCAAATGGCATGACCAACCACTCATACAAACCATGTTTCATTTTGAAGGCAGTTTTCCACTCGTCGCCTTCTCGCATACTAATCTGGTGATATCCGCTTTTTAGATCGATCTTAGAGAATAGTTTGGCTCCACTTAGTTCATCTAGCATGTCATCTAGCCGTGGAATCGGATGTCGATATTTGATAGTGATTTTATTCACAGCACGACAATCGACAGACATTCGCCAAGTACCATCCTTTTTCGGCACCAAGAGGACTGGCACGGCGTAGGGGCTAAGACTTTCTCTAATATAGCCTTTTTCCATCAAGTCGTTAACTTGCCGTTGTAGCTCTTTAGTTTCTTCAGGATTCGTTCTATAGGCAGGCCGATTTGGAATTACGGCTCCTGGCACAAAATCGATTTGGTGCTCGATTCCTCGAAAAGGTAGTAATCCATTAGGAGTCTCTTCCGGGAAAACGTCTTGGAAATCCTGCAAAAGACTCAAAATAGAAGATGGCAAGTCCTCGGGCAGTTCGTTAGTGCTAAAAAGATTTTCCTTGTACAAGAGTACAAGAACGGTTTGTTTTGATAGTAACGCCCTCCTAACTTCTCTTTTTTTTGCAAACAAAATTTTTTTTCTTTTCTCTTTTTCTTTTCTCACTTGTTCTTTTTTTTCTTTTACTATTTTTACATTTTTTTCTCTCAATTTTCTTTTCTTTTTCATTTTCTTTTCTTTTTTCACATTCATTCTTTTCTTCTTCTCTCAACTGATTTACAACAGACTTCATTCTCGTTTGATCCTCAAAAACTTGCTTTGGCGTCAATGGTACCAAAGTAATACTCCTTCCTTGATATTTGAATGTATACCGATTGGTATACCTGTCATGGGTGACTCTTCGATCGTATTGCCACGGCCTCCCAAGCAGCAGATGGGACGCGTGCATGGGAACAACATCACAAAGTACCTCGTCCTCGTACTTACCAATTGAAAAAGAAACAAGTACTTGCTTGGTTACCTTGATTTCACCACCATCATTGAGCCATTGGAATTTGTAAGGGCTCGGATGTTTGGTGGTGGTCAAGCCTAATTTCTCCACCATTAAAGTGCTTGCCACGTTGGTACAGCTTCCACCATCGATGATCAAACTACAGACTTTCCCTTGAACTTGGCATCGAGAATGGAAGATATTCTCCCGTTGTTGCTCATTTTCAGGACTTTGAATACTGAGGCTTCTTTTAACAACGAAAAGCTTTTTGGCTTGCGCCATGTTGAACAATAAGGATAATTAGAATCCTCACCACAAATCTCACTATTTCACTCGCAAAGAAAAAATTGATGAACACTCCACTCGTGTTTACACTCGATTGGCTTTTACCTCCACTCGAATGTTCTCACTCACTCTAGCCTTTTACCACTCAAACTTACTCTCGTAACCTCATATTTTGTTTCTTTTGACTCGTCTAGGTGCTTTGGGGTCGGCTTCAAATGGTTACAAGGGTTAAAATGTATGGTGTACGGGTAGGCTAAAAGAAAAAAATAATTTTTTTTAAAATAGTGTGGCGTTTTGGAAATAGGGGGGTACAAAATTGTTGAAAAGATCACTTGCTGATCGGTATAAAAGAAATAGAAAGAACTTGTTCACTTCACTTTTTTTTTTGATAATTTCGTATCTCTTTTTTTTTTTACAACTTTCAATATATCACTTTACAATGATAAAAATGAAAATACAAATTTTTTTTTGAATTTTTTTCACCACGAACCTATTTCGATCTTGATACAGATGTCGGTGCCTCTCGATTTACAAGCTCTGATACCAAATGATGTGATCTGGCCCGGGTTGATGAGTCGAATTCACGTAGTTACCCGATCGTAGTTTGAGAGAGTCGTTCGTACCTCGGATTTTTGTAATAGTAGTAAAAAAGTTTAGAATAGAATAATGGAAGGTTTCTAAAAGGATAAGTTTAGTAATAGGTTCGGTTATGTGTAACAAAGATGAGTGATGGATAATGGTTCGGTTTGGTTAACAAGGAAGATAGTTGAAAGATGGGGGATGGAAAAAAATGAACTCAACGTCAGGAATGATTCAACACTAAAAAGTGTCACCCCGATTCCTATATTGTTAAGGTGAAAAGATGGATAGAAGGATAGGTGAACGCCACACCAAGAATGGTGATAAGTTCAACAAGATCGGTAGACGCCACTAGCACAAACTAGATAAGTCTTCGAAAATTGTACGAGATATGAGAGGAAGCAACCTCACAAGAACAAAAGTTCATTAACAAATTGGCAAAAGTCCTTTACAAATGAAATCAACAAATTATTTATACTAGTTTCTTAGGCTAACCGAATAGACAATTCATGAACTTAACTATTAAGCAATGAACCTAATTTAAGACATGAATATTCTAGAAAAATGACCATTGATGTCCTTTGTCCATGTTCAGCCGAATGGGGAGGTAAGTGGGCAGCTTCATGTATGAGCAAGCTTTGGAAGCCAAGGGAATGGTCTAGGTTCGGCCTTGGGATGCATGAAACTCCCAAAGGGTGTCTCTTGGCCGAATAGGTGCTTAGGAAACTCCAAGGGTCCTCCCACATGCATTGGTTGTACATGGAACTTGGAAGGGGGCTTGAACCTAGCCATACATGCACTTGCATTAATTACCCTCCATTCATGCATGTGTGCCGTCCAAGGGAGATGCACCTTTCAATATGCTAAATAACAAAATTAAATAACACACAACTATTCATATAATTATAAATTAAAATAATAACTAAATAACTTAATAACACTAACTAAATTTGAACACAATAATTATAAGTCAACTTATAATAAATTCGACTAGCTCAAATAGTCAAAAACACTTAGTGAACTAAAATGAGCTAGGGAATTCGGCATGAGCTGTAGCAAACTTAGTTATAAGCTAGATTAAAACTTAATTTATTTGAAATGAAAAAGGAATGAGCTGAATCGAGCTAAGTTCGAGCTCAAACGAGCTAAAACGAGCTCAAGTGAGCTGATGTGAGCTGAATGGCGCATGGGGGAGCTGGAGAGGAGCTGAGATCGGATTGCAATATGGTGCATGGAGTCATCAAGGAGTTGTTCTTAGCTCCTTCATCGTTAGGGAGCTGGTTATCATCCCAAATGTGCGTCACAAGGGCCGATATAGCATCTTGAAGTTGCCTGGTTTGAGCTTGGGTCATGGGACCTTTTGGCAGCTCAATGGATACTTGGTGTGCAGTCGAGGATGCCCTGGGTGTGCTCACATCAAGATGAGTCGAATTCACGTAGTTGCTCGATCGTAGTTCGAGAGAGTCGTTCGTGTCTCGGATTTTAGCAATAGTAGTAAAAGAATTAGAATAGGATAGCGGAAGGTTTCAAGAAGGGTAATTTTAGTAATAGGTTTGGTTAAGGATAGCAAAGTTGGATGAAGGATAGAAGGCTCGGTTTAGGTTAATAAGAAAGAAATTTAAAAGATGGGGAATGGAAAAATAAACTCAACGTCAGGAATGATTCAACACTAAGAAGTGTCACCCCGATTCCTATATTGTTAAGGTGAAAAATATGGATAGATGGATAGGTGAACGCCACACCAAGATTGGTGATAAGTTCAAAATAAGACAATTGACGCCACTAGCACAAGCCAGATAAGTCGTTCGAAACTTGTACGAGATATGAGAGGAAGTAACCTCACAAGAACAATGTTCATTAACAAATTTGGCAAAAGTCCCTTACAAATGAAATCAACAAACTATTTATACTAGTTTCTTATGCTAGTCGAATAGACCATTCATGAATCTTAACGATTAAGTAATGAACCTAATTAAGACATGAACTTCCTAGAAAAATGACCAATGGTGTCCTTGTCCATGTTCGGCCAAATGGGAGGTGAGTGGATAGCTTCATGAATATGCATTGATGTACTTGGATGAATGATCTTCATACATGCATGGCTAGATTCGGCTAACTCCTTTAATGGAGCCTTGAATTCATGTTGTTTCACCATGAGTGGCTTAATTAAATAAGGCTTCATGAAGAGTCAAACTTGGTGTGGACAAGGAGCTTGAGTAGACACTTGTGTGTGAACGCCCAACCGAGGGGTCATCATGGTGTGAACACAATGTGTGAACACATGATCAATGCATGAACCGTCCAATGCATGTTCCATCATTAATTTGATCCATGAATCTTCAAATACATGAATGTCCATCATGAACATGCATGTGCCTCTTGATTGCCGTCCATTGAACCTTCCCATGCATGCACCTTGCATTAAAGTCCATGCATGAATCTTCCAAATTCGGCTAACCTACAAAATAACATAATTAAATATCACACAACTATTCATATAATTATAATTTAAAATAATAACTAAATAACTTAATGAGACTAACTAAATTTGGACAAAATATTTATAAGTCAACTTATCATAATAAATTCGGCTAGCTCAAATAGTCAAAAACACTTAGTGAGGTAAGTTGAGCTAGGGAATTCGGCATGAGCTATAGCAAACTTAATTTAAAGCAAAGTTAAAACTTAATTTATTGAAATGAAAAAGGAATGAGCTGAAATGAGCTAAATTCGAGCTCAAACGAGCTAAAACGAGCTTAAGTGAGCTGATGTGAGTGAATGGCGCATGGGGGAGCTGGAGAGGAGCTGAGATCGGATTGCAAAATGGTGCATGGAGTCTTCAAGGAGTTTTTCTTAGCTCCTCCAATGTTATAGAGCTGGTTATCATCCCAAATGCGCATTAAAAAGGCTGATATAGCATCTTGAAGTTGCTTGGTTTGAGCTCGGGTCATGGGGCCTTTTGGCAACTCAATGGATTCTTGGTGTGCATTCGAGGATGCCCCGGGTGTGCTCACATCATTCCCCCATCTTCAAAGCGACTTGTCCTCAAGTCGAGCCGACGGTTAATTTTGAAATAGGGATGCCTACTTGATCGTTCTTGGATGGATGTGTTTAGTTGACGCATCATGCCTTGCTGCAAAAACGTTTCATAACTTACAACCAATTGAGAATCATTACAAAGCAGAAACTTATTCAAACGGTCATGGAAGCAAGTTTTCTTACACTTAAGACTATCACAACAGAACAATATCAATATCCCATGTTCACTATCAAATAAACATGTCTCATTATAACTTAAAAACTTAATGAACAAGGATTTTGATAATATAATGTCTGTACTTCGCTTGGACATTTCAAATTGTACTTGCGAAGTATTGGAACTTCGACAGGAATTCATTTGACATTTCAAAACCTGCATACATTCGTCATAAGCAAACAATGGAAAAGAAAAATTTATCTCATGTTTTTGTGCTCTTAAACTACGCAATTTGGACAGCAAGTATTCATCAAACTTATCAACTTCACGCTTATCAAGAATCTTATGTCCATCAACCAAAATAGTTATATCTTCATCGTTAATGTTTTCTTCATCAATCAAGTTGGACAAAAATGTAATAGAAATTCCAGAAACCTTACCTTGTACACAAAAACAAGAACTAACTTTACCTTTTTCGATCATTACAAACCTTCTCTCTTTGGGAATGTATCGTAACCGCATCATAGGGCTTGAGTCAACCTGAAAAGAATTAGTGTAATATCCCAAATTAGGGCCTAATCGAAATAGTGGTTTCGTGACCACAAATTCGAGATAGAAATAATTATTTTATAAATTATTTTTGGGTTTATGATATGATTGCATGATTGTGTGAAAATTTCGTGACGAAATTCTATGCATAAAGTGCATAATTTGAAATTAGGGACTAAATCGAATAAGTTGCAAAACTTGCATTCTAGAAGTTTTTAGTATGAAATTGCTTTGAAATATTAATTAGGAGGTCTTAAATAGCAATTTGACCAATTTTAAGTCCATGGACAAAATTAGGACATGGAAGGAATTTTTGAAAGTTTAGTAGTAAGGGCATTTTGGTCATTTAGGGGTAAAATGAATTAAAATACAAAATTAAAAGCCAATTTTGCTCATCTTCTTCACCATGGCTGAATATAGCAAGGAGAAACCATGTATAGGGTTTTTCAAGCTTCCAAGCTCGATTGTAAGTCCATTCTAGCCCTGTTTTTCAAGTTCTTTACGTTTTTGGAGTCCCGGTAGCTCGATTTAGCTTATGCTAGCAATAATTTAACCTAGGGTTTATATTTGGAAAAATACCCATAGTCAATTTGTGTATTTTGGTGTTTTATGATAGAATATAAGGTTTTAAATTATGTTAGACAACTTGTGCTACTCAGTTTTAAGTGAAAACGAGCAAAAGGGCTTAATCGGTAAAAATACCTAATAGTCATAAGTACATGTTAGAGTGAGAATTTGATGTTGCCATAGAAGGGAAAAATGATCAGCATGTCATAAAACATAAGAAAATAGGCTGAAGTTTAATTTACGAGCTTTGGGGAAAAAGTGTAAATATGCAAAAGTTTAGGGGCAAAATTGTAATTTTTCCAAAATATGATTTTGGGTCAATTTGAATAATGTGAGTTCTATTTAGACTATATTTTAAATGATAGAGCAAGGAAAACTGAAATTCGGGCTAAAATGGGGAAAATACCAAGTTGTGGACGAAATGGTAAAAGTAGCCATTTTCTCATACGAGGTAAGTTCATATGTAAATGTTGGTAACATAGTTATTATTTTAAATGTTTTTATGTTATTTAAATTATATGATAATTATTATGAAATATTATACTCATGATAATTGTTTGATAATATGTCAATTATGTGATATACTTGGAAAATGTGAAATACTACCGAGTATCGGTATCGGTATTCCGTAGAAGATGGTTGAGAAACATGATTGGGAAAAAGGTCCCGTTGAACCTTAGGAATGGATTAGGATACAAGTGACATGTCACTGGGATATTTGGGCATCCGAACTCGTTGAGTTGAGTCTGAGTTCACTTATGGATGCGAAAGTCTGAACTCGTTGAGTTGAGTCCGAGTTCGTGAAATGTAATTAGGCATCTGAGCTCGTTGAGTTGAGTTCGAGTTCACTTATGGATGCGAATGTCCGAACTCATTGAGTTGAGTCCGAGTTCGTGAAATGTAACTAGGCATCTGAGCTCGTTGAGTTGAGTCCGAGTTCACTTATGGATGCGAACGCCCGAGCTCGTTGAGTTGAGTCCGAGTTCGCTTATGGGCGGGTTACATAGTAGCTTGGCTAAATATGTGGCACTTATGTGCAAACTTTCCATGTATCCGAATTATATTCTGATGTGTTCAACAGGTAAAGTTCTACTCAAATGGAGTAATACTCAAGATGAAAGGGACGTATTGGTAAGTGTTGTGAAATGGATACTTTGAACAGGTATGTACTTAACCCTCGGGTTGAAAAATTGATATAACAACAATATGGTAAGATGATAAATGAAAATATGATATGAATGTCTTGGTGATGATTTTGCAAATGATGTTTTATGTTTGCTTATATGGTTATGTTACTTGCTATTTGTATGTGAACTTACTAAGCATTTATGCTTATTCCCTCCTTTTCATTCATTGTAGTGTTGACAAGCCAGCTCAGAAATCAGGAATGGTCGGAGGCACGCTCACACTATCCGTATACCATATTGGCATAATAGCTTGTATATTTTGAGTATGGCATGTATAGCATTATAATCATTTTGTATATATGGTTTTATGATATGGTTATTGAGTAGTATAAAAATGCTTGGTAATGATTAGCCATTGGAATGGCTAATTATGATCATTTTTGGTGTTATGGATGTCAAATTGCTAGTTAATCCATGAAAACCATGAAATAGGTAAAATTTACCATAAAATAGATTCAGACAGCAGTAGTGACGTGAATTTGAAAAATCATTAAAAATAGTAGAGATATAATTAGATGACGAATAAAACATGGAATTGAAGAATTATGAGTCTATTTTCATATGGAAGAAACGAAACAGGTATATGAGTTATATTTTATGAGATGTTTAAATTTTTGTAAAACAGGGCCAGAGCGATTTCTGGATCCCCTATTCTGACTTTGGAAATTCACCATAAATTTTATAAAAATAGTTAGAAGTCATAATTTATATGTACAGATTTCTTATTGAGTCTAGTTTTAAGATAAAAAACTTCATAGTCATTGAAATTCTGTACAGAGAGATATCTAATTCGTAATACACAGAGGTCAGAGCACTCAAACCCTAAAACAGGGGAGACTTTAACTAATAAACTGTACTAATTTGCCTAGCCAAAAATTCTAGAAAAAAAATTAGTAAATAGATATATGAGTGTAGTTTTAGAAAAAATTTACGGAATTGGATTTTGAGTTTCAGAACTCGAGATATGAATTTTTAAGCGACTGTGACGCAGTTAGCCAGCTTGTCTGTAATTTCTAAAATTAAATTGTTTGAGCTGTTTAAGTAATAAATTAAGTCTGTTAACACCTCGTGTTCGACTCCAGCAATGGTATCGGGTACGGGGCATTACAATTAGAATTAGGAAAACTTTGGTTAATCAAAAATCTTTTCTTTTCTTCACTCATGTTTCTTTGAATTTCCTTTTCTCTCATTTTTTTATCACAACTCTTTTTCTTTTCTCTTTCAATTTCTTTTATTTCTTTCTCATTTTCTTTTTCCTCTCGCATTCGATCCAAAGATTGCTTTAACCATTTTTGATCCTCCACAACTTGTTTCGGTGTCAAAGGTGCCAAAGTAAAATTTCGGCCTTGATACTTGAAGGTATATTGATTTGCAAATCCATCATGCTTCACTCTTCGATCGAATTGCCAGGGTCTCCCAAGCAGTATATGGCCCGCATGCATGGGCACCACATCACAAAGAACCTCATCTTCATACTTTCCAATTGAAAATGTGACAAGAACTTGCTTGGTTACCTTTAGCTCAACTCCATCATTAAGCCATTGTAGCTTGTATGGGCTCGGATGAACACTTGTCAGCAAATCAAGTCTTTCAACCAGGAGAGTACTCACAACATTTGTACAACTTCCTCTATCAATCACTACGCTACAAACCTTTCCATGGACAAAACAATGGGTATGAAAAAGGTTCTCTCATTGCGGATCGAGTTCGGTACCTTGCGTACCTAAGCTCCTCTTAACAACAAGCATCTCACCTTCGACCGCATACTCAATTTCTTCCTCGGCATCGGAAAGTATTTCGTTATTGTTTTCAACTTTTTCATCCTCCTCCTCCTCTGATTCAATATCGCCATTTGGTTGAATCACCATGACGCTCCGATTCAGACATTGACTCGCAATATGCCCTCTTCCAAGGCACTTGAAACATTTTATGTCTCTCGTCCGGTTTTGGGTACCTTCAACAGCCTTGCCTTTGCTATTTTCACCTGTAGGCTTGATAGCTTTGATAGGTGCCATAGGATCTTTCGTTTGGCTCACCGTAGCACTCTTGCTAGTGCCTTGGTTCCATCGAGACACATTGGTGGTTGAATAGCCTCAGGCAGCACCTTTCTTCTTGAGTTGCTTCTCGATTTTGATGGCCATGTGGACCATATCAACTATCTCCACATAATGCTGTAGCTCCACAACATTGGCAATCTCACAGTTAAGTCCAGACAGAAATCTAGCCATAGTTGCTTCTCGATCCTCATCCACATTCGCACGGATCATAGCAACTTCCATTTCTTTGTAATAGTCCTCGACACTCCTCGTACCTTGAGAAAGATTTTGGAGCTTTTGGTAAAGCTCTCGGTGGTAGTGTGTTGGAATGAACCTTCGGTGCATGACAGCCTTCATTTCGGCCCAAGTGTTAATGGGTCGCTCGCCATTTCACCTTCGGGTTGTCGTGAGTTGGTCCCACCAAATCATGGCATAGTCGGTGAATTCTATGGCAGCCAACTTAACTTTCTTTACCTCCGAGTAGTTATGGCACTCAAAAATGAGTTTGATCTTTTTCTCCCACTCCAAATATGCTTCGGGATCCGAACTGCCTTGGAACGGGGGAATGGATAACCTAATACGTTTCAAGTCATCATCGAACCTTTCTCGCTCTCGTTGTCCATGATGACGTTGGCCTCTCCGCCAGGCACTAACATTCGAACCAGCCTCGCTTTCGGCTTCACTTGGATCGAAAACTTCTTCATCTCGAACATGCCTTCGGTCACGGTCTCGAGGTGGACTTATTGGGGTCCTTGCTCGTCGGCCTCTTCCCTCCACTTGATCGAGTCGGTCTTGTATTGGTTCCAACTTTCGATCAAACAACCGTTCAACTTCTCGAAGTAAGGCTTGCATGTTCAAATCTGACACATTTCGAACGTGTTGCCTTTCCTCCACATTTTGTTCCATGTTAATTTTCAATAATTTTCAAATCCTCACCATAAATCTCACTATTCACTCACAAAGAAAAATTGATGAGCACTCCACTCGTGTTTGCACTCGTTTTTAGGCTTTTTCAAACTCTCGAATGATGTCACATGCTCTAGCCTTTTACCACTCAAGCTTACTCTTGTAACCTCGTATTTTGTTTTTTGACTCGTCTTTGGTACTTTGGGGTCGACTTCAAAATGGTTACAAGGGATAAAATGTATAGGTTATGGGTAGGCTAAAAGAAATTTTTTTTTTGGTATAGTGTGGCGTTTGGAAATGGGGTTAAAATTGATGAAAAGAATATAAGACGATCGGAAGAAATATAAAACAATAGAATTGAACTTTGATCACTTCACTTTTTTTTTATAATTTCGTATTTTTTTCTCTTTTTTTATAACTTCCAATATAGCACTTTACAATGATAAAAACGAAAATACAATTTTTTTGAATATTTTTTCAATTTTTTTCACCACGAACCTATTTCGATCTTGATACGGACGTCGGTGCCTCTCGATTTACAAGCTCTGATACCAAATGATGTGATCCGACCCGAGTAGATGAGTCGAATTCACGTAGTTGCCCGATCGTAGTTCGAGAGAGTTGTTCGTGTCTCAGATTTTAGCAATAGTAGTAAAAGAATTAGAATAGGATAGCGGAAGGTTTCAAGAAGGGTAATTTTAGTAATAGGTTCGGTTAAGGGTAGCAAAGTTGGATGAAGGATAGAAGGCTCAGTTTAGGTTAACAAGAAAGAAATTTAAAAGATGGGAATGGAAAAATGAACTCAACATCAGGAATGATTCAACACTAAGAAGTGTCACCCCGATTCCTATATTGTTAAGGTGAAAAATATGGATAGATGGATAGGTGAACGCCACACCAAGATTGGTGATAAGTTCAAAATAAGACAATTGACGCCACTAGCACAAGCCAGATAAGTCGTTCGAAACTTGTACGAGATATGAGAGGAAGTAACCTCACAAGAACAATGTTCATTAATAAATTTGGCAAAAGTCCCTTACAAATGAAATCAACAAACTATTTATACTAGTTTCTTATGCTAGTCGAATAGACCATTCATGAATCTTAACGATTAAGTAATGAACCTAATTAAGACATGAACTTCCTAGAAAAATGACCAATGGTGTCCTTGTCCATGTTCGGCCAAATGGGAGGTGAGTGGATAGCTTCATGAATATGCATTGATGTACTTGGATGAATGATCTTCATACATGCATGGCTAGATTCGGCTAACTCCTTTAATGGAGCCTTGAATTCATGTTGTTTCACCATGAGTGGCTTAATTAAATAAGGCTTCATGAAGAGTCAAACTTGGTGTGGACAAGGAGCTTGAGTAGACACTTGTGTGTGAACGCCCAACCGAGGGGTCATCATGGTGTGAACACAATGTGTGAACACATGATCAATGCATGAACCGTCCAATGCATGTTCCATCATTAATTTGATCCATGAATCTTCAAATACATGAATGTCCATCATGAACATGCATGTGCCTCTTGATTGCCGTCCATTGAACCTTCCCATGCATGCACCTTGCATTAAAGTCCATACATGAATCTTCCAAATTCGGCTAACCTACAAAATAACATAATTAAATATCACACAACTATTCATATAATTATAATTTAAAATAATAACTAAATAACTTAATGACACTAACTAAATTTGGACAAAATAATTATAAGTCAACTTATCATAATAAATTCGGCTAGCTCAATAGTCAAAAACACTTAGTGAGCTAAGTTGAGCTAGGGAATTCGGCATGAGCTGTAGCAAACTTATTTTAAAGCAAAGTTAAAACTTAATTTATTGAAATGAAAAAGGAATGAGCTGAAATGAGATAAATTTGAGCTTAAACGAGCTAAAACGAGCTTAAGTGAGCTGATGTGAGCTGAATGGCGCATGGGGGAGCTGGAGAGGAGCTGAGATCGGATTGCAAAATGGTGCATGGAGTCTTCAAGGAGTTGTTCTTAGCTCTTCCAACGTTATGGAGCTGGTTATCATCCCAAATGCACATCACAAAGGCTGATATAGCATCTTGAAGTTGCTTGGTTCGAGCTCGGGTCATGGGGCCTTTTGGCAGCTCAATGGATTCTTGGTGTGCATTCGAAGATGCCCCGGGTGTGCTCACATCAGAACACTTCAATAAATTTCATCCATGAACATGTCTTGGCCATGCACAAAACACTCTCTTAAGTGCTGCACATTGAATTCGTTTCTTACCATGAACCTACAACAAATTAATGCATCAAGTAAATAGCAATTAATTTGGCCATGCATGCTTGCCTCAACACCCTTTTTAATGGATGCCCCTTGCATGCTGAACAACTCCTTAAATTCGTCCCATGCTTGCTCCAACATCTCTTTAATTTGGACAGCAATTAACATGTACCATAAATTCTGCTGGAAAAAGCAACGTGAATTAAATTTGGCACATTAAACCAGCAGCAATGTTGAAACAATTTAAATTCATGCTTTAATCACAAACACATTAATAACATGTCTAAACAATGACATATTTATGACTCACGTTTAATGCTAGGACAACCATTAAACTCATATCCTAAACTAAGACACATTAAAACTTTATTTAATTATGTGCTAATTTGACAAATTAAAATGAGCTAATTATTTTAAGCTAACTAAATAAACTAATTATTTTAAGCTAACTAAATAAACTAACTTAATCATTTTAGCAAAGCATGAAATTAAATAATTTTGAATCGAGCTCAATTGAGCTTGTGTCAAACCAAAATTAAACCGGTACAAGCTAAATTGAGCTGGACAGAGCTTGGGGAGCTGGAAACGAGCTAGAATCAGCTTGCCAATAGTGCAATGCTCAGCTTGGTAAGCTTGACCAAAGTAGTTCGCGGGACGGGTTTGTATCACTGAATTGGAGCATTAAATCATGTTAATAGTTGCTTTTACTTAGGCTTAGAGATTCCAAGAGTTTGTGCTTAATAATTAAGTTTTTACTCAGCTCATAACCATACATTAAAGCTGAATTCATGTGACTTTTGAGCTAGGTCTCATGTAATTAGCTTGTTTAGGAGGACTTTTGTTGAATTTATGCTAAATTTAAAACTTGTGAGATTTCCAATTCTCCTTGTTCTTTCGGGACTAAATTGACTTATCAAGTATTCTTGTGGCATCAATCTGTTCTTTGTTAAACCGAACTTATCACCTTTGGTGTGGCGTTCATATACCTTTGGTTCCTGTCACTTTTGATAGTGGGTCAAGGTTTGTTAATACCTCTAGTTCCTATCTTGCATAGAAAGCAGGTCAAGGTTCTTTGTTGATTTTTCCTAAAACCAAAATCCATCCAAGAGCTACTTTGAGACTCGGGTCAACAATCTCAATATTGTTGGTTCATTCTCTGTCCTTAGCTGAATCACACATCCTATACTTTACTATATTTTGTTTAGACCTTATTTAAAGCCTATTTTCTATTATTTCCCATCCATCTCAAAACGAACCAAGTCTTACTCAAATTCATGATTGGGAAATTTAATACGACTCGAGACATCACTAAAACAAGTTTGTATCACCAAATCACACAAGAGATATAAAGGGTTTCAAGTGTCAAGGACGGGGACACATAGCCAGCCAATGTCCCAATCGACGAATCATGGTGGTATGGGCCGATGGTGAAATTAGTTTGGGGAAGAGAAAAAAATGAGCCCAAAATGCCATCCAATAAGGTGAAGATTTAGAGTTACTGGTTGAATGTGTGATTCTTGTGGTGAAAAGGAGCCTCAACATTCTAAGTACCGAAATTGAACAACAAAGAGAAAATATTTTCCACACCTGGTGCCACATCCAAGGCAAGGTATGTAGCATGATTATTAATGGAGGAAGCTGCACCAACATCACAAGTAATATGCAGGTTGAAAAACTTGGTTTAACCACAACCAAACACCCAAACTCATACAAGCTACAATGGTTGAATGACAGTGGAGAACTTAAAGTGACAAAGCAAGCTGTTGTATCCTTTTCCATCAGAAAATACCAAGACGAGGTGGTGTGCGACATGGTTCCCATGCATGCAGGACACCTTCTTTTAGTACGTCTATGGCAATTTGATCGACGTGTAATCCACAACGGATATACCAATCATTATACCTTTAAACATATAGGTAAAAATGTAACTCTAGCTCCTTTTACCCTGAAACAAGTGTTTCAAGATCAAATAAAGCTAAAAGAGACTGTAGAAAAAGAAAAAGAATAAGAAAAAAAGAGAGAAAAATAAAAATAAAATAAAATAAGGAAAAGTTGAGAAAATTGAGGTAAAAACACGAGTTGAAAAAGAAAATCAAAAAGAAGATGAGAGTGACAAAATAAGTGTGTTTGCAAGAAAAAGAGAAGTGAGAAAGTCCTTAATGATGTGCCAGCCCATTCTTGTACTTATGTACAAAGAATGCCTTTTTGATGCTAATGAACTTAAAACTATTTTGCCTTCTTCTATTGTGATTTTACTTTACGAATTTAAGGACGTATTTTTTAAGGAAGTGCCAAGTGGATGGCCTCCTCTTCGTGGCATCGAACATCAAATCGACTTTGTGCTTGGAGCTACGATTCTAAATCGTTTAGCCTACTGAAGCAACCCCGAGGAGACTAAGGAGATGCAACGACAAGTGGCTGACTTGATGGAGAAGGGATACATACGAGAAAGTTTAAGTCCTTGCAGGGTGCCCGTTCTGTTGGTGCCCAAAAAGGATGGCTCATAGAGGATGTGCGTGGACTGTCGAGCCATTAACAAAATCACCGTCAAGTATTGTCACCCTATTCCTAGACTCTATGACATGCTTGATGAGCTTAGTGGTGCCAAACTAATGTAAGCACAAACCAAGATCACATCGAGCTTCCCAAAAGCCCAATGACTCGAGCCCGACCTAAGCTATTTCAAGAAGCTATTTCAGCAATGAAAAATGAGCTTGACGTTAAGGGAGTAGTTCGGGCCAACTCTATTAAGACTCCTCACTCCTTGGTGTAAGCCAACTTCAGCTCATTTCGAGCTCACCAAGTTTAATCTACCTCAAATTAGCTCACCTGAGCTTAATTCAACTTGATTCTAGCTCAGCGAGCTCATTTCAATCTTCTTTATTTTACTCATTTTAGTTGCTGGAATAAATTATTGTTAATTTAGTTAAAGTCATTTAATTAATTTAGTTAAGTGTTAAATGTGTCTTAAGCTATTTAATTTGTCCAAATACATTCAGCATTAATAGGTCATAAGTAATTAAATTTGTCCTAATTACTACAGCCATTTAAGTTGTCCTTAGCTTATTTAATTTGTCTTAGCTCCTACAGCTCTTTAAAGTGTCCTTACTGAATTTTGTTGTTGTTTTTAGGTGACCATTCAGCTGAATTTAGCTAGGTACATGGACGGCATTAAAAGGGAGCTTTTAAACTGAATTAAAGTCAGCAGCTAATTTCTCTTCTCCTAGGGGCTACCTGTGAATAGCAATGGACAAAGGGGTGTTCACACAAGACCATTCAGCTCACAAAACATTTTCACACCATGAGAGCTATTCATTTTTGTCCATTCACACCTGGAGGCTGTTGGAGATCAAGTGTTCACACCAATTTGGCTGTTCGTGTGTCACATTTCCATTAAAAATGGCTGCTGCGTTTTCGGCTTCCCAAGAAAGGAATAAACACATTCACATTGCTGGAAAAATTCCATTCACATTTGTGCCCTTTTAGTTATGTGTTTCACACACAAAGGACTGCTCATATTCGACCTTTCACACACTTTGGCTATTGGAGTGCTCAAGAGGCTGTTAAGCTATTCAAGGCTATTCAATCAATCAAGGCAGCTCATTTTCACGCCTTTGGATGAATTTAGTTAGCTTGTTTCAGCTCCAACAATGCTCCAATTTATTAAGTTGACTTGGGGAACACCATGGGATGTTTTTGAAGCTTCATGGCACCTACATGGATTAATTCTAGAATTTTTAGCTCATTAAAAGCTGAAATCAAATGGCCAATTAGCTCCCCAAATGTCTATTCAGCAGCCATGTTGTTTAGTTATAAATATCAGTTCATTTCAGCTTGTAAAAAAACTTTTGACATTTTTATGAATGAAACATTGTTTCTGTGAGGTTTGCTTCCTCTCATATCTCGTACAAGTTTCGAAGACTTATCTAGTTGTGCTAGTGGCATCTACCAAGCTTGTTTTAGAACTTATCATCGTATTGGTGTGGCGTTCTTCTTTCCATCTATTCCATCCTTCACCTTAAACAATATAGGAACCAGGGTGACACTCTTTAGTGTTGAATCACTGCTGAAGTTTGAGTTTGCATTCCATCTCCTTTCGTTATTTGACTTCATATTCTAAACCGAGCTATCCACATATCTTCATTCTTTGTTTCTCCATAGTTGAACCTACCATCAATACCCAGCCCACTTTGAACCCATTTCATTAACATTCAGCCTCTTAAGCTGACTCAAACAAATCGATAATTTTGTAAACGACTCTTCTCGTCGATGATTGGGCAACTTACATGAACTTGACTCGAACACCCAAGTCAGATCACATCACCTACGCATGCGAGAAGGGGACGAGTGGAAGACAGCCTTTTAAAATAAAGCGTGGTTTGTATGAGTGGCTAGTGATGCCATTCAGCCTCACAAATGCACCAAACATGTTAATGTGATTGATGAATCATGTTTTGCAATCTTTTATTGGCTGATTTTGTGTGGTATACTTTGATGACATTTTAATTTATAGCAAATCATTGGCTGATCATATTGAACATTTGCGTGCTGTTTTGAAGGTTTTACGAAAGGAAGTGTTATATGCGAATCTTAAGAAATGTAATTTTTGTACTAAAAAAGTCATTTTCTTAGGTTTGTTGTAAGTGTGGGTGATCTAGAGGTGGATCAAGAGAAGATCAAGGCAATCTAAGAATGGCCTCGTCCGACGACCATTAGTCAAGTTAGAAGCTTTCACGGCCTTGCCAGCTTTTATAGGAGATTTGTGCTGAACTTCAGTACCATAGCTGCTCCTTTAATGGGTATTATCAAGAAAAATTCTCCTTTTACTTGGAATGATGAGCAAGAAGTTGCTTTTAACAAAATTAAAGATTGTTTGACTAATGCTCCATTGTTGAGTTTACCCGACTTTAACAAAACTTTCAAAGTGGAGTGTGATGCCTCAAGGATAGGTATAGGTGCGGTCTTAACACAAGATAGACGACCAATTGCCTACTTCAGTGAAAAACTCAACGAGGCTACACTCAACTATCTAACCTATGATAAAGAGATGTACGCCTTGATTCGTGTGTTGAAGACATGGCAGCATTACCTTTGGCCAAAAGAGTTCGTAATACATACAAACCATGAAGCCTTAAAGCATTTGAAAGGACAAACAAAGCTAAACAAACGACATGCAAAGTGGGTGGAATTTCTCGAGTCCTTTCCGTATGTGATTAAGTACAAACAAGGTAAAGAAAATGTTGTTACGGATGCGCTATCACATAGGTATGCTTTAATTAATCACTTGGATGCTAAGTTGCTTGGATTTGCATGCTTGAAAGATTTATATGTTAATGATCTTGACTTTGGTGAGATATTTGAGTTGTGTGTTCAAAGTGCCCGCGACAGGTATTTTCAACAGGACAGTTTTCTCTTTCGAGAAAATAAGTTATGTATACCCCAAGGATTAATTAGAGATGTGCTGGTTCGAGAGGCACATAGTGGGGGATTAATGGGCCACTTCGGTATAGCCAAGACTTTGGCTATTCTATAAGAGCACTTTCACGGTTTGAGCAGGCAAGAGGGTAGCGAAAATGTGTGCGAGCAATGCTTAGCTTGCAAGAAGGCTAAGTCAAAAATTCAGCCAAATGGTTTATACACTCCTTTGCTGATTCTGGAAGCACCATGGGTGGATATATCCATGGATTTCATTCTAGGCCTTCCAAGAACAAAGAATGGCAAAGATTTTGTATTTGTGGTAGTAGATAGATTCTCAAAGATGGTACACTTTATTGCATGTAATAAAACTGATAACACGATAAATGTTGCTAATCTATTCTTTAGGGAAATTGTGTGTTTGCATGGCATTTTGAGGACCATTATTTTAGACCATGACGCTAAGTTCTTCAGCCATTTTTGGAGGACTTTGTGGGGTAAGCTTGGCACCAAGCTTTTGTTTTAAACAACTTGCCATCTCCAAATCAATGGCCAAACGGAGGTCGTTAATCAAGTTTTATCAACCTTGCTACATGCCATCATTCAAAAGAACTTAAAGACTTGGGAGGAGTGTCTACCACACATTGAGTTCGCTTACAACTGATCAGTGCACTCGGCTACCAAGCATTCGCCATTTGAAGTGGTATATGGTTTCAATCCCTTAACTCTTATGGATTTATTGCCTTTACCTTCTAATCAATTAGTGCATGTAAATGGCAAGAAAAAGGTAGAATTAGTTAAACAATTGCATCAACGAGTTAGGGACAATACTGAAAGACAAACCAAACAATACGCTTAAAGGGTGTACAAGGGATACAAGCGAGTAATATTTGAACCTAGTGACCAGGTTTGGATCCATATGCGTAAGGAAAGATTTCCAACCCAAAGAAGATCAAAACTCTTGCCAAGGGGAGACGGTCCTTTTCAAGTTTTGGAAAGGATTAATAAGAATGCCTACAAGTTAGATCTACCAAGTGACATGATCTGGCCCGGCGTTGATAGTCGAGTCAATCTAAGTTGCCCGATTGTTGACAAGAAGTTTCGTTCGGTATTGTGAGAATGGTGTATTTTGGCTAAAATGATGAAATAGGTTCAAAAGGTTAGAAGGTAGTTAGGATGATTCGGCTAATAAGACACAAATGATGAAATATAATTGGATGGGCTCAGTTTAACGAAGAAAGATAGATAAGATAGATGGTGGAAATGGATAGTGAACTTAAATGTCAAGAGCGATTCAACACTATAAAGAGTGTCACCCTAGTTTTTATATTGTTTAATGTGGAAAAATGGGTTGGTAGAAGTATAGGTGAACGCCACACCAAAAGGTTGGTGATAAGTTTAAAAAGGGAGTCGAGTTGATGCCACTAGCACGCCAGATAAGTCACTCGAGACTCACACAAAATAGAGAGGAAGAAACCTCACAAGAACAAAAGTTCATTCAATAATTTGGCAGAAGTCCCTAATACATGAAATGAGCAAACTAATTATAGCTTTACAAGAGATAGCCGAATGGACAAAATAACAAGCTTAAAAGCTAAATAATTCGGCTATGAATGTGTTGGAATAATCTAGAATATATTCATTAATAAACTAAGTCTATATTTGGCAGAATGGAGCACCAAAAGACAGCTTCTTAATGAATGAAAGTGACTTGGGTGAAGATGAATGCATAGGAGACCATTAGCCATGTCTAGGATCGGCTAGGTTAATGTGGCATTCATGTTGTGATGTTTGGC
This sequence comes from Gossypium longicalyx, assembly GCA_025698465.1. Classification (NCBI taxonomy): domain Eukaryota; kingdom Viridiplantae; phylum Streptophyta; class Magnoliopsida; order Malvales; family Malvaceae; genus Gossypium; species Gossypium longicalyx. Next base: position 40,944,989 of record CM047004.1, read on the forward strand.
CGAAAAGGTGTGTGCCTCTAATGAGGGTCTTCAACAGCCATTTGATGTGTGAACAAGGAGCTTGAGAAGTCTCTTGTGAATGAACATGACCAGCCGGTTGGTCACTTGGTGTGAACACCAAATGTGAACGGCTTGAAGGTGTTTTGGGAAGGTGGTCTGCCAAACCTGGGAAATTAAAAATGTAAGTGACTCTTGGCCGAATGAACACCTTGGGGAAGCTAATGGATCAGCCACCATTCTTTGAATTCGGCCATGCATGCATCCTTGCATACTTTGAACCAAGCCGTGCATGAATCATCATTTAATGCTCCTCTCACATTTGGCTGAACCTACATAGCATATGAACACATTAATCCATTGATAGATTTGGCTGAACATAATCAAAACATCATCTAGACAAATTAAATAACATACTAGGATAAATTAAAACATTTAATTATGGACTAGCTAGTATATTAAATTCGGCTAGCTCAAAAACAAGTGAAAATATTTAATGAGCTGAATTGAGTGATGTATGCAGCCCAGGGCTCCCACAAGTGCAAATCAAGATCCTATTGAGATTCCAAAAGGCCCCATGACTGATGTTTTTATAATGCAAGTGATAATTAAAATATGAAGATCAATAATGCATGGCATTAACTAAAGATGCATTTAATTAAACAAAACATAATTAAAGACTAAAGTAACTAAAATAAATAAATCAAGTCCTTAACTAATTAACTAACTTAGTTAAAATGAATTAACTAATTTATTCCAGCTTAATAAAATGCAAGAATTAAAATTTAAAGATGAGCTCAAACGAGCTTATTTGAGCTGAATTAGCTTGTTGAATGAGCACATGAACTCATTGAGCTGGATCGAACTCAAATGAGCTGAATTTGAACTGGACAGAGCTCGTGGAGCTAGAAACGAACTAGGAATAGATTGCCAGCAATGCAAGGCTCGACTAAGGAGACTTGACTGACGGGGTTCGCTGGGCGCACTCGCATCACGAAAGCTTAAGTCTGTGTGTGATTCTTGTCTTGTTGGTACCTAAAAAAGATAGTTCGTGGCGAATGTGCATTGACTACCGTGCCATCAATAAAATCACCATCAAATATAGACATCCTATTCCCCGTCTTGATGACATGCTCGATGAACTCAGCGGAGCTAAACTCTTTTCAAAGATTGACTTAAAGAGTGGCTACCATTAAATCCGTATGCGGGAGGGAGATGAATGGAAGACCGCATTCAAGACTAAGTATGGTTTGTATGAATGGTTGGTAATGCCATTCAGACTTATGAATGCGCCTAGTACTTTCATGCATTTGATGAATCATGTCTTACGTGCTTTTATCGAAAAATTCTGTGTTGTATATTTTGATGATATTTTGATCTATAGGAAGTCATTGGAAGATCACGTTCAGCATCTGTGTGTGGTGTTAGAATTTTTGTGAAAAGAGGTACTTTATGCTAACTTAAAAAAATGTTCTTTTTGCACTGATGAGGTTGTGTTCTTAGGCTTTGTGGTGAGTGTCTGTGGCTTAAAATTTGACCAAGAAAAGTTCAAAGCGATCAAATAGTGGCCTCGTCCAACAAGTATCAGCCAAGTAAGGAGTTTTCACGGGTTGGCAAGCTTCTACCAAAGGTTTGTGCCTATTTTTAGTACCTTAGCCGCCCCCGTAACCTTTTTAAAATGCGCCCTAGCGCTATTCAATTTCAAACAATCAAAACAATATCATATCTAAGCTAACAAAACATACTAAAAACAAATAAAAATAAATAAAGCGGCCTTGTTACAACTTAAAAACCCAAAACAATTAAAGTAAGTAAGTGCTGATCAAAACACATGAAGAAAAGTGAATTTGCAGAACATGTGGCCACTCCGAATCCCTCACGGCTCCAAGTCCACTATGGTTGGGTATTTCCTGCATGGATGAAATCAAGGGGTGAGTTTGGAAAACTTAGTGTGTAAAGTAAACCTAACAAGAGCCTAAATCGGTTCAAGCTTTACTAGGCCTAAGCCCTATTAGAAATAGAATTAACTGGTCCTCAGCCCTATTTAGAAATCAGTGTGGCCCTTAAGCCCATTATAGTAACAGAACATATATTATGCATGTATGTAGAAACCCAACCCATATCCATCCGTGTACACCCCTGTACCAACCTTACACCATGTGGGGAGACAACTAGACCCACCCATCCGCTACACAAAGACGAATTTGCAGCATGGCTACTGAGCGAGATATTGTGACAGAGTCACCAGATACAGATATTGTGGCAGAGCCACCAGAACAGATATTTGTGGCATAGCCACCAGAAACAGATATTTGTGGCATAGCCACCAGAACACTTCCTCCATCAATAGATCCCAAATCCCATGCAACAGATATGCAAGTCATGGCATATAGCATACAAAAACAGAATATCATGTGTTTCAAACAGAATTAACCCATGGGGTATAATGGTCATTTTTATACTTAGGGGTATTCTAGTAAATTTACTATTTTAGGGTTTTCAAGCATATTACAGCCATTAACGTATTAATAGAAACACTTACCGAGCATTTTTATCGAATTGGGCCCGTTGGCCCATTAACCCATTTTCGGCCCATTAAGCCCAAATATACCGAAGTGCATGAAATTGTGCACTCTGCATTCTTACCACTTGACATTACCAGGATTAACAAACAAACTATCTCACAAGCGCTCGCACGCTCGCAAGTTCACAAAATATCGGCTCTTCGACATTTCGGCTTTTCGACTTTTGCCGATCTAGTCTATAAGTGGGTGTCGTTTACACACCTATTTTACGATGAAACACTGATGATTTCCCCACACGAGTTGCCTATAATCAGTTACTAACACGTTAAACTATGAATTCATAACAACTTATATACAAATCCCCTTACCAAAAATCGGCCATTAACACTTTAGGCACTAAAGTTCTTACCTTTGCCGGAATATGGACTAGATCTAAATCTAGTCGTTCCAATTATCCAAGCCCTCGATCAGTAGCCTTTAATCCACACTAGAGCAAAACAAATCAAATAACACCACTAAACCCTTTTAGTTTAGTTGACAGGCACCCTTTGCATATAGGGGTTTTTGGCTTTTCTTTGAATCACCAAATAATGGATAGAGAAGGGATTCCGAGCACTTACCAAAGATTTACTTGCCAAAAAGGTTCCCAAGTACCTTCCTATTCCCGATTTGTTGGAGATCTAACCCAAAATACGAATAAAGAATAGATCTAGGTGATTCAGCTTTTGAAGGAACGAGATGGAGAATAGAAGTTTGTGAAGTAGAGGGGAGATGTCGGTAGAAGGATAAGAGAGTTGTGAGGTTTAGCTTTTTGGCACGGAGGAAAGTCTCTATATTTGACAATAATGAGAAGAGAATCAAAGAGAAAGGACTTATGAGTAGGAGTAGAATATTAAGCTTGGTGAAGAAAAGATGAACAAAAAGAATGAAGGTCAATCTCAAAAATAATAATAGATGTGAATGGCCCCAACCTAAGTCGACTAACACTTAAAAATACTCAAAACTAAACAAAGAAGGAAAACAACCCATACAAGCCAAAATTTTAAGAGCTTTTTCAGCATTTAATTGCCTATAGCCGAACTGGTACTACCATGAGTCCTATTTCGGCATAAAATCCTTCCCAAGTTCAAATTCCATATTTTGCTCCTTGATTCTTGGCCAAATTCAATGTTTGAATTTCATTCAAACTCCTAATCAATCAGCAGCCTTATCCACTGCTTCATCATGCTGCTAAGAAGAGTTTCGATCCAACTCTACTACTCTCCCTCACGCATGCAACAAAAAGAGAGTCCTTCGCGTGCACAGCAGCTTGAACCTGGGTCCTCCAGGCACACTCCCACGCTGCTGGCCACTGGGACGCAACCTTGTTTTTGATATAATACTACCACAATAATTTATAAACTTGCTTTAGTTCTGGCCCGCTTTTAAAAAAAACAAAATAGAATTCGCCCGCACAAGGACTCGAACCTGCACCCTCTCTGCGTGCCCAGCATGCTGCTGCCACTATGCCACAGGCACTCCTTGTGCTGGATTATGCTCGCAACTCCTCTTAACCCCTATTTTAACCGCAACCTGAATACTAAAAAAAATAACCATTTGCGCGCACCGTGCCTTGAACCCAGGCACCTCCCACGCCCTCCTAGCATGCTTAGCCACTGGGCCAGGTGCTTGTTTGTGCTAAAACTCAGTCCAAATTATTAATAAGGCCTACTGTCCAGATTCCCTAAAGTAGCATAAAATTTGAAAAAAAAAGTTTTTGCTAGAGTTTTGAATCGAACCCGAGCCTTTTCCCACACTATAAATCCATCGTAATTCACTTAGATCCTACACTAAATAATTAATAAAAATATTAATAATAATTTCCCGTAAAAAGTTAAAACATCAATAATTCTATCTCGAGCCATCTTCTACCCGAACTCGGACTCCAAACCCAATATTTCTAGGCCCAATTTTTGGGTATTTACAGGTGAATTCTAAATTCGATACATTGCACAAGAGATTAGATCGTGTGAAGAAAAGAGACCAATGGGAACGAATGTCTTCAAGTTGAAAAGTGGAATCAAGAATATCACGAAGACATACATTCAATGATCATTCGAGAAAAGATTTCCATTGTGATTCCTATTCGTCATCGACTTCGAGACCAAGAGATTTCAATCGAGATTTCTTTTCGTCAAGGAATTCAAGACGACGAGAGTCTGACCTCGATTTTGAACCCGTACAAGATGACATCCGAAGAGATAGGCATACCTCTTTTTGATCTTTAAAGCAATCCTACTCGGAGTATTTTTCACGAAGCATTGATCAAGATTCTTATGTAAATAATTTTCCTTCTTTTGAACAAAATCATTATTTTCATGATTCTTTTGTATCTTCTTGTAAAAAGAAAACGAGAAAAGCAAAAGAAGAAAAAGAAAAAGAAACAAAAGAGAGGCAAGAGGCGAGTAAAAGAGAAAATGAAAGATTATTGAAAGAGCTCAAGAAAGTCATTAAAAAAGCTGATGAAAAATAAAAAGAACAAAAACAGAGTAAAAATGAGATTGAAAAAGAGAAAGAAAAAGAGTTTGAGAGAGAAAAAGAAGTTGAACAAGAACAATGAGTGCAAAAAGAGATTGAGGAAAAAGAAATGAGAGATCTTGAGAAAAAAGAATCAAGTGAAAAAGAAAGTGAGCAAGCAAGGATTGTTTCCACTAACCTGATGTAAGCACGCCCGGGGCATCCTCGAATGCAAATCATAATTTATTCGAGCTTCCAAAAGGCCCCATGACTCGAGCTAGAACCAAGCAATTTCAAGACACTTTATCAGCTTTGGTTTTTCGCATTTGGGATGATAACAAGGTCCATGACGTTGGAGGAGCTAAGGACAACTCCTTGAAGACTCAATGCATTCTTTTGCAATCCAATCTCAGCTCCTCTCCAGCTCCCCATGTGCCATTCAGCTCCCATCAGCTCACTTGAGCTCGTTTTAGCTCGTTTTAGCTTGAATTTAGCTCGTTTCAGCTTATTTATTTTACATTACAATAAACTAAGTTTAAACTTTATTCTTAATTAAGTTTGCTACAGCCCATGCCGAATTTCCTAGCTCAACTTAGCTCATAAAGTGTTTTTGACTATTTGAGCTAGCCGAATTTAATTTGATAGTTGACTTATAATTAATGTGTCTAAATTTAGTTAGTTTCATTAAGTTGTTGATGTGATCTGGCCCAGGTAGATGAGTCGAATTCACGTAGTTGCCCGATGTAGTTCGAGAGAGTCGTTCGTGCCTCAGATTTTTGTAATAGTAGTAAAAGAATTAGAATAGGATAGCGGAAGGTTTCAAGAAGGGTAAGTTTAGTATAGGTTCAGCTAAGGGTAGCAAAGATGGATGAAGGATAGAAGGCTTGGTTTTGGTTAACAAGAAAAAAAATATAAAAGATGGAAATGGAAATCGAACTCAACGTCAGGAATGATTCAACACTAAGAAGTGTCACCCCGATTCATATATTGTTAAGGTGAAAGATATGGATAGATGGATAGGTGAACGCCACACCAAGATTGGTGATAAGTTCAAACAAGAACGATTGACGCCACTAGCACAAGCCAGATAAGTCGTTCGAAACTTGTACGAGATATGAGAGGAAGTAACCTCACAAGAACAATGTTCATTAACAAATTTGGCAAAAGTCCCTTACAAATGAAATCAACAAACTATTTATACTAGCTTTTTATGCTAGCCGAAAAGTCCATTCATGAACTTAATGATTAAGTAATGTACCTAATTTAAACATGAACTTTCTAGAAAAATGACCAATTGTGTCCTTGTCCATGTTCGGCCAAATGGGAGGTGAGTGGATAGCTTCATGAACATGCATTGATGTACTTGGATGAATGATCTTCATACATGCATGGCTAGATTCGGCTAACTCCTTTAATGGAGCCTTGAAGTCATGTTGTTTCACCATGAGTGGCTTAATTAAATAAGACTTCATGAAGAGTCAAACTTGGTGTGAAAAAGGAGCTTGAGTAGACACTTGTGTGTGAACATCCAACTGAGGGGTCATCATGGTGTGAACACAATGTGTGAACACATGATCAATGCATGAACCGTCCAATGCATGTTCCATCATTAATTTGATCCATGAATCTTCAAATACATGAATGTCCGCCATGAACATGCATGTGCCTCTTGATTGCCGTCCACTGAACCTTCCCATGCATACACCTTGCATTAAAGTCCATACATGAATCTTCCAAATTCGGCTAACCTACAAAATTAAATAACACAATTAAATAACACACAACTATTCATATAATTATAATTTAAAATAATAACTAAATAACTTAATGACACTAACTAAATTTGGACACAATAATTATAAGTCAACTTATCATAATAAATTCAGCTAGCTCAAATAGTCAAAAACACTTAGTGAGCTAAATTGAGCTAGGGAATTCGGCATGAGCCGTAGCAAACTTAGTTATAAGCTAGATTAAAACTTAATTTATTGAAATGAAAAAGGAATGAGCTGAAACGAGCTAAATTCGAGCTCAAACAAGCTCAAGTGAGCTGATGTGAGCTGAATGGCGGATAGGGGAGCTGGAGAGGAGCTGAGATCGGATTGTAAAATAGTGCATGGAGTCTTCAAGGAGTTGTCCTTAGCTCCTCCAATGTCATGGAGCTGGTTATCTTCCCAAATATGCAACACAAAGGCTGATATAGCATCTTGAATTTGCTTGGTTCGAGCTCGGGTCATGGGGCCTTTTGGCAGCTCAATGGATTCTTGGTGTGCATTCGAGGATGCCCCGGGTGTGCTCACATCATTCCCCCCGTCTTCAAAGCGACTTTTCCTCAAGTCGAGTCGACGGTTAATTTTGAAACAGGGATGCCTACTTGTTCGTTCTTGGATGTATGTGTCTAGTTGTGATCCCATGCCTTGCTGGAAAAACGTCTCAAGACTTGCAACCAAGTGATAATCATTATAGTACACAAACTTGTTCAAATGATCACAGAGACAAGTCATCTTAATCTTAAAACAATTGCAACAAGATAGTACCAAAATCCCATTTTCATTATCAACTGAACATGTCTCATTACTGCCCAAAGATTTTAAAAACAAAATGCCCATTGTTTGCTCGGGCAGCTCAAATTGTTTTTGCAAGACATAGTGACTTTGACAAAAATTCATGCAACAGCTCAAAAATCGCAAACAATCATCAAAATAACAATGTCACGCATACCAAGAGTCTTTTGTCCATCAACCAAAATAGTTATATCTTCAACGTTAATGTTTTCTTCATCAATCAAGTTGGACAAAGATGTAATAGAAATTTTAGAAACCATACCTTGAGCAGGTGAACAAGGACTAGTTTTACCTTTTCCTACCATTATAAACCTTCACTCTTCGGAAATGTATCGCAACTGCATCTTATGATTTGCGTCAACCTGAAAAGATTTAGAAACAAGAAAATTTTGGTTAATCGAAACTCCTTTCTTTTCTTCACTCATATTTCTTTGTATTTCCTTTTCTCTCACTTTATTCTTATTTTTATCACCACTCTTTTTTTCTCTCTCTCATTTTCTTTTCTTTCTTTTTCATTTTCTTTTTCCACACGCATTCGATCCAAAGATTGCTTTAACCATTGTTGATCCTCCACAACTTGTTTCGGTGTCAAAGGTGCCAAAGTAAAATTTTGGCCTTGATACTTGAAGGTATATTGATTTGCAAATCCATCATGCTTCACTCTTCGGTCGAATTGCCAGGGTCTCCCAAGCAGTATATGGCCCGCATGCATGGGCACCACATCACAAAGAACTTCATCTTCATACTTTCCAATTGAAAATGGGACAAGAACTTGCTTGGTTACCTTTAGCTCAACTCCATCATTAAGCCATTGTAGCTTGTATGGACTCGGATGAACACTTGTCGGCAAATCAAGTCTTTCAACTAGGAGAGTACTCGCAACATTTGTACAACTTCATCAATCACTACGCTACAAACCTTTCCACGGACAAAACAACGGGTATGAAAAAGGTTTTCTCATTGCGGATCGAGTTCGGTAACTTGCGTACCTAAGCTCCTCTTAACAACAAGCATCTCACCTTCGACCGCATACTCCATTTCTTCCTCAGCATCGGAAAGGGTTTCGTTATTGTTTTCAACTTTTTCATCTTCCTCCTCCTCTAATTCAATATCGCCATTTGGTTGAATCACCATGGAGCTCCGATTCAGACATTGACTTGCAATATGCCCTCTTCCAAGGCACTTGAAACATTTTATGTCTCTCGTCCGATTTTGGGTACCTTCAATAGCCTTGCCTTTGTTATTTTCACCCGTAGGCTTGGTAGCTTTGATAGGTGCCATAGGAACTTTTGTTTGGCTCACCGTAGCACTCTTGCTAGTGCCTTGGTTCCATCAAGACACATTGGTGGTTGAATAGCCTCGGGCAGCACCTTTCTTCTTGAGTTGCTTCTCGATTTTGATGGCCATGTGGACCATATCAACTATCTCCACATAATGCTGTAGCTCCACAACATTGGCGATCTCACGGTTAAGTCTGGACAGAAATCTAGCCATAGTTGCTTCTCGATCCTCATCCACATTCGCACGGATCATAGCAACTTCCATTTCTTTGTAATAGTCCTCGACACTCCTCGTACCTTGGGAAAGATTTTGGAGCTTTTGGTAAAGTTCTCGGTGGTAGTGCATTGGAATGAACCTCCGGCGCGTGACAGCCTTCATTTCGGCCCAAGTGTTAATGGGTCGCTCGCCATTTCGCCTTCGGGTTGTCGTGAGTTGGTCCCACCAAATCATGGCATAGTCGGTGAATCCTATGGCAGCCAACTTAACTTTCTTTACCTTTGAGTAGTTATGGCACTCGAAAATGAGTTTGATCTTTTTCTCCCACTCCAAATATGCTTCGGGATCCGAACGACCTTGGAACGAGGGAATTGATAACCTAATACTTTTCAAGTCATCATCAAACCTGTCTCGCTCTCGTTGACCACGATGACATTGGCCTCTCCATTGGGCACTAACATTCGAACCAGCCTCACTTTCAGCTTCACTTGGATCGAAAACTTCGTCATCTTGAACATGCCTTCGGTCACGGTCTCGAGGTGGACTTATTGGGGTCCTTGCTCGTCGGCCTCTTCCCTCCACTTGATCGAGTCGGTCTTGTATCGGTTCCAACTTTCGATCAAACAACCATTCAACTTCTTGAAGTATGGCTTGCATATTCAAATTCGGCACATTCCAAATGGGTTACCTTTCTTCCACATTTTGTTCCATGTTAATTTTCAATAATTTTCAAATCCTCACCACAAATCTCACTATTCACTCGCAAAGAAAAAAATTAATGAACACTCCACTCGTGTTTGCACTCGTTTTTAGGCTTTTTCAAACTCTCAAATGATCTCACACACTCTAGCCTTTTACCACTCAAGCTTACTCTCGTAACCTTGTATTTTGTTTCTTTTGACTCGTCTTTGGTGCCTTGGGGTCGGCTTCAAAATGGTTACAAGGGATAAAATGTAAAGGTTATGGGTAGGCTAAAAGAAATTTTTTTTTCTTTGGTGTAGTGTGGCATTTTGGAAATAGGGGGTAAAAGTAGATGAAAGAACACTTGTTGATCGGAACAAAATATAAACAAAAGAAGAACTTGATCACTTCACTTTTTTTTTATAATTTCGTATATTTTTTTTACAACTTTTAATATAGCACTTTTACAATGATAAAAATGAAAATACAACTTAAATTTTTTTCTTCGAATTTTTTTCGCAACGAACCTATTCCGATCTTGATACGAGCGTCGGTGCCTCTCGATTTACAAGCTCTGATACCAAATAATGTGATCCAGCCTGGATAGATGAGTCGAATTCACGTAGTTGCCTGATCGTAGTTTGAGAGAGTCGTTCGTGCCTCAGATTTTTGTAATAGTAGTAAAAGAATTAGAATAGGATAGCGGAAGGTTTCAAGAAGGGTAAGTTTAGTATAGGTTCGGCTAAGGGTAGCAAAGATGGATGAAGGATAGAAGGCTCGGTTTTGGTTAACAAGAAAAAAAATATAAAAGATGGAAATGGAAATCGAACTCAACGTCAGGAATGATTCAACACTAAGAAGTGTCACCTCGATTCCTACACTGTTAAGGTGAAAGATATGGATAGATGGATAGGTGAACGCCACACCAATATTGGTGATAAGTTCAAACAAGAATGATTGACGCCACTAGCACAAGCCAGATAAGTCGTTCGAAACTTGTACGAGATATGAGAGGAAGTAACCTCACAAGAACAATGTTCATTAACAAATTTGGCAAAAGTCCCTTACAAATTAAATCAACAAACTATTTATACTAGCTTCTTATGCTAGTCGAAAAGTCCATTCATGAACTTAATGATTAAGTAATGTACCTAATTAAAACATGAACTTTCTAGAAAAATGACCAATGGTGTCCTTGTCCATGTTCGGCCGAGTGGGAGGTGTGTGGATAGCTTCATGAACATGCATTGATGTACTTGGATAAATGATCTTATACATGCATGGCTAGATTTAGCTAACTCCTTTAATGGAGCCTTGAAGTCATGTTGTTTCACCATGAGTGGCTTAATTAAATAAGGCTTCATGAAGAGTCAAACTTGGTGTGAAAAAGGAGCTTGAGTAGACACTTGTGTGTGAACATCCAACTGAGGGGTCATCATGGTGTGAACACAATGTGTGAACACATGATCAATGCATGAACCGTCCAATGCATGTTCCATCATTAATTTGATCCATGAATCTTCAAATACATGAATGTCCACCATGAACATGCATGTGCCTCTTGATTGCCGTCCATTGAACCCTCCCATGCATGCACCTTGCATTAAAGTCCATACATGAATCTTCCAAATTCGGCTAACCTACAAAATTAAATAACACAATTAAATAACACACAACTATTCATATAATTATAATTTAAAATAATAACTAAATAACTTAATGACACTAACTAAATTTGGACACAATAATTATAAGTCAACTTATCATAATAAATTCAGCTAGCTCAAATAGTCAAAAACACTTAGTGAGCTAAATTGAGCTAGGGAATTCGGCATGAGCCATAGCAAACTTATTTATAAGCTAGATTAAAACTTAGTTTATTGAAATGAAAAAGGAATGAGCTGAAACGAGCTAAATTCAAGCTCAAACGAGCTCAAGTGAGCTGAATGGCGGATAGGGGAGTTGAAGAGGAGCTGAGATCGGATTGCAAAATAGTGCATGGAGTCTTCAAGGAGTTGTCCTTAGCTCCTCCAACGTCATGGAGCTGGTTATCTTCCCAAATACGCAACACAAGGGCTGATATAGCATCTTGAATTTGCTTGGTTCGAGCTCGGGTCATGGGGCCTTTTGGCAGCTCAATGGATTCTTGGTGTGCATTCGAGGATGCCCCGGGTGTGCTCACATCAGTTGTTTAGTTAATATTTTTAATTATGATTATATGAATAATTATTTTATTTAATTATGTTATTTAATTGTGTAGGTTAGCCGAATGTGGAGGTTCATTCAAGACAAGGTGCATGTATGAGAATGTTCATTGAACGGGAAGATACATGCATGGTTCGGTTCAATGTTTGGAAGCCTTACATTCATGTACATGGAGGGTTAATGAATATTGAAAGATACATCTTCCTTGGACGGTACACATGCATGCATGGAGGATAATTAATGCAAGTGCATGTACGGCTAGGTTCAAGCTCCCTTCCAAGTTCCATGTATAGTCGAATGCATGTGGGAGGACCCTTGGAGTTTCTATGCACCTATTCGGCCAAGAGACACCTCTTGAAAGTTTCATGCACACCTTGGCTGAACCTAGACAACCCGTTGAGCTCCCAAAGGTGCACATTCATTCAAGTGATTAAAGCTCATACATGAAGCTGTCCAAACACATTCCCATCAGCTGAATCAAGACTAGTTAATTAATGTTTTCATTCTAGAACATTCTAGCTAGTTCATGACTGAATTTGCTTAGTCTTTAAGCTAGCTAGTTTGTCCATTCGGTTACTACATGATAGCTTATAAATAGTTTACTCATTTCATTGTAAAAGGACTTTTGCCAAATTATTGAATGAACATTGTTCTTGTGAGGTTGTTTCCTATCATATCTCGTACAAGTTTCGAAAGACTTATCTAGTTTGTGCTAGTGGCATCAATCAACCTTGTTTGAACTTATCACCAATCTTGGTGTGGCGTTCACCTATCTTTTATTCCATCTTTCCACCTTAACAATATAGGAACAGGGGTGACACTTTTTAGTGTTGAATCGTTCCTGACGTTAAGTTCATTTTCCATCCCCATCTTTTGAGTTTCTTTCTTGTTATCACCAAACCGAGCCAATTATCCAACATCCACCTTTGCTACCCATAGCCGAACCTATTACTAAACTTACCCTTCTTTGAAACCTTCCGCTTTTCCTATTCTATTCATTACTTCTATTACTAAAATTCGAGGCATGAACGACTCTCTCGACTACGATCGGGCAACTATGTGAATTTGACTCAACCACCTGAGTCGAATCACATCATAACCCACCTGTTCTATCTTCTTGTGATATAACTTTTCAGGTCCCTAAAGTCTTGTACGACCAATTCCAGCTTCACTACCTTCCAAACAAGAGATGTTTTCAGTTATTCGAGAAAGGTAAGTATGCAAATGACGACCACCCATTTGTGATTGAAGGTAAGAAAGGTAAGGATTCTATGCTTATCGAATCAAGGTCGTCTGATTTAAAAATTGCTCATAAAGATTTTGATGGGTCGATTTCTAACATGTCTCCATCATTTGATTTGATTAGTCCTTGTTCATCTCTTGATGACCTTGCTTTAAAAAGTGCCGTGAAAATTCTATCTTGTGACACGTTTGATCCTTCTATTGGATTGGCTCACCCTAATTGAATTTTAGATGTGTTTGATAAAAGCTTTGTATATACAAATTTTGGTTATATAAACTCTTTGAATTCATGTGTTAAATATGTCTGTTTAGACATGCTTGTTCATTTGGTTTGTGATAGATTTGAATCTTTGAATAGTTGTATGTTCACCATGTCTTTGTTTGACATACATGTTAAAAGGCTTTTGCATGCAATGTTCAAACTGTTTGATTTTGGCCTTCAAGATAAAACTTTGAATTTTTATATGAGATTCCCATATCTTGATCTGCTTGGTTTTGTCAACTCTGCATGCTTGCTTGATCGAGTGGAATTTAAGTCCTGTAGTGAGTTGATTACATCATTTTCTAACATGTTGTGGACATTGGAAATTATTCAAAATATGTTGCATGTTGGAACGAATGATCAAGCTCATGTGTTCAAACCTGGTAATTGTTACTTTGATTCATTTTATAGAAACTTCAAGCAACTTGCTTATTGTGCATCTTATTTAAGTTTGATATTTGTACTTTAATTAAGGCAATAAAACTTAATGACTTTGGTTTCAATATTGTTTTGAACCTTAATCATTTTGCTTGGCCACATTTGAAATACTTGTTCGATTTTGAAAAGGTAAGGTCGACATATGTATATGGACTTGAATCGAATTATGAACATGATTTAATTTTTTTCTAAGTCCATCATTTCTGTTGATACTAATCTTTTTTGATATTGTGAATGACACCCTTTGAGAAGCACGAGCTGCCTTGGAGTTTCATCACCCATCCTAGTCGATCGAGATAAGAGGTTTGTTTTATATTACATTTTCGAGGAGAGAAGATTTGTTCTAATTGAAAAAGGTAAAACTGTTTATAAGATTCCTTCTCCTAAAGGCTGTCAAGAGGTAAAGTCTCTAAAAATTTTCAAATACCTTTATTCAAATGAAGATGAAAATTTTGTTGATTGGATGTAAAATTTTGTTGATTGTATGTTTGGAAATTATTTGAATCATGATGTGTTTGATTGTAGTTTTTGGCCTAGTATTGATTGGTTTGTGTTGGATTGTGACAATGGATGTAATGTTAACACAAATCATGATAATAAGCAAAACATTGAAAGATGTTGTCCATGGTACACTTTGTGTGTACAATCACATGAATTTCAATTTTTGAATAAACATATTGAAAAGTTTTGGATGTGGATTAGTATGCTTAACTTTTTGCAAATATTCCTGACTAAGTACCCTTTTATCCAATTGAATCCACATGTTTGCATTGATGGAATAATGAAACTTTTCAATAAATTGAAGTATGTTTGCTTTGCCCAATTGAGATTATTACCATATGATCTTTGGACTACATTCTATAAGAGCTATTTGGATTTGAATACTTTGCACTTGTCATTGTTAAAATTGGTAAGTCATTTTGGCAAGATAAAATCTGTCTTTTGCTTAGCATTCGGCTTAACTTTAGGTTTTTGTTGTCTTAATCCTCTGTTACTTATCTATGATGGTGAAGTGCTTATTTGTCCATTGATAAACCATTTTAAAGTTTGTTTGATATCCATTATGATGTGAGCACACCCGGGGCATCCTCGATTGCACACCAAGTATCCATTGAGCTGCCAAAAGGTCCCATGACCCGAGCTCGAACCAAGAAACTTCAAGATGCTATATCGGCCCTTGTGACGTACATTTGGGATGATAACCAGCTCCCTAACGATGAAGGAGCTAAGAACAACTCCTTGATGACTCCATGCACCATATTGCAATCCGATCTCAGCTCCTCTCCAGCTCCCCCATGTGCCATTCAGCTCACATCAGCTCACTTGAGCTCGTTTTACCTCGTTTGAGCTCGAACTTAGCTCGATTCAGCTCATTCCTTTTTCATTTCAAATAAATTAAGTTTTAATCTAGCTTATAACTAAGTTTGCTACAGCTCATGCCGAATTCCCTAGCTCATTTTAGCTCACTAAGTGTTTTTGACTATTTGAGCTAGCCGAATTTATTATAAGTTGACTTATAATTATTGTATTCAAATTTAGTTAGTGTTATTAAGTTATTTAGTTATTATTTTAATTTATAATTATATGAATAGTTGTGTGTTATTTAATTTTGTTATTTAATTTTGTAGGTTAACCGAATTTGGAAGATACATTCATGGCATTTAAAGCAAGGTGCATGAACGGGAATGTTCATTGAACGGGAAGATTCATGAATGGTTCAGTTCAATGTTTGGAGGACATACATTCATGTACATGGAAGGTTAATGCATATTGAAAGGTGCATCTCCCTTGGACGGCACACATGCATGAATGGAGGGTAATTAATGCAAGTGCATGTACGGCTAGGTTCAAGCCCCCTTCCAAGTTCCATGTACAACCAATGCATGTGGGAGGACCCTTGGAGTTTCCTAAGCACCTATTCGGCCAAGAGACACCCTTTGGGAGTTTCATGCATCCCAAGGCCAAACCTAGACCATTCCCTTGGCTTCCATGAAGCTGCCCACTCACCTCCCCATTCGGCCGAACATGGACAAAGGACATCAATAGTCATTTCTCTAGAATATTCATGTCTTAAATTAGGTTTATTGCTTAATAGTATAAATAATTTGTTGATTTCATTTGTAAAGGACTTTTGGCCAAATTTGTTAATGAACGTTTGTGCTTATGAGGTTGCTTCCTCTCATATCTTGTACAAGTTTCGAAGACTTATCTAGTTTGTGCTAGTGGCGTCTACCGATCCTGTTTGAACTTATCACCAATCTTGGTGTGGCGTTCACCTATCCTTCTATCCATCTTTTCACCTTAACAATATAGGAATCGGGGTGACACTTTTTAGTGTTGAATCATTCCTGACATTGAGTTCATTTTTCCATTCCCCATCTTTCAACTTTCCTTCTTGTTAACCAAACCGAGTCATCTATCCAACATCCTTTCTTGTTTTCCTTAGCCGAACCTATCACTACCCTTTTGCATAACTTTTGGAAACCTTCCGCTATCCAAACCTATCCATTCACTTCTATTTCTAAAATTCGAGGTACGAACGACTCTCTCGAACTACGATCGGGCAACTACGTAAATTCGACTCGTCTACCCGGGCCGGATCACATCACATTATTCCATTCAACTGAGGAAAGCCTCGCAAGAGGGAACATTTTTCAAATGGACAAATGGCTCGACTTGAGGACTAGTCAATTTTAAGAGGGGATATGATGCGAACCCGGTTGCATCATGTTTCGATACACTTTGACGACATTGAGATTGGCCTAAACTCGAGGGGGTCCAAGTGCAAAATGAGACTTTTAATTTCATTTATGCTGTTGGAATAAGGACTTGATTTATTTTAGTTGCTTTAGTCTTTAATTATGACATGCATTATGTGTTCTGCATTTAATAAAGTCATGCATTATGTAACTCCCATGTTAGTTTAAGTCAGCTTCATTAAATTAAGTCTTGCATTAAGTAACTCATTTGTTCATTTAGTTTGCATTTTAAACCATGCATTTAAGCATCTTAGTTTAATAAATGAGTTGTTGGACTTTATTCAACTCAACTTAGTTCTTTTAATAAGTGTTGCTCTTAATTAATCTAGTTCCTAGGATTATTTATTGATTCATGAGATAAGTTTATTTAATTTTGCTTCTTTAATTAAATTAGTTGCTGCATTAATTGATGTCTTTGCTCTTAGTTTATTTATTGAAGTCAAGTGCTTAGTGTGTTTAAGTTTAATAAGTATTACTTGTGTTTAATAAGCTCATTTTAATGTGTTTATTGTAGGAGTCTTTTCAAGTCATAATCGTTACATTACAAGGGCTGTTACACATTAAATAAAGTGACTTTTTAAGTCAATTTTGGTTACAAATGAAATGGCTGTTATAAGGGATGTTTTATACATCAATTAAGGTGTTTTAAAGGGCATTTTTACTCCTCTTAAATTTGGCAGCAATCCCTTTCATCTACCAGCAGTTTTTGCCTATTCAAAGATGAAAACAAGCTTCAAAACACCATTTATTTGCTGGTGTCTTTTCAGCTAGCCAAGGGACAACTCAAGAGACATTTTTCAAACATTCATGGATATTCATTTAGCTGACTTTAAATGAATTCAATCAAGGAGTTATTAGTTACTAGAATTTCAAAAGTGTTGAGTTTTGATGTGAGCACACCCGGGGCATCCTCGAATGCTCACCAAGAATTCATTGAGCTGCAAAAAGGCCCCATGACTCGAGCTCGAACCAAGCAACTTCAAGATGCTATATCGGCCTTTGTGATGCGCATTTGGGATGATAACCAGCTCCATAACGTTGGAGGAGCTAAGAACAACTCCTTGATGACTCCATGCACCATTTTGCAATCCGATCTCAGCTCCTCTCCAGCTCCCCCATGTGCCATTCAGCTCACATCAGCTCACTTGAGCTCGTTTTACCTCGTTTGAGCTCGAACTTAGCTCGATTCAGCTCATTCCTTTTTCATTTCAATAAATTAAGTTTTAATCTAGCTTATAACTAAGTTTGTTACAGCTCATGCCAAATTCCCTAGCTCAATTTAGCTCACTAGGTGTTTTTGACTATTTGAGCTAGCCGAATTTATTATAGGTTGACTTATAATTATTGCATCCAAATTTAGTTAGTGTTATTAAGTTATTTAGTTATTATTTTAATTTATAATTATATGAATAGTTGTGTGTTATTTAATTTTGTTATTTAGTTTTGTAGGTTAGCCGAATTTGGAAGATACATTCATGGCATTTAATGCAAGGTGCATGAATGAGAATGTTCATTGAACGGGAAGATTCATGCATGGTTCGGTTCAATATTTGGAGGACATACATTCATGTACATGGAAGGTTAATGCATATTGAAAGGTGCATCTCCCTTGGACGGCACACATGCATGAATGGAGGGTAATTAATGCAAGTGCATGTACGGCTAGGTTCAAGCCCCCTTCCAAGTTCCATGTACAACCGATGCATGTAGGAGGACCCTTGGAGTTTTCTAAGCACCTATTCGGCCAAGAGACACCCCTTGAGAGTTTCATGCAACCTATGGCTGAACCTAGACAATCCCATTGGCTTCCAAAGCTTGCTCATACATGAAGCTGCCCACTCACCTCCCATTCGGCCGAACATGGACAAGGATACCATTGGTCATTTTTCTAGAAAGTTTCATGTCTTAATTAGGTACATTACTTAATTGTTAAGTTCATGAATGGACTATTCGACTAGCATAAGAAACTAGTATAAATAGTTTGTTGATTTCATTTGTAAGGGACTTTTGCCAAATTTGTTAATGAACATTGTTCTTGTGAGGTTACTTCCTCTCATATCTCGTACAAGTTTCGAACGACTTATCTGGCTTGTGCTAGTGGCGTCAATCGTCTTGTTTTGAACTTATCACCAATCTTGGTGTGGCGTTCACCTATCCATCTATCCATATTTTTCACCTTAACAATATAGGAATGGGGGTGACACTTCTTAGTGTTGAATCATTCCTGACGTTGAGTTTGTTTTCCATTTCCATCTTTTAAATTTTTTTCTTATTAACCCAAATCGAGTCTTCTATCCTTCATCCATCTTTGCTACCCTTAACTGAACCTATACTAAACTTACCCTTCTTGAAACCTTCCGCTTGTCCTATTCTAATTCTTTTACTACTATTACTAAAATCTGAGGCACGAATGACTCTCTCAAACTACGATCGGACAACTACGTGAATTCAACTCATTTACCCGGGCCGAATCACATCAAGTTTAAATTTAGATTTAATTAGCACATTAAGTTGTAATTTTTCAGCTAGCTTTTCTATACTTATAAATAAGTGTAACCAGCCATTTTAAAGGGGGGATTTTTTTTAGACTTTTGACACTTTAATGAAAATTTACATCATTTTGTGAGAAATTTTTCTCTCATATTTCGTTGAATACTTGTTGGCTTATCTAGGAAGCCTAGTGGCGTCAACCTATTTTCTTCTCTATCTGAATTTATCACTACTTCATAGTGTGGCGTTCACCTTTTATACCGAGGTTGCTACTTCTCTAAGTAGTGGGTTGAGGTTTTATCACTTTCATCCTTCCACCTTAAAAGCCTATAAGTATTTGGGTCAATACTCTTTAGTATTGGTTCTTACTTGCTTTTGAGTTTGTTTCACTCCATTCCATCTCTATCCTTTATTTTATTATTAGCCAAATTTTCCAATCCTTTCTTGAACCTAAAATCCATTTCATTCCTATTTCATATGCCTTCCCGCCTTATTTTATTTAATCGAATATATATAAATTTCATTTCCATAAACCTATCTTAGAAACACTTTTCAATAGCTTTCGCATTCATTAACTTAAAAGTATCATCTCTAAACGAGTCGAATGAAACCTTCTCATAGACGGTTGGGCAGACTAGCATACGACTCGACTCTCCCCAAAGCGGATCATATCAACGTCTCTATGCTGAGGTGTTTTCACTCTGAGCCTATGCATATTATCTCGACTGAGGAGATTTAGGTTAGGCCAAATCTGACCTTTGAGGAAGAGCCAGTTTAGATTCTAGACCGTGATGTAAAGGTTCTGAGGAAGAAGTCTATCCCACTGGTTAAGGTACTTTGGCATAATCACAGCTTAGAGGAGGCCACGTGGGAACCCGAGGAGGCAATGCGACAACAATACCCTTATTTATTTTGACCAGGTAAATTTTGAGGCCAAAATTTTCTTTTAGGGGGTAGAGTTGTAATGCCCCAAATCTTAAGGGACTAATTTTGTATGTTGTGTTGCATCATTGCATGCTTGCCTCAATGGTTAAGTGTCCTAAGATGTGTTGAAGAAGTCCTGAGTTCAAGCCTTGGCTTGTACAAAATTTTATTTTTACTTGATTAAACCCTGTCTCTAGTTAGTAGACTTCTTAAATAAATGTTGGTAAAACATGACAGAATGGGCCTGTTGGTCTAAGGGTTAGGTGGCATGTAGTGTTTACCTGAGGTCTGAGGTTTGAATCCTGGTAAGCACATTAGGTGTTTTATTTTGCTACTATGCCGTGTAAGAGATTGAATACCAGTGAAACTTTGAAGCTAGTGGGCAGTTGGAGTGTTTGAGGGGTGTAAAGGACTGCGTAGCCGAAATTTAAGAGGAGAAAGGGGGGATTTGGATAGTGATCAGTTTGAGGATATTGTGGAGAGATTTTAGGAGAAAATCAAGAGGTTGTGAAGTAGAGGGAGTGTTGGGGCTGAATTGGGATTATAGACACCTTTTGGAGGAGGAATTCAGCTTTGGGGTTGAGTGTTGTTTCGGTTACAATGCATTTTTTTGCTCTTTCCTCACTTTCGGCTTCTGATTTTACTTTCAGGTTCATTTCCTTCTTTGTTTTGGGGCAGTCAAAATTGGCTATTAACCATTTGGGTATTTTGGTGTGTTTGTTCTTTACTTTTATCGAATACTCTCCCCTCTTTACTTTCTCTCTATTGCTTTTGTGTTCGATTTTGGGCAAGTGCTCATTGACTCCTCTTCTTCTCTTTCCCCAATCAATTCCCTCTCTTGGCCGAATATACTTTCTTCCCCTCTTTGGACTCCCTTCGTGATTAACATATTTCCTTTCTTTTCATCTTTCTATTGTGACATTATACCTCATCTCTTCCCCTCTCTGTGCAATTTTGGGCAATTGATCTTTGATCAGTTGGATTTGAGTACAAGGTTCTTTCCTCTCTTTCCCTCACATTTAGTTCTCTTCTTTCATCTTTTATGTTAGCCAACTACTTCATCCATGGTTAGAGTGCACGGTTTCTATTCTCTTTCTTCAGCCTAACTAACCTTTTGTCTAACACCTCTCCTTTCTATCGTTTTCTGCTAGGGAGTGCAATTGATCCATCTTGTGCCTCAGGTTAAGGGTGTGCTTTGGGTGTTGGCTGAATACTGCTGTCTCTCACTCTTAGTCTACACTTTCGGTAAGTTACTATACACTTATTTTAATGGCTTTCGTATATGGTAATAGTTAACAAGTGGCGTTTGATCATAGAGGCTACCATGAGCGATTTCATGGGCTTAGGTCATTTTTGGCCGCGTTAGGCTAAAATCGGCCGTGTGGGCCCTATGGGCTCGTGGGCCCCACATGGATGTGTGGAGATTACTGGGCCAAGTTGTGTAGTTCACACGGCCAAGGCCATTTTTTGGGCTTAGTAGGCCTCACAAGCGTGTGGGCCCACATGGGCCCGCATTATGGGCCTTGGGCCCATTTTTACTGCTTGACTGTTAAGGTTGCATGGGTCGCCCGAGATGAATGTGCACCTACTGTTGGGTCGGTAAGTATACCTAGACCCCAAATTGATAAAATGACTGTTATGTTCCTATGAGGTAAAATGACTATTATGTCCCTGTGAGGTAAAATGACTATTATGCCCTTATTCGAGCATGCCATTTTATATATATAGTATACATGCATTGATGTGAGCACACCCGGGGCATCCTCGAATGCACACCAAGAATCCATTGAGCTGCCAAAAGGCCCCATGACCCAAGCTCGAACCAAGCAAATTCAAGATGCTATATCAGCCTTTGTGTTGCGTATTTGGGAAGATAATCAGCTCCATGACGTTGGAAGAGCTAAGGACAACTCCTTGAAGACTCCATGCACTATTTTGCAATCCGATCTCAGCTCCTCTCCAGCTCCCCTATCCGCCATTCAGCTCACGTCAGCTCACTTAAGCTCATTTTAGATCGTTTGAGCTCGAATTTAGCTCGTTTTAGCTCATTCCTTTTTCATTTCAATAAACTAAGTTTTAATCTAGCTTATAACTAAGCTTGCTACAGCTCATGCCGAATTCCCTAGCTCAATTTAGCTCACTAAGTGTTTTTGACTATTTGAGCTAGCCGAATTTATTATGATAAGTTGACTTATAATTATTGTGTCCAAATTTAGTTAGTGTCATTAAGTTATTTAGTTATTATTTTAAATTATAATTATATGAATAGTTGTGTGTTATTTAATTTTGTAGGTTAGCCGAATTTGGAAGATTCATGTATAGACTTTAATGCAAGGTGCATGCATGGGAAGGTTCAATGGACGGCAATCAAGAGGCACATGCATGTTCATGCTGGACATTCATGTATTTGAAGATTCATGGATCAAATTAATGATGGAACATGCATTGGACGGTTCATGCATTGATCATGTGTTCAAACATTGTGTTCACACCATGATGACCCCTCGGTTGGACGTTCACACACAAGTGTCTACTCAAGCTCCTTTTTCACACCAAGTTTGACTCTTCATGAAGCCTTATTTAATTAAGCCACTCATGGTGAAACAACATGACTTCAAGGCTCCATTAAAGGAGTTAGCCGAATCTAGCCATGCATGTATGAAGATCATTTATCCAAGTACATCAATGCATGTTCATGAAGCTATCCACTCACCTCCCATTCGGCCGAACATGGACAAGGACACCATTGGTCATTTTTCTAGAAAGTTCATGTTTTAATTAGGTACATTACTTAATCATTAAGTTCATGAACGGACTTTTTGGCTAGCATAAGAAACTAGTATAAATAGTTTGTTGATTTCATTTGTAATGGACTTTTTCCAAATTTGTTAATGAACATTGTTCTTGTGAGGTTGCTTTCTCTCATATCTCGTACAAGTTTTGAACGACTTATCTGGCTTGTGCTAGTGGCATCAATCGTCTTGTTTTGAACTTATCACCAATCTTGGTGTGGCGTTCACCTATCCATCTATCCATATTTTTCACCTTAACAATATAGGAATCGGGGTGACACTTCTTAGTGTTGAATCATTCCTGACGTTGAGTTCATTTTCCATTTCCATCTTTTATATTTTTTTCTTGTTAACCAAAACCGAACCTTCTATCCTTCATCCATCTTTGCTACCCCTAACCGAACCTATTACTAAACTTATCCTTCTTGAAACCTTCTGCTTATTCCATTATTTTACTTTTATTATTAAAATTCGAGGCACGAACGACTCTCTCGAACTACGATCGAGAAACTACGTGAATTTGACTCATCTACCCGGGCCAGATCACATCATGCATACCATTATGATTTGTTGCATGGGGACGAGTTTATTATTGATTGGAGGAAGTGTACTGTACTGGCAGCTCTACTACAACTACTTTTTAGTGCTGCAACTGGTGCTATTTTGGAGTGTAGGGATGGGTGGGTTGATTTTATCCCCACATTGAGTGTAGGGCTGGACGGAGTGGAGTGTAGAGGCTGGTTGGGTAGGATTTTTGTTTGCATTTTGTACTGTTACTGGTACTACAATGGGCTAAGGCCCACACTGATATTGATACTGTAATGGGAAAAGGCCCTAACTAAAATTAAATCTTTATTGAAACGGGATGATGCAAACCTAGCTGCGTCATGTTACAAATCAACTCGGCAACATCGAGCATGGCCTAAGCTCGAGGGGCCCAAGTGCAAGATGAAGTTTGATTTCAGTTCAACAAGCTCAAAACAGCTCATTTCCATCTCAATGAACATCGTTTATTCTTTCCATGAGATTAATTCAGCCCAAACTTAGCTCAAAGAGCTCAAGCCTAGCTCGGGCTAATTTAAGCATTTTATTAGTTGCTGGAATAATTAATTGAGTCTAGTTAAATTAAATTAAATCAGCTCAATAATTAGGTTGTGTTATTTTTAATAAATTAAAATCTGGACATTTTAATTATGTTTAAATGTGTTAGTTAAATTAGTTAATTTGCTTAGCTCATAATTATGTTTAGCTTAATAATTGGTTTTAATATGTTCCAGCCGAAATTAATATGTCTGAATTGGAACATGTTTTAATCTATTTTAGTACAACCATTTAACTTGTCTTAGTTTAGGACACATTTATTTCTTGTCTAGCCGAATGTGCGTTAAATAATTTGCTGCCAATTTAAAATGTTCAAAGCTGATTAATTTTGGTTTAAATGTGCAGCTATTTTCGACATTAAAGAAGGAAGCATACCGAATTTAATGTGATTCTTGCTATAGCCAAATTAATTAGTGAACAAGGCATGGATGGCACATTAATTGAGTTGCTGGTGCATGGCACAACATTAAAGAGCTGCTGGTGCATAGGAGCCTGAAACGTGATTAATGCATTAAAGAGCTGCTGGTGCATGAACAGCCTAGGAGCATGAAACGTGATTAATGCTTGAAGGCTGCTGGTTGGTGTTCCCAAATGGCTATTCGATCAAAAAGTGGCTGAATATTCAATGTTCCAAGCTAAATTAAAAGGCCAGCTGCTGTTTAAGTTTCTCTAGGTGCTTTTTCAGGAATAATAAGGGACATGGCTGATTATAATTAATCCCATCCAGCTGCTCACATTCAGCTTCTATATCTATTGACCATTGGCGTACTCAAGGAGCATTTAAGCTGCCCAAGCCTATCCAGCTGGTCAAAGCAATATATTTAATATCATGCACCCTCTTTGGCCGAATATTACAAGATTTTTTTCAGCTCATTAATTTTTCAGCTGATGAGGAAACTTCTAAGAAATTTTCAACTTTTCTAATTGAATTACAAGGTGACCATTCGGCTTTCTAGGTGGCTGATCAGTTCACCTTTATTTTAAATGATTCCAGCTGCATGAAGACACCTTGGAAGCTGTCCAAATACGTTCTCAAGGCTGGAGGAAGCATCCTAGAATTTTCCTAAATTTTTCTGGAAATTTCAGCTTATTTAAAGGTTGAAATTAAGTGTCCATTTGGCTGCCAATTGTCCATTCGGCTAGCCTTAGTCTTTAGCTATAAATACTTGTTTTTAGATGTTGTAAAGGTTAGACATTTTTAAACTTTGCTACTTATATGAACTTACTTGTTCTAGTGAGAATTCAATTCTCTTTATTCACTTTAGGACTGATTTGACTTATCGGGATTTTGTCTCGTGGCGTCTATCTTTCCTTGTTATTTCAAACTTATCACCTTTGTTGGTGTGGCGTTCAAATTATATCGAGGTTCCTATCATCCTTGATAGCGGGTCGAGGTTTTCTATCAATTTCTCCATCCATATTTCCATTAACTTCTCATCCTAAGTGTCATCTAAGATTCGGGTCAACTTTTCCTATAACATTGGTTCAATCTTGACCTTAGTCGATTTTCATTCACCTATCACCAAGTTTCCTTTAACCTTTATTTGATCCCTTTGATAGCCATTTATCCATTTCTCTTTTAGCCTTCTTGAAATCAAACCATCCACTCACTTCCACATCTATTACAAAACTAACCATTCGAACCTATCTTCATTGTTTTCATCCCCAATTTTGCAAACCGTTTAAACTTACCCAATTTATCGATCGGGCAACTATTACGACTCAAGTCATCCCAAGGTGAGTTCGTATCATTTGGTATCAGAGCTGGTTAAATTGAGGTAAGTATCGATGTTTTTGAAAGTTTCGATATCGTATCTTTAAAAAAATTGAAAAATTTTTTGAAAAAAAGTCGTGAAAAAAAGAGAGAATATATTGATTTGAAGAGTAAAAAAAATTCAGAAATAGTGAAAAAAAGAAAAAAATTTGAAATTAAAAAAAAAAGTTCTGTTGATAGTTCTGAAATTCATCTTTTGTAAATCCCGATCATTAATTTTTTTTTTGCTATTATCACCATCTACCCAAACGGCCACACCTTCACCTTTTATTTTTGCTTCTAGCCCACCCTTGTCCCAACATCAATTCTAACCCAAACCGATTATCATTTTTGTAAGCTGACTCCACACCGACGAGATCGCTAAGCCTAAGTAGTCCATCGTGAATCGAGAGAAGCAAATAGAGTGGAAAAAGGCACGAGTGTGTGGTGAGACTATTCGAGTGCAAAAAAAGCCAAACGTGTGCAATTTTTTTTTCTTTTCTTTTTGAGAGAAGTGTGAGGTTTGTGTGAGTCAAACACCATGTTTCGAAATACTAAAAGTATTATTGATGATGGTAATAATCTGTCCGACCCAACATATCAAGAATTTATTCATGAGGTGGGTCAAATGCTCCAAAAATGATTAAAACCAATACTAGAACGTTTAGAACGTATCAAAGAAAGGGCCCAAACAAATTGAAGATCTGCAAATCAAAAGATGGAGACAAGATCATCACGAAGACATGCATTCGATGATCATTCAAAGAGAGACTCATACCGAGATTCTTACTCATCAAGAAAGTCGAGACGGTATGAAGCAACCCCCAAAGTTGAAACCTATCAAAACTACCAACGAGAAGATAGAAATTTTTATTCGAGCACTTTAAAGTATTCATCTACGGAGAAAACATCACAAAGAGGTGAACATGTTTCGTCTAAGTATTCTTCCACGGAAATTCATTTTCGAAGAGATGTATACCGTGATTCCTACTCAACAAAGAATTCAAGACGAAGCCAAGCAAACTTTGAGAATGAAGTCTATTACAGAGATGAACGAGAAGATCCAATTAATTCTTCGTATGCACAAAGATATTCATCCATGAAGATCTAATCTCGAAAAGAAGACCATATGTCATATATGGATCCTTCATATCTTCCCCAACAAGAGGTTTCCCATTTTGATTCTTTTAAGTTATCTCCCTCTTGTAATAACATTGAAAAGACATGTGAGAAAGAATTTGAGAGAAAAAAGGAAATGAAAGAAAAAGAGTGTGAAAGAAAGAAAAAAGAGAATGAGAAAAAGAAAAGTGAAATTAAAAAAGAAAGTGAGAGTGAAGAAAGAAAGAAAAATGAACAAGAATCGAGTGTAGCTGAAAAAGAAAAAGAAAAAGAAAGTGAGTTAAAAAAAGAAATGAGTGAAAGCAATGACAGTGAGCAAGAAAAGACCAGGAGTATTTTAACTAACCGTTCTATAAGTTCTCTTTGCAATGTTTCTTCTCAGGTTTCTCATGATTCCATTGGCCAGCTACAACGTCATTATCTTTCTGATGTGAGAAGATTTCGAATGTTCGAGGAAGGTAAGATCGTAGATGACCCTAGTTTCCCAATGCTTAAGGGTGAGCTAGGTAAGGGTTCTGATGCGATTGCGCCCCATAGTTCAGCTAGTTCGAGCAAGGATTCTATGGTGTTACCACAAGGTCCTGTTACTCGAGCTTGAGCCAAGAAGTTTAAGGAGTCTATCACAGCTTTTGTAGCTTAACTTTGGAATGAAACGCTATTAGGATACTCCGAGAAAGCTGATTCCAGTTCCTTGAACTCACCATGCAATTACCTGCAAGTCTAGCTCAGCTCATCAAGCTCACCACCAGCTCAAGCAAGTTTTAATTCAACTCAAAACCAGCTCACTAGCTTGGAATCAGCTTACTTCCAGTTCCCCAGCTCGGGTCCAGCTCACTACCAGCTCATGAGTCCAAGCCCAACTCGGTTTTAGCTCATGAGTTGAATTCTAGCTCATGAAGACTACTCTGACTTCATTTGACTACTATTAAATTTTTATTTAATAAGTTCATTAATTAGTTAATTAATAAACCATATATTAAATTTAGTTCATATTAGTTTTAATTAAATATGTCTTAGAAGTGTTTATAGATGTTAATTAATTTGTCATAACCGAATTTAATGTTTACATTTGTGTTCACATTAGCTTGAATTAATTCTGTTCACATTTTCTTGTAGAAACTCAACGGACATATGGGGCATGAAGCAACATGTCTTTTTGGAGGTGCATGGACGGTTAAGAGCTTTGAATCTCCTAGGTGCATGTTCGGCTAAGTGCATGTATGGCCACATTCAATGTGTTCAAGGTTCATGAATGTTTCCATTCATGTATGGTGTGCTACTCCTTCATTTTCCAAGTGACTATGGCTTCCCATTATTTCATACATGTGGCCGAACATCTCCCTCCATGAACCCTAAAATTTTGTTCACATTATGTTCACATGGCATGGCCTTTCAATTCAAAGTGTTCACACCTATGGACTCTTCAAGAATTGGCATTCACACTTAATCTGGTTCATGAAGTCTCCTCAATTAATTCCCAACTCTTCACCAAGTAACATGAATTGATTGCCTCAATTACTCAAGTTGGCCGAACCTAGCTAATGTCCAAGGGAGTCTCTCACTCATGATTCATTTCCTTAAGCATGAAGAACCTTCAAGACATCTCCACCATAGCCGAATCTAGTCATGCACATCAAAGGACTTCTTTCTAGAATTTTCAAGATGCATTCATGAGGCTTTTACTTAATTATTAAGTATGTAAAGTGTCCATTCGGCTAGCTAGTCTTTAGGCTATAAGTACTTGTTATTTTTCTTTGTAAAAAAACTTTTTGGATTTTTTGTTAATGTTATGCTGCCAAAATTGTGAGGCAAAACTTTTCTCAAATTTCGTTCAAAGATCCGATTGGCTTCCTAGTGTTCTAGTTGTGTCAATCATTGTTCTTTGTCGAAACCAAACTTATCACTACTCGTAGTGTGGCGTTCAAACATACCGAGGTTCTTATCTTGTTAGATAGTGGGTCGAGGTTTTCCTTTACCAAACCCAAACCTAACTAAAAGAGCCTATAAACAACGAGTTGATACCAAATCGGTACTGGTTCTTGTTTGCACTTTTTGTTCAACCCCATTTCTTCATTTACCAAATTGTACCTAAATCGGCCCTTCCGTTCGTACCATTTCATAATATCATTTCGTTCTTACCCTTCATACCATTACATCCACATCTTCAATTTCCCTTACCTAATTGAACCAAATTATTCATCTATACCTATTCGGACCCTAAATCTAAACTTTCAATTCTTCTTACCTATTCCAATTTGGAACCAAAACTAGTATCCCTCTTTCTTTTCCGTACTAATTCAATAAACCAACTTCCAAACCCAATCTAATTCTTCCATCTTCTTTAAACTTCTTTCTCGCCCTTCTTTCTCTTATCCGACCTTCCAATTAAACCTAACGTAACTTCTTGTCAATGATCGGGCACACTATTACGACTCGACTCTTCGAGGCAGATCGTATCATCTGGTATCAAAGCTACTAAAACGAGAAGTTTGTGCAACGAAATCATTCCCGGGCTAGTCCAAGTGTACGCAAGTAAGTAGGATCTAAGAAAAAAAGTATAAAAAAAATTTCATATACCGAATGATGTGAGCACACCCGGAGCATCCTCGAATGCACACCAAGGATCCATTGAGCTGCCAAAAGGTCCCATGACCCAAGCTCAAACCAAGCAACTTCAAGATGCTATATCAGCCTTTGTGATGCGCATTTGGGATGATAACCAGCTCCATAACGTTGGAGGAGCTAAGAACAACTCCTTGAAGACTCCATGCACCATTTTGCAATCCGATCTCAGCTCCTCTCCAGCTCCCCCATGCGTCATTCAACTCACATCAGCTCACTTGAGCTCATTTTAGCTCGTTTGAGCTCGAATTTAGCTCGTTTCAACTCATTCCTTTTTCATTTAAATAAACTAAGTTTTAATTTAGTTTATAACCAAGTTTGTTACAGCTTATGCCAAATTCCCTAGCTCAATTTAGCTCACTAGGTGTTTTTGACTATTTGAGCTAGCCGAATTTATTATAGGTTGACTTATAATTATTGTGTTCAAATTTAGTTATTGTTATTAAGTTATTTAGTAATTATTTTAATTTATAATTATATGAATAGTTGTGTGTTATTTAATTTTGTAGGTTAGCCGAATTTGGAAGATTCATGTATGGACTTTAATGCAAGGTGCATGCATAGGAAGGTTCAATGGACGGCAATCAAGAGGCACATGCATGTTCATGCTGGACATTCATGTATTTGAAGATTCATGGATCAAATTAATGATGGAACATGCATTGGACAGTTCATGCATTGATCATTTGTTCACACATTATGTTCACACCATGATGACCCTTTGGTTGGACGTTCACACCTAAGTGTCTACTCAAGCTCCTTGTTCACACCAAGTTTGACTCTTCATGAAGCCTTAATTAATTAAGCCACTCATGGTGAAACAACATGAATTCAAGGCTCCATTTAAGGTGTTAGCCGAATCTAGCCATGCATGTATGAAGATCATTCATCCAAGTACATCAATGCATATTCATGAAGCTGCCCACTCACCTCCCATTTGGCCGAACATGGACAAGGACACCATTGGTCATTTTTCTAGAATGTTCATGTCTTAAATTAGGTTCATTACTTAATCGTTAAGTTCATGAATAGTCTATTCGGCTAGCATAAGAAACTAGTATAAATAGTTTGTTGATTTCATTTGTAAAGGACTTTTGCCAAATTTGTTAATGAACTTTTGTTCTTGTGAGGTTGCTTCCTCTCATATCTCGTACAAGTTTCGAAGACTTATCTAGTTTGTGCTAGTGGCGTCTACCGATCTTGTTGAACTTATCACCAATCTTGGTGTAGCGTTCACCTATCCTTCTATCCATCTTTTCACCTTAACAATATAGGAATCGGGGTGACACTTCTTAGTGTTGAATCACTCCTGACGTTGAGATCGTTTTTCCATCCCCCATCTTTCAACTTTCTTTCTTGTTAACCAAACCGAACCATTTATCCATCACCCATCTTTGTTGCATATAACCGAACCTATTACTAAATCTACCCTACTTGAAACCTTCCGCTTAACTTAATACATTATTTTACTTTTATTATTAAAGTCCGAGGCACGAACGACTCTCTCAAACAACGATTGGGTAACTACATGAATTTGACTCATCTACCCGAGCCGGATCACATCATTTGGTATCAAAGCTTGTAAATCGAGAGGCACCGACGTCCGTATCAAGATCAAAATAGGTTCGTGGTGAAAAAAATTCGAATTTTTTTTGTATTTTCGTTTTTATCATTGTAAAGTGCTATATTGAAAGTTGTAAAAAAAAAAGAGATACAAAATTTAAAAAAAAAGTGAAGTGATCAAGTTCTTCTTTTGTTTATATTTTGGTTCGATTGACAAAGTGTTCTTTTCATCAACTTTGCACCCCATTTCCAAGTGCCACACTATACCAAAAAAAAAAATTCTTTTAGCCTACCCGTACACCATATGTTTTAACCCTTGTAACCGTTTGAAGCCGACCCCAAAGCACTTAGACGAGTCAAAAGAAACAAAATACGAGGTTACGAGAGTAAGTTTGAGTGGTAAAAGGCTAGAGTGTGTGAGAACATTCGAGAGTTTGAAAAAAAGCCTAAAAATGAGTGCAAACACGAGTGGAGTGTTCATCAATATTTCTTTGCGAGTGAAATAGTGAGATTTGTGGTGAGGTACTTTATTTTTTTTTATTTTGTTTTGTGATCTAACATTTTCTTTTCAGCAACAAAAATCATGTCACGCAAAGAGTTCACCGAATCGAAATACCAATACTTGGTACAAGAAATGCGAAAAATGATGGGGCCCAACACTAAGAACATACACGAGAGATTAAATCATTTAGAAAAATAAGATCAAAGTGATAGAGTTTCTTCGAGTCGAAAAATGGAGACAAGAACCCCACGGAGATATACCCCCGACTACTACTTGAGAAAAAGTTCCTATCGTGATTCCTTTTCGCCATCTACTTCGAGACAAAGAGATTCATACTATGACTCATATTCATCAGCGAATTTGAGAAGTGACTTCGATCGAAAGTCCTTTTCATCAAGAAATTCGAGAAGACGAGAAGCCGATTACGATTTTGATTCGTTCCAAGATGGCGTTCAGAGAGAAAGACATACTCCTACTAGATCATCAACGAAATCTTACTCGGAGTATTCTTCACGAAGTTTTGATTGTGAATCATATGCAAATAGTTCTTCATCTTTCGAACAAGATTTGTATTCTCATCGTTCTTTTATACATTCTTGTAAAGAGAAAATAAAGAAAAGAAAAGAAAAAGAAAACGAAATAAAAAGAAAAGAGAGGCAAAAGGCAAGTAAGAGAGAAAATGAGCGAATCTTGAGAGAACTTGAAAAAGCCTTTGAAATGCAAAAAGAAAAAGAAAATAAAAATGAGATTGAAAAAGAGAATGAAAAAGAGTTTGAGAGTGAAAAAGAAGATGAAAAAGAAATTGAAATAAAAGGAACGAGTGATTCAGAAGAAAAAGAATCGAGTGAGAAAACAAGTGAGCAAGTGAGGATTATCTCTACTAACCCACATGTTCGATCTTCTTGTTAATTAACTTTTCAGGTTCCTAGAAGTTTGTGCGACCAATTCCATCTACATTACCTTCCAAACGAGAGGTGTTTTAGGTTGTTCAAAAAAGGTGAGTTCGCGAATGACAACCACCCACTTGTAATTGAAGGTAAGAAAGGTAAGGATTCCTTATTTATTGATTCAAGGTCGTTTGAATACAAAGTTGCTCATAAAGATTTTTATGGCCTTATTTTTGAAAATCTTCCATCTTTTGATTTGGTTAATTGCTGTTCACATATTAATGCTAACGATGTTGTTTCAAAAGATGCCATGAAGATTCCGTCTTATGACATGTTTTATAACGACAATTCTGTTGATTCTGTTGGATTGGTTCATCCTGTGCAAATTATGAATGTGTGTGATAACAGTTTTTCACGTTTTGATTTGTTTGATTATAAAAATTCTTTGTTTGGCATCCATGTTAAAAGATCTTCACATGATATGTGCAATTGTGTTCTTCATGAACAATCTTTGAGTTTTTGTATGAAATTTCCATGTAGTGATTTACATTCCCGATTGATACTCTTGAAGCATGAACCTTTGCATACTCGATTTTGTCAATTCAACATGTGTGTTTAAACTAGTGAAATATAATTCGTGTGGTGAGTTGATTATATCTTCTTCTAATATGTTGCTTGTTGGAATTCCTAATCAAGTTCGTGTGTTCAAGCCTGGTATCTGCTACATGAATTCATTTTATGGAAACATTAAGCACTTTGCATCATTTGCATTCAAATTATGTTTGCTTAATGTTTGAACTTTTGATAAGAAGGTGAAATTCAATGATTTGGGTTTCAATTTTGATTCGTTTACTAATCACCTTGCTTGGCCACATCTGAAATTTTCGTTCCATTTTGAGAAGGTAAGACCAACCTATGATTTTGGAATTCAATCAAATCTCCATGGTAACTTTCCTTTTCCATTTAAGTCCATAGTTTTCGTTAATACTAACCATTCTCATTTTTGTGAATTCCACCCCTCGAGGAGCAAGACATGTCATGGCGCGTCACCACCTATTCAAATTTATCGGAGTAATAGGTTTGTCTTACGTTATCTATCCAAAGAGAGAAGATTCATTTTGACTGAGAAAGGTAAACCCAATCCTCAATTGTCTTCTCTTCATATTCGTCAAGGTAAGTTATCTGAAAATTTTCAAATATCTTTGCTCAATTCGGTTGAAGTTGAAAATTCTATTGATTTGTTGTTTGGAAATTATTTATACTTTGATGTGATGGATTTTTCCTTTTGGCATTGTAATAATGTGATTATTATGCTGGAATTTGGAGACACCCCTCATGTTGTTCAAAAACAAAAGAAAGAGTTAGCATACCTTTGGCCATGGCATACCTTGCATAAACAAGACAAGGGACCAAATGAGTTGCTATATTTGGTTAAAGAAATTAAAATGTTTTGGATGAGGAATAATGTGTTTAAGTGTCTGCCATCATTTACAACCAATTATCCCTTGATCCAACTTAGTTTTCATGTTTGCAACGATGGTCTAACGAAAGTCTTTGATAAATTTACGTATGCTTACTTTGTCCAATTGAAATTTTTGGCATATGTTTGATTGAATGAATTTTTAATAAACTATCGAACACATTTGAATTTGACTCCTTTGAGTTTTTTTTACCGATTGTGGTAAGACTTTTTCAGGTTTGTGTGACATCTTCCATCCTATTTGATCGAGGAAAACCATGCACGAGTCAAAGTTCTCCCATGGACAAATGGCTCGACTTGAGGACAAGTCGCTTTGAAGACGGGGGGAATGATGTGAGCACACCCGGGGCATCCTCGAATGCACACCAAGGATCCATTGAGCTGCCAAAAGGTCCCATGACCCGAGCTCAAACCAAGCAACTTCAAGATGCTATATCAGCCTTTGTGATGTGCATTTGGGATGATAACCAGCTCCATAACGTTGGAGGAGCTAAGAACAACTCCTTGAAGACTCCATGCACCATTTTGCAATCCGATCTCAGCTCCTCTCTAGCTCCCCCATGCGTCATTCAGCTCACATCAGCTCACTTGAGCTCGTTTTAGCTCGTTTGAGCTCGAATTTAGCTCGTTTCAGCTTATTCCTTTTTCATTTAAATAAACTAAGTTTTAATCTAGCTTATAACTAAGTTTGTTACAGCTTATGCCGAATTCCCTAGCTCAATTTAGCTCACTAGGTGTTTTTGACTATTTGAGCTAGCCGAATTTATTATAGGTTGACTTATAATTATTGTGTTCAAATTTAGTTATTGTTATTAAGTTATTTAGTTCTTATTTTAATTTATAATTATATGAATAGTTGTGTGTTATTTAATTTTGTAGGTTAGCCGAATTTGGAAGATCCATGTATGGACTTTAATGCAAGGTGCATGCATAGGAAGGTTCAATGTACGGCAATCAAGAGGCACATGCATGTTCATGCTGGACATTCATGTATTTAAAGATTCATGGATCAAATTAATGATGGAACATGCATTGGACGGTTCATGCATTGATCATTTGTTCACACATTGTGTTCACACCATGATGACCCTTCGGTTGGACGTTCACACCCAAGTGTCTACTCAAGCTCCTTGTTCACACCAAGTTTGACTCTTCATGAAGCCTTAATTAATTAAGCCACTCATGGTGAAACAACATGAATTCAAGGCTCCATTTAAGGTGTTAGCCGAATCTAGCCATGCATGTATGAAGATCATTCATCCAAGTACATCAATGCATATTCATGAAGCTGCCCACTCACCTCCCATTCGGCCGAACATAGACAAGGACACCATTGGTCATTTTTCTAGAATGTTAGTCTTCATGTTTGCAACGATGGTCTAACGAAACTCTTTGATAAATTTACGTATGCTTGCTTTGTCCAATTGAGATTTTTGGCATATGTTCGATTGAATGAATTTTTTATGAACTATCGAACACATTTGAATCTGACTCTTTTGAGTTTCTTTTTATTGGCTGTGGTAAGAATTTTTCAGGTTTGTGTGACATCTTCCATCCCATTTGACCGAGGAAAACCATGCATGAGTCAAAGTTCTCCCATGGACAAATGGCTTGACTTGAGGACAAGTCACCTAAAAGAGGGGGGAATGATATGAGCATGCCCCGCGAACTTCATCGAACAAGTCTGTCAAGCCGAGCATTGACATGTTGGCAAGCTGATCCCAGCTTGTTTCCAGCTCCACGAGCTCCGTCCAGCTCAAATCCAGCTTATTCGAGCTTAATCCAACTTGCCTGAGCTAAACTGAGCTCACTCCTAGCTCATATTCAGCTCACGAGCTAAACCTTAGCTCAACTTCAGCTTAAGAGTTTAGCCTCAGCTCAACTTTAGCTCACGAGCTAAAGCTTAGCTCATTTTAGTTTAAACTCGGTTTTGTCTTTAATACATTAAATAAAAATTTGCACATATTCATTTAAGCATTAAACTTGTCTTATATTAATATTTGTTATTAATATGTCATTGTCATTATATAAATTGATTATGTTCACATAGCCGAATTAATGCATGACATTAATGTGTTCACATCATGTCAAATTTATGAGTGTTCATGAGATGTCTTAATGACTTGTTTATTTCATGTAGGTACATCCCTTTGGATGGTACAATGTATGGATGAAGCAACATCTCTTTTGGGCATTCCACACTCATGAATGAAGAAGTATTAAATGCTGGTGCATGTACGGCTAGATGCAATGTTTCTACAAATTCATGCATGTGTCGAATGCATGTATGGACATTAAAGGCTAGTCCATGAATGGATCAAATGCATGGGATGATAGAATGCATGAATGGCTTAAGTGTATGTATGGTGGCTGTCTCCTAACTTTCCAAGGCACTTATTCGGCCAAGAAGTAGCTGCTAACTAATTCTATGTTGACCATAGAGCTCCTTGAACATGTTCACACTTTGAATTGACCTATAGGCTACTACACATGCATGGATGGGTTCAAGAACGTCCAAGGGAAGGAATTAACTCAATAATTCAACACATTGATTGAATTAAGTGCATGCACAAAGGGGAGAACGAATTTACTAGGTTCATGCTGCCATTTATGAACCTACATGCCATTAAAGTGTTTAATTATGAAGATACATGTTCCATACAAGTGCATGAACGTCCCAAGGAGATGAATGCAACCATTTGGTGCACATACAAGTCACTTGAAGCCTTTCTTTATGACTAAGCATTCATGCACAAACCAAGAGGGAAGAAAGTGTCCATTCAGCTAGTGCATGAATCTGCCGAATTTATGAACTATTTTAATACATTAGTGTGAACGTTTTTATTATTGTGTGAACACCTAGATGCTGAATTTGAATGGTTATTTATGTGCCTATAAATATTTGTTTTCTTTCATTTGTAAAGGACTTTTGCCAAATTTGTTAATGAACATTGTTCTTGTGAGGTTGCTTCCTCTCATATCCCGTATAAGTTTCGAACGACTTATCTGGCTTGTGCTAGTGGCGTCAATCATTCTTGTTTGAACTTATCACCAATCTTGGTGTGGCGTTCACCTATCCATCTATCCATATCTTTCACCTTAACAATATAGGAATCGGGGTGACACTTCTTAGTGTTGAATCATTCCTGACGTTGAGTTTAATTTCCATTTCCATCTTTTATATTTTTTTCTTGTTAACCAAAATCGAGCCTTCTATCCTTCATCCATCTTTGCTACCCTTAACCGAACCTATACTAAACTTACCCTTCTTGAAACCTTCCGCTATCCTATTATAATTCTTTTACTACTATTACAAAAATTCGAGGCACGAACGACTCTCTCGAACTACGATCGGGCAACTACGTGAATTTGACTCATCTACCCGGGCCGGATCACATCAGATAGTGTGTTGACTCTCAAATTGTCTTCCAACCCTTATGAGTCCTTGAGCTCTGAAAAGCAGGAAAAAAAAGAGGGGTAAGCATTTACATGCTTAGTAAGCCTGAATAACTGAAAAATAAACTTACTGATTGTTTAGCATACATCCATAATAGATAGCGAAACCAATGAACATGAAAATGGTTTCCCTATCACATGCGCTCAATCAATAAGTTAGTCACTTAACAAATACCATGAACATTTTTATCTTAGATGAGCTCATCATTTTACATGTCATTTGTACATATACCTTGTGATAGTCCCATTGAGTTTCTGGGAAATCTCGATGGATTATCCAGTCACTGTCAATTCATACGAATGATCATTGTGAGTATGCACTCCCGCAAACCACAGATCTTACGGCGGGATTACTAGTCCAGGCTAAATCTCTCGCAATATAAACTCATAAGGTGATGTCGGGATTACCAGTCCAGGCTTGTAACACCCTGAATTTGGGCCTAGAAGTTTTGGGCCTTGAGCTTGGGAGCAGTTGAAGGCAGCTTATAATATTTTGTTGTGCATGTAAATTTCGTTAATGAAGGCTTATTTTAGTGGTTAAGTGTGCTGAGAAGTGTTGGAGAAGTCCTGGGTTCAAACCTGGACTCTAGCAGAAATTTTGGTTTAAGGTGAATCAAACCCTGGGTGTAGTAGGTAGGCCTTAAGAATATTGTTGGAGAAATTGTGCCACAAAAAGCCTTGTGGTCTAGTGGCAAAGTAGCGCCACATAAGAGGCAGGAAGGTGGCGTCATAGAGTTGGCAAGGAGGTCTAGGGTTTGAAACTCATGGCAATCAAAGAGCATTTATTTTGCTAACAGGGGGTGGCAAGAGTTGGTGTTGAATTTAAACTCTGATGATGGAGGGATCCCACATCGTGAAGCTAACATAAGAGTGGATGCGAAGCTGGCTTTAAATAAAGAGAACCATGAGGAGAGTAAAGGTACCTTTCTTGGCTGATCCCTTTCGCTTTATGGCGTGCTCGTTTGGGTTGGGCGTCAGCTAAGAGTTCTCAGAGCGCGAATTAACTCCAGTCTCCTATCAGGTGTGTATTTCTCATTACTCTAGCTGTAGGATGGCTACTTCGGGCCGCGATTGGCCGAAAGGGGCCATGTTGGCCTAATGGCCTACGGGCCCAATTGGATAAGTTGTTTGATTGTGTAGTAAATATTGGACTAGGCTAGGTAAATCTCATATCTGTGGCTAGATCTGGGATAGAAGGGCCACACGAGTGTATGGGCCCATTTGGGTCGAGAATAGGCTTTAGGCCCATTCGTACTGTTATCCATGTTTAGAATACTTTAGTTTACTAAAATAACCCTGTAGGGTAGAATTACTGAAATACCCCTGTAGGGTAGAATTACTAAAATACCCTTGTAGGGTAGAATTACCGAAATACCCTTGTAGGGTAGAATTACCGAAATACCCTTGTAGGGTAGAAATACCGAAATACCCCTGTAGGGTAGAATTACTGAAATACCCTTGTAGGGTAGAAATACCAAAATACCCCTGTAGGGTAGAAATACTGAAATACCCCTGTAGGGTAGAATTACTGAAATACCCTTGTAGGGTAAAAATACCGAAATACCCCTGTATGGTAGAATTACTGAGATACCCTTGTGGAGTA
The DNA here is from genome assembly GCA_025698465.1 of Gossypium longicalyx. Taxonomy (NCBI): domain Eukaryota; kingdom Viridiplantae; phylum Streptophyta; class Magnoliopsida; order Malvales; family Malvaceae; genus Gossypium; species Gossypium longicalyx. The sequence continues at coordinate 40,983,947 of CM047004.1, forward strand.
AAATTACCATTTTTCCCTTAGGGTGTTAAATGACTGTTTTGCCCTTGTGGGCAAGTGACTGACTTGGACTGTGTGGTTGATAGATTTGATTGTGAATATATGTTGGTGATATGAATGACTTGACTGTGATAGGTTGATTTAAATATGGGCATGACATTCTGCATACATGACATGTATGGGTTGGGTTATATTGATGGAGGAAGCGTTCTGGTGGCTATGCCACAAATATCTGTTTTGGTGGCTCTGCCACAATATCTGTATCTGGTGACTCTGTCACAATATCTGTTCTGGCAGCCATGCTGCAAATTCTGTGATGTGTAGCGGATGGGTGGGTCGAGTTGTCTCTCCACATGGTGTAAGGTTGGTACGTGGGGTGTATACGGATGGATATGGGTTGGGATTGCATTCACATTCTGATTCTGATTTTGTTACCTGATACTGATTCTGATTCTGTCACCTAATTCTGATTCTAATTCTGTCACTTGATTCTGATTCTGATTCTCATTTTGATTCTAGTTCTGATAATGTTTCTTATTCTGTAATGGGCTAAGGCCCATCTGGTACTGTCTATTATAATGGGCTAAGGCCCAATTGATCTGAAAATCGTAAGTAGGGTCAGGCCAAACTTTTAATTCTTTTATATGACTGACTGTTCCTTTTATATAGTAGGGGATTTCACACTGAGTTTTCGTAAACTCACCTTGTTTATTAACCTTTCAGGTAATTTTCAGCCTTAGACGGATCGGAGTTGTGAGGGGCTCGGAGGAAGCCACACACACTATTTATGTTACAGTTTTGATTACTACTTTTAAATGTTTTTATGTTGGTTGTAGTAAAGCCGTTGTAATTTTCTGGATTTCAAATTTGGATTCTAAAGCAACTACTATTGTTCAAAACATCATGTATCCGCAATTGTTTTTAAATTAAGCTTCTGCAACTGCCAAGATTTTTACAAAGTTGCTAAGAATGTTATTCAGCTGAGATTTTCTAACAAGGTTTAAAAAGGGTTTTTAATGGAAACATGGTTTTCGAAAAACACTTTAATGTGGCATGCCAGATTCGAGCCAAACTTCCAGGCCGGGTTTGGGGTGTTACAAGGCTAAATCCCTTATGCGACAAACACCTTTAATGAGCTCGGATTTGAATTACCAGTCCAATCTAAATTCAGACCCTAATCGGATTACCTGTTCGAGCTAAATCCACAATGCACACATATTCTTCGGGAGGCTCGATCATTCAAGGAACACCCATCTAGGCTAGATCCTTTTCATACTTGAGATCTTCGGATTACCAATCCAGGCTAAATCCTTTTCTGCAACACATGCAGGATCTCAAGTCTCATGTGAATCATGGTTTAACCATTGAATTCCCTTTCCAACCTCAACCGAGACATTATCCAACAATTCATTATTAAAAATGTAATTCATGCATTTTCATGCATAATGCAATTATCATGCATTCACAAAACATACAATTATGCATGTTATAGGTTTACTTCGAGTTATCCGAACTTACCTGGTGATACGATCCGCCTCAGGGATGAGTCGAGTCATATGTGAAATGCCCGATCGTCTACGAAGAAGTATCATTCGATTTGTTCAAAAGGATGTTTTTTTAAGTAAATAATGTGGAAGCTATTCAAGGGGTTCAAAGGTAGGGTTTAAAATATGAATATTAAAGGAAGAATGGAAAGAAGGAACTCAAAAGCAAGCACAAACCAATACTAAAGAGTATTGACCCAATTGCTTATAGGCTTTTAAGGTGATTAAATGAAAGAAGGTAAACCTCGACCCACTACTTAGCAAAGTAGGAACCTTGGTATAGTTTTGAACGCCACACTATAAATAGTGATAAGTTCGGGATAAAATAAAAATAGGTTGACGCCACTAGGCTTCCTAGATAAGCCAACAAGTCTTCAACAAAATTAGGGAGAAAAGTATCTCACCAAATAGTTTCATTAACAAGAAACAATATTAAAAGTTCAACAACCTTTACAAATGAAAGTAAACAACTATTTATAGCCTAGTTCTTGGGGTAGCCGAATGGACATAAAACAATGCTTAAAGACTAAGTAAAATTCGGCTAGAAAATCCTAGAATAAACTAGAAGACAATCATTAAGTGGCTAAGTCTAAATTCAACTACTTGGAACGCCAATGGGCATGCTTTGTGGAGAAGCAATTCGGCTGAATGAATGTGAAGCATGAAAGCTTAACAGCCATGTCTAGATTCGGCTAAAGAGAGGATGAATAGAAGCCTCATGCATGCTTTTTGGCCGAATGGTCACTTAGAAAATATCAACCAACATATGTCCATTGGTCTCCACGAAAAGGCGTATGGGAAGAAGGAAAATTCAGCAACTCATTTAAGTCGTCCATGCATGGTAAACACTTTAAAAAATGTTGTCCATGAGCATGTCTTGGCCATGCACAAAACTCCCATTTAAATGCCGCACATTAAATTCATTTCTTGCCATGAACCTACAACAAATTAATGCATCAAGTAAACAGCAATTAATTCGGCCATGCATGCTTGCCACAAACAGCCTATTTAATGGACACCCCTTGCATACTGGACAAGTCCTTAAATTTGTCCCATGTTTGCTCCAACACCTCTTTAATTCGGTCAGCCATCATGCACCATAAATTCAGCTGGACAAAGTAGCAACATGCATTAAATTCGGTCAAGACATTAAACCAGCAGCTCATTAAATTCGTCCCAAGCTCCAACAGTCATTGAATTCAGCTTCTTTAGTGCTGATTCATTCATGTGCCTAAAACCAATTTAATGAAGCAAATTAATTCATGTTAAACACATTAAATTCGGCACATTAAACCTGCAGCAAAGTTGAGACAATTTAAATTCATGGTTTTAATCACAAAACACATTAATAACATGTCTAAACAAGAACATATTTATGACCCACATTTTAATGCTAGGACAACCATTAAATTCATGTCCTAAACTAAGACACATTAAAAACTTTATTTAATTATGTATTGATTTGACAAATTAAAATGAGCTAACTATTTTAAGCTAACTAAATAAACTAACTTATTATTTCAGCAAATTAAAATGCAAGAAATTAAATAAGTTCAAATTGAGCTCAATGAGCTTGCGTCAAAATGAAATTAAATCGGTAACAAGCTGAATTGAGCTGGACGAAGCTCAGGGAGCTGGAAACGAGCTAGGATCAGCTTGCCAATAGTGCAATGCTCGGCTTGGTAAGCTTGACCAAAGTAGTTCACGAGGTGGGTTCGTATCATTCCCCCCTCTTGAGGGCGACTTGTCCTCAAGTCGAGCCATTTGTGATGTGATCCAGCCCGGGTAGATGAGTCGAATTCACGTAGTTGCCCGATCGTAGTTCGAGAGAGTCGTTCGTGCCTCAGATTTTAGTAATAGTAGTAAAAGAATTAGAATAGGATAAGCGGAAGGTTTCAAGAAGGGTAAGTTTGGTATAGGTTCGGTTAAGGGTAGCAAAGATGGATGAAGGATAGAAGGCTCGGTTTGGGTTAACAAGAAAAAAATTTTAAAAAAATGGAAATGGAAAACGAACTCAACGTCAGGAATGATTCAACATTAAGAAGTGTCACCTCGATTCCTATATTGTTAAGGTGAAAAATATGGATAGATGGATAGGTGAACGTCACAATAAGTTTAAAATAAGACGATTGACGCCACTAGCACAAGCCAGATAAATCGTTCGAAACTTGTACGAGATATGAGAGGAAGCAACCTCACAAGAACAATGTTCATTAACAAATTTGGCAAAAGTCCTTTACAAATGAAAGAAAACAAATATTTATAGGCACATAGATGACCATTCAAATTTGGCATCTAGGTGTTCACATAATAATAAAAACGTTTACACTAATGTATTAAAATAGTTCATAAATTCAGCAGATTCATGCACTAGTTGAATGGACACTTCCTTCCCCCCAAGTGTGTGCATGAATGCTTAGTCATAAAGAAAGGCTTCAAGTGACTTGTATGTGCACCAAAGGTTGCATTCATCTCCTTGGGACGTTCATGCACTTGTATGGAACATGTATCTTCATAATTAAACACTTTAATAGCATGTAGGTTCATAAATGCAGCATGAACATAGTAAATTCGTTCTCCCCTTTGTGCATGCACTTAATTCAATCAATGTGTTGAATTATTGAGTTAATTCCTTCCCTTGGACGTTCTTGAACCCATCCATGCATGTGTAGTAGCCTATAGGTCAATTCAAAGTGTGAACATGTTCAAAGAGCTCTATGGTCAACATAGAATTAGTTGGCAGCTACTTCTTGGCCGAATAAGTGCCTTGGAAAGTTAGGAGACAGCCACCATACATGCACTTAAGCCATTCATGCATTCTATCATCCCATGCATTTGATCCGTTCATGGACTAGCCTTTAATGTCCATACATGCATTCGGCACATGCATGAATTTGTAGAAACATTGCATCTAGCCGTACATGCACCAACATTTAATACTTCTTCATTCATGAGTGTGGAATGCCCAAAAGAGATGTTTCTTTATCTATACATTGTGCCGTCCTTGATCATTGTATCTACAAAAAAGTAAAATCAAATTATGAGACATCATGTGAACATAATTAAAATATGTAATGACTGTGACATATTAAAACAAATATTAAAATAAGTCAAATTTGATGCTTAAATAATTATGTTCAGATTTTATTTAATGCATTAAAGTCTAAAACCAGTTTTGAGCTAAAATGAGCTAAGCTTTAGCCCTTAATCTAAAGTTGAGCTGAGATTAAACTCCTAAGCTGAAGTTGAGCTAAGGTTTAGCTCGTGAGCTGAATATGAGCTAAAAGTGAGCTCGGTTTAGCTCAGGCAAGTTGGATTGAGCTCGAATAAGCTGGATTTGAGCTGGAGGGAGCTCGTGGAGCTGGAAACGAGCTGGGATCAGCTTGCCAACATGTCAATGCTCGGCTTGATAGACTTGTTCGATGAAGTTCGCGGGGCGTGCTTGTATCATTCCCCCCTCTTTTAGGTGACTTGTCCTCAAGTCAAGCCATTTATCTATGGGAGAACTTTGACTCATGTATGGTTTTCCTCGGTCAAATGGGATGAAAGATGTCACAAAAACCTGAAAAAGTCTCACCACTTTTGGAAAAGAGAAACTCAAAGAAGTTAGAGACACATGATAATCAAAATTCAAGGAAAACGCATTCAACTGATCATATGCCCAGAATCTTAATTGTGCAAAACAAGCATACGTAAATTTATCAAAAAGTCTTGTTAAGCCATCTTTACAAACATGTGAACTTAGCTGAATCAAGGGGTAATTAGTCATGAACATTTGTAAAGATTCAAACACGTTAATCTACAACCAAAACTTTTCAATATGTTTATTCAAAAATAACAATTCATGGGAATGTACACGCAAAGTGTACCATGGCCAATTGGAAACTAACTCACTCTTTCGCTTATTAACAACATGATTTGTGTAATCACTTTCCAACACAAACGGATCACTACTAGGCCAAAGACAACAATCAATCACAACAAGGTACAAACAATTTCCAAACATCAAACCATCAAAAAGATTTTCAACAACAGTCGAATAGAGTAAAGGTATTTGAAAATTTTCATAAACTTTACCTTGTCGATCTTGAAGAGAAGAAAATTTATGATCGATTTTACCTTTTTCAAACAAGATGAATCTTCTCTCTTCGGACAGATAATGTAAAACAAACCTTTTATCTCGATCAACTTGGATGGGTGACGAAGCACCATGATAGCTCGTGCCTTTTAAAGGGTTACATTCACAAAAATGTAAAAGGTTAGTTTCAATAGGAGGTATGGACTGAAAAGAAAAAAAATAAATCGTCGTTGAAATTTGATTCAAGTCCCAAAGCATAAGTCGATCTTACCTTCTCAAAATGGAACGAAAATTTTAGATGTGGCCAAGCAAGGTGATTAGTAAACGAATCAAAATTGAAACCCAAATCATTGAATTTCACCTTCTTATCAAAAGTTCGAACATCAAGCAAACATAATTTGAATGCAAATGATGCAAAGTGCTTAATGTTCCCATAAAATGAATTCATGTAGCAAATACCAGGCTTGAACACACGAACTTGGTCATTTGATTTAGCAGGCAACATGTTAAATAAGGAAAATATAATCAACTCATCGCATGATTCAAATTTCACTCGTTGAAACACACATGTTGAATTGAAAAAATCGAGCATACCAATATGCAAAGGTTCATGCTTCAAGAGTATCAATCGGGAATGCAAATCATTACATGGAAATTTCGCATAAAAACTCAAAGATTGTTCATGAAGAACACAATTGCACATATCATGTGAAGATCTTTTAACATGGATGCCAAACAAAGAATTTCTAGTAGCTTCTCATTCGGTTCCCAAGCCAAGAAGACTCTAGAATTTGTCCAAGAAATTGCTAGGAAATATCCTAAATCCTTAAGGCTTAAGATAGCCGTCCCTTTGAATGCCATATGACTATTCGGCTAGCTATAGTTTAGGCTATAAATATGGCTTGTTTTTTACTTGTTAAAGACTAATGAACATTTTATGAATTTTATAAACTTTGTGAGTTTGTTTTCAACTCTCAATTTTCTCCAAAGACTAGTTTGACTTATCAAGAAACCTTGTGGCGTCATTCTATCTTTGTTTCCGAACTTATCACTTTGAATCCCAAAGTGTGGCGTTCTAAGTTATACCGAGGTTCCTATCATTCTTGATAGCGGGTCAAGGTTTCCATAAACTACCCCATATCCATCTTCCATTTTTCGACTCAAGTGTCACATAAGTAACGGGTTAGCATACCAACACTGTGCTAGTTCTTACTTTGGCCCTTAACCGAATTCCATCCCAATTTCTACCAAACTATCCATTACCCTACCGAACCACTTTGTACCTAGTCCTTTCCTTCTGAATAAACATTTCTCGAACGACCCTTAGCTTACTCGATTTTATGATCGGGCAAACATTACGACACAAATCTCATCCGAGGTGAGTGTGTATCACCATTCAAATTCGGCATCTAGGTGTTCACACAATAATAAAAACGTTCACACTAATGTATTAAAATAGTTCATAAATTCAGCAGATTCATGCACTAGTTAAATGGACACTTCCTTTCCCCCAAGTGTGTGCATGAATGCTTAGTCATAAAGAAAGGCTTCAAGTGACTTGTATGTGCACCAAAGGTTGCATTCATCTCCTTGGGACGTTCATGCACTTGTATGGAACATGTATCTTCATAATTAAACACTTTAATGGCATGTAGGTTCATAAATGGTAGCATGAACCTAGTAAATTCGTTCTCCCCTTTGTGCATGCACTTAATTCAATCAATGTGTTGAATTATTGAGTTAATTCCCTCCCTTGGACGTTCTTGAACCCATCCATGCATGTGTAGTAGCCTATAGGTCAATTCAAAGTGTGAACATGTTCAAGGAGCTCTATGGTCAACATAGAATTAGTTGGCAGCTACTTCTTGGCCGAATAAGTGCCTTGGAAAGTTAGGAGACAGCCACCATACATGCACTTAAGCCATTCATGCATTCTATCATCCCATGCATTTGATCCATTCATGGACTAGCCTTTAATGTTCATACATGCATTCGACACATGCATGAATTTGTAGAAACATTGCATCTAGCCGTACATGCACCAGCATTTAATACTTCTTCATTCATGAGTGTGGAATGCCCAAAAGAGATGTTTCTTCATCCATACATTGTGTCGTCCTTGATCATTGAATCTACAAAAAAAATCAAATTATGAGACATCATGTGAACACATTAATGTCATGCATTAAATCGGCTAAAATGTGAACATAATTAAAATATGTAATGACTGTGACATATTAAAACAAATATTAATATAAGTCAAATTTGATGCTTAAATAATTATGTTCAGATTTAATTTAATGCATTAAAGTCTAAAATCGGTTTTGAGCTAAAATGAGCTAAGCTTTAGCCCTTAAGCTAAAGTTGAGCTGAGATTAAACTCCTAAGCTGAAGTTGAGCTAAGGTTTAGCTCGTGAGCTGAATATGAGCTAGGAGTGAGCTCAGTTTAGCTCAGGCAAGTTGGATTGAGCTCGAATAAGCTGGATTTGAGCTGGACGGAGCTCGTGGAGCTGGAAACGAGCTAGGATTAGCTTGCCAGCATGTCAATGCTCGGCTTGATAGACTTGTTCGATGAAGTTCGCGGGGCGTGCTCGTATCATTCCCCCCTCTTTTAGGCGACTTGTCCTCAAGTCGAGCTATTTGTCCATGGGGGAGCTTTGACTCATGCATGGTTTTCTTCGGTCAAATGGGATGGAAGATGTCTCACAAACCTGAAAAAGTCTCACCACTTTTAGAAAAGAGAAACTCAAAGAAGTTAGAGACACATGATAATCAAAATTCAAGGAAAACGCATTCAACTGATCATATGCCCATAATCTTAATTGTGCAAAACATGCATACGTAAATTTATCAAAAAGTCTTGTTAAGCCATCTTTACACACAAGTGAACTTAGCTGAATCAAGGGGTAATTAGTCATGAACATTTGTAAAGATTCAAATACGTTAATCCACAACCAAAACTTTTCAATATGTTTATTCAAAAATAACAATTCATGAGAATGTACACGCAAAGTGTACCATGGCCAATTGGAAACTAACTCACTCTTTCGCTTATTAACAACATGATTTGTGTAATCACTTTTCAACACAAACGGATCACTACTAGGCCAAAGACAACAATCAATCACAACAAGGTACAAAGAATTTCCAAACATCAAACCATCAAAAAGATTTTCAACAACATTCGAATAGGGTAAAGGTATTTGAAAATTTTCATAAACTTTACCTTGTTGATCTTGAAGAGAAGAAAATTTAGGATCGGTTTTACCTTTTTCAAACAAGATGAATCTTCTCTCTTCGGACAGATAATGTAAAACAAACCTTTTACCTCGATCAACTTGGGTGGGTGACGAAGCACCATGACAGCTCGTGCTTTTTAAAGGGTTACATTCACAAAAATGTAAAAGGTTAGTTTCAATAGAAGGTATGGACTGAAAAGAAAAAAATAAATCATCGTTGAAATTTGATTCACGTCCCAAAGCATAAGTCGATCTTACCTTCTCAAAATGGAACGAAAATTTCAGATGTGGCCAAGCAAGGTAATTAGTAAACGAATCAAAATTGAAACCCAAATCATTGAATTTCACCTTCTTATCAAAAGTTCGAACATCAAGCAAACATAATTTGAATGCTAATGGTGCAAAGTGCTTAATGTTTCCATAAAATGAATTCATGTAGCAAATACCAGGCTTGAACACACGAACTTGATTAGGAATTCCAACAAGCAACATATTAGAAGAAGATATAATCAACTCACCACACGAATTATATTTCACTAGTTTAAACACACATGTTGAATTGACAAAACCGAGCATACCAATATGCAAAGGTTCATGCTTCAAGAGTATCAATCAGGAATGCAAATCACTACATGGAAATTTCACACAAAAACTCAAAGATTGTTCATGAAGAACACAATTGCACATATCATGTGAAGATCTTTTAACATGGATGCCAAACAAAGAATTTTTATAATCCAACAAATCAAAATGTGAAAAACTATTATCACACACATTCATAATTTGCACAGGATGAACCAATCCAACAGAATCAACAGAGTTGTCGTTATAAAACATGTCATAAGACAGAATCTTCATGGCATCTTTTGAAATAACATCGTTAACATTAATATGTGAACAGTAATTAACCAAATCAAAATATGGAAGATTTTCAAAAATAAGGCCATAAAAATCTATACGAGCAACTTTGTATTCAAACTGCCTTGAATTAATAAATAAGGAATCCTTACCTTTCTTACCTTCAATTGCAAGTGGGTGGTTTTCATTCGCGAACTCACCTTTTTCGAACAACCTAAAACACCTCTCGTTTGGAAGGTAATGCAGATGGAATTGGTCGCACAAACTTCTAGGAACCTGAAAAGTTAAATCACAAAAAGATCGAACAGGTGGGTTAGTAGAAATAATCCTCACTTGCTCACTTGTTTTCTCGCTCGATTCTTTTTCTTCTGAATCACTCGTTTCTTTTGTTTCAATTTCTTTCTCTTTAATCTCCTTTTCAATTTCTTTTTCAACTTCTTTTTCACTCTCAAATTTCTTTTCATTCTCTTTTTCAATCTCATTTTCTTTTTCATTTTCTTTTTGCTTTTCAAAGGCTTTTTCAAAGGCTTTCTCAAGTTCTCTTAAGATTCGCTCATTTTCTCTCTTACTTACCTCTTGCCTTTCTTTTCTTTTTATTTTGTTTTCTTTTTCTTCTTTTGCTCTTTTCTTCTTTGTTTTCTCTTTACAAGAATGTACAGAAGAACGATGAGAATACAAATCTTGTTCGAAAGATGAACTATTTGCATATGATTCACAATCCAAACTTCGTGAAGAATACTCCGAGTAAGATTTCGTTGACGATCTAGTAGGAGTATGTCTTTCTCTCTGAACGCCATCTTGGAACGAATCAAAATCGTATTCGACTTCTCGTCTTCTCGAATTTCTTGATGAAAAGGACTTTCGATCGAAGTCACTTCTCGAATTCACTGATGAATATGAGTCATAGTATGAATCTCTTTGTCTCGAAGTAGATGGCAAAAAGGAATCACGATAGGAACTTTTTTACAAGTAGTAGTCGGGGGTATATCTCCGTGGGGTTCTTGTCTCCATTTTTTGACTCGAAGAAACTCTATCACTTTGATCTTGTTTTTCCAAATGATTTAATCTCTCATGTATGTTCTTAGTGTTGGACTCCATCATTTTTCGCATTTCTTGTACCAAGTATTGGTATTCCGATTCGGTGAACTCTTCGCGTGACATGATTTTTGTTGCTGAAAAGAAAATGTTAGATCACAACACAAAATAAAAAAAATCAAGTACCTCACCACAAATCTCACTATTTCACTCGCAAAGAAATATTGATGAACACTCCACTCGTGTTTGCACTCGTTTTTAGGCTTTTTCAAACTCTCAAATGTTCTCACAATCTCTAGCCTTTTTCCACTCAAGCTTACTCTCGTAACCTCGTATTTTGTTTCTTTTGACTTGTCTAGGTGCTTTGGGGTCGGCTTCAAAATGGTTACAAGGGATAAGATGTATAGGTTATGGGTAGGCTAAAAGAAAATTTTTCTTTGGTGCAATGTGGCGTTTTGGAAATGGGGGGTACAATGTTGATGAAAAGATTATTTTTTTTGATATTAAAACAATGATAAACAACAGAGAAGAAACTGAGCACTTCGCTTTTTCTTTTTTTCTTTTGTTTTTTTTATAATTTCGTATCTTTTTTTTACAACTTCAACATATCACTTTTACAAAGATAAAACGAAAATACAACTTAAATTTTTTTGAATTCTTTTTACTACGAACCTATTTCGGTCTTGATACGAACGTCGGTGCCTCTCGATTTACAAGCTCTGATACCAAATGATGTGATCCAGCCCGGGTAGATGAGTCAAATTCACGTAGTTGCCTGATCGTAGTTCGAGAGAGTCGTCCGTGCCTCGGATTTTTAGTAATAGTAGTAAAAGAATTAGAATAGGATAAGCGGAAGGTTTCAAGAAGGGTAAGTTTAGTATAGGTTCGGTTAAGGGTAGCAAAGATGGATGAAGGATAGAAGGCTCAGTTTGGGTTAACAAGAAAAAAATTTAAAAAAAATGGAAATGGAAAACGAACTCAACGTCAGGAATGATTCAACATTAAGAAGTGTCACCCCGATTCCTATATTGTTAAGGTGAAAAATATGGATAGATGGATAAGTGAACGCCACACCAAGATTGGTGATAAGTTTAAAACAAGAAGATTGACGCCACTAGCACAAGCCAGATAAGTCATTCGAAACTTGTACGAGATATGAGAGGAAGCAACCTCACAAGAACAATGTTCATTAACAAAATTGGCAAAAGTCCTTTACAAATGAAAGAAAATAAATATTTATAGGCACATAGATGACCATTCAAATTCGGCATCTAGGTGTTCACACAATAATAAAAACGTTCACACTAATGTATTAAAATAGTTCATAAATTCAGCAGATTCATGCACTAGTTGAATGGACACTTCCTTCCCCCCAAGTGTGTGCATGCTTATAGGTCAATTCAAAGTGTGAACATGTTCAAGGAGCTCTATCGTCAACATAGAATTAGTTAGCAGCTACTTCTTGGTCAAATAAGTGCCTTGGAAAGTTAGGAGACAGCCACCATACATGCACTTAAGCCATTCATGCATTCTATCATCCCATGCATTTGATCCATTCATGGACTAGCCTTTAATGTCCATACATGCATTCGACACATGCATGAATTTGTAGAAACATTGCATCTAGCCGTACATGCACCAGCATTTAATACTTCTTCATTCATGAGTGTGGAATGCCCAAAAGAGATGTTTCTTCATCCATACATTGTGCCGTCCTTGATCATTGTATCTACAAAAAAATAAAATCAAATTATGAGACATCATGTGAACACATTAATGTCATGCATTAAATCGGCTAAAATGTGAACATAATTAAAATATGTAATGACTGTGACATATTAAAACAAATATTAATTTAAGTCAAATTTGATGCTTAAATAATTATGTTCAAATTTTATTTAATGCATTAAAGTCTAAAACCAGTTTTGAGTTAAAATGAGCTAAGCTTTAGCCCTTAATCTAAAGTTGAGCTGAGATTAAACTCCTAAGCTGAAGTTGAGCTAAGGTTTAGCTCGTGAGCTGAATATGAGCTAGGAGTGAGCTCGGTTTAGCTCAGGCAAGTTGGATTGAGCTCGAATAAGCTAGATTTGAGCTAGACGGAGCTCGTGGAGCTAGAAACGAGCTGGGATCAGCTTGCCAACATGTCAATGCTCGGCTTGACAGACTTGTTCGATGAAGTTCGTGGGCGTGCTCGTATCAGTTTGTCCGTTAGAAAATATTTTCTCTCACACGACTTTCCTCGATCAAATGGGATAAAGGTTATCACACAAACTTTTTTGCATTTACTCACCAAATTTGACAATGAAAAGTGCGACAAACTCAAATTCAAATAACACGTATAAAATCCAATCCAAATATCATATGGCAAAAATTTTATTCGTTCATAACATGGATGCTTCATATTATTGCAGAATTTCGATATGCCATCAATATGAACAATTAAATAGAATGAAAATAGGGAATTATTAATCATGCAATTTAGCAAACAAAGGACATATTCGCTTGGTTTTTTTATTTGAACAACCTCACCTTGCCGTATTCGATTGAATGGACTTACAGAAGCAAGATGAACAATATGACCACCTTCCGTAAAGTCATCATCAACAACACTGATTTCTTCATCTTTCAAACAAAACAAAGGTATTGTTGACTTACCTTGATTATCTTGGAAGTTACATGATGAAAGTTTGATTTTACCTCATTTGCCCAAAACAAACCTTCGCTCTTTAGCAAGGTAATGTAATCGATATTTCAGACTCGAATAAACCTAAAAAGGTGAAAAATCAAAGAAGTAACTCGCGCTCTTCAAAATGTAATTTCCACAAAGATGGAAGATGTCAAGTTCACCATTGTTAATGTACTTAAAAGGACATGATGAGAATCTATTCACAAGTTGATTGCATGAATCGATTCTGGGATTAAAAACAAAATTTCCAAAATCAAAGGCTTGATTTTGACTTTGTAAACTAACCACAAGATTTATTTTCAAAAATAAAGATAAAATTCGCAATGGATGAAAAGGTACAACAAATTTATTTACAAGGGAATTAGGATGCTTACCTTCTCTTAGTAACAACTTAAAGTGGCTAACTCTAGGCTTAAACACTCGATTTTGATCACTTATCCCAAAATACAGCAAGAATTCCGTTTTCTCAAATAAATCACAAAAGTAGATCAAAGAAGGTTTAGGCAGACGAACATGCAAACATTCATACTTCACAAAACTCAATCGAATAGGCAGATCAAAACATAGAAATTTCGCACAAAAATTTAAAGTTTTCTTTTGAAGGCCAAAATCAAACGATTATTCATTGTATGCGAAAACTTTTGAACACATATGTCGAACAAAGAAATTGTGAACATGCAACTTTTCAAAAGTTCAAATCCATCACAGAACAATCGAATAGGCATGTTTAAGCAAAAAGGTTTAGCACATATATTCAAAGAGTTTAAGAATTCAAACACATCAAAATTTGTATGTGCAAAACTTTTGTTACACACCTCCACAATTTGTATAGGCGAAACCAACTCAACAGAAAGGTTAAACATGTCATAAGATAAACTTTTCGTGGTTCTTTTTGAAACAAGGTCATTAACATCAAGAGTTGAACAGTAACTAACCAAATCAAAATTTTGAGACCTTTCAGAAATTAAACCGTCGAAACCTTTATTAGCAGTTTTTAAATCAAATGATCGTGACTCGATAATCACAGAGTCCTTACCTAATACGATCGCGTCTCAAAGTGCATCAAGTTTGAGCAAGGATCCAATGGTGCTGCCCTAAGGACCAATCACGCGAGCTCGAGCTAAACAATTCAAAGAGGCAATTTCGGCCTTAATTTTTCAGTTGTGGGACGAGACTTTGGTTGGAGGAATAGAACGAGTTGGGACCAGTTCAATAAAGTTTCCTTGCAACATATTGCAAACTAATTTCAGCTCAATTTCAACTCTTTGAACCGTTCCAACTAAATTGAATTTTATTTTTTATTTTTTATTTTTATTTTATCAGCATTGCATTTAGTTGCATTTAAATCCTTACATTTAAGCATCTTAGTTTAATAATGAGTTGATGGTCATTAATTCAATTCATCTTAGTTTAATTAATTGAGTTTTTTATGAACTTGATTTAATAGATGCTTCTTTAAATAAACTAGTTACTAGGATAATTTAGTGATGCATGAGTTAAAGTTCATTTAATAATGCTTCTATTAATTAAACTAGTTGCTGGATTAAATGATGCATAAGTGTTAGTTCATTCATTTAAGTTAGTTGCTAATTTGTTTTAAGTTTTAATAAATGAATAAATGTGACGGTTACATGTGTTAATTGCAGGTGACTTTTTAGCTCCCATTTATTATTATTATTGGCTGTTAAGCATTCAATAAGGTGACTTTTGAAGAGATTTCGGTTACAAAGGAGAGGGCTGTTACAATAAGGCTTTATACATCATTAAGAGGTTGTTTTAATCAATTAATGAAGTTGGTGTCTTTTCAGTTGATCATGGAGACTTCAAAAGACTTTGCAAGCCATTTAATTGAAGAAGTAAATCATATTGAAGGCCAACAGCTGAATTTAATGGACAAAAAGAGTTACAAGGAGTTATTTTCACAAACCAATAAGCTTCCAAACGTTTTCTTCATAATGGTGGCTATTCATTTACACTTTTGGTTGTTTAAATTCAGCATTTACACAAGGAGGACTGTTCATGTGCCAAAAGATACTCATTCTAGGCTGATGACCATTTGGCTGTCCAAAGGAGAATTAAAAGGGCTGTTACGACCTTTTAAATGATCAAGCATTAAAACTAAATTTATTCAGCTCATTAGAGCTCATTATTAGCTTCATTAAAAGTGACCATTCAGTTAGCCTTCCTTTGGTCACTATAAATTCATGTAACCAACCTTTTTATGGAGACACTTTTTGGAATATTTTTGTTAATGATATACTGCCAAATTAGTGAGGCAAACTTTTCTCTGTTTTCGTTCAAAGATTTGTTGGCTACCTAGTGTTCCAGTTGTGTCATCCATTTTCTTTGTTGAAAACCAAACTTATCACTACTCGTAGTGTGGCGTTCAAACATACCGAGGTTCCTATCTTGCTAGATAGTGGGTCAAGGTCACCTTAACCATTCTTAAACTAAACTAAAGGGCTTATAAGCAATGGGTCATTACCAAATTGGTATTGGTTCTTGTTTGCACTTTTGGTTCAATCCATTTTCTTTTCTTACCATTTCAAACGAAAATAAATTCCTTCTTTCACATCTTACCCTTTTTCATACATATTCTTAAACCAACTACTAATTTGTCAAACAACTTCATTCCATACCAATTTCACTAAACTAAATTGTCAATTACTTCTCGTAGACGATCGGGCATTTTTTTTCATATGACTCGACTCACCCTGAGGCGGATCGTATCATTACCTCTCTTACTTTTGGACAAAAGTGGGCGGTTGGCTTTCTCGTTCTTACCTGTCTTGTATGACCAAAATCGCTACTCGTTGGGAAGGTATTGAAGTTGGAATTGGTCACACAGATTTTCAAAAACCCGGGAAAAGATATCACAAGAAGAACTAACAAGTGGGTTAGTGGAAACAATCCTCGCTTGCTCACTAACATCTTTTTCACTCGAATCTTTTTCTTCAAGATCACTTGCTTCTTCCACTCTTTCTTTTATCTCAATCTCTTTTTCAAATCTTTCCTTTTGTAAACATTCTTTTCCTTTTTCAAAGTCTTTTTTGATTTTGTTTTCTTGTTCACTTTCTTTTCTTTGTTTTTCTTTCTTTTCTTTTTCTTTTTCGATTTCATTCAAGATCCTCTCATAATCTTTTCTTGCCTCTCTTTTCTTTTGATCTCTTTTTTTCATCTTTTTCTTTTCTTGTTTTCTTTCTACAAGAGGTTATAAAAGATTCAGGGGAATAATCATTTTGTTCAAAAGAAGAAAAATCATTTACATATGATTCACGAATAATCCTTCGTGAAGATCTCTCCGTGGATGTTTTCTTTAGAGTTCTTGAAGAGGTGTATCTTTCATCTTGCACGTCTTCTCGGAAGGATTCAAAATCAAAATTGGCTTTTCTTCTTTTTAAATTCCTTGATGAAAAGGAATCTCGATCGTAATCTCTTCTCGAGTAGTCGTTGGATGTGTATCTCCGTGATGCTCTCGAATCCGCTTTTTGACTTGATAACATTCATTCCCATTGGTCTCTTTTCTCCACACGGTCTAATCACTCGTGCAATTTGTCAAACTTACTCTTCACCATTCTTCGCATTTCTTGCACCAAATATTGATAATCTGATTCGGTAAAATAGAAATAAAGTCCTCAATATAAAACCCTCACGAGTTCACTCAGAAAGAAAGAAGGAAAGTGACACTCACGCTCGTGTTTACACTCTTTATAGGCTTTTTCTTCACTCGAATAATCTCACATGCTCGTGCCTTTTACCTCTCAAACTTTTCTCTCACAACTTCATAGTCAGACTTGCCAAGACCTTATCGTAGGCTTAGGGGTCGGTTACAAATGGTTTAACAAATGATAAAGATGAGGGGGTTAAGGGTAGGCTGAAAAAAATAATTGGAAAGGTTTCGAGTGTGGCGATAGAGTAGGAAGTGAATGGTAGAAAATCAAACATACCTGATCGGGAATACAAAAAAAAATCAACAAAGACCATAAACTTTCACACACTCTCTTTTTTTTTGATAACTTTGAATATGTTTTTTAACACTTTTTTTCTTCGATTTTTTTAACTTCGATTTTTTAACACTTTTTTTCTTTTTTTTATACTTCTCCTTTTTTTTCAATTACAAAAATGTTAAATACAATGCTTTTGTTACAATTTTTTTGAATTTTTTATTTTTACTTTACGAACCTACTCCCAATGATGGTGCAAACGTCGGTACTTCCCGTTTTACAAGCTCTGATATCAAATGATACGATCTGTCTCAGGGATGAGTCGAGTCGTATGTCAAATACCCGATCGTCTACGAAGAAGTATCGTTTGGTTTGTTCAAAAGGATGTCTTTTTTAAGTAAATAATGTGGAAGCTATTTAAGGGGTTCAAAGGTAGGGTTGAAAATATGAATATTAAAGGAAGAATGGAAACAAGGAACTCAAAAGCAAGCACGAACCAATACTAAAGAGTATTAACCCAATTGCTTATAGGCTTTTAAGGTGATTAAATGAAAGAAGGTAAAACTCGACCCACTACTTAGCAAAGTAGGAACCTTGGTATAGTTTTGAACGCCACACTATAAATAGTGATAAGTTCAGGATAAAAGAAAAACAAGTTGACGCCACTAGGCTTCCTAGATAAGCCAACAAGTCTTCAACGAAATTAGGGAGAAAAGTATCTCACCAAATAGATTCATTAACAAGAAAAAATAATAAAAGTTCAACAACCTTTACAAATAAAAGTAAACGACTATTTATAGCCTAGTTCTTGGGGTAGCTGAATGGACATAAAACAATGCTTAAAGACTAAGTAAAATTCGGCTAGAAAATCCTAGAATAAACTAGAAGACAATCATTAAGTGACTAAGTCTAAATTCAACTACTTGGAATGCCAATGGGCATGCTTTGTGGAGAAGCAATTCGGCTGAATGAATGTGAAGCATGGAAGCTTAATAGCCATGTCTAGATTCGGCTAAGGAGAGGATGAATGGAAGCCTTCATGCATGCTTTTTGGCCGAATGGTCACTTAGAAAATATCAACCAACATATGTCCATTGGTCTCCACGAAAAGGCATATGGGAAGAAGGAAAATTCAGCAACTCATTTAAGTCGTCCATGCATGGTAAACACTTTAAAAGATGTTGTCCATGGACATGTCTTGGCCATGCACAAAACTCCCATTTAAATGCTGCATATTAAATTCGTTTCTTGCCATGAACCTACAACAAATTAATGCATCAAGTAAATAGCAACTAATTCGGCCATGCATGCTTGCCAGAAACAGCCTCTTTAATGGATGCCCCTTTCATGATAGACAAGTCCTTAAATTCGTCCCATGCTTGCTCCAACACCTCTTTAATTCTGTCAGCCATCATGCACCATAAATTCGGCTGGACAAAGTAGCAACATGCATTAAATTCGATCAAGACATTAAACCAGCAGCTCATTAAATTCATCCCAAGCTCCAACACTCATTGAATTCGGCTTCTTTAATGCTGATTCATTCATGTGCCTAAAACCAATTTAATGAAGTAAATTAATTCATGTTAAACACATTAAATTTGGCACATTAAACCTGCAGCAAAGTTGAGACAATTTAAATTCATGGTTTTAATCTCAAAACACATTAATAACATGTCTAAACAAGGACATATTTATGACCCACATTTTAATGCTAGGACAACCATTAAATTCGGTTTAGACAAATAAATAGCAGCAACTAATTAATTTATCTTAAACTTGACATATTAAATTCATGTCCTAAACTAAGACACATTACAAACTTTATTTAATTATGTATTGATTTGACAAATTAAAATGAGCTAACTATTTTAAGCTAACTAAATAAACTAACTTATTATTTCAGCAAATTAAAATGCAAGAAATTAAATAATTTCGAATCGAGCTCAATGAGCTTGCGTCAAAACAAAATTAAATCGGTAACAAGCTAAATTGAGCTGAACGAAGCTCGGGGAGCTGGAAACGAGCTAGGATCAGCTTGCCAATAGTGCAATGCTCGGCTTGGTAAGCTTGACCAAAGTAGTTCGCGAGGCGGGTTCATATCACCTGGTATTCGTTTCGGAGTTGTGTTTCGATTATTTTGAAACCTTGCGTTTACCTCATCGACCTCTGAAATTTGTTCCTCAGGGTCTATGACAACAAAATTATATCATTAATTTACTATATTACACTTTTCAAGTTTAATTTCTACCCCCGGTCCAAATGACCATTTTGCCCCTAACCTTTGACATTTTTACGATTTAATCCCTAGGCTCGTATAATGAAACACATGCAATTTCTATCTTACCCAAGCCTATCCGAACACTTTTCCCTCATATGGCAGCCCACATTTTCCATTATTTTCTCATTTCTACCACGCATTTTAAAACTTTTGCAAAGAGGTCCCTTTAGGGGTTTTTCATGAAAATCACTTAGGAGAAGATGTTTATCACACCTTCAACTTTCATATCCCTCCATAATCCACCAAAATACAAGCAACTCATGCATGGGTAAATTTTTAAACATGAACCCTAGCATGAAATATGGGTAGAAATGGAAAGATCAAGCTACCAAGATTTCAAAAATAAAAAGAACATTAAAAACGAGGCTTGGGAGCACTTACTATTGAGCTTGGAAAGCTTGGAAACCCTAGCTATGAAGACTCTTCAAATTTCGGTAGCCATGGAAAAGAAATGGCTGATTTTGGCTTATTTTTCCCATTTTATTTCATTAAAATGCCAAATGACCAAAATGCCCTTAAGTCCTTTCTTTGAAATTTCATTCATGCAAGCCCATTTTTGTCTAAAAACTTAGAAATTGGGCAATTTGCTATTTAAGACCTTCTAATTTATAATCTAAAGTAATTTCATACAAATTGCTTCTAGAATCCAAGTTTTGCAATTTATTCAATTTAGTCCCTGATTCCCAATTGGACACCTTACTTAAAGAATTTCTTCATGAAATCTTAACACAAGAATATTCTCATATTCTAGATCTCATAATAATCATAAATTAAATATTTTGATGTCAGATTTGTGGTCCCGAAACCACTATTCTGACTAGGCCCTATTTCGGGATGTTACATTTCTCCCCCCTTAGGGACTTTTGCCCCCGAAAGTCTTACCAGTAAACAGGTTCAGATATTGGTTTCTCATGGTTTCTTTTGGTTCTCATGTAGCTTCTTCCACACCATGTCGGTGCCATAGAACCCTTACTAAAGTCACACTTTTATTTCTCAACTGTTTAACCTCTCGGGCCAAAATCTTGACTGGTTTCTCTCTGTAAGTCATGTCTGGTCTAATCTCAATCTCCTCTAGTGAAATCATATGAGAGGGGTCTGATCGATATTGTCTTAACATGGATACATGGAACACACCGTGAATATTTTCCAATTCGGGTGGCAATGCTAGGCGATAGGCTAATGGTCCAATCCTTTCAGTGATCTCGTAAGGTCCGATAAATCACGGACTCAGTTTACCTTTCCGACCAAATCTCAACACCTTTTTCCATGAAGACACCTTCAAGAATACTCTGTCCCCAATATGGAATTCAATCTCTTTTCTTTTCAGATCAGCATAAGACTTTTGCCTATCCAATGCTGCTTTTAAATAATCTTGTATTACTTTAACTTTTTCTTCAGTTTCCCTAATTAGATCCACTCCATGAATCTGATTTTCCTTAAGTTCTGTCCAGTATAATGGAGTTTGACACTTCCTGATATGATCCGGCTCGGGTAGACGAGTCGAATTCACGTAGTTGCCCGATCGTAGTTCGAGAGAGTCGTTCGTACCTCAGATTTTTGTAATAGAAATAAAATAATGGAATAGATTAAGCGGAAGGTTCTAGATGGATAAATTTAGTAATAGGTTCGGTTATGTGTAGCAAAGATGGGTGATGAATAATGGTTCGGTTTGGTTAACAAGGAAGAAAGTTGAAAGATGGGGGATGGAAAAACGAACTCAACGTCAGGAATGATTCAACACTAAAAAGTGTCACCCCGATTCCTATATTGTTAAGGTGAAAAGATGGATAGAAGGATAGGTGAACGCCACACCAAGATTGGTGATAAGTTCAAAACAAGTCGGTTGACGCCACTAGCACAAGCTAGATAAGTCTTCGAAACTTGTACAAGATATGAGAGGAAGCAACCTCACAAGAACAAAGTTCATTAACAAATTTGGCAAAAAAGTCCTTTACAAATGAAATCAACAAACTATTTATACTAGTTTCTTAGGGTAACTGAATAGACAATTCATGAACTTAACTATTAAGCAATGAACCTAATTTAAGACATGAATATTCTAGAAAAATGACCATTGATGTCCTTTGTCCATGTTCGGCCGAATGGGGAGGTGAGTGGGCAGCTTCATGTATGAGCAAGCTTTGGAAGCCAAGGGAATGGTCTAGGTTCGGCCATGGGATGCATGAAACTCCCAAAGGGTGTCTCTTGGCTGAATAGGTGCTTAGGAAACTCCAAGGGTCCTCCCACATGCATTGGTTGTACATGGAACTTGGAAGGGGGCTTGAACCTAGCCGTACATGCACTTGCATTAATGACCCTCCATTCATGCATGTGTGCCGTCCAAGGGAGATGCACCCTTTAATATGCATTAACCTTCCATGTACATGAATGTATGTCCTCCAAACATTGAACCGAACCATTCAATGTGTGCCCTTAAGTCCTTTCTTTGAAATTTCATCCATGCAAGCCCATTTTTGTCCAAAAACTTAGAAATTGGGCAAATTGCTCTTTACGGCCTTCTAATTTATAATCTAAAGCAATTTCATACAAATTGCTTCTAGAATCCAAGTTTTGCAATTTATTCTATTTAGTCCCTGATTCCCAATTAGACACCTTACTCAAAGAATTTCTTCATGAAATCTTAACACAAGCATATTCTCATATTCTAGACCTCATAATAATCATAAAATAAATATTTTGATGTCGAATTTGTGGTCCTAAAACCACTGTTTCGACTAGGCCCTATTTCGGATGTTACAATATTGTACAAGTTGACTTAGCTTGTTTCAATTGCAAAGGGCTCATGGCATCTTGAAGCTAGCTCAAGGAGCTTGGTTTCATTTTTATTTAATTTTGTGCATTAAAGTTGCTGGAATAAATTTATTAAGTTATTAAAATATTTAAGATTAAATAAATGTGTCAAAATCTGGACATAATAAATTAAAGTATTAATTGTGTCTTAGTTCATGCATCAATTTAATTTGTCTTAGTTGCTGCATATTTTAGTTGTCTTAGTTCAGCCAAATTAAAGATGTCCTAAACTAATTAAATTGTCTCATTTAATTTGTCTAGGAACATGCATGGGACGGCATGAATTTGGGTAGCTCATAAGTGCTCATTATTCAGCACCTCTTCGTGGACACTAAGGACCAAGGGAGCTGATGTTTCCTCTTTTCAAGGCTGGCCGTCCAGCTCTCCAAAGCAGCATCTTGGAGCTTTCACATTGCTGCAACAACTTTTCACATGGAATGGCCATTCATTTTCGTGCATTCACACCAAAGGACCACTCAAATTCGGGTTTCACACTTGCATGGCCATTGGAGTACCCAAAAATGCTCATTAAAGTCAAGACCTTTCAGTTCATCCAAGCAGCACATTAAAGAAGCATCCAAGCAGCCTTAAATCACCTTGGCTGAATCTGCACATGTTATTCAGCCCATTAAATTGTTCCAATTATTTTTAGCTGATTGAGATCTCCCAAGATTGTCCATTGACGTTCCCAAGTCCAAGGAAGCTTCATGGAAAGCGTTAGGAAGCTTCAAGGAAGTTTCCACATCCTTAAGTGTTAAGTTGCTGTCCATTTAAGTCCTCTAAGTGTCTATTCGGCTAGCTCCTATTTTAGACTATAAATATGTAGTTCATTTTACTTGAAAAGGAAAATGAACAAATTTATGAACTTTGTTTATTTTGTGAGATTGTTTTCAATTCTCATTATTCTCCAAAGACTTGTCTGACTTATCAAGAAACCCTTGTGATGTGATCCGGTTTGGGTGACTGAGTTGAATTCACGTAGTTGCCTGATCGTAGATGAGAAGAGTCATTCGCATTTTGGTCTTGGTAGAAGAAGTTGGATGGATAGGCTTGATAGAAGCGAATGGGGTTCAAGAGGAGCAAGATGGTGATGATAGGTTCGGCTAAGGATAACAAAGATGGATGTTAAAAGAGGTGGTTCAATTTTTGGAGATAACAAAGAAGAAATAATAAAAAGGTGGAAATGGATTAATGAACTTAACGTCAGGAGCAATTCAACACTAGAAAGTGTCACCCCGGTTCCTATATTGTTAAGGTGGATAAATGGAATAGAAGGATAGGTGAACACCACACCAAAAATGGTGATAAGTTCAAACAATATTGGTAGACGCCACTAGCACAACTAGATAAGTCTTTCGAAACTTGTACGAGATATGAGAGGAAGCAACCTCACAGAAATAGAGTTTCATTAACAAATTGGAAAAAAGTCCTTTTACAAAGAAATGAGTAAACTATTTATAGTCTAGCATGTAGTAGCTGAATGGACAAATTGACTAACTTAGAAGCTAAGCAAGTCAGCTAGGAAGCAACTAAAATAATCTAGAACAAGTTATTTAATTTGTTGAGGCTAGATTCTACTGATGGGAACTTCATTGGGCAGCTTCATGAGTAAGCAAAATGTCTTGGATGAATGTGAAGACTTGAGAGCTCATTGGACTTGCCTAGATTCGGCCATCGAATGAATGGAGCTTTCAAGAAGTGTCTTTTGGCTGAATAGGTGCTTAGGATCACCAAAAGTTCATCCACATACATTTGGTCGTGGATGGAACTAGAAAGGAGCTTGAATCTGGCCGTACATGAACATGCAATAGATGCCCTTCATACATGCATGTGTGCCGTCCAAAGGAGAAGTATCTTCATTAATCCAAATGCGTGTAATTTACCATCAATGTACATGAACATAGTTCCCTCCAAGCATTGAACTAAGTCGTGCATGAATCTTCTCATTCATTGAACAAGCCCGGTACATGCACCTAGCCTTTAATGTATCTCCATATTCAAATGAACCTACAAAGACATGGACACATTTAATTATATCATTTAAACATAATTGAACAGCAACTAACCAACCTAAATAACAACCGACTAATTTCGGGCACATTAAATTAAAATTAACTAGCTTATTAATTTCGGCTAGCTCAAATAGACACACAAACTATCAATGAACTGATTTGAGCTAGGGAATTCAGCATGAGCTGTAGCAAATTGAATTAAACTAAAGTTAAAACTTAGTTTATTGGAATGGAAATAGAAATGAGCTGGAAAGAAGCTAAATCAAGCTCAAACGAGCTGAAGCAAGTCAAGTGAGCTGATTGGAGCTAAATTGAGCTCGGGTAGCTAGAGGAGAGCTGAAGTTAGTTTGCAAAAGAGTGTAATGAGTCTTCAAAGAGTTGTCCACAGCTTCTCCAATGTCAAGGGGCTTTGTTGATGCGAATCCAGTAGCATCATGTTTCGACACAACTTGCCGACCTCAAAATTGGCCTAAACTTGAAGGGCCCAACTGCAAGATGAAACATCTCATAGGCCTGATTGATTATTGGGCCAATGTTTTAAGGATTTTTTTAATTTAATGTAGTTTTATTTAAATTAATAAGTTTGCACATTTTTAATTTTAGACTTGCACTTTGTGTGTTCTGCATTTAATAAAGTTATGCATTATGTAACTTCTATGCTAGTTAAGTATGCATCATAAATAATGACATGCATTATGTAACTACCATGTTAGTTTAAGTCTGCATCATTAAATTTTTGCATTAAGTACCCATTTGTTCATTTAGTTTGCATTTCAAACCATGCATTTAAGCATCTTAGTTTAATAAATGAGTTGCTGGACATTTATTCAACTCATTTTAGTTTAATAAATTGAGTTTTTATGAACTTAATCTAATAGTTGTTTCTTTAAATAATCTAGCTACTAGGATAATTTATTGATGCATGAGTTAAAGTTCATTTAATAATGCTTCTCTTAATTAAACTAGTTGTTGGAATAAATGTTGCATAAGTGATAGTTCATTTATTTAAGTTAGTTGTTAATTTGTTTAAAGCTTAATAATTGAATAAATGTGACGGTTACATGTGTTAATTACAGGTGACTTTTCAGCTCACATCCATTACATTTAAAGGCTGTTATGCATTCAATAAGGTGACTTTTCAAGAGATTTCGGTTACAAAAGAGGGGGCTATTACAAAGAGGCTTTATATATCATTAAGAAGTTGTTTTTATCAATTAAAGAAGAGCATTATTCTTCTTTAAATTGGGCAGCAACTTTGTTTCATCTTCTATAACCGTTTGCTTCATGAGTAATCACTACATGCATTCAATTCTCCATCAAAGTGGTGTCTTTTCAGTTGGTCATGGAGATTTCAAAAGACTTTGAGAGCAACTTAATTGAAGAAGTAAATCACATTGAAGGTTGGAGTTACTTGGATTAGAATTTCAAAAGTTGTGACTTTTCATTAGAGCTCTTTATTAGCTTCATTAAAAGTGACCATTCAGCTAGTCTTTTCTAAGACTATAAATATATGTAATCAGCTTATTGAAGGCAGAAACTTTTGGACATTTGTATGCTGCCAAATTTGTGAGGCAAACTTTTCTCTATTTTCGTTCAACGATTTGTTAGCTACCTAGTGTTCTAGTTGTGTCATCCGTTTTCTTTATCGAAAATTGAACTTATCACTACTCGTGGTGTGGCGTTCACCTTTAATACAAAGGTTCCTACTTCTCTAAGTATTTGGGTCAATACTCTTTAGTATTAGTTCTTACTTGCTTTTGAGTTCGCTTCACTCCATTCCATCACTATCCTTTATTTTATTGTTAGCCAAATTTTCCATTCCTTTCTTGAACCTAAAATCCATTTCATTCCTATTCCATATGTCTTTCTGCCATATTTTCTTTAATCAATTTATGTATAAAATTCATATCCATAAACTTATCTTAGAAACCCTTTTCAATAGCTTCCGCATCCACTAACTTAAAAGTATCATCTCTAAACAAGAACGAAACCTTCTCATAGACGATCGGGCAAACTCATATACGACTCGACTCACCCCGAGGTGGATCGTATCATTTGTTTCATCCCAAATTTGAATCAACAAAGCTGTTAAAGCTTCTTGAAGTCACTTGGTACGTGCTCGAGTCATGGGGTCTTTTGGAAGCTCGATAGAATCTTGATTTGCACTTGTGGGAGTCCCAGTCGTGCATACATCATTCCCCCTGTCTTCAAAGCAACTTGTCCTCAAGTCGAGTCACTGATTTATTTTAAAACAAGGATGCCTACTTATTCATTCTTGGAAAAATGTGATTAATTGTCGCTTCATACCTTGCTGCAGAGATGTCACAGAACTTGCAACCAAATGAGAATCATTATACAACACGAACTTATTCAAACAGTCACAAAAGTACATTATCTTGCATTTTAAACAATTACAATAAGACAGCACCAATATCCAATCCTTGCTATCAAATGAACATGTTCTAGTGCAACACAGCAAATTAACGAACAATGGTGCTCAAAACATAACGTTCTTAGTTAGCTTGGGTATCTCAAATTGTATTCGTAAAGCATGATGACTACAACAGGAATTCGTACAACAGTTCAAAGATTGCAAATGTCCATCATAAACAAATAATGGAAAAGATAGATTGAATTCATGGTTTTGTTTACTTAAACAATGCAATTTGGACAGCAAATATTCATCAAACTCAACAATATCACATGTACCAAGAATCATTTGTTCATCAACCAAAACACTTATATCTTCATCGGCAATGCTTTCTTCATCATTCGAATTGGACAAAGATGTATTAGAGATTCCAGAATCCTTACCTTGAGTAGGGAAACAAGAATTAGTTTTACCTTTTCCAATCATCACAAACCTTCTCTCTTCGGGAATGTATTGTAACCGAAACGTAGGATTTGAGTCAACCTGAAAAGAAGTAGAAACAAGAAAACTTCGGTTAATCAAAACTCTTTTCTCCCCCTCACTCATTTTTCTTTGAATTTCCTATTCTCTCATTTTGATCTTATTTTTATCACAACTCTCTTTCTTTTCTCTCTCATTTTCTTCTTTTTCATTTTCACTTTCTTTTCCCACTCTCATATGCTCCAAAGATTGTTTCACTTTTTGTTGATCCTCCAAAACTTGTGTAGGTGTTAAGGGTGCCAAAGTGAAGTTTCAGCCATGAAACTTGAAAGAATGTTGATTTGTGAATCTGTCATGCTTGACTCTTCAGTCAAATTGCCATGGTCTTCCAAGTAGTATATGGCCCGCATGCATGAGCACCACATCACAAAGAACTTCGACTTGATATTTTCCAATTGAAAATGGAACAAGGACTTGCTTGGTTACCTTTAACTCAACTCCGTCATTGAGCCATTGTAGCTTGTAAGGGCTCAGATGCACACTTGTCAGCAAATCAAGCTTTTCAACCAGGAGGGTACTTACAACATTTGCACAACTTCCTCCATCAATCACTAAACTACATACCTTTTCTCAGATGAGACAATGGGTATGAAAAAGGTTTTCTCGTTGCGGATCAATTTTGGCAATTTGTGCACTTAAGCTCCGTTTAACAACAAGCATCTCGCCTTTGACTGTGTACTCCGACTCTTCCTCGGCATCAGAAGGACTTTCAGCATCATTTTCAATTCTTTCTTCTTCTTCCTCCTCTGATTTAATATCGCCATTGGGTCAAATCACCATTGCACTCTGATTCGGACATTGGCTCACAATGTGCCATCTACCGAGACACTTAAAACATTTAATGTCCCTCGATCAGTTTTGGGAACCTTCGACAGCCTTACCTTTGCTATTTTCAATCATGGGCTTAGTGGTTTTAGTGGGTGCCATAGGTTCCTTCGTTTGGCTCACCAAAGCACCTTTGCTTGTGCCTTGGTTCCACTTTGACACATTGGTAGTCGAATAACCTCGGGCAGCACCTTTCTTCTTGAGTTGCTTCTCGACCTTGATGGCCATGTGGACCATGTCAACTACATCCACATAATGTTGCAACTCCACGATGTTGGCTAAATCGCGATTGAACCCAGACAAAAATCTAGCCATAGTCGCCTCTCGATCCTCCTCCACGTCTGCACGGATCATGATACGAGCACGCCCCGCGAACTTCATCGAATAAGTCTGTCAAGCCGAGCATTGACATGTTGGCAAGCTGATCCCAGCTCGTTTCCAGCTCCACGAGCTCCGTCCAGCTCAAATCTAGCTTTTTCGAGCCTAATCCAACTTGCCTGAGCTAAACCGAGCTCACTCCTAGCTCATATTCAGCTCACGAGCTAAACCTTAGCTCAACTTTAGCTTAGGAGTTTAGCCTCAGCTCAACTTTAGCTCACGAGCTAAAGCTTAGCTCATTTTAGTTTAAACTCGGTTTTGTCTTTAATACATTAAATAAAAATTTGCACATATTCATTTAAGCATTAAACTTGTCTTATATTAATATTTGTTATTAATATGTCATTGTCATTATATAAATTGATTATGTTCACATAGCCGAATTAATGCGTGACATTAATGTGTTCACATCATGTCGAATTTATGAGTGTTCATGAGATGTCTTAATGACTTGTTTATTTCATGTAGGTACATCCCTTTGGACGGTACAATATATGGATGAAGAAACATCTCTTTTGGGCATTCCACACTCATGAATGAAGAAGTATTAAATGCTGGTGCATGTACGGCTAGATGCAATGTTTCTACAAATTCATGCATGTGTCGAATGCATGTATGGACATTAAAGGCTGGTCCATGAATGAATCAAATGCATGGGATGATAGAATGCATGAATGGCTTAAGTGCATGTATGGTGGCTGTCTCCTAACTTTCCAAGGCATTTATTCGGCCAAGAAGTAGCTACCAACTAATTCTATGTTGACCATAGAGCTCCTTGAACATGTTCACACTTTGAATTGACCTATAGGCTACTACACATGCATGGATGGGTTCAAGAACGTCCAAGGGAAGGAATTAACTCAATAATTCAACACATTGATTGAATTAAGTGCATGCACAAAGGGAGAAACGAATTTACTAGGTTCATGCTGCCATTTATGAACCTACATGCCATTAAAGTGTTTAATTATGAAGATACATGTTCCATACAAGTGCATGAACGTCCCAAGGAGATGAATGCAACCTTTGGTGCACATACAAGTCACTTGAAGCCTTTCTTTATGACTAAGCATTCATGCACAAACCAAGGGGGAAGAAAGTGTCCATTCAGCTAGTGCATGAATCTACCGAATTTATGAACTATTTTAATACATTAGTGTGAACGTTTTTATTATTGTATGAACACCTAGATGCCGAATTTGAACGGTCATCTATGTTCCTATAAATATTTGTTTTCTTTCATTTGTAAGGGACTTTTGCCAAATTTATTAATGAACATTGTTCTTGTGAGGTTGCTTCCTCTCATATCTCGTACAAGTTTCGAACGACTTATCTGGCTTGTGCTAGTGGCGTCAATCGTCTTGTTTTGAACTTATCACCAATCTTGATCTGGCGTTCACCTATCCTTCTATCCATATTTTTCACCTTAACAATATAGGAATCGGGGTGACACTTCTTAGTGTTGAATCATTCCTGACATTGAGTTCGTTTTCCATTTCCATCTTTTAAATCTTTTTTTCTTGTTAACCCAAACCGAGCCTTCTATCCTTTATCCATCTTTGCTACCCTTAACCGAACCTATACTAAACTTACCCTTCTTGAAACCTTCCGCTATCCTATTCTAATTCTTTTACTACTATTACAAAAATTTGAGGCACGAACGACTCTCTCGAACTACGATAGGGCAACTACGTGAATTTGACTCATCTACCCGGGCTGGATCACATCATTTGGTATCAGAGCTTGTAAATTGAGAGGTGCCGACGTTCGTATCAAGACCGAAATAGGTTCGTAGTAAAAAAATTGAAAAAAAATTAAGTTGTGTTTTTGTTTTTATCATTTTAAAAGTGATATATTGAAAGTTGTAAAAAAAAGATACGAAATTATAAAAATTAAAAAAAACAACAAAAAAAAGAAGAGAAGTGAACAAGTTCTTTCTATTGTTTATATTTTGTTCCGATCAACAAGTGTTCTTTCATCTACTTTAACCCCCCATTTCCAAAACGCCACACTACACCAAAGAAAAATTTTCTTTTAGCTTACCCATAACATATACATCTTATCCCTTGTAACTGAATTTGAAGCCAACCCCAAAGCACCAAGACGAGTCAAAAAAACAAACTACGAGGTTACGAGAGTAAGTGTGAGTGGAAAAAGGTTAGAGTGCATGATGTGAGCACACCCGGGGCATCCTCGAATGCTCACCAAGAATCCATTGAGCTGCCAAAAGGCCCCATGACTCGAGCTCAAACCAAGCAACTTCAAGATGCTATATCGGCCTTTGTGATGCGCATTTGTGATGATAACCAGCTCCATGACGTTGGAGGAGCTAAGGACAACTCCTTGAAGACTCCATGCACTATTTTGCAAACTGATCTCAGCTCCTCTCCAGCTCCTCTATCCGCCATTCAGCTCACATCAGCTCACTTGAGCTCGTTTTAGCTCGTTTGAGCTCGAACTGTAATGCCCCCATGCCCGAAACCGTCGCCGGAGTCGAGTATGAGGTGTTACTAAGCTTAATTTAACATTTTTAAAACTTTGGATTATTTGTTTCTACATTCACAGCTTTCAAGCTACTTGCATCACAGTCACAAGAAAAATCATATCTCGAGTTACGAAACTCAAAATTGAGATCCGTAAATTTTCCCTGAATCTAGACTCATATACCTATTTTCCCAAAATGCCCTTAATACCTTTCTTTGAAAAATTTCATGTACAAGCCCATTTTTGTCCAAAATTTTAGAAATTGGTCAAATTGCTATTTAAGACCTCCTAATTAATATTTCAAAGCAATTTCATACTAAAAACTTCTAAAATGCAAGTTTTGCAACTTATTCGATTTAGTACCTAACTTCAAATTAAGCATTTTATGCATAGAATTTCTTCACAAAATTTTCACACAATCATGCAATCATATCATAAACCTCAAAATAATTATAAAATAATTATTTCTATCTCGGATTTGTGGTCACGAAACCACTATTCCGATTAGGCCCTAATTCGGGATATTACACGAACTTAGCTCGATTCAGCTCATTCCTTTTTCATTTCAATAAATTAAGTTTTAATCTAGCTTATAACTAAGTTTGTTACAGCTCATGCCAAATTCCCTAGCTCAATTTAGCTCACTAAGTGTTTTTGACTATTTGAGCTAGCCGAATTTATTATAAGTTGACTTATAATTATTGTGTTCAAATTTAGTTATTGTTATTAAGTTATTTTAATTTATAATTATATGAATAGTTGTGTGTTATTTAATTTTGTTATTTAATGTTGTAGGTTAGCCGAATTTGGAAGATTCATGTATGGACTTTAATGCAAGGTGCATGCATAGGAAGGTTCAATGGACGGCAATCAAGAGGTACATGCATGTTCATGATGGACATTCATGTATTTGAAGATTCATGGATCAAATTAATGATGGAACATGCATTGGACGGTTCATGCATTGATCATGTGTTCACACATTGTGTTCACACCATGATGACCCTTCGGTTGGACGTTCACACCCAAGTGTCTGCTCAAGCTCCTTGTTCACACCAAGTTTGACTCTTCATGAAGCCTTATTTAATTAAGCCACTCATGGTGAAACAACATGAATTCAAGGCTCCATTTAAGGTGTTAGCCGAATCTAGCCATGCAAGTATGAAGATCATTCATCCAAGTACATCAATGCATGTTCATGAAGCTGCCCACTCACTTCCCATTCGGCCGAACATGGACAAGGACACCATTGGTCATTTTTCTAGAATGTTCATGTCTTAAATTAAGTTCATTGCTTAATCGTTAAGTTCATGAATAGTCTATTCGGCTAGCATAAGAAACTAGTATAAATAGTTTGTTGATTTCATTTGTAAGGGACTTTTGCCAAATTTGTTAATGAACATTTGTTCTTGTGAGGTTGCTTCCTCTCATATCTCGTACAAGTTTCGAACGACTTATCTGGTTTGTGCTAGTGGCGTCAATCGTCTTGTTTGAACTTATCACCAATCTTGGTGTGGTGTTCACCTATCCTTCTATCCAATTTTTTTCACCTTAACAATATAAGAATCGGGGTGACACTTCTTAGTGTTGAATCATTCCTGACGTTGAGTTCGTTTTTCCATCCCCTATCTTTTAACTTTCTTTCTTGTTAACCAAACCGAACCATTTATCTATCACCCATCTTTATTACACATATCCAAACCTATTACTAAACTTATCCTTCTAAAAACCTTCCGCTTATTCTATTCCATTATTTTATTTTCATTATTAAAATCTGAGACACGAACGACTCTCTCGAACTACGATTGGGCAACTACGTGAATTCGACTCATCCACCCGAGTCGAATCACATCATTTGGTATCAGAGCTTATAAATCGAGAGGCGCCGATGTTCGTATCAAGATCGAACTAGGTTCGTAGAAAAAAATATTCGAAATTTTTTTTGTATTTTCGTTTTTTATCATTGTAAAGTGCTATATTGAAAGTTGTAAAAAAAAAGAGATACGAAATTAAAAAAAAAGTGAAGTGATCAAGTTCTTCTTTTGTTTATATTTTGATCTGATCGACAAAGTGTTCTTTTCATCAACTTTGCACCCCATTTCCAAATGCCACACTACACCAAAGAAAAAAATTTTCTTTTAGCCTACCCGTAAACCTATACATTTTATCCCTTGTAACCATTTTGAAGCCGACCCCAAAGCACCATAGACGAGTCAAAAGAAACAAAATACAAGGTTACGAGAGTAAGCTTGAGTGGTAAAAGGCTAGAGTGTGAGAGAACATTTGAGAGTTTAAAAAAGCCTAAAAAAATGAGTGCAAACACGAGTGGAGTGTTCATCCATTATTTTCTTTCCAAGTGAAATAGTGAGGTTTGTGGTGAGGATTTAATCATTTGGTTCTATTTTAATCATTTTTTTCTAAATCATGTTGCAAGAAGAATTTTCAGAATTTGAATTTCAGTATTTGTGAAAGAGATGGACTGCATGCTCGACCGAAGAATTGAGCCAATCCAAGAAAAACTAGATCATCGAGCCAGAACCCAACGAGAGCAAATTAGTCCAAGTGAAAGGGCAGGAATGAGAGTGCCAAGGAGACGAACATCCAATGAATGTTTGAGAAGAGATTCTTATCGTGAATCCTATTCCTCGAGGAATCCAAGACAAAAAGTAGCAAACTTTGGGTCTGAGATCTCAAGATGACGAACAAGAAAGTATAAGTTATTCGACATATGCCTCAAAGAAATCATTTGCAAAGGAGTCCTTACGAAGGAGTGAACGGGAATCCTATGTAAATCATTCCATTCATACCCAACAAAACTCATCTCATTTTGATTCTTTTGTTTTATCTTCATTTTGTAGAGAAAGGAAGCAAGAAAAAGAAATAAAAAGAAGAGAGAGACAAGAAAATATTATAAGAGAAAATGAGAGAATTTTGAATGAAACCGAGAAAAGAAAAAAAGAAACAAAAGAAAATGAGTGTGAAAGAAAACAAAATGAGAGGAAAAAGAAAAATGAAATTGAAAAAGAAAGTGAAAAAGAAAAAGAGATCGAGAGTGAGAAAAAAGATGAAAAAGAAATTGAAACAAAAGAAACGAGTGATTCAGAAGAAAAAGAATCGAGTGGGAAAACAAGTGAGTAAGTGAGGATTATTTCTACTAACCCACATGTTCGATCTTTTTGTGATTTAACTTTTCAGGTTCTTAGAAGTTTGTGTGACCCATTCCATCTACATTACCTTCCAAATGAGAGGTGTTTTAGGTTGTTCGAAAAAGGTGAGTTTGCGAATGACACCCACCCACTTGCGATCGAAGGTAAGGATTCTTTGTTTATCGAATCAAAGTCACTTGTTTTGGATAATTACTGTTCACATATTAATGTTAACGATGTTGTTTCAAAAGATGCCATGAAGATTCCGTCTTATGACATGTTTTATAATGACAACTTTGTTGATTCTGTTGGATGGGTTCATCCTGTGCAAATTATGAATGTGTGTGATAACAGTTTTTCACGTTTTGATTTGTTTGATTATAAAAATTCTTTGTTGGCATCCATGTTAAAAGATCTTCACATGATATGTGTAATTGTGTTCTTCATGAACAATCTTTGAGTTTTTGTGCGAAATTTCCATGTAATGATTTGCATCCCCGATTGATACTCTTGAAGCATGAACCTTTGCATATTGGTATGCTCGGTTTTGTCAATTCAACATGTGTGTTTAAACTAGTGAAATATAATTTGTGTGGTGAGTTGATTATATCTTCTTCTAAGATGTTGCTTGTTGGAATTCCTAATCAAGTTCGTGTGTTCAAGCCTGGTATTTTCTACATGAAATCATTTTATGGAAACATTAAGCACTTGGCATCATTTGCATTCAAATTATGTTTGCTTGATGTTCAAACTTTTGATAAGAAGGTGAAATTCAATGATTTGGGTTTCAATTTTGATTCTTTTACTAATCACCTTGCTTGGCCACATCTGCAATTTTCGTTTCATTTCGAGAAGGTAAGACCAACCTATGTTTTTGGAATTGAATCAAACTTCCATGGTAACTTTCTTTTTCCATTTACATCCATAGTTTTCGTTAATACTAACTATTCTCATTTCTGTGAATTCCACCCCTCGAGGAGCAAGACATGTCATGGCGCGTCACCACCTATTCAAATTTATCAGAGTAATAGGTTTGTCTTACGCTATCTATCCAAAGAGAGAAGATTCATTTTGACCGAGAAAGGTAAACCCAATCCTTAATTGTCTTCTCTTCATATTCGTCAAGGTAAGTCATCTAAAAATTTTCAAACATCTTTGCTCAATTCGGTTGAAGTTGAAAATTCCATTGATTTATTGTTTGGAAATTATTTATACTTTGATGTGATAGATTTTTCCTTTTGGCATTGTAATAATGTGATTATTATGCTGGAATTTGGAGACACCCCTCATGTTGTTCAAAAACGAAAGAAAGAGTTAGCATACCTTTGGCCATGGCATACCTTGCATGAACAAGACAAGGGACCAAATGAGTTGCTATATTCGGTTAAAGAAATTAAAATGTTTTGGATGAGGAATAATGTGTTTAAGTGCCTGCCATCATTTACAACCAATTATCCCTTGATCCAACTTAGTTTTCATGTTTGCAACGATGGTCTAATGGAACTCTTTGATAAATTTACGTATGCTTGCTTTGCCCAATTGAGATTTTTAGCATATGTTTGATTGAATGAATTTTTAATGAACTATCGAACACATTTGAATTTGAATCCTTTGAGTTTCTTTTTACCGGCTGCGATAAGAATTTTTTAGGTTTGTGTGACATCTTCCATCCCATTTGATCGAGGAAAACCATGCACGAGTCAAAGTTCTCCCATGGACAAATGGCTCGACTTGAGGACAAGTCGCTTTGAAGACGGGGGGAATGATGTGAGCACACTCGGGGCATCCTCGAATGCTCACCAAGAATCCATTGAGCTGCCAAAAGACCCCATGACTCGAGCTCGAACCAAGCAACTTCAAGATGCTATATCGGCCTTTGTGATGCGCATTTGGGATGATAACCAGCTCCATGACGTTGGAGGAGCTAAGGACAACTCCTTGAAGACTCCATGCACTATTTTGCAATCCGATTTCAACTCCTCTCCAGCTCCCCTATCCGCCATTCAGCTCACATCAGCTCACTTGAGCTCGTTTTAGCTCGTTTGAGCTCAAACTTAGCTCGATTCAGCTCATTCCTTTTTCATTTCAATAAATTAAGTTTTAATCTAGCTTATAACTAAGTTTATAACTAAGTTTGTTACAGCTCATGCCGAATTCCCTAGCTCAATTTAGCTCACTAAGTGTTTTTGACTATTTGAGCTAGCCGAATTTATTATAAGTTGACTTATAATTATTGTGTTCAAATTTAATTATTGTTATTAAGTTATTTTAATTTATAATTATATGAATAGTTGTGTGTTATTTAATTTTGTTATTTAATGTTGTAGGTTAGCCAAATTTGGAAGATTCATGTATGGACTTTAATGCAAGGTGCATGCATAGGAAGGTTCAATGGATGGCAATCAAGAGGCACATGCATGTTCATGATGGACATTCATGTATTTGAAGATTCATGGATCAAATTAATTATGGAACATGCATTGGACGGCTCATGCATTGATCATGTGTTCACACATTGTGTTCACACCATGATGACCCTTCAGTTGGACGTTCACACCCAAGTGTCTACTCAAGCTCCTTGTTCACACCAAGTTTGACTCTTCATGAAGCCTTATTTAATTAAGCCACTCATGGTGAAACAACATGAATTCAAGGCTCCATTTAAGGTGTTAGCCGA
Source organism: Gossypium longicalyx (assembly GCA_025698465.1). Taxonomy (NCBI): domain Eukaryota; kingdom Viridiplantae; phylum Streptophyta; class Magnoliopsida; order Malvales; family Malvaceae; genus Gossypium; species Gossypium longicalyx. The sequence continues at coordinate 41,020,853 of CM047004.1, forward strand.
ATCTAGCCATGCAAGTATGAAGATCATTCATCCAAGTACATCAATGCATGTTCATGAAGCTGCCCACTCACCTCCCATTCGGCCGAACATGGACAAGGACACCATTGGTCATTTTTCTAGAATGTTCATGTCTTAAATTAAGTTCATTGCTTAATCGTTAAGTTCATGAATAGTCTATTTGGCTAGCATAAGAAACTAGTATAAATAGTTTGTTGATTTCATTTGTAAGGGACTTTTGCAAAATTTGTTAATGAACATTTGTTCTTGTTAGGTTGCTTCCTCTCATATATCGTACAAGTTTCGAACGACTTATCTGGCTTGTACTAGTGGCGTCAATCGTCTTGTTTGAACTTATCACCAATCTTGGTGTGGTGTTCACCTATCCTTCTATCCAATTTTTTTCACCTTAACAATATAGGAATTGGGGTGACACTTCTTAGTGTTAAATCATTCCTGATGTTGAGTTCGTTTTTCCATCCCTCATCTCTCAACTTTCTTTCTTGTTAACCAAACTGAACCATTTATCCATCACCCATCTTTGTTACACATATCCGAACCTATTACTAAACTTATCCTTCTAGAAACCTTCCGCTTATTCTATTCTATTATTTTATTTTTATTATTAAAATCTGAGACACGAACGACTCTCTCGAACTACGATCGGGCAACTACGTGAATTCGACTCATCCACCCGAGCTGGATCACATCAGTGTGTGAGAACATCCGAGAGTTAAAAAAAGCCAAAAAAATGAGTGCAAACACGAGTGGAGTGTTCATCAATATTTCTTTTCGAGTGAACTAGTGAGATTTGTGGTGAGGTACTTGATTTTTTTTTATTTTTGTGTTGTGATCTAACATTTTCTTTTCAGCAACAAAAATCATGTCACGCGAAGAGTTCACCGAATTGGAATACCAATACTTGGTACAAGAAATGCAAAAAATGATGGAGTCCAACACTAAGAACATACACGAGAGATTAAATCATTTGGAAAAACAAGATCAAAGTGATAGAGTTTCTTCGAGTCGAAAAATGGAGACAAGAACCCCACGGAGATATACCCCTGACTACTACTTGAGAAAAAGTTCCTATCGTGATTCCTTTTCGCCATCTACTTCGAGATAAAGAGATTCATACTATAACTCATATTCATCAGTGAATTTGAGAAGTGACTTCGATTGAAAGTCCTTTTCATCAAGAAATTTGAGAAGATGAGAAGCCGATTACGATTTTGATTTGTTCCAAGATGGCGTTCAGAGAGAAAGACATACTCCTACTAAATCGTCAATGAAATCTTACTCGGAGTATTCTTCACGAAGTTTTGATTGTGAATCATATGCAAATAGTTCTTCATCTTTCGAATAAGATTTGTATTCTCATCGTTCTTTTGTACGTTCTTGTAAAGAGAAAACAAAGAAAAGAAAAGAAAAAGCAAAAGAAGAAAAAGAAAATGAAATAAAAAGAAAAGAGAGGCAAAAGGCAAGTAAGAGAGAAAATGAGCGAATCTTGAAAGAACTTTAAAAAGCCTTTGAAAAAGCTTTTGAAATGCAAAAGGAAAATGAAAAAGAAAATGAGATTGAAAAAGAGAATGAACAAGAGTTTGAGAGTGAAAAAGAAGATGAAAAAGAAATTGAAACAAAAGGAACGAGTGATTCAAAAGAAAAAGAATTGAGTGAGAAAACAAGTGAGCAAGTGAGGATTATTTTTACTAACCCACTTGTTCGATCTTCTTGTGATTTAACTTTTCAGGTTCCTAGAAGTTTGTGCGACCAATTCCATTTACATTACCTTCCAAACGAGAGGTGTTTTAGGTTGTTCGAAAAAGGTGAGTTCGCGAATGACAACCACCCACTTGCGATCGAAGGTAAGGAAGGTAAGGATTCTTTGTTTATCAAATCAAAGTCACTTGATTTGGTTAATTACTGTTCACATATTAATGTTAACGATGTTGTTTCAAAAGATGCCATGAAGATTCCATCTTATGACATGTTTTATAACGACAACTCTGTTGATTCTGTTGGATTGGTTCATCCTATGCAAATTATGAATGTGTGTGATAATAGTTTTTCTTGTTTTGATTTGTTTGATTATAAAAATTCTTTGTTTGGCATCCATGTTAAAAGATCTTCACATGATATGTGCAATTGTGTTCCTCATGAACAATCTTTGAGTTTTTGTGCGAAATTTCCATGTAGTGATTTACATTCCCGATTGATACTCTTGAAGCATGAACCTTTGCATATTGGTATGCTCAGTTTTGTCAATTCAACATGTGTGTTTAAACTAGTGAAATATAATTTGTGTGGTGAGTTGATTATATCTTCTTCTAATATGTTGCTTGTTGGAATTCCTAATCAAGTTCGTGTGTTCAAGCCTGGTATTTGCTACATGAATTCATTTTATGGAAACATTAAGCACTTGGCATCATTTGCATTCAAATTATGTTTGTTTGATGTTCAAACTTTTGATAAGAAGGTGAAATTCAATGATTTGGGTTTCAATTTTGATTCGTTTACTAATCACCTTGTTTGGCCACATCTGAAATTTTCGTTCCATTTTGAGAAGGTAAGATCGACTTATGCTTTGGGACTTGAATCAAATTTCAACGATGATTTATTTTTTTCTTTTCGGTCCATACCTCCTATTGAAACTAACCTTTTACATTTTTGTGAATGTAACCCTTTAAAAAGCACGAGCTGTCATGGTGCTTCGTCACCAACCCAAGTTGATCGAGGTAAAAGGTTTGTTTTACATTATCTGTCCGAAGAGAGAATATTTATCTTGTTTGAAAAAGGTAAAACTGATCCTAAATTTTCTTCTCTTCAAGATCGACAAGGTAAAGTTTATGAAAATTTTCAAATACCTTTACTCTATTCGAATGTTGTTGAAAATCTTTTTGATGGTTTGATGTTTGGAAATTGTTTGTACCTTGTTGTGATTGATTATTGTCTTTGGCCTAGTAGTGATCCGTTTGTGTTGGAAAGTGATTACACAAATCATGTTGTTAATAAGCGAAAGAGTGATTTAGTTTCCAATTGTCCATGGTACACTTTGCGTGTACATTCCCATGAATTGTTATTTTTGAATAAACATATTAAAATGTTTTGGATGAGGAATAATGTGTTTAAGTGCCTGCCATCGTTTACAACCAATTATCCCTTGATCCAACTTAGTCTTCATGTTTGCAATGATGGTCTAACGAAACTCTTTGATAAATTTACATATGCTTGCTTTGTCCAAATGAGATTTTTGGCATATGTTCGATTGAATGAATTATTTATGAACTATCGAACCATTTGAATCTGACTCCTTTGAGTTTCTTTTTATTGGCTCAGGTTTGTGTGACATCTTCCATCCCATTTGACTGAGGAAAACCATGCATGAGTCAAAGTTCTCCCATAGACAAACGTGATACGACCACACCTCCCGAGCTGCCAGTTGCCAATATAGATCCTCTCGAGTTGCCTGTAGGACCGATTACCCAAGCTCGAGCAAAGAGATTCAAAGATGCAACATAGAGTTTGGGGTGAAACTGTTGCTGGACTTATCGAAAGCTTTTGGATCAGCAAGCCGAGCGACCCATGCATTCTCCTTCAAGCTCAAATCAGCTCAACGAGCTCTTTTTTATCTCATTTCATTATTGAGTTTATTATGCTGGAATAAATCATTTAAGTTGCTATTAGTTAAATTAGTTATTTAGTTTTAATAATTAATTGTCATAATCTGGACATGTTTTAATTATGTTCTAAATTAAGTGCTTAATTAAATAGGATCAATTAAATATGTCTTAACTATTACAAAGATTAATTATGTCCAGCCTAATTTATGGTGCAGGATTTATTTGTTTTATGTTGCCGAATTAATGTGTCTAGAAGGGATTTAATTTGCTGAATTAATTGTTGTAGGTACATTACCCCTTGGACGGCATAGGTGCATGGATGATTTAAAGATGGTATGCTGATCATTTGGTGTTCCCTAAGTGACCATTCGGCCAACCCTTGTAACTCTTCAAGAAGATCGATTGGCTACCCAAGGCAAATTAAGGCTGTTCACACCCACCCGATTATTCCTTTCACACCAAGGGCTATTTGGTTTTGTTTGTTCACACATGTGTGGCTGTTCAAATCAGTTTGTTCACATTCAAAGACTATTGAAGTGCTCTAGACAGCTCCTTAATCACATGAACATTCGGCTGAACCAAGTAGCAGCATTAAATCAAATTCAAGCATTTGGCTAAACCTATTGATTGCATTTCAGCTCCCAAACAACCCATTCAATTTTCCTATTAAATCAAGGCATCTAGAAGTTGCCCTTTGCCGTTCTCCATGCACAAGAAACTTCAAGGAAGCTTCATCAGAAATTCTAGAATTTTTAGCTAACCATTTAGCTACCTCAAGAGCCTATTCGGCTATCCCTTGTATTCACTATAAATTTGGCTTGTGTTACTTTGTAAAGGACTTTTGGAAAATTTTATAAAAATCAAATTTTTGTTCTTGTAAGAACTTCTTCTCTAAGTCTCGTTTAAGATTTTCGTTGGCTTATCTACCTAGTAGTGGCGTCAACCTTTTTCTTTATGAAACCAAACTTATCACTAGTTTTAGTGTGGCGTTCAAAACCCTTTATACCGAGGTTCCTATCTTGTTAGATTGTGGGTCGAGGTCTCCCTTTACCATACCCAAACTGAACTAAAGAGAGCCTATAAACAACGAGTCGATACCAAATCGGTATTGGTTCTTGTTTGCACTTCTTTTTGTTCGACCCCATCTCTTCATTTACCCAAATTGTACCTAAATCGGCCATTCTGTTCGTACCATTTCATAATACCATTTCATTCTTACCCTTCATACCATTACGTCCATTTCCTTAACTTCCCTTATCTCAATCTGAATTAACCATCCCTTCTATTTTTGATGAAGCTTTCTCGAAGACGATCGGCAATCTACATACGACTCAACTCAAGTCGAGGGGAGCTCGTATCATTTGGTATCAGAGCTACTAAAATGAGAAGCTTAGACGTTCAAAGCGGAGCATTCCCGAGGTAGGATTCGAAAAAAAGTATAGAAAAAAATTTCGTATACCAAAGTTTTCCCATTTTGATTAGTTTGTTGATGTTACTACAAAAACAAAAATCTACGTAGCCGAAGAAAAAAATCCCATACAGAAGTGTTTCTATTGTATTTAGTTTGTCGATATAGTGCAAAAAAAAGTTATACAAGTTAAAAAAAATTCAAAAAAAATTTGAAAAAAATTCGAACAAAAAAAAAGAGGAAAAAAAAGTGTTTTATGCAATTTTTTTGCTATTTTAACGTCAAGCCTTGATTTGATATAGTTTCCCGATCCAGCTTTTGTTCTAAACCCCCTAATCATTTGCACGCCACACTTTCTTACCCAATTTCCTGTTCTTTCAGCCAACCTTAAACCTATACGCATCTCTATTGTTACCCTTTTTAAAACCGACTCACAAACTAGAAGATCAAGCCTAGTAAATCCTTTACGAGGTTATAAGAAAAGAAAGGAGTGGAAAAAGGCACGAGTGAGTGAGTGCATTCGAGAGGAGTTAAAAGCCAAATGAGCGTAAACACGAGTGTGAGTGCCAATATTCTTTCTTTTCGAGAGATCTTGTGAGGTTTGTAGTGAGGTTACAACATGTCGCGAAGTTCGGAACGTAACATGAATGAAGGCCTACCAAGAGAACCTTTAAGGAACGTGGCTTCCAGAGCCAGAGGAGTCCCTGATCTAGGCCAGCAAGCACTCCTAAGGGGAATCCAACGTATGTTCCGCAATGAGCTTGAGTCCATAAATGAGAGACTAGACCGAGTCGAAGAGAGGGGGTGACGAGAAAGAACGCCTCAAGGCCCTAGACGTGATAGAGGACGAGCAAGGCCAGTTGAAGACGAGATGTATGACCCAAGTGATTTAGAAAGTGATCGAGGTTCAAACCAAAGTGAGCGGCACCGAGGTCAGCGGAACCGGGGTTAAAGGGATCGAGGTCGAGTAGATGATGATTTGAAGAACATTAAGCTCTCCATACCGCCCTTCCAAGGCAAGTCTGATCTAGAGGTGTATTTGGAGTGGGAAAAGAAAATAGAATTGGTGTTCGACTGCCATAACTACTCGGAGGCCAAGAAAGTCAAGTTGGCGGCCATTGAATTCTCTGACTATGCCATGGTGTGGTGGGACCAATTAACAACAAGTCGAAGATGAAATGGAGAGAGACCAATCTCAACATGGCAAGAGATGAAGGCAGTGATGAGAAAGAGATTTATCTCGTCTTATTACCATCAGGAATTATACCAAAAGTTGCAAAACCTTACGCAAGGCCACCAGAGCGTGGAGGATTATTTTAAAGAGATGGAAATAGCAATGATTCATGCGAATGTGGAAGAAGATCGCGAGGCAACCATGGCTAGGTTCTTAGCCAGGCTAAATTAAGAGATTGCTAACGTGGTGGAGCTTCAACACTATGTCGAGGTGACCGACATGGTTCATGTTGCGATTAAAGTTGAAAAACAACTCAAGAAGAAAAGCTCTGTTCGGGCCTATGCCAACCCTGCAAACAACTCAAAGTGGGGGAAAGGTATGAGCAAAAAGGACTTCCCTAATCGCCCGAAGGAACAAAACCATCCTGCAAAGTTTAACAAGCCTGTTCGTGAATCAAGCAAAGGCAAAGAAGTTGCCAACCCGAATCACATGAGGGACATCAAGTGCTTTAAGTGCTTGGGGCGAGGGCACATCGCTAGTCAATGCCCTAATCGAAGAACGATGGTGATGAGCGCCGACAGAGAAATCGAGTCAAAAGACGAGAAAGAAGAAGAATTCGACACCCCTGTCAGTGATGAAGAAGGCGATCTTGAATATGTCGTCGAAGGTGAAATCCTTGTAATCAAACGTAGCCTAAGTGTACAAAGCGCGGAGAATGAACAACAACGCGAGAATATCTTCCATACGCGCTGCCTTGTGCAAGGCAAGGTGTGTAGCCTTATTGTGGATGGCGGGAGTTGTACAAACGTTGCTAGTACGTTAATGGTGGAGAAACTCAGCTTGGCCACAACGAAGCACCCTTGTCCGTATAAGCTTCAATGGCTTAATGATGGTGGGGAGTTGAAGGTGACAAAACAAGTATTGGTGCCGTTTTCCATCAGAAAATACAACGATGAAGTTCTTTGCGACGTGGTTCCCATGCATGCCGGGCACCTTTTGTTAGGTCTTCCATGGCAATTTGATCGAAAGGTGATACATGATGGCTACACCAACCGATACACCTTCAAGCATTTAGGCAAGAACATCACTTTAGCGCCTTTGACACTGAGACAAGTATACGAAGATCAAGTGAAGCTGCGTGATTCAATTGAAAAATTTAAAGAGATTGAAAAAAAAGAAAAGAGTGAAAAGGTGTGTGAAAAAGTGAGTGAAAAGAAACGAGGGAAGCAAGTTGTAAAAATGAGAGAAAAGAATAAGGAACAAGAAAAACAAAAGAGTGAAGAAAAAATGAGTACAAAAATGAGTGTTTATGCGAAAGGGAGCGACATTCAAAAATCCCTTATGTTGAGGCAGCCTATACTTGTACTCATGTACAAGGAATCATATTTGAATACTAATGAATTAGATGCTGCTTTACCTTCTTTTGTTGTCTCTCTTTTGCAGGAATTCGAAGATGTATTTCCCGATGAAGTTCCAAGTGGCTTACCACCTATTCGGGGAATAGAACATCAAATCGACTTCATTCCTGGTGCGTCTATACCAAACCGACCGGCTTATTGTAGTAATCCCGAGGAGACCAAGGAGCTCCAAAAACAAGTGAATGAACTCCTTGAAAAGGGATTCATCCGCGAGAGCCTTAGTCCATGCGCTGTTCTTATTTTGTTGGTTCCGAAAAAGGATGGGACGTGGCGCATGTGCATTGACTGTCACGCCGTGAACAAAATCACGATTAAGTATTGTTATCCAATACCGCGCCTAGATGATATGCTCGACGAACTAAGTGGTGCTCAGTGGTTCTCCAAAATCGACCTCAAAAGCGGTTACCGTCAAATACAGATGCACGAGGAAGATGAGTGGAAAATAGCATTTAAAACTAAACACGGTTTGTACGAGTGGTTGGTAATGCCATTCGGTCTTACTAACACTCCTAGTACCTTTATGCGTTTAATGAACCATGTTCTACGAGCTTTCATTGGTAAATTTTGTGTGGTTTACTTTGATGATATTCTTGTTTATAGTAGATCCTTAGATGATCACTTGAAGCATGTACGAGCTGTTCTTGATGTGTTGCGAAAGGAAACTTTATATGCCAATCTTAAGAAATGCACATTTTGTTCTGACCAAGTAGTTTTCCTAGGATTTGTTGTTAGCTCGCAAGGACTTCAAGTTGACCAAGAAAAGGTGAAAGCCATCCGAGAGTGGCCTAGACCGACCAGCATAAGCCAAGTGCGAAGTTTCCATGGCTTGGCAAGTTTCTACCGTCGGTTCGTCCCAAATTTTAGCACTTGGCCGCACCTCTCACGAGTGTGATAAAAAAGAATTCTGCTTTCTATTGGAGCGAGGAGCAAGAAAAATCTTTTATTTCACTTAAAGATCATTTAACTAATGCTCCATTACTCATATTACCTAATTTTGATAAAACATTTGAAATTGAGTGTGATGCCTCAGGTATCGGGATTGGTGCTGACCCAAGAAGGGAAGCCCGTGGCATATTTTAGTGAAAAGCTAAGTGGCGCACCATTGAATTATCCCACATACGGTAAGGAAATGTACGCTTTGATTCGGGCATTGGAAATGTGGCAACATTATTTGTGGCCAAAGGAGTTTGTCATCCATTCAAACCATGAATCGCTCAAGCACATCAAAGGCCAACACAAGCTCAACAAAAGGCACGCAAAGTGGGTAGAATTTCTTGAATCCTTTCCTTATGTTATACGGTACAAAAAAGGTAAGGAAAATATTGTGGCCGATGCACTATCTCGTCGATATACCTTGTTAAATCATTTGGATTCAAAACTACTTGGGTTTGCATTTTTGAAAGATTTGTATAACTCTGATGCTGATTTTGGGTATGCATATAAATTGTGTGAACATGCTGCTGTTGATAAGTTTTTCAGGTTCGATGGCTTCCTTTTTCGAGAAGGTAAGCTATGTATTCCACAAAGCTCCATGCGAGAGTTGCTAGTACTCGAGGCACATGGTGGTGGTCTCATGGGCCATTTTGGCATTGCAAAGACCTTGGCCATGCTGGAAGAACATTTCTTTTGGCCACGGATGAAACGGGATGTCGAGAAAATATGTTCGCGATGCTTGGTTTGTAAGAAGGCAAAATCAAAGGTTAACCCACATGGGCTGTACATGCCTTTGCCTATTCCCAAAGGGCCTTGGGTTGATCTTTCAATGGATTTTATCTTAGGTCTACCGCGAACTCGAACCGGAAAAGATTCCATTTTTGTTGTAGTAGATCGATTTTCAAAAATGTCACATTTTATTGCTTGCTCGAAAACTGATGATGCTGTTAATATTGCTAACCTTTTCTTTAAAGAAGTTGTCAGGTTGCATGGAATTCCGAAGATGATAGTGTCCGACCGTGATGCAAAATTTCTTAGCCATTTTTGGAGGACACTTTGGAGCAAGCTAGGCACGAAGCTCTTATTCTCCACGACATGTCATCCTCAAACGGATGGACAAACTGAGGTGGTGAACCGTGTAATATCCACTCTACTACGGGCCATCGTCTGCAAAAATCTCAAATCGTGGGAGGATTGCCTACCTCATATAGAGTTTGCTTATAACCGAACTGTTCATTCTGCTACTAAATTCTCTCCATTTGAAATAGTTTAATCCTTTATCTCCTCTTGATTTAATTCCATTACCTAACGATCAAATTGTTATTGTAGATGCCAAGACGAAAGCGGACTATGTGAAACAATTGCATCAAAAGGTCAAAGCTAATATCGAGGCTAGGACGGAGCAATATGTGCGCAAGGCCAACAAAGGGCGAAAACAAGTCATATTTGAACCCGGAGATTGGGTGTGGGTTCATATGCGAAAGGAAAGATTTTCGGCCCAGCGAAAGTCGAAGTTGTTGCCGAGAGGAGATGGGCCGTTTCAAGTTTTGGAACGAATAAATGATAATTCTTATAAACTTGATCTCCTAGGTGAGTACAACGTAAGTGCTACCTTTAATGTAGCTGATCTTTCTTTTTATGATATAGGTGACGATTTGGGGGCGAATCGCTTCGAAGAGAGGGGAAATGATACGACCACACCTCCCGAGCTGCCAGTTGCCAATATAAATCCTCTCGAGTTGCCTGTAGGACCGATTACCTGAGCTCGAGCAAAGAGATTCAAAGATGCAACAACAGCATTAGTTGATAAAGTTTGGGGTGAAACCGTTGCTGGACTTATCGAAAGCTTTTGGATCAGCAAGCCGAGCGACCCATGCATTCTCCTTCAAGCTCAAATCAGCTCAAATCAGCTCAACGTCAACATAACTTAGCTCAACGAGCTCTTTTTTAGTTCATTTCATTATTGAGTTTATTATGCTGGAATAAATCATTTAAGTTGCTGTTAGTTAAATTAGTTATTTAGTTTTAATAATTAATTGTCATAATCTGGACATGTTTTAATTATGTTCTAAATTAAGTGCTTAATTAAATAGGATCAATTAAATATGTCTTAACTATTACAAAGATTAATTATGTCCAGCCTAATTTATGGTGCAGGATTTATTTGTTTTACGTTGCCAAATTAATGTGTCTAGAAGGGATTTAAATTGTTGAATTAATTGTTGTAGGTACATTACCCCTTGGACGGCATAGGTGCATGGATGATTTAAAGATTGTGTGCTGATCATTTGGTGTTCCCTAAGTGACCATTCAGCCAACCCTTGCAACTCTTCAAGAAGATCGGTTGGCTACCCAAGGCAAATTAAGGCTGTTCACACCCACCCGATTATTCCTTTCACACCAAGGGCTGTTCGATTTTGTTTGTTCACACATGTGTGGCTGTTCAAATCAGTTTGTTCACATTCTAAGACTATTGAAGTGCTTCAGATAGCTCTTAATCACATGAACATTCGGCTGAACCAAGCAGCAGCATTAAATCAAATTCAAGCATTTGGTTGAACCTATTGATTGCATTTTAGCTCCCAAACAACCCATTCAATTTTCCTATTAAATCAAGGCATCTAGAAGCTGCCCTTTGCTGTTCTCCATGCACAAGAAACTTCAAGGAAGCTTCATCAGAAATTCTGGAATTTTTAGCTAACCATTTAGCTACCTCAAGAGCCTATTCGACTATCCCTTGTATTCACTATAAATTTGGCTTGTGTTACTTTGTAAAGGACTTTTGGAAAATTTTATACAAACCAAATTTTTGTTCTTGTAAGAACTTCTTCTCTAAGTCTCGTTTAAGATTTTCGTTGGCTTATCTACCTAGTAGTGGCGTCAACCTTTTTCTTTACGAAACTAAACTTATCACTAGTTTTAGTGTGGCGTTTAAAACCCTTTATACTGAGGTTCCTATCTTGTTAGATAGTGGGTCGAGGTTTCCCTTTACCATACCCAAACCGAACTAAAGAGAGCCTATAAACAACGGGTCAATACCAAATTGGTATTGGTTCTTGTTTGCACTTTTTTTTTGTTCGACCCCATCTCTTCATTTACCCAAATTGTACCTAAATCGGCCATTCCGTTCGTACCATTTCATAATACCATTTCATTCTTACCCTTCATACCATTATGTCCATTTCCTCAACTTCCCTTATCTCAATCTGAATTAACCATCCCTTCTATTTCCGACGAAGCTTTCTCGAAGACGATCGACAATCTACATATGACTCAACTCAAGTCGAGGCGAGCTCGTATCAAAATGGCTCGACTTGAGGACAAGTCGCCTAAAAGAGGGGGAATGATACGAGCACGCCCCGCGAACTTCATCAAATAAGTCTGTCAAGCCGAGCATTGACTTGTTGGCAAGCTGATCCCAGCTCGTTTCCAGCTCCACGAGCTTCGTCCAGCTCAAATCCAACTTTTTCGAGCCCAATCCAACTTGCCTGAGCTAAACCGAGCTCACTCCTAGCTCATATTCAGCTCACGAGCTAAACCTTAGCTCAACTTCAGCTTAGGAGTTTAGCCTCAGCTCAACTTTAGCTCACGAGCTAAAGCTTAGCTCATTTTAGTTTAAACTCGGTTTTGTCTTTAATACATTAAATAAAAATTTGTACATATTCATTTAAGCATTAAACTTGTCTTATATTAATATTTGTTATTAATATGTCATTGTCATTATATAAATTGATTATGTTCACATAGCCGAATTAATGCATGACATTAATGTGTTCACATCATGCCGAATTTATGAGTGTTCATGAGATGTCTTAATGACTTGTTTATTTTATGTAGGTACATCCCTTTGACGGTACAAATGTATGGATGAAGAAACATCTCTTTTGGGCATTCCACACTCATGAATGAAGAAGTATTAAATGCTGGTGCATGTACGGCTAGATGCAATGTTTCTACAAATTCATGCATGTGTCGAATGCATGTATGGACATTAAAGGCTAGTCCATGAATGGATCAAATGCATGGGATGATAGAATGCATGAATGGCTTAAGTGCATGTATGGTGGCTGTCTCCTAACTTTCCAAGGCACTTATTCGGCCAAGAAGTAGCTGCCAACTAATTCTATGTTGACCATAGAGCTCCTTGAACATGTTCACACTTTGAATTGACCTATAGGCTACTACACATGCATGGATGGGTTCAAGAACGTCCAAGGGAAGGAATTAACTCAATAATTCAACACATTGATTGAATTAAATGCATGCACAAAGGGGAGAACGAATTTACTAGGTTCATGCTGCCATTAAAGTGTTTAATTATGAAGATACATGTTCCATACAAGTGCATGAACGTCCCAAGGAGATGAATGCAACCTTTGGTGCACATACAAGTCACTTGAAGCCTTTCTTTATGACTAAGCATTCATGCACAAACCAAGGGGGAAGAAAGTGTCCATTCAGCTAGTGCATGAATCTACCGAATTTATGAACTATTTTAATACATTAGTGTGAACGTTTTTATTATTGTGTGAACACCTAGATGCCGAATTTGAATGGTCATCTATGTGCCTATAAATATTTGTTTTCTTTCATTTGTAAGGGACTTTTGCCAAATTTATTAATGAACATTGTTCTTGTGAGGTTGCTTCCTCTCATATCTCGTACAAGTTTCGAACGACTTATCTGGCTTATGCTAGTGGCGTCAATCGTCTTGTTTTGAACTTATCACCAATCTTGGTGTGGCGTTCACCTATCTTTTTATCCATATTTTTCACCTTAACAATATAGGAATCGGGGTGACACTTCTTAGTGTTGAATCATTCCTGACGTTGAGTTCGTTTTCCATTTCCATCTTTTAAATCTTTTTTCTTGTTAACCCAAACCAAGCCTTCTATCCTTCATCCATCTTTGCTACCCTTAACCGAACCTATACTAAACTTACTCTTCTTGAAACCTTCCGCTATCCTATTCTAATTCTTTTACTACTATTACAAAAATTCGAGGAACGAATGACTCTCTCGAACTACGATCGGGCAACTACGTGAATTCGACTCATCTACCCGGGCTGGATCACATCAGATCATGGCAACTTCCATCTCTTTGTAATAATCCTCGACACTCCTCATACCGTGGTAAGGTTTTAGAGTTTTTGGGATAGCTCCCGATGGTAGTGTGTTGGAATGAACCTCCGACACATGACAGCTTTCATTTCGGCCCAAGTGCCAATGGGTCGCTTACCATTTTGCCTCCGGCTTGAGGTAAGTCAGTCCCACCAAATCATGTCGTAGTCAGTGAATTCTATGGCAGCCAACTTAACTTTTTTTTCCTCCGAATATTTATGGCATTAAAAAATGAGTTCGATCTTTTTCTTCCACTCTAAATATGCTTCAGGGTCTGAACGACCTTAGAATAGGGGAATTGATAACTTAATGCTTTTCAAGTCATCATCAAACCTTTCTCGTTCTCGTTGGCCATGACGACATTGACGTCTTTGTCGGTCACTAATATTCGAGCCAGCATCGCTTTCGGTTTCACTTGGTTTAGAAACCTTGTCATCTTGAACTTGCCTTTGACCACAGTCTCTAGGTGGACTTATTGGGGTCCTTGCCTGTTGGCCTCTTCCCTCTACTTGATCGAGTCAGTCTTGTATTGGCTCCAACTTACGATCGAACATTAGCTTGACTTCACGGAGCAAGGCTTGTAAGTTCAAGTCCGGCATATTCCGAACGGGTTGCCTTTCTTCCACATTTTGTTCCATGTTAAATGACATAAAAGATTAAGATCTCACCACAAACCTCACTAGTTCACTCGAAAAAGAAAATAATAGTGTGCACTCCTGATACGAGCACGCCCCGCAAACTTTATCGAACAAGTCTGTCAAGCCAAGCATTGACATGTTGGCAAGCTGATCCCAGCTTGTTTCTAGCTCCACGAGCTCTGTCCAGCTCAAATCCAGCTTATTCAAGCTCAATTCAACTTGCCTGAGCTAAACCGAGCTCACTCCTAGCTCATATTCAGCTTACGAGCTAAACCTTAGCTCAACTTTAGCTTAGGAGTTTAGCCTCAGCTCAACTTTAGCTCACGAGCTTGTAAATCGAGAGGTGCCGACGTTCGTATCAAGATCGAACTAGGTTCGTTGTGAAAAAAATTATTAAGTTGTATTTTCGTTTTATCTTGTAAAAGTGATTTGTTGAAGTTGTAAAAAAAAGGGGTACAAAATTATTTTAAAAAAAAGTGAAGTGATCAAGTTCGATTCTATTGTTTTATATTTCTTCCGATCGTCTTATATTCTTTTCATCAATTTTAACCCCATTTCCAAAACGCCACACTATACCAAAAAAAAATTCTTTTAGCCTACCCGCACACCTATACATCTTATCCCCCAAGGCACCTAGACGAGTCAAAAGAAACAAACTACAAGGTTACGAGAGTAAGTGTGAGTGGAAAAAGGCTAGAGTGTGTGAAAACATCCGAGAGTTAAAAAAAAGCCTAAAAAAAGAGTGCAAACACGAGTGGAGTGTTCATCAATATTTCTTTGCGAGTGAAATTGTGAGATTTGTGGTGAGGTACTTAATTTTTTTTATTTTGTTTTGTGATCTAACATTTTCTTTTCAACAATAAAAATCATGTCACGCGAAGAGTTCACCGAATCGGAATACCAATACTTGGTACAAGAAATGCGAAAAATGATGGAGTCCAACACTAAGAACATACACGAGAGATTAAATCATTTGGAAAAACAAGATCAATGTGATAGAGTTTCTTCGAGTCGAAAATGGAGACAAGAACCCCACAGAGATATACCCCCGACTACTACTTGAAAAAAGTTCCTATCGTGATTCCTTTTCGCCATCTACTTTGAGACAAAGAGATTCATACTATGACTCATATTCATCAGCAAATTTGAGAAGTGACTTCGATCGAAAGTCCTTTTCATCAAGAAATTCAAGAAGACGAGAAGCCGATTACGATTTTGATTCGTTCCAAGATGGTATTCGGAGAGAAAGACATACTCCTACTAGATCGTCAACGAACTCTTACTCGGAGTATTCTTCACAAAGTTTTGATTGTTCATCATATGCAAATAGTTCTTCATCTTTCGAGCAAGATTTGTATTCTCATCATTCTTCTGTACATTCTTGTAAAGAGAAAACAAAGAAAAGAAAAGAAAAAGCAAAGGAAGAAAAAGAAAATGAAATAAAAAGAAAAGAGAGGCAAGAGGCAAGTAAGAGAGAAAATGAGCAAATCTTGAGAGAACTTGAAAAAGCCTTTGAAAAGCAAAAAGAAAAAGAAAAAGAAAAAGAAAATGAGATTGAAAAAGAGAATGAAAAGAAATTTGAGAGTGAAAAAGAAGTTGAAAAAGAAATTGAAAAAGAGATTAAAGAGAAAGAAATTAAAACAAAAGAAACGAGTGATTCAGAAGAAAAAGAATCGAGTGAGAAAACAAGTGAGCAAGTGAGGATTATTTCTACTAACCCACCTGTTCGATCTTCTTGTGATTTAACTTTTCAGGTTCCTAGAAGTTTGTGCGACCAATTCCATCTACATTACCTTCCAAATGAGAGGTGTTTTAGGTTGTTCGAAAAAGGTGAGTTCGCAAATGACAACCACCCTCTTGCGATCGAAGGTAAGGAAGGTAAGGATTCTTTGTTTATCGAATCAAAGTCACCTGATTTGGTTAATTACTGTTCACATATTAATGTTAACGATGTTGTTTCAAAAGATGCCATGAAGATTCTGTCTTATGACATGTTTTATAATGACAACTCTGTTGATTCTGTTGGATTGGTTCATCCTGTGCAAATTATGAATGTGTGTGATAACAATTTTTCACGTTTTGATTTGTTTGATTATAAAAATTCTTTGTCTGGCATCCATGTTAAAAGATCTTCACATGATATGTGCAATTGTGTTCTTCATGAACAATCTTTGAGTTTTTGTGTGAAATTTCCATGTAGTGATTTGCATTCCCGATTGATACTCTTGAAGCATGAACCTTTGCATATTGGTATGCTCGATTTTGTCAATTCAACATGTATGTTTAAATTAGTGAAATATAATTCGTGTGGTGAGTTGATTATATCTTCTTCTAATATGTTGCTTGTTGGAATTCCTAATCAAGTTCGTGTGTTCAAGCCTGGTATTTCCTACATGAATTCATTTTATGGAAACATTAAGCACTTTGCATCATTTGCATTCAAATTATATTTGCTTGATGTTTGAACTTTTGATAAGAAGGTGAAATTCAATGATTTAGGTTTCAATTTTGATTCGTTCACTAATCACCTTGTTTGGCCACATCTGAAATTTTCGTTCCATTTTGAGAAGGTAAGATCGACTTATGCTTTAGGACTTGAATCAAATTTCAACGATGATTTATTTTTTTCTTTTCAGTCCATACCTCCTATTGAAACTAACCTTTTACATTTTTGTGAATGTAACCCTTTAAAAAGCATGAGCTGTCATGGTGCTCGTCACCAACCCAAGTTAATCGAGGTTAAAGGTTTGTTTTACATTATCTGTCCGAAGAGAGAATATTTATCTTGTTTGAAAAAGGTAAAACCGATCCTAAATTTTCTTCTCTTCAAGATCGACAAGGTAAAGTTTATGAAAATTTTCAAATACCTTTACTCTATTCGAATGTTGTTGAAAATCTTTTTGATGGTTTGATGTTTGGAAATTGTTTGTACCTTGTTGTGATTGATTGTTGTCTTTGGCCTAGTAGTGATCCGTTTGTGTTGGAAAGTGATTACACAAATCATGTTGTTAATAAGCGAAAGAGTGATTTAGTTTCCAATTGGCCATGGTACACTTTGCGTGTACATTCCCATGAATTGTTATTTTTGAATAAACATATTGAAATGTTTTGGATGAGGAATAATGTGTTTAAGTGCCTGCCATCGTTTACAACCAATTATCCCTTGATCCAACTTAGTCTTCATGTTTGCAACGATGGTCTAATGAAACTCTTTGATAAATTTACGTATGCTTGCTTTGTCCAATTGAGATTTTTGGCATATGTTTGATTGAATGAATTTTTTATGAACTATCGAACCATTTGAATCTGACTCCTTTGAGTTTCTTTTTATTGGCTCAGGTTTGTGTGACATCTTCCATCCCATTTGACCGAGGAAAACCATGCATGAGTCAAAGTTCTCCCATGGACAAACATGATACGACCACACATCCCGAGCTGCCAGTTGCCAATATAGATCCTCTTGAGTTGCCTGTAGGACCGATTACCCAAGCTCGAGCAAAGAGATTCAAAGATGCAACAACAGCATTAGTTGATAGAGTTTGGGGTGAAACTGTTGCTGGACTTATCGAAAGCTTTTGGATCAGCAAGCCGAGCGACCTATGCATTCTCCTTCAAGCTCAAATCAGCTCAAATCAGCTCAACGAGATCTTTTTTATCTCATTTCATTATTGAGTTTATTATGCTAGAATAAATCATTTAAGTTGCTGTTAGTTAAATTAGTTATTTAGTTTTAATAATTAATTGTCATAATCTGGACATGTTTTAATTATGTTCTAAATTAAGTGCTTAATTAAATAGGATCAATTAAATATGTCTTAACTATTACAAAGATTAATTATGTCCAGCCTAATTTATGGTGCAGGATTTATTTGTTTTATGTTGCCGAATTAATGTGTCTAGAAGGGATTTAATTTGCTGAATTAATTGTTGTAGGTACATTACCCCTTGGACGGCATAGGTGCATGGATGATTTAAAGATGGTGTGCTGATCATTTGGTGTTCCCTAAGTGACCATTCGGCCAACCCTTGCAACTCTTCAAGAAGATCGATTGGCTACCCAAGGCAAATTAAGGCTATTCACACCCACCCAATTATTCCTTTCACACCAAGGGCTGTTCGGTTTTGTTTGTTCACACATGTGTGGCTGTTCAAATCAGTTTGTTCACATTCTAAGACTATTAAAGTGCTCTAGACAGCTCCTTAATCACATGAACATTCGGCTGAACCAAGCAGCAGCATTAAATCAAATTCAAGCATTTGGCTAAACCTATTGATTGCATTTCAGCTCCCAAACAACCCATTCAATTTTCCTATTAAATCAAGGCATCTAGAAGCTGCCCTTTGCCGTTCTCCATGCACAAGAAACTTCAAGGAAGCTTCATCAGAAATTCTGGAATTTTTAGCTAACCATTTAGCTACCTCAAGAGCCTATTCGGCTATCCCTTGTATTCACTATAAATTTGGCTTGTGTTACTTTGTAAAGGACTTTTGGAAAATTTTATAAAAACCTAATTTTTGTTCTTGTAAGAACTTCTTCGCTAAGTCTCGTTTAAGATTTTTGTTGTCTTATCTACCTAGTAGTGGCGTCAACCTTTTTCTTTACGAAACCAAACTTATAACTAGTTTTAGTGTGGCGTTCAAAACCCTTTATACCGAGGTTCCTATCTTGTTAGATAGTGGGTCAAGGTTTCCCTTTACCATACCCAAACCGAACTAAAGAGAGCCTATAAACAACGAGTCGATACCAAATCGGTATTGGTTCTTGTTTGCACTTCTTTTTGTTCGACCCCATCTCTTCATTTACCCAAATTGTACCTAAACCGGCCATTCTGTTCGTACCATTTCATAATACCATTTCATTCTTACCCTTCATACCATTACATCCATTTCCTCAACTTCCCTTATCTCAATCCGAATTAACCATCCCTTCTATTTTTTATGAAGCTTTCTCGAAGACGATCGACAATCTACATACGACTCAACTCAAGTCGAGGCGAGCTCGTATCATTTGGTATCAGAGCTACTAAAACGAGAAGCTTAGACGTTCAAAGCGGAGCATTCCCGAGGTAGGATTTGAAAAAAAAGTATAGAAAAAAATTTTCGTATACCAAAGTTTTCCCATTTTGATTAGTTTGTTGATGTTACTACAAAAACAAAAATCTACGCAGCCGAAGAAAAAAAATCACATACAGAAGTGTTTCTATTGTATTTAGTTTGTCGATATGGTGCAAAAAAAAGTTGTACAAGTTAAAAAAAATTCAAAAAAAATTTAAAAAAATTTGAACAAAAAAAAGAGGAAAAAAAAGTGTTTTATGCAATTTGTTTGCTATTTGAACGTCAAGGCTTGATTTGATACAGTTTCCTGATCCAGCTTCTGTTCTAAACCCCCTAATCATTTGCACGCCACACTTTCTTACCCAATTTCCTGTTCTTTCAGCCAACCTTAAACCTATATGCATCTCCATTGTTACCCTTTTTAAAACCGACTCACAAACTAGAAGATCAAGCCTAGTAAATCCTTTACGAGGTTATAAGAGAAGAAAGGAGTGGAAAAAGGCACGAGTGAGTGAGCACATTTAAGAGGAGTTAAAAGCCAAACGAGCGTAAACACGAGTGTGAGTGCCAACATTCTTTCTTTCTGAGAGATCTTGTGAGGTTTGTAGTGAGGTTACAACATGTCGCCAAGTCCGAAACGTAACATGAATGAAGGCATACCAAGACAACCTTTAAGGAACGTGGCTTCCGGAGGTGGAGGAGTCCCTGATCTAGGCCAGCAAGACTCTTAAGGGAAATCCAACGTATGTTTCGCAACGAGCTTGAGTCCATAAATGAGAAACTAGACCGAGTCGAAGAGAGGGGGTGACGAGAAAGAATGCCTCAAGGCCCTAGACGTGATAGAGGATGAGCAAGGCCAGTTGAAGACGAGATGTATGACCCAAGTGATTTAGAAAGTGACCAAGGTTCAAACCAAAATGAGCGACGCCGAGGTCAGCGAAATTGGGGTCAAAGGGATCGAGGCTGAGTAGATGATGATTTGAAGAACATTAAGCTCTCCATACCGCCCTTCCAAGGCAAGTCTGATCCGGAGGTGTATTTGGAGTGGGAAAAGAAAATAGAATTGGTGTTCGACTGTCATAACTACTCGGAGGCCAAGAAAGTCAAGTTGGCGGCCATTGAATTCTCTGACTACGCCATGGTGTGGTGGGACCAATTAACAACAAGTCGAAGATGAAATGGAGAGAGACCAATCTCAACATGGCAAGAGATGAAGGCAGTGATGAGAAAGAGATTTATCTCGTCTTATTACCATCAGGAATTATACCAAAAGTTGTAAAACCTTACGCAAGGCCACCAGAGCGTGGAGGATTATTTTAAAGAGATGGAAATAACAATGATTCGTGCGAATGTGGAAGAAGATCGCGAGGCAACCATGGCTAGGTTCTTAGCTGGGCTAAATCGAGAGATTGCTAACGTGGTGGAGCTTCAACACTATGTCGAGATGACCGACATGGTTCATGTTGCGATTAAAGTTGAAAAACAACTCAAGAAGAAAAGCTCTGTTCGGGCCTATGCCAACCCTGCAAACAACTCAAAGTGGGGGCAAGGTACGAGTAAAAAGGACTTCCCTAATCGCCCAAAGGAACAAAACCATCCTGCAAAGTTTAACAAGCCCATTGGTGAATCAAGCAAAGGCAAAGAAGTTGCCAACCCGAATCACACGAGGGACATCAAGTGCTTTAAGTGCTTGGGGCGAGGGCACATCGCTAGTCAATGCCCTAACCGAAGAATGATGGTGATGAGCGTCGGTGGAGAAATTGAGTCAAAAGACGAGAAAGAAGAAGAATCCGACACCCCTGTCAGTGATGAAGAAGGCGATCTTGAATATACCGTCGAAGGTGAAATCCTTGTAATCAAACGTAGCCTAAGTGTACAAAGCGCGGAGAATGAACAACAACGCGAGAATATCTTCCATACGCGTTGCCTTGTGCAAGGCAAGGTGTGTAGCCTTATTGTGGATGGCGGGGGTTGTACAAACGTCGCTAGTACGTTAATGGTGGAGAAACTTAGCTTGGCCACAACGAAGCACCCTTGTCCGTATAAGCTTCAATGGCTTAA
The DNA here is from genome assembly GCA_025698465.1 of Gossypium longicalyx. Taxonomy (NCBI): domain Eukaryota; kingdom Viridiplantae; phylum Streptophyta; class Magnoliopsida; order Malvales; family Malvaceae; genus Gossypium; species Gossypium longicalyx. Next base: position 41,042,277 of record CM047004.1, read on the forward strand.
TAACGGTGGGGAGTTGAAGGTGACAAAACAAGTATTGGTACCGTTTTCCATCGGAAAATACAACGATGAAGTTCTTTGCGACGTGGTTGCCATGCATGCCGGGCACCTTTTGTTAGGCCGTCCATGGCAATTTGATCGAAAGGTGATACATGATGGCTACACCAACCGATACACCTTCAAGCATTTAGGCAAGAACATCACTTTAGCGCCTTTGACACCGAGACAAGTATACGAAGATCAAGTGAAGCTGCGTGATTCAATTAAAAAATTTAAAGAGATTGAAAAAAAAGAAAAGAGTGAAAAGGTGTGTGAAAAAGTGAGTGAAAAGAAACGAGGGAAGCAAGTTGTAAAAATGAGAGAAAAGAATAAGGAACAAGAAAAACAAAAGAGTGAAGAAAAAATGAGTGCAAAAATGAGTGTTTATGCGAAAGGGAGCGACATTCGAAAATCCTTTATGTTGAGGCAGCCTATACTTGTACTCATGTACAAGGAATCATATTTGAATACTAATGAATTAGATGCTGCTTTACCTTCTTTTGTTGTCTCTCTTTTGCAGGAATTCGAAGATGTATTTCCCGACGAAGTTCTGAGTGGCTTACCACCTATTCGGGGAATAGAACATCAAATCGACTTCATTCCTGGCGCGTCTATACCAAACCAACTGGCTTATTGTAGTAATCCCGAGGAGACCAAGGAGCTGCAAAAACAAGTGAATGAACTCCTTGAAAAGGGATTCATCCGTGAGAGCCTTAGTCCATGCGCTGTTCCTATTTTGTTGGTTCCGAAAAAGGATGGGACGTGGCGCATGTGTGTTGACTGTCACGCCGTGAACAAAATCACGATTAAGTATCGTCATCCAATACCGCGCCTAGATGATATGCTTGAAAACTAAGTGGTGCTCAGTTGTTCTCCAAAATCGACCTCAAAAGTGGTTACCATCAAATACGGATGCGCGAGGGAGATGAGTGGAAAACAACATTTAAAACTAAACACAGTTTGTACGAGTGGTTGGTAATGCCATTCGGTCTTACTAACACTCCTAGTACCTTTATGCGTTTAATGAACCATGTTCTACGAGCTTTCATTGGTAAATTTTGTGTGGTTTACTTTGATGATATTCTTGTTTATAGTAGATCCTTAGATGATAACTTGAAGCATTTACGAGCTGTTCTTGATGTGTTGCGAAAGGAAACTTTATATGCCAATCTTAAGAAATGCACGTTTTGTTCTGACCAAGTTGTTTTCCTAGGATTTGTTGTCAGCTCGCAAGGACTTCAAGTTGACCAAGAAAAGGTGAAAGCCATCCGAGAGTGGCCTAGACCGACCAGCATAAGCCAAGTGCGAAGTTCCCATGGCTTGGCAAGTTTCTACCGTCGGTTCATCCCAAATTTCAGCACATTGGCCGCACCTCTCACGAGTGTGATCAAAAAGAATTCTGCTTTCTATTAGAGCGAGGAGCAAGAAAAATCTTTCATTTCACTTAAAGATCATTTAACTAATGCTCCATTACTCATATTACCTAATTTTGATAAAACATTTGAAATTGAGTGTGATGCCTCAGGTATCGGGATTGGTGCTGTGTTGACCCAAGAAGGGAAGCCCGTGGTATATTTTAGTGAAAAGCTAAGTGGCGCACCATTGAATTATCCCACATACGATAAGGAAATGTACGCTTTGATTTGGGCATTGGAAACGTGGCAACATTATTTGTGGCCGAAGGAGTTTGTCATCCATTCGGACCATGAATCGCTCAAGCACATCAAAAGCCAACACAAGCTCAACAAAAGGCATGCAAAGTGGGTAGAATTTCTTGAATCCTTTCCTTATGTTATACGGTACAAAAAAGGAAAGGAAAATATTGTGGCCGATGCACTATCTCGTCGATATACCTTGTTAAATCATTTGGATTCAAAACTACTTGGGTTTGCATTTTTGAAAGATTTGTATAACTCTGATGCTGATTTTGGGGATGTATATAAATTGTGTGAACATGCTGCTGTTGATAAGTTTTTCAGGTTCGATGGCTTCCTTTTTCGAGAAGGTAAGCTATGTATTCCACAAAGCTCCGTGCGAGAGTTGCTAGTACTCGAGGCACATGGTGGTGGTCTCATGGGCCATTTTGGCATTGCAAAGACCTTGGCCATGCTGCAAGAACATTTCTTTTGGCCACGGATGAAATGGGATGTCGAGAAAATATGTTCGCGATGCTTGGTTTGTAAGAAGGCAAAATCAAAGGTTAACCCACATGGACTGTACATGCCTTTGCCTATTCCCGAAGGGCCTTGGGTTGATCTTTCAATGGATTTTATCTTAGGTCTACCGCGAACTCGAACCGGAAAAGATTCCATTTTTGTTGTAGTAGATCGATTTTCAAAAATGTCACATTTTATTGCTTGCTCGAAAACTGATGATGCTGTTAATATTACTAACCTTTTCTTTAAAGAAGTTGTCGGGTTGCATGGAATTCAAAGACGATAGTGTCGGGCAGTGATGCAAAATTTCTTAGCCATTTTGGAGGACACTTTGGAGCAAGCTAGGCACGAAGCTCTTATTCTCCACGACATGTCATCCTCAAACGGATGGACAAACTGAGGTGGTGAACCGTGTAATATCCACTCTACTACGGGCCATCGTCTGCAAAAATCTCAAATCGTGGGAGGATTGCCTGCCTCATATAGAGTTTGCTTATAACCGAACCGTTCATTCTGCTACTAAATTCTCTCCATTTGAAATAGTTTACGATTTTAATCCTTTATCTCCTCTTGATTTAATTCCATTACCTAACAATCAAATTGTTAATGTAGATGCCAAGACGAAAGTGGACTATGTGAAACAATTGCATCAAAAGATCAAAGCTAATATCGAGGCTAGGACGGAGCAATATGTGCGCAAGGCCAACAAAGGGCGAAAACAAGTCATATTTGAACCTGGAGATTGGTTGTGGGTTCATATGCGAAAGGAAAGATTTTCAGCCCAGCGAAAGTCGAAGTTGTTGCCGAGAGGAGATGGGCCGTTTCAAGTTTTGGAACGAATAAATGATAATTCTTATAAACTTGATCTCCCAGGTGAGTACAACGTAAGTGCTACCTTTAATGTAGCTGATCTTTCTTTTTATGATATAGGTGACGATTTGGGGGTGAATCGCTTCGAAGAGAGGGGAAATGATACGACCACACCTCCCGAGCTGCCAATTGCCAATATAGATCCTCTCGAGTTGCCTGTAGGACCGATTACCCGAGCTCGAGCAAAGAGATTCAAAGATGCAACAACAGAATTAGTTGATAGAGTTTGGGGTGAAACCGTTGCTGGACTTATCGAAAGCTTTTGGATCAGCAAGCCGAGCGACCCATGCATTCTCCTTCAAGCTCAAATCAGCTCAAATCAGCTCAATGTCAACATAACTTAGCCCAACGAGCTCTTTTTTAGCTCATTTCATTATTGAGTTTATTATGCTGGAATAAATCATTTAAGTTGCTGTTAGTTAAATTAGTTATTTAGTTTTAATAATTAATTGTCATAATCTGGACATGTTTTAATTATGTTCTAAATTAAGTGCTTAATTAAATAGGATCAATTAAATATGTCTTAACTATTACAAAGATTAATTATGTCTAGCCTAATTTATGGTGCAGGATTTATTTATTTTATGTTGCCAAATTAATGTGTCTAGAAGGGATTTAATTTGTTGAATTAATTGTTGTAGGTACATTACCCCTTGGACGGCATAGGTGTATGGATGATTTAAAGATGGTGTGCTGATCATTTGGTGTTCCCTAAGTGACCATTCGGCCAACCCTTGCAACTCTTCAAGAAGATCGATTGGCTACCCAAGGCAAATTAAGGCTGTTCACACCCACCCGATTATTCCTTTCACACCAAGGGCTGTTCGGTTTTGTTTGTTCACACATGTGTGGCTGTTCAAATCAGTTTGTTCACATTCTAAGACTATTGAAGTGCTCTAGATAGCTCCTTAATCACATGAACATTCGGCTGAACTAAGCAGCAGCATTAAATCAAATTCAAGCATTTGGCTGAACCTATTGATTGCATTTTAGCTCCCAAATAACCCATTCAATTTTCCTATTAAATCAAGGCATCTTGAAGCTACCCTTTGCCATTCTCCATGCACAAGAAACTTCAAGGAAGCTTCATCAGAAATTCTGGAATTTTTAGCTAACCATTTAGCTACGTCAAGAGCCTATTCGGCTATCCCTTGTATTCACTATAAATTTGGCTTGTGTTACTTTGTAAAGGACTTTTGAAAAATTTTATAAAAACCAAATTTTTGTTCTTGTAAGAACTTCTTCTCTAAGTCTCGTTTAAGATTTTCGTTGGCTTATCTACCTAGTAGTGGCGTCAACCTTTTTCTTTACGAAACTAAACTTATCACTAGTTTTAGTGTGGCGTTCAAAACCCTTTATACCGAGGTTCCTATCTTGTTAGATAGTGGGTCGAGGTTTCCCTTTACCATACCTAAACTGAACTAAAGAGAGCCTATAAACAACTGGTCGATACCAAATCGGTATTGGTTCTTGTTTGCACTTCTTTTTGTTCGACCCCATCTCTTCATTTACCCAAATTGTACCTAAACTGGCCATTCCATTCGTACCATTTCATAATACCATTTCATTCTTACCCTTCATACCATTACGTCCATTTCCTCAACTTCCCTTATCTTAATCTGAATTAACCATCCCTTCTATTTTCGACGAAGCTTTCTCGAAGACGATCAGCAATCTACATATGACTCAACTCAAGTCGAGCGAGCTCGTATCAAAATGGCTCAACTTGAGGACAAGTCGCCTAAAAGAGGGGGAATGATACGAGCACACCCTGCGAACTTCATCGAATAAGTCTGTCAAGCCGAGCATTGACATGTTGGCAAGCTGATCCCATAGCTGAATTAATGCATGACATTAATGTGTTCACATCATGCCGAATTTATGAGTGTTCATGAGATGTCTTAATGACTTGTTTATTTCATGTAGGTACATCCCTTTGGACGGTACAATGTATGGATGATGAAACATCTCTTTTGGGCATTCCACACTCATGAATGAAGAAGTATTAAATGCTGGTGCATGTACGGCTAGATGCAATGTTTCTACAAATTCATGCATGTGTCGAATGCATGTATGGACATTAAAGGCTAGTCCATGAATGGATCAAATGCATGGGATGATAGAATGCATGAATGGCTTAAGTGCATGTATGGTGGCTGTCTCCTAACTTTCCAAGGCACTTATTCGGCCAAGAAGTAGCTGCCAACAAATTCTATGTTGACCATAGAGCTCCTTGAACATGTTCACACTTTGAATTGACCTATAGGCTACTACACATGCATGGATGGGTTCAAGAACGTCCAAGGGAAGGAATTAACTCAATAATTCAACACATTGATTGAATTAAGTGCATGCACAAAGGGGAGAACGAATTTACTAGGTTCATGCTGCCATTTATGAACCTACATGCCATTAAAGTGTTTAATTATGAAGATACATGTTCCATACAAGTGCAGGAACGTCCCAAGGAGATGAATGCAACCTTTGGTGCACATACAAGTCACTTGAAGCCTTTCTTTATGACTAAGCATTCATGCACAAACCAAGGGGAAAGAAAGTGTCCATTCAGCTAGTGCATGAATCTGTCGAATTTATGAACTATTTTAATACATTAGTGTGAACGTTTTCATTATTGTGTAAACACCTAGATGCCGAATTTGAATGGTCATCTATGTGCCTATAAATATTTGTTTTCTTTCATTTGTAAGGGACTTTTGCCAAATTTATTAATAAACATTGTTCTTGTGAGGTTGCTTCCTCTCATATCTCGTACAAGTTTCGAACGACTTATCTGGCTTGTGCTAGTGGCGTCAATCGTCTTGTTTTGAACTTATCACCAATCTTGGTGTGGCGTTCACCTATCCTTCTATCCATATTTTTCACCTTAACAATATAGGAATCGGGGTGGCACTTCTTAGTGTTGAATCATTCCTGACGTTGAGTTCATTTTCCATTTCCATCTTTTAAATCTTTTTTCTTGTTAACCCAAACCGAGCCTTCTATCCTTCATCCATCTTTGCTACCCTTAATCGAACCTATACTAAACTTACCCTTCTTGAAACCTTCCGCTATCCTATTCTAATTCTTTTACTACTATTACAAAAATTCAAGGAACGAACGACTCTCTCGAACTACGATGGGGAAACTACGTGAATTCGACTCATCTACCTGGGCCGGATCACATCAGATCATGGCAACTTCCATCTCTTTGTAATAATCCTCGACACTCCTCATACCGTGGTAAGGTTTTAGAGTTTTTGGGATAGCTCCCGATGGTAGTGTGTTGGAATGAACCTCCAACACATGACAGCTTTCATTTCGGCCCAAGTGCCAATGGGTCGTTTACCATTTTGCCTCCGGCTTGAGGTAAGTCATTCCCACCAAATCATGTCATAGTTAGTGAATTCTGTGGCAGCCAACTTAACTTTTTTTGCCTCCGAATATTTATGGCATTAAAAAATGAGTTCGATTTTTTTCTCCCACTCTAAATATGCTTCAGGGTCTGAACGACCTTAGAATGGGGGAATTGATAACTTAATGCTTTTCAAGTCATCATCAAACCTTTCTCGTTCTCGTTGGCCATGATGACATTGACGTCTTTATCGGTCACTAATATTCGAGCCAGCATCACTTTCAGCTTCACTTGGTTTAGAAACCTCGTCATCTTGAACTTGCCTTTGATCACGGTCTCTAGGTGGACTTATTGGGGTCCTTGCCTATTGGCCTCTTCCCTCTACTTCATCGAGTCAGTCTTGTATTGGCTCTAACTTGCTATCGAACATTAGCTTGACTTCACGGAGCAAGGCTTGTAAGTTCAAGTACGGCACATTCCGAAAGGGTTGCCTTTCTTCCACATTTTGTTCCATGTTAAATGACATAAAAGATTAAGATCCTCACCACAAACCTCACTAGTTCACTCAAAAAAGAAAATAATAGTGTGCACTCCTGATACGAGCATGCCCCGCGAACTTTATTGAACAAGTCTGTCAAGCCGAGCATTGACATGTTGGCAAGCTGATCCCAGCTTGTTTCCAGCTCCACGAGCTTCGTCCAGCTCAAATCTAGCTTATTCAAGCTCAATCCAACTTGCCTGAGCTAAACCGAGCTCACTCCTAGCTCATATTCAGCTTACAAGCTAAACCTTAGCTCAACTTTAGCTTAGGAGTTTAGCCTTAGCTCAACTTTAGCTCATGAGCTAAAACTTAGCTCATTTTAGTTTAAACTCGTTTTTGTTTTTAATACATTAAATAAAAATTTGCACATATTCATTTAAGCATTAAACTTGTCTTATATTAATATTTGTTATTAATATGTCATTGTCATTATATAAATTGATTATGTTCACATAGCCGAATTAATGCATGACATTAATGTGTTCACATCATGCCGAATTTATGAGTGTTCATGAGATGTCTTAATGACTTGTTTATTTCATGTAGGTACATCCCTTTGGACGGTACAATGTATGGATGAAGAAACATCTCTTTTGGGCATTCCACACTCATGAATGAAGAAGTATTAAATGCTGGTGCATGTACGGCTAGATGCAATGTTTCTACAAATTCATGCATGTGTCGAATGCATGTATGGACATTAAAGGCTAGTCCATGAATGGATCAAATACATGGGATGATAGAATGCATGGATGGCTTAAGTGCATGTATGGTGGCTGTCTCCTAACTTTGCAAGGCACTTATTCGGCCAAGAAGTAGCTGCCAGCTAATTCTATGTTGACCATAGAGCTCCTTGAACATGTTCACACTTTGAATTGACCTATAGGCTACTACACATGCATGGATGGGTTCAAGAACGTCCAAGGGAAGGAATTAACTCAATAATTCAACACATTGATTGAATTAAGTGCATGCACAAAGGGGAGAACGAATTTACTAGGTTCATGCTGCCATTTATGAACCTACATGCCATTAAAGTGTTTAATTATGAAGATACATGTTCCATACAAGTGCATGAACGTCCCAAGGAGATGAATGCAACCTTTTGGTGCACATACAAGTCACTTGAAGCCTTTCTTTATGACTAAGCATTCATGCACAAACCAAGGGGGAAGAAAGTGTCCATTCAACTAGTGCATGAATCTGCCGAATTTATGAACTATTTTAATACATTAGTGTGGACATTTTTATTATTGTGTGAACACCTAGATGCCGAATTTGAATGGTCATCTATGTGCCTATAAATATTTGTTTTCTTTCATTTGTAAAGGACTTTTTGCCAAATTTGTTAATGAACATTGTTCTTGTGAGGTTGCTTCCTCTCATATCTCGTACAAGTTTCGAACAACTTATCTGGCTTGTGCTAGTGGCGTCAATTGTTCTTGTTTGAACTTATCACCAATCTTGGTGTGGCGTTCACCTATCCATCTATCCATATTTTTCACCTTAACAATATAGGAATCGGGGTGACACTTCTTAGTGTTGAATCATTCCTGACGTTGAGTTTGTTTTCCCATTCCCATCTTTTTAAATTTCTTTCTTGTTAACCCAAACTGAGCCTTCTATCCTTTATCCATCTTTGCTACCCTTAACAAACCTATATTAAACTTACCCTTCTTGAAACCTTTCGCTATGCTATTCTAATTCTTTTACTACTATTACAAAAATCTGAAGCACGAACGACTCTCTCGAACTACGATCGGGCAACTACGTGAATTCGACTCATCTACTCGGGTCGGATCACATCAAGACCTCTCGTGTTTTCACTCATTTAGGCTTTTTCAATACTCGAATGCACTCACATTCTCTATCCTTTTACCACTCGTACTTACTCTCATAACCTCATATTTTGTTTCTTTGACTCGTCTTGGTGCCTTGGGGTTGGCTTCAAAATGGTTACAAGGGTAGAATGTCATAGTGTATAGGTAGGCTAAAAGAAATTTCTCAGCGTAGTGTGGTGTTTTAGAGGGGGTACAAAGTTGATGAAATGAATATTTTAATGATCAGAATAGTGGTATAAACAGCAGAGAATAGAATTTGAACACTTTACTTTTTTTTTATAATTTTGTATTTCCATTTTTTTATAACTTCAAAATAACGATATTACAATGGAGAAACTTCAAATACAACTTGAGAAATTTTTTTAATTCGTTTCTTTTCACAACGAACCTATTTCAAAATTGATATGAACTTAACACTTCTCGCTTTACAAGCTCTGATACCAAATGATATGATCTGACTCGAGTGATTGAGTCAAATTCACATAGTTGTTCGATCGTAGACGAGAAGAGTCATTTGCATTTTGGTCTTGGTAGAAGAAGTTGGATGGATAGGCCTGATGGAAGTGAATGGGGTTCAAGAGGAGCAAGATGGTGATGATAGGTTCGGCTAAGGATAGCAAAGATGGATGTTAAAGAGGTGATTCTATTTTTGGAGACAATAAAGAAGAAATAATAAAAAGGTGGAAATGGATTAGTGAACTTAACATCAGGAGTGATTCAACACTAGAAGGTGTCACCCTGATTCCTATATTGTTAAGGTGGATAAATGGAATAGAAGGATAGGTGAACGCCATACCAAAAATGGTGATAAGTTCAAACAAGATCGGTAGATGCCACTAGCACAACTAGATAAGTCTTTTGAAACTTGTATGAGATATGAGAGGAAGCAACCTCATAGAAACAGAGTTTCATTAATAAATTGGCAAAAAGTCCTTTTACAAAGAAATAAGTAAACTATTTATAGTCTAGCATGTAGTAGCTGAATGGACAAATTGACTAACTTAGAAGCTAAGCAAGTCGACTAGGAAGCAACTAGAATAATCTAGAACAAGTTATTTAATTTGCTGAGGCTAGATTCGGCTGATGAGAACTTCACTGGACAGCTTCATGAGTAAGCAAAGTGTCTTGGATGAATGTGAAGACTTGAGAGCTCATTAGACTTGCCTTGATTCAGCCATTGAATGAATGAAGCTTTTAAGAAGTGTCTCTTGGCCGAATAGGTGCTTAGGATCACCAAAAGTTCATCCACATACATTTGGTCGTGGATGGAACTAGAAAGGAGCTTGAATCTGGCCGTACATGAACATGTAATAAATGCCCTTCATACATGCATGTGTGCCATCCAAAGGAGAAGTATCTTCATTAATCCAAATGCGTGTAATTTACCATCAATGTACATGAACATAATTCCCTCCAAGCATTGAACTAAGCCATGCATGAATCTTCTCATTCATTGAACAAGCCTATACATGTACCTAGCCTTCAATGTATCTCCATATTTGGCTGAACCTACAAAGACATGAACACATTTAATTATATCATTTAAACATAATTGAACAGAAACTAACCAACCTAAATAACAACCAACTAATTTCGGGTACATTAAATTAAAATTAACTAGCTTATTAATTTAGGCTAGCTCAAATAAACACAAACTATCAATGAACTGATTTAAGCTAGGGAATTTGGCATGGGCTGTAGCAAATTGAATTAAAATAAAGTTAAAACTTAGTTTATTGGAATGGATAAATTGACTAAGTTAGAAGCTAAGCAATTTGACAAAGAAGAGATAGAATGATCTAGAACAAAGTCATTAATTTGCTAAGTCTTGGTTCGGCTGATGGGAACTCCAATGGGCAGCTTCGTGGTTAAGCAAAAATGACTTGGATGAATGTGAAGACTTGGGAGCTCATTGGACTTGTCTAGATTCCACCATGGGATGAATGGAGCATGCATGAAGTGTCTCTTGGCCAAATAGGCACCTAGGAAAGTCATTTGATCAGCCAACTATTCATGTATCAAGTTATGGATGCATTCTCCCATTCGATGTAGCTTGCTGTCCATACATCTTCTCTTGGGCTTCATTCATGAATTGACTTTGGAAATTGATGATGTAGATACCCCTTGGACGAATAAGTGCTTAGGAACACCAATGGTTCTTCCACATACATTTGGTCATGCATGAACTTAGAAGGGAGCTTGAATCTAGCCATACATGAACATGCAATAAATGCCCTTCATACATGCATGTGTGCCATCCAAAGGAAATGTATCTTCATAATCCAATGCATGTAATTGACCTTCCATATACATGAACAAAATTCCTTCCAAACATTGAACTAAGCCATGCATGAATCTTCTTATGCATTGAACTAGCCCGTACATGCACCTAGCCTTAAATGCAGCTCCATATTTGGCTAGCCTACAAAAGAATTAAACAAATAATTATTTAAAAAATATATATTCATTTTAAACATAATTAAACAGCAATTAGACAACTTAAATGACACTAACTAAATTGGACACATTTAATTGAAACTAACTAGCAACATTAAGTTCGGCTAGCTCAAACTAAGTGAAAACATTTAATGAACTTATTTAAGCTAGGATTTTCATTATTGAGCTGTAGCAAACTAATTAGTATAAAACTAAAACTTAGTTTAATTTATTGAAATAAAGAACGAGCTAAAAGTGATGCGATCGCGCCCCATGGTTCAGCTAGTTCGAGCAAGGATTCTATGGTGTTACCACAAGGTCCTGTTACTCGAGCTCGAGCCAAGAAGTTTAAGGAGTCTATCACAGCTTTTGTAGCTCAACTTTGGAATGAAACGCTATTAGGATACTCCGAGAAAGCTGATTCCAGCTCCTTGAACTCACCATGCAATTACCTGCAAGTCCAACTCAGCTCATCGAGCTCACCACCAACTCAAGCAAGTTTCCATTCAACTCAAAAGCAGCTCACTAGCTTGGAATCAGCTCCCTTCCAGTTCCCCAGCTCACTACCAGCTCATGAGTCCAAGCCCAGCTTGGTTTTAGCTCATGAGTTGAATTCTAGCTCATGAAGACTACTCTGACTTCATTTAACTACAATTAAATTTTTATTTAATAAGTTCATTAATTAGTTAATTAATAAACCACATATTAAATTTAGTTCATATTAGTTTTATTAAATATGTCTTAAAAGTGTTTATAGATGTTAATTAATTTGTCATAACCAAATTTAATGTTTACATTTGTGTTCACATTAGCTTGAATTAATTCTGTTCACATTTTCTTGTAGAAACTCAATGGACATATGGAGCATGAAGCAACATGTCTTTTTGGAGGTGCATGGATGGTTAAGAGCTTTGAATCTCCTAGGTGCATGTTTGGCTAAGTGCATGTATGGCCACATTCAATGTGTTCAAGGTTCATGAATGTTTCCATTCATGTATGGTGTGCTACTCCTTCATTTTTCCAAGTGACTATTTGGCTAAAAGGAGGCTTCCCATTACATGTGGCCGAACATCTCCCTCCATGAACCTTAAAATTCTGTTCACATTATGTTCACATGGCATGGCCTTTCAATTCAAAGTGTTCACACCTATGGACTCTTCAAGAATTGGCATTCACACTTAATCTGGCTCATGAAGTCTCCTCAATTAATCCCAACTCTTCACCAAGTAACATGAATTGATTGCCTCAATTACTCAAGTTGGCCGAACCTAGCTAATGTCTAAGGGAGTCTCTCACTCATGATTCATTTCCTTAAGCATGAAGAACCTTCAAGACATCTCCACCATAGCCGAATTTGGTCATGAACATCAAAGGACTTCTTTCTAGAATTTTCAAGATGCATTCATGAGGCTTTTACTTAATTATTAAGTATGTAAAGTGTCCATTCGGCTAGCTAGTCTTTAGGCTATAAATACTTGTTATGTTTCTTTGTGAAGGAACTTTTTGGACTTTTGTTAATGTTATGCTGCCAAAATTGTGAGGCAAAACTTTTCTCAAATTTCGTTCAAAGATCCGATTGGCTTCCTAGCGTTCTAGTTGTGTCAACCGTTGTTCTTTGTCGAAATTGAACTTATCACTACTCGTAGTGTGGTGTTCAAACATACCGAGGTTCCTATCTTGTTAGATAGTAGGTCGAGGTTTTCCTTTACCAAACCCAAACCAAACTAAAAGAGCCTATAAACAATGGGTCGATACCAAATCGGTATTGGTTCTTGTTTGCACTTTTTGTTCAACCCCATTTTCTTCATTTACCAAATTGTACCTAAACCGACCATTCCGTTCGTACCATTTCATAATACCATTTCATTCTTACCCTTCATACCATTACGTCCACTTCTTCAATTTCCCTTACCTAATTGAACCAAATTATTCATCTATACCTATTCGGACCCTAAATCCGAACTTTCAATTCTTCTTACCTATTCTAATTTGGAACCAAAACCAGCATCCCTCTTTCCTTTCCGTACTAATTCAATAAGCCAACTTCCAAACCCAATCTAATTCTACCATCTTCTTTAAACTTCTTTCTCGCCCTTCTTTCTCTTATCCGACCTTCCAATTAAACCTAACGTAACTTCTTATCAATGATCAGGCACACTATTACGCCTCGGGATCAGATTTTTCTTAGAAAAGAGGAATGGAGAGTTTGATATTCTTCAAGTCATCATCTTCCTGCCTTTGATCTACTTGTCCGCGGTTTCGGGGACGTCTCCTTTCTAGGCTTATGTTAGACCCGTGATCGCTTTCATCTTCACTATGTTCATTAACATCATCATCTTGAACCCTTGGTTGTCTTCGTCGTTGATTGGGCCCTTCACGTCTTTGCCTAGCAACTTCAGGATATTCATCGCGTTGTCTTTGGGCCTCGACTTGGTAGAGTCGATCTTCAAGAGGATTAAGCCTTCGATCAAGTAATCGTTCCATCTCACGCAAAAGGGCTTGCATTTGCAAATCCAGAGTATTTTTGATTGGTTGTCGTCCTTGTTGTTCTTCCATGTTTTGTCCACTATTTTGGGACATCTATTCATTTAAAATATCCTCACAACAAATCCTCTCGATTTGCTCAAAAAGAAAGAAGTTGATGACACTCACACTCGTGTTTACACTCTTATTTCGGCTTCTACCTCCCCTCGAATGCGCTCACGCTCTCTTGCATTTTACATCTCTTAACTTTTCTCGTAATTTTTGTAAGCAGATTCGTTAAGGCTTAGTCCTTGGTCTAGGTGGTCAGCTCAAAAGGAATAACAAGTGATTGATGTATTCGGTTTAGGGTAGGCTAAAAGAATAGGGAATTGGGTTAAAAGTGTGGCAAATTAGGGAGACTAGAATAGAAGAAGGATCGAGAACTATATCAGATCAAAGCTTGATGATCAAATAACAATTGAATTGCATAAATCACTTTTTTTGTTTGAATTTTTTTTTACTTGTATACCTTTTTTTTGTACTATATCGACAAACTAAATACAATAGAAACACTTCTATATGCGATTTTTTTTCTTCGGCTGCGTAGATTTTTGTTTTTGTAGTAACAACAATAAACTAATCAAAATGGGAAAATTTCGGTATACGAATTTTTTTCAGATCCTACCTCGAGAATGCTCCGCTTTGAACGTCTAAGCTTCTCGTTTTAGTAGCTCTGATACTAGATGATACGAACCTTCTCGGGGAGAGTCGAGTCTTATGTAGATTGCCCGATCATCTACGAGAAGTTATGTTAGATTTAGTTGAGTTGAAGGAATGGCCGAAGTAGAAAGAGGGGTACGAACGTAATAGTAGGAATGAAAGGGTAGGAACAAAGGAATATGAACAAATTGGTCGATTTTGGTATGTTTTGGGTAAGAAAGAAATGGGATCGAACAAAGAAGGCAAACAAGAACCAATACCAATTTGATATCGACCCGTTGCTTATAGTCTCTTTTAGTTCGGTTTGGGTTTGGTAAAGAAAAACCTCGACCCACTATCTAACAAGATAGGTACCTCGGTATGTTTGAACGCCACACTACGAGTAGTGATAAGTTCAGAATCGACAAAGAACGCGATTGACACAACTAGAATGCTAGGAACGCCAAACGAATCTTTGAACAAAATATAAGAAAAGTTTGCCTTACAATTTCGGTAGCATAACATTTACAAGAGTTTCAAAAGTCCCTAAACAAAGAAATGAACTAGCTATTTATAGCATTTAGAAAGGCTAACCGAATAGCCAACTTAAGCTAGCTGAATAGCCTTTGTTTTCAGCCTAATTAAGTTAGAAAATTCCAGAATTTATTTAGGAAAATTCCTTGAAACTTCTCAGCCATGGAAAACGTCAATGGATAGCCTCTTGAAGCTTCTAGTAGCTGAACAATTATGGAGGAGCTGAAATGAACT
Organism: Gossypium longicalyx; assembly: GCA_025698465.1. NCBI lineage: Eukaryota > Viridiplantae > Streptophyta > Magnoliopsida > Malvales > Malvaceae > Gossypium > Gossypium longicalyx. The sequence continues at coordinate 41,057,439 of CM047004.1, forward strand.
GAATGGGCAAGCTTGAATTCGGCCAAGGGGGTGTACTTCATTAATTGGACAGCCTTGGTTAGCTGAAAAGTGTTGAGCTAATTAAAGGCAACTTGGAGCACCTCAATAGACCTTTAAGTGTGAAACTGAATGTGAGCAGCCTCCCTTGTGTGAACACACTAAACCGAACAGGCTAGAGGTGTGAAAGGAATGTTCAGCAAATGTGAAAGCATTCAAATGGCTTTGGAGAGCTGACTGGACACTTTGAAAAGATCAAACAGCAGGTTGAGGTGGCTGTTGCAATATCCGAACCATCATGCCTCTTGGAGAAGAGAAAACAGCAGCTAACTAGCTTTAATGTCGTCCCTTCAATGTACCTGCACCTAAATTAATTCAGCTCATTAATTCAACTTAGACACATTAATTCTAGTAGCTCAAGGACAAATTTAAATCATGTAATAAGCTAGGACAAATTAAAAACATGCTGGAACTAAGACACATTAAATTCGGCTGCACTAAATAACAAGAAGTAAATTCGTCCTAATTTAGACACTTTAAATTGCTGTAGCATAACACATTAATTTCATGTTCTGATTTTGGACAAATTAAATAATTTAATATTTGTTGAGTTAAAAGTAATGTGCAATTTATTTAATTAATTAAAATGCAAAGCTAGAAAAAAAAAAGGAGCTCAATTGAGCTGAAACGAGATATAGATGCATGAGCTAGTGATGAGTTGGGGTAAGCTCGAGAGCTAATAATGAGCTGGTTCCAAGCTAATGAGCTGGTGTGGAGCTACATGGGAGCTAAATTGAACTGAAGGTGAGCTCGGTGAGTTGAACTGAACTTGTAGAAAAGTTTGGCATGGATTCCCAAAATGTCCACCAACTGGTTTGATAGGTCTAGCATTGACATCATCCCACACATGCTAAACTAAAGCTATAACAGCTTCTTTAAATTATTTTGCACGAGCCCTTGTGATCGGTCCTTGAGGTGGCACCATCGAATCTCGACTTGGACTTGACTTATGGGAAACCATGATCGTGTCATTAACACTATCAAATAGTGTGGTGTTCACCCTTATACCAAGGTTCCTACTTTGCTAAGTAGCGGGTCGAGGTTCTCCTCTTCTCCATCCAACCACCTTGAAAACTTATAAGCATTTGGGTCAATATTTTCTAATATTGGTTCGTGTTTGTTTTTGAGATCATTTTCTTTCCATTCCATTCCATGTTTCCATTTCATCATAATTGAACCATTAATTCACTTCACATCCGTTGTTGGTTATCTAATTACTATATTTATTTCCATTTTTTATTATTTTTCTATAATCGAACCTACATAAACTTCATAACCATAAACCCATCTTTGAACCCTTTTTACGTAGCTTCCACCATTATTCACTTAAAACATCCTTTGAACAAACCGAATGATATTTCTTCGTAGACGATTGGGCAAACTCGCATACGACTCGACTCACCCCGAGGTGGATCGTATCATGAGGGCAACGAGAAAGAACCCCCGAGGATGTAAGGTATGGGCATGGGCGTCCTAATAGGAATCAAGGAGAGCCTTATGAGTCAAGTGATCAAGAGAGCGACCACTCATCTATTTGGAGTGTGCGAAATTGAAGCCAACGTAATCGGGGTCATCAAGAAAGAGATCATCTCGATGGCAACCTCAGAAACATCAAAATGTCCATGCCACCATTCCAAGGCAAAAATGCCCCAGAAGCATTCTGGAGTGGGAAAAGAAAGTCGAGATCGTCTTTGAGTGTCATAATTGCTCAAAGATCAAAAAGGTGAAACTCACAGCAATAGAGTTTTCTGAGTACGCAATCGTATGGTGGGATTAGCTCGTGACTAGCCGAAGGACGAATAGTGAGAGGCCTATCTCTATGTTGGCCGAAATGAGACTGTCATGAGGAAACGATTCATTCCCTCATACTACCATAGGGACTTGTATCAACGGTTGCAAAATCTCACTCAAGGCAACCGTAGAGTCAAAGATTACTACAAAGAAATAGAGGTTGCCATGATACGAGCCGATGTGGATGAAGATCGTGAAGCAACAATGGCGAGGTTCTTAGCTAGCTTGAACCGTGATATTCCCAATATCGTGGAACTTCAACATTACGTTGAAGTGATGGACATGGTCCATATGGCAATAAAAAGTCAAGAAACAATTGAATTGAAAGGGAGCTAACCGATCCTATCCATCATCTTCTGCCAACAAATGGAGCCAAGGGACAAAAAAAAGTTCCTAATCATTCCAAGGAGCCTTTCGTTGCTACCAAGCCCAATCAAACAAGTGGCAAAACTAGCAAGAACAAGAACGAGCCTACTTCCAACCGTTCTCGCTATATCAAGTGTTTTAAGTGCCAAGGGAGGGGACACATTGCTAGTCAATGTCCCAATCATCGGGTGATGGTGGTTCACCAAATGGTGAAATTGAGTCCAAAGATGAAAAGGAGGAAGAACCTGAAATTCCCACCGATGAAGAAGAACTCGAGATGCTCGTCGAAGGAGAGATCCTCATTGTGAAAAGAAGTCTAAACATCCAAGGAGTTGAAGATGAACAACAATGAAAAAACATTTTTCACACTTGTTGCAACATTCAAGGCAAAGTGTGCAGCCTTATAATCGACAGAGGGAGTTGTACCAATGTCGCGAGTACCATGCTTGTTGAAAGACTTGGTTTAGCCACTACGAAGCATCCAAATCCTTATAAATTGCAATGGGTAAATGACAGTGGTGAACTCAAAGTAACCAAACAAGCGAAAGTGGCGTTTTCAATAGGCAAATACCAAGATGAGGTGATTTGGACGTTGTGTTGATGCATGCGGGACACCTTCTATTGAGGCGTCCTTGGCAATTTGACCGAAGAGTAGTTCATGATGGTTACATGAATAGGTATTTGTTCAAGCATCTTGGAAGAAACGTCACGTTAGCCCCTCTCACACCAAAGCAAGTTTATGAAGATTAGCTTACAATGAAGCAATCTATGGAGGGATCAAAAGAAAAGGAGCAAAATAAAAAGAATGAAAAGAAAAAAGTGAAAAAAGTGAGAAAAGCAAGTTAAAAACACGAGTGACAAAAGAAAAAGAAAATGAGAATGAGAATGAAAAAGGATTGTTTTTGCAAGAAAGCGAGAGATTCAAAAGTTATTATTGACAAAGCAACCTATTCTTGTACTTATGTACAAAGAATGCTTGTTGGAAACTAATGAGATAGAAAAATCTTTGCCTTCTTCTATTGTTTTGTTGTTGCAGGAATTTGGAGATGTATTTCCTGATGAATTTCCAAATAGGTTGCCTCCCATTAGAGGCATCAAACACCAAATTGACTTTGTGCCGAGAGCATCTATTCTAAATAGACCAGCTTATTGGAGTAATCCTGAGGAAATGAAGGAGTTACAAAGGCAAGTAGCCAAGTTAATGGAAAAGGGCTACATCCATGAAAGCTTAAGCCCGTGTGTGGTTCCTGTCTTGTTGGTACCCAAAAAGGACGGTTCATGGCAAATGTACGTTGACTACTGTGTGATACAAACTTGCCTTAGGATGATTTGAGTCGTAATAGTTGCCCGATTGATAAATTGGGTAAGTTTGAACGGTTTGCAAAATTGGGGATGAAAACAAGGAAAATAGGTTCGAATGGCTAGTTTCGTAATGGATATGGAAGCAAGTTGATGGTTTGATTCAAGAAGGCTGAAAGAGGGATGGTTAAATAGCTATCAAAGGAATCAAACAAAGGTTAAAGGAAACTTGGTGATCGGTGGATGAAAATCGACTAAGGCCAAGATTGAACCAACGTTATAGGAAAAGTTGACCCGAATCTTAGATGACACTTAGGTTGAGAAGTTAATGGAAATATGGATGGAGAAATTGATAGAAAACCTAGACTCGCTATCAAGGATGATAGGAACCTTGGTATAATTTTGAACGCCACACCAACAAAGGTGATAAGTTCAAAATAACAAGGAAAGATAGACGCCACGAGATGAAATCCCGATAAGTTAGATTAGTCCTAAAGTGAATAAAGAGAATTGAATTCTCACTAGAATAATTAAGTTCATATAATTAACAAAGTCTAAAATTGTCTAACCTTTACAAATAAAATTTAACACATATTTATAGCCTAAAACATGGGGTAACTGAATGGACTATTAGGGAGGCTGAATGGACATTTTTTAATTCAGCTCAAATAAGCTGAAGTTTCTTGGAAAGAACCTAGCTATGTGATGTGATCCGACCCGGGTAGATGAGTCGAATTCACGTAGTTGCCCGATCGTAGTTCGAGAGAATCGTTCGTGCCTCAAATTTTAATAATAAAAGTAAAATAATGGAATAGAATAAGCGGAAGGTTTCAAGAAGGGTAAGTTTAGTAATAGGTTCGGTTATATGTAGCAAAGATGGGTGATGGATAAATGGTTTGGTTTGGTTAACAAGAAGGAAAGTTGAAAGATGGGGGATGGAAAAACGAACTCAACGTCAGGAATGATTCAACACTAAGAAGTGACACCCCAATTCCTATATTGTTAAGGTGAAAAGATGGATAGAAGGATAGGTGAACACCACACCAGGATTGGTGATAAGTTCAACAAGATCGGTAGACGCCACTAGCACAAACTAGATAAGTCTTCGAAACTTGTACGAGATATGAGAGGAAGCAACCTCACAAGAACAAAGTTCATTAACAAATTTGGCAAAAGTCCTTTACAAATGAAATCAACAAACTATTTATACTAGTTTCTTATGCTAGCCGAATAGTCCATTCATGAACTTAGCAATTAAGTAATGTACCTAATTAAGACATGAAACTTTCTAGAAAAATGACCAATGGTATCCTTGCCCATGTTCGGCCGAATGGGAGGTGAGTGGGCAGCTTCATGTATGAGCAAGCTTTGGAAGCCAATGGGATTGTCTAGGTTCGGCCATGGGATGCATGAAACTCTCAAGGGGTGTCTCTTGGCCGAATAGGTGCTTAGAAAACTCCAAGGGTCCTCCTACATGCATCGGTTGTACATGGAACTTGGAAGGGGGCTTGAACCTAGCCGTACATGCACTTGCATTAATTACCCTCCATTCATGCATGTGTGCCGTCCAAGGGAGATGCACCTTTCAATATGCATTAACCTTCCATGTACATGAATGTATGTCCTCCAAACATTGAACCGAGCCATGCATGAATCTTCCCGTTCAATGAACATTCCCGTTCATGCACCTTGCATTAAATGCCATGAATGTATCTTCCAAATTCGGCTAACCTACAAAATTAAATAACACACAACTATTCATATAATTATAAATTAAAATAATAACTAAATAACTTAATAACACTAACTAAATTTGGACACAATAATTATAAGTCAACCTATAATAAATTCGGCTAGCTCAAATAGTCAAAAACACCTAGTGAGCTAAATTGAGCTAGGGAATTCAGCATGAGTTGTAACAAAGTTAGTTATAAGCTAGATTAAAACTTAATTTATTGAAATGAAAAAGGAATGAGCTGAATCGAGCTAAGTTCGAGCTCAAACGAGCTAAAACGAGCTCAAGTGAGCTGATGTGAGCTGAATGGCGCATGGGGGAGCTGGAGAGGAGCTAAGATCGGATTGCAAAATAGTGCATGGAGTCTTCAAGGAGTTGTCCTTAGCTCCTCCAACATCATGGAGCTGGTTATCTTCCCAAATGCGCAACACAAAGGTTGATATAGCATCTTGAATTTTCTTGGTTCGAGCTCGAGTCATGGGACCTTTTGGAAGCTCGATTGATCCTTGGTGTGCATTCGAGGATGCCCCGGGTGTGCTCACATCACTATGTCCTTGAAGTTTCCAGCTACTTTGGAGACGCCAATCATCAAGCAATTAAGCTCTTTAATTCATCTAATTAATTGAGCTGAGTGCTTATGCTAAAAGTATTCAATGGTTGAACCAATTTAACAATTATGTTCAGCTTTTAATCTTTATTGGGTAGCCGAAAGTTCTTCAGCAAAGTTAATGTTCTTGAGGCGCATGAAAAGTCCCATTGGTGTGAAAACTTAGCTCCCAACAGCCTCTCAATGTGAAAGGACGAAATGATCAGCTTCCTTGTGTGAAAACATTGTGTGAACAGCATCTTGGCTATTGAAATACATGAGCAGACCTTTGGGGAAGAGTAAGCAGCTGCTGGAATTAAATTCACTTGGAAAATTGAATGTTCAGCCACCTTTTGGCCGAATGGCCACTTGGGAAACACCAACCACCAGCCTTGTCACATTAATCACGCTTTCATGCTCCTAGTCCATTCATGGAAAGTGCACCTTGCATTAAATTTGGCCATTCATGCTAGACAACTCCTTTAATGCGGTTCTAAGCACCAGCAGCTCCTTTATTGCTATTCTTTAAATTTGGACATGCATGTATTCTGCTTTAATGCTTTAGGACCTTGTTAATGCTGTCCCATGCTTGCTTTTGCTGCAAAGTAAACAACAATTAAAGAGTTAGAACACATTAAAATTGGCAGAAACTAAAAATATTGTAATTTATGTCATGCGGCTGAACAAATTAAATTAGCAGCAGCTAATTAATTTGTTTAAATTAGACACATTAAATTATGTCCTAAGCTAGACACATTAAACACATAATAATATGAGACATATTTAATATACTAAATTAAAATGTCCAAATTTAAGACTCCATTAAATTAATTAATTATTTGAGCTGACAATTAACTAATTAACTAACATAACTTATTAAATTTATTCCAATAACTAAAATCAAATGAAATAAAATGAACTCAAACGAGTTTAAATGAGCTCAAACAAGTTAGATTGAGCTCCATTGAGCTGGGTAAACCAAAATTGAGCTCGTTGAACCGAAATTAAACTTCATCTTACACTTGTGCCCCTCAAGCATAGGCCATGCTCGATGTTGTCGAGTTGATTTGTAACATGACGCGGCTAGGTTTGCATTACCGTGCCATCAACAAAATCACCATCAAATATAGACATTCTATTCCTCGTCTCGATGACATGCTCGATGAACTTAGCAGAGCCCAATTCTTTTCAAAGATAGACTTAAAGAGTGGCTATCATCAAATCCATATGCGGGAGGGAGACGAGTGGAAGACCACATTCAAGACTAAGTACGATTTGTACGAAGGGTTGGTAATGCCATTCGGTCTTACAAATACACCTAGCACTTTTATACGTTTAATGAATCATGTTTTGTGTACTTTTATTGGAAAATTCTATGTTGTATATTTTGATGATATTTTGATCTATAGCAAGTCATTGGAAGATAATGTTCATCATCTGTGTGTGGTGTTAGAAGTTTTACGAAAAGAGGTACTTTACGCTAACTTTAAAAAATGTTCTTTTTGCACTGATGAGGTTGTGTTCTTAGGTTTTGTGGTGAGTGCCTGTGGCTTACAAGTTGATCAAGAGAAGGTCAAAGTGATCAATGAATGGCCGCGCCCAATGAACATCAGCCAAGTACAGAGTTTTCACGGGTTGGCAAGCTTTTATCGAAGGTTTGTACCTAATTAGCCGCCCCTTGACAGGTATTATAAAGAAAAACTCACCCTTTAATTGGACTGATGATCAAGAAAATGCATTTAATAAGATCAAGGAATGTCTAACTAACGCTCTGTATTGTCTTTACCTAATTTTAACAAGACATTCAAAGTTGAGTGTGGTGCCTTAGGAATTGGCATTGGAGCCGTTTTGACGCAAGACGGAAGGCCTGTAGCCTACTTTAGTGAGAAACTCAAAGGTGCCATGTTGAACTATCCAACGTACGATAAGGAGATGTATGCCTTGATCCGAGCCTCAGAGACTTGGCAACATTATCTTTGGCCGAAGGAATGTGTCATTCATACAGATCATGAGGCCTTAAAACACCTTCAAGGACAAACAAAGCTTAACAAGCGTCATGCCAAGTGGGTGGAATATTTGGATTCATTTCCCTATGTGATAAAGTATAAGAAAGGTAAGGAAAGTGTCGTTGCCGACACATTATCACGAAGGTATGCACTTGTCAACTTATTGGATTCTAAACTGCTTGGTTTTGAATTTATGAAAGATCTTTATCCAACTGATGCTGATTTGGTGAAATATATAAGTGTTGTTTGCATGGTGCATATGAAAAGTATTTCTAGCATGAAGGCTATCTTTTTTGTGAAAGCAAGCTGTGTATACCCCAAGGGTTTGTTAGGGAATTGATAGTCAATAAAGCCCATAGTGGTGGACTTATGGGTTACTTTGGAGTTGCGAAGACCTTAGCCACATTGCACGAACACTTCTATTGGCCCAAGATGAAGCGTGATGTAATAAAGAAGTGTGATCGATGTGTTACTTATAAGAAAGCAAAGTCAATGATGTAAGCACGCCTGGGGCAACCTCGAATGCAATTCATAATTCAATCGAGCTTCCAAAAAGCCCCATGAATCGAGCTCGAACCAAGCAAATTCAAGACGCCTTAATAGCCTTGGTGTTGCACATTTGGGATGATAACAAGGACCATGACGTTGGAGGAGCTAAGGACAACTCCTTGAAGACTCAATGCATTCTTTTGCAATCCGATCTCAGCTCCTCTCCAGCTCTCCATGCTCCATTCAACTCCAATCAGCTCACTTGAGCTCGTTTCAGCTCATTTCTTTTACATTACAATAAAATAAGTTTAAAATTTATTCTTAATTAAGTTTGCTACAGCTCAACTTAGCTCATGAAGTGTTTTTGACTATTTGAGCTAGCCGAATTTAATTTGATAGTTGACTTATAATTAATATGTCTATATTTAGTTAGTGTCATTAAGTTGTCTAGTTAAAAATCTTAATTATGATTATATGAATAATTATTTTATTTAATTATGTTATTTAATTATGTAGGTTAGCCGAATGTGGAGGTTCATTCAAGACAAGGTGCATGTATGAGAATGTTCATTGAACGGGAAGATACATGCATGGTTCAGTTCAATGTTTGGAAGCCTTACATTCATGTACATGGAGGGTTAATGAATATTAAAAGATACATCTTCCTCGGACGGTACACATGCATGCATGGAGGACAATTAATGCAAGTGCATGTACGGCTAGGTTCAAGCCTCCTTCCAAGTTCCATGTACAGCTGATGCATGTGGGAGGACCCTTGGAGTTTTCTAAGCACCTATTCAGCCAAGAGACACCTCTTGGAAGTTTCATGCACACCTTGGCCGAACCTAGACAACCCGTTGAGCTCCCAAAGGTGCACATTCATCCAAGTGATTAAAGCTCATACATGAAGCTGTCCAAACACATTCCCATCAGCCGAATCAAGACTAGTTAATTAATGTTTTCATTCTAGAACATTCTAGCTAGTTCATGACCAAATTTGCTTAGTCTTTAAGCTAGCTAGTTTGTCCATTCGGTTACTACATGATAGCTTATAAATAGTTTGCTCATTTCATTGTAAAAGGACTTTTGCCAAATTTGTTAATGAACGTTGTTCTTGTGAGGTTGCTTCCTCTCATATCTCGTACAAGTTTCAAAAGACTTATCTAGTTTGTACTAGTGGCATCAATTGACCTTATTTGAACATATCACCATTTTTGGTGTGGCGTTCACCTATCTTTTATTCCATCTTTCTTCCTTAACAATATAGGAACTGGGGTGACACTTTTTAGTGTTGAATCATTCTTGACGTTAAGTTCATTTTCCATGATGTGATCCAGCCCGGGTAGATGAGTCGAATTCATGTAGTTGCCCGATCGTAGTTCGAGAGAGTCGTTCGTGCCTCGGATTTTAATAATAAAAGTAAAATAATAGAATAGGATAAGCGAAAGGTTTTAAGAAGGGTAAGTTTAATAATAGGTTCGGTTAAGGGTAGCAAAGATGGATGAAGGATAGAAGGCTCGGTTTGGGTTAATAAGAAAGAAATTTAAAAGATGGGAATGAAAAAACGAACTCAACGTCAGGAAGGATTCAACACTAAGAAGTGTCACCCCGATTCCTATATTGTTAAGGTGAAAAATATGGATAGATGGATAGGTGAACGCCACACCAAGATTGGTGATAAGTTCAAAACAAGACGATTGATGCCACTAGCACAAGCCAGATAAGTCGTTCGAAACTTGTACGAGATATGAGAGGAAGCAACCTCACAAGAACAATGTTCATTAACAAATTTGGCAAAAGTCCTTTTACAATGAAATCAACAAACTATTTATACTAGTTTCTTATGCTAGTCGAATAGTCCATTCATGAACTTAACAATTAAGTAATGTACCTAATTAAAACATGAAACTTCTAGAAAAATGTCCAATGGTGTTCTTGTCTATGTTCGGCCGAATGGGAGGTGAGTGGATAGCTTCATGAATATGCATTGATGTACTTGGATAAATGACCTTCATACATGCATGGCTAGGTTCAGCTAACTCCTTTAATGGAGCCTTGAATTCATGTTGTTTCACCATGAGTGGCTTAATTAAATGAGGCGTCATGAAGAGTCAAACTTGGTGTGAACAAGGAGCTTGAGTAGACACTTGTGTGTGAACGTCCAACCGAATGGTCATCATGGTGTGAACACAATGTGTGAACACATGATCAATACATGAACCGTCCAATGCATGTTCCATCATCAATTTGATTCATGAATCTTCAAATACATGTATGACCATCATGAACATGCATGTGCCTCTTGATTGCTATCCATTGAACCTTCCTATGCATGCACCTTGCATTAAATGCCATGAATGTATCTTCCAAATTCGGCTAACCTACAAAATTAAATAACATGATTAAATAACACACAACTATTCATATAATTATAATTTAAAATAATAACTAAATAACTTAATGACACTAACTAAATTTGGACATAATAATTATAATTCAACTTATCATATTAAATTCGGCTAGCTCAAATAGTCAAAAACACTTAGTGAGCTAAGTTGAGCTAGGGAATTCGGCTTGAGCTGTAGCAAACTTAGTTATAAGCTAGATTAAAACTTAGTTTATTAAAATGAAAAAGGAATGAGCTGAGACGAGCTAAATTCAAGCTCAAACAAGCTAAAACGAGCTCAAGTGAGCTGATGTAAGCTTAATGGCGCATGGGGAGCTGGAGAGGAGCTGAGATCGGAATGCAAAATGGTGCATGGTCTTGAATTTGTTTGGTTTGAGCTCGAGTCATGGGGCCTTTTGGAAGCTCAATGGATTCTTGGTGTGCATTCGAGGATGCCCCGGGTGTGCTCACATCATTCCATCCCCATCTTTTGAATTTCTTTCTTGTTATCACCGAACCAAGCCATCTATCCAATATCCATCTTTGCTACCCATAGCTGAACCTATTACTAAACTTACCCTTCTTTGAAACCTTCCGCTTATCCTATTCTATTCATTACTTCTATTACTAAAATTCGAGGCACGAACGACTCTCTCGACTACGATCAGGCAACTAAGTGAATTTGACTCAACCTCTCGAGCTGGTTCACATCATTTGGTATTAGAACTTGTAAAACGAGAGGCGTTAACATTCGTATCAAGATCGAAATAGGTTCGTTGTAAACAAAAAAATTTGAATTAAAAAATGAAATTAAAAAAAAGAAAAAAAAAGAAGTGAAGTGTTTAAATTTCTTCTCTGTTATTGATATCATTGTTTCAATCTTCAAAATAATCTTTTTATCAAATTTTGTACCCTATTCCCAAAATGCCACACTATACCAAAAACTTTCTTTTAGCCTACCCGTACATCATACGTTTTTAACCCTTGTAACCATTTCTGAAGCCAACCCCAAAGCACCAAGACGAGTTAAGAGAAACAAACTACGAGGTTACGGGAGTAAGCTTGAGTGGTAAAAGGCTAGAAAGTGTGAGAATATTCGAGTGTTGAAAAAAGCCTAAAACGAGTGCAAACATGAGTGTAGTGTTCATCAATATTTCTTTGCGAGTGAACTAGTGAGGTTTGTGGTGAGGATTTGAAAATGATTGAAAATCAGCATGGAACGAAATGTGGAGGAAAGGCAACCCATTCAGAATGTGCCGGATTTGAACATGCAAGCCCTACTTTGAGAAGTTGAATGATTGTTTGACCAAAAGTTGGAACCAATACAAGACCGACTCGATCAAGTGGAGGGAAAAGGCCGATGAGCAAGGATCCTAATAAGTCCACCTAGAGACCATGGTTGAAGGCATGTTCGAGATGACGAGGTTTCTGAACCAAGTGAAGCCGAAAGTGAAGCTAGCTCGAATGTTAGTGACCAGCGAAGAGTCCAATGTCATCATGGCCAACGAGAGTGAGAAAGATTTGATGATGACTCGAAAAGCATTAAGTTATCAATTCCCCCATTTCAAGGCCGTTCAGACCCCGAGGCATATTTGGAGTGGGAGAAAAAGATCAAACTCATTTTTGAGTGTCATAACTACTCGGAGGCAAAGAAAGTTAAGTTGGCTGCCATAGAATTCACCGACTATGCAATGATTTGGTGGGACCAACTTACGACAACCCGAAGGCGAAATGGCAAGCGACCCATTAGCACTTGGGCTGAAATGAAGGCTGATACGACCACACCTCTCGAGCTGCTAGTTGCCAATATAGATCCTCTCGAGTTGCCTGTAGGATCGATTACTCGAGCTCGAGCAAAGAGATTTAAAGACGCAACAACAGCATTAGTTGATAGAGTTTGGGGTGAAACCGTTGCTGGACTTATCGAAAGCTTTTGGATCAGCAAGTCGAGCGACCCATGCATTCTCCTTCAAGCTTAAATCAGCTCAACGTCAACATAACTTAGCTCAACGAGCTCTTTTTTAGCTCATTTCATTATTGAGTTTATTATGCTGGAATAAATCATTTAAGTTGCTGTTAGTTAAATTAGTTATTTAGTTTTAATAATTAATTGTCATAATCTGGACATATTTTAATTATGTTCTAAATTAAGTGCTTAATTAAATAGGATCAATTAAATATGTCTTAACTATTACAAAGATTAATTATGTCCAGCCTAATTTATGGTGCAGGATTTATTTGTTTTATGTTGCCGAATTAATGTGTCTAGAAGGGATTTAATTTGCTGAATTAATTGTTGTAGGTACATTACCCCTTGGACGGCATAGGTGCATGGATGATTTAAAGATGGTGTGCTGATCATTTGGTGTTCCCTAAGTGACCATTCGGCCAACCCTTGCAACTCTTCAAGAAGATCGATTGGCTACCCAAGGCAAATTAAGGTTGTTCACACCCACCCTATTATTCCTTTCACACCAAGGGCTGTTCGGTTTTGTTTGTTCACACATGTGTGGCTGTTCAAATCAGTTTGTTCACATTCTAAGACTATTGAAGTGCTCTAGACAGCTCCTTAATCACATGAACATTTGGCTGAACCAAGCAGCAGCATTAAATCAAATTCAAGCATTTGGCTGAACCTATTGATTGCATTTCAGCTCCCAAACAACCCATTCAATTTTCCTATTAAATCAAGGCATCTAGAAGCTACCCTTTGCCGTTCTCCATGCACAAGAAACTTCAAGGAAGCTTCATCAGAAATTCTAGAATTTTTAGCTAACCATTTAGCTACCTCAAGAGCCTATTTGGCTATCCCTTGTATTCACTATAAATTTGGCTTGTGTTACTTTGTAAAGGACTTTTGGAAAATTTTATAAAAATTGAATTTTTGTTCCTGTAAGAACTTCTTCTCTAAGTCTTGTTTAAGATTTTCGTTAGCTTATCTACCTAGCAGTGGTGTCAACCATTTTCTTTACGAAACCGAACTTATCACTAGTTTTAGTGTGGCGTTCAAAACCCTTTATACAGAGGTTCCTATCTTGTTAGATAGTGGGTCGAGGTTTCCCTTTACCATACCCAAATCGAACTAAAGAGAGCCTATAAACAACGGGTCGATACCAAATCGGTATTGGTTCTTATTTGCACTTCTTTTTGTTCGACCCCATCTCTTCATTTACCCAAATTGTACCTAAACTGGCCATTCCATTCATACCATTTCATTCTTACCCTTCATACCATTACGTCCATTTCCTCAACTTCCCTTATCTCAATCTGAATTAACCATCCCTTCTATTTTCGACGAAGCTTTCTCGAAGACGATCGGCAATCTACATACGACTCAACTCAAGTCGAGGCGAGCTCGTATCAAAATGGCTCGACTTGAGAACAAGTCACCTAAAAGAGGGGGAATGATACAAGCACGCCCCGCAAACTTCATCGAATAAGTCTGTCAAGCCGAGCATTGACATGTTGGCAAGCTGATCCCAACTTGTTTCCAGCTCCACGAGCTCCATCCAGCTCAAATCCAGCTTTTTCAAGCCCAATCCAATTTGCCTGAGCTAAACCAAGCTCACTCCTAGCTCATATTCAGCTCACGAGCTAAACTTTAGCTCAACTTCAGCTTAGGAGTTTAGCCTCAGCTCAACTTTAGCTCACGAGCTAAAGCTTAGCTCATTTTAGTTTAAACTTGGTTTTGTCTTTAATACATTAAATAAAAATTTGCATATATTCATTTAAGCGTTAAACTTGTCTTATATTAATATTTGTTATTAACATGTCATTGTCATATATAAATTGATTATGTTCACATAGCCGAATTAATGCATGACATTAATGTGTTCACATCATGCCGAATTTATGAGTGTTCATGAGATGTCTTAATGACTTGTTTATTTCATGTAGGTACATCCCTTTGGTCGGTACAATGTATGGATGAAGAAACATCTCTTTTGGGCATTCAACACTCATGAATGAAGAAGTATTAAATGCTGGTGCATGTACGGCTAGATGCAATGTTTCTACAAATTCATGCATGTGTCGAATGCATGTATGGACATTAAAGGCTGGTCCATGAATGAATCAAATGCATGGGATGATAGAATGCATGAATGGCTTAAGTGCATGTATGGTGGCTGTCTCCTAACTTTCCAAGGCACTTATTCGGCCAAGAAGTAGCTGCCAACTAATTCTATGTTGACCATAGAGCTCCTTGAACATGTTCACACTTTGAATTGACCTATAGGCTACTACACATGCATGGATGGGTTCAAGAACGTCCAAGGGAAGGAATTAACTCAATAATTCAAGACATTGATTGAATTAAGTGCATGCACAAAGGGGAGAACGAATTTACTAGGTTCATGCTGCCATTTATAAACCTTCATGCCATTAAAGTGTTTAATTATGAAGATACATGTTCCATACAAGTGCATGAACGTCCCAAGGAGATGAATGCAACCTTTGGTGCACATACAAGTCACTTGAAGCCTTTCTTTAAGACTAAGCATTCATGCACAAACCAAGGGGGAAGAAAGTGTCCATTTAGCTAGTGCATGAATCTATCGAATTTATGAACTATTTTAATACATTAGTGTGAACGTTTTTATTATTGTGTGAACACCTAGATGCCGAATTTGAATGGTCATCTATGTGCCTATAAATATTTGTTTTCTTTCATTTGTAAGGGAGTTTTGCCAAATTTATTAATGAACATTGTTCTTGTGAGGTTTCTTCCTCTCATATCTCGTACAAGTTTCGAACGACTTATCTGGCTTGTGCTAGTGGCGTCAATCGTCTTGTTTTGAACTTATCACCAATCTTGGTGTGGCGTTAACCTATCCTTCTATCCATATTTTTCACCTTAACAATATAGGAATCGGGGTGACACTTCTTAGTGTTGAATCATTCCTGACGTTGAGTTCGTTTTCCATTTCCATCTTTTAAACCTTTTTTCTTATTAACCCAAACCAAGCCTTCTATCCTTCATCCATCTTTGCTACCCTTAATCGAACCTATACTAAACTTACCATTCTTGAAACCTTCCGCTATCCTATTCTAATTCTTTTACTACTATTACAAAAATTCGAGGCACGAACGACTCTCTCGAACTACGATCAGGCAACTACGTGAATTCGACTCTTCTACCTGGGCCGGATCACATCAGATCATGGCAACTTCCATCTCTTTGTAATAATCCTCGACACTCCTCATACCGTGGTAAGGTTTTAGAGTTTTTGGTATAGCTCCCGATGGTAGTGTGTTGGAATGAACCTCCGACACATGACAGCTTTCATTTCGGCCCAAGTGCCAATGGGTCGCTCACCATTTTGCCTCCGACTTGAGGTAAGTCAGTCCCACCAAATCATGTCGTAGTCAGTGAATTCTATGGCAGCCAACTTAACTTTTTTTGCCTCTGAATATTTATGACATTAAAAAATGAGTTCGATCTTTTTCTCCCACTCTAAATATGCTTCAGGGTCTGAACGACCTTAGAATGGGGGAATTGATAACTTAATGCTTTTCAAGTCATCATCAAACCTTTCTCGTTCTTGTTGGCCATGACGACATTGACGTCTTCGCCGGTCACTAATATTCGAGCCAGCATCACTTTCGGCTTCACTTGGTTTAGAAACCTCGTCATCTTGAACTTGCCTTTGACCACGATCTCTAGGTGGACTTATTGGGGTCCTTGCCTGTTGGCCCCTTCCCTCTACTTGATCGAGTCAGTCTTGTATTGGCTCCAACTTGCGATCGAACATTAGCTTGACTTCACGGAGCAAGGCTTGTAAGTTCAAGTCCAGCACATTCTGAACGGGTTGCCTTTCTTCCACATTTTGTTCCATGTTAAATGACATAAAAGATTAAGATCCTCACCACAAACCTCACTAGTTCACTCGAAAAAGAAAATAATAGTGTGCACTCCTGATATGAGCATGCCCCGCGAACTTTATCGAACAAGTCTGTCAAGCCGAGCATTGACATGTTGGCAAGCTAATCCCAGCTTGTTTCTAGCTCCACGAGCTCCGTCCAGCTCAAATCTAGCTTATTCAAGCTCAATCCAACTTGCCTGAGCTAAACCAAGCTCACTCCTAGCTCATATTTAGCTTACGAGCTAAACCTTAGCTCAACTTTAGCTTAGGAGTTTAGCCTCAGCTCAACTTTAGCTCACGAGCTAAAGCTTAGCTCATTTTAGTTTAAACTCGTTTTTGTCTTTAATACATTAAATAAAAATTTGCACATATTCATTTAAGCATTAAACTTGTCTTATATTAATATTTGTTATTAATATGTCATTTTCATTATATAAATTGATTATGTTCACATAGTCGAATTAATGCATGACATTAATGTGTTCACATCATGCCGAATTTATGAGTGTTCATGAGATGTCTTAATGACTTGTTTATTTCATGTAGGTACATCCCTTTGGACGGTACAATGTATGGATGAAGAAACATCTCTTTTGGGCATTCCACACTCATGAATGAAGAAGTATTAAATGCTGGTGCATGTACGGCTAGATGCAATGTTTCTACAAATTCATGCATGTGTCGAATGCATGTATGGACATTAAAGGCTAGTCCATGAATGGATCAAATGCATGGGATGATAGAATGCATGAATGGCTTAAGTGCATGTATGGTGGCTGTCTCCTAACTTTCCAAGGCACTTATTCGGCCAAGAAGTAGCTGCCAACTAATTCTATGTTGACCATAGAGCTCCTTGAACATGTTCACACTTTGAATTGACCTATAGGCTACTACACATGCATGGATGGGTTCAAGAACGTCCAAGGGAAGGAATTAACTCAATAATTCAACACATTGATTGAATTAAGTGCATGCACAAAGGGGAGAACGAATTTACTAGGTTCATGCTGCCATTTATGAACCTACATGCCATTAAAGTGTTTAATTATGAAGATACATGTTCCATACACGTGCATGAACGTCCCAAGGAGATGAATGCAACCTTTTGGTGCACATGCAAGTCACTTGAAGCCTTTCTTTGTGACTAAGCATTCATGCACAAACCAAGGGGGAAGAAAGTGTCCATTCAGAATTTATGAACTATTTTAATACATTAGTGTGAACATTTTTATTATTGTGTGAACACCTAGATGCCGAATTTGAATGGCCATCTATGTGCCTATAAATGTTTGTTTTCTTTCATTTGTAAAGGACTTTTTGCCAAATTTGTTAATGAACATTGTTCTTGTGAGGTTGCTTCCTCTCATATCTCGTACAAGTTTTGAACGACTTATCTGGCTTGTGCTAGTGGCATCAATCGTTCTTGTTTGAACTTATCACCAATCTTGGTGTGGCGTTCACCTATCCATCTATCCATATTTTTCACCTTAACAATATAGGAATCGGGGTGACACTTCTTAGTGTTGAATCATTCCTGACGTTGAGTTCGTTTTCCATTTCCATCTTTTAAATCTTTTTTCTTGTTAACCCAAACCGAGCCTTCTATCCTTCATCCATCTTTTGCTACCCTTAACCGAACCTATACTAAACTTACCCTTCTTGAAACCTTCTGCTATCCTATTCTAATTCTTTTACTACTATTACAAAAATCCGAGGCACGAACGACTCTCTCAAACTACGATCGGGCAACTACGTGAATTCGACTCATCTACCCGTGCCGGATCACATCATTTGGTATCAGAGCTTGTAAATCGAGAGGCGCCAATGTTCGTATCAAGATCGAACTAGGTTCATTATAAAAAAAAATTTATTAAGTTGTATTTTCGTTTATCTTGTAAAAGTGATTTGTTGAAGTTGTAAAAAAAGGGTACGAAATTATTTAAAAAAAAAGTGAAGTGATCAAGTTCAATTCTATTGTTTTATATTTCTTCCGATCGTCTTATATTCTTTTCATCAATTTTAACCCCATTTCCAAAACGCCACACTATACCAAAAAAGAAATTCTTTTAGCCTACCCGCACACCTATACATCTTATCCCTTGTAACCATTTTGAAGCCGTCCCCAAGGCACCTAGACGAGTCAAAAGAAACAAACTACGAGGTTACGAGAGTAAGTGTGAGTGGAAAAAGGCTAGAGTGTGTGAAAACATCCGAGAGTTAAAAAAAGCCTAAAAAAAGAGTGCAAACACGAGTGGAGTGTTCATCAATATTTCTTTGCGAGTGAAATTGTGAGATTTATGGTGAGGTACTTAATTTTTTTTATTTTGTTTTGTGATCTAACATTTTCTTTTCAGCAACAAAAATCATGTCACGCGAAGAGTTCACCGAATCGGAATACCAATACTTGGTACAAGAAATGTGAAAAATGATGGAGTCCAACACTAAGAACATACACGAGAGATTAAATCATTTGGAAAAACAAGATCAAAGTGATAGAGTTTCTTCGAGTTGAAAAATGGAGACAAGAACCCCACAGAGATATACCTCCGACTACTACTTGAAAAAAGCTCCTATCGTGATTTCTTTTCGCCATCTACTTCGAGACAAAGAGATTCATACTATGACTCATATTCATCAGCGAATTCGAGAAGTGAATTCGATCGAAAGTCCTTTTCATCAAGAAATTCGAGAAGACGAGAAGCCCATTACGATTTTGATTCGTTCCAAGATGGCGTTCGGAGAGAAAGACATACTCCTACTAGATTGTCAATGAACTCTTACTCGGAGTATTCTTCACAAAGTTTTGATTGTTAATCATATGCAAATAGTTCTTCATCTTTCGAGCAAGATTTGTATTCTCATCGTTCTTCTGTACATTCTTGTAAAGAGAAAACAAAGAAAAGAAAAGAAAAAGTAAAGGAAGAAAAAGAAAATGAAATAAAAAGAAAAGAGAGGCAGGAGGCAAGTAAGAGAGAAAATGAACGAATCTTGAGAGAACTTGAAAAAGCCTTTGAAAAGCAAAAAGAAAATGAAAAAGAAAATAGGATTGAACAAGAGAATGAAAAGAAATTTGAGAGTGAAAAAGAAGTTGAAAAAGAAATTGAAAAAGAGATTAAAGAGAAAGAAATTAAAACAAAAGAAACGAGTGATTCAGAAGAAAAAGAATCGAGTGAGAAAACAAGTCAGCAAGTGAGGATTATTTCTACTAACCCACCTGTTCGATCTTCTTGTGATTTAACTTTTCAGGTTCCTAGAAGTTTGTGCGACCAATTCCATCTACATTACCTTCCAAACGAGAGGTGTTTTAGGTTGTTCGAAAAAGGTGAGTTCGCGAATGACAACCACCCACTTGCGATCAAAGGTAAGGAAGGTAAGGATTCTTTGTTTATCGAATCAAAGTCACCTGATTTAGTTAATTACTGTTCACATATTAATGTCAACGATGTTGTTTCAAAAGATGCCATGAAGATTCCGTCTTATGACATGTTTTATAATGACAACTCTGTTGATTCTGTTGGATTGGTTCATCTTGTGCAAATTATGAATGTGTGTGATAACAGTTTTTCACGTTTTGATTTGTTTGATTATAAAAATTCTTTGTTTGGCATCCATGTTAAAAGATCTTCACATGATATGTGCAATTGTGTTCTTCATGAACAATCTTTGAGTTTTTGTGCGAAATTTCCATGTAGTGATTTGCATTCCCGATTGATACTCTTGAAGCATGAACCTTTGCATATTGGTATGCTCGGTTTTGTCAATTCAACATGTATGTTTAAACTAGTGAAATATAATTCGTGTGGTGAGTTGATTATATCTTCTTCTAATATGTTACTTGTTGGAATTCCTAATCAAGTTCGTGTGTTCAAGCCTGGTATTTGCTACATGAATTCATTTTATGGAAACATTAAGCACTTTGCATCATTTGCATTCAAATTATATTTGCTTGATGTTCGAACTTTTGATAAGAAGGTGAAATTCAATGATTTCGGTTTTAATTTTGATTCGTTTACTAATCACCTTGTTTGGCCACATCTGAAATTTTCGTTCCATTTTAAGAAGGTAAGATCGACTTATGCTTTGGGACTTGAATCAAATTTCAATGATGATTTATTTTTTTCTTTTCAGTCCATACCTCCTATTGAAACTAACCTTTTACATTTTTGTGAATGTAACCATTTAAAAAGCACGAGCTGTCATGGTGATTCGTCACCCATCCAAGTTGATCGAGATAAAAGGTTTGTTTTACATTATCTGTCCGAAGAAAGAAGATTCATCTTGTTTGAAAAAGGTAAAACCAATCCTAAATTTTCTTCTCTTCAAGATCGACAAGGTAAAGTTTATGAAAATTTTCAAATATCTTTACTCTATTCGAATGTTGTTGAAAATCTTTTTGATGATTTGATGTTTGGAAATTGTTTGTACCTTGTTGTGATTGATTGTTGTCTTTGGCCTAGTAGTGATCCGTTTGTGTTGAAAAGTGATTACACAAATCATGTTGTTAATAAGCGAAAGAGTGAGTTAGTTTCCAATTGGCCATGGTACACCTTGCGTGTATATTCCCATGAATTGTTATTTTTGAATAAACATATTGAAATGTTTTAGATGAGGAATAATGTGTTTAAGTGCCTGCCATCGTTTACAACCAATTATCCCTTGATCCAACTTAGTTTTCATGTTTGCAACGATAGTCTAACGAAACTCTTCGATAAATTTACGAATGCTTGCTTTGTCCAATTGAAATTTTTGGCATACGTTCGATTGAATGAATTTTTTATGAACTATCGAACACATTTGAATCTGACTTCTTTGAGTTTCTTTTTATTGGCTGTGGTAAGAATTTTTTAGGTTTGTGTGACATCTTCCAACCCATTTGATCGAGGAAAACCATGCACAAGTCAAAGTTCTCCCATGGACAAACGGCTCGACTTGAGGACAAGTCGCCTAAAAGGGGGGAATGATACGAGCACGCCCCGCGAACTTTATCGAACAAGTCTATCAAGTCGAGCATTGACATGTTGGCAAGCTGATACCAGCTCGTTTCCAGCTCCACGAGCTCCGTCCAGCTCAAATCCAGCTTATTCAAGCTCAATCCAACTTGCCTGAGCTAAACCGAGCTCACTCCTAGCTCATATTCAGCTTACGAGCTAAACCTTAGCTCAACTTCAGCTTAGGAGTTTAGCCTCAGCTCAACTTTAGCTCACGAGCTAAAGCTTAGCTCATTTTAGTTTAAACTCATTTTTGTCTTTAATACATTAAATAAAAATTTGCACATATTCATTTAAGCTTTAAACTTGTCTTATATTAATATTTGTTATTAATATGTCATTGTCATTATATAAATTGATTATGTTCACATAGCCGAATTAATGCATGACATTAATGTGTTCACATCATGCCGAATTTATGAGTGTTCATGAGATGTCTTAATGACTTGTTTATTTCATGTAGGTACATCCCTTTGGTCGGTACAATGTATGGATGAAGAAACATCTCTTTTGGGCATTCCACACTCATGAATGAAGAAGTATTAAATGCTGGTGCATGTACGGCTAGATGCAATGTTTCTACAAATTCATGCATGTGTCGAATGCATGTATGGACATTAAAGGCTAGTCCATGAATGGATCAAATGCATGGGATGATAGAATGCATGAATGGCTTAAGTGCATGTATGGTGGCTGTCTCCTAACTTTCCAAGGCACTTATTCAGCCAAGAAGTAACTGCCAACTAATTCTATGTTGACCATAGAGCTCCTTGAACATGTTCATACTTTGAATTGACTATAGGCTACTGCACATGCATGGATGGGTCCAAGAACGTTTAAGGGAAGGAATTAAGTCAATAATTCAACACATTGATTGAATTAAGTGCATGCACAAAGGGGAGAAAGAATTTACTAGGTTCATGCTGCCATTTATGAACCTACATGCCATTAAAATGTTTAATTATGAAGATACATGTTCCATACAAGTGCATGAACGTCCCAAGGAGATGAATGCAACCTTTTGGTGCACATACAAGTTACTTGAAGCCTTTCTTTATGACTAAGCATTCATACACAAACCAAGGGGGAAGAAAGTGTCCATTCAGCTAGTGCATGAATCTGCCGAATTTATGAACTATTTTAATACATTAGTGTGAATATTTTTATTATTGTGTGAACACCTAGATGCCGAATTTGAATGGTCATCTATGTGCCTATAAATATTTGTTTTCTTTCATTTGTAAAGGACTTTTTGCCAAATTTGTTAATGAACATTGTTCTTGTGAGGTTGCTTCCTCTCATATCTCGTACAAGTTTCGAACGACTTATCTGGCTTGTGCTAGTGGCGTCAATCGTTCTTGTTTGAACTTATCACCAATCTTGGTGTGGCGTTCACCTATCCATCCATCCATATTTTTCACCTTAACAATATAGAAATCGGGGTGACACTTCTTAGTGTTGAATCATTCCTAACGTTGAGTTCGTTTTCCCATTCCCATCTTTTTAAATTTCTTTCTTGTTAACCCAAACCGAGCCTTCTATCCTTTATCCATCTTTGCTACCCTTAACCGAACCTATACTAAACTTACCCTTCTTGAAACCTTTCGCTATCCTATTCTAATTCTTTTACTACTATTACAAAAATCTGAGGCACGGACGACTCTCTCGAACTACGATTGGGCAACTATGTGAATTCGACTCATCTACCCGGGTCAGATCACATCAACTCCTCTCGTGTTTTCACTCGTTTAGGCTTTTTCAACACTCGAATGCACTCACATTCTCTATCCTTTTACCACTCGTACTTACTCTCATAACCTCGTATTTTGTTTCTTTGACTCGTCTTGGTGCCTTGGGTTTGGCTTCAAAATGGTTACAAGGGTAGAATGTCACAGTGTACGGGTAGGCTAAAAGAAATTTCTCAGTGTAGTGTGGTGATTTAGAGGGGGTCCAAAGTTGATGAAATGAATATTTTAATGATCAGAATAGTGGTATAAACAGCAGAGAAGAGAATTTGAACACTTTACTTTTTTTTTATAATTTTGTATTTCCATTTTTTTATAACTTCAAAATAATGATATTACAATGGAGAAACTTCAAATACAACTTGAGAAATTTTTTAATTCATTTCTTTTCACAATGAACCTATTTCAAAATTGATATGAAGTTAACGCTTCTCGCTTTACAAGCTCTGATACCAAATGATGTGATCTAACTCGAGTGATTGAGTCAAATTCACATAGTTGTTCGATCATAGACGAGAAGAGTCATTTGCGTTTTGATCTTGGTAGAAGAAGTTGGATGGATAGGCCTGATGGAAGCGAATGGGGTTCAAGAGGAGTAAGATGGTGATTATAGGTTCGGCTAAGGATAACAAAGATGGATGTTAAAGAGGTGATTCGATTTTTGGAGACAATAAAGAAGAAATAATAAAAAGGTGGAAATGGATTAGTGAACTTAACGTCAGGAGTGATTCAACACTAGAAGGTGTCACCCCGATTCCTATATTGTTAAGGTGGATAAATGGAATAGAAGGATAGGTGAACGCCACACCAAAAATGGTGATAAGTTCAAACAAGACCGGTAGATGCCACTAGCACAACTAGATAAGTCTTTCGAAACTTGTACGAGATATGAGAGGAAGCAACCTCATAGAAACAGAGTTTCATTAATAAATTGGCAAAAAGTCCTTTTACAAAGAAATGAGTAAACTATTTATAGTCTAGCATGTAGTAGCTGAATGGACAAATTGACTAACTTAGAAGCTAAGCAAGTCGACTAGGAAGCAACTAGAATAATCTAGAACAAGTTATTTAATTTGCTGAGGCTAGATTCGGCTGATGAGAACTTCATTGGACAGCTTCATGAGTAAGCAAAGTGTCTTGGATGAATGTGAAGACTTGAGAGCTCATTAGACTTGCCTTGATTCAGCCATGGAATGAATGGAGCTTTTAAGTAGTGTCTCTTGACCGAATAGGTGCTTAGGATCACCAAAAGTTCATCCACATACATTTGGTCGTGGATGGAACTAGAAAGGAGCTTGAATCTGGCAGTACATGAACATGCAATAAATGCCCTTCATACATGCATGTGTGCCGTCCAAAGGAGAAGTATCTTCATTAATCCAAATGCATGTAATTTACCATCAGTGTACATGAACATGAACATAATTCCCTCCAAGCATTGAACTAAGCCATGCATGAATCTTCTTATTCATTGAACAAGCCTATACATGCACCTAGCCTTCAATGTATCTCCATATTTGGCTGAACCTACAAAGACATGGACACATTTAATTATATCATTTAAACATAATTGAATAGAAACTAACCAACCTAAATAACAACCAACTAATTTCGGGCACATTAAATTAAAATTAACTAGCTTATTAATTTAGGCTAGCTCAAATAAACACAAACTATCAATGAACTGATTTAAGCTAGGGAATTTGGCATGGGCTGTAGCAAATTGAATTAAAATAAAGTTAAAACTTAGTTTATTGGAATGGATAAATTGACTAAGTTAGAAGCTAAGCAATTCGACAAAGAAGAGATAGAATGATCTAGAACAAAGTCATTAATTTGCTAAGATAGAATGATCTAGAACAAAGTCATTAATTTGCTAAGTCTTGGTTCGGCTGATGGGAACTCCAATGGGCAGCTTCGTGGTTAAGCAAAAATGACTTGGGTGAATGTGAAGACTTGGGAGCTCATTGGACTTGTCTAGATTCGACCATGGAATGAATGGAGCATGCATGAAGTGTCTCTTGGCCAAATAGGCACCTAGGAAAGTCATTTGATCAGCCAACTATTCATGTATCAAGTTATGGATGCATTCTCCCATTCGATGTAGCTTGCTATCCATACATCTTCTCTTGGGCTTCATTCATGAATTGACTTTGGAAATTGATGATGTAGATACCCCTTGGATGAATAAGTGCTTAGGAACACCAATGGTTCTTCCACATACATTTGGTCATGCATGAACTTAGAAGGGAGCTTGAATCTAGCCGTACATGAACATGCAATAAATGCCCTTCATACATGCATGTGTGCCATCCAAAGGAAATGTATCTTCATAATCCAATGCATGTAATTGACCTTCCATATACATGAACAAAATTCCCTCCAAACATTGAACTAAGCCATGCATGAATCTTCTTATGTATTGAACTAGCCCGTACACGCACCTAGCCTTAAATGTAGCTCCATATTTGGCTAACTGATGTGAGCACACCCAGGGCATCCTCGAAGGCACACCAAGGATCAATCGAGCTTCCAGAAGGTCCCATGACTCGAGCTCAAACCAAGCAACTTTAAGATGCTATATCAGCCTTTGTGATGCGCATTTGGGATGATAACCAGCTCCATGACGTTGGAGGAGCTAAGGACAACTCCTTGAAGACTCCATGCACTATTTTGCAAGCCGATCTCAGCTCCTCTCCAGCTCCCCTACCCGCCATTCAGCTCACATCATGATGTGAGCACACCCGGGCATCCTCGAATGCACACCAAGAATTAATCGAGCTTCCAAAAGGCCCTATGACTCGAGCTCAAACCAAGCAAATTCAAGATGCTATATCAGCCTTTGTGTTGCGCATTTGGGATAATAACAAGGTCCATGATGTTGGAGGAGCTAAGGACAACTCCTTGAAGACTCCATGCACCATTTTGCAATCCAATCTCAGCTCCTCTCCAGCTCCCCATGCGCTATTCAGCTCACATCAGCTCACTTGAGCTCGTTTTAGCTGGTTTGAGCTTGATTTTAGCTTGTTTCAGCTCATTCCTTTTTCATTCCAATAAACTAAGTTTTAATCTAGCTTATAACTAAGTTTGCTACAGTTCATGCCGAATTCCCTAGCTCAATTTAGCTCACTAAGTGTTTTTGACTATTTGAGCTAGCCGAATTTATTATAAGTTGACTTATAATTATTGTGTTCAAATTTAGTTAGTGTTGTTATTAAGTTATTAGTTATTATTTTAAATTATAATTATATGAATAGTTGCGTGTTATTTAATTATGTTATTTAATTATGTAGGTTAGCCGAATTTGGAAGATACATTCATGGCATTTAATGCAAGGTGCATGAACAGGAATGTTCATTGAACGGGAGGATACATGCATGGACCGGTTCAATGTTTGGAGGACATACATTCATGTACATGGAAGGTTAATGCATATTGAAAGGTGCATCTCCCTTGGACGGTACACATGCATGAATGGAGGGTAATTAATACAAGTGCATGTTAGGCTAGGTTCAATCCCCCTTCCAAGTTCCATGTACAACCGATGCATGTGGGAGGACCCTTGGAGTTTTCTAAGCACCTATTCGGCCAAGAGACACCCCTTGAGAGTTTCATGCATCCCATGGCCGAACATAGATAATCCCATTGGCTTCCAAAGCTTGCTCATACATGAAGCTACCCACTCACCTCCCATTCGGCCGAACATGGACAAGAATACCATTGGTCATTTTTCTAGAAAGTTTCATGTCTTAATTAGGTACATTACTTAATTGTTAAGTTCATGAATGGACTATTCGGCTAGCATAAGAAACTAGTATAAATAGTTTGTTGATTTCATTTGTAAAGGACTTTTGCCAAATTTGTTAATGAACATTGTTCTTGTGAGGTTGCTTCCTCTCATATCTCGTACAAGTTTCGAACGACTTATCTGGTTTGTGCTAGTGGCGTCAATCGTCTTGTTTTGAACTTATCACCAATCTTGGTGTGGCGTTCACCTATCCATCTATCCATATTTTTTACCTTAACAATATAGGAATCGGGGTGACACTTCTTAGTGTTGAATCATTCCTGACGTTGAGTTCGTTTTTCCATTCCCATCTTTTAAATTTCTTTCTTGTTAACCCAAACCGAGCCTTCTATCCTTCATCCATCTTTGCAACCCTTAATCGAACCTATTACTAAACTTACCCTTCTTGAAACCTTCCGCTTATCTTATTCCATTCTTTTACTTTTATTACTAAAATTCGAGGCACGAACAATTCTCTCGACTACGATCGGGCAACTAAGTGAATTCGACTCAACTACCCGGGCTAGATCACATCATTTGGTATCAGAGCTTGTAAATCGAGAGGCACCGACGTCCGTATCAAGATCAAAATAGGTTCGTGGTGAAAAAAATTCGAAAAAAATATTCGAACAAAAAAATTGTATTTTCGTTTTTATCATTGAAAATGCTATATTGGAAGTTATAAAAAAAAGGAGAACAGAAAGAAATACGAAATTATAAAAAAAAAGTGACGTGATCAAAATTCGATTCTATTGTTTTATATTTCTTCTGATCGTCTTATATTCTTTTCATCAATTTTAACCCCATTTCCAAATGCCACACTATACCAAAAAATTTTTCTTTTAGCCTACCCATAACCTATACATTTTATCCCTTGTAACCATTTTAAAACCGACCCCAAAGCACCAAAGACGAGTCAAAGAAACAAAATAAGAGGTTACGAGAGTAAGCTTGAGTGGTAAAAGGCTAGAGCATGTGAGATCATTTGAGAGTTTGAAAAAGCCTAAAAACGAGTGCAAACACGAGTGGAGTGTTCAGCAATATTTCCTTGCGAGTGAAATTGTGAGGTTTGTGGTGAGGTACTTAATTTTTTATTTTGTTTTGTGATCTAACATTTTCTTTTCAGCAACAAAAATTATGTCACGCGAAGAGTTCACCGAATCGGAATACCAATACTTGGTACAAGAAATGTGAAAAATGATGGAGTCCAACACTAAGAACATACACGAGAGATTAAATCATTTGAAAAAACAAGATCAAAGTGATAAAGTTTCTTCGAGTCGAAAAATGGAGACAAGAACCCCACGGAGATATATCTCTGACTACTACTTGAGAAAAAGTTCCTATCGTGATTCCTTTTCGCCATCTACTTCAAGACAAAGAGATTCATACTATGACTCATTTTCATCAGCGAATTTGAGAAGTGACTTCGATCGAAAGTCCTTTTCATCAGGAAATTCAAGAAGACGAGAAGCCGATTACGATTTTGATTCATTCCAAGATGGCGTTCGGAGAGAAAGACATACTCCTACTAGATCGTCAACAAAATCTTACTCGGAGTATTCTTCACGAAGTTTTGATTGTGAATCATATGCAAATAGTTCTTCATCTTTCGAGCAAGATTTGTATTCTCATCGTTCTTCTGTACATTCTTGTAAAGAGAAAACAAAGAAAAGAAAAGAAAAAGTAAAGGAAGAAAAAGAAAACGAAATAAAAAGAAAAGAGAGGCAAGAGGCAAGTAAGAGAGAAAATGAGCGAATCTTGAGAGAACTTGAAAAAGCCTTTGAAAAAGCCTTTGAAAAGCAAAAAGAAAATGAGATTGAAAAAGAGAATGAAAAGAAATTTGAGAGTGAAAAAGAAGTTGAAAAAGAAATTGAAAAAGAGATTAAAGAGAAAGAAATCGAAACAAAAGAAACAAGTGATTCAGAAGAAAAAGAATCAAGTGAGAAAACAAGTGAGCAAGTGAGGATTATTTCTACTAACCCACCTATTCGATCTTCTTGTGATTTAACTTTTCAGGTTCCTAGAAGTTTGTGCGACCAATTCCATCTACATTACCTTCCAAACGAGAGGTGTTTTAGGTTTTTCGAAAAAGGTGAGTTCACGAATGACAACCACCCACTTGCGATCAAAGGTAAGGAAGGTAAGGATTCTTTGTTTATCGAATCAAAGTCACTTGATTTGGTTAATTACTGTTCACATATTAATGTTAACGATGTTGTTTCAAAAGATGCCATGAAGATTCCGTCTTATGACATGTTTTATAACGACAAGTCTGTTGATTCTGTTGGATTGGTTCATCCTGTGCAAATTATGAATGTGTGTGATAACAGTTTTTCACATTTTGATTTGTTTGATTATAAAAATTCTTTGTTTGGCATCCATGTTAAAAGATCTTCACATGATATGTGCAATTGTGTTCTTCATGAACAATCTTTGAGTTTTTGTGTGAAATTTCCATGTAGTGATTTGCATTCCCGATTGATACTCTTGAAGCATGAACCTTTGCGTATCGGTATGTTCGGTTTTGTCAATTCAACATGTGTGTTTAAACTAGTGAAATATAACTCGTATGGTGAGTTAATTATATCTTCTTCTAATATGTTGCTTGTTGGAATTCCTAATCAAGTTCGTGTGTTCAAGCCTGGTATTTGCTACATCAATTCATTTTATGGAAACATTAAGCACTTTGCATCATTTGCATTCAAATTATGTTTGCTTGATGTTTGAACTTTTGATAAGAAGGTGAAATTCAATGATTTCGGTTTCAATTTTGATTCGTTTACTAATCACCTTGTTTGTCCACATCTGAAATTTTCGTTCCATTTTGAGAAGGTAAGATCGACTTATCTTTTGGGACTTGAATCAAATTTCAACGATGATTTATTTTTTTCTTTTCAGTCCATACCTCCTATTGAAACTAACCTTTTACATTTTTGTGAATGTAACCCTTTAAAAAGCACGAGCTATCATGGTGCTTCGTCACCCACCCAAGTTGATCGAGGTAAAAGGTTTGTTTTACATTATCTATCCGAAGAGAGAAGATTCATCTTGTTTGAAAAAGGTAAAACCGATCCTAAATTTTCTTCTCTTCAAGATCGACAAGGTAAAGTTTACGAAAATTTTCAAATACCTTTACTCTATTCGAATGTTGTTGAAAATCTTTTTGATGGTTCGATGTTTGGAAATTGTTTGTACCTTGTTGTGATTGATTGTTGTCTTTGGCCTAGTAGTGATCCGTTTGTGTTGGAAAGTGATTACACAAATCATGTTGTTAATAAGCGAAAGGGTGATTTAGTTTCCAACTTGCCATGGTACACTTTGCGTGTATATTCCCATGAATTGTTATTTTTGAATAAACATATTGAAATGTTTTGGATGAGGAATAATGTGTTTAAGTTCCTGCCATCATTTACAACCAATTATCCCTTGATCCAACTTAGTTTTCTTGTTTGCAACGATGGTCTAACGAGACTCTTCGATAAATTTACGTATGCTTGCTTTGTCCAATTGATATTTTTGGCATATGTTCGATTGAATAAATTTTTAATGAACTATCGAACACATTTGAATTTAACTCCTTTGAGTTTCTTTTTATTGGCTGTGGTAAGAATTTTTCAGGTTTGTGTGACATCTTCTATCCCATTGGATCGAGGAAAACCATGCACGAGTCCAAGTTCTCCCATGGACAAATGGCTCGACTTGAGGACAAGTCGCTTTGAAGACGGGGGGAATGATGTGAGCACACCCGGGGCATCCTTGAATGCACACCAAGAATTAATCGAGCTTCCAAAAGGCCCCATGACTCGAGCTCAAACCAAGCAAATTCAAGATGCTATATCAGCCTTTGTGTTGCGCATTTGGGATGATAACAAGGTCCATGACGTTGGAGGAGCTAAGGACAACTCCTTGAAGACTCCATGCACCATTTTGCAATCTGATCTCAGCTCCTCTCCAGCTCCCCATGCGCCATTCAGCTCACATCAGCTCACTTGAGCTCGTTTTAGCTTGTTTGAGCTTGATTTTAGCTTGTTTCAGCTCATTCCTTTTTCATTCCAATAAACTAAGTTTTAATCTAGCTTATAACTAAGTTTGCTACAGTTCATGCCGAATTCCCTAGCTCAATTTAGCTCACTAAGTGTTTTTGACTATTTGAGCTAGCTGAATTTATTATAAGTTGACTTATAATTATTGTGTTCAAATTTAGTTAGTGTTATTAAGTTATTAGTTATTATTTTAAATTATAATTATATGAATAGTTGTGTGTTATTTAATTATGTTATTTAATTATGTAGGTTAGCCGAATTTGGAAGATACATTCATGGCATTTAATGCAAGGTGCATGAACGAGAATGTTCATTTTGGAGGACATACATTCATGTACATGGAAGGTTAATGCATATTGACAGGTGCATCTCCCTTGGACGGCACACATGCATGAATGGAGGGTAATTAATGCAAGTGCATGTTCGGCTAGGTTCAAGCCCCCTTCCAAGTTCCATGTACAACCGATGCATGTGGGAGGACCCTTGGAGTTTTCTAAGCACCTATTCAGCCAAGAGACACCCCTTAAGAGTTTCATGCATCCCATGGCTGAACCTAGACAATCCCATTAGCTTTCAAAGGTTGCTCATACATGAAGCTGCCCACTCACCTCCCATTCGGCCGAACATGGACAAGAATACCATTGGTCATTTTTCTAGAAAGTTTCATGTCTTAATTAGGTACATTACTTAAT
The DNA here is from genome assembly GCA_025698465.1 of Gossypium longicalyx. Lineage (NCBI taxonomy): Eukaryota > Viridiplantae > Streptophyta > Magnoliopsida > Malvales > Malvaceae > Gossypium > Gossypium longicalyx. The sequence continues at coordinate 41,089,276 of CM047004.1, forward strand.
TGTTAAGTTCATGAATGGACTATTCGGCTAGCATAAGAAACTAGTATAAATAGTTTGTTGATTTCATTTGTAAAGGACTTTTGCCAAATTTGTTAATGAACATTGTTCTTGTGAGGTTGCTTCCTCTCATATCTCGTATAAGTTTCGAACTACTTATCTGGCTTGTGCTAGTGGCGTCAATCGTCTTGTTTTGAACTTATCACCAATCTTGGTGTGGCGTTCACCTATCCATCTATCCATATTTTTCACCTTAACAATATAGGAATCGGGGTGACACTTCTTAGTGTTGAATCATTCCTGACGTTGAGTTCGTTTTTCAATTCCCATCTTTTAAATTTCTTTCTTGTTAACCCAAACCGAGCCTTCTATCCTTCATCCATCTTTGCAACCCTTAACCGAACCTATTACTAAACTTACCCTTCTTGAAACCTTCCGCTTATCTTATTCCATTCTTTTACTTTTATTACTAAAATTTGAGGCGCGAACAATTCTCTCAACTACGATCAGGCAATTAAGTGAATTCGACTCAACTACCCGGGCCGGATCACATCACATCAACTCACTTGAGCTCGTTTTAGCTCGTTTTGAGCTCGAATTTAGCTTGTTTCAGCTCATTCCTTTTTCATTTCAATAAATTAAGTTCTAATCTAGCTTATAACTAAGTTTGTTACAGCTCATGCCGAATTCCCTAGCTCAATTTAGCTCCCTAAGTGTTTTTGACTATTTGAGCTAGCCGAATTTATTATAAGTTGACTTATAATTATTGTGTTCAAATTTAGTTAGTGATATTAAGTTATTTAGTTATTATTTTAAATTTTATTTATATGAATAGTTGTGTGTTATTTAATTATGTTATTTAATTATGTAGGTTAGCCGAATTTGGGAAGATACATTCATGGCATTTAATGCAAGGTGCATGAATGGGAATGTTCATTGAACGGGAGGATACATGCATGGACCGGTTCAATGTTTGGAGGACATACATTCATGTACATGGAAGGTTAATGCATATTGAAAGGTGCATCTCCCTTGGACGGCACACATGCATGAATGGAGGGTAATTAATGCAAGTGCATGTACGGCTAGGTTCAAGGCCCCTTCCAAGTTCCATGTACAACCGATGCATGTGGGAGGACCCTTGGAGTTTCCTAAGCACCTATTTGGCCAAGAGACACCCTTTGGGAGTTTCATGCATCCCATGGCTGAACCTAGACAATCCCCTTGGTTTCCAAAGCTTGCTCATACATGAAGCTGCCCACTCACCTCCCATTCGGCCGAATATGAACAAGGACACCATTGGTCATTTTTCTAGAAGGTTCATGTCTTAATTAGGTTCATTACTTAATCGTTAAGTTCATGAATAGTCTATTCGGCTAGCATAAGAAACTAGTATAAATAGTTTGTTGATTTCATTTGAAAAGGACTTTTACCAAATTTGTTAATGAACATTGTTCTTGTGAGGTTGCTTCCTCTCATATCTCGTACAAGTTTCGAATGACTTATTTGGCTTGTGCTAGTGGCGTCAATCGTCATGTTTTGAACTTATCACCAATTGATGTGAGCACACCCGGGGCATCCTTGAATGCACACCAAGAATCAATTGAGCTTCCAAAAGGTCCCATGACCCGAGCTCGAACCAAGCAAAATCAAGATGCTATATCAGCCCTTGTGTTGCGCATTTGGGAAGAAAACCAGCTCCATGATGTTGGAGGAGCTAAGGACAACTCCTTGAGGACTCCATGCACTATTTTGCAATCCGATCTCAGCTCCTCTCTAGCTCCCCCATGCGCCATTTAGCTCACATCAGCTCACTTGAGCTTGTTGTAGCTCGTTTGAGCTCAAATTTAGCTTGTTTTAGCTTATTCCTTTTTTCATTTAAATAAACTAAGCTTTAATCTAGCTTATAACTAAGTTTGCTATAGCTCATGCCGAATTCCCTAGCTCAATTTAGCTCACTAAGTGTTTTTGACTATTTGAGCTAGCTGAATTTATTATAAGTTGACTTATAATTATTGTGTTCAAATTTAGTTAGTGATTTTAAGTTATTTAGTTATTATTTTAAATTATAATTATATGAATAGTTGTGTGTTATTTAATTATGTAGGTTAGCCGAATTTGGGAAGATACATTCATGGTATTTAATGCAAGGTGCATGAACGGGAATGTTCATTGAACGGGAAGATTCATGCATGGTCCGGTTCAATGTTTGGAGGACATACATTCATGTACATGGAAGGTTAATGCATATTGAAAGGTGCCTCTCCCTTGGACGGCACACATGCATGAATGGAGGGTAATTAATGCAAGTGCATGTACGACTAGGTTCAAGGCCCCTTCCAAGTTCCATGTACAACCGATGCATGTGGGAGGACCCTTGGAGTTTCCTAAGCACCTATTCGGCCAAGAGACACCCTTTGGGAGTTTCATGCATCCCATGGCCGAACCTAGACAATCCCCTTGGCTTCCAAAGCTTGCTCATACATGAAGCTGCCCACTCACCTCCCATTCAGCCGAACATGGACAAGGACACCATTGGTCATTTTTCTAAAAGGTTCATGTCTTAATTAGGTTCATTACTTAACCATTAAGATCATGAATAGTCTATTCGGCTAGCATAAGAAACTAGTATAAATAGTTTGTTGATTTCATTTGTAAAGGACTTTTTGCCAAATTTGTTAATGAAATTTGTTCTTGTGAGGTTGCTTCCTCTCATATCTCGTACAAGTTTCGAAGACTTATCTAGCTTGTGCTAGTGGCATCAACCGACTTGTTTTGAACTTATCACCAATCTTGGTGTGGCGTTCAACTATCCTTCTATCCATCTTTTCACCTTAACAATATAGGAATCGGGGTGACACTTTTTAGTGTTGAATCATTCCTGACGTTGAGATCGTATTTCCATCCCCCATCTATCCAACATCCTTTCTTGTTTCCTTAGCCGAACCTATCACTACCCCTTTTGCATAACCTTTGAAAACCTTCCGCTATTCAAACCTATCCATTCACTTTTATTATTAAAATTCGAGGTACGAACGACTCTCTCAAACTACGATCGGGCAACTACGTGAATTCGACTCGACTACCCGGGCCAGATCTCATCACCAATCTTGGTGTGGCATTCACCTATCCTTCTATCCATCTTTTCACCTTAACAATATAGGAATCAGGGTGACACTTCTTAGTGTTGAATCATTCCTGACGTTGAGTTCGTTTTTCCATCCCTCATCTTTCAACTTTCCTTCTTGTTAACCAAACCGAACCATTTATCTATCACCCATCTTTGCTACACATAACCGAACCTATTATTAAACTTACCCTTCTTGAAACCTTTCGCTTATTCTATTCCATTATTTTACTTTTATTATTAAAATCCGAGGCACGAATGACTCTCTCGAACTACGATCAGGCAATTACGTGAATTCGACTCATCTACCCGGGCCAGATCATATCATTTGGTATCAGAGCTTGTAAATCGAGAGGCGCCGACATTCGTATCAATATTGATGTGATCTAGCTCGGGTAGATGAGTCAAATTTACGTAGTTGCCCGATCGTAGTTCGAGAGTCGTTCGTGCTTCAGATTTTAATAATAAAAGTAAAATAATGGAATAGAATAAGCGGAAGGTTTCAAGAAGGGTAAGTTTAGTAATAGGTTCGGTTATGTGTAGCAAATGATGGGTGATGGATAAATGGTTCGGCTTTGGTTAACAAGAAGGAAAGTTGAAAGATGGGGATGGAAAACGAACTCAACGTCAGGAATGATTCAACACTAAAAAGTGTCACCCCGATTCCTATATTGTTAAGGTGAAAAGATGGATAGAAGGATAGGTGAACGCCACACCAAGATTGGTGATAAGTTCAACAAGATCAGTAGACGCCACTAGCACAAACTAGATAAGTCTTCGAAACTTGTACGAGATATGAGAGGAAGCAACCTCATAAGAACAAAGTTCATTAACAAATTTGGCAAAAGTCCTTTACAAATGAAATCAACAAACTATTTATACTAGTTTCTTATGCTAGCCGAATAGACTATTCATGAACTTAATGGTTAAGTAATGAACCTAATTAAGACATGAACCTTCTAGAAAAATGACCAATAGTGTCCTTGTCCATGTTCGGCCGAATGGGAGGTGAGTGAGCAGTTTCATGTATGAGCAAGCTTTGGAAGCCAAGGGGATTGTCTAGGTTCAGCCATGGGATGCATGAAACTCCCAAAGGGTGTCTCTTGGCCGAATAGGTGCTTAGGAAACTCCAAGGGTCCTCCCACATGCATCGATTGTACATGGAACTTGGAAGGGGGCTTGAACCTAGCTGTACATGCACTTGCATTAATGACCCTCCATTCATGCATGTGTGCCGTCCAAGGGAGATGCACCTTTCAATATGCATTAACCTTCCATGTACATGAATGTATGTCCTCCAAACATTGAACCGGTCCATGCATGTATCCTCCCGTTCAATGAACATTCCCGTTCATGCACCTTGCATTAAATGCCATGAATGTATCTTCCAAATTCGGCTAACCTACAAAATTAAATAACACACAACTATTCATATAATTATAATTTAAAATAATAACTAATAACTTAATAACACTAACTAAATTTGAACACAATAATTATAAGTCAACTTATAATAAATTCGGCTAGCTCAAATAGTCAAAAACACTTAGTGAGCTAAAATGAGCTAGGGAATTCGGCATGAGCTGTAACAAACTTAGTTATAAGCTAGATTAAAACTTAATTTATTGAAATGAAAAAGGAATGAGCTGAAACGAGCTAAATTCGAGCTCAAACGAGCTAAAACGAGCTCAAGTGAGTTGATGTGAGTTGAATGGCGGATAGGGGAGCTGGAGAGGAGCTAAGATCGGATTGCAAAATAGTGCATGGAGGCTTCAAGGAGTTGTCCTTAGCTCCTCCAACATCATGGAGCTGGTTATCATCCCAAATGCGCATCACAATGGCCGATATAGCATCTTCAAGTTGCTTGGTTCGAGCTCGAGTCATGGGACCTTTTGGCAGCTCAATGGATCCTTGGTGTGCATTCGAGGATGCCCCGGGTGTGCTCACATCATTCCCCCCGTCTTCAAAGTGACTTGTCCTCAAGTCAGATTCTGCATCAAAAGGGGATAAATCGGATACGTTAAAACTAGCACTTATGTTGTATTCACCCGGTGAGTCAAGTTTATATGAGTTCTCATTAACGCGTTCAAGCACTTGGAAGGGTCCATCTCCTCGGGGGAGTAACTTGGAACGTCACTGGGCTGGAAATCATTCCTTGCACATATGGACCCAAACCCAATCACCAGGTTCAAATATGACTCTCTTTCGTCCCTTGTTTGCTTGCTGCACATAAGACTTAGTTCTTGCCTCTATATTAGCTCGCACTTGTTGATGTAGTCTCTTCACAAAATCGACCTTTTTCTTAGCATCAGAATGAATCAATTGGTTATTAGGTAAAGAGACTAAGTCTAAAGGAGTTATTGGATTAAATCCATAGACCACTTCAAAAGGTGTATGTTTGGTTGCTGAATGGACCGTTCTATTATAGGCAAACTCAATATGGGGCAAACAATCTTCCCATGATTTCAAATTCTTACGAATGATAGCCCACAGGAGAGTAGAAAGTACTCGATTGACCACTTCGGTTTGTCCATCCGTTTGAGGATGACAAGTAGTTGAGAACAATAATTTGGTTCCGAGTTTACCCCAAAAAGACCTCCAAAAATGGCTAAGAAATTTTACGTCTCGATCTGACATAATAGTTCGCGGCACTCCATGTAAACGAATAATGTTCCTAAAGAAAAGGTTAGAAATATGTATGGCATCATCAGTTTTCGCACAAGCAATAAAATGTGACATTTTAGAAAATTGATCTACAACTACAAATATAGAATCCTTTCTCGATTTGGTTCGGGGCAAATCGAGGATGAAATCCATGGATATATCCGTCCAAGGAGTTTCAGGTATTGGTAATGGCGAGTAAAGTCCATGGGGTTGAATCTTGGATTTTGCTCGTTTGCACGCCAAACATCGCTAGCAAACCTGCTCCACGTCTCGCCTCATCCTAGGCCAATAAAAATGTTCGTTAAGGGTGGCTAATGTCTTGCTAACTCCAAAATGTCCCATGAGTCCTCCACTATGTGCTTCTTGCATAAGCAAATCCCGAATAGAGCTTTGTGGAACATAGAGCTTACCTTCCTTGAACAGAAACCCATCAAACCTATAAAATTTCTCAAATGCAACATGCTCACAAGCAGAATAGATTTCTCCAAAATCAACATTGTTAGCATACAATTCTTTTAAGAAAGAAAACCCAAGCAGTTTTGATTCAAGAGTAGAAAGTAAGGTATACCTTCACGATAGGGCATCAGCTACCACGTTGTCTTTACCTTTCTTGTACTTAATTACATAGGGAAATGACTCAAGGTACTCGACCCACTTAGTGTGCCTTTTGTTCAACTTGTTTTGACCCTTTATATGTTTCAAGGATTCGTGGTCGGAATGGATTACAAACTCTTTTGGCCACAAATAATGTTGCCAAGTTTCAAGAGCCCGTATCAATGCGTACATTTCTTTGTCGTAGACCGGATAATTGAGTGGGGCTCCACTAAGCTTCTCACTAAAATAGGCAATGGGTCGTCCGTCTTGGGTTAATACAGCTCCAATACCCACACAGGATGCATCACACTCAAGTTCAAAGGTTTTTGAAAAATCTGGTAGAGCAAGTAAAGGTGCATTAGTAAGACAATTTTTAATCTCAATAAAAGACCTCTCTTGCTCATCTTCCGAATGTGATGTGATCTGGCCCGGGTAGACGAGTCGAATTCACGTAGTTGCCCGATCGTAGTTCGAGAGAGTCGTTCGTGCCTCAAACTTTAATAATAAAAGTAAAATAATGTATTAATTTAAGCGGAAGGTTTCAAGTAGGGTAGATGTTCGGTTATATGCACAAAGATGGGTGATGGATAAATGGTTCGGTTTGGTTAACAAGAAAGAAAGTTGAAAGATGGGGGATGGAAAAATGATCTCAACGTCAGGAATGATTCAAGACTAATAAGTGTCACCCCGATTCCTATATTGTTAAGGTGAAAAGATGGATAGAAGGATAGGTGAACACCATACCAAGATTGGTGATAAGTTCAACAAGATCGGTAGACGCCACTAGCACAAACTAGATAAGTCTTCGAAACTTGTACGAGATATGAGAGGAAGCAACCTCACAAGAACAAAAGTTCATTAACAAATTTGGCAAAAGTCCTTTACAAATGAAATCAACAAACTATTTATATTAGTTTCTTATGCTAGCCGAATAGACTATTCATGAACTTAACGATTAAGTAATGAACCTAATTTAAGACATGAACATCCTAGAAAAATGACCAATGGTGTCCTTGTCCATGTTCGGCCGAATGGGAGGTGAGTGGGCAGCTTCATGAATATGCATTGATGTACTTGGATGAATGATCTTCATACATGCATGGCTAGATTCGGCTAACACCTTAAATGGAGCCTTGAATTCATGTTGTTTCACCATGAGTGGCTTAATTAGTTAAGGCTTCATGAAGAGTCAAACTTGGTGTGAACAAGGAGCTTGAGTAGACACTTGGGTGTGAACGTCCAACTGAAGGGTCATCATGGTGTGAACACAATGTGTGAACAAATGATCAATGCATGAACCGTCCAATGCATGTTCCATCATTAATTTGATCCATGAATCTTCAAATACATGAATGTCCAGCATGAACATGCATGTGCCTCTTGATTGCCGTCCATTGAACCTTCCTATGCATGCACCTTGCATTAAAGTCCATATATGAATCTTCCAAATTCGGCTAACCTACAAAATTAAATAACAAAATTAAATAACACACAACTATTCATATAATTATAAATTAAAATATTAACTAAATAACTTAATAACACTAACTAAGTTTGAACACAATAATTATAAGTCAACCTATAATAAATTTGGCTAGCTCAAATAGTCAAAAACACTTAGTGAGCTAAATTGAGCTAGGGAATTCAGCATGAGCTGTAACAAACTTAGTTATAAGCTAGATTAAAACTTAATTTATTGAAATGAAAAAGGAATGAGCTGAAACGAGCTAAATTCGAGCTCAAACGAGCTAAAACGAGCTCAAGTGAGCTGATGTGAGCTGAATGACGGATAGGGGAGCTGGAGAGGAGCTGAGATCAGATTGCAAAATAGTGCATGGAGTCTTCAAGGAGTTATCCTTAGCTTCTCCAACGTTATGGAGCTGGTTATCATCCCAAATGCGCATCACAAAGGCTGATATAGTATCTTGAAGTTGCTTGGTTCGAGCTCGGGTCATGGGACCTTTTGGAAGCTCGATTGATCCTTGGTGTGCATTCGAGGATGCCCCAGGTGTGCTCACATCATTCCCCCCGTCTTCAAAGCGACTTGTCCTCAAGTCGAGCCATTTGTCCATGGGAGAACTTTGACTCGTGCATGGTTTTCCTCGATCAAATGGGATGGAAGATGTCACACAAACCTGAAAAATTCTTACCACAGCCGGTAAAAAGAAACTCAAAGGAGTCAAATTCAAATGTGTTCGATAGTTCATTAAAAATTCATTCAATCGAACATATGCCAAAAATCTCAATTGGAAAAAGCAAGCATACGTAAATTTATCAAAGAGTTTCATTAGACCATTGTTGCAAACATGAAAACTAAGTTGGATCAAGGGATAATTGGTTGTAAATGATGGCAGGCACTTAAACACATTATTCCTCATCCAAAAAATTTTAATTTCTTTAAACAAATATAGCAACTCATTTGGTCCCTTGTCTTGTTAATGCAAGGTATGCCATGGCCAAAGGTATGCTAACTCTTTCTTTCATTTTTGAACAACATGAGGGGTGTCTCCAAATTCCAACATAATAATCACATCATTACAATGCCAAAACGAAAAATCCATCACATCAAAGTGTAAATAATTTCCAAACAACAAATCAATGGAATTTTCAACTTCAATCGAATTGAGCAAAGATATTTGAAAATTTTCAGATGACTTACCTTGACGAATATAAAGAGAAGACAATTGAGGATTGGGTTTACCTTTCTCGGTCAAAATGAATCTTCTCTCTTTGGATAGATAACGTAAGACAAGCCTATTACTCCGATAAATTTGAATAGGTGGTGACACACCATGACATGTCTTGCTCCTCGAGGGGTGGAATTCACAAAAATGAGAATGGTTAGTATTAATGAAAACTATGGACTTAAATGGAAAAGGAAAGTTACCATGGAAATTTGATTCAATTTCAAAAACATAGGTTGGTCTTACCTTCTCAAAATGGAATGAAAATTTCAGATGTGGCCAAGCAAAGTGTAAACGAATCAAAATTGAAACCCAAATCATTAAATTTCTCCTTCTTATCAAAAGTTCGAACATCAAGCAAACATAATTTGAATGCAAGTGATGCAAAGTGCTTAATGTTTCCATAAAATGAATTCATGTAGCAAATACCAGGCTTGAACACACGAACTTGTTTAGGAATTCCAACAAGCAACATATTAGAAGAAGATATAATCAACTCACCACACGAATTATATTTCACTAGTTTAAACACACATGTTGAATTGACAAAATCGAGCATACCAATATGCAAAGGTTCATGCTTCAAGAGTATCAATCAGGAATGCAAATCATTACATGGAAATTTTGCACAAAAACTCAAAGATTGTTCATGAGGAACACAATTGCACATATCATGTGAAGATCTTTTAACATGGATACCAAACAAAGAATTTTTATAATCAAACAAATCAAAATGTGAAAAACTATTATCACACACATTCATAATTTGCACAGGATGAACCAATCCAACAGAATCAACAGAGTTGTCATTATAAAACATGTCATAAGATGGAATCTTCATGGCATCTTTTGAAACAACATCGTTAACATTAATATGTGAACAGTAATTAACCAAATCAAGTGACTTTGATTCGATAAACAAAGAATCCTTAGCTTCCTTACCTTCGATCGCAAGTGGGTGGTTGTCATTCGCGAACTCACCTTTTTCGAACAACCTAAAACACCTCTCGTTTGGAAGGTAATGTAGATGGAATTGGTCGCACAAACTTTTAGAAACCTGAAAAGTTAATTCACAAGAAGATCGAACATGTGGGTTAGTAGAAATAATCCTCACTTGCTCACTTGTTTTCTCACTCGATTCTTTTTTTTCTGAATCACTCGTTTCTTTTGTTTCAATTTCTTTTTCATATTCTTTTTCACTCTCAAACTCTTTTTCATTTTTCTTTTACGTTTCAAAGGCTTTTTCAAAGGCTTTTTCAAGTTCTCTCAAGATTCGCTCATTTTCTCTCTTACTTGCCTTTTGCCTCTTTTTTCTTTTTATTTCATTTTCTTTTTTTTCCTTCGCTTTTTCTTTTCTTTTCTTTGTTTTCTCTTTACAAGAATGTACAAAAGAACGATGAGAATATAAATCTTGCTCGAAAGATGAAGAACTATTTACATATGATTCACAATCAAAACTTCGTGAAGAATACTCTGAGTAAGATTTCATTGACGATCTAGTAGAAGTATGTCTTTCTCTCCGAACGCCATCTTGGAACAAATCAAAATCATAATCGACTTCTCATCTTCTCGAATTTCTTGAAGAAAAGGACTTTCGATCGAAGTCACTTCTCGAATTCGCTGATGAATATGAGTCATAGTATGAATCTCTTTGTCTCGAAGTAGATGGCGAAAAGGAATCACGATAGGAACTTTTTCTCAAGTAGTAGTCGGGGGTATATCTCTGTGGGGTTCTTGTCTCCATTTTTCGACTTGAAGAAACTCTATCACTTTGATCTTGTTTTTCCAAATGGTTTAATCTCTTGTGTATGTTCTTAGTGTTGGACTCCATCATTTTTCACATTTCTTGTACCAAGTATTGGTATTCTGATTCGGTGAACTCTTCGCGTGACATGATTTTTGTTGCTGAAAAGAAAATATTAGATCACAACACAAAATAAAAAAAATCAAGTACCTCACCACAAATCTCACTATTTCACTCGTAAAGAAATATTGATGAACACTCCACTCATGTTTGCACTCGTTTTTAGGCTTTTTCAAACTCTCAAATGTTCTCACACACTCTAGCCTTTTACCACTCAAGCTTACTCTCGTAACCTCGTATTTTGTTTCTTTTGACTCGTCTAGGTGCTTTGGGGTCAGCTTCAAAATCGGTTACAAGGGATAAGATGTATAGGTTATGGGTAGGCTAAAAGAAATTTTTTCTTTGATGTAGTGTGGCGTTTTGGAAATGGGGCTAAAATGGATGAAAAGAATATAAGACGATCGAAAGAAATATAAAACAATAAAATTGAACTTGATCACTTCACTCTTTTTTTTAATAAATTTGTTTTTTTTACAACTTTCAATATATCACCTTTTCATAGATAAAATGAAAATACAACTTAATAATTTTTTTTGTTCGACTTTTTTTTACCACGAACCTATTTTGATCTTGATACGGACGTCAGCGCCTCTCAATTTACAAGCTCTGATACCAAATGATGTGATTTGACCCGGGTCAACGAGTCAAATTCACGTAGTTGCCCGATCGTAGTTCGAGAGAGTCGTTCGTGCCTCGAACTTTAATAATAAAAGTAAAATAATGTATTAAGTTAAGCGAAAGGTTTCAAGTAGGGTAGATTTAATAATAGGTTCGGTTATATGCACAAAGATGGGTGATGGATAAATGGTTCAGTTTGGTTAACAAGAAAGAAAGTTGAAAGATGGGGGATAGAAAAACGATCTCAACGTCAGGAATGATTCAACACTAAAAAGTGTCACCTTGATTCCTATATTGTTAAGATGAAAAGATGGATAGAAGGATAGGTGAACGCCACACCAAGATTGGTGATAAGTTCAACAAGATCGGTAGACCCCACTAGCACAAACTAGATAAGTCTTCGAAACTTGTACGAGATATGAGAGGAAGCAACCTCACAAGAACAAAAGTTCATTAACAAATTTGGCAAAAGTCCTTTACAAATGAAATCAACAAACTATTTATACTAGTTTCTTATGCTAGCCGAATAGACTATTCATGAACTTAATGATTATGTAATGAACCTAATTTAAGACATGAACATTCTAGAAAAATGACCAATGGTGTCCTTGTCCATGTTCGACCGAATGGGAGGTGAGTGGGCAGCTTCATGAATATGCATTGATGTACTTGGATGAATGATCTTCATACATGCATGGCTAGATTCGGCTAACACCTTAAATGGAGCCTTAAATTCATGTTGTTTCACCATGAGTGGCTTAATTAATTAAGGCTTCATGAAGAGTCAAACTTGGTGTGAACAAGGAGCTTGAGTAGACACTTGGGTGTGAACATCCAACCGAAGGGTCATCATGGTGTGAGCACAATGTGTGAACAAATGATCAATGCATGAACCGTCCAATGCATGTTCCATCATTAATTTGATCCATGAATCTTCAAATACAAGAATGTCCAGCATGAACATGCATGTGCCTCTTGATTGCCGTCCATTGAACCTTCCTATGCATGCACCTTGCATTAAAGTCCATACATGAATCTTCCAAATTCGGCTAACCTACAAAATTAAATAACACACAACTATTCATATAATTATAAATTAAAATAACAACTAAATAACTTAATAACAATAACTAAATTTGAACACAATAATTATAAGTCAACCTATAATAAATTTGGCTAGCTCAAATAGTCAAAAACACTTAGTGAGCTAAATTGAGCTAGGAAATTCGGCATGAGCTGTAACAAACTTAGTTATAAGCTAGATTAAAACTTAATTTATTGAAATAAAAAAGGAATGAGTTGAAACGAGCTAAATTCGAGCTCAAACGAGCTAAAACGAGCTCAAGTGAGCTGATGTGAGCTGAATGGCGGATAGGGGAGCTGGAGAGGAGCTGAGATCGGATTGCAAAATAGTGCATGGAGTTTTCAAGGAGTTATCCTTAGCTCCTCCAATGTTATGGAGCTGGTTATCATCCCAAATGCGCATCACAAAGGCTGATATAGCATCTTGAAGTTGCTTGGTTCGAGCTCGGGTCATGGGACCTTTTGGAAGCTCGATTGATCCTTGGTGTGCATTCGAGGATGCCCCGGGTGTGCTCACATCACAATGGAACGCGGAGACTTTTTTTATCACGCTTGTTAAGGGTGCAGCCAATGTGCTGAAATTGGGCACAAATCGCCGATAGAAGCTTGCCAATCCATGGAAGCTTCAAACTTGGCTAATGGACGTAGGCCTCGGCCACTCTTAAATCGCCTTTATTTTCTCTTGGTCGACTTCCAAACCGTGTGCACTAACTACAAAACCAAGAAAGATAACTTTGTCAGAACAAAATGTACATTTCTTAAGATTAGCAAAGAGAGTTTCCTTACGCAATGTTTCAAGAACAGATTTGAGGTGTATTACGTGATCTTCCAAAGTCTTGCTATATATGAGGATATCATAGAAATAAACAACACAAAACTTACCAATGAAGGATCTCAACACATGGTTCATGAGCCTCATAAAAGTACTAGGAGCATTGGTTAAGCCAAATGGCATGACCAACCACTCATACAAACCATGTTTCATTTTGAAGGCAGTTTTCCACTCGTCGCCTTCTCGCATACGAATCTGGTGATATCCGCTTTTTAGATCGATCTTGGAGAATAGTTTGGCTCCACTTAGTTCATCTAGCATGTCATCTAGTCACGAAATTGGATGTCGATATTTGATAGTGATTTTATTCACAGCACGACAATCGACACACATTCGCCAAGTACCATCCTTTTTCAGCACCAAGAGGACTGGCACGGCGCAGGGGCTAAGACTTTCTCTAATATAGCCTTTTTCCATCAATTCGTTAACTTGCCGTTGTAGCTCTTTAGTTTTTTCGGGATTCGTTCTATAGGCAGGCCGATTTGGAATTACCGCTCCCGGCACAAAATTGATTTGGTGCTCGATTCCTCGAAAAGGTGGTAATCCATTAGGAGTCTCTTCTGAGAAAACGTCTTGGAAATCCTACAAAAGACTCAAAATAGAAGACGGCAAGTCCTCGGGCAGTTCGTTAGTGCTAAAAAGATTTTCCTTGTACAGGAGTGCAAGAATGGTTTGTTTTGATAGAAACGCTCTCCTAACTTCTCTTTTTTTTTTTGCAAACAGAATTTTTTTTCTATTCTCTTTTTCTTTTCACTTGTTCTTTTTTTTCTTTTGCTATTTTTGCATTCTTTTTCTCGATTTTCTTTTCTTTTTCATTTTCTTTTCTTTTTTCACATTCATTCTTTTCTTCTTCTCTCAACTGATTTACAACAGACTTCATTCTCGTTTGATCCTCGAACACTTGCTTTGGCGTCAATGGTACCAAAGTAATATTCCTTCCTTGATATTTGAATGTAAACCGATTGGTATACCCATCGTGGGTGACTCTTCGATCGTATTGCCACGATCTCCCAAGCAATAGATGTCCCGCGTGCATGGGAACAACATCACAAAGTACCTCATCCTCGTACTTACCAATTGAAAAAGAAACAAGTACTTGTTTGGTTACCTTGATTTTGCCACCATCATTGAGCCATTAGAGTTTGTAAGGGCTCGGATGTTTGGTGGTGGTCAAGCCTAATTTCTCCACCATTAAAGTGCTTGCCACGTTGGTACAGCTTCCACCATCGATGATCAAACTACAGACTTTCCTTTGAACTTGGCATTGAGAATGGAAGATATTCTCCCGTTGTTGTTCATTTTCAGGACTTTGAATACTGAGGCTTCTTTTAACAACGAGAAGCTTTTTGGCTTGCGCCATGTTGAACAATAAGACTAATTAGAATCCTCACCACAAATCTCACTATTCACTTGCAAAGAAAAATTGATGAACACTCCACTCGTGTTTGCACTCGTTTTTAGGCTTTTTCAAACTCTCGAATGATCTCACACACTCTAGCCTTTTACCACTCAAGCTTACTCTCGTAACCTTGTATTTTGTTTCTTTGACTCGTCTTTGGTGCTTTGGGGTCGGCTTCAAAATGGTTACAAGGGATAAAATGTATAGGTTATGGGTAGGCTAAAAGAAACTTTTTTTTTGGTATAATGTGGCGTTTGGAAATGGGATTAAAATTGATGAAAAGAATATAAGACGACCGAAAGAAATATCAAACAATAGAATCAAACTTTGATCACTTCACTTTTTTTCTCTTTTTTTTTAATAATTTTCGTATATTTTTTTTACAACTTTCAATATAGTACTTTACAATGATAAAGACGAAAATACAATTTTTTTTCACAACGAACCTATTTCGATCTTGATACGAACGTCGATGCCTCTCGATTTACAAGCTCTAATACCAAATGATGTGATCCCACCCGGATAGATGAGTCAAATTCACGTAGTTGCCCGATCGTAGTTCAAGAGAGTCGTTCGTGCCTTAGATTTTAATAATAAAAGTAAAATAATGGAATAGAATAAGCGGAAGGTTTCAAGAAGGGTAAGTTTAGTAATAGGTTCGGTTATGTGTAGCAAAGATGGGTGATGGATAAATGGTTCGATTTGGTTAGCAAGAAGGAAAGTTGAAAGATAGGGGATGGAAAAACGAACTCAATGTCAGGAATGATTCAACACTAAAAAGTGTCACCCCGATTCCTATATTGTTAAGGTGAAAAGATGGATAGAAGGATAGGTGAACGCCACACCAAGATTGGTGATAAGTTCAACAAGATCGGTAGACGCCACTAGCACAAACTAGATAAGTCTTCGAAACTTGTACGAGATATGAGAGGAAGCAACCTCACAAGAACAAAGTTCATTAACAAATTTGGCAAAAGTCCTTTACAAATGAAATCAACAAACTATTTATACTAGTTTCTTATGCTAGTCGAATAGACTATTCATGAACTTAATGATTAAGTAATGAACCTAATTAAGACATAAACCTTCTAGAAAAATAACCAATGGTGTCCTTGTCCATGTTCAGCCGAATGGGAGGTGAGTGGGCAGCTTCATGTATGAGCAAGCTTTGGAAGCCAAGGGATTGTCTAGGTTCGGCCATAGGATGTATGAAACTCCCAAAGGGTGTCTCTTGGCCGAATAGGTGCTTAGGAAACTCCAAGGGTGATACGAGCATGCCCCGCGAACTTCATCGAATAAGTCTATCAAGCCGAGCATTGACATGTTGGCAAGCTAATCCCAGCTCATTTCCAGCTCCACGAGCTCCGTCCAGCTCAAATCCACCTTGCCTGAGCTAAACCGAGCTCACTCCTAGCTCATATTCAGCTCACGAGGTAAACCTTAGCTCAACTTCAGCTTAGGAGTTTAGCCTCAGCTCAACTTTAGCTCACAAGCTAAACCTTAGCTCATTTTAGTTAAACTCGGTTTTGTCTTTACTACATTAAATAAAAATTTGCACATATTCATTTAAGCATTAAACTTGTCTTATATTAATATTTGTTATTAATATGTCATTGTCATTAATGCATGACATTAATGTGTTCACATCATGCCAAATTTATGAGTGTTCATGAGATGACTTAATGACTTGTTTATTTTATGTAGGTACATCCCTTTGGACGGTACAATGTATGGATGAAGAAACATCTCTTTTGGGCATTCCACACTCATGAATAAAGAAGTATTAAATACTGGTGCATGTATGGCTAGATGCAATGTTTCTACAAATTCATGCATGTGTCGAATGCATGTATGGACATTAAAGGCTGGTCCATGAATGAATCAAATGCATGGGATGATAGAATGCATGAATGGCTTAAGTGCATGTATGGTGGCTATCTCCTAACTTTCCAAGGCACTTATTCGGCCAAGAAGTAGCTGCCAACTAATTCTATGTTGACCATAGAGCTCATTGAACATGTTCACACTTTGAATTGACCTATAGGCTACTACACATGCATGGATGGGTTCAAGAACGTCCAAGGGAAGGAATTAACTCAATAATTCAACACATTGATTGAATTAAGTGCATGCACAAAGGGGAGAACGAATTTACTAGGTTCATGCTGCCATTTATGAGAACCTACATGCCATTAAAGTGTTTAATTATGAAGATACATGTTCCATTCAAGTGCATGAACGTCCCAAGGAGATGAATGCAACCTTTGGTGCACATACAAGTCACTTGAAGCCTTTCTTTATGACTAAGCATTCATGCACAAACCAAGGGGGAAGAAAGTGTCCATTCAGCTAGTGCATGAATCTGCCGAATTTATGAACTATTTTAATACATTAGTGTGAACGTTTTTATTATTGTGTGAATACCTAGATGCTGAATTTGAATGGTCATCTATGTGCCTATAAATATTTGTTTTCTTTCATTTGTAAGGGACTTTTGCCAAATTTGTTAATGAACTTTGTTCTTGTGAGGTTGCTTCCTCTCATATCTCGTACAAGTTTCGAAGACTTATCTAGCTTGTGCTAGTGGCGTCAACCGACTTGTTTTGAACTTATCACCAATCTTGGTGTGGCGTTCACCTATCCTTCTATCCATCTTTTCACCTTAACAATATAGGAATCGGGGTGACACTTTTTAGTGTTGAATCATTCCTGACGTTGAGTTTATTTTTCCATTCCCCATCTTTCAACTTTTCTTCTTGTTAACCAAACCGAGCCATCTATCCAACATCCTTTCTTGTTTCCCTAGCCGAACCTATCACTACCCTTTTGCATAACTTTTGAAAACCTCCGCTATCCAAACCTATCCATTTCACTTCTATTTCTAAAATCTGAGGTACGAACGACTCTCTCAAACTACGATCAGGCAACTACGTGAATTCGACTCGTCTACCCGGGCCGGATCACATCAAAGGGTCCTCCCACATGCATCGGTTGTACATGGAACTTGGAAGAGGGCTTGAACCTAGCCATACATGCACTTGCATTAATTACCCTCCATTCATGCATGTGTGCCGTCCAAGGGAGATGCACCTTTCAATATGCATTAACCTTCCATGTACATGAATGTATGTCCTCCAAACATTGAACCGAACCATGCATGAATCTTCCCGTTCATGCACCTTGCATTAAATGCCATGAATGTATCTTCCAAATTCGGCTAACCTACAAAATTAAATAACACATAACTATTCATATAATTATAAACAAAAATAATAACTAAATAACTTAATATCACTAACTAAATTTAGACACAATAATTATAAGTCAACTTATAATAAATTCGGCTAGCTCAAATAGTCAAAAACACTTATGAGCTAAAATGAGCTAGGGAATTCGGCATGAGCTGTAACAAACTTAGTTATAAGCTAGATTAAAACTTAATTTATTGAAATGAAAAAGGAATGAGCTGAAACGAGCTAAATTCGAGCTCAAACGAGCTAAAACAAGCTCAAGTGAGCTGATATGAGCTGAATGGCGGATAGGGGAGCTGGAGAGGAGCTGAGATCGAATTGCAAAATAGTGCATGGAGGCTTCAAGGAGTTGTCCTTAGCTCCTCCAACGTCATGGAGCTGGTTATCATCCCAAATGCGCATCACAAAGGCCGATATAGCATCTTGAAGTTGCTTGGTTCGAGCTCGAGTCATGGGACCTTTTGGCAGCTCAATGGATCCTTGGTGTGCATTCGAGGATGCCCCGGGTGTGCTCACATCATTCCCCCCGTCTTCAAAGCGACTTGTCCTCAAGTCAGATTCTGCATCAAAAGGGGATAAATCAGATACATTAAAACTAGCACTTATGTTGTATTCACCCGGTAAGTCAAGTTTATATGAGTTCTCATTAATGCATTCAAGCACTTGGAAGGGTCCATCTCCTTGGGGGAGTAACTTGGAACGTCGCTGGGCTTGAAATCGTTCCTTGCGCATATGGACCCAAACCCAATCAGCAGATTCAAATATGACTCTCTTTCATCCCTTGTTTGCTTGCTGCACGTAAGACTTAGTTCTTGCCTCTATATTAGCTCGCACTTGTTGATGTAGCCTCTTCACGAAATCGGCCTTTTTCCTAGCATCAGAATGAATCAATTGGTTATTAGGTCAAGAGACTAAGTCTAAAGGAGTTATTGGATTAAATCCATAGACCACTTCAAAAGGTGTATGTTTGGTTGCTGAATGGACCGTTCTATTATAGGCAAACTCAATATGGGGCAAACAATCTTCCCATGATTTCAAATTCTTACGAATGATAGCCCGCAGGAGAGTAGAAAG
This sequence comes from Gossypium longicalyx, assembly GCA_025698465.1. NCBI lineage: Eukaryota > Viridiplantae > Streptophyta > Magnoliopsida > Malvales > Malvaceae > Gossypium > Gossypium longicalyx. Next base: position 41,108,463 of record CM047004.1, read on the forward strand.
TACTCGATTGACCACTTCGGTTTGTCCATCCGTTTGAGGATGACAAGTAGTTGAGAATAATAATTTCTAAGGAATTTCACGTCTCGATCTGACACAATAGTTCGTGGCACTCCATGTAAACGAACAATGTCCCTAAAGAAAAGGTTAAAAATATGTACGGCATCATCAGTTTTCGCACAAGCAATAAAATGTGACATTTTAGAAAATCGATCTACAACTACAAATATAGAATCCTTTCTCGATTTGGTTCGGGGCAAACCGAGGATGAAATCCATGGATATATCCGTCCAAGGAGTTTCAGGTATTGGTAATAGCGAGTAAAGTCCATGGGGTTGAATCTTGGATTTTGCTCGTTTGCACGCCAAACATCGCTCGCAAACCTGCTCCATGTCTCGCCTCATCCTAGGCCAATAAAAATGTTCGTTAAGGATGGCTAACGTCTTGCTAACTCCAAAATGTCCCATGAGTCCTCCACTATGTGCTTCTTGCACAAGCAAATCCCGAATAGAGCTTTGTGGAACACAGAGCTTACCTTCCTCGAATAGAAACCCATCAAACCTAACCCAAGTAGTTTTGATTCAAGAGTAGAAAGTAAGGTATACCTTCACGATAGGGCATGAGCTACCACGTTGCCTTTACCTTTCTTGTACTTAATTACATAGGGAAATGACTCAAGGTACTCGACCCACTTAGCGTGCCTCTTGTTCAACTTGTTTTGACCCTTTATATGTTTCAAGGATTCGTGGTCGAAATGGATTACAAACTCTTTTGGCCACAAATAATGTTGCCAAGTTTCAAGAGCCCATATCAATGCGTACATTTCTTTGTCGTAGACTGGATAATTGAGTGGGGCTCCACTAAGCTTCTCACTAAAATAGGCAATGGGTCATCCGTCTTGGGTTAATACAGCTCCAATACCCACACCGGATGCATCACACTCAAGTTCAAAGGTTTTTGAAAAATCTGGTAGAGCAAGTAAAGGTGAATTAGTAAGACAATTTTTAATCTCAATAAAAGACCTCTCTTGCTCATCTTCCCAATGGAACGCGGAGTCTTTTTTTATCATGCTTGTTAAGGGTGCAGCCAATGTGCAGAAATTGGGCACAAATCGCCGATAGAAGCTTGCTAATCCATGGAAGCTTCGAACTTGGCTAATGGATGTAGGCCTCGGCCACTCTTGATTTGCCTTTATTTTCTCTTGGTCGACTTCCAAACCTTGTGCACTAACTACAAAACCAAGAAAGATAACTTTGTCAGAACAAAAAGTATATTTCTTAAGATTAGCAAAGAGAGTTTCCTTATGCAATGTTTCAAGAACAGATTTGAGGTGTATTACATGATCTTCCAAAGTCTTACTATATATGAGGATATAATCGAAATAAACAACACAAAACTTACCAATGAAGGATCTCAACACATGGTTCATGAGCCTCATAAAAGTACTAGGAGCGTTGGTTAAGCCAAATGGCATGACCAACCACTCATACAAACCATGTTTCGTTTTGAAGGCAGTTTTCCACTCGTCGCCTTCTCGCATACGAATCTGGTGATATCCGCTTTTTAGATCGATCTTGGAGAATAGTTTGGCTCCACTTAGTTCATCTAGCATGTCATCTAGTCGCGAAATCGGATGTCGATATTTGATAGTGATTTTATTCACAGCACGACAATCGACACACATTCACCAAGTACCATCCTTTTTCGGCACCAAGAGGACTGGCGCGGTGTAGGGGCTAAGACTTTCTCTAATATAGCTTTTTTCCATCAATTCGTTAACTTACAGTTGTAGCTCTTTAGTTTCTTCGGGATTCATTCTATAGGCAGGCTGATTTGGAATTATCGCTCCTGGCACAAAATCAATTTGGTGCTCAATTCCTCGAAAAGGTGGTAATCCATTAGGAGTCTCTTCCAGGAAAACGTCTTGGAAATCCTACAAAAAACTCAAAATAGAAGATGGCAAGTCCTCGGGCAGTTCGTTAGGGCTAAAAAGATTTTCCTTGTACAGGAGTACAAGAATGGTTTGTTTTGATAGAAACGCTCTCGTAACTTCTCTTTTTTTGCAAACAGAATTTTTTTCTATTCTCTTTTTCTTTTCTCACTTGTTCTTTTTTTTTTCTTTTGCTATTTTTGCATTCTTTTTCTCAATTTTCTTTTCTTTTTCATTTTCTTTTCTTTTTTCACATTCATTCTTTTCTTCTTCTCTCAACTGATTTACAACAGACTTCATTCTCGTTTGATCCTTGAACACTTGCTTTGGCGTCAATGGTACCAAAGTAATATTCCTTCCTTGATATTTGAATGTAAACCGATTGGTATACCCGTCGTGGGTGACTCTTCGATCGTATTGCCACGGTCTCCCAAGCAATAGATGTCCCGTGTGCATGGGAACAACATCACAAAGTACCTCATCCTCGTACTTACCAATTGAAAAAGAAACAAGTACTTGTTTGGTTACCTTGATTTCGCCACAATCATTGAGCCATTGGAGTTTGTAAGGGCTCGGATGTTTGGTGGTGGTCAAGCCCAATTTCTCCACCATTAAAGTGCTTGCCACGTTGGTACAGCTTCCACCATCGATGATCAAACTACAGACTTTCCCTTGAACTTGGCATCGAGAATGGAAGATATTCTCCCGTTGTTGTTCATTTTCAGGACTTTGAATACTGAGGCTTCTTTTAACAACGAGATGCTTTTTGGCTTGCGCCATGTTGAACAATAAGACTAATTAGAATCCTCACCACAAATCTCACTATTCACTCGCAAAGAAAAATTGATGAACACTCCACTCGTGTTTGCACTCGTTTTTAGGCTTTTTCAAACTCTCGAATGATCTCACACACTCTAGCCTTTTACCACTCAAGCTTACTCTCATAACCTCGTATTTTGTTTCTTTGACTCGTCTTTGGTGCTTTGGGGTCGACTTCAAAATGGTTACAAGGGATAAAATGTATAGGTTATGGGTAGGCTAAAAGAAATTTTTTTTGGTATAATGTGGCATTTGGAAATGGGGTTAAAATTGATGAAAAGAATATAAGACGATCGGAAGAAATATCAAACAATAGAATCAAACATTGATCACTTCACTTTTTTTCTCTTTTTTTTAATAATTTTCGTATTTTTTTACAACTTTCAATATAGCACTTTACAATGATAAAGATGAAAATACAAATTTTTTTCACAACGAACCTATTTCGATCTTGATACGAACGTCGGTGCCTCTCGATTTATAAGCTCTGATACCAAATAATGTGATCTGGCCTGGGTAAATGAGTCGAATTCACGTAGTTGCCCGATCATAGTTCGAGAGAGTCGTTTGTGCCTCAGATTCTAATAATAAAAGTAAAATAAAGGAATAGAATAAGCGGAAGGTTTCAAGAAGGGTAAGTTTAGTAATAGGTTCGGTTATGTGTAGCAAAGATGGGTGATGGATAAATGGTTCAGTTTGGTTAACAAGAAGGAAAGTTGAAAGATGGGGGATGGAAAAATGAACTCAACGTCAGGAATGATTCAACACTAAAAAGTGTCACCCCGATTCCTATATTGTTAAGGTGAAAAGATGGATAGAAGGATAGGTGAACGCCACACCAAGATTGGTGATAAGTTCAACAAGATTGGTAGACGCCACTAGCACAAACTAGATAAGCCTTCGAAACTTGTATGAGATATGAGAGGAAGCAACCTCACAAGAACAAAGTTCATTAACAAATTTGGCAAAAGTCCTTTACAAATGAAATCAACAAACTATTTATACTAGTTTCTTATGCTAGCCAAATAGACTATTCATGAACTTAATGATTAAGTAATGAACCTAATTAAGACATGAACCTTCTAGAAAAATGACAATGGTGTCCTTGTCCATGTTCGGCCGAATGGGAGGTGAGTGGGCAGCTTCATGTATGAGCAAGCTTTGAAAGCCAAGGGGATTGTCTAGGTTCGGCCATGGGATGCATGAAACTCCCAAAGGGTGTCTCTTGGTCGAATAGGTGCTTAGGAAACTCCAAGGGTCCTCCCACATGCATCGGTTGTACATGGAACTTGGAAGGGGGCTTGAAACTAGCCGTACATGCACTTGCATTAATTACCCTCCATTCATGCATGTGTGCCGTCCAAGGGAGATGCACCTTTCAATATGCATTAACCTTCCATGTACATGAATGTATGTCCTCCAAACATTGAACCGAACCATGCATGAATCTTCCCATTCATGCACCTTGCATTAAATGCCATGAACGTATCTTCCAAATTCGGCTAACCTACAAAATTAAATAACACACAATTATTCATATAATTATAAATAAAAATAATAACTAAATAACTTAATATCACTAACTAAATTTAGACACAAAATTATAAGTCAACTTATAATAAATTCGGCTAGCTCAAATAGTCAAAAATACTTAGTGAGCTAAAATGAGCTAGAGAATTTGGCATGAGCTGTAACAAACTTAGTTATAAGCTATATTAAAACTTAATTTATTGAAATGAAAAAGGAATGAGCTGAAACGAGCTAAATTCGAGCTCAAACGAGCTAAAACGAGCTCAAGTGAGCTGATGTGAGCTGAATGGCGGATAGGGGAGCTGGAGAGGAGCTGAGATCGGATTGCAAAATAGTGCATGGAGGCTTCAAGGAGTTGTCCTTAGCTCCTCCAACGTCATGGAGCTGGTTATCATCCCAAATGCGCATCACAAAGGCCGATATAGCATCTTGAAGTTGCTTGGTTTGAGCTCGAGTCATGGAACCTTTTGGCAGCTCAATGGATCCTTGGTGTGCATTCGAGGATGCCCCAGGTGTGCTCACATCAAAGATCGAACTAGGTTCATAGAAAAAATTTCAAAAAAAAATTTAAGTTGTATTTTCGTTTTTGTCATTGTAAAAGTGCTATATTGAAAGTTGTAAAAAAAAAGAGATACGAAATTAAAAAAAAAAGTGAAGTGATCAAGTTCTTCTTTTTTTTATATTTTGATCCGATCGACAAAATGTTCTTTTCATCAACTTTGCACCCCATTTCCAAACGCCACACTACACCAAAGAAAAATTCTCTTTTAGCCTACCCATAACTTGTACATCTTATCCCTTGTAACCGATTTTGAAGCTGACCCCAAGGCACCTAGACGAGTCAAAAGAAACAAAATATGAGGTTACAAGAGTAAGCTTGAGTGGTAAAAGGCTAGAGTGTGTGAGAACATTCGAGAGTTTGAAAAAGCCTAAAAAAAAAACGAGTGCAAACACGAGTGGAGTGTTCATCAATATTTCTTTGCGAGTGAACTAGTGAGGTTTGTGGTGAGGATTTAATCATTTGGTTCTATTTTAATCATTTTTTTTCTCTTTCTCTAAATCATGTTGCAAGAAGAATTTTCAGAATTTGAATTTCAGTATTTGCTGAAAGAAATGGAGTCATGCTCGACTGAAGAATTGAGCCGATCCAAGAAAAACTAGATCATCGAGCTAGAATCCAACGAGAGCAAATTAGTCCAAGTGAAAGGGCAGAAATGAGAGTGCCAAGGAGACGAACATCCAATGAATGTTCGAGAAGAGATTCTTATCGTGAATCTTATTCCTCGAGGAATCCAAGACAAAAAGAAGCAAACTTTGAGTCTGAGATCTTTCAAGATAACAAACAAGAAAGTATAAGTTATTCGACATATGCCTCAAAGAAATCATCTGCAAAGGAGTCCTTACGAAGGAGTGAATGTGAATCCTATGTAAATCATTCCATTCATACCCAACAAAACTCATCTCATTTTGATTCTTTTGTTTTATCTTCATTCTGTAGAGAAAGGAAGCGAGAAAAAGAAATAGAAAGAAGAGAGAGCCAAGAAAATATTATGAGAGAAAATGAGAGAATTTTGAATGAAATCGAGAAAATAAAAAAAGAAACAAAAGAAAATGAGTGTGAAAGAAAAGAAAATGAGAGGAAAAAGAAAAATGAAATTGAAAAAGAAAGTGAAAAAGAAAAAGAGATCGAGAGTGAAAAAGAATGTGAGAAGAAAAAGAAAATTGAAAAAGAAATTGAGTCTGAAGAGAGAAAAGATATTGAGCAAGAAACGAGTGTTGTCGATGAAAAGGAAATGAGAAAAAGAGATGCAAGAGAGTAAGAAAAAGTGAGGAGTGTTCCTACTAACCTACATGTGAGATTTCCTCGTGCTGTTCCTTTTCAGGTTTCTGAAGATCCGAGCAAAGAATTTCGGCTTCAATACCTGTCCGAGGAGAAAAGATTTACGTTGATTGAAAGAGGTAACATTTTTAACGATCCTCATTCGCCTTTGCCAAAAGGTAAGCAAGGTATGAGTTTTGAAGTTTTTAAAACACATCAGCCTCATTCGATTGTTGACGAAAACTTTATTAATGTTTTGGGTTTTGAAAAGCACTTGTACCATGTCATGGTTGATTATTCTTTCTTGATTAGTAATGATTTGATTGTTTCAAGTGTTGATAACAAAAATGTTGCTCATAAAGTATGTGTTGTTGACGAGTATGTTGGTGAAGTAATCATTAATCGGCAATCGCAAGGTTTGGTTATGCAAGATAATGAGTTATATAAACCTTTGTGTTTGCTTGATTGTGGAGAAAATGTGTGGACGAGATTTGAAACATATGAATGTTTAAAAACTTGCATGTCTAATTTTCCTTTGATTTGTTTGTGTGATAAAACGTTGACTTGTAAAATGCCTAGTTCATTTGATTTTGATGATGGTTGTTTAATGCTATGGTCTAAGGGATTCGAACATCATTTGCATACTCATAACTTTAGTTTGTTTCATGTTCCTACCATGTTGGCAGCCAATAAATATTCAAGTCAATATGAAATGGTAACCAAAAACTTCGTTTTTGATCCCGGTGATTTTTATTCTTTATTGATGATTAACGGACTTGATTCAAGGATTTTTTATTTTTGAGATTCTAACTGTCGAAAGTTTTGTTACTCTGGATCAATATTACTTGAAATCAAGCCTTTTGAATTTCGTGTGAATGGATGTGTAAACCATTTGTGTTTATTTGATGTTTTGTCTTTAAATCTAAACATAAAATTGTGGATTTGTGAAAAGTTACAAATGTTAAATCAAAGTTTTGGTTTTATATCATTGTTCATAGAATTTGAGTCGTGGACTTTTGTTGTTCAAAATTTTGAGTCACGAATGCTTCATGAATCTAGTTTGTTTTTAACAAAGAACAAGGTAAGATCCACTTTTACCTTTGATCCCGGCATTGGTTTATTTACCCAAGTTTGGCTTAAGAAGCTTGAGCGAGATTGTATGTTCTTAATTCGGTGTTTCCTTAAACTTCTTCTTTATTTTGTTGTTGAAACTTTGAAATGGCCTATCCAAAAAGAAGGACATGTGACTAATATTTTGTCCTTTCGAGTCTTGTGTGACTTTCAGGTTATTGTGAGCCATTCTACCCCATTCGAAAACCAAGGGCCTAGTGACGACGAATGCTTTTTCGCAAGCAAATTGCCCGACTTGAGGACAAGTTACTTTGAATACGGGGGAATGATGTGAGCACACCTGGGGCATCCTCGAATGCACACCAAGGATCAATCGAGCTTCCAGAAGGTCCCATGACTCGAGCTCGAACCAAGCAACTTCAAGATGCTATATCGGCCTTTGTGATGCGCATTTGGGATGATAACCAGCTCCCTGACGTTGGAGGAGCTAAGGACAACTCCTTGAAGACTCCATGCACTATTTTGCAAGCCGATCTCAGCTCCTCTCCAGCTCCCTTATCCGCCATTCAGCTCACATCAACTCACTTGAGCTCGTTTTAGCTTGTTTGAGCTCGAATTTAGCTCGTTTCAGCTCATTCCTTTTTCATTTCAATAAATTAAGTTTTAATCTAGCTTATAACTAAGTTTGTTACAGCTCATGCCGAATTCCCTAGCTCAATTTAGCTCACTAAGTGTTTTTGGCTATTTGAGCTAGCCGAATTTATTATAAGTTGACTTATAATTATTGTGTTCAAATTTAGTTAGTGATATTAAGTTATTTAGTTATTATTTTAAAATATAATTATATGAATAGTTGTGTGTTATTTAATTACGTTATTTAATTATGTAGGTTAGCCGAATTTGGGAAGATACATTCATGGCATTTAATGCAAGGTGCATGAACGGGAATGTTCGTTGAATGGGAGGATACATGCATGGACCGGTTCAATGTTTGGAGGACATACATTCATGTACATGGAAGGTTAATGCATATTGAAAGGTGCATCTCCCTTGGATGGCACACATGCATGAATGGAGGGTAATTAATGCAAGTGCATGTACGGCTAGGTTCAAGGCCTCTTCCAAGTTCCATGTACAACCGATGCATGTAGGAGGACCCTTGGAGTTTCCTAAGCACCTATTCAGCCAAGAGACACCCTTTGGGAGTTTCATGCATCCTATGGCCGAACCTAGACAATCCCTTTAGTTTCCAAAGCTTGCTCATACATGAAGCTGCCCACTCACCTCCCATTCGGCCGAACATGGACAAGGACACCATTGGTCATTTTTCTAGAAGGTTCATGTATTAATTAGGTTCATTACTTAATCGTTAAGTTCATGAATAGTCTATTCGGCTAGCATAAGAAACTAGTATAAATAGTTTGTTGATTTCATTTGAAAAGGACTTTTGCCAAATTTGTTAATGAACATTGTTCTTGTGAGGTTGCTTCCTCTCATATCTCGTACAAGTTTCGAACGACTTATCGGCTTGTGCTAGTGGCGTCAATCGTCTTGTTTTAAACTTATCACCAATCTTGGTATGGCGTTCACCTATCCTTCTATCCATCTTGTCACCTTAACAATATAGGAATCGGGGTGACACTTCTTAGTGTTGAATCATTCTTGACATTGAGTTCGTTTTTACATCCCCCATCTTTCAACTTTCCTTCTTGTTAACCAAACCGAACCATTTATCCATCACCCATCTTTGCTACACATAACCGAACTGTAACACCCCGTACCCGATACTGTTGTCGGAGTCGAACACGAGGTGTTAACAGACTTAATTCATTACTTAAATAGCTCAAACAATTTAATTTTAGAAATTCCAGACAAGTCAAGCTAATCGCATCACGATCGCTTAAAAATTTATATCTCGAGTTACGAAACATGAAATCCAATTCCGTCAATTTTCCCTGAAAATAGACTCATATATCTATTTACTAGAATCAAATATAACAAGAACAATATATCTTCCCATACATATATATCAGATGAAGCATCAAGTAGAAGAAACAGAATCATAATATCATATGTATTCTCTCATCAATTCTTATCGATTTAAATGAAATAGAATACCCGATGAAATAGAGCAATATAAATTATAAACCAGTCGACTACCAATGCTTTCATCCAACACCGAGGATTAAAAGACATTCCCATATAACAAGAATTTCTTCGTAAGATCAATAGCCATAGAAATATTTCGAGAACGAGTAAACACATAGAACATCTTAAAAGAGATCACTAAATCTGTCCAGTCATAACTATCACACTCGGATAGTTCACATTTCAAATATCATTTCCCCAACTAGTTCTCGCCATCACAAATTTCATATTAAACCATTCACTAAAGAAGGCCATTCTGAATAAATTTCGATTTACACTTTTCTCGACCTTGCACCTGAGTAATTCGATTTACCAAAGAGAATTCCTTCTCTAACTGAACAGTGCATAATTCCAATAATCTTTACGTCAATCCCGATACTTTATCGCTCGACTTTACTTATCAGCTCATTTTCAATCTCTCGATCATACTTATAATTATTCTATCATCAACTCTTTGGGTTCTCAACCGGAAACTTATTCAATACAAATCTCATGAAATTCCATTATAAGTACCATTTCGGTAAGGGGGAGGGGTTGTAGGACCTTTGACTCGACTTTCTTATACATGCACATATGACGCAACTTCCATTGTCATAGCAACATCATCAAAATCATGTCATTCATTCATGTTGGCTTACACCAATTTTCCTATTGTCCCATTTAAACAATATACTTATGCATACATTCTATGTTTTCTAGATAGCTTTACTTATCCATTCATTTAATTAAATTAAGTCATGCTCATGACATTATATAAGGCCAAACAAACATAAATATTTGCACCACAATCATAACTTTCATTTCGTGCATCATCATGTACATATCATTACAATCATATAATTCAGTCCAACAATTTAACATAGATAAGTTCATTTCATTATAATCCTTTATCTCATAAAAATTATATATCATTAGCACTCATCAACATTCGACGTCCAAATCAAAACAAGGACATTTTCATTCGTATCATGATATTATGACTTTTATTCATGCCTCTACTACTTTCTATTTATTCCGTTCATCTTATCAAGTAAGCCATATACACTACATCATATGAGCATTAAGCAAATATGAATATTTATCACATATGTATCATAAACCTTTATTCATACTTTTCTGAACCGATACTTATTATAATCATAATTTTACTCAAATATCTTCACATAACGTTGAACATGGTCGGCGCAGCTCGGTTGGAGAGTACCCTGTCTAAATAAGACGGTACTCATACGCGTCGGAAGACATCACACTATCACAGATCAGTGGTATGTATAGCTAAACTTTTACACATGCTAGGTTAGTCCAAGAATCGATTAAACCTGCTCTGATACCACCAAATGTAACACCCCCTACCCGATACTGTTGCCGGAGTCGAACACGAGGTGTTAACAGACTTAATTCATTACTTAAACAGCTCAAACAATTTAATTTTAGAAATTCCAGACAAGCTGGCTAACTGCATCACAGTCGCTTAAAAATTTATATCTCAAGTTACAAAACTCGAAATCCAATTCCGTCAATTTTCCCTGAAAATAGACTCATATATATATTTACTAATTTTTTTCTAGAATTTTTAGCTAGGCCAATTAGTACATTTTATTAGTTAAAGTCTCCCCTATTTCAGGGTTCGACTGCTCTGACCTCTATGTATTACGAATCAGATATCTCTCTGTACAGAATTTTAATGACTATGAAGTTTATTTCTCTTAAAACTGGACTCAATAAGAAATCTTTACATATAAATTATGAATTCTAATTATTTTTATACAATTTATGGTGAATTTCCAAAGTCAGAACAGGGGATCCAGAAATTGCTCTGGCCCTATTTCACGAAAATTTAAATATATCATAAAATATAACTCATATACCTGTTTCGTTTCTTCCATATGAAAATAGACTCATAATTCTTCAATTCCATGTTTTATTCATCATCTAATTATATCTCTACTATTTTTAATGATTTTTCAAATTCACGTCACTACTGCTGTCTGAATCTATTTTATGGTAAATTTTACCTATTTCGTGGTTTCTATGGATTAACTAGCAATTTGACATACATAACACCAAATATTATCATAATTAGTCATTCCAATGGCTAATCATTACCAAGCATTTTTATACTACTCAATAACCATATCATAAGACCATATATACAAAATGATTATAATGCTATACATGCCATACTCAAAATATACAAGCCATTATGCCAAGATGGTATACGGATAGTGTGAGCGTGCCTCCGACCGTTCCCGATTTCTGAGCTGGCTTGTCAACACTACAAGGAATGAAAAGGAGGGAGTAAGCATAAATGCTTAGTAAGTTCACATGCAAATAGTAAGTAACATAACCATATAAGCAATCATAAAACATCATTTGCATAATCATCACCAAGACATTCATATCATATTTTCATTTATCATCTTACCATATTGTTGTTATATCAATTTTTCAACCCGAGGGTTAAGTACATACCTGTTCAAAGTATCCATTTCACAACACTTACCAATATGTCCCTTCCATCTTGAGTATTCCTCCATTTGAGTAGAACTTTACCCGCTGAACACATCAGAATTTAATTCGGATACATGGAAAGTTTGCACATAAGTGCCACATATGTAGCCAAGCTACTATGTAACCCGCCCATAAGCGAACTCGGACTCAACTCAACGAGCTCGGGCGTTCGCATCCATAAGTGAACTCGGACTCAACTCAACAAGCTCGGATGCCTAGTTACATTTCACGAACTCGGACTCAACTCAACGAGTTCGGACATTCGCATCCATAAGTGAACTCGGACTCAACTCAACGAGTTCGGATGCCCAAATATCCCAGTGACATGTCACTTGTATCCTAATCCATTCCTAAGGTTCAATGGGACCTTTTTCCCAATCATGTGTCTCAACCATCTTCTACGGAATACCGATACCGATACTCGGTAGTATTTCATATTTTCCAAGTATATCACATAATTTGACATATTATCAAACAATTATCACGAGTATAATATTTCATAATAATTATCATATCATTTAAATAACATAAAAAAATTTAATATAATAACTATGTTACCAACATTTACATATGAACTTACCTAGTATGCGAAAATGACTACTTTTACCATTTCGTCTACAACTTGGTATTTTCCCCATTTTAGCCCGAATTTCAGTTTTCCTTGCTCTATCATTTAAAACATAGTCTAATTAGGACTCACATTATTCAAATTGACCCAAAATCATATTTTGGAAAAATTACAATTTTACCCCTAAACTTTTGCATATTTACACTTTTTCCCCAAAGCTCGTAAATTAAACTTCAGCCTATTTTCTTATGTTTTATGACATGCTGATCATTTTTTCCTTCTATGGCAACATCAAATTCTCACTCTAACATGTACTTATGACTATTAGGTATTTTTACCGATTAAGCCCTTTTGCTCGTTTTCACTTAAAACCGAGTAGCACAAGCTGTCTAACATAATTTAAAACCTCATATTCTATCATAAAACACCAAAATACACAAATTTCACCTATGGGTATTTTTCCAAATATAAACCCTAGGTTAAATTATTGCTAGCATAAGCTAAATGGAGCTACCGGGACTTCAAAAACATAAAGAACTTGAAAAACGGGGCTAGAATGGACTTACAATCGAGCTTGGAAGCTTAAAAAACCCTAGCCATGGTTTCTCCTTGCTATATTCGGCCATGGTGAAGAAGATGAGCAAAATTAGCTTTTAATTTTGTATTTTAATTCATTTTACCCCTAAATGACCAAAATGCCCTTACTACTAAACTTTCAAAAAATTCCATCCATGTCCAATTTTTGTCCATAAACTTAGAAATTGGTAAAATTGCTATTTAAGACCTCCTAATTAATATTTCAAAAAAATTTCATACTAGAAACTTCTAGAATGCAAGTTTTGCAAATTATTCGATTTAGTCCCTAATTTCAATTTAAGCACTTTAGGCATAGGATTTCATCACGAAATTTTCACACAATCATGCAATCATATCATAAACATCAAAATAATTATAAAATAATTATTTCTATCTCAGATTTTGTGGTCACAAAACCACTATTCCGACTAGGCCCAAAATCAGGATATTACACGAACCTATTACTAAACTTACCCTTCTTGAAGCCTTTCGCCTATTCTATTCCATTATTTTACTTTTATTATTAAAATCCGAGGCACGAACGACTCTCTCAAACTACGATCGGGCAATTACGTGAATTCGACTCATCTACCCGGTCCGGATCACATCACTAACCTACAAAAGAATTAAACAAATAATTATTTAAAAAATATATATTCATTTTAAACATAATTAAACAGCAATTAGACAACTTAAATGACACTAACTAAATCATGTGATCCGGCCCGGGTTAATGAGTCGAATTCACGTAGTTGCCCGATCATAGTTTGAGAGAGTCGTTCGTACCTCGAATTTTTGTAATAGTAGTAAAAGAGTTTAGAATAGAATAGCGGAAGGTTTCTAGAAGGATAAGTTTAGTAATAGGTTCGGTTATGTGTAACAAAGATGAGTGATGGATAATGGTTCAGTTTGGTTAACAAGGAAGATAGTTGAAAGATGGGGGATGGAAAAAAAGAACTCAACGTCAGGAATGATTCAACACTAAAAAATGTCACCCCGATTCCTATATTGTTAAGGTGAAAAGATGGATAGAAGTATAGGTGAACGCCACACCAAGAATGGTGATAAGTTCAACAAGATCGGTAGACGCCACTAGCACAAACTAGATAAGTCTTCGAAACTTGTACGAGATATGAGAGGAAGCAACCTCACAAGAACAAAAGTTCATTAACAAATTGGCAAAAGTCCTTTACAAATGAAATCAACAAATTATTTATACTAGTTTCTTAGGCTAACCGAATAGACAATTCATGAACTTAACTATTAAGCAATGAACCTAATTTAAGACATGAATATTCTAGAAAAATGACCATTGATGTCCTTTGTCCATGTTCGGCCGAATGGGGAGGTGAGTGGGCAGCTTCATGTATGAGCAAGCTTTGGAAGCCAAGGGAATGGTCTAGGTTTAGCCTTGGGATGCATGAAACTCCCAAAGGGTGTCTCTTGGCCGAATAGGTGCTTAGGAAACTCCAAGGGTCCTCCCACATGCATTGGTTGTACATGGAACTTGGAAGGGGGCTTGAACCTAGCCGTACATGCACTTGCATTAATTACCCTCCATTCATGCATGTGTGCCGTCCAAGGGAGATGCACCTTTCAATATGCATTAACCTTTCATGTACATGAATGTATGTCCTCCAAACATTGAACCGAACCATTCATGAATCTTCCCGTTCAATGAACATTCCCGTTCATGCACCTTGCTTTAAATGCCATGAATGTATCTTCCAAATTCGGCTAACCTACAAAATTAAATAACAAAATTAAATAACACACAACTATTCATATAATTATAAATTAAAATAATAACTAAATAACTTAATAACACTAACTAAATTTGAACACAATAATTATAAGTCAACTTATAATAAATTCGCTAGCTCAAATAGTCAAAAACACTTAGTGAGCTAAAATGAGCTAGGGATTCGGGCATGAGCTGTAGCAAACTTAGTTATAAGCTAGATTAAAACTTAATTTATTTGAAATGAAAAAGGAATGAGCTGAATCGAGCTAAGTTCGAGCTCAAACGAGCTAAAACGAGCTCAAGTGAGCTGATGTGAGCTGAATGGCGCATGGGGGAGATGGAGAGGAGCTGAGATCGGATTGCAATATGGTGCATGGAGTCATCAAGGAGTTGTTCTTAGCTCTTTCATCGTTAGTGAGCTGGTTATCATCCCAAATGTGCGTCACAAGGGCCGATATAGCATCTTGAAGTTGCTTGGTTCGAGCTCGGGTCATGGGACCTTTTGGCAGCTCAATGGATCCTTGGTGTGCAGTCGAGGATGCCCCGGGTGTGCTCACATCATTCCCCCCATCTTCAAAGCGACTTGTCCTCAAGTCGGATTCTGCATCAAAAGGGGATAAATCAGATACGTTAAAACTAGCACTTATGTTGTATTCACCCGGTAAGTCAAGTTTATATGAATTCTCATTAATGCGTTCAAGCACTTGGAAGGGTCCATCTCCTCGGGGCAGTAACTTGGAACGTCGTTGGGCTAGAAATCGTTCCTTGCGCATATGGACCCAAACCCAATCACCGGGTTCAAATATGACTCTCTTTCGTCCCTTGTTTGCTTGCTGCACGTAAGACTTAGTCCTTGCCTCTATGTTAGCTCGTACTTGTTGATGTAGCCTCCTCACGAAATCGGCCTTTTTCCTAGCATTAGAATGAATCAGTTGGTTATTAGGTAAAGAGACTAAGTCTAAAGGAGTTATTGGATTAAATCCATAGACCACTTCAAAAGTTGTATGTTTGGTTGCTGAATGGACCGTTCTATTATAGGCAAACTCAATATGGGGCAGACAATCTTCCCATGATTTCAAATTGTTACAAATGATAGCCCGCAGGAGAGTAGAAAGTACTCGATTGACCACTTCGGTTTGTCCATCCGTTTGAGGATGACAAGTAGTTGAGAACAATAATTTGGTTCTGAGTTTACCCCAAAGAGACCTCCAAAAATGGCTAAGGAATTTCGCGTCTCGATCTGACACAATAGTTTGCGGCACTCCATGTAAACGAACAATGTCCCTAAAGAAAAGGTTAGAAATATGTACGGCATCATCAGTTTTCGCACAAGCAATAAAATGTGACATTTTAGAAAATCGATCTACAACTACAAATATAGAATCCTTTCCCGTTTTGGTTCGGGGCAAACCCAGGATGAAATCTATGGATATATCCGTCCAAGGAGTTTCAGGTATTGGTAATGGAGAGTAAAGTCCATGGGGTTGAATCTTGGATTTTGCTCGTTTGCACTCCAAACATCGCTCGCAAATCCGCTTCACATCTCGCCTCATCCTAGGCCAATAAAAATGTTCATTAAGGGTAGCTAACGTCTTGCTAACTCCAAAATGACCCATGAGTCCTCCATTATGTGCTTCTTGCACAAGCAAATCCCGAACAGAGCTTTGTGGAACACAGAGCTTACCTTCCTTGAACAGAAACCCATCAAACCTATAAAATTTCTCAAATGCAACATGCTCACAAGAAGAATAGATTTCTCTAAAATCAACATCATTAGCATACAATTCTTTCAAGAAATAAAACCCAAGTAGTTTTGATTCAAGAGTAGAAAGTAAGGTATACCTCCGGGATAGAGCATCAGCTACCATATTGTCTTTACCTTTCTTGTACTTAATTATGTAGGGAAATGACTCAAGGTACTTGACCCACTTAGCATGCCTCTTGTTCAACTTGTTTTGGCCCTTTATATGTTTCAAGGATTCGTGGTCGGAATGGATTACAAACTCTTTTGGCCACAAATAATGTTGCCAAGTTTCAAGAGCCCGTATCAACAAGTACATTTCTTTGTCGTAGATCAGATAATTGAGTGGGGCTCCACTAAGCTTCTCACTAAAATAAGTAATGGGTCTTTCGTCTTGGGTTAATACAGCTCCAATACCCACACCGGATGCATCACACTCAAGTTCAAAGGTTTTCGAAAAATCTGGCAAAGCAAGTAAAGGTGCATTAGTAAGACAATTTTTAATCTCAATAAAAGACCTCTCTTGCTCATCTTCCCAATGGAACGTGGAGTCTTTTTTTATCACACTCGTTAAGAGTGCAACCAATGTGCTGAAATTGGGCACAAATCGCCGATAGAAGCTTGCCAATCCATGGAAGCTTCGAACTTGGCTAATAGTTGTAGGCCTCGGCCACTCTTGAATCGCCTTTATTTTCTCTTGATCGACTTCCAACCCTTGTGCACTAACTACAAAACCAAGAAAGATAACCTTGTCAGAACAAAAAGTACATTTCTTAAGATTAGCAAAAAGAGTTTCCTTACGCAATGTTTCAAGAACAGATTTGAGGTGTATTACGTGATCTTCTAAAGTCTTGCTATATATAAGGATATCATCGAAGTAAACAACACAAAACTTACCAATGAAGGATCTCAACACATGGTTCATGAGCCTCATAAAAGTACTAAGAGCGTTGGTTAAGCCAAATGGCATGACCAACCACTCATACAAACCATGTTTCGTTTTGAAGGCAGTTTTCCACTCGTCGCCTTCTCGCATACGAATCTGGTGATATCCGCTTTTTAGATTGATCTTGGAGAATAGTTTGGCTCCACTTAGTTCATCTAGCATGTCATCTAGTCGCAGAATCGGATGTCGATATTTGATAGTGATTTTATTCACAGCACGACAATCGACACACATTCGCCAAGTACCATCCTTTTTCGGCACCAAGAGGACTGGCACGGCACAGGGGCTAAGACTTTCTCTAATATAGCCTTTTTCCATCAAGTCATTAACTTGCCGTTGTAGCTCTTTAGTTTCTTCGAGATTCGTTCTATAGGCAAGCCGATTTGGAATTACGGCTCCCAGCACAAAATCGATTTGGTGCTCGATTCCTCGAAAAGGTGGTAATCCATTAGGAGTCTCTTCCGGGAAAACGTCTTGGAAATCCTACAAAAGACTCAAAATAGAAGACGGCAAGTCCTCGGGCAGTTCGTTAGTGCTAAAAAGATTTTCCTTGTACAAGAGTATAAGAACGGTTTGTTTTGATAGTAACGCCCTCCTAACTTCTCTTTTTTTTGCAAACAAAATTTTTTTTCTATTCTCTTTTTCTTTTCTCACTTGTTCTTTTTTTTCTTTTACTATTTTTGCATTTTTTCTCTCGATTTTCTTTTCTTTTTCATTTTCTTTTCTTTTTTCACATTCATTCTTTTCTTCTTCTCTCAACTGATTTACAACAGACTTCATTCTCGTTTGATCCTCGAAAACTTGCTTTGGCGTCAATGGTACCAAAGTAATACTCCTTCCTTGATATTTGAATGTATACCGATTGGTATACCCGTCATGGGTGACTCTTCGATCAGATTGCCACGGCCTCCCAAGCAGCGTGATGTCCCGCGTGCATGGGAACAACATCACAAAGTACCTCATCCTCGTCGTTCTTACCAATTGAAAAAGAAACAAGTACTTGTTTGGTTACCTTGATTTCGCCACCATCATTGAGCCATTGGAGTTTGTAAGGGCTCGGATGTTTGGTGGTGGTCAAGCCTAATTTCTCCACCATTAAAGTGCTTGCCACGTTGGTACAGCTTCCACCATCAATGATCAAACTACAGACTTTCCCTTGAACTTGGCATCGAGAATGGAAGATATTCTCCCGTTGTTGCTCATTTTTAGGACTTTGAATACTGAGGCTTCTTTTAACAACGAAAAGCTTTTTGGCTTGCGCCATGTTGAACAATAAGGATAATTAGAATCCTCACCACAAATCTCACTATTTCACTCGCAAAGAAAAAATTGATGAACACTCCACTCGTGTTTACACTCGATTGGCTTTTACCTCCACTCGAATGTTCTCACTCACTCTAGCCTTTTACCACTCAAACTTACTCTTGTAACCTCGTATTTTGTTTCTTTTGACTCGTCTAGGTGCTTTGGGGTCAGCTTCAAATGGTTACAAGGGTTAAAACGTATGGTGTACGGGTAGGCTAAAAGAAAAAAATAAATTTTTTTTAAAATAGTGTGGCGTTTTGGAAATGGGGGGGTATAAAATTGTTGAAAAGATCACTTGCTGATCGGTATAGAAGAAATAGAAAGAACTTGTTCACTTCACTTTTTTTTTTGATAATTTCGTATCTCTCTTTTTTTTTACAACTTTCAATATATCACTTTACAATGATAAAAATGAAAATACAAAAATTTTTTTTGAATTTTTTTCACCACAAACCTATTTCGATCTTGATACAGACGTCGGCGCCTCTCGATTTACAAGCTCTGATACCAAATGATGTGATCTGGCCCGGGTTGATGAGTCAAATTCACGTAGTTGCCCAATCGTAGTTTGAGAGAGTCGTTCGTACCTCAGATTTTTGTAGTAGTAGTAAAAGAGTTTAGAATAGAATAGCGGAAGGTTTCTAGAAGGATAAGTTTAGTAATAGGTTCGGTTATGTGTAACAAAGATGAGTGATGGATAATGGTTCAGTTTGGTTAACAAAGAAGATAGTTGAAAGATGGGGGATGGAAAAAAATGAACTTAACGTCAGGAATGATTCAACACTAAAAAGTGTCACCCTGATTCCTATATTGTTAAGGTGAAAAGATGGATAGAAGGATAGGTGAACGCCACACCAAGAATGGTGATAAGTTCAACAAGATCGGTAGACGCCACTAGCACAAACTAGATAAGTCTTCGAAACTTGTACGAGATATGAGAGGAAGCAACCTCACAAGAACAAAAGTTCATTAACAAATTGGCAAAAGTCCTTTACAAATGAAATCAACAAATTATTTATACTAGTTTCTTAGGCTAACCGAATAGACAATTCATGAACTTAACTATTAAGCAATGAACCTAATTTAAGACATGAATATTCTAGAAAAATGACCATTGATGTCCTTTGTCCATGTTCGGCCGAATGGGGAGGTGAGTGGGCAGCTTCATGTATGAGCAAGCTTTGGAAGCCAAGGGAATGGTCTAGGTTCGGCCTTGGGATGCATGAAACTCCCAAAGGGTGTCTCTTGGCCGAATAGGTGCTTAGGAAACTCCAAGGGTCCTCCCACATGCATTGGTTGTACATGGAACTTGGAAGGGGGCTTGAACCTAGCCGTACATGCACTTGCATTAATTACCCTCCATTCATGCATGTGTGCCGTCCAAGGGAGATGCACCTTTCAATATGCATTAACTTCCATGTACATGAATGTATGTCCTCCAAACATTGAACCGAACCATTCATGAATCTTCTCATTCAATGAACATTCCCGTTCATGCACCTTGCTTTAAATGCCATGAATGTATCTTCCAAATTCAGCTAACCTACGAAATTAAATAACAAAATTAAATAACACACAACTATTCATATAATTATAAATTAAAATAATAACTAAATAACTTAATAACACTAACTAAATTTGAACACAATAATTATAAGTCAACTTATAATAAATTCGGCTAGCTCAAATAGTCAAAAACACTTAGTGAGCTAAAATGAGCTAGGGAATTCGGCATGAGCTGTAGCAAACTTAGTTATAAGCTAGATTAAAACTTAATTTATTTGAAATGAAAAAGGAATGAGCTGAATCGAGCTAAGTTCGAGCTTAAACGAGCTCAAACGAGCTCAAGTGAGCTGATGTGAGCTGAATGGTGCATGGGGGAGATGGAGAGGAGCTGAGATCGGATTGCAATATGGTGCATGGATTCATCAAGGAGTTTTTCTTAGCTCCTTCATCGTTAGGGAGCTGGTTATCATCCCAAATGTGCGTCACAAGGGCCGATATAGCATCTTGAAGTTACTTGGTTCGAGCTCGGGTCATGGGACCTTTTGGCAGCTCAATGGATACTTGGTGTGCAGTCGAGGATGCCCGGGTGTGCTCACATCACTAAATTGGACACATTTAATTGAAACTAACTAGCAACATTAAGTTCGATTAGCTCAAACTAAGTGAAAACATTTAATGAACTTATTTGAGCTAGGATTTTCATTATTGAGCTGTAGCAAACTAATTAGTATAAAACTAAAACTTAGTTTAATTTATTGAAATAAAAAATGTGCTAAAAGTGATGCAATTGCGCCCCATGGTTCAGCTAGTTCGAGCAAGGATTCTATGGTGTTACCACAAGGTCCTGTTACTCGAGCTCGAGCCAAGAAGTTTAAGGAGTCTATCACAGCTTTTGTAGCTCAACTTTGGAATGAAACGCTATTAGGATACTCTGAGAAAGCTGATTCCAGCTCCTTGAACTCACCATACAATTACCTACAAGTCCAGCTCAACTCATCGAGCTCACCACCAGCTTAAGCAAGTTTCCATTCAACTCAAAACCAGCTCACTAGCTTGGAATCAGCTCACTTCCAGTTCCCCAACTCGGTTCCAGCTCACTACCAACTCATGAGTCCAAGCCCAACTCGATTTTAGCTCATGAGTTGAATTCTAGCTCATGAAGACTACTTTGACTTCATTTGACTACAATTAAATTTTTATTTAATAAGTTCATTAATTAGTTAATTAATAAACCACATATTAAATTTAGTTCATATTAGTTTTATTAAATATGTCTTAAAAGTGTTTATAGATGTTAATTAATTTGTCATAATCGAATTTAATGTTTACATTTGTGTTCACATTAGCTTGAATTAATTCTGTTCACATTTTCTTGTAGAAACTCAATGGACATATGGAGCATGAAGCAACATGTCTTTTTGGAGGTGCATGGATGGTTAAGAGCTTTGAATCTCCTAGGTGCATGTTCGGCTAAGTGCATGTATGGCCACATTCAATGTGTTCAAGGTTCATGAATGTTTCCATTCATGTATGGTGTGCTACTCCTTCATTTTTCCAAGTGACAGGCTTCCCATTACTTCATACATGTGGCCGAACATCTCCCTCCATGAACCTTAAAATTCTGTTCACATTATGTTCACATGGCATGGCCTTTCAATTCAAAGTTTTCACACCTATGGACTCTTCAAGAATTGGCATTCACACTTAATCTGGCTCATGAAGTCTCCTCAATTAATCCCAACTCTTCACCAAGTAACATGAATTGATTGCCTCAATTACTCAAGTTGGCCGAACCTAGCTAATGTCCAAGGGAGTCTCTCACTCATGATTCATTTCCTTAAGCATGAAGAACCTTCAAGACATCTCCACCATAGCCGAATCTAGTCATGAACATCAAAGGACTTCTTTCTAGAATTTTCAAGATGCATTCATGAGGCTTTTACTTAATTATTAAGTATGTAAAGTCTCCATTCGGCTAGCTAGTCTTTAGGCTATAAATACTTGTTATTTTTCTTGGTGAAGGAACTTTTTGGACTTTTGTTAATGTTATGCTGCCAAAATTGTGAGGCAAAACTTTTCTCAAATTTCGTTCAAAGATCCGATTGGCTTCCTAGCATTCTAGTTGTGTCAACCGTTGTTCTTTGTCGAAACTGAACTTATCACTACTCGTAGTGTGGTGTTCAAACATACCGAGGTTCCTATCTTGTTAGATAGTGGGTCGAGGTTTTCCTTTACCAAACCCAAACCAAACTAAAAGAGCCTATAAACAATGGGTCGATACCAAATCGGTATTGGTTCTTGTTTGCACTTTTTGTTCAACCCCATTTTTTTCATTTACCAAATTGTACCTAAACCGACCATTCCATTCGTACCATTTCATAATACCATTTCATTCTTACCCTTCGTACCATTACGTCCACTTCTTCAATTTCCCTTACCTAATTGAACCAAATTATTCATCTATACCTATTCGGACCCTAAATCTGAACTTTCAATTCTTCTTACCTATTCCAATTTGGAACCAAAACCAGCATCCCTCTTTCCTTTCCATACTAATTCAATAAACCAACTTCCAAACCCAATCTAATTCTTCCATCTTCTTTAAACTTCTTTCTCACCCTTCTTTCTCTTATCCGACCTTCCAATTAAACCTAACGTAACTTCTTGTCGATGATCAGGCACACTATTACGCCTCGAGATCAGATTTTCCTTAGAAAGGAGGAATGGAGAGTTTGATATTCTTCAAGTCATCATCTTCCCGCCTTCGATCTACTTGTCCGCGGTTTTGGGGACGTCTCCTTTCTAGGCTTATGTTAGACCCGTGATCGCTTTCATCTTCACTATGTTCATTAACATCATCATCTTGAACCCTTGGTTGTCTTCGTCGTTGATTGGGCCCTTCACGTCTTTGCCTAGCAACTTCAGGATATTCATCGCGTTGTCTTTGGGCCTCGACTTGGTAGAGTCGATCTTTAAGAGGATTAAGCCTTCGATCAAGTAATCTTTCCATCTCACGCAAAAGGGCTTGCATTTGCAAATCCGGAGCGTTTCTGATTGGTTGTCGTCCTTGTTGTTCTTCCATGTTTTGTCCACTATTTTGGGACATCTATTCATTTAAAATATCCTCACAACAAATCTCTCGATTCACTCAAAAAGAAAGAAGTTGATGACACTCACACTCGTGTTTACACTCTTAGTTCGACTTTTACCTCCCCTCGAATGCGCTCACGCTCTCTTGCCTTTTACCTCTCTTAACTTTTCTCGTAATTTTTGTAAGTAGATTTGTTAAGGCTTAGTTGATGTGATCCGACCCGGGTAGATGAGTCGAATTCACGTAGTTGCCCGATCATAGTTCGAGAGAGTCATTCGTGTCTCGAATTTTTATAATAGTAGTAAAAGAATTAGAATAGGATAGCGGAAGGTTTCAAGAAGGGTAAGTTTAGTATAGGTTCAGTTAAGGGTAGCAAAGATGGATGAAGGATTGAAGGCTCGGTTTGGGTTAACAAGAAAAAAAAGAATTTAAAAGATGGAAATGGAAAACGAACTCAACGTCAGGAATGATTCAACACTAAGTAGTGTCACCCCGATTCCTATATTGTTAAGGTGAAAAATATGGATAGATGGATAGGTGAACGCCACACCAAGATTGGTGATAAGTTGAAAACAAGACAATTGACGCCACTAGCACAAGCTAGATAAGTCGTTCAAAAATTGTACGAGATATGAGAGGAAGCAACCTCACAAGAACAATGTTCATTAACAAATTTGGCAAAAAGTCCCTTACAAATGAAATCAACAAACTATTTATACTAGTTTCTTATGCTAGCCAAATAGTCCATTCATGAACTTAACAATTAAGTAATGTACCTAATTAAGACATAAAACTTTCTATAAAAATGACCAATGGTATCCTTGTCCATGTTCGGCCGAATGGGAGGTGAGTGGACAGCTTCATGTATGAGCAAGCTTTGGAAGCCAATGGGATTGTCTAGGTTTGGCCATGGGATGCATGAAACTCTCAAGGGGTGTCTCTTGGCCGAATAGGTGCTTAGAAAACTCCAAGGGTCCTCCTACATGCATCGGTTGTACGTGGAACTTGGAAGGGGGGCTTGAACCTAGCCGTACATGCACTTGCATTAATTACCCTCCATTCATGCATGTGTGTCGTCCAAGGGAGATGCACCTTTCAATATGCATTAACCTTTCATGTACATGAATGTATGTCCTCCAAACATTGAACCAAACCATGCATGAATCTTCTCGTTCAATGAACATTCCCGTTCATGCACCTTGCATTAAATGCCATGAATGTATCTTTCAAATTCGGGTAACCTACAAAATTAAATAACAAAATTAAATAACACACAACTATTCATATAATTATAAATTGAAATAATAACTAAATAACTTAATAATACTAACTAAATTTGGACACAATAATTATAAGTCAACCTATAATAAATTCGGCTAGCTCAAATAGTCAAAAACACCTAGTGAGCTAAATTGAGCTAGGGAATTCGGCATGAGCTGTAACAAACTTCGTTATAAGCTAGATTAAAACTTAGTTTATTGAAATGAAAAAGGAATGAGCTGAAACAAGCTAAATCAAGCTCAAACGAGCTAAAACGAGCTCAAGTAAGCTGATGTGAGCTGAATGGCACATGGGAGAGCTGGAGAGGAGCTGAGATCGGATTGGAAAATGGTGCATGGAGTCTTCAAGGAGTTGTTCTTAGCTTCTCCAACGTTATGGAGCTGGTTATCATCCCAAATGCGCATCACAAAGGCTGATATAGCATCTTGAAGTTGCTTGGTTCGAGCTCGGGTCATGGGGCCTTTTGGTAGCTCAATGGATTCTTGGTGTGCATTCGAGGATGCCCCGGGTGTCCTCACATCATTCCCCCCATCTTCAAAGTGACTTGTCCTCAAGTCGAGCCATTTGTCCATGGGAGAACTTTGACTCGTGCATGGTTTTCCTCGATCAAATGGGATGGAAGATGTCACACAAACCTGAAAAATTCTTACCACAGCCGGTAAAAAGAAACTCAAAGGAATCAAATTCAAATGTATTTGATAGTTCATTAAAAATTCATTCAATCGAAAATATGCCAAAAATCTCAATTGGACAAAGCAAGCATACGTAAATTTATCAAAGAGTTTCGTTAGACCATCGTTGCAAACATGAAAACTAAGTTGGATCAAGGGATAATTGGTTGTAAATGATGGCAGGCACTTAAACACATTATTCCTCATCCAAAACATTTTAATTTCTTTAACCGAATATAGCAACTCATTTGGTCCCTTGTCTTGTTCATGCAAGGTATGCCATGGCCAAAGGTATGCTAACTCTTTCTTTCGTTTTTGAACAACATGAGGGGTGTCTCCAAATTCCAGCATAATAATCACATTATTACAATGCCAAAAGGAAAAATCCATCACATCAAAATATAAATAATTTCCAAACAACAAATCAATGGAATTTTCAACTTCAACCGAATTGAGCAAAGATGTTTGAAAATTTTCAGATGACTTACCTTGACGAATATGAAGAGAAGACAATTGAGGATTGGGTTTACCTTTCTCGGTCAAAATGAATCTTCTCTCTTTGGATAGATAACGTAAGACAAACCTATTACTCCGATAAATTTGAATAGGTGGTGATGCACCATGACATGTCTTGCTCCTCGAGAGGTGGAATTCACAAAAATGAGAATGGTTAGTATTAACGAAAACTATGGACTTAAATGGAAAAGGAAAGTTACCATGGAGATTTGATTCAATTCCAAAAACATAGGTTGGTCTTACCTTCTCAAAATGGAACGAAAATTTCAGATGTGGCCAAGCAAGGTGATTAGTAAACGAATCAAAATTGAAACCCAAATCATTGAATTTCACCTTCTTATCAAAAGTTCGAACATCAAGCAAACATAATTTGAATGCAAATGATGCAAAGTGCTTAATGTTTCCATAAAATGAATTCATGTAGCAAATACCAGGCTTGAACACACGAACTTGATTAGGAATTCCAACAAGCAGCATATTAGAAGAAGATATAATCAACTCATCACACGAATTATATTTCACTAGTTTAAACACACATGTTGAATTGACAAAACCGAACATACCAATATGCAAAGGCTCATGCTTCAAGAGTATCAATCAGGAATGCAAATCACTACATGGAAATTTCGCACAAAAACTCAAAGATTGTTCATGAGGAACACAATTGCACATATCATGTGAAGACCTTTTAACATGGATGCCAAACAAAGAATTTTTAGAGAACATGCAACTTTTTAAACAGGAAGATTTATAACAAATCAATTGAGCAGGCATATTTAAACATAAAGATTTAACACATGAATTCAAAAAGTTTGCATGGTCAAACACATCAGAATTTTTAAGTGACAAACTTTGATCAAACACATTCAAAATTCGCTTAGAGAAAACTAATCCAATATCGTCATAAGAAAAGCAGTATATGGCACCTTTTAAAACAAAATCGTTAACAACAGTAAGTGAACAAAAATTAGCCAAATCAAGTGACTTTGATTCGATAAACAAAGAATCTTTACCTTCCTTACCTTCGATCGCAAGTGGGTGGTTGTCATTTGCGAACTTACCTTTTTCGAACAACCTAAAACACCTCTCATTTGGAAAGTAATGTAGATGGAATTGGTCACACAAACCTCTAGGAACCTGAAAAGTTAATTCACAAGAAGATCGAACATGTGGGTTAGTAGAAATAATCCTTACTTGCTCACTTGTTTTCCCACTCGATTCTTTTTCTTCTGAATCACTCGTTCCTTTTGTTTCAATTTCTTTTTCACCTTCTTTTTCACTCTCAAACTCTTTTTCATTCTTTTTTTCAATCTCATTTTCTTTTTCATTTTCTTTTTGCATTTCAAAGGCTTTTTCAAAGGCTTTTTCAAGTTCTCTCAAGATTCACTCATTTTCTCTCTTACTTGCCTTTTGCCTCTCTTTTCTTTTTATTTCGTTTTCTTTTTCTTCTTTTGCTTTTTCTTTTCTTTTCTTTGTTTTCTCTTTACAAGAATGTACGAAAGAACGATGAGAATACAAATCTTGTTCGAAAGATGAAGAACTATTTGCATATGATTCACAATCAAAACTTCATGAAGAATACTCCGAGTAAGATTTTGTTGACGATCTAGTAGGAGTATGCCTTTCTCTTCGAACGCCATCTTGGAACGAATCAAAATCGTAATCGGCTTCTCGTCTTCTCAAATTTCTTGATGAAAAGGACTTTCGATCGAAGTCACTTCTCGAATTCGCTGATGAATATGAGTCATAGTATGAATCTCTTTGTCTCGAAGTAGATGGCGAAAAGGAATCACGATAGGAACTTTTTCTCAAGTAGTAGTTGGGGGTATATCTCCGTGGGGTTCTTGTCTCCATTTTTCGACTCGAAGAAACTCTATCACTTTCATCTTGTTTTTCCAAATGATTTAATCTCTCGTGTATGTTCTTAGTGTTGGGCCCCATCATTTTTCACATTTCTTGTACCAAGTATTGGTATTCCGATTCAGTGAACTCTTCACGTGACATGATTTTTGTTGCTGAAAAGAAAATGTTAGATCACAAAACAAAATAAAAAAAATCAAGTACCTCATCACAAATCTCACTATTTCACTCACAAAGAAATATTGATGAACACTCCACTTGTGTTTGCACTCGTTTTTAGGCTTTTTTTCAAACTCTCGAATGTTCTAACACACTCTAGCCTTTTACCACTCAAACTTACTCTCGTAACCTCGTATTTTGTTTCTTTTGACTCGTCTAGGTGCTTTGGGGTCGGCTTCAAACGGTTACAAGGGTTAAAACATATGGTGTACGGGTAGGCTAAAAAAAAATTCTGGTATAGTGTGGCGTTTTTGGGGGGTAGAAAGTTGATGGTAAGAATAACTGAAGAACGGCACAAAATATAAAACAGTAGAATCAAACTTGATCACTTCACTCTTTTTTTTGTTCTTTCTTTTTTTTTAAATAATTTCGTACCTTTTTTTTCTCTTTTTTTTTACAACTTCAACATATCACTTTTACAAAGATAAAACGAAAATACAACTTAATTTTTTATTTTTTTGAATTTTTTTCCACAACGAGCCTAGTTCGATCTTGATACGAACGTCAGTGCCTCTCGATTTACAAGCTCTGATACCAAATGATGTGATTCAGCCCGAGTAGATGAGTCGAATTCACGTAGTTGCCCGATTGTAGTTCGAGAGAGTCATTCGTGCCTCGGATTTTTGTAATAGTAGTAAAAGAATTTGAATAGGATAGCGGAAGGTTTCAAGAAGGGTAAGTTTAGTATAGGTTTGGTTAAGGGTAGCAAAGATGGATGAAAGATTGAAGGCTCAGTTTGGTTAACAAGAAAGAAAGTTGAAAGATGGGGGATGGAAAAACGATCTCAACGTCAGGAATGATTCAACACTAAGTAGTGTCACCCCGATTCCTATATTGTTAAGGTGAAAAATATGGATAGATGGATAGGTGAACGCCACACCAAGATTGGTGATAAGTTCAAAACAAGACGATTGATGCCACTAGCATAAGCTAGATAAGTCGTTCGAAAATTGTACGAGATATGAGAGGAAGCAACCTTACAAGAACAATGTTCATTAACAAATTTGGCAAAAAGTCCCTTACAAATGAAATCAACAAACTATTTATACTAGTTTCTTATGCTAGTCGAATAGTCCATTCATGAACTTAACAATTAAGTAATGTACCTAATTAAGACATGAAACTTTCTAGAAAAATGACCAATGGTATCCTTGTCCATGTTCAGCCGAATGGGAGGTGAGTGGGCAGCTTCATGTATGAGCAAGCTTTGGAAGCCAATGGGATTGTCTAGGTTCGGCCATGGGATGCATGAAACTCTCAAGGGGTGTCTCTTGGCCGAATAGGTGCTTAGAAAACTCCAAGGGTCCTCCTACATGCATCGGTTGTACATGGAACTTGGAAGGAGGGCTTGAACCTAGCCATACATGCGCTTGCATTAATTACCCTCCATTCATGCATGTGTGTCGTCCAAGGGAGATGCACCTTTCAATATGCATTAACCTTCCATGTACATGAATGTATGTCCTCCAAACATTGAACCGAACCATAATCTTCCCGTTCAATGAACATTCTCGTTCATGCACCTTGCATTAAATGCCATGAATGTATCTTCCAAATTTGGGTAACCTACAAAATTAAATAACAAAATTAAATAACACACAACTATTCATATAATTATAAATTAAAATAATAACTAAATAACTTAATAACACTAACTAAATTTGGACACAATAATTATAAGTCAACCTATAATAAATTCGGCTAGCTCAAATAATTAAAAACACCTAGTGAGCTAAATTGAGCTAGGAATTCGGCATGAGCTGTAACAAACTTAGTTATAAGCTAGATTAAAACTTAGTTTATTGAAATGAAAAAGGAATGAGCTGAAACGGGCTAAATCAAGCTCAAACGAGCTAAAACGAGCTCAAGTGAGCTGATGTGAGCTGAATGGCGCATGGGGGAGCTGGAGAGGAGCTGAGATCGGATTGCAAAATGGTGCATGGAGTCTTCAAGGAGTTGTTCTTAGCTCCTCCAACGTTATGGAGCTGGTTATCATCCCAAATGTGCATCACAAAGGCTGATATAGCATCTTGAAGTTGCTTGGTTTGAGCTCGGGTTATGGGGCCTTTTGGTAGCTCAATGGATTCTTGGTGTGCATTCAAGGATGCCCCGGGTGTGCTCACATCATTAGTCCTTGGTCTAGGTGGTCAGCTCAAAAGGAATAACAAGTGATTGATGTATTCGGTTTAGGGTATGCTAAAAGAATAGGGAATTGGGTTAAAAGTGTGGCAAATTAGGGAGAGTAGAATAGAAGAAGGATCGGGAACTATATCAAATCAAAGCTTGATGATCAAATAACAATTGAATTGCATAAATCACTTTTTTTTTGTTTGAATTTTTTTTAACTTGTATAACTTTTTTTTGTACTATATCGACAAACTAAATACAAAAGAAACACTTCTGTACGCGATTTTTTTCTTCAGCTGTGTAGATTTTTGTTTTTGTAGTAACAACAACAAACTAATAAAAATGGGAAAACTTCGGTATACGAATTTTTTTTGAATCTTACCTCGGGAATGCTCCGCTTCTAATGTCTAAGCTTCTCATTTTAGTAGCTCTGATACCAAATGATACGAACCGTCTCGGGGAGAGTCGAGTCGTATGTAGATTGCCCGATCGTCTATGAGAAGTTACGTTAGATTTAGTTAAGTTGAAGGAATGGCCAAAGTAGAAAGAGGGGCACGAACGGAATGGTAGGAATGAAAGGGTAGGAACAAAGGAATATGAACAAATTGGTCGATTTTGGTATGTTTTGGGTAAGAAAGAAATGGGATCGAACAAAGAAGGCAAACAAGAACCAATACCGATTTGGTATCGACCCGTTGCTTATAGTCTCTTTTAGTTCAGTTTGGGTTTGGTAAAGAAAAACCTCGACCCACTATCTAACAAGATAGGAACCTCGGTATGTTTGAACGCCACACTACGAGTAGTGATAAGTTCAGAATCGACAAAGAACACGATTGACACAACTAGAATGCTAGGAACGCCAAACGAATCTTTGAACGGAATATAAGAAAATTTTGCCTCACAATTTCGGCAGCATAACATTAACAAAAGTTTCAAAAGTCCCTAAACAAAGAAATGAACTAGCTATTTATAGCATTTAGAAAGGCTAACTGAATAGCCAACTTAAGCTAGCTGAATAGCCTTTGTTTTCAGCCTAATTAAGTTAGAAAATTCCAGAATATATTTAGGAAAATTCCTTGAAACTTCTCAGCCATGGAAAACGTCAATGGATAGCCTCTTGAAGCTTCCAGTAGCTGAACAATTATGGAGGAGCTGAAATGAACTGAATGGGCAAGCTTGAATTCGGCCAAGGGGGTGTACTTTATTAATTGGATAGCCTTGGTTAGTTGAAAAGTGTTGAGCTAATTAAAGGCAACTTGGAGCACCTCAATAGACCTTTAAGTGTGAAACCGAATGTGAGCAGCCTCCCTTGTGTGAACACACTAAACCGAACAGCCTAGAGGTGTGAAAGGAATGTTCAGCAAATGTGAAAGCATTCAAATGGCTTTGGAGAGCTGACCGGACACTTTGAAAAGATCAAACAGTAGGTTGAGGTGGCTGTTGCAATATCCGAACCATCATGCCTCTTGGAGAAGAGAAAACAGCAACTAACTAGCTTTAATATCGTCCCTTCAATGTACCTGCACCTAAATTAATTCAGCTCATTAATTCAACTTAGACACATTAATTCTAGTAGCTCAAGGACAAATTTAAATCATGTAATAAGCTAGGACAAATTAAAAACATGCTGGAACTAAGACACATTAAATTCGGCTGCACTAAATAACAAGAAGTAAATTCGTCCTAATTTAGACACTTCAAATTGCTGTAGCATAACACATTAATTTCATGTTCTGATTTTGGACAAATTAAATAATTTAATATTTGTTGAGTTAAAAGTAATGTGCAATTTATTTAATTAATTAAAATGCAAAGCTGGAAAAATAATTAAAAAAAGGAGCTCAATTGAGCTAAAACGAGATATAGATGCATGAGCTAGTGATTACCAAATGATGTGATCTGGCCCGGGTAGACGAGTCGAATTCACGTAGTTGTTCGATCGTAGTTCGAGACAGTCATTCGTGCCTCGAACTTTAATAATAAAAGTAAAATAACAGATGTGAGCACCCCGGGGCATCCTTGAATGCACACCAAGAATCCATTGAGCTGCCAAAAGGTCCCATGACCCGAGCTCGAACCAAGCAACTTCAAGATGCTATATCGGCTCTTGTGACGCACATTTGGGATGATAACCAGCTCCCTAACGTTGAAGGAGCTAAGAACAACTCCTTGATGACTCCATGCACCATATTGCAATCCGATCTCAGCTCCTCTCCAGCTCCCCCATGCGCCATTTAGCTCACATCAGCTCACTTGAGCTCGTTTTAGCTTGTTGAGCTCGAACTTAGCTCGATTCAGCTCATTCCTTTTTCATTTCAATAAATTAAGTTTTAATCTAGCTTATAACTATGTTTGCTACAGCTCATGCCGAATTCCCTAGCTCATTTTAGCTCACTAAGTGTTTTTGACTATTTGAGCTAGCCGAATTTATTATAAGTTGACTTATAATTATTGTGTTCAAATTTAGTTAGTGTTATTAAGTTATTTAGTTATTAATTTAATTTATAATTATATGAATAGTTGTGTGTTATTTAATTTTGTTATTTAATTTTGTAGGTTAGCCGAATTTGGAAGATACATTCATGGCATTTAATGCAAGGTGCATGAACGGGAATGTTCATTGAACGGGAAGATTCATGAATGGTTCGGTTCAATGTTTGGAGGACATACATTCATGTACATGGAAGGTTAATGCATATTGAAGGGTGCATCTCCTTTGACGGCACATGCATGAATGGAGGGTCATTAATGCAAGTGCATGTACTGGCTAGGTTCAAGCCCCTTCCAAGTTCCATGTACAACCAATGCATGTGGGAGGACCCTTGGAGTTTCCTAAGCACCTATTCGGCCAAGAGACACCCTTTGGGAGTTTCATGCATCCCATGGCCGAACCTAGAACATTCCCTTGGCTTCCAAAGCTTGCTCATTCATGAAGCTGCCTACTCACCTCCCCATTCGGCCGAACATGGACAAAGGACATCAATGGTCATTTTTCTAGAATATTCATGTCTTAAATTAGGTTCATTGCTTAATAGTTAAGTTCATGAATTGTCTATTCGGTTACCCTAAGAAACTAGTATAAATAGTTTGTTGATTTCATTTGTAAAGGACTTTTTGCCAAATTTGTTAATGAACTTTGTTCTTGTGAGGTTGCTTCCTCTCATATCTCGTACAAGTTTCAAAGACTTATCTAGCTTGTGCTAGTGGCGTCAACCGACTTGTTTTGAACTTATCACCAATCTTGGTGTGGCGTTCACCTATCCTTCTATCCATCTTTTCACCTTAACAATATAGGAATCGGGGTGACATTTCTTAGTGTTGAATCATTCCTGACGTTAAGTTCGTTTTTCCGTCCCCCATCTTTCAACTATCTTCCTTGTTAACCAAACCAAACCATTATCCATCACTCATCTTTGTTACACATAACCGAACCTATTACTAAACTTATCCTTCTAGAAACCTTCCGCAATTCTATTCTAAACTCTTTTACTACTATTACAAAAATTCGAGGTACGAACAACTCTTTCAAACTACGATCGGGCAACTACGTGAATTTGACTCATCAACCCGGGCCGGATCACATCAATAATGTATTAAGTTAAGCAGAAGGTTTCAAGTAGGATAGATTTAGTAATAGGTTCGGTTATATGCAACAAAGATGGGTGATGGATAAATGGTTCGGTTTGGTTAACAAGAAAGAAAGTTGAAAGATGGAAATGGAAAACGAACTCAACGTCAGGAATGATTCAACACTAAGAAGTGTCACCCCGATTCCTATATTGTTAAGGTGAAAAGATGGATAGAAGGATAGGTGAAAGCCATACCAAGATTGGTGATAAGTTCAAACAAGATCGGTAGACGCCACTAGCACAAACTAGATAAGTCTTCGAAACTTGTACGAGATATGAGAGGAAGCAACCTCACAAGAATAAAAGTTCATTAACAAATTTGGCAAAAGTCCTTTACAAATGAAATCAACAAACTATTTATACTAGTTTTTTATGCTAGCCGAATAGACTATTCATGAACTTAACGATTAAGCAATGAACTTAATTTAAGACATGAACATTCTAGAAAAATGACCAATGGTGTCCTTGTCCATGTTCGGCCGAATCGGAGGTGAGTGGGCAGCTTCATGAACATGCATTGATGTACTTGGATGAATGATCTTCATACATGCATGGCTAGATTCGGCTAACACCTTAAATGGAGCCTTGAATTCATGTTGTTTCACCATGAGTGGCTTAATTAAATAAGGCTTCATGAAGAGTCAAACTTGGTGTGAACAAGGAGCTTGAGTAGACACTTGGGTGTGAACGTCTAACCGAAGGGTCATCATGGTGTGAACACAATGTGTGAACACATGATTAATGCATGAACCGTCCAATGCATGTTCCATCATTAATTTGATCCATGAATCTTCAAATACATGAATGTCCATTATGAACATGCATGTGCCTCTTGATTGCCGTCCATTGAACCTTCCTATGCATGCACCTTGCATTAAAGTCCATACATGAATCTTCCAAATTCGGCTAACCTACAAAATTAAATAACAAAATTAAATAACACACAACTATTCATATAATTATAAATTAAAATAATAACTAAATAACTTAATAACAATAACTAAATTTGAACACAATAATTATAAGTCAACTTATAATAAATTCGGCTAGCTCAAATAGTCAAAAACACTTATTGAGCTAAATTGAGCTAGGGAATTCAGCATGAGCTGTAACAAACTTAGTTATAAGCTAGATTAAAACTTAATTTATTGAAATGAAAAAGGAATGAGCTCAAATGAGCTAAAACAAGCTCAAATGAGCTGATGTGAGCTGAATGGCGCATGAGGGAGCTGGAGAGGAGCTGAGATCGGATTGCAAAATGGTGCATGGAGTCATCAAGGAGTTGTTCTTAGCTCCTCCAACGTTAGGGAGCTGGTTATCATCCCAAATGCGCATCACAAAGGCCAATATAGCATCTTGAAGTTGCTTGGTTCGAGCTCGGGTCATGGGACCTTTTGGTAGCTCAATGGATTCTTGGTGTGCACTCGAGGATGCCCCGGGTGTGCTCACATCAGCTGGGGGTAAGCTCAAGAGCTAATAATGAGCTGGTTTCGAGCTAATGAGCTGGTGTGGAGCTACATGGGAGCTAAATTGAACTGAAGGTGAGCTCAGTGAGCTGAACTGAACTTGTAGAAAAGTTTGGCATGGATTCCCAAAATGTCCACCAACTGGTTCGATAGGTCTAGCATTGACATCATCCCACACATGCTGAACTAAAGCTATAACAGCTTCTTTAAATTGTTTTCCACGAGCCCTTATGATCAGTCCTTGAGGTAGCACCATCAAATCTCGACTTGGACTTGACTTATGGGAAACCGTGATCGTATCATTAACACTGTCAAATAGTGTGGCGTTCACCCTTATACCAAGGTTCCTACTTTGCTAAGTAGCGGGTCGAGGTTCTCCTATTCTCCATCCAACCACCTTGAAAACTTATAAGCATTTGGGTCAATATTTTCTAATATTGGTTCATGTTTGTTTTGAGATCATTTTCATTCCATTTCATTCCATGTTTTCATTTCATCATAATCGAACCATTAATTCACTTCACATCCGTTGTTGGTTATCTAATTACTATATTTATTTCTATTTTTTATTATTTTTTTATAATTGAACCTACGTAAACTTCATAACCATAAACCCATCTTTGAACCCATTTTACGTAGCTTCCGCCATTATTCACTTAAAATATCCTTTGAACAAACCGAATGATATTTCTTCGTAGACGATTGGGCAAACTCGCATACGACTCGACTCACCCCGAGGTAGATCGTATCATGAGGACAACGAGAAAGAACCCCCGAGGATGTAAGGTATGGGCGTGGGCATCTTAATAGGAATCAGGGAGAGCCTTATGAGTCAAGTGATCAAGAGAGTGACCACTCATCTATTTGGAGTGTGCAAAATTGAAGCCAATGTAATCAGGGTCATCAAGAAAGATATCATCTCGATGGCAACCTCAGAAACATCAAAATGTCCATGCCGCCATTCCAAGGCAAAAATGCCCCAACAGCATTCTGGAGTGGGAAAAGAAAGTCGAATCTTTGAGTGTCATAATTACTCAGAGATCAAAAAGGTGAAACTCACAGCAATAGAGTTTTCTGAGTACGCAATCGTATGGTGGGATTAGCTCGTGACTAGCCGAAGGAAGAATAGTGAGAGGCCTATCTCTATGTTGGCCGAAATGAAGGCTGTCATGAGGAAACGATTCATTCCCTCATACTACCATAGGGACTTGTATCAACAGTTGCAAAATCTCACTCAAGGCAACCGTAGAGTCAAAGATTACTACAAAGAAATAGAGGTTGCCATGATACGAGCCGATGTGGATGAAGATCGTGAAGCAACAATGGTGAGGTTCTTAGCTAGCTTGAACTGTGATATTCCCAATATCGTGGAACTTCAACATTACGTTGAAGTGATGGACATGGTCCATATGGCAATAAAAAGTCAAGAAACAATTGAAGCGAAAGGGAGCTAACCGATCCTATCCATCATCTTCTGCCAACAAATGGAGCCAGGGGACAAAAAAAATTCCTAATCATTCCAAGGAGCCTTTCGTTGCTACCAAGCCCAATCAAACAAGTGGCGAAACTAGCAAGAACAAGAACGAGCCTACTTCTAACCATTCTCGCTATATCAAGTGTTTTAAGTGCCAAGAGAGGGGACACATTGCTAGTCAATGTCCCAATCATCGGGTGATGGTGGTTCGACCAAATGGTGAAATTGAGTCCAAAGATGAAAAGGAGGAAGAACCTAGAATTCCCACCGATGAAGAAGAACTCGAGATGCTCGTCGAAGGAGAGATCCTCATTGTGAAAAGAAGTCTAAACATCCAAGGAGTTGAAGATGAACAACAATGAGAAAACATTTTTCACACTTGCTGCAACATTCAAGGCAAAGTGTGCAGCCTTATATTCGACAGAGTGAGTTGTACCAATGTCGTGAGTACCATGCTTGTTGAAAGACTTGGTTTAGCCTCTACGAAGCATCCAAATCCTTACAAATTGCAATGGGTAAATGACAGTGGTGAACTCAAAGTAACCAAACAAGCGAAGGTGGCGTTTTCAATAGGCAAATACCAAGATGAGGTGATTTGCGACGTTGTGTTGATGCATGCGGGACACCTTCTATTGAGGCGTCCTTGGCAATTTGACCGAAGAGTAGTTCATGATGGTTACACAAATAGGTATTTGTTCAAGCATCTTGGAAGAAACGTCACGTTAGCCCCTCTCACACCAAAGCAAGTTTATGAAGATTAGCTTACAATGAAGCAATCTATGGAGATCAAAAGAAAAGGAGCAAAATAAAAAGAATGAAAAGAAAAAAAAAAGTGAAAAAAGTGAGAAAAGCAAGTTAAAAACACGAGTGACAAAAGAAAAAGAAAATGAGAATGAGAATGAAAAAGGATTGTTTTTGCAAGAAAGCGAGAGATTTAAAAGTTATTATTGACAAAGCAACCTATTCTTGTACTTATGTACAAAGAATGCTTGTTGGAAACTAACGAGATAGAAAAATCTTTGCCTTCTTCTATTGTTTTGTTGTTGCAGGAATTGGAGATGTATTTCCTGATGAACTGCCAAATAGGTTGCCTCCCATTAGAGGCATCAAACACCAAATTGACTTTGTGCCGAGAGCATCTATTCTAAATAGACCAGCTTATTGGAGTAATCCTGAGGAAACGAAGGAGTTACAAAGGCAAGTAGCCAAGTTAATGGAAAAGGGCTACATCCATGAAAGCTTAAGCTCGTGTGCAGTTCCTGTCTTGTTGGTGCCCAAAAAGGACAGTTCATGGCAAATGTACGTTGACTGTCGTGTGATACAAACTTGCCTTAGGATGATTTGAGTCGTAATAGTTGCCCGATTGATAAATTGGGTAAGTTTGAATGGTTTGCAAAATTGGGGATGAAAACAAGGAAAATAGGTTCGAATGGCTAGTTTCATAATGGATATGGAAGCAAGTTGATGGTTTGATTCAAGAAGGCTGAAAGAGGGATGGTTAAATAACTATCAAAGGGATCAAACAAAGGTTAAAGGAAACTTGGTGATCGGTGGATGAAAATTGGCTAAGGCCAAGATTGAACCAACGTTATAGGAAAAGTTGACCCGAATCTTAGATGACACTTAGGTTGAGAAGTTAATGGAAATATGGATGGAGAAATTGATAGAAAACCTTGACCCGCTATCAAGGATGATAGGAACCTTGGTATAATTTTGAATGCCACACCAACAAAGGTGATAAGTTCAAAATAACAAGAAAAGATAGACGCCACGAGACGAAATCCCGATAAGTTAGATTAGTCCTAGAGTAAATAAAGAGAATTGAATTCTCACTAGAATAATTAAGTTCATATAATTAACAAAGTCTAAAATTGTCTAACCTTTACAAATAAAATTTAACACATATTTATAGCCTAAAACATGGGGTAACTGAATGGACTATTAGGGAGGCTGAATGGACATTTTTTAATTCAACTCAAATGAGCTGAAGTTTTTTGGAAAGATCCTAGCTACGTCCTTGAAGTTTCCAGCTACTTTGGAGACGCCAATCATCAAGCAATTAAGCTCTTTAATTCATCTAATTAATTGAGCTGAGTACTTATGCTAAAAGTATTCAATGGTTGAACCAATTTAACAATTATGTTCAGCTTTTAATCTTTATTGGGTAGCTGAAAGTTCATCAGCAAAGTTAATGTTCTTGAGGCACATGAAAAGTCCCATTGGTGTGAAAACTTAGCTCCCAACAGCCTCTCAATGTGAAAGGACGAAATGATCAGCTTCCTTGTGTGAAAACATTGTGTGAACAGCATCTTGGCTATTGAAATACACGAGCAGACTTTTGGGGAAGAGTAAGCAGCTGCTGGAATTAAATTCACTTGGAAAATTGAATATTCAGCCACCTTTTGGCCTAATGGCCACTTGGGAAACACCAACCAGCAGCCTTCTCACATTAATAACGCTTTCATGCTCCTAGTCCATTCATGGAAAGTGCACCTTGCATTAAATTCGGCCATTCATGCTAGACAACTCCTTTAATGCGGTTCTAAGCACCAGCAGCTCCTTTATTGTTGTTCTTTAAATTTGGACATGCATGTATTCTGCTTTAATGCTTTAGGCCCTTGTTAATGCTGTCCCATGCTTGCTTTTGCTGTAAAGTAAACAAAAATTAAAGAGTTAGGACACATTAAAATTGGAAAAAACTAAAAACATTGTAATTTATGTCATGCGGCTGAACAAATTAAATTAGCAGCAGCTAATTAATTTGTTTAAATTAGACACATTAAATTATGTCCTAAGCTAGACACATTAAACACATAATAATATGAGACATATTTAATATACTAAATTAAAATGTCCAAATTTAAGACTCCATTAAATTAATTAATTATTTGAGCTGACAATTAACTAATTAACTAACATAACTTATTAAATTTATTCCAGCAACTAAAATCAAATGAAATAAATTAAACTCAAACGAGTTCAAATGAGCTCAAACAAGTTAAATTGAGCTCCATTGAGCTGGGTAAACCAAAATTGAGCTCGTTGAACCGAAATTAAACTTCATCTTGCACTTGTGCCCCTCAAGCATAGGCCATGCTCGATGTTGTCGAGTTGATTTGTAACATGACGCGGCTAGGTTCGCATCACCGTGCCATCAACAAAATCACCATCAAATATAGACATTCTATTCCTCGTCTCGATGACATGCTCGACGAACTTAGCGGAGCCCAATTCTTTTCAAAGATAGACTTAAAGAGTGGCTATCATCAAATCCATATGCGGGAGGGAGACGAGTGGAAGACCACATTCAAGACTAAGTACGGTTTGTACGAAGGGTTGGTAATGCCATTCGGTCTTACAAATGCACCTAGCACTTTTATGCGTTTAATGAATCATGTTTTGTGTACTTTTATTGGAAAATTCTACGTTGTATATTTTGATGATATTTTGATCTATAGCAAGTCATTGGAAGATAATGTTCATCATCTGCGTGCGGTGTTAGAAGTTTTACGAAAAAAGGTACTTTACGCTAACTTTAAAAATGTTCTTTTTGCAATCGATGAGGTTGTGTTCTTAGGTTTTGTGGTGAGTGCACGTGGCTTACAAGTTGATCAAGAGAAGGTCAAAGTGATCAATGAATGGTCAGCGCTTCAATGAACATCAGCCAAGTACGAGTTTTCACGGGTTGGCAAGCTTTTATCAAAGGTTTGTACCTAATTAGCCGCCCCTTGACAGGTATTATCAAGAAAAACTCACCCTTTAATTGGACTGATGATCAAGAAAATGCATTTAATAAGATCAAGGAATGTCTAACTAACGCTCTGTATTGTCTTTACCTGATTTTAACAAGACATTCAAAGTTGAGTGTGATGCCTTAAGAATTGGCATTGGAGCCGTTTTGACGCAAGACGGAAGGCCTGTAGCCTACTTTAGTGAGAAACTCAAAGGTGCCATGTTGAACTATCCAACGTACGATAAGGAGATGTATGCCTTGATCTGAGCCTCAGAGACTTGGCAACATTATCTTTGGCCGAAGGAATGTGTCATTCATACAGATCATGAGGCCTTAAAACACCTTCGAGGATAAACAAAGCTTAACAAGCGTCATGCCAAGTGGGTGGATTATTTGGGGTCATTTCCCTATGTGATAAAGTATAAGAAAGGTAAGGAAAGTGTCGTTGTTGACACATTATCACGAAGGTATGCACTTGTCAACTTATTGGATTCTAAACTGCTTGGTTTTGAATTTATGAAAGATCTTTATCCAACTGATGCTGATTTTGGTGAAATATATAAGTGTTGTTTGCATGGTGCATATGAAAAGTATTTCTAGCATGAAGGCTATCTTTTTTGTGAAAGCAAGCTGTGTATACCCCAAGGGTTTGTTAGGGAATTGCTTGTCAATAAATCCCATATTGGTGGGCTTATGGGTCACTTTGGAGTTGCAAAGACCTTAGCCACATTGCACGAACACTTCTATTGGCCCAAGATGAAGCGTGATGTAATAAAGAAGTGTGATCGATGTGTTACTTATAAGAAAGCAAAGTCACTGATGTAAGTTGATGTGATCCGGCCTGGGTAGACGAGTCGAATTCACGTAGTTGCCCGATCATAGTTCGAGAGAGTCGTTCGTGCCTCGGACTTTAATAATAAAAGTAAAATAATGTATTAAGTTAAGCGAAAGGTTTCAAGTAGGGTAGATTTAGTAATAGGTTCGGTTATATGCAACAAAGATGCGTGATGGATAAATGGTTCGGTTTGGTTAACAAGAAAGAAAGTTGAAAGATGGGGAATGAAAAAAACGATCTCAACGTCAGGAATGATTCAACACTAAGAAGTGTCACCCCGATTCCTATATTGTTAAGGTGAAAAGATGGATAGAAGGATAGGTGAACGCCACACCAAGATTGGTGATAAGTTCAAACAAGATCGGTAGACGCCACTAGCACAAACTAGATAAGTCTTCCAAACTTGTACGAGATATGAAAGGAAGCAACCTCACAAGAACAAAAGTTCATTAACAAATTTGGCAAAAGTCCTTTACAAATGAAATCAACAAACTATTTATACTAGTTTCTTATGCTAGCCGAATAGACTATTCATGAACTTAACGATTAAGTAATGAACCTAATTTAAGACATGAACATTCTAGAAAAATAACCAATGGTGTCCTTGTCCATGTTCGGCCGAATGGGAGGTGAGTGGGCAGCTTCATGAATATGCATTGATGTACTTGGATGAATGATCTTCATACATGCATGGCTAGATTCAACTAACACCTTAAATGGAGTGTTGAATTCATGTTGTTTCACCATGAGTGGCTTAATTTAATTAAGGCTTCATGAAGAGTCAAACTTGGTGTGAACAAGGAGCTTGAGTAGACACTTGGGTGTGAACGTCCAACCGAAGGGTCATCATGGTGTGAACACAATGTGTGAACAAATGATCAATGCATGAATCGTCCAATGCATGTTCCATCATTAATTTGATCCATGAATCTTCAAATACATGAATGTCTAGCATGAACATGCATGTGCCTCTTGATTGCCGTCCATTGAACCTTCCTATGCATGCACCTTGCATTAAAGTCCATACATGAATCTTCCAAATTCGGCTAACCTACAAAATTAAATAACAAAATTAAATAACACACAACTATTCATATAATTATAAATTAAAATAATAACTAAATAACTTAATAACAATAACTAAATTTGAACATAATAATTATAAGTCAACCTATAATAAATTCAGCTAGCTCAAATAGTCAAAAACACCTAGTGAGCTAAATTGAGCTAGGGAATTTGGCATGAGCTGTAACAAACTTAGTTATAAGCTAGATTAAAACTTAATTTATTGAAATGAAAAAGGAATGAGCTGAATCGAGCTAAGTTCGAGCTCAAACGAGCTAAAACAAGCTCAAGTGAGCTGATGTGAGCTGAATGGCGCATGGGGGAGCTGGAGAGGAGCTGAGATCGGATTGCAAAATGGTGCATGGAGTCATCAAGGAGTTGTTCTTAGCTCCTCCAACGTTAGAGAGCTGGTTATCATCCCAAATGCGCATCACAAAGGCCGATATAGCATCTTGAAGTTGCTTGGTTTGAGCTCGGGTCATGGGACCTTTTGGTAGCTCAATGGATTCTTGGTGTGCATTCGAGGATGCCCCAGGTGTGCTCACATCATTCCCCCCGTCTTCAAAGCGACTTGTCCTCAAGTCGAGCCGACGGTTAATTTTGAAACAGGGAGGTCTACTTGATCGTTCTTGGATGGATGTGTTTAGTTGACGCATCATGCCTTGCTGCAAAAATGTTTCATAACTTGCAACCAATTGAGAATCATTACAAAGCAGAAACTTATTCAAACGGTCATGGAAGCAAGTTTTCTCACACTTAAGACCATCACAACAAAACAATATCAATATCCCATGTTCACTATCAAATAAACATATCTCGTTATAACTTAAAAACTTAATGAACAAGGATTTTGAGAATATAATGTCTGTACTTTGCTTGAGCATTTCAAATTGTACTTGCGAAGTATTAGAACTTCGACAGGAATTCATTTGACAATTCAAAACCTGCATACATCCGTCATAAGCGAACAATGGAAAAGAAAAATTTATCTCATGGTTTTGTACTCTTCATCTACGCAATTTGGACAGCAAGTATTCATCAAACTTATCAACTTCATGCTTATCAAAAATCTTGTGTCCATCAACCAAAACAGTTATATCTTCATCGTTAATGTTT
The DNA here is from genome assembly GCA_025698465.1 of Gossypium longicalyx. Taxonomy (NCBI): domain Eukaryota; kingdom Viridiplantae; phylum Streptophyta; class Magnoliopsida; order Malvales; family Malvaceae; genus Gossypium; species Gossypium longicalyx. The sequence continues at coordinate 41,151,757 of CM047004.1, forward strand.
TTTCTTCATCAATCAAGTTGGACAAAAATGTAATAGAAATTCCAGAAACCTTACCTTGTTCACAAAAACAAGAATTAACTTTACCTTTCCCGATCATTACAAACCTTCTCTCTTCGAGAATGTATCATAACAACATCATAGGGCTTGAGTCATCTTGAAAAGAGTTAGAATGAAGAAAACTTTGGTTAATTAAAACTCTTTTCTTTTCTTCATTCATGTTTCTTTGAATTTCTTTTTCTCTCATTTTTTTATCACAACTCGTTTTCTTCTCTTTCAATTTCTTTTCTTTCTTTTTCATTTTCTTTTTCCACTCGCATTCGATCCAAAGATTGCTTTAACCATTGTTGATCCTCCACAACTTGTTTCGGTGTCAAAGGTGCCAAAGTAAAATTTTGGCCTTGATACTTGAAAGTATATTGATTTGCAAATCCATCATGCTTCACTCTTCGGTCGAATTGCCAGGGCCTCCCAAGCAGTACATAGCCCGCATGCATGGGCACCACATCACAAAGAACTTCATCTTCATACTTTCCAATTGAAAATGGAACAAGAACTTGCTTGGTTATCTTTAACTCAACTCCATCATTAAGCCATTGTAGCTTGTATGGACTCGGATGAACACTTGTCGGCAAATCAAGTCTTTCAACTAGGAGGGTACTTGCAACATTTGTACAACTTCCTCCATCAATCACTACGCTACAAACCTTTCCATGGACAAAACAACGGGTATGAAAAAGGTTCTCTCATTGCGGATCGAGTTCGATACCTTGCGAACCTAAGCTCCTCTTAACAACAAGCATCTCACTTTCGACCTCGTACTCTATTTCTTCCTCGACATCAGAAAGGATTGCATTATTGTTTTCAACTTTTTCATCCTCCCCTCCTCCGATTCAATATCACCATTTGGTTGAATCACCATGACGCTCCGATTCAGACATTGACTCGCAATATGCCCTCTTCCAAGGCACTTGAAACATTTTATGTCTCTCGTCCGATTTTGGGTACCTTCAACAGCCTTGCCTTTGCTATTTTCACCCGTAGGTTCGGTAGCTTTGATAGGTGCCATAGGATCTTTCGTTTGGCTTGCCGTAGCACTCTTGCTAGTGCCTTGGTTCCATCGAGACACATTGGTGGTTGAATAGCCTCGGGTAGCACCTTTCTTCTTGAGTTGCTTCTCGATTTTGATGGCCATGTGGACCATATCAACTATCTCCACATAATGTTGTAGCTCCACAACATTGGCGATCTCACGGTTAAGTCCGGACAGAAATCTAGCCATAGTTACTTCTCGATCCTCGTCCACATTCGCACGGATCATAGAAACTTCCATTTCTTTGTAATAGTCCTCGACACTCCTCGTTCCTTGAGAAAGATTTTGGAGCTTTTGGTAAAGCTCTCAGTGGTAGTGCGTTGGAATGAACCTCTGGCACATGACAGCCTTTATTTCGGCCTAAGTGTTAATGGGTCGCTCGCCATTTTGCCTTCGGGTTGTCGTGAGTTGGTCCCACCAAATCATGGCATAGTCGGTGAATTCTATGGCAGCCAACTTAACTTTCTTTACTTCCGAGTAGTTATGGCATTCGAAAATAAGTTCAATCTTTTTCTCCCACTCCATATATGCTTCGGGATCCGAACAGCCTTGGAACGGGGGAATTGATAACCTAATACTTTTCAAGTCATCATCAAACCTTTCTCGCTCTCGTTGGCCACGATGATGTTGGCCTCTCCGCCGGGCACTAACATTCGAGCCAGCCTCGCTTTTGGCTTCACTTGGATCGAAAACCTCGTCATCTCGAACATGCCTTCGATCACGGTCTCGAGGTGGACTTATTGGGGTCCTTGCTCGTTGGCCTCTTCCTTCCACTTGATCGAGTCGGTCTTGTATCGGTTCCAACTTTCGATCAAACAACCGTTCAACTTCTCGAAGTAAGGCTTGCATGTTCAAATCCGGCACATTATGAACGGGTTGCCTTTCCTCCACATTTCGTTCCATGTTGATTTTTTTTAATAGATTTTCAAATCCTCACCACAAATCTCACTATTCACTCGCAAAGAAAAATTGATGAACACTCCACTCGTGTTTGCACTCGTTTTTAGGCTTTTTTTTCAAACTCTCGAATGATCTCACACACTCTAGCCTTTTACCACTCAAGCTTACTCTCGTAACCTCGTATTTTGTTTCTTTGACTCGTCTTTGGTGCTTTGGGGTTAGCTTCAAAATGGTTACAAGGGATAAAATGTATAGGTTTACGGGTAGGCTAAAAGAAATTTTATTTCTTTGGTGTAGTGTGGCGTTTGGAAATGGGGTGCAAAGTTGATGAAAAGAACACTTTGTCGATCGGATCAAAATATAAACAAAAGAAGAACTTGATCACTTCACTTTTTTTTTGTAATTTCGTATCTCTTTTTTTTACAACTTTCAATATAGCACTTTACAATGATAAAAAAACGAAAATACAATTTTTTTGTTCGAATATTTTTTTCAAATTTTTTTTCTACGAACCTAGTTCGATCTTGATACGAACGTTGACGCCTCTCGATTTACAAGCTCTGATACCAAATGATGTGATCCGGCTCGGGTAGACGAGTCAAATTCACGTAGTTGCCCGATCGTAGTTCGAGAGAGTCATTCGTGCCTCGGACTTTAATAATAAAAGTAAAATAATGTATTAAGTTAAGCGAAAGGTTTCAAGTAGGGTAGATTTAGTAATAGGTTCGGTTATAGGCAACAAAGATGGGTGATGGATAAATGGTTCGGTTTGGTTAACAAGAAAGAAAGTTGAAAGATGGGGAATGAAAAAAAAGATCTCAACGTCAGGAATGATTCAACACTAAGAAGTGTCACCCCGATTCCTATATTGTTAAGGTGAAAAGATGGATAGAAGGATAGGTGAACTCCACACCAAGATTGGTGATAAGTTCAAACAAGATCGGTAGACGCCACTAGCACAAACTAGATAAGTCTTCCAAACTTGTACGAGATATGAGAGGAAGCAACCTCACAAGAACAAAAGTTCATTAACAAATTTGGCAAAAGTCCTTTACAAATGAAATCAACAAACTATTTATACTAGTTTCTTATTATGCTAGCCGAATAGACTATTCATGAACTTAACGATTAAGTAATGAACCTAATTTAAGACATGAACATTCTAGAAAAATGACCAATGGTGTCCTTGTCCATGTTCGGCCGAATGGGAGGTGAGTGGGCAGCTTCATGAATATGCATTGATGTACTTGGATGAATGATCTTCATACATGCATGGCTAGATTCGGCTAACACCTTAAATGGAACCTTGAATTCATGTTGTTTCACCATGAGTGGCTTAATTAATTAAGGCTTCATGAAGAGTCAAACTTGGTGTGAACAAGGAGCTTGAGTAGACACTTGGGTGTGAACATCCAACCGAAGGGTCATCATGGTGTGAACACAATGTGTGAACAAATGATCAATGCATGAACCGTCCAATGCATGTTCCATCATTAATTTGATCCATGAATCTTCAAATACATGAATGTCCAGCATGAACATGCATGTGCCTCTTGATTGCTGTCCATTGAACCTTCCTATGCATGCACCTTGTATTAAAGTCCATACATGAATCTTCTAAATTCGGCTAACCTACAAAATTAAATACCAAAATTAAATAACACACAACTATTCATATAATTATAAATTAACACACAACAATAACTAAATATGAACACAATAATTATAAGTCAACCTATAATAAATTCGGCTAGCTCAAATAGTCAAAAACACCTAGTGAGCTAAATTGAGCTAGGGAATTCAGCATGAGCTGTAACAAACTTAGTTATAAGCTAGATTAAAACTTAATTTATTGAAATGAAAAAGGAATGAGTGAATCGAGCTAAGTTCAAGCTCAAATGAGCTAAAACGAGCTCAAGTGAGCTGATGTGAGCTGAATGGCGCATGGGGGAGCTGGAGAGGAGCTGAGATCGGATTGGAAAATGGTGCATGGAGTCATCAAGGAGTTGTTCTTAGCTCCTCCAGCATTATGGAGCTGGTTATCATCCCAAATGCGCATCACAAAGGCTGATATAGCATCTTGAAGTTGCTTGGTTCGAGCTCGGGTCATGCTGATATAGCATGTATGAGAATGTTCATTGAACGGGAAGATACATGCATGGTTCGGTTCAATGTTTGGAAGCCTTACATTCATGTATATGGAGGGTTAATGAATATTGAAAGATACATCTTCCTTGGACGGTACACATGCATGCATGGAGGACAATTAATGCAAGTGCATGTACGGTTAGGTTCAAGCCTCCTTCCAAGTTCCATGTACAGCCGATGCATGTGGGAGGACCCTTGGAGTTTTCTAAGCACCTATTCGGCCAAGAGACACCTCTTGAAAGTTTCATGCACACCTTGGCCGAACCTAGACAACCCGTTGAGCTCCCAAAGGTGCACATTCATTCAAGTGATTAAAGCTCATACATGAAGTGATTTGATCCGGCCCGGGTAGACGAGTCGAATTCACGTAGTTGCCTGATCGTAGTTTGAGAGAGTCGTTCGTACCTCAGATTTTAGAAATAGAAGTGAATGGATAGGTTTGGATAGCGGAAGGTTTTCAAAAGTTATGCAAAAGGGTAGTGATAGGTTCGGCTAAGGAAAACAAGAAAGGATGTTGGATAGATGGCTCGGTTTGGTTAACAAGAAGGAAAGTTGAAAGATGGGGAATGGAAAAATAAACTCAACGTCAGGAATGATTCAACACTAAAAAGTGTCACCCCGATTCCTATATTGTTAAGGTGAAAAGATGGATAAGGATAGGTGAACGCAACACCAAGATTAGTGATAAGTTCAACAAGATCGGTAGACGCCACTAGCACAAACTAGATAAGTCTTCAAAACTTGTACGAGATATGAGAGGAAGCAACCTCACAAGAACAAAGTTCATTAACAAATTTGGCAAAAGTCCCTTACAAATGAAATCAACAAACTATTTATACTAGTTTCTTATGCTAGCCGAATAGACTATTCATGAACTTAACTATTAACCAATGAACCTAATTTAAGACATGAACATTCTAGAAAAATGACCATTGGTGTCCTTGTCCATGTTCGGCCGAATGAGAGGTGAGTGGGCAGCTTCATGAATATGCATTGATGTACTTGAATGAATGATCTTCATACATGCATGGCTAGATTAGGCTAACACCTTAATGGAGCCTTGAATTGATGTTGTTTCACCATGAGTGGCTTAATTAATTAGGGCTTCATGAAGAGTCAAACTTGGTGTGAACAAGGAGCTTGAGTAGACACTTGGGTGTGAACGTCCAACCGAAGGGTCATCATGGTGTGAACACAATGTGTGAACACATGATCAATGCATGAACCGTCCAATGCATGTTCCATCATTAATTTGATCCATGAATCTTCAAATACATGAATGTTCATCATGAACATTCATATGCCTCTTGATTGCCGTTCATTGAACCCTCCCATGCATGCACCTTGCATTAAAGTTCATACATGAATCTTCCAAATTCGGCTAACCTATAAAATTAAATAACATAATTAAATAACACACAACTATTCATATAATTATAGATTAAAATAACTAAATAACTTAATAACAATAACTAAATTTGAACACAATAATTATAAGTCAACCTATATTAAATTCGGCTAGCTCAAATAGTCAAAAACACTTAGTGAGCTAAATTGAGCTAGGGAATTTGGCATGAGCTGTAACAGACTTAGTTATAAGCTAGATTAAAACTTAATTTATTGAAATGAAAAAGAAATAAGCTGAATCGAGCTAAGTTCGAGCTTAAACAAGCTAAAACGAGCTCAAGTGAGCTGATGTGAGCTGAATGGCGCATGGGGGAGCTGGAGAGGAGCTGAGATCGGATTGGAAAATGGTGCATGGAGTCATCAAGGAGTTGTTCTTAGCTCCTCCAATGTTATGGAGCTGGTTATCATCCCAAATGCGCATCACAAAGGCCGATATAGCATCTTAAAGTTGCTTGGTTTGAGCTCGGGTCATGGGACCTTTTGACAGCTCAATGGATACTTGGTGTGCATTCGAGGATGCCCCGGGTGTGCTCACATCATTCCCCCCATCTTCAAAGTGACTTGTCCTCAAGTCGAGCCGACAGTTAATTTTGAAACAGGGTTGTCTACTTGATCGTCCTTGGATGGATGTGTTTAGTTGACGCATCATGCCTTGCTGCAAAAATGTTTCATAACTTGCAACCAATTGAGAATCATTACAAAGCAGAAACTTATTCAAACGGTCATGGAAGCAAGTTTTCTCACACTTAAGACCATCACAATAGAACAATATCAGTATCCCATGTTCACTATCAAATAAACATATCTCGTTATAACTTAAAAACTTAGTGAACAAGGATTTTGAGAATATAATGTCCGTACTTCGCTTGAGCATTTCAAATTGTACTTGCAAAGTATTGGAACTTCGACAGGAATTCATTTGACATTTCAAACCCTGCATACATCCATCATAAGCAAACAATGGAAAAGAAAAATTTATCTCATGGTTTTGTACTCTTTTACTACACAATTTGGACAGCAAGTACTCGTCAAACTTATCAACTTCATGCTTATCAAAAATCTTGTGTCCATCAACCAAAACAGTTATATCTTCATCGTTAATGTTTCCTTCATCAATCAAGTTGGACAAAAATGTAATAGAAATTCCAGAAATCTTACCTTGTACACAAAAACAAGAATTAACTTTACCTTTTCCGACCATTTCAAACCTTCTTTCTTCGGGAATGTATCATAACCGCATCATAGGGCTTGAGTCAACCTGAAAAGAATTAGAATGGAGAAAACTTTGGTTAATCAAAACTCTTTTCTTTTCTTCACTCATGTTTCTTTGAATTTCTTTTTCTCTCATTTTTTTTATCACAACTCTTTTTCTTTTCTCTTTCAATTTCTTTTCTTTCTTTTTCATTTTCTTTTTCCACTCGCATTCGATCCAAAGATTGCTTTAACCATTGTTGATCCTCCACAACTTGTTTCGGTGTCAAAGGTGCCAAAATAAAATTTCGACCTTGATAGTTGAAAGTATATTGATTTGCAAATCCATCATGCTTCACTCTTCGGTCGAATTGCCAGGGCCTCCCAAACAGTATATGGCCCGCATGCATGGGCACCACATCATAAAGAACTTCATCTTCATACTTTCCAATTGAAAATGCAACAAGAACTTGCTTGGTTACCTTTAGCTCAACTCCATCATTAAGCCATTGTAGCTTCTATGGACTCAGATAACACTTGTCGGCAAATTAAGTCTTTCAACTAGGAGGGTACTCGCAACATTTGTACAACTTCCTCCATCAATCACTACGCTACAAACCTTTCCACAAACAAAACAACGGGTATGAAAAAGGTTCTCTCGTTGCGGATCGAGTTCGGTACCTTGCGAACCTAAGCTCCTCTTAACAACAAGCATCTCACCTTCGACCGCGTACTCCATTTCTTCCTCAGCATCGGAAAGGGTTTCGTTATTGTTTTCAACTTTTTCATCCTCCTCCTCCTCCGATTCAATATCGCCATTTGGTTGAATCACCATGATGCTCCGATTCAGACATTGACTCGCAATATGCCCTCTTCCAAGGCACTTGAAACATTTTATGTCTCTCGTCTGATTTTGGGTACCTTCAACAGCCTTGCCTTTGCTATTTTCACCCGTAGGCTTGGTAGCTTTGATAGGTGCCATAGGATCTTTCGTTTGGCTTGCCGTAGCACTCTTGCTAGTACCTTGGTTCCATCGAGACACATTGGTGGATGAATAGCCTCGGGCAGCACCTTTCTTTTTGAGTTGCTTTTCAATTTTGATGGCCATGTGAACCATATCAACTATCTCCACATAATGTTGTAGCTCCACAACATTGGCAATCTCACGGTTAAGTCCGGATAGAAATCTAGCCATAGTTGCTTCTCGATCCTCGTCCACATTCGCACGGATCATAGCAACTTCCATTTCTTTGTAATAGTCCTCGACACTCCTCGTACCTTGAGAAAGATTTTGGAGCTTTTGGTAAAGCTCTCAGTGGTAGTATGTTGGAATGAACCTCCGGTGCATGACAGCCTTTATTTCGGCCCAAGTGTTAATGGGTCACTCGCCATTTCGCCTTCGGGTTTTCGTGAGTTGGTCCCACCAAATCATGGCATAGTCAGTGAATTCTATGGCAGCCAACTTAATTTTCTTTACTTTCGAGTAGTTATGGCACTCGAAAATAAGCTCGATCTTTTTCTCCCACTCCAAATATGCTTCGGGATTCGAACGGCCTTGGAACGGGGGAATTGATAACCTAATACTTTTCAAGTCATCATCATACCTTTCTCGCTCTCGTTGGCCACGATGACGTTGGCCTCTCCGCCGGGCACTAACATTCGAACCAGCCTCGCTTTCGGCTTCACTTGGATTGGAAACCTCGTCATCTCGAACATGCCTTCGATCACGGTCTCGAGGTGGACTTATTGGGGTCCTTTCTCATCGGCCTCTTCCCTCTACTTGATCGAGTCGGTCTTGTATCGGTTCCAACTTTTGATCAAACAACCGTTCAACTTCTCGAAGTAAGGCTTGCATGTTCAAATCTGACACATTACGAACGGGTTGCCTTTCCTCCACATTTCGTTCCATGTTGATTTTTTTTAATAGATTTTCAAATCCTCACCACAAATCTCACTATTCACTCGCAAAGAAAAATTGATGAACACTCCACTCGTGTTTGCACTCGTTTTTAGTCTTTTTTTTCAAACTCTCGAATGATCTCACACACTCTAGCCTTTTACCACTCAAGCTTACTCTCGTAACCTCGTATTTTGTTTCTTTGACTCGTCTTTGGTGCTTTGGGGTCGGCTTCAAAATGGTTACAAGGGATAAAATGTATAGGTTTACGGGTAGGCTAAAAGAAATTTTTTTTCTATGGTGTAGTGTGGCGTTTGGAAATGGGGTGCAAAGTTGACGAAAAGAACACTTTGTCGATCGGATCAAAATATAAACAAAAGAAGAACTTGATCACTTCACTTTTTTTTTTGTAATTTCGTATCTCTTTTTTTTTTACAACTTTCAATATAGCACTTTACAATGATAAAAAAATGAAAATACAATTTTTTTTGTTCGAATATTTTTTTTCAAATTTTTTTCTACGAACCTAGTTCGATCTTGATACGAACGTCGGCGCCTCTCGATTTACAAGCTCTGATACCAAATGATGTGATCTGGCCCGGGTAGACGAGTCAAATTCACGTAGTTGCCCGATTGTAGTTCGAGAGAGTCGTTCGTGCCTCAGAATTTAATAATAAAAGTAAAATAATGTATTAAGTTAAGCGGAAGGTTTCAAGTAGGGTAGATTTAGTAATAGGTTCGGTTATATGTAACAAAGATCGGTGATGGATAAATGGTTCGGTTTGGTTAACAAGAAAGAAAGTTGAAAGATGGGGAATGAAAAAAAAACAATCTCAACGTCTGGAATGATTCAACACTAAGAAGTGTCACCCCGATTCCTATATTGTTAAGGTGAAAAGATGGATAGAAGGATAGGTGAACGCCACACCAAGATTGGTGATAAGTTCAAACAAGATCGGTAGACGCCACTAGCACAAACTAGATAAGTCTTCCAAACTTGTACGAGATATGAGAGGAAGCAACCTCACAAGAACAAAAGTTCATTAACAAATTTGGCAAAAGTCCTTTACAAATGAAATCAACAAACTATTTATACTAGTTTCTTATGCTAGCCGAATAGACTATTCATGAACTTAACGATTAAGTAATGAACCTAATTTAAGACATGAACATTCTACAAAAATGACCAATGGTGTCCTTGTCCATGTTCGGCCGACTGGGAGGTGAGTGGGCAGCTTCATGAATATGCATTGATGTACTTGGATGAATGATCTTCATACATGCATGGCTAGATTCGGCTAACACCTTAAATGGAACCTTGAATTCATGTTGTTTCACCATGAGTGGCTTAATTAGTTAAGGCTTCATGAGGAGTCAAACTTGGTGTGAACAAGGAGCTTGAGTAGACACTTGGGTGTGAACATCCAACCGAAGGGTCATCATGGTGTGAACACAATGTGTGAACAAATGATCAATGCATGAACCGTCCAATGCATGTTCCATCATTAATTTGATCCATGAATCTTCAAATACATGAATGCCCAGCATGAACATGCATGTGCCTCTTGATTGCCGTCCATTGAACCTTCCTATGCATGCACCTTGTATTAAAGTCCATACATGAATCTTCTAAATTCGGCTAACCTACAAAATTAAATAACAAAATTAAATAACACACAACTATTCATATAATTATAAATTAAAATAATAACTAAATAACTTAATAACAATAACTAAATTTGAACACAATAATTATAAGTCAACCTATAATAAATTCGGCTAGCTCAAATAGTCAAAAACACCTAGTGAGCTAAATTGAGCTAGGGAATTTGGCATGAGCTATAACAAACTTAGTTATAAGCTAGATTAAAACTTAATTTATTGAAATGAAAAAGGAATGAGCTGAATCGAGCTAAGTTCGAGCTCAAACGAGCTAAAACGAGCTTAAATGAGCTGATGTGAGCTGAATGGCGCATGGGGGAGCTGGAGAGGAGCTGAGATCAGATTGCAAAATCGTGCATGGAGTCATCAAGGAGTTGTTCTTAGCTCCTCCAACGTTAGGGAGCTGGTTATCATCCCAAATGTGCATCACAAAGGCCGATATAGCATCTTGAAGTTGCTTGGTTCAAGCTCGGGTCATGGGACCTTTTGGCAGCTCAATGGATTCTTGGTGTGCATTCGAGGATGCCCCGGGTGTGCTCACATCATAAGCACTCCCGGGGCAACCTTGAATGCAATTCATAATTCAATCGAGCTTCCAAAAAGCCCCATGACTCGAGCTCGAACCAAGCAAATTCAAGACGCCGTAATAGCCTTGGTGTTGCACATTTGGGATGATAACAAGGAACATGACGTTGGAGGAGCTAAGGACAACTCCTTGAAGACTCAATGCATTCTTTTGCAATCCGATCTCAGCTCCTCTCCAGCTCCCCATGCGCCATTCAATTCCAATCAGCTCACTTGAGCTCGTTCTAGCTTGTTTGAGCTTGAATTTAGCTCGTTTCAGCTCATTTCTTTTACATTACAATAAACTAAGTTTAAACTTTATTCTTAATTAAGTTTGCTACAGCTCATGCCGAATTCCCTAGCTCAACTTAGCTCATGAATTGTTTTTGACTATTTGAGCTAGCCGAATTTAATTTGATAGTTGACTTATAATTAATATGTCTATATTTAGTTAGTGTCATTAAGTTGTTTAGTTAAAATTCTTAATTATGATTATATGAATAATTATTTTATTTAATTATGTTATTTAATTATGTAGGTTAGCCGAATGTGGAGGTTCATTCAAGACAAGGTGCATGTATGAGAATGTTCATTGAACGAGAAGATACATGCATGGTTCGGTTCAATGTTTGGAAGCCTTACATTCATGTACATGGAGGGTTAATGAATATTGAAAGATACATCTTCCTTGGACGGTACACATGCATGCATGGAGGACAATTAATGCAAGTGCATGTACGGTTAGGTTCAAGCCTCCTTCCAAGTTCCATGTACAGCCGATGCATGTGGGAGGACCCTTGGAGTTTTCTAAGCACCTATTCAGCCAAGAGACACCTCTTGGAAGTTTCATGCACACCTTGGCCGAACCTAGACAACCCGTTGAGCTCCCAAAGGTGCACATTTATTCAAGTGATTAAAGCTCATACATGAAGTGATGTGATCCGGCCAGGGTAGACAAGTCAAATTAACGTAGTTGTCTGATCGTATTTCGAGAGAGTCGTTCGTACCTCGGATTTTAGAAATAGAAGTGAATGGATAGGTTTGGATAGCGAAAGGTTTTCAAAAGTTATGCAAAAGGGTAGTGATAGGTTCGGCTAAGGAAAACAAGAAAGGATGTTGGATAGACGGCTCGGTTTGGTTAACAAGAAGGAAAGTTGAAAGATGGGGAATGGAAAAATAAACTCAACGTCAGGAATGATTCAACACTAAAAAGTGTCACCCCGATTCCTATATTGTTAAGGTGAAAAGATGGATAGAGGGATAGGTGAACGCAACACCAAGATTGGTGATAAGTTCAACAAGATCAGTAGACGCCACTAGCACAAACTAGATAAGTCTTCAAAACTTGTACGAGATATGAGAGGAAGCAACCTCACAAGAACAAAGTTCATTAACAAATTTGGCAAAAGTCCCTTACAAATGAAATCAACAAACTATTTATACTAGTTTCTTATGCTAGCCGAATAGACTATTCATGAACTTAACTATTAACCAATGAACCTAATTTAAGACATGAATATTCTAGAAAAATGACCATTGGTGTCCTTGTCCATGTTCGGCCGAATGGGAGGTGAGTGGTTAGCTTCATGAATATGCATTGATGTACTTGAATGAATGATCTTCATACATGCATGGCTAGATTCGGCTAACACCTTAATGGAGCCTTGAATTCATGTTGTTTCACCATGAGTGGCTTAATTAATTAGGGCTTCATGAAGAGTCAAACTTGGTGTGAACAAGGAGCTTGAGTAGACACTTGGGTGTGAACGTCCAACCGAAGGGTCATCATGGTGTGAACACAATGTGTGAACACATGATCAATGCATGAACCGTCCAATGCATGTTCCATCATTAATTTTATCCATGAATCTTCAAATACATGAATGTTCATCATGAACATTCATGTGCCTCTTGATTGCCGTTCATTGAACCCTCCCATGCATGCACCTTGCATTAAAGTCCATACATGAATCTTCCAAATTCGGCTAACCTATAAAATTAAATAACATAATTAAATAACACACAACTATTCATATAATTATAGATTAAAATAACTAAATAACTTAATAACAATAACTAAATTTGAACACAATAATTATAAGTCAACCTATATTAAATTCGGCTAGCTCAAATAGTCAAAAACACTTAGTGAGCTAAAATGAGCTAGGGAATTCGGCATGAGCTGTAGCCAACTTAGTTATAAGCTAGATTAAAACTTAATTTATTGAAATGAAAAAGGAATGAGCTGAATCGAGCTAAGTTCGAGCTCAAACGAGCTAAAACGAGCTCAAGTGAGCTGATGTGAGCTGAATGGCGCATGGGGGAGCTGGAGAGGAGCTGAGATCGGATTGCAAAATGGTGCATGGAGTCATCAAGGAGTTGTTCTTAGCTTCTCCAATGTTAGGGAGCTGGTTATCATCCCAAATGTGCATCACAAAGGCCGATATAGCATCTTGAAGTTGTTTGGTTCGAGCTCAAGTCATGGGACCTTTTGGCAGTTCAATGGATTCTTGGTGTGCATTCGAGGATGCCCCGGGTATGCTCACATCATTCCCCCCGTCTTCAAAGCGACTTGTCCTCAAATCGGGCCATTTGCTTGCGAAAAAGCGTTCGTCGTCACTAGGCCCTTAGTTGTCGAATGGGGTAGAATGGCTCACAATAACCTAAAAGTCACACAAGACTCGAAAAGACAAAATATTAGTCACATGTCCTTCTTCTTTTTGGATAGGCCATTTCAAAGTTTCAACAACAAAATAAAGAAGAAGTTTAAGGAAACACCGAATTAAGAACTTACAATCTCGCTCCAGCTTCTTAAGCCAAACTTGGGTAAATAAACCAATGCCGGGATCAAAAGTAAAAGTGGATCTTACCTTGTTCTTTGTTGAAAACAAACTAGATCCATGAAGCATTCATAACTCAAAATTTTGAACAAAAAAAGTCCACGACTCAAATTCTATGAACAACGATATAAAACCAAAACTTTGATTTAACATTTGCAACTTTTCACAAATCCACAACTTTATGTTTAGATTTAAAGACAAAACATTAAATAAGCACAAATGGTTTACACACCCATTCACACGAAATTCAAAAGGCTTGATTTCAAGTAATATTGATCCAGAGTAACAAAACTTTCGACAGTTAGAATCTCGAAAATAAAAAATCCTTGAATCAAGTCCATTAATCGTCAATAAAGAATAAAAATCACCGGGATCAAAAACAAAGTTTTTGCTTACCATTTCACATTGACTTGAATATTTAGTGGCTATCAACATGGTAGGAACATGAAACAAACTAAAGTTATGAGTATGCAAATGATGTTCGAATTCCTTAGACCATAGCATTAAACAACCATCATCAAAATCAAATGAACTAGGCATTTTACAAGTCAACGTTTTATCACACAAACGAATCAAAGGAAAATTAGACATGCAAGTTTTTAAAAATTCATATGTTTCAAATCTCGTCCACGCCTTTTCTCCACAATCAAGCAAACACAAAGATTTATATAGCTTATTATCTTGCATAACCAAACCTTACGATTGCCGATTAATGATTACTCTACCAACATAATCGTCAACAACACATACTTTATGAGCAACGTTTTTGTTATCAACACTTGAAACAATCAAATCATTACTAATCAAGAAAGAGTAATCAACCATGTCATGGTACAAGTGCTTTTCAAAACCCAAAACATTAATAAAGTTTCCGTCAACAATCGAATGAGGCTGATGTGTTTTAAAAACTTCAAAACTCATACCTTGCTTACCTTTTGGCAAAGGCGAATGAGGATCGTTAAGAATGTTACCTCTTTCAATCAATGTAAACCTTTTCTCCTCGGACAGGTATTGAAGTAGAAATTCTTTGCTCTCGGATCTTCAAAAACCTGAAAAGGAACAGCACGAGGAAATCTCACATGTAGGTTAGTAGGAACACTCCTCACTTTTTCTTGCTCTCTTGCATCTCTTTTTCTCATTTGTTTTTCATCGACAACACTCATTTCTTGCTCAATATCTTTTCTCTCTTCAGACTCAATTTCTTTTTCAATTTTCTTTTTCTTCTCACATTCTTTTTCACTCTCGATCTCTTTTTTTTTCACTTTCTTTTTCAATTTCATTTTTCTTTTTCCTCTCATTTTCTTTTCTTTCACACTCATTTTCTTTTGTTTCTTTTTTTCTTTTCTCGATTTCATTCAAAATTCTCTCATTTTCTCTCATAATATTTTCTTGTCTCTCTCTTCTTTTTATTTCTTTTTCTCGCTTCCTTTCTCTACAAAATGAAGATAAAACAAAAGAATCAAAATGAGATGAGTTTTGTTGGGTATGAATGGAATGATTTACATAGGATTCCCATTCACTCCTTCGTAAGGACTCCTTTGCAGATGATTTCTTTGAGGCATATGTTGAATAACTTATACTTTCTTTTTCGTCATCTTGAAAGATCTCAGACTCAAAGTTTGCTACTTTTTGTCTTGGATTCCTCGAGGAATAGAATTCACAATAAGAATCTCTTCTCGAACATTCATTGGATGTTCGTCTCCTTGGCACTCTCATTTTTGCCCTTTCACTTGGACTAATTTGCTCTCGTTGGGTTCTGGCTCGATGATCTAGTTTTTCTTGGATCGGTTCAATTCTTCGGTCGATCATGCACTCCATCTCTTTCAACAAATACTGAAATTCAAATTTTGAAAATTCTTCTTGCAACATGATTTAGAAAAAAAATGAATAAAATAGAACCAAATGATTAAATCCTCACCACAAACCTCACTATTTCACTCGCAAAGAAAAAAATTGATGAACACTCCACTCGTGTTTGCACTCGTTTTTAGGCTTTTTTTTTCAAACTCTCGAATGATCTCACACACTCTAGCCTTTTACCACTCAAGCTTACTCTCGTAACCTCGTATTTTGTTTCTTTTGACTTGACTAGGTGCTTTGGGGTCGGCTTCAAACGGTTACAAGGGTTAAAATGTATGGTGTACGGGTAGGCTAAAAAAAAAAATAATTTTTAAAATAGTGTGGCATTTTGGAAATGGGGTACAAAATTGTTGAAAAGATCACTTGCTGATCAGTATAAAAGAAATAGAAAGAACTTGTTCACTTCACTTTTTTTTTTTGATAATTTTCGTAACTCTCTCTTTTTTTTTTACAACTTTCAATATATCACTTTACAATGATAAAAATGAAAATACAAATTTTTTTTGAATGTTTTTTTTCACCACGAAACCTATTTTGATCTTGATACGGACGTCGGCGCCTCTCGATTTACAAGCTCTGATGCCAAATGATGTGATTCAGCCCGGGTAAATGAGTCGAATTCACGTAGTTGCCCGATCGTAGTTCGAGAGAGTCGTTCATGCCTCAAATTTTAATAATAAAAATAAAATAATGGAATAGATTAAGCAAAAGGTTTCTAGAAGGATAAGTTTAGTAATAGGTTCAGTTATGTGTAACAAAGATGAGTGATGGATAATGGTTCGGTTTGGTTAACAAGGAAAAAAGTTGAAAGATGGGGGATGGAAAAATCGAACTCAACGTCAGGAATGATTCAACACTACGAAGTGTCACCCCGATTCCTATATTGTTAAGGTGAAAAATATGGATAGATGGATAGGTGAACGCCACACCAAGATTGGTGATAAGTTCAAAACAAGACGATTGACGCCACTAGCACAAGCCAGATAAGTCGTTCAAAACTTGTACGAGATATGAGAGGAAGCAACCTCACAAGAACAATGTTCATTAACAAATTTGGCAAAAGTCCTTTACAAATGAAAGAAACAAATATTTATAGGCACATAGATGACCATTCAAATTTGGCATCTAGGTGTTCACACAATAATAAAAACGTTCACACTAATGTATTAAAATAGTTCATAAATTCGGCAGATTCATGCACTAGCTGAATGGACACTTTCTTCCCCCTTGGTTTGTGCATGAATGCTTAGTCATAAAGAAAGGCTTCAAGTGACTTGTATGTGCACCAAAAGGTTGCATTCATCTCCTTGGGACGTTCATGCACTTGTATGGAACATGTATCTCATAATTAAACACTTTAATGGCATGTAGGTTCATAAATGGCAGCATGAACCTAGTAAATTCGTTCTCCCCTTTGTGCATGCACTTAATTCAATCAATGTGTTGAATTATTGAGTTAATTCCTTCCCTTGGACGTTCTTGAACCCATCCATGCATGTGTAGTAGCCTATAGGTTAATTCAAAGTGTGAACATGGAGCTTGAGTAGACACTTGGGTGTGAACGTCCAACCGAAGGGTCATCATGGTGTGAACATAATGTGTGAACACATGATCAATGCATGAACCGTCCAATACATGTTCCTTCATTAATTTGATCCATGAATCTTCAAATGCATGAATGTTCATCATGAACATTCATGTGCCTCTTGATTGCCGTCCATTGAACCCTCCCATGCATGCACCTTGCATTAAAGTCCATACATGAATCTTCCAAATTCGGCTAACCTACAAAATTAAATAACAAAATTAAATAACACACAACTATTCATATAATTATAAATTAAAATAATAACTAAATAACTTAATAACACTAACTAGATTTGAACACAATAATTATAAGTCAACTTATAATAAATTCGGCTAGCTCAAATAGTCAAAAACACTTAGTGAGCTAAAATGAGCTAGGAAATTCGGCATGAGCTGTAGCAAACTTAGTTATAAGCTAGATTAAAACTTAATTTATTGAAATGAAAAAGGAATGAGCTGAATCGAGCTAAGTTCGAGCTCAAACGAGCTAAAACGAGCTCAAGTGAGCTGATGTGAGCTGAATGGCGCATGGGGGAGCTGGAGAGGAGCTGAGATCGGATTGCAAAATGGTGCATGGATCATCAAGGAGTTGTTCTTAGCTCCTCCAACGTTAGGGAGCTGGTTATCATCCCAAATGCGCATCACAAAGGCCGATATAGCATCTTGAAGTTGCTTGGTTCGAGCTCGGGTCATGGGACCTTTTGGCAGCTCAATGGATTCTTGGTGTGCATTCGAGGATGCCCCGGGTGTGCTCACATCAGCTAACCTATAAAATTAAATAACATAATTAAATAACACACAACTATTCATATAATTATAGATTAAAATAACTAAATAACTTAATAACAATAATTAAATTTGAACACAATAATTATAAGTAAACCTATATTAAATTCGGCTAGCTCAAATAGTCAAAAATACTTAGTGAGCTAAACTGAGCTAGGGAATTTGGCATGAGCTGTAACAGACTTAGTTATAAGCTAGATTAAAACTTAATTTATTGAAATGAAAAAGAAATGAGCTGAATCGAAGCTAAGTTTGAGCTCAAACGAGCTAAAACGAGCTCAAGTGAGCTGATGTGAGCTGAATGGCGCATGGGGGAGCTGGAGAGGAGCTGAGATCGGATTGCAAAATGGTGCATGGAGTCATCAAGGAGTTGTTCTTAGCTCCTCCAACGTTATGGAGCTGGTTATCATCCCAAATGCGCATCACAAAGGCCGATATAGCATCTTGAAGTTGCTTGGTTCGAGCTCGGGTCATGGGACCTTTTGGCAGCTCAATGGATACTTGGTGTGCATTCGAGGATGCCCCGGGTGTGCTCACATCATTCCCCTCGTCTTCAAAGCGACTTGTCCTCAAGTCAGATTCTGCATCAAAAAGGGATAAATCAGATACGTTAAAACTAGCACTTATGTTGTATTCACCCGGTAAGTCAAGTTTATATGAATTCTCATTAATGCGTTCAAGCACTTGGAAGGGTCCATCTCCTCGGGGAAGTAATTTGGAACGTCACTGGGCTGGAAATCGTTCCTTGTGCATATGGACCCAAACCCAATCACCGGGTTCAAATATGACTCTCTTTCGTCCCTTGTTTGCTTGCTGCACATAAGACTTAATCCGTGCCTCTATGTTAGCTCGCACTTGTTGATGTAGCCTCCTCACAAATTGGCCTTTTTCCTAGCATCAGGATGAATCAATTGGTTATTAGGTAAAGAGACTAATTCTAAAGGAGTTATTGGATTAAATCCATAGACCACTTCAAAAGGTGTATGTTTGGTTGCTGAACGGACCAAACTCAATATGGGGCAGACAATCTTCCCATGATTTCAAATTCTTACGAATGATAGCCCGCAGGAGAGTAGAAAGTACTCGATTGACCACTTCGGTTTGTCCATCCGTTTGAGGATGACAAGTAGTTGAGAACAATAATTTGGTTCCGAGTTTACCCCAAAGAGACCTCCAAAAATGGCTAAGGAATTTTGCATCTCGATCTAACACAATAGTTCGCGGCACTCCATGTAAACGAACAATGTCCCTAAAGAAAAGGTTAGAAATATATACGGCATCATCAGTTTTCGCACAAGCAATAAAATGTGACATTTTAGAAAATCGATCTACAACTACAAATATAGAATCCTTTCTCATTTTGGTTCGGGGCAAATCGAGGATGAAATCCATGGATATATCCGTCAAGGAGTTTCAGGCATTGGTAATGGAGAGTAAAGTCCATGGGGTTGAATCTTGGATTTTGCTCGTTTGCATGCCAAACATCGCTTGCAAACCCGCTCTATGTCTTGCCTCATCCTAGGCCAATAAAAATGTTCGTTAAGGGTAGCTAATATCTTGCTAACTCCAAAATGACCCATGAGTCCTCCACTATGTGCTTCTTGCACAAGCAAATCCCGAACAGAGCTTACCTTCCTTGAACAGAAACCCATCAAACCTATAAAATTTCTCAAATGCAACATGCTCACAAGCAGAATAGATTTCTCCAAAATCAACATCGTTAGCATACAATTCTTTCAAGAAAGAAAACCCAAGCAGTTTTGATTCAAGAGTAGAAAGTAAGGTATACCTTCGGGATAGGGCATCAGCTACCACGTTGTCTTTACCTTTCTTGTACTTAATTACGTAGGGAAATGACTCAAGGTACTCGACCCACTTAGCATGCCTCTTGTTCAACTTGTTTTGACCCTTTATATGTTTCAAGGATTCGTGGTCGGAATGGATTACAAACTCTTTTGGCCACAAATAATGTTGCCAAGTTTCAAGAGCCCGTATCAATGCGTACATTTCTTTATCGTAGACCGGATAATTGAGTGGGGCTCCGCTAAGCTTCTCACTAAAATAAGCAATGGGTCGTCCGTCTTGGGTTAATACAGCTCTAATACCCACACCGGATGCATCACACTCAAGTTCAAAGGTTTTCGAAAAATCTGGCAAGGCAAGTAAAGGTGCATTAGTAAGACAATTTTTAATCTCAATAAAAGACCTCTCTTGCTCATCTTCCCAATGGAACGCGGAGTCTTTTTTTATCACGCTTGTTAAGGGTGCAGCCAATGTGCTGAAATTGGGCACAAATTGCCAATAGAAGCTTGCCAATCCATGGAAGCTTCGAACTTGGCTAATAGATGTAGGCCTCGGCCATTCTTGAATCGCCTTTATCTTCTCTTGGTCAACTTCCAAACCTTGTGCACTAATTACAAAACCAAGAAAGATAACTTTGTCAGAACAAAAAGTATATTTCTTAAGATTAGCAAAGAGAGTTTCCTTATGCAATGTTTCAAGAACAGATTTGAGGTGTATTACGTGATCTTCCAAAGTCTTGCTATATATGAGGATATCATCGAAGTAAACAACACAAAACTTACCAATAAAGGATCTCAACACATGGTTCATGAGCCTCATAAAAGTACTAGGAGCGTTGGTTAAGCCAAATGGCATGACCAACCACTCATACAAACCATGTTTCGTTTTGAAGGCAGTTTTCCACTCGTCGCCTTCTCGCATACGAATCTGGTGATATCCGCTTTTTAGATTGATCTTAGAGAATAGTTTGGCTCCACTTAGTTCATCTAGCATGTCATCTAGTCGCGAAATCGGATGTCGATATTTAATAGTGATTTTATTCACAGCACGACAATCGACACACATTCGCCAAGTACCATCCTTTTTCGGCACCAAGAGGACTGGCACGGTGCAGGGGCTAAGACTTTCTCTAATATAGCCTTTTTCCATCAATTCATTAACTTGCCGTTGTAGCTCTTTAGTTTCTTCGGGATTCGTTCTATAGGCAGGCTGATTTGGAATTACGGCTCCCGACACAAAATCGATTTGGTGCTCGATTCCTCAAAAGGTGGTAATCCATTAGGAGTCTCTTCCAGGAAAACATCTTGGAAATCCTGCAAAAGACTCAAAATAGAAGACGGCAAGTCCTCGGGCAGTTCGTTAGTGCAAAAAAGATTTTCCTTGTACAAGAGTACAAGAACGGTTTGTTTTGATAGTAACGCTCTCCTAACTTCTCTTTTTTGGCAAATAAAATTTTTTTTCTATTCTCTTTTTCTTTTCTCACTTGTTTTTTTTTCTTTTACTATTTTTGCATTCTTTTTCTTGATTTTCTTTTCTTTTTCATTTTCTTTTCTTTTTTCACATTCATTCTTTTCTTCTTCTCTCAACTGCTTTACAACAGACTTCATTCTCGTTTGATCCTCGAAAACTTACTTTGGCGTCAATGGTACCAAAGGAATACTCCTTCCTTGATTTTGAATGTATAATGATTGGTATACCCGTCATGGGTGACTCTTCGATCGTATTGCCACGGCCTTCCAAGCAACAGATGTCCCGCGTGCATGGGAACAACATCACAAAGTACCTCGTCCTCGTACTTACCAATTGAAAAAGAAACAAGTACTTGTTTGGTTACCTTGATTTCGCCACCATCATTGAGCCATTGGAGTTTATAAGGGCTCGGATGTTTGGTGGTAGTCAAGCCTAGTTTCTCCACCATTAAAGTGCTTGCCACGTTGGTACAGCTTCCACCATCGATGATCAAACTACAGACTTTCCCTTGAACTTGGCATCGAGAATGGAAGATATTCTCCCGTTGTTGTTCATTTTCAGGACTTTGAATACTGAGGCTTCTTTTAACAACGAGAGCTTTTGGCTTTGCGCCATGTTGAACAATAAGGATAATTAGAATCCTCACAACAAATTTCACTATTCACTCGCAAGGAAAAATTGATGAACACTCCACCGTGTTTACACTCGTTTTTAGGCTTTTTTTCAAACTCTCGAATGATCTCACCACTCTAGCCTTTTACCACTCAAGCTTACTCTCGTAACCTTGTATTTTGTTTCTTTTGACTTGACTAGGTGCTTTGGGGTCGGCTTCAAACGGTTACAAGGGTTAAAACGTATGGTGTACGGGTAGGCTAAAAAAAAAAAATAATTTTTAAAGTAGTGTGGCGTTTTGGGGGGTTTAAAATTGATGAAAAGAATATAAGACGATCGGAAGAAATATAAAACAATAGAATCGAACTTTTGATCACTTCACTTTTTTTTAATAATTTTGTTTTTTTTTCCAACTTTCAATATATCACCTTTTCAAAGATAAAAACAAAAATACAAATTTTTTTCTGTTCAAAATTTTTTTCACCACGAACCTATTTTGATCATGATACGGACGTCGGCGCCTCTCAATTTACAAGCTCTGATACCAAATGATGTGATCCAACCCGGGTAGACGAGTCGAATTCACGTAGTTGCCCGATCGTAGTTTGAGAGAGTCGTTCGTACCTTAAATTTTAGAAATAGAAGTGAATGGATAGGTTTGGATAGCGAAAGGTTTTCAAAAGTTATGCAAAAGGGTAGTGATAGGTTCGGCTAAGGAAAACAAGAAAGGATGTTGGATAGATGGCTCGGTTTGGTTAACAAGAAAGAAAGTTGAAAGATGGGGAATGGAAAAATGAACTCAACGTCAGGAATGATTCAACACTAAAAAGTGTCACCCCGATTCCTATATTGTTAAGGTGAAAAGATGGATAGAAGGTGATGTGATCCGGCCCGGGTAGATGAGTCGAATTCACGTAGTTGCTCGATCGTAGTTCGAGAGAGTCATTCATCCCCAAATTTTAGAAATAGAAGTGAAATGGATAGGTTTGGATAGCAAAGGTTTTCAAAAGTTATGCAAAAGGGTAGTGATAGGTTTGGCTAAGGAAACAAGAAAGGATGTTGGATAGATGGCTCGGTTTGGTTAACAAGAAGAAAAGTTGAAAGATGGGGAATGGAAAAATGAACTCAACGTCAGGAATGATTCAACACTAAAAAGTATCACCCTGATTCCTATATTGTTAAGGTGAAAAGATGGATAGAAGGATAGGTGAACGCCACACCAAGATTGGTGATAAGTTCAAAACAAGTCGGTTGACGCCACTAGCACAAGCTAGATAAGTCTTCGAAACTTGTACGAGATATGAGAGGAAGCAACCTCACAAGAACAAAGTTCATTAACAAATTTGGCAAAAGTCCTTTACAAATGAAATCGACAAACTATTTATACTAGTTTCTTAGGCTAACCGAATAGACAATTCATGAACTTAACTATTAAGCAATGAACCTAATTTAAGACATGAATATTCTAGAAAAATGACCATTGATGTCTTTTGTCCATGTTAGGGCGAATGAGGAGGTGAGTGGGCAGCTTCATGTATGAGCAAGCTTTGGAAGCCAAGGAATGGTCTAGGTTCAGCCATGGGATGCATGAAACTCCCAAAGGGTGTCTCTTGGTCAAATAGGTGCTTAGGAAACTCCAAGGGTCCTCCCACATGCATTGGTTGTACATGGAACTTGGAAGGGGGCTTGAACCTAGCCGTACATGCACTTGCATTAATTACCCTCCATTCATGCATGTGTGCCGTCCAAGGGAGATGCACCTTTCAATATGCATTAACCTTACATGTACATGAATGTATGTCCTCCAAACATTGAACCGAACCATTCATGAATCTTCCCGTTCAATGAACATTCCCGTTCGTGCACCTTGCTTTAAATGCCATGAATGTGTCTTCCAAATTTGGCTAAACTACAAAATTAAATAACACACAACTATTCATATAATTATAAATTAAATTAATAACTAAATAACTTAATAACACTAACTAAATTTGAACACAATAATTATAAGTCAACTTATAATAAATTCGGCTAGCTTAAATAGTCAAAAACACTTAGTGAGCTAAAATGAGCTAGGGAATTCGGCATGAGCTGTAGCAAACTTAGTTATAAGCTAGATTAAAACTTAATTTATTGAAATGAAAAAGGAATGAGCTGAATCAAGCTAAGTTCGAGCTCAAACAAGCTAAAACGAGCTCAAGTGAGCTGATGTGAGCTGAATGGCGCATGGGGGAGCTGAAGAGGAGCTGAGATCGGATTGCAATATGGTGCATGGAGTCATCAAGGAGTTGTTCTTAGCTCCTTCAACGTTAGGGAGCTGGTTATCATCCCAAATGTGTGTCACAAGGGCCGATATAGCATCTTGAAGTTGCTTGGTTCGAGCTCGGGTCATGGGACCTTTTGGCAGCTCAATGGATACTTGGTGTTCAGTCGAGGATGCCCCGAGTGTGCTCACATCATTCCCCCGTCTTCAAAGTGACTTTTCCTCAAGTCAAGCCGACGGTTAATTTTGAAAAAGGGATGCCTACTTGATCGCTCTTGGATGGATGTGTTTAGTTGACGCATCATTCCTTGCTGCAAAAACGTTTCATAACTTGCAGCCAATTGAGAATCATTACAAAGCAGAAACTTATTCAAATGGTCATGGAAGCAAGTTTTCTTACACTTAAGACCATCACAACAGAACAATATCAATATCCTATGTTCACTATCAAATAAACATGTCTCATTATAACTTAAAAACTTAATGAACAAGGATTTTGAGAATATAATGTCCGTACTTCGCTTGGGCATTTCAAATTGTACTTGCGAAGTATTGGAACTTCGACAGGAATTCATTTGACATTTCAAAACCTGCATACATACATTCGTCATAAGCAAACAATGGAAAAGAAAAATTTATCTCATGTTTTTGTGATCTTAAACAACAAAATTTGGACAGCAAGTATTAATCAAACTTAACAACTTCACGCTTATCAAGAATCTTGTGTCCATCAACCAAAACAGTTTTATTTTCATCGTTAATGTTTTCTTCATCAATCAAGTTGGGCAAAAATGTAATATAAATTCCAGCAATCTTACCTTGTACACAAAAAAGAAGAAGTAACTTTACCTTTTCCGACCATTACAAACCTTTTTCTTCGGGAATGTATCAGAAACTCAGCATCATAGGGCTTGAGTCAACTTTGAAAAGAATTAGAATGGAGAAAACTTTGGTTAATCAAAACTCTTTTCTTTTCTTCACTCATGTTTCTTTGAATTTCTTTTTCTCTCATTTTTTTATCACAACTCTTTTTCTTTTCTCTTTCAATTTCTTTTCTTTCTTTTTCTTTTCTTTTTTTCTTTTTATTTTTTTTTCCACTCACATTCGATCCAAAGATTGCTTTAACCATTGTCGATCCTCCACAACTTGTTTCGGTGTCAAAGGTGCCAAAATAAAATTTTGGCCTTGATACTTGAAAGTATATTGATTTGCAAATCCATCATGCTTCACTCTTCAGCCGAATTGCCAAGGCCTCCCAAGCAGTATATGGCCCGCATGCATGGGCACCACATCACAAAGAACTTCATCTTCATACTTTCCAATTGAAAATGGGACAAGAACTTGCTTGGTTACCTTTAACTCAACTCCATCATTAAGCCATTGTAGCTTGTATGGACTCGGATGAATACTTGTTGGCAAATCAAGTCTTTCAACTAGGAGGGTACTCGCAACATTTGTACAACTTCCTCCGTCAATCACCATGCTACAAACCTTTCTGCGGACAAAACAATGGGTATGAAAAAGGTTCTCTCGTTACGGATCGAGTTCGGTACCTTGTGAACCTAAGTTCCTCTTAACAACAAGCATTTCACCTTCGACCGCGTACTCCATTTCTTCCTCGGCATCGGAAAGGATTTCGTTATTGTTTTCAACTTTTTCATCCTCCTCCTCCTCCGATTCAATTTTGCCATTTGGTTGAATCACCATGACGCTTTGATTCGGACATTGACTCGCAATATGCCCTCTTCCAAGGCACTTGAAACATTTTATGTCTCTCGTCCGGTTTTGGGTACCTTCAACAGCCTTGCCTTTGCTATTTTCACCCGTAGGCTTGGTAGCTTTGATAGGTGCCATAGGATCTTTCGTTTGGCTCGCCGTAGCACTCTTACTAGTGCCTTGGTTCCATCGAGACACGTTGGTGGATGAATAGCCTCGGGCAGCACCTTTCTTTTTGAGTTGCTTTTTGATTTTGATGGCCATGTGGACCATATCAACTATCTCCACATATTGTTGTAGCTCCACAACATCGGCAATCTCACGGTTAAGTCCGGACAGAAATCTAGCCATAGTTGCTTCTCGATCCTCGTCCACATTTGCACAGATCATAGCAACTTCCATTTCTTTGTAATAGTCCTCGAAACTCCTCGTACCTTGAGAAAGATTTTAGAGCTTTTGGTAAAGCTCTCGGTGGTAGTGTGTTGGAATGAACCTCTGGCGCATGACAGCCTTCATTTCGGCCCAAGTGTTAATGGGTCGCTCACCATTTTGCCTTCAGATTGTCGTGAGTTGGTCCCACCAAATCATGGCATAGTCGGTGAATTCTATGGCAGCCAACTTAACTTTCTTTACTTCCAAGTAGTTATGGCACTCGAAAATAAGCTCGATCTTTTTCTCCCACTCCAAATATGCTTCGGGATCCGAACGACCTTGGAACGGGGGAATTGATAACCTAATGATTTTCAAGTCATCATCATACCTTTCTCGCTCTCGTTGGCCTCGATGATGTTGGCCTCTCCGCCGGGCACTAACATTCGAACCAGCCTCACTTTCGGCTTCACTTGGATCGAAAACTTCATCATCTCGAACATGCCTTCGGTCATGGTCTCGAGGTGGACTTATTGGGGTCCTTGCTCGTCGGCCTCTTCCCTCCACTTGATCGAGTCGGTCTTGTATCGGTTCCAACTTTCGATCAAACAACCGTTCAACTTCTTGAAGTAAGGCTTGCATGTTCAAATTCGGCACATTACGAACGGGTTGCCTTTCCTCCACATTTCGTTCCATGTTGATTTTTTTCAATAGATTTTCAAATCCTCACCACAAATCTCACTATTCACTCGCAAAGAAAAATTGATGAACACTCCACTCATGTTTACACTTGTTTTTAGGCTCTTTTTTTTTCAAACTCTCGAATGATCTCACACACTCTAGCCTTTTACCACTCAAGCTTACTCTCGTAACCTCATATTTTATTTCTTTTGACTTGACTAGGTGCTTTGGGGTCGGCTTCAAATGGTTACAAGGGTTAAAACGTATGGTGTACCGGTAGGCTAAAAGAAAAAAAAATAATTTTCTTAAAATAGTGTGGCGTTTTGGAAATGGGGGGTACAAAATTGTTGAAAATATCACTTGCTGATTGGTATAAAAGAAATAGAAAGAACTTGTTCACTTCACTTTTTTTTTTTTTTTTTTTACAACTTTCAATATATCACTTTACAATGATAAAAATGAAAATACAAATTTTTTTTGAATGTTTTTTTCACCACGAACCTATTTTGATCTTGATACGGACGTTGGCGCCTCTCGATTTACAAGCTCTGATACCAAATGATGTGATCCGACCTGAGTAGACGAGTCAAATTCACGTAGTTGCCCGATCGTAGTTCAAGAGAGTCATTTATCCCCAAATTTTAGAAATAGAAGTGAAATGGATAGGTTTGGATAGCGGAAGGTTTTCAAAAGTTATGCAAAAGGGTAGTGATAGGTTTGGCTAAGGAAACAAGAAAGGATGTTGGATAGATGGCTCGGTTTGGTTAACAAGAAAAAAAGTTGAAAGATGGGGAATGGAAAAATGAACTCAACGTCAGGAATGATTCAACACTAAAAAGTGTCACCCCGATTCCTATATTGTTAAGGTGAAAAGATGGATAGAAGGATAGGTGAACGCCACACCAAGATTGGTGATAAGTTCAAAAAAAGTCGGTTGACGCCACTAGCACAAGCTAGATAAGTCTTCGAAACTTGTACGAGATATGAGAGGAAGCAACCTCACAAGAACAAAGTTCATTAACAAATTTGGCAAAAGTCCTTTACAAATGAAATCGACAAACTATTTATACTAGTTTCTTAGGCTAACCGAATAGACAATTCATGAACTTAACTATTAAGCAATGAACCTAATTTAAGACATGAATATTCTAGAAAAATGACCATTGATGTCTTTTGTCCATGTTCGGGTGAATGGGGAGGTGAGTGGGCAGCTTCATGTATGAGCAAGCTTTGGAAGCCAAGGGAATGGTCTAGGTTCAACCATGGGATGCATGAAACTCCCAAAGGGTGTCTCCTAGTCGAATAGGTGCTTAGGAAACTCCAAGGGTCCTCCCACATGCATTGGTTGTACATGGAACTTGGAAGGGGGCTTGAACCTAGCCGTACATGCACTTGCATTAATTACCCTCCATTCATGCATGTGTGCCATCCAAGGGAGATGCACCTTTCAATATGCATTAACCTTCCATGTACATGAATGTATGTCCTCCAAACATTGAACCGAACCATTCATGAATCTTCCCGTTCAATGAACATTCCCGTTCATGCACCTTGCTTTAAATGCCATGAATGTATCTTCCAAATTAGGCTAACCTACAAAATTAAATAACAAAATTAAATAACACATAACTATTCATACAATTATAAATTAAATTAATAACTAAATAACTTAATAACACTAACTAAATTTGAACACAATAATTATAAGTCAACTTATAATAAATTCGGCTAGCTCAAATAGTCAAAAACACTTAGTGAGCTAAAATGAGCTAGGGAATTTGGCATGAGCTGTAGCAAACTTAGTTATAAGCTAGATTAAAACTTAATTTATTGAAATGAAAAAGGAATGAGCTGAATCGAGCTAAGTTCGAGCTCAAACGAGCTAAAATGAGCTCAAGTGAGCTGATGTGAGCTGAATGGTGCATGGGGGAGCTAAAGAGGAGCTGAGATCGGATTGCAATATGGTGCATGGAGTCATCAAGGAGTTGTTCTTAGCTCCTTCAACGTTAGGGAGCTGGTTATCATCCCAAATGTGCGTCACAAGGGCCGATATAGCATCTTGAAGTTGCTTGGTTCAAGCTTGGGTCATGGGACCTTTTGGCAGCTCAATGAATACTTGGTGTGCAGTCGAGGATGCCCCGGGTGTGCTCACATCAGAAGGATAGGTGAACACCACACCAAGATTGGTGATAAGTTCAACAAGACCGGTAGACGCCACTAGCACAAACTAGATAAGTCTTCAAAACTTGTACGAGATATGTGAGGAAGCAACCTCACAAGAACAAAGTTCATTAACAAATTTGGCAAAAGTCCCTTACAAATGAAATCAACAAACTATTTATACTAGTTTCTTATGCTAGCCGAATAGACTATTCATGAACTTAACTATTAAGCAATAAACCTAATTTAAGACATGAACATTCTAGAAAAATGACCATTGGTGTCCTTGTCCATGTTCGGCCGAATGGGAGGTGAGTGGTTAGCTTCATGAATATGCATTGATGTACTTGAATGAATGATCTTCATACATGCATGGCTAGATTCGACTAACACCTTAATGGAGCCTTGAATTCATGTTGTTTCACCATGAGTGGCTTAATTAATTAGGGCTTCATGAAGAGTCAAACTTGGTGTGAACAAGGAGCTTGAGTAGACACTTGGGTGTGAACGTCCAACCGAAGGGTCATCATGGTGTGAACACAATGTGTGAACACATGATCAATGCATGAACCGTCCAATGCATGTTCCATCATTAATTTGATCCATGAATCTTCAAATACATGAATGTTCATCATGAACATTCATGTGCCTCTTGATTGCCGTCCATTGAACCCTCCCATGCATGCACCTTGCATTAAAGTCCATACATGAATCTTCCAAATTCGGCTAACCCATAAAATTAAATAACATAATTAAATAACAAACAACTATTCATATAATTATAGATTAAAATAACTAAATAACTTAATAACAATAAGTAAATTTGAACACAATAATTATAAGTCAACCTATATTAAATTCGACTAGCTCAAATAGTCAAAAACACTTAGTGAGCTAAATTGAGCTAGGGAATTCGGCATGAGCTGTAACAAACTTAGTTATAAGCTAGATTAAAACTTAATTTATTGAAATGAAAAAGAAATGAGCTGAATCGAGCTAAGTTCGAGTTCAAACGAGCTAAAACGAGCTCAAGTGAGCTGATGTGAGCTGATGTAAGCTGAATGGCGCATGGGGCAGCTGGAGAGGAGCTGAGATCGGATTGCAAAACGGTGCATGGAGTCATCAAGGAGTTGTTATTAGCTCCTCCAACGTTATGGAGCTGGTTATCATCCCAAATGCGCATCACAAAGGCCGATATAGTATCTTGAAGTTGCTTGGTTCGATCTCGGGTCATGGGACCTTTTGGCAGCTCAATGGATACTTGGTGTGCATTCGAGGATGCCCCGGGTGTGCTCACATCAGTCATGGAGCTGGTTATCTTCCCAAATGTGCAACACAAAGGCTGATATAGCATCTTGATTTTGCTTGATTCGAGCTCAAGTCATGGGACCTTTTGGAAGCTCAATTGATTCTTGGTGTGCATTCAAGGATGCCCCGGGTGTGGTCACATCAGAAGGATCTCAACACATGGTTCATGAGCCTCATAAAAGTACTAGGAGCGTTGGTTAAGCCAAATGGCATGACCAACCACTCATACAAACCATGTTTTGTTTTGAAGGCAGTTTTCCACTCGTCGCCTTCTCGCATACGAATTTGGTGATATCCGCTTTTTAGATTGATCTTGGAGAATAGTTTGGCTCCACTTAGTTCATCTAGCATGTCATCTATCACGGAATCGGATGTCAATATTTGATAGTGATTTTATTCACGGCACGACAATCGACACACATTCGCCAAGTACCATCTTTTTTCAGCACCAAGAGGACTGGCATGGCGCAGGGGCTAAGACTTTCTCTAATATAGCCTTTTTCCATCAATTCGTTAACTTTCCGTTGTAGCTCTTTAGTTTCTTCGGGATTCGTTCTATAGGCAGGCTGATTTGGAATTACGGCTCCCGGCACAAAAATCAATTTGGTGCTCGATTCCTCGAAAAGGTAGTAATCCATTAGGAGTCTCTTCCGGGAAAACGTCTTGGAAATCCTGCAAAAGACTCAAAATAGAAGATGGTAAGTCCTCGGGCAGTTCGTTAGTGCTAAAAAGATTTTCCTTGTACAGGAGTACAAGAATGGTTTGTTTTGATAGAAATGCTCTCCTAACCTCTCTTTTTTTTACAAACAGAATTTTTTTTCTATTCTCTTTTTCTTGCTCCTCTTTTTCTTTTCTCACTTGTTCTTTTTTTTCTTTTGCTATTTTTGCATTCTTTTTCTCGATTTTCTTTTCTTTTTCATTTTCTTTTCTTTTTTCACATTCATTCTTTTCTTTTTCTCTCAACTGATTTACAATAGACTTCATTCTCGTTTGATCCTCGAACACTTGCTTTGGCGTCAATGGTACCAAAGTAATATTCCTTCCTTGATATTTTAATGTATACCGATTGGTATACCCGTCGTGGGTGACTCTTCAATCGTATTGCCACGGCCTCCCAAGCAATAGATGTCTCGCGTGCATGGGAACAACATCACAAATTACCTCATCCTCGTACTTACCAATTGAAAAAGAAATAAGTACTTGTTTGGTTACCTTGATTTCGCCACCATCATTGAGCCATTGGAGTTTGTAAGGGCTCGGATGTTTGGTGGTGGTCAAGCCTAATTTCTCCACCATTAAAGTGCTTGCCACGTTGGTACAGCTTCCACCATTGATGATCAAACTACAGACTTTCCCTTGAACTTGGCATCGAGAATGGAAGATATTCTCCCGTTGTTGTTTATTTTCAAGAATTTGAATACTGAGGCTTCTTTTAACAACGAGAAGCTTTTTGGCTTGTGCCATGTTGAACAATAAGGATAATTAGAATCCTCACCACAAATCTCACTATTCACTCGCAAAGAAAAAATTGATGAACACTCCACTCGTGTTTGCACTCATTTTTAGGCTTTTTCAAAACTCTCAAATGTTCTCACGCACTCTAGCCTTTTACCACTCAAGCTTACTCTCGCAACCTCGTATTTTGTTTCTTTTGACTCGTCTTTGGTGCCTTGGGGTCGGCTTCAAAATGGTTACAAGGGATAAAATGTATAGGTTATGGGTAGGCTAAAATTTTTTTTTTGGTGTAGTGTGGCGGTTTTGGAAATGGGGGGGTTAAAATTTTGATAAAAAAACACTTTGTCGATCGAATCAAAATATAAACAAAAGAAGAACTTGATCACTTCACTTTTTTTTATAATTTCGTATATTTTTTTTACAACTTTCAATATAGCACTTTTACAAAGATAAAAACGAAAATACAACTTAAATTTTTTTCTTCAAATTTTTTTCACAACGAACCTATTTCGATCTTGATACGAGCGTCGATGCCTCTCGATTTATAAGCTCTGATACCAAATGATGTGATCCGACCTGGGTAGATGAGTCGAATTCACGTAGTTGCTCGATCATAGTTCGAGAGAGTCGTTTGTGCCTCGAATTTTAGTAATAGTAGTAAAATAATTAGAATAGGATAAGCGGAAGGTTTCAAGAAGGGTAAGTTTAGTAATAGGTTCGGTTAAGGGTAGCAAAGATGGATGAAGGATAGAAGGCTTGGTTTGGGTTAACAAGAAAGAAATTTAAAAGATGGGAATGGAAAAACAAACTCAACGTCAGGAATGATTCAACACTAAGAAGTGTCACCCCGATTCCTATATTGTTAAGGTGAAAAATATGGATAGATGGATAGGTGAATGCCACACCAAGATTGGTGATAAGTTCAAAACAAGACGATTGACGCCACTAGCACAAGCCAGATAAGTCGTTCGAAACTTGTACGAGATATGAGAGGAAGCAACCTCACAAGAACAATGTTCATTAACAAATTTGGCAAAAGTCCTTTACAAATGAAATCAACAAACTATTTATACTAGTTTCTTATGCTAGCCGAAAAGTCCATTCATGAACTTAATGATTAAGTAATGTACCTAATTAAAATATGAACTTTCTAGAAAAATGACCAATGGTGTCCTTGTCCATGTTCGACCGAATGGGAGGTGAGTGGATAGCTTCATGAACATGCATTGATGTACTTGGATAAATGATCTTCATACATGCATGGCTAGATTTGGCTAACTCCTTTAATGGAGCCTTGAAGTCATGTTGTTTCACCATGAGTGGCTTAATTAAATAAGGCTTCATGAAGAGTCAAACTTGGTGTGAAAAAGGAGCTTGAGTAGACACTTGTGTGTGAACGTCCAACCGAGGGGTCATCATGGTGTGAACACAATGTGTGAACGCATGGTCAATGCATGAACCGTCCAATGCATGTTCCATCATTAATTTGATCCATGAATCTTCAAATACATGAATGTCCACCATGAACATGCATGTGCCTCTTGATTGCCGTCCATTGAACCTTCCCATGCATGCACCTTGCATTAAAGTCCATACATGAATCTTCCAAATTCGGCTAACCTACAAAATTAAATAACAAAATTAAATAACACACAACTATTCATATAATTATAATTTAAAATAATAACTAAATAACTTAATGACACTAACTAAATTTGGACACAATAATTATAAGTCAACTTATCATAATAAATTCGGCTAGCTCAAATAGTCAAAAACACTTAGTGAGCTAAATTGAGCTAGGGAATTTGGCATGAGCTGTAGCAAACTTAGTTATAAGCTATATTAAAACTTAGTTTATTGAAATGAAAAAGGAATAAGCTGAAACGAGCTAAATTTGAGCTCAAACGAGCTAAAACGAGCTCAAGTGAGCTGATGTGAGCTGAATGGCGAATAGGGGAGCTAGAGAGGAGCTGAGATCAGCTTGCAAAATAGTGCATGGAGTCTTCAAGGAGTTGTCCTTAGCTCCTCCAACGTCATGGAGCTGGTTATCTTCCCAAATATGCAACACAAAGGCTGATATAGCATCTTGAATTTGCTTGGTTCGAGCTCAGGTCATGGGGCCTTTTGGCAGCTCAATGGATTCTTGGTGTGCATTTGAGGATGCCCCGGGTGTGCTCACATCATAGCACACATACACATGAATGAAAACATTCATGAACCTTGAAGACATTGAATATGGTCATGCATGCACTTAGCCAAACATGCACCTAAGAGATTCAAGTCCCCCAACCGTCCATGCACCTTTCAACATTCATGCTTGCTTTTAATCTCCATATGCCCATTGTGTTCCTACAAGAAATGTGAACAGAATTAATTCAAACTAATGTGAACACAAACATCAACATTAAATTCGGTTATGACAAATTTAATTATCATCAATAAACACTTTTAAGACATACTTAATTATAACTAATGTGAACTAAATTTAATATGTAGGATATTAATTAACTAATTATTGAACTTATTAAATAAAAAGTCAATAGTAGTTAAATGAATTCAAAGGGAACTCCACGAGCTGATGTTTAATTCAAGAGCTAAACCCGAGTTGGGCTTAAACTCCTGAGCTGATAATGAGCTGGTCCCGAGCTGTGGAACTAAGAATGAGCTAAATCTGAGCTAATGAGCTGGTGTCAAGCTACATGGGAGCTAACTTGAGCTGAAGGTGAGCTCGGTGAGCAGAACTAAACTTGTAGAAGAGTTCGGCAGGGATTCCCAAAATTGCCACCAACTAGTTCGGTAGGTCTAGTATTGACATCATCCCATATTTGCTGAACTAAAGCTATGACAGCTTCTTTAAATTATTTTGCACGAGCCCTTGTGATCGGTCCTTGAGGTAGCACCATCGGATCTCGACTTGGACTTGACTTATGGGAAACCATGATCGTATCAACATACATTCAGTCATGCATGGAACTAGAAAGGAGCTTAATCTGGCCGAACATGAACATGCAATAAATACCCTTCATACATGCATGTGTGCCATCCAAAGGAGAAGTATCTTCATTAATCCAAATGCATGTAATTTACCATCCATGTACATGAACATAATTCCCTCCAAGCATTGAACTAAGTCGTGCATGAATCTTTTCATTCATTAAACAAGCCCGTACATGCACCTAGCCTTTAATGTATCTCCATATTCGGCTGAACCTTCAAAGACATGGACACATTTAATTATATCATTTAAACATTATTAAATAGCAACTAACCAACCTAAATAACAACCAAACTAATTTTGGGCACATTAAAATTAAAATTAACTAGCTTATTAATTTCGGCTAGCTCAAATAAACACAAACTATCAATGAACTAATTTGAGCTAGGGAATTTGACATGAGCTGTAGCAAATTGAATTAAAATAAAGTTAAGACTTAGTTTATTGAAATGGAAATAGAAATGAGCTGGAAAGAAGCTAAATTATGCTCAAACGAGCTGAAGCAAGCTCAAGTGAGTTGATTGGAGCTGAATTGAGCTCGAGTAGCTGGAGGGGAGCTGAAGTCAGCTTGCAAAAGAGTGCAATGAGTCTTCAAAGAGTTGTCCACAGCTTCTCCAATGTCAAGGGGCTTTGTTTCATCCCAAATTCGAGTCAACAAAGCTATTAAAGCTTCTTGAAGTTGCTTGGTACGTGCTTGAGTCATGGGGCCTTTTGGAAGCTCGATAGGAGCTTGATTTGCACTTGTGGGAGCCCCAGGCGTGCATACATCACTTTTTATCTAACGAAGTTGTGTTCTTAGGTTTTTTTGTAAGTGCACGTGGCTTGAAGGTTGACCAAGAAAAGGTCAAGGTGATCAACAAAAGGCCACACCCAACTAACATCAGCCAAGTAAGGAGTTTTCATGGGTTGACAAGCTTCTATCGAAGGTTTGTGCCTAATTTTAGCTCTTTAGCCGCCCTCTTGATATATAATAAAGAAAAACTTTCCCTTTGTTTGGACTGATGTTCAAGAAAATGCCTTTGTTAAAATTAAGGAATGTCTAACTAATGCCCCATTATTATCATAACCTGATTTTAACAAGACATTCGAGATTGAATGTGATGCTTCAAAATCGGCATTGGCACT
Source organism: Gossypium longicalyx (assembly GCA_025698465.1). Classification (NCBI taxonomy): domain Eukaryota; kingdom Viridiplantae; phylum Streptophyta; class Magnoliopsida; order Malvales; family Malvaceae; genus Gossypium; species Gossypium longicalyx. The sequence goes on from CM047004.1 coordinate 41,187,649, forward strand.
ATTTTAATGCAAGACGGTCAGCCCATAGCGTACTTTAGCAAAAAGTTAAATGGGGCCACATTGAACCATCCAATGTATGCCAAGGAATTGTATGCACTGATCTGAGCCTTAGAAACTTGGCAACACTATCTATGGCCGAAGGAATTTGTAATCCATTCAGACCACGAGGCTTTAAAAGACCTCAAGGGTCAAACAACGCTTAATAAACAACATGCGAAGTGGGTAGAATACTTGGAGTCATTCCCATACGTGATAAAGTATAAGAAAGGTAAGGAAAATTTGTTGTCGATCCCCTATCATGAAGGTATGCACTTGTCAATTTAATGGATTCTAAGCTGCTTGGTTTTGAATTTATGAAAGATCTTTACATGTCTGATTTTGATTTTGGTGAAATCTATAAGAATTGTGTGCATGGGGCAAGTGAAAAGTATTTTTAGCATGAAAGCTATCTTTTTCGCAAAGGCAAACTTTGTGTGCCTCAAGGGTCTATACGTGACATGCTTGTTAATGGAGCCCATGGAGGTGGGTTAATGGGCCACTTCAGAGTTGCTAAAACCTTAGCAATATTGCACAAGCACTTCTATTGGCCCAAGATGAAGAGTGATGTTGTAAGGAAGTGTGATCAATGCATCATTTGTAAAAAGGAAAAGTCACGCATAAAACCACATGGTTTATACACTCGTTGCCTATTCTCGATGCATTGTGGGTTGATATTTTGATGGACTTCGTTCTAGGCCTTCCTAGAACCAAAAGAGGGAAGGATGCAATATTTGTTGTTATGGATCATTTTTTGAAAATGTCACATTTGATTCCTAGTAATAAAACCGATGATGCTACTAACGTTGCTAATTTATTTTTCAAGAAAGTTGTCAGGTTGCACGGAATACCTCGCACCATCATTTTTGATTGTGACACAAAGTTCCTAAGTCATTTTTAGAGAACGTTGTGGGGTAAGTTAAGAATAAAGTTGCTGTTTTTGACGACATGCCACCCTCAAACGGATGGCCAAACTGAAGTGGTTAACCGAGTACTATTGACCTTGTTTTGAGCCATTCTATGGAAAGAATATGAAGTTGTGGGAGGAGTGTTTACCTCATGTGGAGTTTGCCTACAACCGGACTGTTTATTCAGCCACAAAACATTCTCCTTTTGAGGTAATATATGGCTTTAACCCTCTTACTCCCCTTGATTTGGTTCCTATGCATGCTAATGAGCTAGTGCATGTAGATGGCAAAAAGAAGGTCGATTTTGTTAAATAGCTTCATAAGAACGTCAAAGACAATATTGAAAGAAGAACCGAACAATATGTTTGAGGAGCGAACAAGGGGTGCAAATGAGTCGTATTCAAACCTGGTGACTGGGTTTGGATCCACATGCGCAAAGAAAGATTTCTCGAGCAAAGGAAATCAAAACTTCTACCAAGGGGTGACAGGCCATTCCAAGTAGTCGAGCGAATCAATTGATAAGAACCCAATCGTATCATGGTTTGACACAACTTGACAACATCGAGCATGGCCTAAGCACGAGGGGCCTAAGTGCAAAATGAGGCCTAACCTCAGCTCGATCAGCTCAATTTTTGCTTATCTCTAACTCAATGAGTTCATGCGCTCAATTCAACGAGCTTGATTCAGCTTAAATAAGCTCGTTTGAGCTCATCTTTAAATTCTAATTCTTGCATTTTATTAAGCTGGAATAAATTAGTTATTTCATTTTAATTAAGTTAGTTAATTAGTAAAGGTTTAATAAATTTGTTTAAATCTGGACATTTTAATTTAAATTATTAAATATGTCTTATATTAATACATAGTTTTAATATGTCTTATATTAATATGTCTAGTTTAAGACATCAATTTAATGTGTCTATCTTAGGGACAAATTTAATTAGCTACTGATTTAATTTGTCCGGCCCATATTGAATTTGTCCTAGCTGACTTAATGGTAGGTATTAATGTGTCTTAGCTCAAACATGTTCTTAATTTGTCTTTGCTGATTTTAATGAGTGTGTTAATATGTCTTAAGTTGCTATTGGTTTTAATGTGCTGAATTTTTAATGAGCTAATTTAATGTGCTTCATGCTTCAGACGAATTAATGACAACTTGAGCTGAATTAATTTGCTTCATTAACTTGGTGCAAGTACAAGCAATGGACGACACATTAAGTGAGGGAATAGTCCAGCTTTTTCAAAGCTCCTTTTTCATGAACAACAGAGGCATTAAAAGCTACTGGAGAAAACATGCATGGACGAATTTAATGCAAGTAAACACATGCATGAATCGGCCAAAGGAGGGAGCTGAATACACATTAATTCCAGTTGACTTTCCGTGCACACCAATAGTCAAGAAGGATTAAATTCAGCAGCAGCCTTTTTTTCTCTATTCTAGGTGAAGCCTTGAGCAAAGTAAGGGACACCCTTCTTCATCAAGAAACTAGCTGAAAAGGGGCTGACTTTTGAAGTTCTCCAAGCTATTTTAATACCTCCCATGACCGTTCAGCTCAACAAAGCACCATTAGCTGGGTGCTTGCATTCTGCCGAACCTTCTAATAGGATATTTTGAACTCATTTATTCATTAGCAATTGAGGAAGCTTCAAGGAAATCTCCATGGCCTATTCTAGAATGTTCTAGCTGATCCTAAAAGTCCAATGAGCTGCCAAGAGTGACCATTCTGGCTAACTACTTGTTTAGGCTAAATATGTGATGTTATTCACTTGGTAAAGGTTACTGAATTTTATACTTTGTCATTTTATGAACTTCATTGTTCTAGTGAGAATTCAATTCTCTTTATTCACTTTTGGACTGATTTGACTTATCGAGATTTCATCTCATAGTGTCTATCTTTTCTTCATTTTATCCTGAACTTATCACCAACTTGAAGTGGCGTTCATCCCTTCAAAATGACTATACCTTTGGTTTCTAACTCCTTATAGTTAGCGGGTCAACGTCCATTTCAACTATTCCATCGTTTCTACCCTCATCCACAATCTAGGTGCCATTTTTGAGACTTGAGTCAACAATCTTAATATTGTTGGTTCATTCTCCGGCCTTATCCATTTCTCCCAACCTATCATCCAACTATCCTAAATCCTTTCTTTGAAACCCTATTGAGCCTATTCCATAATTGATTTTCATCTCCTTTTCAAATGAGCCAAAACTTACCCAATTTATGATCGGGCAACTATTATGACTCAAATCATCTCGAGGTGAGTTCATATCATTTGGCATCAGAGTTGGTTAAATTGAGGTAAGTATCGATGTTTTCAGAAGTTTCAGTATCATATCTTTAAAAAAAATTGAAAAAAATTTGAAAAAAGAAGTCGTGAAAAAAAAGAAAGAATATATTTATTTGAAGAGTTAAAAAAAAGAAATTCGAAAATAGTAAAAAAACCCCAAAAAAAGAGAGAAAAAAATTCAAAAAAAAATTATGTTGATAGTGCTGAAAGTTGTATTCATCTTTTGTAAATTCCGATCATCAATTTCTTGCTACTATCACTATCTACCCAAACGGCCACACCTTCACCTTTTATTTTTATTTTTATTTTTTGCTTCTAGCCCTCCCTTGTCCCAACATCAATTCCAACCCGAATCAATTATCATTTTTGTAAGTCGACTCCACATCGACGAGACCGCTAAGCCTAAGTAGTCCATCGTGAATCGAGAGAAGCGAATAGAGTGGAAAAAGCACGAGTGTGTGGTGAGACTATTCGAGTGTGTAAAATCCAAACGTGTGTTATTTTTTTTCTTTTTGAGAGAATTTGTGAGGTTTTTATTGATGAAATTTTTCATTTCTGTTTTTAATCACTTTCCTTTTCTCTCATTAAAATCATGAACCAAGAAGTGTTTTCAGAATTCGATTATCAATATTTGATGAAAGGGATGCATAGAATTGTGAAATTCAAGTTTGACAAGTTGCATGGAGTTTGGATCGAATCGAGGAAAGAGACCGACGAGAACGACTTTTTTCAAGTCAAAAGGTGGAATCAAGGTCATCACAGAGACCTACATCTGATGATCATTCATGGAGAGACTCATACCGAGATTCTTATCCATCAAGAAAGCTGAGACGGTATGAAGCGATCCCTGAATCTGAAATCTTTCAAGATGACAAACGAGAATGTAGGAAATCCTCTTCAAGTGACTTAAAGTTTTCATTGGTGGAGAAATCTTCACAAAAAAGAGAACGTGTTACATCTAAGTATTCACCTGTGGATAGTCATTCCCAAAGAGATTCGTACCATGATTTCTATTCGACTAGGAATTCAAGACAAAGCAAAGCAAACTTCGAGTTTGAAGCCTATTACGATGATGAACGAGAAGGTCCGAGAAAGTATTCATATGCACAAAGATACTGATCCATGGAGGAACGCTCGCGAAGAGATGATCATAATTCATACATGGATCTTTCATACATTTTCCAACAAAAAGATTCCCATCTTGATTTTTCTATGTTATCTTCCTCTTGTAATAACATCAAAAAGACATGTGAGAAAGAAATTGAGAGAAAAAAAGAAATGAAAGAAAAAGAGTGTGAATGATGCGAGCACACCCAGCGAACCTCTTCGAACAAGTCTCCCTAGTCGAGCTGTGACATGTTGGCAAGTTGACCCCAGCTCGTTTCCAGCTCCACGAGCTCCATCCAGCTCAAATCCAGCTCATTCAAGTGCAATCTAGTTGCCTGAGCTAAACCGAGCTTACTCCTAGCTCATCTTAGGAGTTTAACCTCAGCTCAACTTTAGCTCAAGGGCTTAAGCTTAGCTCATTTTAGCTCAAACCCAATTTTTGACTTTAATGGATTAAATAAAATTTGAATATATTTATTTAAGCATTAAATTTTTTTTATATTAATATTTGTTATTAATATGTCATAGATATCATATATCTTAAATGTGTTCACATTGTGCTGAATTTATGTTTGTTCACATGATGTCTTATGAATTGTTTTATTTCTTGTAGGTGCAATGCTCATGGATGGCGCAATGAATGCTTGAAGAAACATCTTTTTTGGACATCCCACATGCATGAATAAACAACATTTAATTAGGTGCATGCATGACCAGATTCAAGGTGTTTACAAGTTCATGTATTTGTCAAATACATGAATGCACAAAATACATGAATGTTTGGGTTCAAATGCACATTCGGTTACATGAATGATAAAGATTCATGCATGAATGTATCTAGAAGATCCAAACCCTTTGGACGGCACACATTCATGCATGGAAGAAAATTAATGCAAGTTCATGTAGGGCCTGGTGCAATGTATGAAGAGGTCCATGTAGAATTGAGGTTCAATGGATGGCATTTAAGAGAATACATGTATTGGAGACGTTCATGCAAGTAGGGGCTATTTAATGTTCATGTTTTTGAAGGCTCATGGATCGAATTTATGGAGGAACATACATTGGGACGTTTCATGCATGATCCATGCATTTTCAAGCTAACCATTCAAGTATTCAAGGTACATTAAAGCTTCATTCGGCCAAGGGGGATGATGGAACATCAAAGGGCTGCACATTCATGGATATTCATGATTTTTCTTCTAGAATTATCTAGGTGTTTATGGCCAAATTTCTTAGCTTCTAAGCTTGTCCATTCGGCTACTTTTATTTAGGCTATAAATATATGTTATTTCATTTTGTATGAGGTTAGACTTTACACTTAATGAAACTTTGTTAAACTTTCATGGAATTTGTGAGATTTCTTTCTCTCATATTTCGATGAGGACTTCATTGGCTTATCTAGGAAGCCTAGTGGCGTCAACCCTGTTCTTCACTATCCCAAACTTATCACTATCAAATAGTGTGGCGCTCACCCATATACCGAGGTTCTTACTTTGTTAAGTAGTGGGTCAAGGTTCTATCATTTTCATTTTCACCTTGAAAGCATATAAGTACTTGGGTCAATATTTCCTAATATTGGTTCTTACTTGCCTTTAAGTTCACCATCTTCCATAACCATCATTTATTAAACTACCTTCAATCTATTTTCATTCTTTTGTTTCTTTTAAAATCGAACCTTTAATATTCATATTTTAAACCCTACCTTTGAACCCCTTAAATAGCTTCCGCATTATTTAACCTAAAAACATCTTTTTTAAAATAGCCAAATGATACTTTCTCGTAGACAATCGGGCAAACTCACATACGACTCGACTCACCCCGAGGCGGATCGCATCAGTGAAAGAAAGCAAAAAGAGAATGAGAAAAAGGAAAGTGAAATTAAAAAAGAAAGTGAGAGTGAAGAAAGAAAGAAAAATGAACAAGAATCGAGTGTAGCTGAAAAACAAAAAGAAAAAGAAAAAGAAAGTGAGTTAAAAAAAGAAACGAGTGAAAATAATGAAAGTGAGCAAGAAAAAGCGAGGAGTATTTTAACTAACCGTTCTATAAGTTCTCTTTGCAATATTTCTTCTCAGGTTTCTCATGATTCCATTGGCCAGCTGCAACGTCATTATCTTTCTGATGTGAGAAGATTTCGAATGTTCGAGGAAGGTAAGATTGTAGATGACCCTAGTTTCCCAACGCTTAAAGGTGAGCTAGGTAAGGGTTCTATGTTAATCGAGTCTTGACCATCTCACTTGCGCAATAGTGGTAAGTTCATCGAAGACTTAGTTAATAAAAGAAATCCTCATCTTGATTCGTCCAAATGTTGCTTTCCAATTATTAAAGATTTCGTTTTGAATCATGGTTTGAAAATTTTTTCTATTGATGAGAATGCCATTGGAAAATTTGTTGTTGAAGAAAGAATAGTTCTGCACAAACAACATTTGATTTCGTGTATTAAAAAGTTGAGTCATCAAACGCCTAATATGTTTGCTTGTGACATTATTGAATATTCTCCAAGTTATGCGACACGCATACGTCTATGCAAGTTTATTCACATGAAATATAAGAGGTGATGTGATCCGGCTTGGGTGGTTGAGTCGAATTCACATAGTTGCCCAATCGTAGTTCGAGAGAGTCGTCCGTGCCTCGAATTTTAATAATAAAAGTAAAATAATGGAATAGAATAAGCGGAAGGTTTCAAGAAGGGTAAGTTTAGTAATAGGTTCGGTTATGTGTAGCAAAGATGGGTGATGGATAAATGGTTCGGTTTGGTTAACAAGAAGGAAAGTTGAAAGATGGGGGATGGAAAAATGAACTCAACGTCAGGAATGATTCAACACTAAAAAGTGTCACCCCGATTCCTATATTGTTAAGGTGAAAAGATGGATAGATGGATAGGTGAACGCCACACCAAGATTGGTGATAAGTTCAACAAGATCGGTAGACGCCACTAGCACAAACTAGATAAGTCTTCGAAACTTGTACGAGATATGAGAGGAAGCAACCTCACAAGAATAAAGTTCATTAACAAATTTGGCAAAAGTCCTTTACAAATGAAATCAACAAACTATTTATACTAGTTTCTTAGGCTAACCGAATAGACTATTCATGAACTTAACTATTAAGCAATGAACCTAATTTAATACATGAATATTCTAGAAAGATGACCATTAGTGTCCTTGTCCATGTTCGGCCGAATGGGGAGGTGAGTGGGCAGCTTCATGTATGAGCAAGCTTTGGAAGCCAAGGAATGGTCTAGGTTCAGCCATGAGATGCATGAAACTCCCAAAGGGTGTCTCTTGGCCGAATAGGTGCTTAGGAAACTCCAAGGGTCCTCCCACATGCATTGGTTGTACATGGAACTTAGAAGGGGGCTTGAACCTAGCCGTACATGCACTTGCATTAATGACCCTCCATTCATGCATGTGTGCCGTCCAAGGGAGATGCACCTTTCAACATGCATTAACCTTCCATGTACATGAATGTATGTCCTCCAAACATTGAACCAAACCATTCATGAATCTTCCCGTTTAATGAACATTCCCGTTCATGCACCTTGCATTAAATGCCATGAATGTATCTTCCAAATTCAGCTAACCTACATAATTAAATAACATAATTAAATAACACACAACTATTCATATAATTATAATTAAAAATAATAACTAAATAACTTAATATCACTAACTAAATTTGAACACAATAATTATAAGTTAACTTATAATAAATTCGGCTAGCTCAAATAGTCAAAAACACTTAATGAGCTAAAATGAGCTAGGGAATTCGACATGAGCTTAGTGAGCTAAAATGAGCTAGGGAATTCGACATGAGCTGTAGCAAACTTAGTTATAAGCTAGATTAAAACTTAATTTATTGAAATGAAAAAGGAATGAGCTGAAACGAGCTAAATTCAAGCTCAAACGAGCTAAAACGAGCTCAAGTGAGCTGATGTGAACTGAATGGCGCATGGGGGAGCTGGAGGGGAGCTGAGATCAGATTGCAAAATGGTGCATGGAGTCATCAAGGAGTTGTTCTTAGCTCCTCCAACGTTATGGAGCTGGTTATCTTCCCAAATGCACAACACAAAGGTTGATATAGCATCTTGAATTTGCTTGGTTCGAGCTCGAGTCATGGGACCTTTTGGAAGCTCGATTGATCCTTGGTGTGCATTCGAGGATGCCCCGGGTGTGCTCACATCAAGAGGTCTAATTATTTGAGTATGAGTATGCTTAGATATGGTTGCCTAACGTGTATGAAGTATTGGAGCCAAATAAATTTATGCTACATTCTGAAAATGGTGATCAAAATCATGTCTTCAAACCCGGAGCATGTTCTCTTAAGATATTGCCAAGCAAAGGTGAGCATCATAATTTTCGTTTGAATAAACATGTGAACAACTTTTGCTTACTTGATGATGTGTTTCTAAATCTAAAAACAAATTTGTTGTACCTTGATAATATGCAAATGCAAAATCAAATCTTTGATTCTAGAAATTGCACTATAGTAGGATTTGAAGGATTCGAGCATGTCTTGTGTGAGTTTAACTTACCATTGTTTCATATTTCCCCTGTGTTGTTGTCAATGAAACCTTCAAGTCGAAAAGAAATGATAAGAGAAAACTTTGCTTCCGACACTGGAGATTATTATTTTATATCATTTGGTAACAAGTTGTTCAAAAGGGTTGAGTCAAGTACTTTTGTTGTCCAAAGTCATAATTCTCAAACTCTTGATGGTTCAATTCTGACATCTATGCTTGACCATTGTATCCATTGTGAAACGGTAAGGTCGATTTCCATTTTTGATCCCAGTATTGGTTCATTTGTTCAAGTTATGAATAAAAACTTGGAAAGTTCCTTTGTGCTTAACCTTCATCTGCTTAACCTTCATCACTTCAATAACTTATTTTATTCTTTTGTAGGTAACAATGTGAGGTGGTACCCTCCTAAAAAGGGAGGGCGTGGAAATAAACCATTTCTTTCTTGAACCATTCATGGTTCCACGGGTTTTAGAAATAACTTTGCTCCAATCATGAACAAATTGGTTCACGATTTTGAAAAATTTTTCTCGAGCAAGTGGCCCGATTTGGGGACAAATCATCTTCAAGGGGGAGGGAATGATACGAACCCAATCGTATCATGGTTTGACACAACTCGACAACATCGAGCATGGCCTAAGCTCGAGGGGCCTAAGTGCAAAATGAGGCCTAACCTCAGCTCGATTAGCTCAATTTTTGCTCATCTCCAGCTCAATGAGTTCGTGTGCTCAATTAAACGAGCTTGATTCAGCTTAAATAAGCTCGTTTGAGCTCATCTTTAAATTTTAATTCTTACATTTTATTAAGCTGGAATAAATTAGTTATTTTGTTTTAATTAAGTTAGTTAATTAGTTAAGGTTTAATAAATTTGTTTAAATCTGGACATTTTAATTTAAATTATTAAATATGTCTTATATTAATACATAGTTTTAATATGTCTAGTTTAGGACATCAATTTAATGTGTCTATCTTAGGGATAAATTTAATTAGCTGCTGATTTAATTTGTCCAGCCCATATTGAATTTATCGTAGCCGACTTAATGGTAGGTATTAATGTGTCTTAGCTCAAACATGTTTTTAATTTGTCTTTGCTGATTTTAATGAGTGTGTTAATATGTCGTAAGTTGCTACTGGTTTTAATGTGCCGAATTTTTAATGAGCTAATTTAATGTGCTTCATGCTTCAGACAAATTAATGACATCTTGAGCTGAATTAATTTGCTTCATTAACTTGGTGCAGGTACATGCAATGGACGGCACATTAAGTGAGGGAATAGTCCAACTTTTTCAAAGCTCCTTTTTCGTGAACAACAGAGGCATTAAAAGCTGCTGGAGAAAACATGCATGGATGAATTTAATGCAAGTAAACACATGCATGAATCGGCCAAAGGAGGGAGCTGAATACACATTAATTCCAATTGACTTTTCATGCACACCAATAGTCAAGAAGGATTAAATTCAACAGCAACCTTGTTTTCTCTATTCTAGGTGATGCCTTGAGCAAAGTAAGGGACACCCTTCTTCATCAAGAAACTAGCTGAAAGGGGGCTGACGTTTGAAGTTCACCAAGCTATTTTAATACCTCCCATGACCATTCAGCTCAATGAAGCACCACCAGCTAGCTGCTTGCATTCTGCCAAACCTTCTAATAGGGTATTTTGAACTCATTTGTTCATTAGCAATTGAGGAAGCTTCAAGGAAATCTCCATGGCCTATTCTAGCATGTTCTAGCCGATTCTAAAAGTCCAATGAGCTATCAAGAGTGACCATTCGGCTAACTACTTGTTTAGGCTATAAATATGTGATGTTATTCACTTTGTAAAGGTTACTAAATTTTATACTTTGTCATTTTATGAACTTCATTGTTCTAGTGAGAATTCAATTCTCTTTATTCACTTTTGGATTGATTTGACTTATCGGGATTTCATCTCGTGGCATCTATCTTTCCTTCATTTTATCCTAAACTTATCACCAACCCAGTGTGGCGTTCATCCCTTCAAAAAGACTATACCTTTGGTTCCTAACTCCCTATAATTAGTGGGTCAAGGTCCATTTCAACTATTCCATCGTTTCTATCGTCATCCACAACCTAGGTGCCATTTTTGAGACTCGAGTCAACAATCTTAATATTTTTGGTTCATTCTTCGGCCTTAGCCATTTCTCCCAATCTATCATCCAACTATCCTAAATCCTTTCTTTGTAACCCTTTTGAGCCTATTCCATAATTGATTTTCACCTTCTTTTCAAACGAGCCAAAACTTACCCAATTTACGATCAGGCAACTATTATGACTCAAATCATCCTGAGGTGAGTTTGTATCATCAACGATAATGCCTATAAACTTGATTTACCCGGTGAGTATAGTGCAAGCTTTAATGTTGCTGACCTTTCTTCCTTTGATGTAGGAGACGATTCGAGGACAAATCGCCTTGAAGAGGGGGAGGATGATGCAAGCTGGCCCATGGAGTCTATGGAATTGCCATCAGGGCCAATTACTCCAGCCCGTGTCAAGAGGTTCTAAGAAGCCGTAGCAAGTTACACTGCTCGAGTTTGGATGGAAGGCATGGCTGAACATCAAGAGTCTAGCTCAAGTAGCTCATTGTGCAATGTGTGTTGCAAGCTGACTTAACCTGTGCTAGCTCAAGGGAGCTCAATTTGACACTTAGCTAAATCATTGAGCTGAATGCCTATTTATTTATTTCATGAATTTATTTTTGAATAAGCTTAAACTAGTTGTGTTAGTTAAATTCAGCTCAAGTAATTAAATTAAATAATTGTGTTTAAATCTGGACATAATCAATTAAATATCAAATATGTTCATACATACTTATTAAGATAATTTTAATGTGTCTAGTTTTAGGACAAATTTAATTAGTTGCTGCCAACTTGACTTAGCCAAATTTATTGCATGTAGCAATATTAGTTACAGCCAAATTTAATAGGATTAATGCTGCAACCGAATTCAAGTTTAAGTTGATTAATGAGTTAAAATTAATGTGCAGCAAAACATGCATTAAAGGAGCAGCATGCGTGGGACAACATTTAAGGGGGCTGCCGAATTCTTTTCCCAAGAAATGGGCGGCACAATGAATGAGGGACTCGTGATCAGCAAAACATTTAAGGAGTTGTTGGACTCTTTCATGCATAAACGCCTTAATGAAGCTGCTGGAGCAATAAAGAAGGCTTGCCGCCCGAATTAAATTTGCAGCTATTTCAGCATTAAAGACAAGTTGATGCTTGCTCTTTTCAATGTTGACCGATTATGTTCCCCAAGGAGCATATTGGAGCTTTCACACTTAAGGCTTTTTGGTTACAAGTGTGCTTTGGCCGAATATAGACATCCTTATTAAAGGGTCAGCCGAATCATCTCTTCTAGAGACCAGCCATTGAGTTTTTCATAACAAGAATATTCTAGAAAATGATCAAGAAGTGATACAAACCCAATCGTATCATGGTTTGACACAACTTGACAACATCGAGCATGGCCTAGGCTCGAGGGGCCTAAGTGCAAAATGAGGCCTAACCTCAGCTCGATCAGCTCAATTTTTGCTCATCTCTAGCTCAATGAGTTTGTGTGCTTGATTCAACAAGCTTGGTTTAGCTTAAATAAGCTCGTTTGAGCTCATCTTTAAATTCTAATTTTTGCTATTTATTAAGCTGGAATAAATTAGTTATTTTGTTTTAATTAAGTTAGTTAATTAGTTAAGGTTTAATAAATTGTTTAAATCTGAAAATTTTAATTTAAATTATTAAATATGTCTTATATTAATACATAGTTTTAATATGTCTAGTTTAGGACATCAATTTAATGTGTCTATCTTAGGGACAAATTTAATTAGCTGTTGATTTAATTTGTCCAGCCCATATTGAATTTGTCCTAGCCGACTTAATGGTAGGTATTAATGTGTCTTAGCTCAAACATGTTCTTAATTTGTCTTAGCTGATTTTAATGAGTGTGTTAATATGTTTTAAGTTGCTACTGGTTTTAATGTGCATAATTTTTAATGAGCTAATTTAATGTGCTTCATGCTTCAGACGAATTAATGACAACTTGAGCTGAATTAATTTGCTTCATTAACTTGGTGCAGATACATGCAATGGACGACACATTAAGTGAGGGAATAGTCCAGCTTTTTCAAAGCTCTTTTTTTGTGAACAACAAAGGCATTAAAAGCTGCTGGAGAAAATATGCATGGACGAATTTAATGCAAGTAAACACATGCATGAATCGGCCAAAGGAGGGAGCTGAATCAACATCCTTTTTCAGCTGACTTTTTCGTGCACAGCAATAGCCTTGAAGATTTAATTTCCAGCTGCAGCAATTACACTCTTTTAAAGTGACGCCTTGGGCATCTCAATGGTCATGCTTCTTCACTAAGATATCAGCTGAATATTGCTGCCCATTGAAGTCTTCTAAGCTTATTTAAATGACCCTTTGACCGTCCAGCTAACCAAAGTGATGTGAGCACACACGGGGCATCCTCGAATGCACACCAAGAATCCATTAAGCTGCCAAAAGGCCCCATGACCCGAACTCAAACCAAGTAACTTCAAGATGCTATATCAGCCTTTGTGATGCGCATTTGGGATGATAACCAGCTCCATAACGTTGGAGGAGCTAAGAACAACTCCTTGATGACTCCATGCACTATTTTGCAATCCGATCTCAGCTCCTCTCTAGCTCCCCTATCCGCCGTTCAGCTCCCATCAGCTCACTTGAGCACATTTTAGCTCGTTTGAGCTCAAATTTAGCTCGATTCAGCTCATTCCTTTTTCATTTCAATAAATTAAGTTTTAATCTAGCTTATAACTAAGTTTGTTACAGCTCATACCGAATTCCCTAGCTCAATTTAGCTCACTAGGTGTTTTTGACTATTTGAGCTAGCCGAATTTATTATAGGTTGACTTATAATTATTGTGTCCAAATTTAGTTACTGTTATTAAGTTATTTAGTTATTAATTTAATTTATAATTATATGAATAGTTGTGTGTTATTTAATTTTGTTATTTAATTTTGTAGGTTAGCGGAATTTGGAAGATACATTCATGGCATTTAATGCAAGTTGCATGAACAGGAATGTTCATTGAATGGGAAGATTCATGCATGGTTCGGTTCAATGTTTGGAGGACATACATTCATGTACATGGAAGGTTAATGCATATTGAAAGGTGCATCTCCCTTGGACGACACACATGCATGAATGGAGGGTAATTAATGCAAGTGCATGTACGGCTAGGTTCAAGGCCCCTTCCAAGTTCCATGTACAATCGATGCATGTGGGAGGACCCTTGGAGTTTCTTAAGCACCTATTCGGCCAAGAGACACTCTTTGGGAGTTTTATGCATCCCATGGCCGAACCTAGACAATCCCCTTGGCTTCCAAAGCTTGCTCATACATGAAGCTGCCCACTCACCTCCCATTCGGCCGAACATGGACAAGGACACCATTGGTCATTTTTCTAAAAGGTTCATGTCTTAATTAGGTTCATTACTTAATTGTTAAGTTCATGAATAGTCTATTCGACTAGCATAAGAAACTAGTATAAATAGTTTGTTGATTTCATTTGTAAAGGACTTTTGCCAAATTTGTTAATGAACATTGTTCTTGTGAGGTTTTTCCTCTCATATCTCGTACAAGTTTCGAACGACTTATCTGGCTTGTGCTAGTGGCGTTAATCATTCTTGTTTGAACTTATCACCAATCTTGGTGTGGTGTTCACCTATCCTTCTATCCATCTTTTCACCTTAACAATATAGGAATCGGGGTGACACTTCTTAGTGTTGAATCATTCCTGACGTTGATTTCATTTTTCCATCCCCCATCTTTCAACTTTCTTTCTTGTTAACCAAACCAAACCATTTATCCATCACCCATCTTTGTTGCATATAACCGAACCTATTACTAAATCTACCCTACTTGAAACCTTCCACTTAATTTAATACATTATTTTACTTTTATTATTAAAGTCCGAGGCACGAACGACTCTCTCAAACTACGATCGGGCAACTACGTGAATTCGACTCATCTACCCGGGTCTAATCACATCACAAAGTAGCACCTGGACTTGTTCACTCACTTGGCCGAATACAACAAAGGGAATTTTCAGCTCATTTAATTCTCCAGCTGATGAGGAAACTTCAAGGAACTTTCTTGGCATCTTCTAAGAAATATTCAACTCTTCTAGGTGAATTACAAGCCGACCATTCGGTTTTCTAGGTGTCTGATCAGCTGACCTTTATTTTAAATGATTCCAGCTGCATGAAGACACCTTGGAAGCTGTCCAAATACGTTCTCAAGGCTGGAGGAAGCATTCTAGAATTTTCCTAAATTTTTCTGGAAATTTTAGCTCATTTAAAGGCTGAATTAAGTGACCATTCAACTAGTTTTTGAGACCATTCGGCTGACCATGTTTTAGGCTATAAATATTTGTTAAATTTCATTTGTAAAGGTTAGACAATTTTAGACTTTGTTAATTATATGAACTTAATTGTTCTAGTGGGAATTCAATTATCTTTATTCACTTTAGGACTGATTTGACTTATCGAGATTTCATCTCGTGGCATCTATCTTTCCTTTATTTTTATTCTGAACTTATCACCTCCGGTGTGGCGTTCAAAATATATCTTTGGTTCCTAACTCTCTATAGTTAGCGGGTCAAGATTCTCTTGTCGACCTAAGTGCCTATTTTAAGATTCGGGTCAACTCTTCCTAAAACGTTGGTTCAATCTTGGCCTTAGCCAATTTTCATCCACCTACCACCAAATTTCCTTTAACCTTGTTTGATCCCTTTGATAGCCATTTATCCATTTCTCTTTCAGTCTTCTTGAAATCAAACCATCCATTCACTTCCACATCTATTATGAAACTAACCATTCAAACCTATCTTCCTTGTTTTCATCCCAATTTTGCAAACCGTTCAAACTTACCCAATTTATTGATCGGGCAACTATTACGACTCAAATCATCCCGAGGTGAGTTCGTATCATTTGGTATCAGGGCTAGTTAAATTGAGGTAAGTATTGATGTTTTCGAAAGTTTTAGTATCGTATTTGTAAAAAATTGAAAAAAATTGAAAAAATTCGTGAAAAAAAAGAGAAAGAATATATTGATTTGAAGAGTAAAAGAAAAAAAATTCAAAAATAGTGAAAAAAAGGAAAAAATTCGAAATTAAAAAAAGCAAAAAGTTCTGTTGATAGTTCTGAAAGTTGTATTCATCTTTTGTAAATCCCGATCATTAATCTTTTTTGCTACTATCACCATCTACCCAAACGGCTACACCTTCACCTTTTATTTTTGCT
This sequence comes from Gossypium longicalyx, assembly GCA_025698465.1. NCBI lineage: Eukaryota > Viridiplantae > Streptophyta > Magnoliopsida > Malvales > Malvaceae > Gossypium > Gossypium longicalyx. The sequence continues at coordinate 41,203,800 of CM047004.1, forward strand.
TCTAGCCCACCCTTGTCCCAACATCATTTCCAACCCAAACCGATTATCATTTTTGTAAGCCGACTCCACACCGACAAGACTGCTAACCCTAAGTAGTCCATCATGAATCGAGAGAAGCGAATAGAGTGGAAAAAGGTACGAGTGTGTGGTGAGACTATTCGAGTGCGAAAAAAAATCCAAACATGTGCAATTTTTTCTTTTCTTTTTGAGAGAAGTGTGAGGTTTGTGTGAGTCAAACACCATGTTTCGAAATACTAAAAGTGATGTGATCCGGCTCGGGTGGATGAGTCAAATTCACGTAGTTGCCTGATCGTAGTTCGAGAGAGTCGTTCGTGCCTCGGACTTTAATAATAAAAGTAAAATAATGTATTAAGTTAAGCGGAAGGTTTCAAGTAGGGTAGATTTAGTAATAGGTTCGGTTATATGCAACAAAGATGGGTGATGGACAAATGGTTCGGTTTGGTTGACAAGAAAGATGAAAGATGAGGGATGGAAAAACGAACTCAACGTCAAGAATGATTCAACACTAAGAAGTGTCACCCCGATTCATATATTGTTAAGGTGAAAAGATGGATAGAAGGATAGGTGAACGCCACACCAAGATTGGTGATAAGTTCAAACAAGATCGGTAGACGCCACTAGCACAAACTAGATAAGTCTTCGAAACTTGTACGAGATATGAGAGGAAGCAACCTCACAAGAACAAAAGTTCATTAACAAATTTGGCAAAAGTCCTTTACAAATGAAATCAACAAACTATTTATACTAGTTTCTTATGCTAGCCGAATAGACTATTCATGAACTTAATGATTAAGTAATGAACCTAATAAAGACATGAACCTTCTAGAAAAATGACCAATGGTGTCCTTGTCCATGTTCGGCCGAATGGGAGGTGAGTGGGCAGCTTCATGTATGAGCAAGCTTTGGAAGCCAAGGGGATTGTCTAGGTTTGGCCATGGGATGCATGAAACTCCCAAAGGGTGTCTCTTGGCCGAATAGGTGCTTAGGAAACTCCAAGGGTCCTCCCACATGCATCGGTTGTACATGGAACTTGGAAGGGGGCTTGAACCTAGCCGTACATGCACTTGCATTAATTACCCTCCATTCATGCATGTGTGCCGTCCAAGGGAGATGCACCTTTCATCATGCATTAACCTTCCATGTACATGAATGTATGTCCTCCAAACATTGAACCGAACCACGCATGAATCTTCCCGTTCAATGAACATTCTCGTTCATGCACCTTGCATTAAATGCCATGAATGTATCTTCCAAATTCGCTAACCTACAAAATTAAATAACACACAACTATTCATATAATTATAAATTAAAATAACTAAATAACTTAATAACAATAACTAAATTTGAACACAATAATTATAAGTCAACTTATAATAAATTCGGCTAGCTCAAATAGTCAAAAACACTTAGTGAGCTAAATTGAGCTAGGGAATTCGGCATGAGCTGTAACAAACTTAGTTATAAGCTAGATTAAAACTTAATTTATTGAAATGAAAAAGGAATGAGCTGAATCGAGCTAAGTTCGAGCTCAAATGAGCTAAAACGAGCTCAAGTGAGCTGATGTGAGCTGAATGGCACATGGGGGAGCTAGAGAGGAGCTGAGATCGGATTGCAAAATGGTGCATGGAGTCATCAAGGAGTTGTTCTTAGCTCCTCCAACGTTAGGGAGCTGGTTATCACCCCAAATGCGCATCACAAAGGCCGATATAGCATCTTGAAGTTGCTTGGTTCGAGCTCGGGTCATGGGACCTTTTGGCAGCTCAATGGATTCTTGGTGTACATTCGAGGATGCCCCGGGTGTGCTCACATCATTCCCCCCGTCTTCAAAGTGACTTGTCCTCAAGTCGAGCCGATGGTTAATTTTGAAAAAGGGAGGTCTACTTGATCGTTCTTGGATGGATGTGTTAAGTTGATGCATCGTGCCTTGCTACAAAAATGTTTCATAACTTGCAACCAATTGAGAATCATTACAAAGCAGAAACTTATTCAAACGGTCATGGAAGCAAGTTTTCTCACATAAGACCATCACAA